>OY829913.1:200758633-202086133 GCA_963691935.1 Nephrotoma guestfalica | reverse complement strand
GTCATTCCACGCGGAAGGGTTAAATAATAAATTTTAATTTCGATTTATAAACAAATATAGAGCTGACATTGGTTTCAACAATAGCTTTCAAATGCAACACTTGTAGAAATCGTAATGGATTTCTTCTTCAGCAGCCTCTTAACGAATAGAAAATTTCACTGGTACTAAACTAAATAAAATGCTATTACGCTACCTTTTCTTAATTGTCAGCAGGTTCAAAGGCGATCGATAAGAAAGGTGTTTATTTATTTAGCTTCTGAACCAGAAGTAAACCGGGTAAAATTTTTGTTTTATATATTTATTTATTACAACTGATTTACAAATCATCTAGTAATTTATCTTCCATAATTTATATTCTTGTTTGGAGGGTTGTAGCCCCTTGGCTAGTCCCCTTTACAATTTTATTATATTTTTAGTCGATCCTGATTGGATCTTGTAGATCATGCGGTTTCTTCCTTGGCAGCCGTCTTACTAGGTTTGAATCATCCAACACACGACATATCTCAGCATTTTGGTGTAGACTAATACGTTGCATGTGTTTTCTCGCGTGTTTGCTTATTTCTTCACTAACGAAATCCATCTTCAGATCTCCATGGAGGTTGTCATTTTTTATGTACCACGGTGCATTAACTATTCCACGAAAGACTTTGCTTTGGAATGACTGGATGATATTGACATTGGTTTTCTTTGTACAGCCTCAGACCTGAATACCGTAAGTCTACAACGGTTTTAGGAGTCGCCAATCCATCTTTCTATATTTGATGTTTAACTCTTCTTTTTTCTTTTTCACATGCTCTTTCCATTTTAGTTTCGGGTCTAGAGTCATGTTTAGATATTTTGCCGTATTTGCATGGGGAATTTGCTGGGAGTTCAGTTCTACTGGTATCCAGTTGACCTTCTTGTTGGTGAAGTTTACGTGCACAGATTTTGTTTCATTAAGTTTTATTCGCCATCTCTTGGTCCAGGTACTGACTATATTAGTAGCTCTTTGCAATTTGCTTGTAGATTTTTCTATGCAATTAGCAACTGCTAAGATGGCCGTTTCATCCGCAAACGTCGCTATGTTAGTCTCCTCTATCGCTGGCAGGTTCGCGGTGTGTAGAACATATAAAGTTGGTCCCAGAACGCTACCTTGTGGTACCCTTGCTGATATTTTCTTTATTTCTGAGTATTCGCCATCTAATTTAACTCGAAAGTGTCGGTTAGATATGTAAGATTTTAGAATTTCATAAAACTGCTTTGGTAAGTCTCTTTGTAATTTATATTCCAAACCTTTATGCCATACTCTGTCAAAGGCCTGTGCCACATCCAAGAAGGCGCTTGAACATACTTTCTTTTTTCAAGTACGTCTTCAATTATTTTTGTAATTCGGTGTACTTGTTCTATTGTTGAATGGTTTTCTCTGAAGCCATATTGATGTAGAGTAACAAGATTTATTTCTGCTATTATTGGTTTTAGTCTCTTTAGGAGTAGTTTCTCGAATAATTTTGAAGTTATTGGGATTAAGGAAATCGGCCTATATGAATTTTAGACAAACCACTTTGTTTGGTTTAGGTATCATAATTACTTCTGCTACTTTACATTGACTTGGAGCGTGTTTAAGTCTGATCCTGTAGATTTCTTTGTATTTAGGTTGAGATTGATTTCCTCTTTTAATTCTTGTAATGTGACAGGAGATATATTGCAGTTATCCATTTTATATACTGGTGGTATGTTTTCCTCTGCAGTTTGTCTAGGTAGAGGCTGAAACGTGTTCTCGAGGTGGGTTGCAAACAACGAAGCTTTTTGCTTTGCACTAATAACTCATGTGTCATCTTCATTTTTTACTGGTGGAATTTGTAGTTTAGGTCGTTTTAAACTTTTTGTCGCTTTCCAAAGGGAGTA
The DNA here is from genome assembly GCA_963691935.1 of Nephrotoma guestfalica. NCBI lineage: Eukaryota > Metazoa > Arthropoda > Insecta > Diptera > Tipulidae > Nephrotoma > Nephrotoma guestfalica. The sequence goes on along the minus strand of OY829913.1, from coordinate 202,084,249 downwards.
CTCGGTATCTTTTTCCCCAGTAAGGGCACTCAAGTATTTATTAATGGATTCGTTTTTGATTTCTTTAATTAGCAACTTTAGTTTATTGAATAAAAAATTTAGAGTTGTTTTATATTCTGGCGTTCGACTTCTCTGCCAGGCCTTTCTTGCTTTTCGTTTTCCTGCAACCAGTTCCCTAACTTCTAGAGGATAAATAGCATTTCGGCGGATTTCCTTTGAACTTGAGGGGACAATACAGGGGTATACTGTTGTTGAGTTGTCTTCTTCTAGCTCTATCGGGGTTTTAATTGGCACCTGAAGATCAATATTATCCTCAACAAGTTTCTGGAATTTCTCCCAGCAGGTTTTTTTGTTCGTTAGCGAAGGTGGACTAGTTTTTTTAATAATCGTTGCACTGATTGTCATAATAACAGGCGTTAGATCCGACATAATCCCCTCGCTGCTTTCTAGATATATGTAGTTTTCGTCTACACCTTTGGTGATAAACAAGTAAATGATATCGGGTATTTTGTTTCTATCCGCAGGCCAATAAATTGGTTGATCTCCAGAATGAAAATCGCAATTGCATAGTCTTCCTGCTGCAAACAGCTCTGTTCCTTTTGCAGAGGTTACTCTTGACCCCAGTAGGTGTTTTTTGCATTAAAATCACCTCCGATTACGAAAATTGATTCAAGTGATTAAAATAACGTGCAATAGTCTTGTTTAATTAAATTATATCTTGGGGGGCAATATATTGACGATACACTATATTCCTTGTTGTTATTTATAAATAATTTTAAGGTGACTACTTGCATATATTCCTCTTCAATTTTAAGATCTATAAAGTGTTTGATGTTTTCTTTTATAACCACCGACGATCCTCCCCTTGCCCTTCCGGCTGGATGAATGGCGTGGTAACAATTGTATCCATATATTTTAAGATATGAAGTTGAAGTAAAATGGGTTTCCGATACTAGGCATATATCTATTTTTTCAGTATTTAGGAAAATTTCTAATTCTGGAATATGTTGCATTAGCCCATTTGCATTCCACGTTACTATTCTTAATGTTTAATTTGTTGTTGTTTGCATCATTTTAATAGAGCATGGATTTCATTTAATATAGAGAGACTTGCTTATCTAACCTGTTGCTTAGAGCTTGAAGGCATTTCTCTTGTTTAACTAAACGAATGTTAAAATTTTCCATGCTTCTTAATAGCTTTTGGAGCACTGCTGTACCTTCAGTAGTGTCCTCCGAAATAATTGGTTTTGTCATGACTACTTGCGAGTACAGTTTTGGTTTTGGTTCTCCCGTTTTACTAGCATGAGGTTTATGTTCCTCTTTGGTGGAAGGTTGATAATTTTTTACCGATACTCCTGGACTTTGTTTTCGCGTTTTATTTCTTATTCTTTGTAGCTTCATAGCTATTTCAAATCCCCGGTAGTTTGCGGGATGTGACTTATTGCACTTGACACATTTTGCAGCAATATTTTTAGTAACCGGGCATACCAGGCATGGTGCTTTCCGGCACATGTCACGCATCTAATCTCTCTTTCGCAATATTTCTGCGTATGATTAAAACTTTGACATTTTTTGCACTGCGGTATTAACCCGCTATTTTTTCAATGGCTCTATTTTAACTCTCATGTTAAGTATTGCCTTGAAATTATAAACAGATTCCACTTTTTGTTTGTTATTAAAAGTGAGCATAGAATAGTGGAAGTCCTCTTTTGTTAATTTTAACTCCTTGTTCAGTTTCGATTTTTTCTTTCTTAATAATGTTTACGGCGTTTGCTATTTGATAACCCTTTTGCTTAAGATCCTCAATAATTTCCTCTTTTGCACAAGCTGGGTGAATACCTCTAGCCCTATCTTTAATTGGGCGATTATTCTTATCCTCATAGGTAAACCACGGATGCCCCTCGGAATTAAGCTTTGTAGCCAAAGCTCTATAAGTTTCAGAGTCTACAACATTAATTTTCCAGACGCCGTTGTTTAGAGATACGAGTTTGTACTCGACTACCGTAATCGATTTCATAATCGATTGTATAGTGCAGAAATTTGATATCCCGACGACATTTATTTGTGGAGGTGATTTTTCTTTCGGTTTAGCTGGTTGTTGTTCTAGAGCTAGTTGTTTCTTGATGATTAACTGATTTCTGGAAACCTCTTTTGAAGTTGATGGTAAAGCCACCGACATTTCTGGTGAGTGTTGCGCTTTTTTTTTTTTTTTTTTTTTTTTTTATTTGGCACTAGCTCCAAAAATTTGGTGCCATATGGCCCGTTTCAAAATTTCTAATTTTTAAATGTTTACATTTTTTACCATAATAATAATAATTTAATTTTAATTTCTTGTCATTCACCTAGCACACATCGATCCCCTTTCACACTTCTATCTGATTTGTTCTAATAAATTCATACGTATTCTTATATACGTTCATTCCCATTCGTAATAATTCAGTCAAACTACTTGCACTCCATAGAACATCGAATATTTGTCTGCTCTGGTTAAATGCAGAACATTTCAGAATCAAATGATCGATGTCCTCCACAACCAAACAGCTTTCACATAATTCACACACAACCAAATTGCGTTTCTTCTAACATTCTTTCCAATTTCCATGATTCAATCTCACTCGTTCCATAGTTCGTAACATTCTAGTATCTCCTTTGAGCACCTTAAAGAACGGTTGCCTCAAAGGAGACCTAACCAGCTCAAACTACTTCTTACCTTTCACCTGACATTTTTCAACAAACTCTCTCTCCCATTTTCTCCATAGATTCATCTGAAACATGCGAAGTACGTCTCTGGCATCCATGAATTCATATTCGTTTACAACTTCAATCAAACAACCCCGTTTCGCAAGCATATCGGCTCTTTCATTACCTTCAATCTGTAGGTGTGGAGGTATCCATTGAAGGATCACCTCCCTCCCATAAGATTGAAGATACTTATATAGCATTTCCACATACACATTGTCATGAGTTCCCCCACCCTTACTAATTAATTCCAACCCACTCCGGGAGTCAGAGAATAACACTATTCTCCTTCTTCCTTGTGTCATTGCCAACTTGATCCCTTCCATAATCGCTATCAATTCTGCATTCATTATACAGATACTGTCATGCACTCTTACCATTTTCTCTTTCCTCATTGAAGGAATATAAATTCCCACACCTACGCGATCATCATTTACACTAGCATCTGTATACACTTCCACATGTGCAACATAATTCATTCGCATTTTGCAAAATTTGCTCTTAACCGATAACTCATTCATCATTGCTTTTGTTGTGTCACCAAACTTCAACCGCACTATTAGATTGCTCGGAGGGACTTTCGGATTTGCCGGACGAATCTTGGAGAATATGTTAATATTTTCTAAGATTACCAGCGATCTTGTTGTCTTTTTGTAAACCGTCCCTCTTTGCCATCTCTCTTTCATTTCATTCACTAATTTATTGTCCTTAGTTAACATTCGCACAGTCTCTTGCACGGTGATCCATTCCTTCTTAAAATTTAGAGGCGAATCACCCAATTCAGACCACAGAGTGTGTATTGGTGTCGAATTGATCGCTTCCAATACCACTCTAGCACACGCATTCTCCACAAGCATCAACTTTTTAAACCCAACCTTGGACCCATCACCATATATACTCATTCCATACGCAATTTTAGTTGACACTAACGCCTTTCGTAACATAACAGTCACACCCGGATGAGCTCCCCATTTCGGTTTGCTCACCTTTTTAATCACGTTCAATTTACTCTTACAATTATCGGCCAATTTTTCCATATGCACTTTGAAACTTATTCTTCTGTCAATCCGGATTCCCAAATACCTAGTCAATTTCACACACTCAATTCTCTCATTATATATTCGCACATCAACCATCCGATTCGTTCTAAAAGCCATACTACAACATTTACTCGAATTTACTCTCAAATTCAGTTCACTCAAACATTCGGTTACCTGATTCACACATTCTTGAGCCCGACTCAAGGCCTCCTCGATGGTACTCCCCTTACCCATCAGGACAAAGTCATCTGTAATGACCGTCAATTGCAAAATGACTTTGCCCGAGGAGTTACACCTATGTATCGAGCTCGTATACAGGTTGAAGAGAATCGGTGAGATTTTACTGACTTGGGGGAGGCCAATAGTCACCGCTTCTTCCAACCTATACCCTCTACCACATAAAACTAACTTTCTCTCATTCATGAACTCATACACCCATTTGCAAATTTTTCAAAGAAACCCCAAGTCCATAAGGATCTGATAAAGTTTCCCTGGAACCACGTAATCATATGTCCTTTCTATATCCAAAAATACCGCCACAACATACTTATTTTCCTTTTGTACTTCCCACACAAACTTTTCTACACATTCATTAGCAGAGTGGTTCTGACGAAACCCAAAGGTGGTTTCCGGCAACAAATTTCCCTCATTCACAAATTTATCTATACGACCTTTCATCATACCATTCACAATTTTAACAAATACATTCAACATACATATTCTTCTGTAATTTGTTGCCAGATTCCTATCCCGAGCCCTTTTAGGAGTAGGTACCACTCTGCTTTCCTTCCATTTTTCCGGTATCTGAATACTCATCCATACTTGATTGAGAATTCGAAGCAAGGCCGCCTTGGCTTCGAATCCTAATCTACTAATCATTTTATAACTCACTCTGTTGGTTCCGGGGGTAGTAGATTTGGATGTTTCTAAAACACCTCGGAACTCTTCCCATTCAAACTCTTTACACATATCGTTCATAAATTCATTTTAATTGTCAGGTAGCAAAACTTTATTCCTATCACTCAAATTGTTACGTACGTCCGTAATCATTTGTAAACCTCCATTCTCTCTGTCATCTAACACTGCATTTCTGCCTTGCGCTCTATATCCTCTCACTCTATTAAATTTATCCCATACTTCCTTAGTTGTGGTTCTATGTGTCATTTTTGATACATAGTCCCGCCAACTTTTTCTTTTCGCTCTACGGATATCCTTTTTCAATTTTGCATTCATTCTTCCATAATTTATTCTGCATTCATGACATATACACCTACTGAACTCTCTCAATGCTATCCGTTTCCTTTTATACCAATACTGGATTTCATTGTTCCACCAACCATTCACCTTGTATTCATTCCCTCTGATATTTAAAGTGCACATTTCATTCACTCTCTCTATTTCATCCTCAAGTTGGTTAACCTCATTTACTTCTTTCATTGTGAGAGTCCATTCATACGTTCGACCCATTTCTTACCATTCATAATGACCTTACGGTCGTATGTCAACATTTATACCACCTAAGCATGCCCTGATCAAATAATGATCACTACCCAAACTCTCATCAGTGACATTCCAAGTGACTTGGCCCGCCAGCCTGCTAGATATTAAAGTTAAATCTATCGCGCTGGCTGTCGACCCCTATCTCGGCATTCTAGTCGACCCACCATCATTCAGGACTACGAGATCGGAATCCAGAATGAGGCGAGTCAACCAGTTACCTCTAGCATCAGTTCTTTCACTCCCACATATTCTCGAATGCGCATTCATATCACCCGCTAAAATCACGTCACTTTTGCCTTCCACCCATTCAAAGAAAATTTGAAAATCTCGTTGGTTTCTCTCTCTGTCAGACGTAGACAACACTGGAGTTGCATAGATACTAACAAATAACAAGTTTCTGTCCAGATTCCGAGTTTTGGCCGCGATGACTTCAATGTGCTCGAAGCGCGGTATGTCACACAGGACCAGGCTGATATTGGCACGTGCCAATATCGCCACGCCGCCGAAGCCATCAGCCCTCGGTCTGGACAGATAATTGTATCCTTTCACCCGAAACGTCTTACCCTCACGCTCCCAAGTTTCACACAAAATCATCACATTCACATCATTATTGGTCAGATAATTCCGCAACATATCGCCATTGGCATATATACTGCGAATATTTATCTGACCAATTTTCATGCATTCATTGGATCTCAGCATTCGCTCTACCATTCAAAGAAATGAAGAAAGGATAGGACATTTATAAATGCAAATGCGTTCTCTCTCCTCCTTCCCTCATTCATCATCAATCATACTTACATGGTTATTTCCAAATTGTGTTAATTCATTTGGAGTTAAAATAGAATATCTCATTGCTAGCCATGCTTCATTTTTTTTATTGTCTCTATGTCCATTGCTGCATTACAAGTTGTTTGTTGATTTGATTGCGGTGTTGTTGTAATCTTTCTTGTTGTTGTTGTACTTGCTGTATTCGTTGTTGTAGTTTGTTCGTTTCTTGTAGTTGTTTTAGTTGTTGCGGCTGTTGTTGGTTTTGTTGTTGTTGTACTTGATCTTTTTGTTGCTGTTGTTGTTGTGGTTGGTTTAATTGTGTCTGTTGTTGCCTTGAAGTTGAAATAGTTTTTGGATATGATTGTGGTTTTGTCTGTTCTAGTTGGTTTTCTTTGTTTTGCGGCTTTTGTGGTGTGTTTGGTGGGTTAAAGGATGTTTTTAGTGTATCTGCGTATGTTGTCTGGTTAGCTGGTGTGGTGTTTGCATATAATCGAAAATATTTGGCTTTCGCCTCGGGAAATGTTAATCCATCTACAGTTTTAATTTTCACTATTTCTACTTCTCGTTTATATACTCGACATTCCTTACTGTTGCTGGTGTGTGCCTCTCCACAATTTATGCATTTTAGTGTAGTGCACGGCTGGTTGTGTGGTGTTACTTCACTACATTTGTAGCACTTAGGATCACTTGTGCATCTCTTTTTGGTGTGACCAAATTTGTGGCATTCGGTGCACTTCAACGGATTTGGAATGTACAATCGAATACTTAGTTGTATAAAGCCTGCCCTCACATATTCCGGTAATACTGGTGAATTAAAAGTCAGGATAAGTGCTGCTGTGTCCGTAAATTTATTTTCCACCCATTTCTTTATTTTGTATACCTCTATGACGCCTTGGTCCTTAAGCCCTTCTTTAATTTCCTCCTCAGTTAAACTTTTTAGGTCGTGGCAGAAAATGATACCTTTGGAACTGTTTAATATGGGGTGTTCCGTCACTTTTATTTTGGCCAATTGTCCCACAGATGTTGCCTTCAGTAATACATCCGTCGCTGCCTGATTTTTTGTCAGAACCAAGAGTTCTCCAGCTCTCGAACGTTGTGTTTTAATGATACCATTGGTTATCGTATCCAGCGCTTTTTGTATTTCAAAAGGTGAAAAATTTGACAGGTTTTGTCCCTCCTGCTCGTGCTTGATTGTTAGATATTTTTCATTTACTCCATTGCAATCCATTATATCTGCACCGCCACCGAATCCTAATCTCTTTGTTCGCATTTCTTCGATCTTTTTCCTTTTGGAGGGTTGGGTATTATTTCCCAACATCCTCAACGGTGCGAATCTATTTGGGCTTTCAAACATCGCCCCTTTCAAGGGCCGAAGCCCTCCTTTTGCCCACACCTGACTTTATTTACTGTCTAAAAACACGCCGCTTAAATATAAACAAACACTTGTTGTTGTTGCGACCAAATAATAATTCACTTAAAACACTATATATATGCGTCCACCACCTTTTTAATATTATAAAATTCTTCGTACACCATTATAAAACTATTTTAACTTAATAAACACCCAAAACCACTTTAATTAACTATTTATTAAATGAAAACTAAATTTTACACCGAGCTGTCAATTTTTATATGTACGCTTGATGTCATTCACCTATGTGTTGCGCTTTCCTTTTCTTTCTTGGTCTTTTATTCCGGTTCAACATCCAATTTGTTTCTCTTTCTAATTCTTTCTCATCCGTATGGAATGAATTAATGCCATCATCGAATGTTGGGCTAGGTGTCGTCCCAAGTTCTGAACGTGTTTCAACTGCTTTTTTGAGTTCTTCATTTTTTTTCTTTAAAAATGTAAGTTCTTCTTCCAATTTAGTAGTAAATTCTTTTATTTCTCTTAGTTTGGCATTTTCCTTCTCGTACTGATGTATATTTCCAGTTGAAGATCTTGGTGATCTTGATAATTGGGAACTTCGTCCAAATGGGTTAAACAATGATTGGCCCACCCCAGAATCTGTTGGGCCTGCCTCCGAAGAGTGTGGATTTGGCAGCATTTCTGCTGCTGTGCCACCTGGGCTATTACATTCCGTATTTGTTTTACTCATTGTTTGTTTTAGCCAATTTATACCACTGGCATTTGGTCCCCTGTAGCACTTTGCTACTGTCGAAGCCGTACCCGCCCCGCCGCGACGAGGACGCGGCTACCTTCGTGTTACTTAGGTGTACACAGAGACAGCTGAAGCCCTCTGAGTACTCTAGGCTGAGGGGCGAACGAACCTTTGTTATAATAAAACTATTTCTTAAACTATTTTCAACAAGATTCAATTAGTTAGATAAATATTTTCTTTCAATCCATCAGATTATAAATCAATGTTCATGTTCTCGTAATGAGTTCATATTCTATATCGAAGCTACAATAAACGCGATGGTTATTTCACAGAAAGATTCCTACTAATTATAAAATATAATTGAATAAAATAATTATTGTATAGCTCAAGTTTATAATTTAATAAGACGAAGATCAAAACACGTCTCGTATACTTAAATCTCATGTAAGACGAAGACGATTTTATTCGTATAACGTTAATTGTAATATCACGATATTTTATGGAAATGTGTAAAGGTGAGATAAACTTGTATGAAGTAAAATTATTTTACTTTACATGTGGAAGAAACGCGCAAAACTTGTATTCATTTTGCTTTTGTTTTAACAATAAAGGAGAAATTCTAAAGAATATTATAAGAAGAATGCATGTCAATAAGATCGAAAGTAGTATCTGCAAGAGTACGTTAGTAACAATATAATTGAGAGATTTAATTTGTAAGTTATTTTAAGCACGGTATGAAGAAATATTAAGATAAATCAACACGTTCGAATTGGTACTTGCTACATGTATTATGCATACTGAATCATTACGTCGTAAAGAATTTTAACATGTTCCACAAAAATCTGGTTTAGATTTAAAACTAGGTTGAAACTTATTTAACAAAGGTATCATATTTTGGCTTTTTAACCTCCTGCCATCGCAACATCACAAAATTACACAAGACGAACGGACATAATATTTGCATTTACTCTTTATGAATGATTTATTAAACAAGAAAGGTAAAACCTCCATAATTCAGTATTTATATTTGACAATGAAAGTGAATTAAATTCTAATAAAATACTTAAGAAAATAAAACCGCCTAAGCACATTTTTTCGGTATCTGATATGTAGCGCATTGGATGACCTTAAACATTAAGAAATTCAGAAGTAAAAAGTAAGAATATTTATCAACAACATTACCACAAAATTATTGTAAATTTCAAATATGAATAACTGGTTGGTAATTATTAATGAAATTTTTATTTTTTTGATCGCAGTTTTTTAGGTCAGGCTTATAACAATATGTATTGGAGATAAATACCAAAAAAATTAGTCACTGACTTTTGACACACTTATAATTAAGAAATTTAAGGTGGTGATTTCACACGTTCTCTATACACGCACGATTAAGGAAACAGATTTGTTTTGTACCTCGGCAGTTATAAGACCTTAATAGTAAAATTCAATTATTATTAAACCTATAACTTGGACAGTATCTTCAAACAAAAATGTTTACAAAGAATTTCACAACTGTGGTGGTTGAGGAGTGTCTATTACAGGCAGAACGATAAGTTTATAGTTATAGTCTTTAATAATATTTACGAAATCAAAGTAGCTAAAATTTGAAACACAACCCAGCAGGAAATGTTTGAACTTGCACATAAATCAAAAAATCTTAAATGACTAGACGATTAATTTAAAAACAAACAGGATGGATCTTAAATAACTCTACTATTAACATTGGGCAGGATTTACAAATGTAAATATTTTAATTTTCATTTTTGAATAAAATCTACGTTATCCATTTTATTTTGAAAAGCGTCCTGTTCAGTGGCTTTCAAACACTTTTTCAGCACTTTTTAATTTTTTATATGATAATGTGCTGGGATTATCATTTGTACATTTTTTTTTTCATGTATTTTATATGAGATGTATGTTTCGCTAGTTTCGATTCACGTTTCATTCATTTTTGACAAAATATTAAGATTTTGACACACAAAAATTTATTATTGTAAATATTTACATAAACATTTATTTTAGATGGCAATTTGCACAACTTGTTTGGGTTAGGCTATGCTCCACACTGTTACGTTTTCTTTTACGATTATCACCATTCGGCACAACAAACTTTTCTGTAGAACTGCTAACCTTTCTACCTTGCGACCCAATATACATTCTATGGCCGATTTAGTTGCCATAAATACTCGCCTAGAGCTCGTTAAAACTCTCGTCGCCGATCGGAAAAAAAAAAATCATTTAGTATTGAACATGAGCGGGTGTTGATCGAGGTATAACGGGTAAGGTTTGGCAAAAATCACCTGCAAGAAGTTGTAGTAGTTTTGTAAATACATCTCTCATTGGTTGGTTTTATCTCTGATATCTTGCAGAGTCCGCACGGTTAAAAATAAAAGTATGAAATCCATTCTTTTCCTATCCTTTTGCGGAATAACTATACGTCCATCCTTTTATAAGGTTTAAAATTATACTTCCCAAATAGATAAGATTTATACTTTCAAAATAAAAATAATTTTGTCCTAATTTTAACAAATTTTATTTTTGTCCAAAAGATTAAAATTCATCTATCGGACAATAAAAATTTTTATTCTTTGGCGTAGTGTAAAAAGCACTCAAATATAAAATAGAGTTTGCTCTTTGAAAAATACTAAATTTGCTCTTCTTGGCGTATAAAAAATAAGTCACGAATAATAATATTTATCTCATTAAAAGATTAAATTAAATACTAATCATTACCAAATTTTATACAATTCAGGGAAAATTTTATGCTTTTTACAAACCAAATTCAACGTATTTTAAGTGAAATAAAGTAAAAAAAAAAGTAGAAATTTTGATAATAAAACATAAATTTTTATTTAAAATATTGCCAATGTATATATACAAAATTATAATTTTATGAAAATTGCGTAGATTATAATCTATCCGCATGTAATAATCTTCGGATGCATGAAAATCATAGCGTGCTCCTAAATGTTGGGTGAAATATCAAGCCGATTACATTCCATGTTACTAACTCGTGGTTTAGTTCCATCTCTCTTGTTTTTGATCTAAATAAATAAGAAAAAGAGTAAGAATAAATTATCAAATAAATATTTGTATTATTTATTTACCTGTACATTTTCAAATAAAATCCAATTTCCATCCGTGTTCCTGTAGTGTGATTGAGTGCGGGCTGGCTGTAGATGTATCTAAATGTGTTTTTGTAAGAGCAAATAAATGTTTAAAAATAAGTGGCGCTAATTACTCGTATAATCAAAAACTACATAAATTATGTAGAAACAAAAACTTACCCCTTAATTCACAGCAGCACCTTTTCAAATGATCGGCAACTGATAACTAAATTTTTAAGTCGAAATTACTAAAACTAAATCAAAATATTTTTACCAAAAAGATTGCTATCCCTTACTTCCCCACAAAAGTTATAGAAAAGATAAAGACATAACATTTAAAATTTTAAAAGTTTTCTGTACTGCAAAGCATAATAATTTATGTTTTTAAAGCTAAATGGTTTGTGCATGTTTTTATGCAAAACTGAATAAAAATGACAAAAATATTTTTATACTAAAAAGGATCAAATATGTTTTTCTCTTCAATTTTAAGTTAAATAAGTATGAGTACCAGTTATTATCAGTCGTTTTATAATAAGGGTTCAACCGCTGGTTGGCCTACCATTATTATACAAACGTATCTAAGAACTCTTTAAGAACACATGATTGGGGAAAATAGACCATAAAATTGAGAAAATATTCAAGTTGTGCCGCAACTCTAATTAACGTCTATTAATTGCACATGTGATTATCCTTCATTTGCGTTATATGACTAAAATAATATTAAAATAATACGGAAAGCCTCAGTCACGTGCGCGACAATTTTTGTTGCGTTGACTAAAAGTTGTATTTTGTTTTAAACACTCAGTCGCTAAGATAACCCATCGTAACAATAAACGTACGAAACGTTCTAAAATTATCTGTTTCTCATTAACACTCGTGATATATCTTTAATTTTTGAGTTTGGTTGATAAGTTTAAAATTTCTTAATGTTTTATACTATATGTGGGTAAAATGTTTTATCTATACAAAACGGCTCTATCTACAAAATCATATCACAGTGATATCGATTTGAGCGGAGACAGCAAGCTGTTGAAAGTAGGCTGATCCTGTTGTATGTTGTATAGTTTACGATATTATGTTCTCACCTCATAATTGCATTCTCCACGCCGTTTTGTTACTTTGATTATCTAGATAATTAAACTTGAAATGGGTTAGTTTTAAACTGGATGTAAAAAGTTACAGCATACGTGTTATACTCGTGCAATAGCAACAAATTTTATCTGTATTTACATTTCCATTTGTTCTACTCGAGGCGTCTAATTTACAAAAACCACCCGCTAAATTTTTTGAGATTACCGTAATGATCTCTGGGAAGTTTATGGATGAAAAAAATTAATCTTAAATATTTTTGTTGAGAAGCAAAAAAGAATTGTAGTTGAGAGAAAGCTGTATATGACCTGGGGCCCTATTCTTGAAATCGGTGGAAATTTGTGCATTCGGAATATAAATTGCTTTAAAGATCTTTATATTATCCGAATTTTGCGCCGGCTACTTTAATCATTTTTTCAATTCACATCGATTTCATATCCACTCGGAATTTTTCCCTTAGTAGGGAAATAAATAATAGAAAACTTGCAAACAAATTTGAAAAACTGATTAAAGTAGCCGGCGCAAAATCCGGATAATATAAAGAATTTTAAAGCAATTTACATTCCGAATGCAGAAATTTCCACCGATTTCAAGAATAGGGCCCTTGGACAGAATAAAGCACAATATATCGCAATTCAGTTCCGATAAACTGATATACCTTTATGATGTGATCGATATTGACATGCAACTTAGTTGGGATGCCCTTAGAATTTAAGAGTAAGATTAAAATAAAAATAAATTGATAAACTGATTATTTATACTTTTAAGCTTAAATTAGTTTGCTAATTTTTATTCAATTTGGAATAAAATGAACCATTTAGTTAAAATCCAATAATTTTGCTAATATTTAAAATATTTTAGGTTTAAATGTAGATAAACATTATCATCAAAAGGACAAATTATTATTTATGCAAAGAATAACACGAAAGAATAAAATTTGTTTTAAAGTAAAGGATAAACATTAAACTAAATAAGAATAAAAACCATTTAATAAGCGAGAATAATGTTTAGGTTTACGAAAAGAATGTATTTTATGTTCCAAATTTAATAAAATTTATCCAAAATAATTTTATACTTGGGCTAAAACTAAATTTTATTCTTTCATTTTTAACCGTGCGGTCAAGCGCCTCAAGTGATTTTTTATGGGCCATGGTACATTCGTCCCAAATGATAATTTTGCACGCTTTAAGGACTGCGGCATTCCTGAATGTTTGCTGATGTTACAGGTTGGTGTTTTGGTCTGGTTCAAATTTAGGGGTAGCCTGAGGGCCGAGTTTGCTGTTCGCCCACCGTCGAGCAGCGTTGATGCAATTCCCGATGATGCTACTGCGTGTGCTATTCCAATCTGCATTCAAACCGACGCCAGTATTAAATTGAACAGAAATGTTTTTCCGGTGTCGCCAGGAGCATCAAGAAAAAAAATCCCGCCATTGTCCATTGTCTACACGTTACTTGACTTTGTCGTAGGCATATTTTCGATCAGCAACTAATAGTTTTGTTTGTGTTTCCCCGAAATGACGTTACTGGTTTACATTGTAATGCTGTTCTAGCACCAGATCTCTGTCTTGTACTTCATTTCTGTCCCGTGTGGATGCCGGCATAACAAGTTGATTTAGTACTTTGCTGTTAATTGATATGCATAAATCCTCAATCAATATTAGCACTTCATTAAAAATGTCGTAGGAACATTGTAGATTTGGATCACTTCTGCGTGCATGCCGCAGAATGTCTTCACTGAGACTTTCACGATGCTTTTCCCAGAGTTCTTGGGGATTTGATGGTGCACATGTTGTTAAAATGATCGCAAACAAAGTACGTAATTGTTTTGGATGACACGTAAGCGATTCCGCTGTTGTTGTTGACAATCATAAATAATTACATTCAGCGTTGTTTGGATGTACTGTATATACACGTCCTAAAGCACCTGACGAACGTACACGGCATTCCCACCTCGCTTTCTTCTCATGAATTGTTTTGTCGATGTGTTCCAAATGTAGTATTTGGGCACATCGTGACACAGCAACGTTTTAGCGAAGTCATCAGACGCACCCAATTGAAAAAAGGCGGTGAGTGTTGTGTTGGGTGGTTGCTCAGCTCTATTTTGTGCATTTTGATCGGTGAAGTAGACACGCTGGCCATTTTCTAAGTGAACAGCGAGATGTTGAACAGTTAAATAGCGTTCGTGGATGTTGAATGCAAATATTCTCAAAACTGCTTCATTGCTTCTGTTGTAGCGTCCCATCTGGAATTGAGTGACTTCATCGCCTTGGTTTGCTAGTCCGAATACTGCCATATCACCGCCTTTGTGAACGTATTTGCAAATGTATCTTATTGATTTCACTGAATTGCAATACTCAACATGAATGTGGGCATCAAACATTTTTGAAACATTTTTGAAAGCGGTGAATACGGCATGATCCATCTGTTGTCAATGTCAACATCTCTCCCTATACATAGGATATATATCACCTCCAGTTGGAGTTTCATTGATCAGCTCACGTGGTTATCGCTTTGTACACTTGCCATCCTTCATGCATGGCGAATTTGTATTATGTGCACCGCATGATCCATGGATCATATTTTTCTTGATTGCTTTAAAAAGAATAGGATCTTCGTCTCGGTTGGGAAGCTCAGCAGATATGACGCTATCAATTTGTGTTGAGACGATTTTTAGCTTCAACATATTAGTAATGAAGTCCATCAATTGAATTAGCTTTTGCTTGAATACCCGTGGGAGTAGAACATGTCTGTGCGATGAGTTTTGGCCGGTGAAAAGTAGGCTTGTGATTTCACTCCACCTCGTATTGCATGTGAAAGTGATGAACAGATCTTGACGACCATACTTTCGAACAAATGTCATGGCATCTTGTGCATATTCGTGCATGTGGCGTGGAATGCTGGTATACGATGCTGGAAAGATTACCTTTTGTCCAATGTTAGCAGCGTTTCGATCATTGTTAATTGCACCACGCAAGTGAATGTATTTTTCAACACGTAGCTTCTGTTGATTTAACCGAATGAAAAGAAGACGTTCACTTGCAATTGTTGCATCCATGTCTACAATGAACTGATGAAATAGTTCACGGCATTTCAGTATGTAGTTGGATTTATTTGGACGAATCATAATGCGGTTTGCGTAATCCATACAGGAGACTTTTTTAGTCGACTCTTCATTCGTATTAGGGTTGATTTGCTTTATGTTGAAATGGTAACTATCTTCTCCACGCGGAAATAGCAGTGGATATTGAGGTGCATCATACGAACGATATGTTTCTGAAACGCGAACCACATTTGCGTTCTGGCGATGAACGATTATGTCACGTCGATCGAATTTGGAGTCCCACCATTATAACTGCTACATCACCTATCACCGGTGCATTTAAACGTCTTTCGTGTTCACCTGGCGGCGTTTTGTCTGCTCTGATTACAACTGTATAATCATCTGTAGGCATCTTATCTATAGCAGTTTTAAACAAATTTATCAAACTGTTTCGTTCATGAAACATTGCTTGTAAATTCGAAATTATATCACGTCCGGTAGTCGTATTGCCAATAGACAGATAGATGGATAGATAGATAGATAGATAGATTAGTATTGTTCAAGTTAGCCCGAACACTTCGAATCGTGGGGAAAAATGAGGTTTAAACGAATTCTCGCAATACATCACTGTGTAGGGGTAACGAAATCAACTGATCAATCCTCATCGAGTTATGAAGAACCTAAAAATTTAATTGATTTTATCGTATGTATTCCACTTTAGATCCAATTCATTGAAAATAATATAGTTTTCTCGTTATTCGAATTGTGTTTGTTATTTAGTTTTGTAAAATGAAATTCCCAAATAAGCGACGAACCTGATTTTATTGAATTAATACAATTTTGTGTTGTTTTTTCGCAAAATAAACAATGACTCATTGGTGACCTAACGCCAAAATTTGCTAAAAAGGCAGAACCCTTTGATTTGCTATAAGATGGCAGTAAATTCAAAAATGCTGGCTCAATTTTTATTCTGATTTCAGTAAATATTACTAGGTTCTTTTGTGAATATCGTTGATTATTTTTGTCTTTGAGGATCACTAGCCTTTTTAGGTGTTATTAATACGGACGGATAAGTATGGGGCTTGCTTTCACCTCCGAATCCACAATCTTGTTTGCCACTCAAAATAAATTAATCTGCTTTGAACTTATATAACTTTTTAATGTATTGCATTAATCCGTGTCACAGTTTTGCCACAGTTTAAATTCTAATCTAGCTATTAAGAAAATTTTCCCGTTTTCCATTTACCATTGAATTGCCATTATAAAAATGCATAACAAATAGATTTTATTTGATTTTGAATAAAACAAGATGTAAAAAAATCTCTATTCTATCCTTAATATACATAAAAGAGTGATGCAAACTTATTTCTTAATTGTATTCAACCAGAGATTTCAAAATATTGTAGTTTGGCCGAAAATATCTTGCTAATTCTGTTTATAGCAAAAAAAATCAAGCATAGATGGAAATATGTCGTCTGTGTCACTGTAAAACGCGTTTTCCTTTAGGGGACGTATGTCGGGAGAAATGATAGGAGTAGGTGGTGATTTAAAAATTCTCAAATATCATATTCGTTTGAATTAGGCATATTAAAGAAATCATTTTTAATCGATGATTATCGATGAATGCATTTAATAAATAATTGATTTACAGTAAATAAGATTTCAAGTTTTTTTTCAGTAAATTTTATAAAACAAAATAATCCTCTCTAGATAGTTAAAAGAAAATAAATTATTTTCAGTCACGGTCAAGAACCCGATACTTAAAAAATATTTATCAAGCATAAAAAGTGCAAGTAATGGAAAGTTGTTGCCTCGCATGATGCAGAAAGAAATTGAAATGAAATTCTGTATATTACAAGTTGATCATCAACAGGTATTAATGAAACTATACTTCGTTGAAAACTATGATTTCTAGAAAATATTCTTACGGAAACAGGTTCTTGCCATATAATGGTGCAGCCGCTTTAGTCAAAATTAATTCATTGTGATTTCTATCATTTTCAAAATGACCTCAATTTGATTCGCTTATAATCGGTCTGCAGATAAATAAATTATAATTTTTTGCCATAAAAATAATATGAAATATTGAACTAAATTTTTTTAAATGTTTAATGTTGGTTAAAATGTTTTGCATGGCTCGTTCACTATACAGCTAGTTGAATCGCAAAGGTGACAAATTCTAGTTCACGTTTAAGTTTTCTTTTAATGATTTTGCATCGTTCCTCAAACCAACCAGTATTACCTAATTTATAAATTTTCTATTTATCTGTATTTATTATAATACAAATTTAAGAAAATTAGAAACTTTTATTTTTTAACACAATTGAGTTTCTATTTCTAAAATTTCTTATTTTGTGCGAAATTTGACTGCTGCTTCTCATTTGTGCGTCAAATTGTGGTGTATCAGATAATAATGCGTACATCCGCCAATCATCGCTCATATCGAATCAAGTTTTATTCTAATTTTGTTCTATCGCATTTATATAGTCGTTTAAAACATCACCATGACCTTCATATTCGTCTTCTAGAACACAACGAGACTTTAACATTGTGCTTTACAGTGTTTATTATTGTTATTCTTTTCAGAAGATATGATAAAATAACAATAATATTTATGATTATTATAATTAATTAGAATGACTCTGAGAATTTTATGTTGTTGTTGTTTATTATGGAAGATTTATTTCGTACAAGATTATCTGCTGTTATAATGGAGTGAGTTTGCGGTTGCCTGGAGGTGATTTTGTTGGAAATAATTATATTTTTGGGTCGTCTAAATAATTTGTATATGCACGTTTTAATTATACAGATGAAAATTTGTGGATAAAAAAATTCCTCAGGATTTTCAAAGAATTCAGCAAAAAAGAAACGTTCTTCAAAAGTTTTGGGAAATACAGGGTGCATTTTATGTTCCGAGTCGAGTTTTTTTTATTACTTTTAAATGAAACACAATTTTTTTAATTAATATTTTATTAATTGATTATGTGGTCTGCAACATTATGTATAAAACATAATATCGATCAAGTGGCGGCCTAGCACCTTTTCGCAGACCACACGAAATGATAAACTTAACCTTCACTCTGTCCATACTTATCGTTACATTGTTTGTTTACTGGGGTCTATCTGACCCCAAATAAGTTTTCATACGTTTCCTACGAAAAAAATAAAAAAATATGATTTTTTTGTTTGGTTTTTAATTTTTATTAAAAAAAATTAAGTCGTCAAAAATATTTGCATCAATTCATTTTAAAAACCACATTAAAAAATTAAAACAACATTTAAAAAAATACAAAAATACTTTTTAGTGATAGTCTTCTTCAATGCATTCTGTGCATAGAGACTTAGTGTGATTTGCACAAGATGGTTTATTACATGTATCCGTGAATCGTGGGCAAAGATAACATATTTACCTTCAGCTGGAATTTGTTCTACGTGAACACTTTATACCCTATCTGATATATTGCATTTTTAACATTTTTTGTTAACGGTTTCTGGTTGGATAGTCACTTCAATATAGTTGCCTGTGCAAATTGCATGGCTAATTGTTTTACAAATAGTTTCTTTTCTGAGGCTTTCTTTTTTTTCGAATAATTGGGGATTGGTACACTTATACAAATTGAATACTGCTATTGCCGCAAGGTCAAGCATATTAAAACGTAAAACCATTGGCCATCGTTTGGTTTTCCTTTTGTTTGTGAATGTCCTTACTATAGCTTGTCTAAAGTATCAACCCCCCTTTTGTTTTGTTGTAGTCTAGAATCATGTTTGGTTTCCCAGATTCAGTGTCAACACTAGCATCATTGTGCAGAGTTGACAATAGAAAAACGATTTTGTTTGGCTTGGGTTTATAGCTGACTAGAGTCAAATGTTTGTTAAAACAAAACTTTGAAAAATTGATCTTCCGGCATAGGAAGGTAGGTTCGGTTTACACTTACGATTGTGCCAACTACTGTGTTTTTTTTTGCATAAATTGTTCTGCCAACACGCAAACGGTAAAAAAGTTGTCCATTGTAATTGGGCGACCTTTCTTTACATACGGAGCATATATCCTATGAACAAGATTTATTGCATAATCTCTGACACGTGGCTCATCCGGTCGTTGTCGAACATAGATTTCATCGTTCAGAGGGTGAGCATTTTTTTAATCTCACAACTAAAATATTTTTATGCCGTATTTTCCAGTTTTTTTTTTTTTTGGAATATATTCTCTGAACAATCAGTCAAACAGCCTAATGATTTATACCGTTGTCTGAGGTTTGCCAAAAACATATTCCAGACACCAGGAAACGGCGGTAATTTATCTAATTTTAACCGTTCTGTTCTCGTTTGATAATTATTGAACCGTAGGAATCGTAGCGTACCCACGCTTTAAGGGCATAAGAGCCCGGTAAAATTGTCGATTTTTTAAACAGTACGAACGTAACAAAACGTAACAAACTAGCACAAATTGTAAAAAAATGTTTTCTATGCAAAATACGTAACCAAATTCTTGGGTCATCCTGATTCTTAGTTTCCTTTAATCTGTTATAACTACTACATATATAAAAAATTGCAATACCCTTCTATTATGTTACTTGCATAAAACATTACTTTAGGCTAACCATGTCGGTTAAACGATTTCTATGGCGAAAGTTTGATATTGTTTTGAGGTTGGGCTTAGTTTATTGGTGTACACCATTCATTTTAACTACCACTATAGAAATAAATAAAGGGGGTTCAAATCAAGGGATCGTAGAGGCTAGTCGATATCAACACTTTTTGAAATTATTCGACCGGGAAAATGTCTCCCAAACTTTGCTGTATTTTAAAAAAGGAAGATATAATTAACTTTGTTCCAGTTCCTGTTCTAAAATATTAGCTGCTCCATTTAATCTTCCAGCATATGAATATGTTGTATTTAAGCAAGCGGCCACGACATTGTCAACTATTATCCAATCGCTTAAGTTTTGAAGAAAAGCCTTGATATTGGGAACGCCCAATAATTGTTCTCCATCCTACATAGGAAATAATCATTGGCAAATGGCCCACGGTCTCGAACTACGCTTGTCGTAAACTTGAAAGTCGATTTAACTGATGCTGCTATGTCTACTCTATTTGTTTCACAAAGACGCCTTAGTGTTGCTCGATTCAAAACGAGTTCATCAATAGAATGTCCAAGACTTTCGGCAACGTCACTGGTTAAATTCATTGCTGCACGATTAATAAACTTCCACTTATCCAAAGCTGACAATATTCTAGGAGTAATGAAACATTTGCTTCCGCTAGCGGTTTGAATTGATTTAAGTTTTTCTCCAAGATATTTTCCGCTTTTCTTTTTCAATTTTTTATTGCCTGGCTTCACTAGTCATCACAGACAAGCCATTGATTGGTACGTGCGATATCGAAAATATCATCTAAACTTTTTATGGTAAGCATTTGAAAGTTTATTTTTATTCTTTGGAAGATTTTTCCACTCATCAATAATTGAATCGTTCAATGACGTTGTTCCTTTTGCACTAGAATTCGTGCTTTTGACCAAAAAATAGACCCTTTCTGGATTGTCAGAGCCGTACTTTCACGAATAGGTAATTCTATGGTACGGTGATTGTAAAAAAAAGACACAAGAGTTGCTGCAATGATACAACAATTATTTGACATTACTCATAGCGAAGAAGATAAATTTCTAAACTAAAATCAGTTAGAAGTTCATGACTTTGTTTGGGTTTATTTGATTACCGCCATTTTTCTATTTTCTATTTTTTTAAGTACACTATTAAAATATACTTTTTAATATTTAGTGGAACTTCCATTTTTCTGAATAACTTCAAAAATACGATCCTTAAGTGAGTTGTGACGTCAAATAATTGAGTGCAATTTCTGCCCAGACCGCTTGAATTCCTAGAAGCAGCTCTTTATTAGTAGCATACTGTTCCCTCCTTTGTATACTTTCTATTATGATTAAGTCCGGAAAATATGGTGGCCACGACAATAGCTGGACATTTTCTCTTCTACTGTACGTCTTTACAACGCAAGCTGTCTGTATTGGCGCGTTATCTTGTTGAAACATCCATGAGAGTGGTGTAAAAACGTCAAGGATTTCAGAGAAAACTGATCCCAGTAACGTATTGTTATCTTGTAACTGTTCCCGGCCATTTTTATACTTTGAAGCGCTAAATCGATTGTGCCATAATAAAAGAATGAATCTCAGACTATCACGCCCCCTTCTCTACTCTGATGGTGATTCAAAAATCTTTCCTCTTTCCGAAGGTCGTGAAAATAACAATTATGCCCATCTTTTCCATCCAGGTAAAAAAAAAATCATCAGAAAATACGACTTTCCGCTAGTCATTAACATATTGACCTAGCACCACATTCCAAGTCATGTGTTTCTTTTACTTAAAATAGTAAGGCAAACAGTCGAGTTAAGGCAGTAACAGCAGCTTGAAGAGCAATTTTTGTTGTAGAAAGTGCCGATTCTTCAAACAATGGCTCCGTTACCTCACGACCTATTTTGTACGGCCTGAAAGCCCTTCCTGATGATACACATATATTTTGGCCTTTTCTAATAAAATTAAACAGTTTTTGTTACCCATTGATTAACAACTGAATAACAAAAATACTAATTTAAAACTTCACTTTCAAAGTTTTAAGAAATAAATTATTCAGATTCATGAACAACGATAATATGTTTGGTGGTGATAATCAATCGAATCGAAACAAAGTCATGAACTTCTGACTCATTTTTCAAACAGAACAAAAACACAGATATCTTGATTTCTGCGAGTTTTGCTTCTCGCTATTGTATTCAGTACTAAATACTCTTTCTTTCTCTATTTTACAATATTTTCTATCTCACACACACCACCTAGAAATTGACATTTGCTTTTATTGATTGAGTGGCGGTAATCTATTGCTGTCAGAAAATTAACACAACCAGACTGAAACTTACATCTTTCGACCTAATTTTTAAGTTTCCTGGCAGTTTTCAAGTTTTTCAAGATTGGAACAACAAAATCCTTTTAACGAGATCCTTGTTTGATAATTATAATACACGTTCAAAACCTTGTTTTTAAAATTCCTGTGTTTTATAATAATTGAAAAAGACACTTAAGGAGAATATATTAGAACAAAACCTTAGCTTCTCATCTCCTTTATTATATTTAGATTAACTTAGGTCCTGATAAGAATTTCCAGAATTCTTTCTTTTAAATTATGGATTTTTCCATGGTCCAATTATTCCATGATATGTGCCGGTAGTGATAACCAGTCGCTGCCTTTTACCTATATGCTGGATTTTAACGGATACCTACTGAGTATTAAATACCATAAGATATTAATTTGGGCCTTTTTCTGTGATATCAAAGTAGTTGTTTAGGTCCAAATAAAGAAAGTCCAGTTTTTTATACCTGTTGTCAACAAAGCTAAGCTTTTGAAGCGTAACAGTTTCACGCAGCTACATGCATTTCATATACATATGATCAAATGCAACGCGCCCTTGTCTATTTTGGTGTGTGAAGAAAAATTTGTGTAGTTATCCATCAAAACCATATTATTGGTTTTTAGTGAACAAAAATATAAAGTAAAACAGCCAACTCCTTCTCATTTTGGGCTGACAATTGTTATATCAAGCTGTGTAGAAATTCTTAATTTTACATTCATTGAACTCTCACATAACCGAATATTCAAGGTACTACAGTAACAATATTTGCAGATGACACAGCTCTCCTATCGGTTGGAAATAATATTTCGGAAGCAACAAGCATATTTCTTAACACAGTGAGTAATTGAATAAAATCAGATCAGTACATGTCAACTTTACAAACCAAAATGTAAACTGGATTATTGTAGTTCTTAAATCAACCGAAATTCGAAATGCATGTACAGGTCAATACCTTGGCATGACTATCGATGCTAAAGCACACCAAGAAAAAATGAAGGGTTAAACATCAAATATAGTAAAATGTACTGGTTTATGGGTACAAATTCTGAGCTTACAATGCATAACAAATTGATTCTTCAATCACCTGTAATGCTAAAACCAATATGGATTTATGTTATCCAACTTTGGGGTTATGTCAAGAAAATCAATATCAAAACTGGAAAATTAGACTAAAGTACTTTGAGGGATTGTGAATACCTTAATAATGTGTCACCGCGGCAATAAAAAATAATTAAGGAAACACCTGCAGCGATTAGATCGGCAAGAAAATGCAGGGATTCGTCGTATTTGCGTCACTACCAATGGAGTGAGTCGCAGATACTAATAAAAATAAGAAATATTTAATTTGAAACTATATTGGCAGATTGAAGGCTAATCGAGTTTCATAAAAGATGTATGTGGCTTTTGAGGTTTCAGTGTAATAATATTCGGCCAGATCACAGAACTTCTATACAGATTTCACCTTTCACTGTGGTGACTTACGAGTATAACATGGTGAGATGCCCTTTGAATTAAAAATAGCTACAATAAAAAATAGGACGATATTCTATTTTTTATTGTGTTAGAAAATCCAGTCGAATGTATCATATAGCAATATGCAAATTTTTGAAAAGAGAAAATAAACAAAATAGAACAGACAATGAAAGCGAATACTGAATAAATATGCTAATACCTTTTGGCGTAACAGTTCAATTCACTAAATTGGCACAAAGTGGCAGCTTAAATAAGAGCTTTCTTGTTTTTTGCACATATTTTGTAAGGTACGAGTACATAGCATTTAACAAAAAAAGAATAAAAACTAAAATATTGTAAATTTCATACAAAAGAAATTCGGATAATTTTTTAAACTCTACCGGAAATTACGAGTTTTGTAAAAAAAAACTCTATTTCACCAAAATTCGGCACCTCGCCAGGCGAGTTCAGGTGGATTGACTATTCGCAAAGAAACTAAAAGTTTGTTTATTAATCTTGAGATCCTTGCGAAATTTGGTGGAAATATGTTTGCCGGAAGTGACAGCTTACATGTGAGATTTTGCAACTTTTGCAATGAAGTTGAAATGTTTAAAATTTACTAACACGACAAAGAGTTAAAAGCTAAATAAATTAAAAAATTAAAATTGCAACAAGGGTTGACCTTATGGGTTTTCTGAAATTTAAGTAGGACTAACGATTTTTGATTAAAGGAAATAGTTTTACCAAAATTTCGGTACGTTTTAGATTACGCTTTAGCAGTGAAATGTGGTGTAATCGAGAACTTTGTATACATTAGAGACAAAACTTTTCAATCTTTACAACATATTCACACCTCCATCTTGTTCACATAAAAATGTGTTAAAATTGTTTTGAGTTAACAACCGTAAGTCGTATTCGTAATGTTTACATAAACAGCCTTTTGATCAACATATTCGTATTTGTTAAGTTTTGGTTGCTAAATCAATAATTTATTTATTTTAAAACAACATTTCAAATTCTAAAATACTGAAAAGTATGAGTCAACAAAGAACTGTTTAACAAACTTTCACTTTCCTTGGAACGATTTATGCAAAAATGTATTTGGTTCTCCAATTAACTAATTTGTTTTAGTATACAGATCGACCACGAATAATCAATTCGTTTGGGCTGTTGAGGCTTAATCACTGAAAAATCCATTTATTATGAATACCACTTTTAGTGGTTTAGGATTTGGTTGAAAGCGATTCATAATACCTCGTCGTATTCAGGGTAATTCTAAATGAATCAGGTGGTTTAGTAGATACAAACATAAGAATTTCTATTTAAAGTCATCAACACTATATGTTACGGCGAGTCATTGGTTTCATAAAACCAATACCAAACCAGCGTTTGTGGCACAGGTCAGAGGCGGCTGAAGCTGCTTTGCTGTCTTGTAACAAGCGTCTTGATATATAAATTTGTTCATGGTAAGACCGGATGCCTTAAGATTCTCACCAGTATGTAACCCACACACGTCACAAACGGGTTGATGAACCCACAAAAGTATCGAATTTAACAACGTTATTTTTAATGCACCTACTGATGACAAATCAGATGACATCGAATATATATTTTCTTTAAACTTGGAGGAAGTCAACAATAATATCCCGCACCACGACATTAAAATCATTGTGGATGACTTTAATGCAAATATCGGTTTATTCAAATATTAGAGCGAACTGTCACCTACGTTCCAAAAGACAAATATATACAAATGACCGTTCGATGGCATGTCGATGCAGAGTTATCAATCAGCTGTCACTGATTATCTAAAAAGGTAAATAAGCAAGGAATAAAATCTTGTTATCATCCATAATCAGTGACACGCTATACAGTCAGCCATAACTACCGCGGCGCAAAATAGTATGGGAAGAAGACCTTCTTCTTGTACTAGGCTGGTCGAAAAAAACAAAAGCGTTTGAACATGATTTGCTCGCAACAGTAAAAGCACTCTAGCAGAATATTCCAGTGCAAGAAAAGCTACAACCTAATACCTCGAAACAAGCGGAACAAGGAAATTATAGATACTGTTTTGTTACCTTTAGGAATCTCACCATAGCTTTCCATCCAAGAAGTAGTGCCATTAAAGACTGGAATGGAGAGCTGAGAATAAACGTGGGTGGTGCTCTTTCGTCCGTATTTGGGACCAATATGAGTTGCCAAATGGAAGATCGTGCTTACATGTCCGCTGCATAAAAAAGGTGACACTGCTTACAAAGTGTTATTGCTAACATTGTGCTTGCCAGAATCATTGGCGATTATCATTGTGCTTTTTGTCACATTGGGTCGATCAATAGCAAGTGTTTCACCATAGATATGATTTTGGATAATTGTTGGCATTACGATATAACCTTAAATCGGCATATGTAGACCTCCGACAAGCATTGATACTGTGCCGGGATGATACCTATATGAGAACCTATATGAGCCGTGCTTATACATCTTTGAATTAATGAGAAACTCGCTCCTCTGCGTAAATTAACAAATTTTTCTAATCGAAGAGAGATGTACATGCCTGTGCTGTACAATTTGGTGCTTGAGTACGTACGGAAAAGCAGCATTGATACTTCGCTGTATATTTAATAATTCAGGCCAAATTTTTGGATTTACAGAAGATATCGTCTCGCTTGGTCGAAGACCTAGCGAAATCAAGTACAGTTCTATACTGAACGAATGTTACGCAAGTTACATTCTTGCCCACAATAACAAGACCAAGCTTATAGCAACACCCAGAAGTATTTCAATTACGAATCATAAAATCGGCGACAATAATTTTGACAGTGTTTAAAACTTTAAATTCGTCGGGTCAGTAAAAATAGCCCGAATCGCTACCGGCTCTTCTACACAAAATCAAAATAATTGCGATCTAAATATTTATAGCAATTAACGTATGAAATAAAGTATTCCAAAAAACATCAGCCGATGTGCATCGTAGAGGAAGACCCCGACAGCGTGGGCATCACGAAGTCTAACAAGACCTATATATATAGGTTGCTGAACCTGCGAGCGTTGTATTGGGATGGATCAGAGAGAGACAGAAAGGGAGATTTGGTGCGGTTTAAAATGTTTTGGTATGTATTTGGTCTCAATTAAATAAGCCGCCCTCAACCGCGGCCTGCTCAGGGAACTGGAGAGTGGTTAACCTCTATTCACTAAATTCTGAGTACCTATGATACCCAGTATAGAAGGGCGAACTGATGGCGCCATAAAACCCTCGACTACTAACGTGCGAACGGAGCATCTCGTCTACCTGCGCTCTCGAGTCTCTCTGGTAGTGAGTGAGGCACCCTATAAACGGGTTATCCCTTGAAGGGAATGGGCCCCATTTGCTGGGAGGGAACGCCTGGAGACTGCGGTGCTCGGTGAACCAATGGACCGGATTATGGTGGCATGCCGTGCTGATGATTGACTAGGCTGGAGGCCCATTTAACTAAACCCAGGCGTGAACGGAACCCTCTGGATACCAGGCTACTTCCAGTTGTATTTAGCCTTACCTGCGTGTACGGAAAATTAACGTTAAAAAAAAGGGCCGGGACCCTCTAAGAAGGAGAGTAGCTCTAAACATAAAAGTGGGACTCCCTCATCAGTGGAAAGGGAAGCGACACCATGGCATCGAAGCTAGGAGGAAGCGGGACCACCAAACAGAATAGTGGAGGATTGAGCGAGATCCCTCCGGCGAAGCGACGGTACAGGAAGAGACAGTCGGCGTATAGAATTTTAAAGAAACTGGTCATGGCCTTTGAGGGACAGCTTACAGTTAAACAGAAAGAATATATTGCATGAGCTAAGAAAACTGTCGGCTGCCGTAGCTCGGAAAGGGTCCTTGGGTCTAAAAGACAGAGGTCCCAGGATGAGCTTGAAGCGGGCGGCATAAATCAAAACGAGGTGCAAACCGACATGATGTCGAGTGTTCCTACGGATCAAAAACCGAAGCTATTCACTGAGATCCTAAAGGAGCACGTGCTGGTGCTAGCCGTCATTGGAAAGTGGTGTATAATGCACTTAACTCAATATTATTGAGGGTCCTGAGACATCTATAAAAGGGCAGTGACCGAAGTAGGCGAGATAGGGGAAGGGCGCGAGGCTTAAAGCAGTCTGCTAAGCGGAAATCCTGAGCAGACCGATGGCACTCGTCTGGTTACGAATCGAGCCGGCCTAGCCAGAAGAGATCCTTGAGACCATTCACGCCAGTCATCCTGATCTTTCAAAGGGAACTTGGAAGATTGTAAAGCAGGAGAAAGCAAAGAGGGATTTTAGATCAGCAATCTTGCTAATCAATCAAGAATCCCGGGCTTCCTTTGCAAAATCAAAGGAAGTGATCAACTTCGGGTTCTGGTCGATCACTCATAAAGTATATAAGAAAGATTAGGTCCAGCATTGGGGCGACGGCGAACGGACCCAGCGGGAGACGGTCAAGCGGGCAGGGAACGATGGAAGGAGCTATGTTTCGGACCCAGCGGGAGACGGTCAAGCGGGCGGGGAACGATGGAAGGAGCTATGTTTCGGACGCGTAAAGTTTGGTGAGGAGAGATAGACTCCTCTTTTTTTGAGTCTAATGGGGACATCCTGTCGAAATCTGGACAAGAGGCGAATGGCGTCCGAAGC
This sequence comes from Nephrotoma guestfalica, assembly GCA_963691935.1. Taxonomy (NCBI): domain Eukaryota; kingdom Metazoa; phylum Arthropoda; class Insecta; order Diptera; family Tipulidae; genus Nephrotoma; species Nephrotoma guestfalica. The sequence goes on along the minus strand of OY829913.1, from coordinate 202,055,846 downwards.
AACGAGCCAGATGGCACTATCCTGATGCAGGGAGTGTATGAAGAGGTAAGTAAAGCAGACTGCAATTATTCATATTGTACAAATTAACTTGCATCATACGAAAGCTGCCTCAGCAGCTCTGGTTCTCAGACTAACTAAGTCATATGAGGACTTGGTGTTAATCCAAGATCCATGAATTAACAATAACACGATCTGTGACTTCAGAACGAAGGGGTATGAGTTATTATATTTAATTAACTCTGAGAAGATCAGATCAGTTTTTATTGAAAAGTAATTTCAATAGTTTGCTTCCTCCTCAATTTAGTAACGGGAATGCTACATCGGTGAGTGTTGAAGCTGGCTGTGAAAAGTTATGGCTCAGCCCACATGAATCGCCAGAAGGAGGTTCCGCCGGATAACCTGGGGGACTGATCCGGGTAGCAAGTCAAAGAAGGATTAGTGTTATACTTGAATGTGATGCAAACGCGCATCACACAATCTGACGAAGCACAGACATTACCGAGAGGGGTGAGTTATTTTTTGATTACTTATTAAATACCAACCTTGTAGTTTGCAATATTGGACGAGAACCAATATTTGTTGTTAAAAATCGATAGCAGGTTTCAGATGTGAGGAAATATTACCGCTGGAGGTCCTTGGACTTCTCGCGACAGTATAAGAATTAGATTGCATGGTTGATATTGTCACAAAGACGTGCAATCTTTCATTTATGCTGCGCGCCTCCCGATAAAGCCTAGAGTCAGGCAGAAACCAACATGGTGCGAAGTGTAGGACGGCCTTTAATGAAGCCAAGAACACAACGAAAGTTCGTGATTGGGATTCCTATAAAAAGGACATAAGAAAGTACAAACACGAGGAAGGCACAAAGGTAGTCTCGGAGACACTTCTGTTGTAGAGTGGAGGAGATTTCTGAGACTTCTCGCCTTAGAAAAATTCTACCTATTAACCCAGCCAGCCCTAGTTATTTAATTAGACCTGAAATTGGAATCTCATGGTGACCCATTTTCCGGGAAGCTTTGATGCCACGATGGAGTCTGGAGTTCATCGAGGAACACCTTCAATAGATATGGACCTGATATGGACCAGTGAACTCTAAATGGTTTTAACTCTTATAAATCGGCGGGCCAGGATCAGATTATACCAGCAGAGATCTAAAGGAACTCGGCAGTTATTTTCCCCTGAATGGAGGTTATCTTCGGGTGATATCTGAGACTGGTCTATAGTCCTAAGAAATGGAAGGTGGTTAGAGTAGTCGGGAAAGAGCTCACATGATTGTACAAAGGACCTGAGGCCTGTAACTCTATGATATTTTCTGTTAAGAACCTTGGAAAGCTGCTAGATGTCGTTATTCGAAAAAAAAATTGAGCCAAGAAATTGGGCAATAACGCTGCATGCGTGCTGTATGGGAAAGTCGGTGGACATAGCTTTGCATGATCTAGTATACCCGATTGAGAAGTCAATTTACTCGCAAAAGTCTTGCATGGTAGCATTTCTGGATATTGAGGGTGCCTTTAATACTGTAAAAACGGAGGCGATCATGGAAGGATTATCATTTTTGAAGGTGTACTACCCTATAAGTAGGTTGATAAACCAGATGTAAGCAGTATTAATTCCGCGGAAATGGAGGAGTCCAATATTAATAGACGGGTGGTTAGAACTGAAGAGAGAGAGGACAGGGGTGGTAGCTTATGCAGATGATGTAGCGATAGCTGTCTCAGGCAAATATCCAGATAAGATTAGGGACCTTATTCCAATTGAATTTTTTGGTAAGCAGGTGTGAGCCAATATGGCTACAAGACTCTCGGCTGTCTCTCAGTGGAAGTGTCTTCAGGCAGGGCACTCCACGATACTTAGATCGCTAAGAGAAGAACTAGCGAATCGATATTATATTAAACCAACGTTGTGCTTCGATAAAGGCTTCCGGACCATCTGTTCTTCGAGGAAATCATGGAGGAACAGATCAATACTGGAAAACGAGGCAGTGAAATTTTTCAGTTACGGCTCTAAGCTAGATCACAAGGAACCGGAGTCTTCTGTGGGAAGCGTAATGTTATTATATCTATTTGTCTCCCTGACTACTGCAGCGTGTACCAGGCGGAAGTGGTGGCGATCGAGGAAGTCGTATGACATGATTGAAGCAAAACGTAGTATTCGTGAGGGATATCGCAGTTTATGTGGACCTATGTTTGTCTGAGGTCACGGGTGGCGCTGGATTACCGATCATCACTTAATGAGATGAGCGAGTATTTCAGAATCCAGATATCCAGATTTCCTGGGTCCCTTGTCACTCGGACGTCACGGGAAACTGCAGAGCAGACGTAGTAGCTAGGTTCAGTGCGACACTCGAAATGAAGCCGGAAAGGGCTGGTCTGAAGAGGTCTATAGCAAAGCTCAAATTGGTGCTCAGTAACAAGGCAATCGCCTCAACAAATAAGAGATGGACTAACAATCTCACGTGCAGGGTAGCAAAATAGGTTTCGCCAAAACTTGACTTGCGGCGCTCCAAGGCACTAGTATCCCTTGGAAAATGATAGGAACAATTAGTTGTTGGTATACTGACAGGACACTACCTTTTTGTGGAACATGCGGGAAGGCTGGGTCTACAGACGAATGACTTTTGTAGAAGTTGTATAGACGAAGAGGAGGAAGAGACTTTAGATCATTTCATATGCTCGTGTCCGGAACTATCAGACAGAAGGCATAAGTACTTAGGGTGTGTACGGTATGAACAGCGTTTTGGACATTAGTAGCTCTGAATGGTTTCAACGGGAGTAAAGGGGAGATAGTATTCTGTGGTATCACAATGGGCCACTATTCGCCTAAGTATCCAATAGCACCCACTCTAACCTAACCTTACCTGACCTATTTGGTCTCATAAATGCTATATATGCTTATACAAATATTAAGAGAAATAAAAAGTGTTCTTATGAAAGTTGTCAGTAGTAGACGAAATGTAAACAAAAACCACACATTTCATGGTTGTCGTACGAGTATTTGTTTCACTTCATTTTATGTTAAAAGCATCCGGAAATCATTTTGATCATGATTTCCACTTGTATTAGGATTAGTTGGAAATGACGCCCATATATAATTATTTTATAGCGACACCAAAACTAATTAATTTACAAGCACAAACATTCTTTTGATGATTAACGTCAAACACAGTGCAAATAATAATAAGTTTATTAGTTCAGTGTAATACTGTAGCAGGTGTTGGAATCGGAGCTAAAATAATAAACTTAAGAAGAAGTAAAAACTTTCACTTGTATAATTTCAAGAAAATATTTTAAAGTTACTCATCACGATCGACAGTACGCCGCATACATAAAAATTGGTAAGAAGATGAAATATTCGATAATGAAAGAATTATTTAGTTAGAAAAGTTACATTGCTATTATTGCGGAGTATTAGACATTTGAATTTCAAGTTGTTCTGAATTTAATCAAGGCGTACAGGCAGACAATAGCCTATGCCTACTTAACCAACTTTCCCAAAACTAAAAATTGTAAATTTTGATACACGTTGAACATATGGTGGGAGGTCACAGTTCAAGAATTTATTATAATTTTATAAACTCTTCTCTTGATTAATGAGGACACACAAACATCTTTTATATTTTATTAAACCATAATGCTTAATCGATAACTATATAAATGTTCGGTGTGCTATCAGATCGTTGTCTGTAGATATTGACAATTTAAATTAACACATACAGCGTATAAATATTTTAATCTTTAAAGTTTAAATACGGAATTTTTATTTATTGCAAATTCTTTTAAAATAAAGTTGACTTAATCTAAAAACATAAGTTAACAATGTATACAAATTTATTTTATTTTCTCGAGATGCAGAGGTTGTAATGTGTTTATACAGATAATCCGTTTTACTTTTATCTGGACAAAATTCCACATTAGAAAATGCAAATATAAGCTTCATGGCTAATACAGTCCCGTTAGAATTTTAATATTAAAATATTTTATTATTAATAGTATTACAATTCGCACCAATTGGTTGGCATACGCGTAAATATCTCATTTCATATGGTAATGCGGCGATATGCGAAATTTATTCAAATTTATATTTACGGGCATATCGTTTAAGAAACTGGGTTATTTTCACTTGTTGTCTACCTAATTAATATATTTTATATGTGTCAGTCGGTTGTATTGCATCAGTACACAAATTGGAACAACCTATGCCGGATTTGCCTTTATATTTTTGGGAGTGGCGTAATTTGTATTACATTTAGGCCACCTAAAATGCATTTATCATTTTATCCGTTAAGCAAATACAATTTTCTACTAGATACAATTTTTGCAATTTTGTTCCTCCTTATGACATGGTTGACATTTGCTGTAAGAATATCATCGCATAAAAGTTCAAGTTTATATGAAGCTTACATATGAAACTGAATTTCCTTAAAAACATTTAACTGTGTTAATTTGTTTTCATTTATTTTGCTTACACTATACAAGCTCATAGACGGATTTGACTGCCTCATTTCTGTGGTAAAATATTCAAGTTGTATTTGGAATAATGATTGATTAGTCCAATGAATTCACTGTGCTTGAAACGCAAATTTTATTTTGTAACAAGCTGCGGGCACCCAGGGGGTAACCCTAATTCAAGTAAGCTGAATTCAATAGTGTTAGTTCTATTTCAAAGTTAGTCCTCATTTTTGAGATATTGCTTTCGACATGTATGGGCTCAGAGTCAAAATTTGTCAAAAAAAAAATACACTCATTTTCACGTTGTTAGCACTTGAACCATTAAGAATTTCTGGTTGCTTCTTTTAGCAAAGTTGTTGCGCAAGCCAAGGCAAACAACTTTGCCGAACATATCAAGACCAAAAAACCACATCTACACTCACATTTTTCAGTTTTTCAGTGTGTCTGTGTTATTTTTCATTTTCTTTTCATTTCGACGAAACACTTTTTTTTTGTAATTTTTTGTCCATTTATTGAATTTACATCGATTGCAATCGATCGAATACACATCGCATCGACAAATTTAGATACAATAGAAACTATTTTAAACTAAACCAATTCAGTTGATTTTATGGTGATTTTTCTTACCTTTTTCCTAAAAAATTAAAATGTTTCTTAACTTTTTTAATTTTAATTTTTTGATTCGTTCGTGTCATCTTCGGGATCTTCTTTCTCTTGTAAATTCCAACAAATGACACTGTACCAATGCTCATCGGATTCGGCAAACAATGTATTTTCAATGACAGTCGAACGTTTATATTATGAAAAGCGGTCAGCATATTATTAGTATATTTGCACCAATCATGGGATCGATAAATTCCGAGAGCATTCCTAATAACTTCTTTTAAACATTTCCATGCCGCAAGCTCTCGTTCACTGAGAGCATTTTCAAATGCGAAATGAAATTTCATTTGATCAAAACTTAGATTCGAATAGATTCAAACACCAAACTTCTTTTATTTTCATTCCACTTAACCGTGGAAAAATGCGACGCAATTCGATGTATTCATTTCCATTTGGATTCAGCGCTTTTATACAATTGTTAACTACTCCAAGCTTGATATGAAGTGGTGGCAGCAATATTTTCTCAATTGGCACAAGTGGAGCCTCAACGATGTTGTTGTATCGTAATCTAATGTTCTCACGTAAAGCCCAGTTCCGTTCGTTGTATTGGTCGCCTTTAAAACGTTTATTCCATAAGCACATAAAACACATGTTTTAGTGCAACCCTCTTAAAAGAGCCTCTTAAAAGAGCTATCACTTTTAAATCTGCACAAACTTTCCATTGCTGGACATTGTATTTATTTAGTCAATGATTTTTTCCATTGATAAAAAATCGCCAATCTTCGGGAATATATGCATTGTGCATTGTGGATACCAAACCATGGATATCAGTGCAAAAAGCGATGACGATTTATTGCTCCATATATCCGAACATTTGGAGACAAAATGTTCACTTGTTTTAGATCCTTTGACAAAAGAATGGCTTGCCGCTGTGATATTGTTGTACCATAATATCCAAACGATTTTGCGAGATTTCAATGTAAAATATTCCTCAGCTGGATTTCATCTAATGCGGCAGCGGTAGTTGAGCATGCGAATGCGGTTTCAGTGTATGTCAGAGAACCAATTTTTTCTGTATGTATCGAATATAATTTAAGCACCCATAACATTGAACTGGATCATGTCCTTTTGGATTTATCCACATCATCGAGATACCAAATGGCTATAACATTTTCTGAAAAGTATAGTCGATATAAATCAGCGGTTTCATCACTTATTTTGCGGCGATTGCTCATAATTGTAACTGTTCCCCACACTTAACAAAAGCACTTGAGTTTAAAACACCTATCCATATTGTTTGTTTCACCAATTTTCAAAAGCCGATTTTCACTTTTTTTTTTGTTCTTTTGTCACTTTATTTAAATGGAACACTTTTTATTTTTAATTTTATAGTTTTTAGATGTTACTTATTATACCAAAAAATTGGCACAATTGACATTGGCCAATTAGAAATATCGATTGCGAGAACAATCTCTCTTTGGTTTATTTTTTACTACTATTGCATAATTTATTTTGAAGCTGTTTATTAACTGTTGCTAGGCGCTACTGTTTCTCACCTCCTTTGCTTTTAAGTTATGGATAATAAGTCGTAAATTTTATTGGTTATTATGTTGATTTTGTCGTTAAGTAAATTGTAGATGTTTTTATTTTTGTATATTTTCAGGGTGTGAATTTTGGCCACAATTTGACTCATTACTCATTAGAAATTTGTATACGCATAGTATACAAGTGTTCTATGACTCGTGAGTCAAACGGTGCCCAAAATTTATGTTAAGTTCTTCTAACCTGTCTAATTTCGGTCCTTTTTTGATTCTGGGCAAAATGGTTAAATTTTTATTGAATTTACTGTACCTATGATTTTCAGTTTTTATATGTTGTGCGATACTTGATTTTATGTACTTTTTTAAAAATTTGGTTATGTCATTGTTGTGTTTTTTGTATCTTATTTAAAATGAGCGTCCTGAGAGACTTTAGATAACTTCATATGCTCGTGTCCGGCACTATCATACAGACAGCATCAGTATTGGTCGTGTACAGTATGATCAGCCTTTCAGATCTCGGGGACGGTGGAGTGCGAGATATTTTGCACTACGTACGTAGCTCCGAATGATTTTGAACAGGAGTAAAGGGGAAATAGGATCCTGTGGTATCACAACGGGCCACTACTGGTCTAAGTGTGCTGAAGCAGCCACTCCAACCTAACCTAACCTAACCTTGGCCTAATTGTTCGGCAAAATTGTTTGTCTTGGCTTGCGCAACAACTTTGCTGAAAAACGTAAAATGAAAATCTTAATGGATCAACGTGAAAATAAATGTATATTTTGACAAATTTTGACTCAGAGCCAAAACATGTCGAATGCGATATCTCAAGCATGAGGTATAACTTTGAAATGGGACTAGCACTATTGAATTCAGCGTACTCGAATTAATTTTACCCCCTGGGTGTCCAGCTTGTCAAATTTTTCAACTTGCACAGTGATACTAAAGAGGCCTTATTAGGATTCCCAATATTTACTACCCAAATCGGAGCATCTAAAAGGAACAGTTATAATTGTTTGTTCTCTGTTGTATAACAGACATAGAATGTATCTAAAACAATAAAAGTAAATCACCACCGCTAGACAACAACATTTTTCACTATTAATAACTATGGAGGTGCTGCCATATATTATGAAGGAATTCGATCGCCACAACCATATTTCTTCAGATAACCAGGTCTGCAATAAGAGAACCCCAAAGTAAATGACCGAGAGAAGATGCTTTTCATATCGTCCATCTACCAAAAAGTAGTTAGAAGGTGACACTTTCATCGGTGTTAATTCAAGGAGCTGTTTATAATGATTCAATTTTGCATTAAAAAAATATGGAACGGACCATAAACCGATCTCAGTTTGAGTTTAGTGACAGCAAGTCATACGGAAAAAAAATCCACTGACTTTCACAAAATAGAGATAATAACCACTAAAATCTGCTCCACTCGAGTTGACAATGTTTAACACAGAATGCCTTTAGTAGCCTTATTATTTTATAGATAGCACAAAATAAATAATGAAATTTGCAAAAAACTTTAGTAAAACATTTTATGACAACATCTGTTTTGTTCTGAAAATCAAAAAATGTTTTGTGTTAAAATGCAATAACTCTTCTTATCGCAGAAATGCAAATTTTTCGTGATATTAGGCAAAATTTCAAGATTTAAGTTACTTCTACGGAAATTGCGTTTTCTTCAGTTACCATTTCTACTATTTTACCGTCTCATATTATAAAGGGAGTTCCATCTGTTGGTTTTCGGAAACTCAAAAAATATATTTATTGTGCGGTGGCAACTCGAGAAACGTTTGGCAAATAAAAAGTCAAAACTTTGCCATTTTAAGTCATGTGTATCATCACGTATTTTTTGAAAAAGATTTTGTAAATTACGTGATGATTTTGGTCAATATGAAGGTTCTATACATAGCCTGGAATTCACAAAATTGTTTCAAGTTTTGAAGAAACTGGATAAGTTGCAGTACCAGCTGTAAGTCAAAAAGTTCGTGAACTGCGTAGAATTTGCGGCTAATATGGGATAAAATTTATTTAGATGATCTTTGGTTTCACAAGACGGGGCCAATGTCACACAAATCGTGAAACACTCGACTTACTGTTAACCAACTTAGATGATGCCATAATTTGAAGAAACTGTGGTGTCAATTTGCCACCATCATGCGATTTGTCAACGTTAGATAATTTGTTTTCTGTTTATTTATTTTTTTAAAGTTAAGAGCATAGAAATTATCCACAAATAATTAAAGATGTTAAGAACAACATCCGAGCTAAAATTGAGGCAATTGAACGGTTTTTATTGGAAAAAGTCATCAACAATTTTAATGATCGGATGTAGGCGTGTAACAGGAAACGTGGTGGTCAAATGAACGATGTGTTTTTTAACCTTCACTTCCTCTTCATCTGAAATAGTTTCCTCAGTTTTGATGCATTCTATGTATATATTTTTTGTGTGGTTTGAATAAGATGGCAGATCACAAACATAGCATGTTGTTTTGGTTTTCACATCAGATGATCGAGGGCACAAATAAAATTTTTGTCGTTTGCTAACCGTCGTAGCCATCACATTCTTGCTCGTTGATTCTTCTCTAACTGGTATTATTTTCTACCCTATGAGGCTTATTGCTGTCAGTACACTTTTTTTAAGCTTGCGAGGGTTAGAGATTCGCTCCAAAACGTCGGCCTGTACAAGTTGGATAGCCAATTCTTTTAGAAACGATTTCTTTGTTTCATATAACTAGTTGTGGGTTGGTGCTTTTATGCAAAACATAGGCTGCAACACCTGCGAGGCCTATAAGATTAAAAAATAACACCATCGGCCATCGGTGGGTTTTACTTTTACATTTATTGGTTCTCACCAATATATCGAGAGTGTCAACACCTCCCTTCGTTGCGTTATAATCCAAAATTGTATTTGGTTTGTTAGACTCTCGAAATACTTCGTTACTGTTGTGTAAAGTTGACAATAGCAAGACGTTTTTATTTAGTTTAGGAACAAAACTCACAGGTGTTAGGTTGTTGGCAAAACAACACTTTGAAGATTGCAGTTCTCGTTTTTTTAATTCCGCCTTACTAGTAAACTCTTTGGAAAGATCAGGTTTATTTTGTCTAATTACCTGCCAACATACACTTCCGCGTTGAATTGGTAAGAATTCTTTGCATTGCATAACCAGAATATTTTAATGCCATACTTCCCCGGTTTCGAAGGAATGTACTGTCGAAAGAACATCTGTTTCGAGTAAGAACGCATTGTTCATCAATGGTTATTGGAATTCTGCAAATCTATCGGTTTCTGACCGCTCCTGTCTAGTTTGAGAGTTATCAAACAGCAAAAATTTTAACAATTTCTGCACTCGTTCAAGGGACATCGCATCTCGTTAAAATGGACGGTTGTCAAGGTGGTATAGTTCATCCAACCGCTCGTCCCAATTTTTATGAGTGCCAGCGCAAATTAAAATTCCAATCAGAGCATATATTTCCACCGAATTGGTATCATACCAAACACGCTCTTGTTTTATTGTTTTGCCATTCATTGTATAAAACTGCCGCGCTTTTTGGAGGCCAGTTTCAACGGGTTCTTGTTCATTTATTCGATCGCTCGCGACAAGTTTAAAATGTTCACCGTCATCAACATTTATAGACTCAACATGCTCATCCCCATCATAGGTAATCACAAACGTTTATTGGCTCAGCTTGATCATTACCGTCACAATCGGAAAATTCCATATCAATATTATCGACTGCTATTTCTTCTTTATCTGACACTTCGGGAATAGAAACACTGTCAAAAAGGTCACGGAGCTTTTGGCTGCTCTGTCTTTTTCGTGCCATAACTATATTTACAAGCTATTTTTTACTACTAAACAGCTAGAATTACAAATAAAAACAAAACCAGAAATTTCGCTCAACGCCTGTTCGAAATATAACTAAATGGAAAATAATACAAAAATAAAATCAGGAATGTATTACGGAAATGTTATAGAAAAAGTTCGAAAACGGTTGAACTCTGAATAAAGTTGGAATAACTACTTCATTGCTTCAAAATGTAAGAAATGCAAGTCGTATAAACACGAAATGATTTCATCACCTCACTACCCACTTTCGTTGTTCTGGAACAGTTGGGCTATTGCGTCCTTCTTGTCGCTTAGTCGGTCATTTGTCGTTTTTAGACTTTTTCCTTAAGTGAACAATATTTTGATTTATATAGAAAATAATACATGGACATAATTTGGGGTCATTTTGACCCCAGAACACAGAAATGTGCTGGGTTTTTTCACAATATGGTAATTATGGAATTTAAAAGTAACTTGGGCCTATTTATCCTTACATTGTGTGAATATAATATTAGTTGAGGATATCATATACGGGATGGGCCATATACTCGTAAATAATAAAAAACGTATTTTCTCATGTTTAAAATCGACTGGGGTTAATTTGACCCCAATACACAGAGAGAAGGTTAAAGAAAGTATTTATTATCCAGTGGACTTAATATCCTCTGAAGATCAATTAATACCTCTCTTTTCATTCACGAACACGCCACCCATTCACACAATTACTGTATAGCACCTGCACATTGCAAGATGGATGTGGGTCGGCGCTGGATTCTGCACTCCAATAGAAGGTCAGTACCTCCTGGTGCAAGTGCCGAAGCTTTAACCACTGCATCACTGGTCCGGCAAAAATTTGAATTTTAACAGTCTATGTGTTTGTTTTAATATAAAAAAACTAGCTACCCTTACTCGTAGCAGTAATATTTATTTTTGTTTTTCGCTTCGTTGATCTGAAAGCTAATATGTTGCGCTAATGATTCCAATGAAAGCAGAATTTCTTCCAATTACCGGGTGACTAGATTTTTAATCTAAATAACAATCCCCTGAGCTATGTTTTGCTGCATGCTAATATATTCAAAGACGGTTTATATAAAATTTGACAATTGGGTCCTGCCATACTCCCAATGCTGTTCGAGCAACTGCAGAAGTTTGCTTTCAATATACTTCCAGAATTTTAATCGATTTATTATCACCCTGCATAAACAAATCATTTTTTTAGTATATCCAAATAAAACAAAACATCCCATTGCTTTTTTCCCTGTATATCAGCGTACACCTGTTGGTAGTCTACAAATAAATATTCTATATACAATGGCTTTGTAGAAACTTTTAATTGATTACGGACGACTGTGAAGTTTCCGGCCAAATTAAAAAATAAAAAAACATGACGGACTACAAAATTTGTCGAAATAAAAAAAATGCACAGCGGTTGACAAAAGCAATGTCAAGCATATTCAATAATATTGTTATGAAGAGCATAAACTAGCGACATCTGCCAAGAAAATAACAAAAAGTAAATTACTATAAGAAATTCAAAATGTTCAAACATATATAAATTATCTCCATCTTAATGCGATGATGTCGCCCCATTTGTTATTGACCTCGAACTTGATTAATTTCTGCAAATTTAATCGTTCACTGTATCGAGGATTGGTCAGCTCACAGAGATTTCATTCGTTTTGCAAAATTTGATCAAGTTCGGGGTCAATAAGAAGTAAGGTCTGCATCCTCGTATTAAAATGAGGATAATTTTTATTTATTTGAACATTTTTAATCAATTTTTCTAATTTTAATTGCTAGTGTACTAACTGCGTATTAAAGAGCAATTGCCCTTTACAACAATATTATTGAATGTGCCTAAAATTGCTTTTGTCGACCGTTTTGTTTTACACGTGCATTTTTGTTATTTCGACAAATTTTATAGTTCGCCATGTTTTGTTATTTTTTAATGCTGTCGGTACTGTAGTCTTGATTGCGGACATATAAATCTACATTTGTGGTAACCCAATTTGTTCTTTTGACTGATAATTTTGCTGTAAGAACAAAAAGGTGGGCCATTCTGAGGAATTATGACAGAACAGTCAGACATGTTATTTCTAACAAAGAACTAAAGTCTCTAAAGTCTTCAATTCGTATTGGATGTTTTCAGTATAAACCTATTGGCGATATATAAGGGTATATGTGTTGTGGCCATCACCAAAACTACATTTTACATGCACGAATGTCCGTAGATTTCGAATACACCACCCGTCTTTTATAATCAGTTATCCTAAGTTTCAGAAAACCATCAAGGTCAAACCAAATTTTTGTGTTGTCAAAATTCGTCATTCCCGATAAAAAACGTGATATGAACCAAATTTAGGTCCGAAATTTAATTTAAAATCTTTTTAATTTAATCGTTTTTCGATTAACTATATACTTTTCCAAATATTTGCAAAAAACGTTAAATCTCCTGTGAAAGCTGCCACTTCCTTCTGTATACGGACTACTGTACACGGACCAAATTTGTCCTGTTAATTTTTCGAAGAATTTCCTGGGCTGATGTTTCCAATTTAATCTCGAAACTTTTAGTGCAAAATCGTTTTTATCGTAAATGCTACACTTTTAAAAATATTTACAAAAAAACATACTGAATCTACTGAACCTACTGAAAAAAGCTGAATTATGAAGTTTCATTCCGATTGGACGAACTGCCTGGGCTAGAGGGAGGACACAGATAGTTTGTCGGCACGCATATATAGTCATTCTGCAAAAATATCGAGAACTGAATTATTTATGATTAAAATTCTTTATTTTACTACCTAAAGAATGTAAAATACGGTAAAATATTGGGCAAATATATTTCCGACCTTTTTGAGTGAAATAAAAGACAGTAGTTTGTGTAGAAAATGAAAGAAAGTATATGCTGCTTCGGAAGCTATAACTTCCGCCCATAGTTCATGCAATAAACAGATTCCCCGAAGAAAAAGTCTGGTCTTCCAGTCATCGACCCATTTTTTAACGTTTTCATATGAAGTGAAGTGCTTCTGTGCCAGGGTCGATTGCATCGACCGGAACAAGTGGTAATCAGAGGAACCAATGTCTGGTGAATTCGGCGGGTGGGGTAGAATTTCTCAGTTCTGCCTGTCCAAGTAGTTTTTGACAGGTATAGCAACATATGGCCTAGCTTTGTTATGTTTCAAAATAATCTTATCGTGCCTTTTGTCCCATTCCGGTGTTCTCGCAGCTAAAGCTTGCTTTAAAGCCATCAGTTGTTGTCGATAAACTGGTCCCATAATGGTTTCCCACTCGTTCAGCAGCACATAATAAACGACACTATTCATATCCCACTAAATACAAAGCATCACCTTCGAACCATGGATATCTGGTTTTGGCGTCGACGGCTAACCCGCGCTGGTTTGCGCTTTGAATTGTCATAATGGATTTACTTTTCATCCTAAGTGATGATCCGATGTAAAAACCCCTTTCATTGTGGCCGTTGAAGCAACAATTCGCACTTGATTTTCCGACGTTCCTTGTCCCGTTCTTTTAATTTGTGTGGCACCCAATTTCCCAGCTTCTGAACCAATGCCATTGCATGTATACATTGCGAAACACATTTTGGGTAATATTCAACTCTTCTGGCAATTATTTTTTGGCCTGACAAGGGTCCACATCAAGCAATTCTTCCAATTCTGTATCTTAAAATTTTCGTGGTCCGCCATCACGTCCTTTGTCTCTTACGTCAAAATCACCAACTTTGAATCGCTTAAACCACTCTTTGCTTGTTGTGTTCGATGAAGCATCTTAACCGTAAACTCCCACAAGCAAACGATTTGTTTCCGGCACTTTTCTTCAACAAAAAATATTGAAATAAAACTTCACGTAAATGCTGTTGTTTGGCATAAATTTCGACATTTTCAATTACATGAAAATAATTCTCGTTTTCGCTTTGAACAAATGTCACTAGTCAAGCTTGATATCTAACCTCCAAAAAACATGTATTGCCCGATTGAATAATATGCAATTATTGATACTAACGACACCTCTATAAAAAGGTCGGAAATGCATTTGTACACCCAATAGAATGCAGTGTCGTATTTTAACAATTCACAACAAATTTTATCTTCACTGTGGTCGCTTTGGAGCGAGGTGATCGTCGAAGTTATCAGACTGGTGTAATACTGTTTCATTATTCGTGGCCTTTGTCTATTGAAATTTGGTTTTAAATAATTTCAAGGACTATTTTAGTACCCATATGGTAGTCCTTCAGAGACGTTGTGAGCCGCGATGGTATGTGGATTTTTGTCAGTAGCAACTTTTTCTATACAACGATAACGATCTTGCTGAATGAATCAATTCTTAATTTTTATTCGTCCGCACGGCGACGCTTCCAGTTTGAAAATTTAAATCCCACAAGACTATTTTGACTTTTTGTTGTGATATGCCGAAGACGCTTTGGATTTTCCTTTATACAGGTTTGTTTATGGTGCAGTATCGCCATTGGCTTGCCATTTAGAATTAAGGATCAATCCTCAGTTCGGATTTGGTTGAATTTGCATTTAATTATTTCTGTATCTTTCAGCCAAGGAAGGATTAGATAATGCATAATATTAGATTTAGCCGAAAATGAAAAAAATCGATATCGTTGATTGATATTTATCATACGGTCATTGAATAATCTATAATGTTAGATACCAGCAGCCTAATAGCCGTGAAATACTAATGGGATTTATGATTTATGAAAAACACGGAATATCTCGGAAACTACCGACCAAATGGCACAGTGGTTGAAGCTTTGACGTTTTGATCGGGAAGTACCGGATTCGAATCCCTATAGAGGCAGGATGCAAAGGAAATTTTCATCAACAGATTACGATCTGTGATGAATTGGAGCACATCTATGCTCCCCTGTCGGAGTGCAAAATTCAAGAGCCAACCCATGTTCCATGCCAGTATAGGCTAGCACGGAGCTATGAAATGTGCAGATGGTGATAAAATCGGACCTATAACCAAACCAATACGTCTTCAACTTGGCTGAAAATGGCGTAAAAGTATGGACGGAAAAAGCAAACAACGAACGAGTTGGGAGAGCTTTGGCAACAGAACAGATTGAAGGGATATTAAAAAAAATCTCGTAAACTGTACAAGGATAGATAACGTTTTAACAATTGAAATAAATAACGTGCTTAGTCTTTTAAGGCCAAGAGATCTCCAAACCTTTCGAACTAGACCAAGGTATTGTGTAATTAAATGTACTCGCAATAAAAAAGCTTAGAAGGTTGCACTCTTGTTCAATTCTCTCCACAGCAGCCATCAGAATGAAGGTGATATTGTAGTTGAGTTCCTCAACCACCGGCGATTAAAGCAAAACTATTGTCATTTTTCATCCTATCACCGAAGAGGAACTAGATGACTTCAAAGATACACTCCTTGTCGAAATGAAAGTGGCCATGATTAACATCCCACATCATGATACTAAAATTATCGCGGGCAACTTTAATGTAAAAATCAGTGGGAACACCTCATCAGTAACAACAGTGGCCAACGCGTCGCCGAACTAGCAATTATGTATAATTTAGTTGTGTCAAGTACGTTTTTAGATCTTACATTAAAATGCTTGTTGTTTTCAAATACATGTGGAAATTGTCATCTTCATTCACTAGGCAAGCACAAACAACATCAGGGTTACGAATCTGCAATCATTGACTATTTAGTCCGACACCATATAAACGAAAAAACCCCACCCAACATCAAGGAGTAGTGGCTCGCTACAATCAGTCATAACTATCGCAGCACACTATAATATCGACAGAAAACACCGTAATGAATGGTACGATGTTTATGGGCAACGGGTTGTGTGATAAACTGTTAGCTCGCAATACTAGAAGCAATTTGGCAGAAAAAGCTATTAGTAGATTGATAAATGGGAAATCACGTGGTATTACGACATTGCCTCATAATTTGCTAAACGCATAATTTGCTAAACATGGCAACTCTGTTCTTGCACCAAACGTATCTCATCGTAGCTATTTGGGTCTAAGAAGAGCTGCCCAAGGACAATAAAGCAACCGTGTATATTATGAAACATTACGGGGTATAGCTTTGTTGAACACTGCATAGAAATTGTTGCCTAATGCTGTACTTGACAGATTTATGACGCTTGCAGAAAACGCCATCGGCAATTTTCTGGAATGATTCTGGGAAAATGTTTTAACTACAAGGGGGAGACCTTCTGGGCCGCAAAAATTTAATAATCAGCAATAAAACAAAACTCATATCCAAACACAGGAGCATCTCTATGGAAATTATCGGAATCGAGGACCATAATTTTGTCAGCGAATATAAATTTAAACACATCAGCAAACATAAAAGCAAGATTTGCTGCCGGACATCAAGTTTTCTATGCCCACTCAAGTTAATTGCGATCTAAACATTTGTTGCGGTCGTGGCAACTCGCAATTGATAAAAAAACTCATTAGATCTTTGGAATGGTAGGCCATTCAAACGATCTTTAATACAATTAAAGTTGCGGAATATCAAGTTCATATAAACCATAGGATAAAGCGTATTCTCGGAGACAGCGATATCATAATATTCCTTAATACAAACCAATAGTATTACAGCAACAACCAGCCATTGCACGTCGTAGATCGAAGACTCCGCGACGACGTCGAACACAAAATACGAATAACAGGAGGTAATCTCACACGTATTGTAATAATGTTGAAGTCGCCTTCATTCATTGATACAGGTGGCGATACAAATTTTTCAACGACAATTCGAACGCCGCCTTTCGCATAGGAATTTTCAGAAATATATCTGCCTCGACGATGGCAAATATTCTTCCGTACTGAAGTTGCGTGTCACCCAGGTCTCCGTAATACAAATACCATCGTAATCCTCTTTCAGGATCGATAAATATGAATACTTTGATTTAAAGCATAAACCAGTCGCATTATGATAACCCAAATTTAAATAAGATGATGAACAAGTAAGAGATGTAGATGAAGCTATACGCGAAATATTAGATAGGTTATTTGGTTTATAATCTCTCTTGGCTGCTGATCCAGTTTTCTGAACTTGTAAGTGAAGAGTTCTCAGTAAAGGACCAACGTTAAACTATTTGAATTAAAGATAGCTATCGATGGCACGCGATTTCAAAAGTAGAAGCTTATTCCATTCACGTTCATTTTATCAGGAGAGATATGATCTAGTTCGGAACAAACGTAGTGACGGATTCAGTTGAAACAGAAGGATCAAGTCTACTAAGTATTTATTGTCACGCTTATATGGAGTTTTATCATTGCATTACGTTGTTCGGTATCCACAACTCTCCCAAGTGAAATTTAATTATTTCTTACGGTTGAAATTGGAACCGAACTTTAAAAATCTTCGAAATATAGTTGCTGACCGGAACGGTAATAATATGAAATTTATGTAACACCCCCACTAAATAGATTTTTTGTTTTTAACCACATCAAACTCAAGTTTGTTTAAATAAAGAACCATCGCAGCTTTATCCATTATCACATATAATTATTTTTTAGGAAAATACTCGTCTAGACCAAATAAATTAATTTTACAATTAAAATTTTAACAACAATATTTATTATTTACCTACTAATTCACATCACAAATAACTTTTTTTTTATCGAATCGGGTTCTTTTCGGCCAAAAAATCTCAGCTGAAATTTTTTAGTTGACGAGCATCAATCAACGGACGGAACTGTTTACTTTTGTGTGGGAAATTTGAGACATCACCTAGAATTTATTACTTTCGGCATAAATAGTTCGGGCATCTTAATTCCTAACTATAAAAACGTTCTAAATTTAAAATTTGAACATTTTGTACGGTACCTTTTAAATTACATACTATTAAAGTTAGCCGATAGTTTCCAGCCGAAAGTAAAAAAAATCGATAATGCAGATAGTGTCTTTGCTATCTCAGCCGAAAATATAATATGTTATGTCAAATATTATTATGCATCAGCCGATATTTTTCAGCCGACATTTCTCAGCCGACATTTTTCAGCCGATATTTCTCAGCCGATATTTTTCAGCCGAAAGTGTTTTTTATACAACAAATATTTGATTTCTACAACAAAAAAAAATTAAACCATTAAAAATAAAACACTAATCAATATTTTTAATAGCATTTATAGTTATTCGGAAAAATTCATTTTACTATTGGGAAATTGCAAATAAACATAAAAATACAAAATTTGAAAATTTCTAAATATTGACCGTTTAAAGTGTCATGGTTGGAAATAGATTCAAATGAAAGGTCTTAATGATGATCGCACCTGGAAAAAATTTCAGGTCAATTTTCATGTGGGGAGTTCGGGAAAACTCGATTAAATATATCGCACACACAAAATTTGAAAATTTCTAAATATTGACCGTTTAAAGTGTCATGGTTGGAAATAGATTCAAATGAAAGGTCTTAATGATGCTCGCACCTCGAAAATATTTCAGGTCAATTTTCATGTGGGGAGTCCGGGAAAACTCGATTGAATATATCGCACACACAAAATTTGAAAATTTCTATTTATAACCCGTTTAAAGTGTCATGATTGGAAATAGATTCAAATGAAAGGCCTTAATGATGCTCGCACCTGGAAAAAATTTCAGGTCAATTTTCATGTGGAGAGTTCGGGAAAACTCGATTGAATATATCGCACACACAAAATTTGAAAATTTCTAAATATTGACCGTTTAAAGTGTCATGGTTGGAAATAGATTCAAATGAAAGGTCTTAATGATGCTCGCACCTGGAAAAAATTTCAGGTCAATTTTCATGTGGGGAGTCCGGGAAAATTCGATTGAATATATCGCACACACAAAATTTGAAAATTTCTAATTATAACCCGTTTAAAGTGTCATGGTTGGAAATAGATTCAAATGAAAGGTCTTAATGATGCTCGCACCTGGAAAAAATTTCAGGTCAATTTTCATGTGGGGAGTTCGGGAAAACTCGATTGAATATATCGCACACACAAAATTTGAAAATTTCTAAATATTGACCGTTTAAAGTGTCATGGTTGGAAATAGATTCAAATGAAAGGTCTTAATGATGCTCGCACCTCGAAAATATTTCAGGTCAATTTTCATGTGGGGAGTCCGGGAAAACTCGATTGAATATATCGCACACACAAAATTTGAAAATTTCTAAATATTGACCGTTTAAAGTGTCATAGTTGGAAATAGATTCAAATGAAAGGTCTTAATGATGCTCGCACCTGGAAAAAATTTCAGGTCAATTTTCATGTGGGGAGTCCGGGAAAACTCGATTGAATATATAGCACACACAAAATTTGAAAATTTCTAATTATAACCCGTTTAAAGTGTCATGGTTGGAAATAGATTCAAATGAAAGGTCTTAATGGTGCTCGCACCTGGAAAAAATTTCAGGTCAATTTTCATGTGGGGAGTTCGGGAAAACTCGATTGAATATATCGCACACACAAAATTTGAAAATTTCTAAATATTGACCGTTTAAAGTGTCATGGTTGGAAATAGATTCAAATGAAAGGTCTTAATGATGCTCGCACCTCGAAAAAATTTCAGGTCAATTTTCATGTGGGGAGTCCGGGAAAACTCGATTGAATATATCGCACACACAAAATTTGAAAATTTCTAAATATTGACCGTTTAAAGTGTCATGGTTGGAAATAGATTCAAATGAAAGGTCTTAATGATGCTCGCACCTGGAAAAAATTTCAGGTCAATTTTCATGTGGGGAGTCCGGGAAAACTCGATTGAATATATCGCACACACAAAATTTGAAAATTTCTAATTATAACCCGTTTAAAGTGTCATGGTTGGAAATAGATTCAAATGAAAGGTCTTAATGATGCTCGCACCCGGAAAAAATTTCAGGTCAATTTTCATGTGGGGAGTCCGGGAAAACTCGATTGAATATATCGCACACACAAAATTTGAAAATTTCTAAATATTGACCGTTTAAAGTGTCATGGTTGGAAATAGATTCAAATGAAAGGTCTTAATGATGCTCGCACCTGGAAAAAATTTCAGGTCAATTTTCATGTGGGGAGTTCGGGAAAACTCGATTGAATATATCGCACACACAAAATTTGAAAATTTCTAAATATTGACCGTTTAAAGTGTCATGATTGGAAATAGATTCAAATGAAAGGTCTTAATGATGCTCGCACCTGGAAAAAATTTCAGGTCAATTTTCATGTGGGGAGTTCGGGAAAACTCGATTGAATATATCGCACACACAAAATTTGAAAATTTCTAAATATTGACCGTTTAAAGTGTCATGGTTGGAAATAGATTCAAATGAAAGGTCTTAATGATGCTCGCACCTCGAAAAAATTTCAGGTCAATTTTCATGTGGGGAGTCCGGGAAAACTCGATTGAATATATCGCACACACAAAATTTGAAAATTTCTAATTATAACCCGTTTAAAGTGTCATGGTTGGAAATAGATTCAAATGAAAGGTCTTAATGATGCTCGCACCTGGAAAAAATTTCAGGTCAATTTTCATGTGGGGAGTTCGGGAAAACTCGATTGAATATATCGCACACACAAAATTTGAAAATTTCTAAATATTGACCGTTTAAAGTGTCATGGTTGGAAATAGATTCAAATGAAAGGTCTTAATGATGCTCGCACCTCGAAAATATTTCAGGTCAATTTTCATGTGGGGAGTCCGGGAAAACTCGATTGAATATATCGCACACACAAAATTTGAAAATTTCTATTTATAACCCGTTTAAAGTGTCATGGTTGGAAATAGATTCAAATGAAAGGCCTTAATGATGCTCGCACCTGGAAAAAATTTCAGGTCAATTTTCATGTGGAGAGTTCGGGAAAACTCGATTGAATATATCGCACACACAAAATTTGAAAATTTCTATTTATAACCCGTTTAAAGTGTCATGGTTGGAAATAGATTCAAATGAAAGGTCTTAATGATGCTCGCACCTGGAAAAAATTTCAGGTCAATTTTCATGTGGGGAGTTCGGGAAAACTCGATTGAATATATCGCACACACAAAATTTGAAAATTTCTAATTATAACCCGTTTAAAGTGTCATGGTTGGAAATAGATTCAAATGAAAGGTCTTAATGATGCTCGCACCTGGAAAAAATTTCAGGTCAATTTTCATGTGGGGAGTTCGGGAAAACTCGATTGAATATATCGCACACACAAAATTTGAAAATTTCTAATTATAACCCGTTTAAAGTGTCATGGTTGGAAATAGATTCAAATGAAAGGTCTTAATGATGCTCGCACCTGGAAAAAATTTCAGGTCAATTTTCATGTGGGGAGTTCGGGAAAACTCGATTGAATATATCGCACACACAAAATTTGAAAATTTCTAAATATTGACCGTTTAAAGTGTCATGGTTGGAAATAGATTCAAATGAAAGGTCTTAATGATGCTCGCACCTCGAAAATATTTCAGGTCAATTTTCATGTGGGGAGTCCGGGAAAACTCGATTGAATATATCGCACACACAAAATTTGAAAATTTCTAAATATTGACCGTTTAAAGTGTCATGGTTGGAAATAGATTCAAATGAAAGGTCTTAATGATGCTCGCACCTGGAAAAAATTTCAGGTCAATTTTCATGTGGGGAGTCCGGGAAAACTCGATTGAATATATCGCACACACAAAATTTGAAAATTTCTAATTATAACCCGTTTAAAGTGTCATGGTTGGAAATAGATTCAAATGAAAGGTCTTAATGGTGCTCGCACCTGGAAAAAATTTCAGGTCAATTTTCATGTGGGGAGTTCGGGAAAACTCGATTGAATATATCGCACACACAAAATTTGAAAATTTCTAAATATTGACCGTTTAAAGTGTCATGGTTGGAAATAGATTCAAATGAAAGGTCTTAATGATGCTCGCACCTCGAAAAAATTTCAGGTCAATTTTCATGTGGGGAGTCCGGGAAAACTCGATTGAATATATCGCACACACAAAATTTGAAAATTTCTAAATATTGACCGTTTAAAGTGTCATGGTTGGAAATAGATTCAAATGAAAGGTCTTAATGATGCTCGCACCTGGAAAAAATTTCAGGTCAATTTTCATGTGGGGAGTCCGGGAAAACTCGATTGAATATATCGCACACACAAAATTTGAAAATTTCTAAATATTGACCGTTTAAAGTGTCATGATTGGAAATAGATTCAAATGAAAGGTCTTAATGATGCTCGCACCTGGAAAAAATTTCAGGTCAATTTTCATGTGGGGAGTTCGGGAAAACTCGATTGAATATATCGCACACACAAAATTTGAAAATTTCTAAATATTGACCGTTTAAAGTGTCATGGTTGGAAATAGATTCAAATGAAAGGTCTTAATGATGCTCGCACCTCGAAAAAATTTCAGGTCAATTTTCATGTGGGGAGTCCGGGAAAACTCGATTGAATATATCGCACACACAAAATTTGAAAATTTCTAATTATAACCCGTTTAAAGTGTCATGGTTGGAAATAGATTCAAATGAAAGGTCTTAATGATGCTCGCACCTGGAAAAAATTTCAGGTCAATTTTCATGTGGGGAGTTCGGGAAAACTCGATTGAATATATCGCACACACAAAATTTGAAAATTTCTAAATATTGACCGTTTAAAGTGTCATGGTTGGAAATAGATTCAAATGAAAGGTCTTAATGATGCTCGCACCTGGAAAAAATTTCAGGTCAATTTTCATGTGGGGAGTCCGGGAAAACTCGATTGAATATATCGCACACACAAAATTTGAAAATTTCTAATTATAACCCGTTTAAAGTGTCATGGTTGGAAATAGATTCAAATGAAAGGTCTTAATGATGCTCGCACCTGGAAAAAATTTCAGGTCAATTTTCATGTGGGGAGTTCGGGAAAACTCGATTGAATATATCGCACACACAAAATTTGAAAATTTCTAAATATTGACCGTTTAAAGTGTCATGGTTGGAAATAGATTCAAATGAAAGGTCTTAATGATGCTCGCACCTCGAAAATATTTCAGGTCAATTTTCATGTGGGGAGTCCGGGAAAACTCGATTGAATATATCGCACACACAAAATTTGAAAATTTCTAAATATTGACCGTTTAAAGTGTCATAGTTGGAAATAGATTCAAATGAAAGGTCTTAATGATGCTCGCACCTGGAAAAAATTTCAGGTCAATTTTCATGTGGGGAGTCCGGGAAAACTCGATTGAATATATAGCACACACAAAATTTGAAAATTTCTAATTATAACCCGTTTAAAGTGTCATGGTTGGAAATAGATTCAAATGAAAGGTCTTAATGGTGCTCGCACCTGGAAAAAATTTCAGGTCAATTTTCATGTGGGGAGTTCGGGAAAACTCGATTGAATATATCGCACACACAAAATTTGAAAATTTCTAAATATTGACCGTTTAAAGTGTCATGGTTGGAAATAGATTCAAATGAAAGGTCTTAATGATGCTCGCACCTCGAAAAAATTTCAGGTCAATTTTCATGTGGGGAGTCCGGGAAAACTCGATTGAATATATCGCACACACAAAATTTGAAAATTTCTAAATATTGACCGTTTAAAGTGTCATGGTTGGAAATAGATTCAAATGAAAGGTCTTAATGATGCTCGCACCTGGAAAAAATTTCAGGTCAATTTTCATGTGGGGAGTCCGGGAAAACTCGATTGAATATATCGCACACACAAAATTTGAAAATTTCTAATTATAACCCGTTTAAAGTGTCATGGTTGGAAATAGATTCAAATGAAAGGTCTTAATGATGCTCGCACCCGGAAAAAATTTCAGGTCAATTTTCATGTGGGGAGTCCGGGAAAACTCGATTGAATATATCGCACACACAAAATTTGAAAATTTCTAAATATTGACCGTTTAAAGTGTCATGGTTGGAAATAGATTCAAATGAAAGGTCTTAATGATGCTCGCACCTGGAAAAAATTTCAGGTCAATTTTCATGTGGGGAGTTCGGGAAAACTCGATTGAATATATCGCACACACAAAATTTGAAAATTTCTAAATATTGACCGTTTAAAGTGTCATGATTGGAAATAGATTCAAATGAAAGGTCTTAATGATGCTCGCACCTGGAAAAAATTTCAGGTCAATTTTCATGTGGGGAGTTCGGGAAAACTCGATTGAATATATCGCACACACAAAATTTGAAAATTTCTAAATATTGACCGTTTAAAGTGTCATGGTTGGAAATAGATTCAAATGAAAGGTCTTAATGATGCTCGCACCTCGAAAAAATTTCAGGTCAATTTTCATGTGGGGAGTCCGGGAAAACTCGATTGAATATATCGCACACACAAAATTTGAAAATTTCTAATTATAACCCGTTTAAAGTGTCATGGTTGGAAATAGATTCAAATGAAAGGTCTTAATGATGCTCGCACCTGGAAAAAATTTCAGGTCAATTTTCATGTGGGGAGTTCGGGAAAACTCGATTGAATATATCGCACACACAAAATTTGAAAATTTCTAAATATTGACCGTTTAAAGTGTCATGGTTGGAAATAGATTCAAATGAAAGGTCTTAATGATGCTCGCACCTCGAAAATATTTCAGGTCAATTTTCATGTGGGGAGTCCGGGAAAACTCGATTGAATATATCGCACACACAAAATTTGAAAATTTCTATTTATAACCCGTTTAAAGTGTCATGGTTGGAAATAGATTCAAATGAAAGGCCTTAATGATGCTCGCACCTGGAAAAAATTTCAGGTCAATTTTCATGTGGAGAGTTCGGGAAAACTCGATTGAATATATCGCACACACAAAATTTGAAAATTTCTATTTATAACCCGTTTAAAGTGTCATGGTTGGAAATAGATTCAAATGAAAGGTCTTAATGATGCTCGCACCTGGAAAAAATTTCAGGTCAATTTTCATGTGGGGAGTTCGGGAAAACTCGATTGAATATATCGCACACACAAAATTTGAAAATTTCTAATTATAACCCGTTTAAAGTGTCATGGTTGGAAATAGATTCAAATGAAAGGTCTTAATGATGCTCGCACCTGGAAAAAATTTCAGGTCAATTTTCATGTGGGGAGTTCGGGAAAACTCGATTGAATATATCGCACACACAAAATTTGAAAATTTCTAATTATAACCCGTTTAAAGTGTCATGGTTGGAAATAGATTCAAATGAAAGGTCTTAATGATGCTCGCACCTGGAAAAAATTTCAGGTCAATTTTCATGTGGGGAGTTCGGGAAAACTCGATTGAATATATCGCACACACAAAATTTGAAAATTTCTAAATATTGACCGTTTAAAGTGTCATGGTTGGAAATAGATTCAAATGAAAGGTCTTAATGATGCTCGCACCTCGAAAATATTTCAGGTCAATTTTCATGTGGGGAGTCCGGGAAAACTCGATTGAATATATCGCACACACAAAATTTGAAAATTTCTAAATATTGACCGTTTAAAGTGTCATGGTTGGAAATAGATTCAAATGAAAGGTCTTAATGATGCTCGCACCTGGAAAAAATTTCAGGTCAATTTTCATGTGGGGAGTCCGGGAAAACTCGATTGAATATATCGCACACACAAAATTTGAAAATTTCTAATTATAACCCGTTTAAAGTGTCATGGTTGGAAATAGATTCAAATGAAAGGTCTTAATGGTGCTCGCACCTGGAAAAAATTTCAGGTCAATTTTCATGTGGGGAGTTCGGGAAAACTCGATTGAATATATCGCACACACAAAATTTGAAAATTTCTAAATATTGACCGTTTAAAGTGTCATGGTTGGAAATAGATTCAAATGAAAGGTCTTAATGATGCTCGCACCTCGAAAAAATTTCAGGTCAATTTTCATGTGGGGAGTCCGGGAAAACTCGATTGAATATATCGCACACACAAAATTTGAAAATTTCTAAATATTGACCGTTTAAAGTGTCATGGTTGGAAATAGATTCAAATGAAAGGTCTTAATGATGCTCGCACCTGGAAAAAATTTCAGGTCAATTTTCATGTGGGGAGTCCGGGAAAACTCGATTGAATATATCGCACACACAAAATTTGAAAATTTCTAAATATTGACCGTTTAAAGTGTCATGATTGGAAATAGATTCAAATGAAAGGTCTTAATGATGCTCGCACCTGGAAAAAATTTCAGGTCAATTTTCATGTGGGGAGTTCGGGAAAACTCGATTGAATATATCGCACACACAAAATTTGAAAATTTCTAAATATTGACCGTTTAAAGTGTCATGGTTGGAAATAGATTCAAATGAAAGGTCTTAATGATGCTCGCACCTCGAAAAAATTTCAGGTCAATTTTCATGTGGGGAGTCCGGGAAAACTCGATTGAATATATCGCACACACAAAATTTGAAAATTTTGTGCAGGAAATCCTGAAATTTTTTCCAGGTGCGAGCATCATTAAGGCCTTTCATTTGAATCTATTTCCAACCATGACACTTTAAACGGGTTATAAATAGAAATTTTCAAATTTTGTGTGTGCGATATATTCAATCGAGTTTTCCCGAACTCTCCACATGAAAATTGACCTGAAATTTTTTCCAGGTGCGAGCATCATTAAGGCCTTTCATTTGAATCTATTTCCAACCATGACACTTTAAACGGTCAATATTTAGAAATTTTCAAATTTTGTGTGTGCGATATATTCAATCGAGTTTTCCCGAACTCCCCACATGAAAATTGACCTGAAATTTTTTCCAGGTACGAGCATCATTAAGACCTTTCATTTGAATCTATTTCCAACCATGACACTTTAAACGGGTTATAATTAGAAATTTTCAAATTTTGTGTGTGCGATATATTCAATCGAGTTTTCCCGGACTCCCCACATGAAAATTGACCTGAAATTTTTTCGAGGTGCGAGCATCATTAAGACCTTTCATTTGAATCTATTTCCAACCATGACACTTTAAACGGTCAATATTTAGAAATTTTCAAATTTTGTGTGTGCGATATATTCAATCGAGTTTTCCCGAACTCCCCACATGAAAATTGACCTGAAATTTTTTCCAGGTGCGAGCACCATTAAGACCTTTCATTTGAATCTATTTCCAACCATGACACTTTAAACGGGTTATAATTAGAAATTTTCAAATTTTGTGTGTGCGATATATTCAATCGAGTTTTCCCGGACTCCCCACATGAAAATTGACCTGAAATTTTTTCCAGGTGCGAGCATCATTAAGACCTTTCATTTGAATCTATTTCCAACCATGACACTTTAAACGGTCAATATTTAGAAATTTTCAAATTTTGTGTGTGCGATATATTCAATCGAGTTTTCCCGGACTCCCCACATGAAAATTGACCTGAAATATTTTCGAGGTGCGAGCATCATTAAGACCTTTCATTTGAATCTATTTCCAACCATGACACTTTAAACGGTCAATATTTAGAAATTTTCAAATTTTGTGTGTGCGATATATTCAATCGAGTTTTCCCGAACTCCCCACATGAAAATTGACCTGAAATTTTTTCCAGGTGCGAGCATCATTAAGACCTTTCATTTGAATCTATTTCCAACCATGACACTTTAAACGGGTTATAATTAGAAATTTTCAAATTTTGTGTGTGCGATATATTCAATCGAGTTTTCCCGAACTCCCCACATGAAAATTGACCTGAAATTTTTTCCAGGTGCGAGCATCATTAAGACCTTTCATTTGAATCTATTTCCAACCATGACACTTTAAACGGTCAATATTTAGAAATTTTCAAATTTTGTGTGTGCGATATATTCAATCGAGTTTTCCCGAACTCCCCACATGAAAATTGACCTGAAATTTTTTCCAGGTGCGAGCATCATTAAGGCCTTTCATTTGAATCTATTTCCAACCATGACACTTTAAACGGGTTATAATTAGAAATTTTCAAATTTTGTGTGTGCGATATATTCAATCGAGTTTTCCCGGACTCCCCACATGAAAATTGACCTGAAATTTTTTCCAGGTGCGAGCATCATTAAGACCTTTCATTTGAATCTATTTCCAACCATGACACTTTAAACGGTCAATATTTAGAAATTTTCAAATTTTGTGTGTGCGATATATTCAATCGAGTTTTCCCGAACTCCCCACATGAAAATTGACCTGAAATTTTTTCCAGGTGCGAGCATCATTAAGACCTTTCATTTGAATCTATTTCCAACCATGACACTTTAAACGGGTTATAATTAGAAATTTTCAAATTTTGTGTGTGCGATATATTCAATCGAGTTTTCCCGGACTCCCCACATGAAAATTGACCTGAAATTTTTTCCAGGTGCGAGCATCATTAAGACCTTTCATTTGAATCTATTTCCAACCATGACACTTTAAACGGTCAATATTTAGAAATTTTCAAATTTTGTGTGTGCGATATATTCATTAGAGTTTTCCCGGACTCACAACATGAAAATTGACCTGAAATTTTTTCCAGGTGCGATCATCATTAAGACCTTTCATTTGAATTTATTTCCAACCATGACACTTTAAACGGTCAATATTTAGAAATTTTCAAATTTTGTGTGTGCGATATATTCAATCAAATTTTCCCGGACTCCCCACATGAAAATTGACCTGAAATTTTTTCCAGGTGCGAGCATCATTAAGACCTTTCATTTGAATCTATTTCCAACCATGACACTTTAAACGGTCAATATTTAGAAATTTTCAAATTTTGTGTGTGCGATATATTCAATCGAGTTTTCCCGAACTCCCCACATGAAAATTGACCTGAAATTTTTTCCAGGTGCGAGCATCATTAAGGCCTTTCATTTGAATCTATTTCCAACCATGACACTTTAAACGGGTTATAATTAGAAATTTTCAAATTTTGTGTGTGCGATATATTCAATCGAGTTTTCCCGGACTCCCCACATGAAAATTGACCTGAAATTTTTTCCAGGTGCGATCATCATTAAGACCTTTCATTTGAATCTATTTCCAACCATGACACTTTAAACGGTCAATATTTAGAAATTTTCAAATTTTGTGTGTGCGATATATTCAATCGAGTTTTCCCGAACTCCCCACATGAAAATTGACCTGAAATTTTTTCCAGGTGCGAGCATCATTAAGACCTTTCATTTGAATCTATTTCCAACCATGACACTTTAAACGGGTTATAATTAGAAATTTTCAAATTTTGTGTGTGCGATATATTCAATCGAGTTTTCCCGGACTCCCCACATGAAAATTGACCTGAAATTTTTTCCAGGTGCGAGCATCATTAAGACCTTTCATTTGAATCTATTTCCAACCATGACACTTTAAACGGGTTATAATTAGAAATTTTCAAATTTTGTGTGTGCGATATATTCAATCAAGTTTTCCCGGACTCCCCACATGAAAATTGACCTGAAATTTTTTCCAGGTGCAAACATCATTAAGGCCTTTCATTTGAATCTATTTCCAACCATGACACTTTAAACGGGTTATAATTAGAAATTTTCAAATTTTGTGTGTGCGATATATTCAATCGAGTTTTCCCGGACTCCCCACATGAAAATTGACCTGAAATTTTTTCCAGGTGCGAGCATCATTAAGACCTTTCATTTGAATCTATTTCCAACCACGACACTTTAAACGGTCAATATTTAGAAATTTTCAAATTTTGTGTGTGCGATATATTCAATCGAGTTTTCCCGGACTCCCCACATGAAAATTGACCTGCAATTTTTTCCAGGTGCAAACATTAGTAAGACCTTTCATTTGAATCTATTTCCAACCATGACACTTTAAACGGTCAATATTTAGAAATTTTCAAATTTTGTGTGTGCGATATATTCAATCAAGTTTTCCCGGACTCCCCACATGAAAATTGACCTGAAATTTTTTCCAGGTGCAAACATTAGTAAGGCCTTTCATTTGAATCTATTTCCAACCATGACACTTTAAACGGTCAATATTTAGAAATTTTCAAATTTTGTGTGTGCGATATATTCAATCAAGTTTTCCCGGACTCCCCACATGAAAATTGACCTGAAGTTTCTTCAAGGTGCGAGCATCATTAAGACCTTTCATTTGAATCTATTTCCACCCATGACACTTTAAACGGTCGTTATTTAGAAATTTTCAAATTTTGTGTGTGCGATATATTCATTAGAGTTTTCCCGGACTCCCAACATGAAAATTGACCTGAAATTTTTTCCAGGTGCGAGCATAATTAAGACCTTTCATTTGAATCTATTTCCAACCATGACACTTTAAACGGTCAATATTTAGAAATTTTCAAATTTTGTGTGTGCGATATATTCAATCGAGTTTTCCCGGACTCCCCACATGAAAATTGACCTGAAATTTTTTCGAGGTGAGAGCATCATTAAGACCTTTCATTTGAATCTATTTCCAACCATGACACTTTAAACGGTCAATAATTAGAAATTTTCAAATTTTGTGTGTGCGATATATTCAATCGAGTTTTCCCGAACTCTCCACATGAAAATTGACCTGAAATTTTTTCCAGGTGCGAGCATCATTAAGGCCTTTCATTTGAATCTATTTCCAACCATGACACTTTAAACGGGTTATAATTAGAAATTTTCAAATTTTGTGTGTGCGATATATTCAATCAAGTTTTCCCGGACTCCCCACATGAAAATTGACCTGAAATTTTTTCCAGGTGCAAACATCATTAAGGCCTTTCATTTGAATCTATTTCCAACCATGACACTTTAAACGGGTTATAATTAGAAATTTTCAAATTTTGTGTGTGCGATATATTCAATCGAGTTTTCCCGGACTCCCCACATGAAAATTGACCTGAAATTTTTTCCAGGTGCGAGCATCATTAAGACCTTTCATTTGAATCTATTTCCAACCATGACACTTTAAACGGTCAATATTTAGAAATTTTCAAATTTTGTGTGTGCGATATATTCAATCGAGTTTTCCCGGACTCCCCACATGAAAATTGACCTGCAATTTTTTCCAGGTGCAAACATTAGTAAGACCTTTCATTTGAATCTATTTCCAACCATGACACTTTAAACGGTCAATATTTAGAAATTTTCAAATTTTGTGTGTGCGATATATTCAATCAAGTTTTCCCGGACTCCCCACATGAAAATTGACCTGAAATTTTTTCCAGGTGCAAACATTAGTAAGGTCTTTCATTTGAATCTATTTCCAACCATGACACTTTAAACGGTCAATATTTAGAAATTTTCAAATTTTGTGTGTGCGATATATTCAATCAAGTTTTCCCGGACTCCCCACATGAAAATTGACCTGAAATTTTTTCCAGGTGCGAGCATCATTAAGACCTTTCATTTGAATCTATTTCCAACCATGACACTTTAAACGGTCAATATTTAGAAATTTTCAAATTTTGTGTGTGCGATATATTCAATCGAGTTTTCCCGGACTCCCCACATGAAAATTGACCTGAAATTTTTTCCAGGTGCGATCATCATTAAGACCTTTCATTTGAATCTATTTCCAACCATGACACTTTAAACGGTCAATATTTAGAAATTTTCAAATTTTGTATTTTTATGTTTATTTGCAATTTCCCAATAGTAAAATGAATTTTTCCGAATAACTATAAATGCTATTAAAAATATTGATTAGTGTTTTATTTTTAATGGTTTAATTTTTTTTTGTTGTAGAAATCAAATATTTGTTGTATAAAAAACACTTTCGGCTGAAAAATATCGGCTGAGAAATATCGGCTGAAAATTATCGGCTGAGAAATGTCGGCTGAAAAATATCGGCTGATGCATATTAATATTTGACATAACATATTGTATTTTCGGCTGAGATAGCAAAGACACTATCTGCATTATCGATTTTTTTTACTTTCGGCTGGAAAGTATCGGCTAACTTTAACAGGGTTTAAATTACAAATAAAACACAATATATGCGTGACCTTGAAAAGACCATAGCCAGGGTCATTGTAAATTAGTTTTATACCGATAAGAACTAACCTTACACACATTTTAATAAATCTTTTTGGCTAACCAATTTCAGCTGAAATTTTTTGGTTCACGAGCATCAATCAACGAACGGAACTGTGTACTTTTGGCTGGGAAATTTAAGACATTACCTCGAATATTTTTACTTTCGGCTTGAATAATTCGGGTATCTTTTATCAGGTAGTTAATTTCTCGCTGTTCTAACTATACAATCCTTCTAAATTTACAATTTGAACATTTTGTACGCAACATTTCAAATTACAAATGAAACACAATATACGCATGACCTTGAAAAGACCAAAGCTTACACAAATTGTGCTAAATCTTTTCGAATAAATAATTGCAGCTGATATTTTTTGGTTGACGAGCATCAATCAACGGACGGAATTGTTTACTTTTAGCTGGTAAATTTGAGACATCACCAAGAATTTATTACTTGCGGCCTGAATAATTCGGGTAACTTTAGTCAGGTTATTAATTGCTGGCCGTCGTAACTATAAATTCGCTCTAAATTTACATTTTGAATATTTTGAACGCCACTTTATAAAATTCAAATGAATCACAAAATATGTGTGACCTTGAAAAGACCTTAGCCAAGGTCATTGAAATTTTTATACCGACCAGATTCAACCTTACATAAATTTTACTAAATAATTTCGGCTAAATAATTGCAAATGAATTTTTTTCGTTGACGAGAATCAATCAAAGGAAGGAACTGTTTACTTTTAGCTGGGCAATTTTTGACATCACCTAGAATTTATTACTATCGGCCTGAATAATTCGGGTATCTGTATATATATGAAGTTAATTCCTCGCCACAAATGAAACACAATATATGTGTGACCTTGAAAAGACCATAACCAAGATCATTGTAAATTTTTTTTATACCGATTGCATTCAAACTTACACAAATTTTACTAAATCTTTTCGGCCAAAATATTTCAGCTGATATTTTTTGGTGGGCGAGCATCAATCAACGGACAGAACTGTTTAATTTTAGCTAGAAAATTTAAGACACCACCTAGAATTTTTTATTTTCGGCATGAACAATTCGGGTATATATAATGTGATAGTTAACTCCTCGCCGTCCTAACTATAAAAATGATCTAAATTTACTATTTGATCATTTTGTACGGTACTTTTCATATTACAAATAAAATGCAAAATTTGTATGACCTTGAAAGACCTTAGTCAAGGTCATTGTACTTTATTTATACAGACCAGATTCAACCTTACACAAATTTTACTAAACCTTTCCGTCTAAAACATTTCAGCTGATATTATTTTGTTGACGAGCATCAATCAGCGGACGGAACTGTTTACTTTTAGCTGCGAAATTTTAGACATCACCAAGAATTTTTTACTTTCAGCTTGAATAATTTGGGTATCTTTAGTCAGGTAGTTAATCTCCCGCCGTCCTACCTCTAAAATAGTTCTAAATTTACAATTTGAACATTTTCTACTACTTTTCGAATTACAAATGAAACACAATTTATGTGTGACCTTGAACAGACCTAAGCCAAGGTCATAGTTAATTTGTTTTATACCGACCAGATTCAACCTTACACAAATTTTACTAAATCTGTTCGACTAAAAAATTTCAGCTGATATTTTTTGCTTGATGAGCATCAATCAACGGACGGAACTGTTTACTTTCAGCTGGGAAATTTTAAACATTAACTAGAATTTATTACTTTCGGCCTGAATAATTCGGGTATCTTTATTTAGGTAGTTAGTTCCTCGCTGTCCAAACTATAGAAACGTTCTAGATTTACAATTTGAACATTTTGTGTGCTATTTTTCAAATTACAAATGAAACACAATATGTGTGTGACCTTGAAAAGACCAAGGTCATTGGACCTTTTTTATATTGACCAGTTTCAACCTTGAATTTTACTAAATCTTTTCGGTTAAACAAATTCAGCTGATATTTTTTGGTTGCCGAGCATCAATCAACGGACGGAACTGTTTACTTTTAGCTGGGAAATTTGAGAATTCGGGTATCTTTATTCAGGTAATTTACAATTTGAACATTCTGTACGCTACTTTTCAAATTTCAAATCAATCACTTTTTAATTGTGACCTTGAAAGACCTTAGTCAAAGCCTTTGTAAGTTTTTTTTATACCGACCGGATTCAACCTTACACAAATTTTACTAGATCTTTTCGGCTAAACAATTTCAGCTGATATTTTTTGGTTGACGAGCATCAATCAAAGGACGGAACTGTCTCTATAGAATTTATTATTTTCGGCCTAAATAATTCGGGTATCTCTATTCATGTAGTTAATTCCTCGCCATCCTAACGTTATTAATTTACAATTTTATGATTTTATACGCTACTCTGCAAATTACAAATGAAACACAATATATATGCGTGACCTTGAAAAGACCTTAGCTAAGGTCATTGTAAATTTTTTTTAAAATAATTGAATTAAAACTTTGAAGTTACCGCTTTTCAATTATTTTTGACTGTTATAACTCAAAACTGATTTAAGGAATAAAACATTTGTCATATTATTTGTCCGTATAGAAATTGTACGTACAGGTTTATAAAAATGAGTTGTTATGGTATTCAGAGAAGTATTTGTAAATGACCGACGTATTTTAAAGTATGCAACCCATTTATTATACACGCAGAAAGTAAATGAGGACACCGCAATCAACAAAACTAAATTCCACAGTAGAAAACGAACTTATCAACCTTCGATGTGTTACACCTTCCGTAATTTCTTTATCACAAAACAATAATAAACGGTGGTTAGTTAGTTTTATAAATTTTTTTAATATCAAAACATTAAACCACCAACGAATAATTTATGTTAATGGCAAGCCCTTTATTTATCAATTTATATTATACCGACGATCGTATTTTAATTTAATTTTAAATTACAAAAAAAAAAATAGAAAATTCCTCGAAAATAATGAATTTTCACTAATACCGCGATGATGATGGCGCGAGGTGAAATCCGGATTTCATAATACACATACAAACGATTGACATTCTTTTACATTGAAAATATTTTTTTGAAAATATCACCATCTTCGATCAATATTATATCTTATACATTATTACCCCATGATCATGAATTTTATTCATAATTTTTAGAGCTGTTAAGAGAAATTTTTTTTTTGGGAAGACAAAATACAACAACAAATGTAATAAAATTAAAAAAGAAAAGATATTGGGTAGATCGTTTTGAAGATGCGCACACGATAGAAAGAGAATTAACATAATTTATTCTGGTAATTAATAAACAATAAAGTGCTAATTTTTCAAAGTGATTTTTGTCGTTTTGTTGTTGCATTGTTTGGTAAAAAGTGTTTTCTATTTCATTTCTTTCAAAATTATTAAACAACTTCTTTTTTTTTTTACTTCGTATTTAGGTAAACAACCCAAGAATATATCGCGAGAGACAACGATCGCGTATGCGCGAAAGAAAAAGAAACAATATGAAAAAAAGAAATTCAAATAAAGATGATAATAGTGATGATGATGATCATGGTTAACAACATAAAGAAGTTCATGGTTGTGTGTTAAAAGAAAAAAATATTATACGCGGCTTTTTTAATTTTTTGGAGGGAGGTATAATGTTAACTTTACTCATTCCGTAAGAAATTTATCCTACACTTCGTTCAGTCTTTAAAAACCAATCGTCTTTCTCGAAAAGTGTCAAAGCGTAGTTTGTTCTATCCGAATGAACACACAAGAAATATAATATTACAAAAAATATTTATATAATATTTTAAGTTAATTTAATTTAATATCTTAGTGAAAATATAAAATTTTTAGTGAAAATGAAGTTTTGTAAATTTTTGTTAGTTACTTGTGTACTGATAGGTGCAGCATTTGCTGAAGAATCACTCCAGGAATGTTTCCAGAAGGATTCAATCTCATGTCTACAATTGATGGTACGGATTATTTAATTAGTGATTACAAATAGTGATAAAAAAGTGTTAAGTTATGTGAAACAATAACGAATGTGTGATCAAAATGTGCTGATAAGATAAATCTAGTTCATAAACTGTTAAACTAAGCACATATACAAAAATTATTATTATTATTATTTATTAAAGTAAACACAAAAGAAATGAAAAAAAAAATTTAATATTCAAATATTCTTGTTTTGTAACAGTTATAATACTTATTTTGTTAGACATATTTACATATTCATAAATTTAAAAAAAAAAAACACATTAATCTCTTAACCCAGAAACCGATATGATATAAATGTTGTCATTGTTTCGTTGCAGGTTTTCCGTAAAGCAAAATCATTATTTGATTCACAAAATATCGACATAATTGGTGGATTATCATTAGTTAAATCAACCGAACAACGTCAAGGTAAAAGCATCTCAGACAACTCGGCTGAAGTTGAGGCCGCCAATGATGTAGATGCTCGCGAAAATGCACTAGAAAACTTTATGTTCGAAAATGCACGCAACTTCTTCGAAGAACGATCACTAAAATTGAACATTGCCGGAGCGGCACGCAGCCTATCAACCATTATCCCAGACGAGGTTAAATCTAATGTGCGATCATTGATCGTCGAAGGACGTGGAAAGAAGAAAATCTTAAAAAAATTATTGCCAATATTTGGATTAATTAAATTGAAATTGGCCGGTCTAGCAATTTTATTACTATTCGGAATTGGTTTAATCGCAAAGAAAGCCATCCTCGTATCATTGGTATCGATCGCTATTTCAGGTTTCTTGGCAATTAAGAAATTGTTGAGCAAGAAAGGAGGCGGCGGCGGTGAACATATCGAAGCAGTACCATACCACGGAGGCGGTGGTGGCGGATGGTCATCAGGAGGTGGTGGCGGATGGAACTCGTATGATCCACATGGTGGATTCGGCGAATACGGTTCACACAGCCAACCCGTTGGTCAAGCAGTTGCCTATTCAGGACACCATAAAGTTGCCCGACGATAAGGATCGTGTGCCAATTAAATCTGTTATTTATTATTCTTTTTAAATTATTTAAATTATTGATTAATTTATTATTTACTCGATGATGATTCGAGCCAATCCAAAAATGAAAAACGAAAATTCTTCTTCTCTAAATTTCTACCCTACTACACTATTATACTATACAATACTTTGACTATACTTTACACTATTACTGCTACTTTCATACTCTGGCTAATTCTACCTCTATATCAATACTATTTCTACTACTATTACTATTATAGAAAAACGACTTAAGATTAACTTTAATAATTTATTTTCCAAAGTACAAAAGTTTAATTATTATAAAATAGTGTTATAATTAAATATAAATAATATATTTTTTGTCTAATTTTACTTCATGAGCATATTCATACTAGTCTGTTACACGTTAAAATAATACACAAAGATTTAAACTGAAACTATAGCAATATACTATCACACTATCACTCTATACTATACTATACTTTACTATACATAAAAAACTATTTCTCTAATTACAAAACTCTAGCTCTATACTAATTTTAAAAAATCTAGTCTATTTAATAATTGTACATCTTCCGTTTTGTAAAAAACTCAAACTTTACAAAAATCTTCAATTTTATAAATTAAATAA
The DNA here is from genome assembly GCA_963691935.1 of Nephrotoma guestfalica. Lineage (NCBI taxonomy): Eukaryota > Metazoa > Arthropoda > Insecta > Diptera > Tipulidae > Nephrotoma > Nephrotoma guestfalica. Next base: position 202,017,995 of record OY829913.1, on the reverse strand, counting down.
ATAAGAAATTGTAAAATATATAAATTTTCTTAATTAAAACAAAACAATATACTTTAAAAAAAAAATCTGTGTCGTTTTCTTAATTAAAAATATTTATTTCCACCTTGGTGTGTATTTTTTGCTTTCGCGATCATTCGAACTAAATAATGTATTTTATTTTGATGCATTTGTTTTGTTTGTAACACTCGAGCTCGACACATTTCTTATTATGGTTTTTATTCTTATAACATTAAAATATTGTGTGTCAGTAGTATGCGATCATGTTTTACATTCGCGAATAAGATCGCGAAGAAAAAAGAAATTTCAACAACTCAGGTATTTCACTTTTAATGTTCGATTTTTATTTCTTTTGTTATTACGATAAAAAAACTGTAATTTATTAATTTACTATAGGTAATTGGCTGAGTCTTGAGCGGCTTAAGAATATTTTAATTTCATATAAAATTGAGTTAACTTTGTGTGCGCGCTTAATGAGATCAGCAATATCGCTGATCGAGTGTCAAATTTAACAGTAGTTTGTTTTGGTTTGGAGTAGCTGATGCAATGTTTGAGTTGGTTTACTAAAAATGTTTATTTTTTTCTGTAGAGAATTCTTAAACAACTAAATGCGCCTACGGTATTCCATACTTATCACTCCGATCTCGTGTGACTTTTATTGTATTATTAAATTATGACAATGGAGGGTTTTGTTCATAGGTAATGTACGTGTTTGTGGCCGAAAATTATAATAACAACCACTGAAGTAAATTTAACTTCATTCGTCGGTGGAATCTCATGTTACACAATTGGGTAATCAATAAATTCGCTAAAGTCAAAATGATTAAAAATTGATGTTAAATCCTAAATAAAATTATATTTTTAATTATTACTTTTTAATATATTTATTAGGCACAAATAATGTACCATAGCAGGGAAGCTATTTTAGGCAGACAAACTAGCCTACAGGTATACATATTATTATTATTTTTTTATATAAAATAAGATTTCTTTAAGAAATTGGTATACAAATAAAACGACTAAACTACTCTAATTTTATCACTTTATTTATTTTATAATTTTCTCTTCGGTTTTCACTGCTCAATTGAAATTGTCGAACGCTTACTAAATAATTTTGTGCATAAGGTACAGGTAAGTTTGTGTTGGTATTTTACGTTATGTACATTTTATGTTTTCAGGACTGGATTTTCGGATGTAATAATAATGACAAACGGTGAGTATGTCGTACGATGAGTATTATAGCAACCCACTAAGCCCTCCCAGCATATGAATCCGGCCCGGATACATTTTCCTGATAGATGATCTCGCATACAGCACCCTCCTTTTCAAGCTCCCTGAGATTATTTCTGCTTTTTCCATCTTCATTATAGTCTCCACTCTCGTCATCGCTGTTAAGAACATGATAAAATGGTTTTATATAATCGGCGCTTGTAAATGGTGTATTCAGACCAGCGAACATGATAAACACTATTCAAACCAACGAATAGGTTTTCATTTTTGTTACTAATAAAACTTATATATATATATATATATATATATATATATATATATATATATATATATATATATATATATATATATATATATATATATATATATATATATATATATATATATATATATATATATATATATATATATATATATATATACATCGGAAAATAATATTTCGGTAAATTAATTATGAGGTTAAGTAAACCCAATGTTGTTAGTGTCCTTAATTATATGAATTTTGTATAAAAGCCAAACATTTAGAATAAATAAATCAGATTTTTAGAAATAGTCTAATTCTCCATAAGAAGAGTGGACAAGCTCCAACCCACTGTAGGCACACTCTTCTAACTATAAACATTGGTCCTTCGAAGCCAACAAATAAAAATAGGCACTTGGAATACAGCAAACTATTCTTCAAACAACAACTAGAAGAATATTCGGTCGATTAAACAAATTATTCGACTGTATTTTCAACAACAACTGGAAAAATCGTATTGAAGTAAAATAAAACCATTATACGGAGTCACAAACGACAACGGAACAGTGATTTATTCGTCAAACTACAACTAGAAGAATTATTAGGGCCATCATTCTCCACGGAACATATCGAACTTCCAAAAATCTATCGAATATGACAACGTTCGAAGAGCTAGTAAACATTCAGCAACAACTTTGGGATGCCATGGAAAAGCAAAGAATTAATTGCGGGAAAGATGGAGACTCCCGAAAAACCGAGGAGTATTTAAACCAACGCTTAACCGAATTAGAGACAAAATGAAGGCAGTTTTATGAAAATGATGCAATCATTACTAACAAATTTGCGTTATCAGATAACACGAACAATTATTGGTAATATAGGCAAAAATGGTCTCAAGCCGTAGATCAGTAACGTCAAAAGTTACTTGACAAAATGGAGGAGCAGAAGAGTAAACAACAACCAATAAACTCTACTAAAAGCGAGCTCTCCTCCGCATCAAAATGCATTCAAAAAATACGGGGAAAAATTATAATGTTGAACAACCACATAAGAACATTGGAAGTCGACATAACAAACAACAAAAACAAGGGCATTTTATAAACAAAAAATGCAATTACTTAACAACTATTTTGCGGACATTGCTACATGTCACGACGGCATCCTAGAAAGCGGCACGGAACAGAACGAAATAGAAACATATATAAACAACCGAGAATTTGAAAATATCGAAAGAAGTTGGCAAGAAATAATGATAAAAATGCTGCAAAAACAACTGGATGGACTCGAAATAAAAGATGAACCAGAAATTTCACATTTTTATGGCGACCGTAATTAATGAATGGCATTTGTAAGAACAGCTCGATCTAGGAGGAGAAGCTGCATAATTGGTTAACCATATACAATGTACTGAGAAGAACTACTCCAAAGCATGGAAGATCATCAAAGATACAACAACAGGCGATTGTTAGTCACTGCTCAACGATCCACTTTGCTAGACCAATCATCAATAACAACAGAATCAGTAAATTGCATTAGGTCACTTCATGATACAATCAAAGAAGTCATTAGCGGCTTACAAACATTAAATGTAGACACCTCCACATGGGATCCAATAATCATACATTTAATGGTAAAAAAAGTAGACAGCAAAACCTTAAGATTGTATGAAACATCGATAACAGATCCCTAAGAAATTCAAACATTTGATGAATTTCTAAGATTCTTAGAAAAAAAATTCAACGGACTACAAGCAATAGCGGATCAAAAACGAGTTAAACCAAGTTACTTCAACAACCAAACAAAAGGTAAGGGATATTTAGTAACAAATACATCATGCAAACAATGTGGTGGACCACATTGTAGATGCAGCGGTAACCATCATGAGCTACTGCATAGCGGTTAAGATCATGGGAAATAATATAGAAAACCAATCAAATCAAGGGCTTACACTCCTTGGTACAGCTGTAGCAGTAATAAAGGTTGGACAAGACAAACTTGAATATGTCCGTATGTTAATTGATCCGGGCTCACAAGAAACATTTATCACACCAGAATCCACCAAAAAAATTAATTTACAGTTCAAGAAAACGCATGTAAAATTAGCAGGGATTGGAAAAACTAACGCAGGAATAATAAATAAATACATAACTTGTAATTTAGAACCAAGGTTCCCGTCAAATTTTTCAGTACAAATAAAGGCATTAGTCATTAATAATTTGACAAAAATATTACCAGTCAACGCTTGGCTATGAAAACATATCAATGATTTGCTATGGGTGGACCCAAACTACATACAATCGACCTGGAAAAATTGACACGCACTTTTGGAGCAGACTTCTATTCAACGATAATGTTAAACGAAATAGCTAAAGAGCAAAGCGGATCTCACAAAGGACGGAATTGAGATGGATAATATTTGGTTCAACAAACCGCGAAACTATTAAAATTCGTTCATCAATAACACTAACAGAAAATGATGAGAATATACAAAAATTCTGAGAATTAGAAGAAATTGCAGATCAAATGGGATTGAACCACGAATAACAACTAGCAGAAGAACATTATAAAACAACTCATCGCAGAGACTCAACAGGAAGATATGTGGTTAGTCTGGCTTTCAAACCAAACTACACTCCAATATGCCATTCCAGACATCAAACCATAGCCAGATTTTTGAAATTGGAGAGAAAACTAAACAAATCAGAGAAGATAGCAGTTGACCATAAGAATTGTATACAAGAATACATAGATTTGGGTCACGTGAAACCCTGTGAAGAAAGTGAGTCCAATGTAGACGGATATTATATTCCTTGCCATGCAGTAATTTTTGAGTAGTTTTTGACGCCTCCGCAAAGACGTCCAATGTTACAAGTCTCCACGATAATCAGCTTGTGGGTCCGACAATACAAGACAACTTAATGTCAATTATATTGCGATTTAGAAAAAATAAGTTCGCTTTCAAAAAATTGTATGGATGTAATCACCAACAATGCCTATCAATGATTACCAATTAACAACCAGCGCCATGTTTAGCAATAAAAACTTTAAAACAATTGGCTCAAGATGAGACACACTCTCTAGCTGAAAAAATATTAGTAAAATACTTTATGTGGACGATGTAATATCAGGAACTCATTCAAGTGCTACAAAGGGCTGGTTTTATACTACATACGTGGGCAAGTATTTATACCCGCATCTTGACAAACATACATAAAAATGTATGGAATAATGGTTAACCACAGATTTCACCAGACAATACCATAAAAACACTTGGTATATATCGGAACCCCACTAGCGACCATTTTGAATTCAAGGTAAACGCTCCCCAGGATGGGACAGTCACAACAAAAGACAATTACTATCAGAAGCGGCAAAATTATTTGATCCTATAGGATGGCTTTCTCCAATAGTAGTTGTTGCAAAATTATTAATGCAGAAATTATGGCTAGCAAGATGACCATGGGATGATGAACTACCAACAGGAATTAAAGAAAAATGGAACAAATACAAAAAGGCACTACACAAAATAGAATCAAAAAGAATCCCACGTTGGACAAAACACACTTACAACAGTGCACAAAAGGTTCACAGCATGACGAGGCCTATGCACACATGTCTATAGAGCAACGGTACCAATTTCATCGGCGCAAATCATGAACTAGAAAGAGAAAGAATAATTGCCCTAAAGGAAGCAAACGAACAACTCAAAGAAGGCATAGCAAAGAATGGTACAACGTGGCATGTAATCCCTCCAGCAGCATCAAATTTTGAAGGCCTCTGGGAAGCAGCAGTAAAGTCAATAAAAAATCACTTAAAAAGAGTAGTGGGAGCCCAAACTCTCACAAGATTAACACAAGAGTGGTAGCCCAGATAAATGCATGCCTGAATTCGAGACCGTTAAGCCTAATTACCAACGATCCTATACAGACCTATCCGTTGCAAAATTAATCCCTGGGGAATATTGTATATTACAACAATATTATCTCTAATGGTTTCGACCACAACTACCTCCAACATAAACATAACCCGGTTTTTGGCTCAACCTGAGATATTTTTCGATGAAATTGGGAACGTCGGAGTACTTCGGAGTGAGTGGAGCTTAATAATATACTATAATTATGAGGATACCACCAAGGATCTATTACGAAACTGTAATGCGACCTATATGAAAAAACCAAGACACATGCTATGTTATAGCTAAACAAGTAAGCCACTTCGTAAAAGAAGTAGAAGATCGAAATCAAATATTGCAACCGGATAAAACTACAAATCGAGACAGAAGCTCTTCATTTGATATTTTTGGCAATATCGGAAACCAACTCTCTGGGGTACTTGATCAAAGAGCAGCAGAAAAATATAATCAGCAAATTGAATCTCTGGCTGAAAATCTGGCGTACATACACGATCTGGTTAAGAAACAACTATCTATCAAAGAAGCTACCACCAATATCATTAAGCGTGACAGAGAATTAATCATTAATCATTACAAAGTGGTACAAGATGAACTAGCGACTGTATTGTTTCATTAGGAATTCATGGATGCAACGCTGCGAGTCACTTGGACTTACCAACTCGCCAATTAAAAGAACTACACAAGCTCCTCAAACTTAAATCAAACGTAATAGATGACAAGGTATTTTTTGAAGTAAAAATTCCATTAATCGACAGGGAAGCATTTCAAATTCTAAATGTGATACCTGTACCAACATTTCACGAAGAATCATACATCTACATTCAACCATCCACACGTTACTTGATGGTATCTTTACAGCATTACGCTTATTACCTATCCATAGAATCCGATGTTCCTGTGCACGACACTTCCTGTGCAATCTTCATCAACCGCTGCTTGGATTATTATACCACAGCAAAGAAGCTCTAGCCCATTGCCCTGTTACATCCACATCACCTAGCATGGTATGAATTCAGCTATATTTGTCAAATAGTTCGATCTTTGTTGCAGACAAACAGTATACCTTCGACAGCATATGCAATAATAACATCAATACAATAACCATCTCCGGTACAGGAATTCTTCAACTCTCGGTATATTGCACCTTGAGTGGGGACACCTCCACTCTGTACAGCAGAATTAGTTATTCATCATATTTAAATAAACCGTTTATAGCAGCTTTCAATTCAGCAACGCATGTCATTGAGAAAATGTTAACCAGCATTTTATAATTTTTATATTAATGTAAACTAAACAAATTTAGTATGTTGTTAGTGTACTTAATTATATGAATTTTGTATAAAAGCCAGACATTAAGAATAAATAAATCAGATTTTTACAAAGAATCTAAGTCTTATTAAGAAGAGTGGACAAGGTCCGACCCATGGTATGTACACTATTCCAACTATAAACAGGTGTCTCAGCAAAAGCGCCGGATTTTCATGTGCCACCATTTTGTTAATACGAGTTGTAGGGTGATTTTTTTTGACAGTTGTCACGTACAGCCCGCTCGATTTAAGAGTATGGAAAAGTATTCAAACCAACAACGTTTAATTGTTGAAAAAAACCTTCTACACAAATGGTGAAAGTTTTGCGTAAACAGTTCGTCAACTACGCCAAGTTTACGATCGCAATAATTCGCCAAATTAATGGACAGTTAGGCGTTTATTTACAAAATTTGAGACCAAATTTACGCTGCTGGATCAGTAGATCATTGTTCGCCCTTGTCGGCCACTCGAAAATATAGCCATAGTAATATAATCTGTGGCCGAGAATCCAGGAACTTCCATTCGGCATCGTGGTCAAGAATTAAACATTTCCAGAAGCACTATGCAATGAATTTTGGTAAAAGATCTGAATTTGCACGCGTACAAGGTTCATGGTGCAAGAAATCAAGCCGAGGGACCATGTGCAGCGCCGTTGATGATTGGGTGTTTCAACATCATCAAATTAATGCGGATTTTTAGAAGAAAACCATTTTTTCAAATGTGCCAAAAAGCAAAACTGCCGGATTTAGGGTGCGGAAAATCCTCGTGTGAAACTCAAACTACAAACAATACATAGTATAGTACAATACAGTAGAATACATAGTTCTTAGAAACAATACATAGTAACAGAGATGAGGTCCGACAAAGTCTTTGATTTTGCACAAATTGCTAAAACAAACTTTATGTTTCAAAATATTAATAAATTTTCATGACAGCCATGTTTGTTTTGACAACAACAACAATGTTTGACAAAAACAAAATACATACAATGATTTAATTACAATTCAATATCAATCTAAATTTGATTTAATTTAAATCGTAATTCATTTATTAAATATCGAATTTGAGCCCTCATAAAGCACATTATTTCTTAAATCGGCCATGTTTATTTTGACAACAACAAAAATGTTTGGCAAAAACAACTACATACAATGATTTAATTATAATTCATAATCAAACCAAATTTGAATTAATTTAAATCGTAATTCAGCTAATTTACCTCGTCTTCTAGTCTTCCTTAAGTACATTATTTATTATTATCAGCCATGTTTATTTTGACAACAACAACAACAATGCTTGACAAAACCAAATGCGTTCAATGATTTAATTATAATTCAGTATCAAACCAAATTTGAATTAATTTAAATCGTAATTCAGTTAATTTACCTCGTCTTCTAGTTTTCCTTAAGTACATTATTTCTGAAATCGGCCATGTTTATTTTGACAACAACAACAATATTTGGAAAAAACAACTACATTCAATGATTTAATTATATTTCAGTATCAAACCAAATTTGATTGAATTTAAATCGTAATTCAGTTATTATATATCGATTTCTTGTCCTCCACAAGTACATTATTAATTATTATCGGCCATGTTTATTTTGACAACAACAACAATGTTTGGTAAAAACAACTACATACAATGATTTAATTATAATTCTTAATCAAACCACATTTGAATTAATTTAAATCGTAATTCAGTTAATTTATCTCGTCTTCTAGTTTTCCTTAAGTAAATTATTAATAATTATCAGCCATGTTTATTTTGACAAGAACAACAACAATGCTTGACAAAACCAAATGCGTTCAATGATTTAATTATAATTCAGTATCAATCTAAATTTGATTTAATTTAAATCGTAATTCAGTTATTATATATCGACTTCTTGTCATCCACATGTACATTATTAATTATTATCGGCCATTTTTATTTTTAAAACACCAAAACGTTTCACAATAACAAAATTCATTGGAAAATAGTGAAAGCCTTGTTTCTATTTGGAAATATACACAAGTTTTTAAAATTCTAAACTTTAAAGAACCTTTATTGGTTCAATGCAATACTTGTGAAACGTTGCGCCTCAAAATTCAATTTGATGGAGTTGAAAAAGAGAATCTCGAGGATTGGAGACGTATTCATCACTACGCAGCTAATGCAGCCTACAAAGAAAACGAAACGGATAAAATCATGGCAAAATCAGACGAAACTCTTAAGGTGTATACGTTTGATATACAGAAGTGTTTACCAACACCATACCTAAACACATCTGTTTCATTTTATAAACGAGAACGAGCATTATGGACCTACAACGTCACAATCCGCGATGGTGCTTCAAACCAACCCTACCACCATATGTGGCACGAAGCTGTTGGAAATCGTGAGGATGACGATGTTTCGTCATGCTTATTAAACCATTTGCAAACCATATCCGTTAATGTCAAACGCCCAATTTTGTATAGCAATTCTTGTGTCGGACAAAACAAGAACAGTTTCGTTGCTACCATGATGCTACCAACAGATTTTTGTAAGTGGGTCCCACTCATATGGAGTGTGATACTGTACACGCATTGAAAAGCAGACGAAGAGATATTCTCCCTTATAATTCTATGTAGTATTCACATTTATACGTACTGGTTTTATACAATCAGCCTTGTGTTAATGCAACATCATATTTTTGTGGTTCTTTGCGATTTTATTTTATTAAGTTTCCCTCAAATTAATGGCATTCAACTAGATCCTCGTTCCGATTCGCTTCCAAGACAATTTTGCATTATAAACTGCAAAATATTTCCACGGCAACTCCAACTCAGCCTTTGAACGCTCCATGGAATCAATATATTTGTATGCTTTAGTAATGACATATTTTGGTTATGTGGGTACACTTGACATTTACATAAATTCTATAGCGCAGCGAGGAATATTAAAGTTTTTGACATTTTCGTTTTAATTGAAGTGAACAAAACTTGTGTTTTTTATTAAAAATAATGACGGGTGGTTGACCTACCACGGCCTGCCACGGAGTCGGGGACATAGATTTATATAATGTCTGTTCTATATTTCAGGTCATAAAACTAACATTAAATTTGGGTCGTGATCACTCTCGAGATCGTGCTGGTGACCGAAACAGTTCTCATCAAGGAAGCTCCGTTCTCGATCTCGAAGACGTAGTAATACACCTGAATCAAAAAAAAAAATAAAACAAGTATCTGAAGAAAAGATTTGACAGTATGATGCTGAAAACAATTGGTTTGGAGCGAAATTCGCGAAGTATCGAGAAATCCGTTAACATGGATATCTCAAATTCACCATGAAGTATTGAAACAAAAATTAATCATACGGGTTTTTCCATCGAATAAATTAGTTAGTTTACAGTTGTTCAGTTCTTTTATCGCTGAGAATTTGATCGTAGATAAATTTCAATTATCATGGATACATTTTAACAATGATTTACATCGGATTTTAATGTAGTAGATATTTTTTCGGCAAAAAGCGTTTTTTTTCTTAACGTATCCTTTATATGCCCGATACATTTAATCTATTTCCGGATCGTTGCTAGACTTGAAGATAACTAATACCTCGCTGCCGTGATCGCCCTTAATGTCTTCCAGTAATTTACACAATAATGTGTATATTCCGACGCTTCATGTACAAATCTAGTGTTGAAGCACCCCCCATGAACGATTAAATGATTTTGAACAATTTTTCAGTCACATTTATAAATTTTGGTCATTCCCTTCTTTGTTGCTGTCGTTTTCGTAACTTTTATACTGATGTCAAAAATTATTTCAAGATTTTCTCGAGAGTGAGTATGTTTATTCAGTCACATTGTGATTGTGTCGATTAGAAATAACATGTATTCGATTTCAGATTTAATGAGAACGATTAAGTAAAATATTTAAAGTTACCAATTGAAAGTTTAATTAAACCTTACCGGCCGAATCGAGGGATAAAATTATTCTACAGAATTCGATAAAGATCAAGAATATTATATGTCTCATTCACCGAAGTACCAATTAACACGGGATCGAATTGAAAACCTCGAAAATTGGACCCAGGTTTGTATTTCGGGCCAAGTATCTAATTAGAGATGTATATACCAATAGTCTAGTTTGTGGCTGTCCTGTATACCCCACCACGTTCGATGGAAATTATTTTACTCGCTGAAATTGTCGAGCGAGGAAAATAATTCGATCGATGTGATTTTATCGGAATAAGCACCATGATTCGGCGTCTACCGAAGGTGTTCGAGGATTAAAATCGCTTGGTGTGCGTGATTTTAACTTAGGTATTAATATGAAAAATAACCGCATAAAAAATAAAAATATTGTTTAATCAAAAAAGTTATTTAATTCAAAAATTTCACAATTAAATTTTCGATGCCGATATTGCAAAAAGCGTTTGCCTCAAAATATGAACTCATGGAAATAGAAACCAACATTTATTATAAAAATTAATTAGCATGACATGACCATATTTCTACTGGCAATAGGGAATTGGGAAAAATATTTTCAGAACACTTTTGTCCAAATTTTGGAAACTGTTGTGCCACAAAAATTGTATAGGGAAAAATATTTTCAATTTAACTTTAACATTTAACTTTGTTTCGAAAATATTTTCACCATACTTATTCCTTCAATAGGCCAGAAAAATACAATTTAGACAGAAATGCTATGAAAATATTTTTCCCAATTCCCTTTTCCCAGGGAAAGCCAGAATAGTGCCAGTGGTTTAGATTTTACGCAAGCGAATACGGATAAATATGGCTCTTTTAGTAGGCCATTCGCATGTCATATTACGTAACATTAATTTCGTTCGCTTGTGAGAAGTGATCTGTTAAATTTCCTGTTTTGTCGCTTCTACGTTAGCGCTCTTGTTGTATTTACCAAAACGAGCAATAAAAATTGCATGTGTAAATACGGCCATAACGCAATATATGAACTTTGTGTTGCAGGCCCAACAAACTTAATCACGAAAAATCCTTTCAAAAAAACGCCATGGCAATTTATTTTTATTTATTCTCGTAAATGCTACAGAATTTGATGATCGTCGTAGAAAATATACATCTACATCGACTGAATCATCTTGTGGTTGATTATAAAATGCAAGTCCACTTAGTTGTACCATAGCTTTGGCCGGTTGCTGGCTATCATGATCGCCTTGTACAATGGGAACTAAAAATAATAATGTTGGTTAGCACGTGAGATAAGAAAATCGACCTGAAAAATATTTACCAATAGGTACAGTCGTAGTACATAGTTGTTGTTGAATGACCGGTCGTTTATTTACGAATCTTTCACCTTGACCAAAGGTAACTGCAATTTCAGAATTATTGGCTCGTTTTGAATTTGGTCCTGAAACTTCTTATAGAAGATATTCTTGCCCAGCCGTAAACAACACATCAATCTCACGAACATAGTAGTCCCTCCTTGTACGAATTAGTAGAAAATCTGACTGAACAATTTAATGTGGATAAATAGGTGCTCGATACATGTTATTTTTAGCAACCACCATATTTAAACACTGGAGTACCCGAATCTATTGACAGTTTGCGTGTATAATTTTTAATTTTCAAACACATTCCTTCTATTAAAGGGAGATGTTCTTAACAAAACTCAATCAAAATTATTTCACTATCTCGACCAGTCGGACCTCATAAAGAGCACATCTCCAACTACAGACGAAATACTTTCCAACTTTCGTCGTTTTTTCTTCTTTTGAATGAGTTTTAACAGCGCCAATACAGGATGAGGTTAAATAAAGTGAATGTTAATGGCCCATGCAAATATTTTTTCATTGGTGGACGATGCAATGCTCTCAATTTTATGGGTGTTGGAATAAATGCGACTCGCTTTTCAACTACCGGAGTTGAATTTGAATTAAATGCCTCCTCCGATTTTGAGTCTCACGAAGGTTTATGATGATTTGGCACGTAATAAACATCATTCGATATATTAAACGGATCACTGTATGGATTTTTTGATGGTTTAAAAAATTAACTTACTACTGGACTGTAACATGTATTACACTATAAAAATTAATATCTTTCTCATATGTAGCTAAACTAAACCTAAAGATGTCCGTAATCGTTTTTTAGAGCTTATTTCAAACAAACACAGGCGGCAGTTTACATAATTAAATGAATTTCTGCCTGAGATTGTAGATAACTAAATGTCTAAAATAATTATGATTGACTGTCTAAATGAACTGGTGTACAATATTTTTAATTATTTTTCAGAGTTTTCACGTTTTTTACATATTTTACGTAAATTACACAAACTTTTATGTAATTTACGTTATTTACTTAACTTTTGCAAAATTAAAATTAAAATATTTTTAAAAGGGCTTAAGTTATTATTTCCTTAAAATCTCGAAAGCGGAAAAGTCAAACAAAAGTCTTCTTTTTTAAAATTAGCCCATTTACTACATCTCACAGCGCGTCCCGAAGGGTATTCAAGTCAATTTTTTTTTTGCTAATTATACTTTCTCTTTCAAATTTGGTGACCAAATAAATGCTAAAATGGCGAGCCGAGGAAAATTATTTGTCGATATTGTTTTAAAACAGATAAATAAAAAATTTATAAATATTTTAAATAAAGTAATTTGAAAATTTCATTAACGAAGATAAGACGATAAGAAAATTCCAATTGAACAACTTTCCCTCCGAATACTGGTAAGTTGAGAATAGCAAACTTATTTAAAAAATTAATAAAAAAATGTAACTCTTTATTTTTAGGGAGTGATGAAAAGTTAGATTTTGAAGAGGAGTACACACCTGGTTACGGCGAAATAGACCCAATAGGACTAACTACAACAATTGAAATGAATTATGAGCCAAGCAATGATGTCGTACTGCACATTAATGCTGAACAGCATACTGAAAGTTCTTCATTGCAGATGAATAATATAAATATATTTGAAATCGATATAGAACAGGTAATTAACTAATTTCATCCAAGTTACAATTAAGTAGAAATTATATTATTACATTATAGCTCAAAAATATGGCCGTTGTGAATGAGGTGGATGGAATAGTCACACCATTTATTAATTTATTTGATTTATCGGCATCTACACCTAGTATCGATACGAAAAATAGACTGATTTCACTAGACATTGATAGTTTAAAGTCAGGCTTCGATGTCAAGAAAACTAATTTGAGCTTAAACGAAAGCAGCCCATTATCTTACAATAAAGTTGAATAGGGTAGTTATCCTAACTATTAATAATCCTAATTATTTGTGTGATAATTATATTATAGGTAACGCAACTTTCGATGATCAGGCAAGCGATAACAATAATAATAATATTGTTATAAATAAGCGAAAAAGAATGGCTAATACCGAGTTTCAGAAAAACATCATAATAAAACGAAAATGGAACTTAGGGTAACCTTATGAAAGTGAAAAGGGTATGCTAATCGAAGCCAAAACAATCAAGCCCAAATGTAATCAATGCATTTTTAACTGCATACCTTAAATAAGTGACGATAATCAGGCTCACATATTTCACATTTTCCGAAATCTTGGAAATATAGGGTTTTCCAATAAGGGTGATATGATTTCTTTAAAAAAAAAACCACAATTATTGTTAAGGAAATTGAAATGTTTATTATTTAATGTGACGTACAATCGATACAATTAAGTTCCGAATAAAACGTCATTCAAATGGCCTCCACGACTTCTTCTGCAGGAACGAATTTGATGAACCCAATTTTCGAACACTAAATCAAGTCGTATGTCATGAATAGCACGTTAAATATTGACTTATAAAGCTTGAAGAGAGTTTGGTTTATTGCTAAAGACCAATGACTTCAAATAACCCCACAAGAAATTGTCTAATGGTGTTAAATCACAATTTCTTGGAGGCCATTCAATATCACAATTTCTTGAAATAATCGAATTTCCAAACTTTTCTCGCAATAATTCAATTGTTGCACTTGCTGTGTGGCACGTAGGCCCGTCTTGTTGGAACCAAATGTTGTCAAGATCATTTTCTTCCAATTTCGGTCATAAAAAGTTGGTTATCATCGATCTATACCGATCTCCATTGACAGTAACGGTGTTAATAGCTTCATTTCGAAAAAAATACGGACCGATGATTCCACCAGACCAAAAACCACACCAATCTGTCAATTTAGATGAATGTAATCGTTTTTCATGAATAATTTGTGGATTCTCTTCGCACCAGAATCGACAGTTTTGTTTATTTACCGCACCACTCAGATGAAAGTGAGCATCATCGCAGAAGACGATTTTCTTAAAAAAATCGGTATCGTTTTCAAGTTGTTCCAAGGCAAAATTAGCAAATTCACGACGTTTAAGGTGGTCCAATGGCATCAGTTCTTGAGTGAGAACAATTTATTTCGGATGCAAATCCACATCCTTTTTTAAAATCCGCCAGGTTGTGGTTTGAGACTGTCCCAATTCTTGAGAACGTCTTGGAATCGACAAATTGCGGTCTTCAGCAACACTTGCCTGAACGGCAGCAATATTTGCATTATTGGCATTTCAACATTATGTAAAGAATTGTCTTATTGGCATTTCAAAATTATGTAAAGAAAATGTACGCTCAAAATTTTCAACAATTCGACGAATAGCGAGCACACTTGGACGATTACTATGACTATAAAATGGCAAAAGCACACGAAAAGTTGTAATTGGAGACCAATTATTTTGATAATAAAACTGAATAATTTGTAAACGTTGTTCTTGCGTATATCTCACCATGATGAAATTGTAGACATTACTGAATACAATGAAAGAAAAAATGACAGATCATGACATATTACAAATGGCCGAAACGTCACTTAAAAATCATATCATTCCTATTGGAAACCCCTATATTAACGCACGGTGAGCAAAGAAACACAAAGTTAATCGAAATAAAATGCTATGAACAAAAGAAAAAACTGTTGATAACCACAAACAGGGATTATTACTTTGAAGTGAAGAAGGTTAAAATTAGAGTATGTTAGCTTTTCTTTTTAAATACATTAGATATTTCAAATAGTATGATCCGTATACTATATCGAAAATCAAAAGACGGAATAATCGATAATGTTATGAGAGGCACACACCAAAACCATGAAAAGGTAGACAGAGATATCAAAGAAAGTATAATTGCCCATATAAACTCAATTCCTTGAATTGAGTCCCATTACACGAGAGCTAGAAGCGCACGAGAATATATTGAAGGTGGGAAATCTATAGCCTATTTACACAGGGATTATATGAAAGACTGCGTCAGCCAAAATAAAGTATACGGAAATTACTTAATGTATCGCAGAGTTTTTAACTCTATCTTAAAAATTGCTTTCTTCATCCCAAAGAAAGATCAATGCGCGTTATGCGAAGAAGTTAAAAATTCCTTAGATACTTAGATACGGACAAAGATCGTAAAAAATACAATAATATATTAAAAAATCACTTAAATGAAAAAGACCTTATCTGAAATATTAAAGCTAGGCTTTGTATTGCAGCTGTTTTCGATTTGCAAGCTGTGCTATCAACTCCCGCCGATGAAATATCTACTTTTTATTAATTCTCAAAATTATCCGTTTACAATTTTACGGTGTACAATTTGGGAACGAACCAAGGTAATTGCTTCGTGTGGAACGAATCGTATAGCAAACAAGGTGTAAATGAGATAGGCACATGCTTATACAAATTTATTATACGAGTAGATTCTGCTGCACGAAGGAAACCTTTGGATAACTGCAACCTGATTTCGGATAACTGCGCAGGACAAAATAAAAATCAGTTTATTGTAGCTCTGTTGTTATTCTGTGTTCAAAAATTTGATATTCCGAAAATCACACACTATTTTTTGGTGACTGGACTACACAGCTCGAAGCAGATAGCATGCATTCTACAATCGAAAGGGGGAAAACGCATTTTCTAATCCGGGCCCATGTACACTCTTGCTCAAATGCTGTCAGTTGTTAAGTCCAGCAAGAAAAATAATCCATTATACACGGTTAAAAATGAAAGAATACAATTTAGTTTTAGCCTAAGTATAAAATTATTTTGAATAAATTTTATTAAATTTGTAACATAAAATACATTCTTTTCGTAAACCTAAACATTATTCTCGCTTATTAAATGGTTTTTATTCTTATTTAGTTTAATGTTTATCCTTTTCTTACAACAAATTTTATTCTTTTGTGTTATTCTTTGCATAAATACAAATTTGTCCTTTTAATGATAATGTTTATCTATATTTAAACCTAAAATATTTTAAATAGTGGCAAAATAAATGAATTTTAACTAAATGGTTCATTTTGTTCCAAATTGAATAAAAATTATAAAAATAATTTAATCTTAAAAGTATAAATAATCAATTTATCAATTTATTTTTATTTATTATTATCTACCATTTTTAGTAAACAAAGAATGATATGCTAATTTTAATCTTACTCTTAAATTCTAATGGCATCCCAACTAAGTTGCATGTGGGTAAATCGATGCGGAGTTATTCCCTTAGTAGGGAAATAAATAATAGAAAATTTGCAAACAAATTTGGAAAAATGATTAAAGTAACCGGCGCAAAATTCGGATAATATAAAGAATTTTAAAGCAAATTATATTCCGAATGCGGAAATTTCCACCGATTTCAAGAATAGGGCCCCATGGTCATATAAAGCTTTCTCTCAACTACAATTCTCTTTGGCCTCTCAACAAAAATATTTAAGATTAATTAATCTCAAAAAATTTAGCGAGTGGTTTTCTAAATTAGACGCCTCGAGTAGAACAAATGGAAATATAAATACAGATACAATTTGTTGATATTGCACGAGTATATCAACTATGCTGTAACTTTTGACATCCAGTTTAAAACTAACCCATTTCAAGTTTAATTTTCTAGATAATCAAAGTAACAAAACGGCTAGAAGAATGCAATTATGAGGTGAGAACGTAATATCGTAAACTATACAACATACAACAGGTTCAGCCTACTTTCAACAGCTTGCTGTCTTCGCTCAAATTGATATCACTGTGATATGATTTTGTAGATAGAGCCGTTTTGTATAGATAAAACAGTTTGCCCACATATAGTATAAAACATTAAAAAGTTTAAACTTATGAACCAAACTCAAAAATTAAAGAACTATCACGAGTGTTAATGAGAAACAGATAATTTTAGAACGTTTCGGGCGTATAATATATTCATTGTTACGATGGGTAATCTTAGCGACTGAGTGTTTAAAACAAAATTCAACTTTTAGTCAACACAACAAAAATTGTCGCGCATGTGACGGAGGCTTTCCGTATTATTTTAATCCTATAACGCAAATGAAGGATAATCACATGTGCAATTAATAGACGTTAATTTTAGTTGCGGCACAACTTGATTATTTTCTCAATTTTATGGTCTATTTTCACCAATCATGTTCTCAAAGAGTTCTTAGATACGTTTGTATAATAATGATAAGCCAACCAGCGATTGAACCCTTATGATAAAACGACTGATAATAACTGAAACTCATACTTATTTAACTTAAAATTGAAGAGAAAAACATATTTGATCCTTTTTAGTATAAAAATATTTTTGTCATTTTTATTCAGTTTTGCATAAAAATCTGAACAAACCATTTAGCTTTACAAACATAAATTATTATGCTTTGCAGTACAGAAAACTTTTAAAATTTAAAACTTTATATCTTTATCTTTTCATTTACTTTTGTGGGGAAGTAAGGGATAGCAATCTTTTTGGTAAAAATATTTTGATCTAGTTTTAGTAAATTCGACTTAAAAATTTAGTTATCATTTGCCGATAATTTGAAAAGGTTCTGCTGTGAATTAAGAGGTAAGTTTTCGTTTCTATACAATTTATGTATTTTTTGATTATACGAGTAATTAGCGCCACTTATTTTTAAACATTTATTTGCTCTTACAAAAACACATTTAGATACATCTACAGCCAGCCCGCACTAAATCACACTACAGGAACACGGATGGAAATTGCCTTTTGTTTAAAAATGTACAGGTAAATAAATAATACAAATATTTATGTATTTGATAATTTATTCTTATAAATATTTAATTTATTTAGACCAAAAACAAGAGAGATGGAACTAAACCACGAGTTAGTAACATGGAATGTAATCGGCTTGATATTTTACCCAACATTTAGGAACATGCTAGGATTTTCATGAATCCGAAGATTATTACATGCGGATAGGTTATAATCTACGTAATTTTCACAAACTATTGTACATATACATTGCCAATATTTTAAATAAAAATGTATGTTTTATTATCAAAATTTCTACTTTTTTTTACTCAAATTTCACTTAAAAAACGTTGAATTTGGTTTGCAAAAAGCATAAAATTTTCCCTGAATTGTATAAAATCTGGTAATGATTAATATTTATTTTCATCTTTTAATGAGATAAATATTATTCTTTGTGACTTATTTTTTATGCGCCAAGAAGAGCAAATTTAGGAATTTTCAAAGAGCAAACTCTATTTTATATTTGAGTGATTTTTACACTCGGCCAAAGAATAAAAATTTTTATTGCTCGATAGATGAATTTTAATCTTTTGGACAAAAGTAAAATTTGTTAAAATTAGGACAAAATTATTTTTATTTTGAAAGTATAAATCTTATCTATTTGGGAAGTATAATTTTAAATCTTATAAAAGGATGGACGTATAGTTATTCCGCAGAAGGATAGGAAAAGAATGGATTTGATACTTTTATTTTTAACCGTGTATAATGTACAAGCCCATCTCTTGTGTTCTCGTTTGAACATTTCATAAACATTTAAGAGCTTCAGAAACTGATAGGAGATAAAGTGAAATTAAAATAAGTTTAGTGTAAGTGCGCAATGAAACTCTGTTTTAATTACATTTTAAAGAATCAGTTGCGGATGATGTTTATCGAACTGTGGATACGGATAAGCTGAATAAAAATAACAAAACCGAACAACCGAACTTCGAATCGAAACAACTAAATGATGTGCCAATAAAAATATCGTCAACGAAATTAAAAGGTCTTCGGGATGTTTTTGATAAAAACTTGATCATTCTAAAGTACAAATAATTTTATTACAATTTAGAAAGTGACTGAAGAGCTCACGACTTTTATTTTTATTTTTAATGATTCATTAGAGTGAATCAAATTTGTTTATAACCTACATTCATTCGAATTTAAACTGAATTAATGTGATATTTGATAATTCGAGTATATTTGAATTAACCTGATTATGTTGTGCAATTATTTCTATTTAAATAAAGTTTATTTTGAAAAATTAATTCGTTTTATTTAAAAAATTAGGATTCCAACTTCTAACTAGTTCAGAAAATGTTCATGTAAAGTGTTACATTTCCATATTTTCTTATTTATTTCCAATTTGCCAAAACTAAAATGACAGATTGATGAAAAATTTAAAATAATTAGCACTGGGTATCAAAAACATCAGCAAGTTATTACAAAAATGTTTGTTTAATTATCTAGAATGCAAATTCAAAGTTTGTTTCAACACCTATCCAGTGGTACTTTTTTGTACGTATACTTGAAGTACACGTTTTTTGTGACTTTGTCAGCATGAAAATTATTGGTAAAAATCGAATTAAAACAAGGAAAACAGCAAAAATAATATTTTTATTAATAAGTTGCATTCTCTCCTCCAGCCCGAATAACAAGTTCCATTCAATGTTTCAATGATTTCACCAAAGATTTCACCAAATCTAGAAATATCGCTTCCTTTTCACCTGCGATCGTCTGTTGCAGCTTCTGGAGACTCGTTGGATCAATAACTTTGGCTCGAACTCATTTTTTCAGTTCGTCCCATAAATGTTCAATGAGATTGAGGTTCAGGCTTCGAGCTGACCCCTCCATCATAGGAACATCCACTTCTTGAAGTTACTGGTACAAGAGACCAGCCATATGTAGTCTCGGATTATCCTGCGTGAACAGGGAGTTTTCACCAATAAACCCGGCAATAGGTACGACGTAGTCCTCGAGTATTTCCTTAATGTACCGTTGAGAAGTCAATTTACTTGATCGGCGGCCAGTATTCACTCCGGAGATGAACACAAGATCTGTCTTCGCTTCCAGTGACATACCACCTCAGAACATGCACGATCCACCACCATACGAGACACGTTCTTTAATACAACATTGTGAAAATTGCTCTCCTGATCTTCTGTACACTCTTATTCGTCCATCGTTGCCATGTAAACACATCCTGCACTCGTCAGAGAACAGGACTATTCTCCATTGTTCTTCTTCCATTGTTAAGGTCTCGATTGTGGAGCATTGGCATATACCTTACCTTTCACGTGGCTCCAAAGAAAAAAGGCTCGGTGGCCAGAATACAAACTATTATTAAATGTCCCCTCCCCTGAATGGGGGGCAACTGAATATATTTATTAACTGACATGGTCTCCAACTAACATCCCATATACCTGAGGTTGTGTTAAGATCTCTGGGGATATCTCAGTTGGCCTATGAATTTTTGTTATAAATGGTCATAATACTAAATTGTATGAAGTAAATAATTGCAAAAGTGTGAATTTTTTGCACCCAAGTGTAGAAAAATTAGAAAAATAATATCAAGCTCCAGAGGTAAGAGGTTTCCTTGTGATATTAACAAAACAAATATTTTTTAAGAGAAATCAATGAATGTTTATTTCATAGTAAAGAGGAATGTATGCCATTAATATTTGAAAACGATATCAGCCAAAAAGACCGCCAAGCTACGCTTGCAGCACCATATCCTTTTCATGAAAGTTTCCATGACCAATTCGCACATTTGCGGCTGTATGTCCTTGATAACTTCACGAATTCCACCTTTAAGGTCTTGAATCGATTGTGGAAGATTGGCATGGACCTTATCTTCCACGTGGCTCCAAAGAAAAAAGAAAATGTGCTTGTGTGATACGTAGCGCCGTCTTGCTGAAAATACACGTTGTCCAAATCAATATATTCACCCCATATACCTGATCTCTAGGGATATCTCATGTGGTTTAAGAATTTTTGTTATATTTGGTCACAATACAAACACCTCTAAACTGTTCCCACCCCTGGATGGCAGGCTCCTGATAATTTTTTGTAACTGATATGGTTCCCAAGTAACACCCCATATACCTAAGGTTGTGTTAAGATCTCTGGAGATATCTCAGTTGGCTTATCAATTTTTATTATATATAATACTAAATTGTATGAATTTTTGAGCTCCTGAATATTTCTTCAGATAACTATGGTTCCCTTCTAATACCTCATATACCTGAGCTTGTGTTAAGATCTCTAAGGATATCTCAGTCGGCCTAATCATTTTTATTTCATTTGGTCATAATACAAACCATTATTAAATCTCCTCTTCCCTGGATGGGGAGCAATTGAATATATTTTTTAACTTACAAGGCCTCCAACTAACACCCCATATACCTGAGGATCTTAACACAAAGATCTGTGGGGATATCTCAATTGTTCTATCAATTTTTATTATATTTGGTCATAGTATTAAATTGTATAAATTGTACCCATCGCTAAATGTCTAGCTTCTGATTATTTTACCTAACTGACATGGATTCTAGCTTACACCTTATATATATATCTGAGGTTTTGTTAAGATCTCTAGGGACATCTCCTTTTCAAGAATTCTACTGACTCTCTACGAATTCGAATAACTTGTTGGTTAGAATTATGAACGCTATTTATTTTTGATGTCTAAATATGAGCATCTTGAGAATTTTAAATACATATATCTTTGAATCAAATCAAAAATTTAAGTAACTATTCGAAATAAAGCGGTTAATTATTATTATTCAAATAATTTTAATATGATTTAATAAATACATCAGAGAAAACTCTAATCTTCGATAATGTTCCGTCTTACTCAGGTAATATCACTAACACAATCACAATTAATGAAACTAGCAAAAGATTAGCATTTTCTTCACATTCATTTTTTCTGCATAACTTCTACAAAAATAAAACAAAATTAATTTTTCGTATATCTCGACTTAGGCGATCCTTAGGCCTTGTGAGCACAGATATACTTTAAATCCTTAAAATTATGTATTTAAATAAAGAATTTTAAGAAAGTCGTTGAGTAATGAGGTTTTTAACGAAATCGTTGCCGAAAAAGATTTTAAATTAAAAACCATTAAACAAATTTCTAATTTCGATACATTTATTTCAAAGACATGAAACCTCAATATAAAGTCCGTTTCTATAGAATTAGCCAAATTTCTCCATCTTCACATTATGAGTACCCATATTATGTTACAGAACAAATAAGCTTCACATGAAACAAAAAAATTATGCCGGTTGATTCTTTAGATTACTAATTGAAATAAACATGAAACTGCGTGATCTCCGATAATTAATGTTATTCGAAAATATTAAATTATCGTTTTCATAATAATATAAGTTAGTTTATAATTAATCTTGATATTTTTTGTACATTACTAACATAAATAATTATTAATCTTGTCAACGTAATTGCAAATCATTCTTGTTTCATACTTAACCACAACTGGTTGCTAATTAATTTGAAAGCGTGAATTTTACTTAACTTCTCACGTCACTTACAAGTGCTAAGGTATTTTTCCCATGATAAATATAAAACCGATTTTTTTTTGTTCGCACATAACATAAAGATGACAAGGCACGTGCGATGACCATTAAGGTCGATTAAATTTTCGATTTCATACAGTAAAAAAATATATATATAACATTAAATGTGTTACAGCCAAACATAATGAATCTACTCATATATACAGACTTCTTTGGCTAAGTCATGCCATAGTAATTTTTTTGTGGTATTTTAAAAATGTCTACAGCACCAAAAAATTTGGCTACAAAACAGCAACAAAATTTAATAACAGTGTTTTTCTAAAAAACTTTAACTTCTCGCAGCCACGCAAATATTACGTAAGATTAAGAATAAATGAGTCATTATACATATTTATATAGGAAATGTTATAAGTGAAATCAGAAATTGAAATTACTGATAAATTAACAATAAAAGCAAAAACTAATATAACATCATAAAGAAATGGAACTGGGACAATGGAAAGTAACACGTTAAAGTGTATGGCGATTAACTGTAAATATATCGGCGTACATGTGTTTTGTGCGATTGCAATTAATTTTTAATCAAATCATACTTGTTAAAGTTTATACTGCTTATGGTTAATAAAATTTTAAGTGTTTATAATTACCTAAGATTTTATATTCCGATCCTTATTTTTAATGGTTCCATTTAGACAATATTCTCTTATTAAACCACATCATCTTTAACATACATAATTAAGATAATTCTAACAACTATACTTTTTAATGTTATAACTTTGAAACGATTAAAGCTGTATACCGTACTGGTTTTGGTATAGATGCTGGTTTCGCGGTTTGGTATGAATTGGTATTGCTAACGATTGGTTCGGTATTTTTTTAAACTATTAACTAGTTAAGTACAACGATTTTGAAAATTTCGAGGCATAATAGATGATGTCTGTGAAGTAAGGTAAAAATTTCATCCCTCAAAAAAAAAAATGTCATCAGGCAACACTAAAAGTTCATTATCATCCCAGCCCAGGATTTCTTTGTAATTTCTGTTAAATATGGTTAACTATGTACGTCATTCTAAAAAGTGAAATATCGTGAATACTTATCAAAGAAAAAAATATCAGAAAATTGTACGTTAAAAAATAAAATGCATAAAAAACTTTAATATACGTAGTAACTAAATAAAAATAAAAATTTTAAAACTTTATAATATTCGTAGTCTTATAGCGCCAATCTCAACATACAGGTATTCGTGGAATAGAACATACAACTATTCGTGGCTCCTGGAAACCATAAATTCAATTCTGTCATGCTTGGGCCATACAAATAGGAGCCTATAGTGTCAATCTCAACATGCCGATCAATTTGGAAATTTTAGGGTAAACAACAATCATTATGGCCAGATAATATGATCGATTTCCGGTACTCGGGCTTCCTTGGAACAATTAATTAAATACTGGTTCTCGTATACTGGGTCATACACATATAGGCCTCTAGCGCTAATCTCAACATACAGATCGACTTGGGAATTTAATTGTGATAGGGATTGCTTCAATTTCCCGAACTCGTGGTTCCTGTGAACCATAAATTAAATTCCGTCATACTTGGGTCATATAGGTGAGAGCCTATAGCGCCAATCTCAACGTGCCGACCAATTTGAAATTTTTAGGGTAAACAACAATCATTATGGCCAAACGATATGAACTGGCTCGATTTCCGGAACTCGGGTTCCTTGGAACAATTAATAAAAGACTGGTTCTCATATATTGGGCCATACATATATAGTCCTATAGCGCCAATCTCAGACCGACTTTGGATTTTAATTGTAATTAGTGGTCATCATTACCAGTCGATAGAGCTTGCTTTAGTTCCCGAACTCGTGGTTCCTGTGAATCATAAATTAAGTTTCGTCATACTTGGGTCATATCGATATGAGCCTATAACGCCAATCTCAACATGCGGGCAAATTTGGAATTTTTAGGGTAAGCAACAATGATTATGGCAAGTCGATACGAACTGGTTCGATTCCCGGAACTCGCGGATTCTGGGAACCATTAATAAAAAACTGTTTCTTATATACTGGGCCATACGTGTAGGCTAAAAGCGCCAATCTCAACATACGGACCGACTTGGGATTTCTATTTTGTTTACTGGTCATCATTACAATTTGATACGGTTTGCTTCTGCGTCCTGAACTCGTGGTTCCACGAGGACCCACTGGGATGATAATGCAGTTTTAGTATTGCCTGATGACATAATTTTTTTTTTCTGGGATGAAATCCTGGTCTAACTTCACAGACATAAATAGATGCCATAACTCTTCTTATAAACATAAAACACATTTAATTTAATCATCGACCGCGAATGATTTAAAATCAATAAGGGTTGAAGTGGTTTATTGGATCTTAATAATTTTACTTTCAAATTTAAATGATTTGATTGGATGAGTTTTATTAAGAGAATTTAAGTTTTTTTAAATTCCGGAGTGGAAAGGTAAGGCATGATATGAGGTACCAAAAGACGTAGGTGAATGGGGATAATTTGGCCGGGCTGACTATACTGTTGGAATCAGGAGGTTCAATGGTTAATATTTTAAATTGCATTACTTGGCCATTTGTTTGAATCTTTCTCTATAAACTAAAATTCAACAGCTTATCAGGTTATAGTCCCCCGTTCTATTTCTAATGTATTCCATTTTGAAGGGTTTTAAGCAAGCCAGTTTAAAACCATTGTTGAGTCGTTCTATACAGTAATATTTTCGTCGTCCATTTTTAATCCTTTCTTTATCTTTGTAAACGATCTCGACAGGAGTAATGTGCCGCATAATTCTAATCTTGGGATTTAAATCTGCTTTACAGGTGCTACTTTTGTTTTTAATGATAGTTGAACAATTAATGACTCATTGATTTTGTTCAGCAAAATCGGCTGCCAAATTCGCATCCTGTGAACCACCACGCAATACCTAGTCATGTAATAAGCGTGATTCCGGAAGCTGATCGGATTGGTTAGCTTCAGTCATTAATCATCCACATACATTTCATTTTTGACCTGGTTTGCTGCATTGATGAATGTTTATTTTACAGTTTTTTCATTGAGTGTGCATGTTGCAAGGTAGGTTTCACTTGCTGTGTCATAACTGACGGTTTACAACTCTTAGGTTGTAAGTGGCATGTCTAACGAATTTCTTCATAACATCTGATAGTATTTCCTTTCGCCCTTGGTAACTAAAACCTGACAGAACAATTTAGTTGGACATCTGAAGTGAGCACTAGCTTATATTTCCTGAATCGTAAGACTATTTCAAATAATGTCGATTGCACAGTTCGGCAAACTGCACGGTAATCATTTAATGATTTGCCGAAGATGCTTTTCGTGGAATCATCAAACACAAGTATTAGTTTTGTAGTACTGCTGCAATTTTTGATGACTCCATTGTACGATAGGTATAGGGTCTTTAAATTTGGGCGGGTCAATGTTCAAATAGAATAAAACATGCTGTGTGTGGCCCATATATGCCTTTATTTACGGTACTTAATATTGTTGAAATGTTCTCCACGACTTCTCTCGGTGGCACGGAACCGAGTGGTCCAATTTTCAATGAATCTGAAGCATGGATTCGGCTAAATTTGAGCGATGGTATTGGTTATGTTGGTATTAATGGTATTGGTTGATTGCAGCTTATTGACATAGACCTGCGACTTTAGGAAACCTTACAAGAAAAAGTCTAGCGGGGTCGAACTAGCGGGATAGAAACGCATGTCGTCTACTTCGATATTGTTCAATTTGGGCCAACAAAAAAATCGGTGAGCACCTTTCTGTATCGCCCGCTGATGGTGATGGTCTCACCATCGTCATTTTTAAAAATTTCGGACCAATGATGCCGGCCCAAACTCGCACCAAACAGTAACTGTTTGTGGATGCATTTTAACCTGGTTGGTCTCATATAAGTCAATTTTGCTTGTTAATGTAGCCAAAACGTGGTCCGAAATTGGGGTCCTCTTCCAAACGCTCCGAAGCCCAGTCAGCGAACAAACGGCGTTGTCTATGGCCATTAACTTTGAGCTACTAGGTCAGTTGGATTAGCTTAAGGATGTATAGGCCTAGTCTAGTCCCGACTCAAAACTCTCCAAGTTAAAATATGTGAAAGGGGTTTTCTTGTACACTTTAATAGACCGCGGCAAAGTTATCGGTCAATCTGGAGTTCCTTAGACGTACGAGTGTTAAATGATTGTTTACAAAACCGGTTGTCTTGAATTTGGCTTCCAAACGTTGAAGAGTCAATTTTGAAAGACGACTACATCTGACTTAAATTGGGCGCTAGGCGCGAACCGTAGTACTAACGAACACTCATTTTAATAATAAAGTTTTTTTCATTTGGACGTGCTGCTCAACCGTGCAACTTGTCGTTGTGATTAAGTATCAGTGAATGAGAAAAAACACCCGATTAGGCAGACGCCACCAAAAAAAACATGGCAGCCACAGGCGACCTGTCGAAATTGAAAAATCCTTTAGTAGCCGGACCCTTTCATCAGCGCACAACTCTTTGTACTTGCTAAATTTTCTTTCCACTGCGTGCATTTGTTGAACATCTGCTATATACAAATTTTCTAATAACTAAGGAGGATGTTTCTAAACTAAACGTACCAGAAATTGAGCGGCGTTGATTGTTTCGATGGTGAGGCCGAACCTTTTTTTTAAGACAGTTGTTTGTTTGACTCTAATGACTGCATGCCCGTTTCGACATTAGCTACGATGATTATCGAAAATTCAATTAGAAACAAGATCAATGCCAAGATATTATTAGACTCTGGATTTCAGCTTCCTTCTTCCACGAATAACTAGCATATAACCTTAACTAAACTAACTGCAACTAACAATTTAACGACAAAAGGTGCAGTTGCAGTGCACGATAAGTTCGCGTGCGATTTATAATAATTGTGCTATCCGTATTCATTCATACATATTGAAAGAAATGATGGCAATTTCATCTCGTATATCTAGCTGATCCCGAATTTAGCACACCTGAAAAAATCGACATTTAATTTGGTACTGATTACTTGTTCTCTATTTTATCGAATGGAAGAGAAAAATTGTAAAACAATAAAAAATTCATTCTTTGGTTGGATATTGGCTCGAATACAACTACGATCTGATAAACATGAAATTAAAAATTTTCCAGTGGATTATGGCCTCGATAAAGCATTAGAGATATTATAGAAGACAAACTCAGTTCCCGTACATAAAACAATTACCGATACCGAAAAAGTAGCAGTGGATTATTTTAATATAACGTGAACAACTTTCCAAGATGGAGAACTCTCCACACTACATGGTAACTCTACCTTTTAGAAAAGACATGAAACTTGAAACTGGTTAGTATAATTTGGCCTACAAGAGATATTAAGGTAATGAACGAAAATAAAGTACAATAATGAGGACTTCGAAGGGAACACTCACTTTTCATGCAAGTGTATTTGAATTTGGCGCCAATGGAACTGACTAAAGATGATAACGGTTCTACACGAGCTGGTGTTAAACAATAAGTTTTACCATGTAAGGCGGTTTTCAAGGATGATGGAAATAAACGAAAAATTCGGCATGTTTGAGCTATGCCGAAGCAACTAATTCGGCCTGTTCCTTGAAATTTATATTGTTTGTTGGTCTAACCGTACAATCGCTCCTTTGGTCAACAATAATTCGGTTTAGGACCCATGCAATTGCAACAGTTGCTTCACCTGCCTTCGGTATTTTAACTTAAACCTAATTTCTATTAATTTTTTTTTGCATACGGAGGTAAAACGTTAGTGTCAATTTATTTGAAAACATAATTAAATTCAGTTCGGAACTGATTTTTAGGACGTCTGAGATAAATCGTTTACGACATGTCTGAGCAGTCATAAGCGAATCGTATGTGACATATCTGAAATGAGTTTTTCTGATATATCTGAAATAAATCGACATACAAATCATAGTATGAAGCAATCTAATGTATGTACACATATGGAAATTTGGTTTAAATAAAGACTAATATTTTTAATTTTGTTTAAATACATAATTTAATGTACTATTTAAAAAATAAATTTATTATAATTATAATTTATATATTTAAATACAATTAAAAATATTAGTTTTATTTTAGATAAAATGTCGTCTTTCCGATAAATGTGTTGGTAATCCAGGTGGGCGGCTTTAGCGTTTTCACCGTATATAAAAATTAAAAATGTTGGTTAAGTTTTGTTATAATTTTCCGAAAAAAACAATTACAAAATTGTTTCTTACTAATTCCATAAACATAATGTTAACGCCGTATACAGAAAATAATATTAATGGTGTTATCAAAAAAAAAGAACAGAAAAAGACATACAAATTATAACAATAATTTCTATTGACTACCTACGCCGTATTAAAAGTACTTGATGGGATAAGAAAGATAGGAGACTTGTCATACATGTCTCGCGTAAGTATGAGGAAATTATTTTCTTGTAAGAAGAAATGTATATGACATGCCTCTCAATTGTCGTCGACCGTGAACTGCAATTAGACAAGTCATTTGAGAAACTAATATGACTTGTCATTAATTAATCATCTAGTCAACATACCAATAAAAATCGACCAAAAAGTATTTTTTGCCTTTTTCAAATGCGTTTAGAAAAAAAGAAGAAAGAGAAACGTATTTCTTAGAGTATATATGTGCCAAACTAATTAATCCAATGGAAATTATAATTTTTTGTTTTACAAATAATCTAGAGCCAAAAATATTAATTATATAATTATCAAATGTTTGAATCGTTTGAATCACTAAATAAGCGTACACCGGTACCTCTATTAAAACTAATCACAGGTATTTAAAACGATCCTGTAAAATAGGAATATTTTGAAATAATTTTTCTGCATATAGCGCTTCCCTACAAAAAATCTGAAATTCGATCATAGTCGGAATCGACTTGATAAAAATATATTTTAACTAAATGTATCATATAGAATTCATCTCTAATCATAGCGCCGTACACAATGAACATTTTTGCCTGCTCAATTTGCAAGATTGACATAAATATTGAGGTAATTGAGTTGATTTACTGGAATAAAATTTTTACAAAGTTACAGCTGTCGTTATTAATTTTTCCATAAACTGAAGCTTTACTATTTTATTGCGTCGTTCTGATTATGTTCATTGAATTACGAGTGTCTTCGCTCAAAGTAGTTTATTTTAACAGCTTTGTATTTCGTTTTCCAATTTAACTGTATGTATGAAGTTTACTTTTCAACATAAGTTTCTGACCTACTTCGAATTTTTACAAAATTGTACTAACACAACTAAAATATTATTTTTGAGTAATATCTGTTTTTGAATGATAGATCATTCCGTTTTTAGAGCAAAACATCGCAGATTATATACATAAGAGTACGTCATTGTCATATTTTGCCGTCAATAGCACCCAAACAGTTGGGGATATTCCACTTGCTATAAAAATCAGAAGCAATGTTCTGCCATGTCGACGTTATTAGTGATGGAAATTCCAACGCCTTTAAATGATTTCAAATCTCAGTGATTGTTTTCTTAATTATATTGGATACGATGTTTACGGCAATTTGATATCCGTATCCAATCGTAATCATGCTGTCCCCGCTTGCCAAATAGCTAAAAATATATTAGAATGTTAACCTTAATAAACATTATAAATATTACTTGTGTTGTCCAGTTACCGTAATGTTAAAGACAGCCTTTTCCTTGCAGTTATGGGATTAACAGCAAATTCCTTGTGCTTCTGAAAAGCCGGTCCGATTATATATAATAAATCATCGAAAATTTCTGGTTTCATTCGATGAAAATTCTTAAATGATTCCTTTTCATTTAATCGCATTTCCGCTATAAGATTATTGTGGTAGTCTTGTGCATCGATAGAAGTAAACTAATCTCAGTATCATAGATTGTAAAACAAAACCAAAAATTTGCAAATCTAGCTTTAAAATATTTTTAATTTAACCTATCTGTACAATATATTTTATAAATGAAAACAATTTTGTACACACAAAATCAGTTTTATAAAGGGTGTTTTTTTAAGAGGTTGCCGATTTTTTTTTTGAATAAAACACATATAAAATTATGAAATGACCAAAATTTTTTTTTATTTGGTAGATAATTTTTTGGCATTTAACATTTAAACACAATTTCTGGCATATGGCTACCACGACTATTTTTCACAAATGTCATTCTGGAGGTCCAATTTTCCAGCACTTTTTCAAGCATTTGAGGGCGTATGTCAGCAATGACACGTTGAATATTGGTTTCCAAAGCGTCAATCGATTGAGGTTTATCCACATAAACCAATGACTTCACGTATCCCCACAAAAAGTAATCGAGTGGCGTCAAATCGCACGAACGCGGAGGCCAATTCACCGGACCATTTCTCGAAATAATGTTGTCGTTGAAAGTTTCTTTCAATAAGTCGATTGTTTCACGTGCTGTATGGCAAGTGGCACCATCTTGTTGAAACCACATTTCATTCATATCCGTATCTTCAAGATTTGACAACAAAAACTCATTTAACATGGTTCTGTATCGATTTCCATTCACGGTAACGCGTCGTCCTTCCTCATTTTTAAAGAAATATGGACCGATGATCCCACCAGCCCATAGACCGCACCAAACAGTACATTTATCAGGATGCATTGGTAATTCTAGAACGGCGTGTGGATTATCTTTGCTCCAAATGCGACAATTTTGTTTGTTGACGTATCCATTTAACCAAAAATGCGCCTCATCACTGAAGAGAATTTTACGGTAAAAAAATGGATCTTCGTTCAATTGATTTAACGACCAATCACTGAATTCACGGCGCAAACGATGGTCGTGTGGCTTTAATTCTTGCACCAATTGAATTTTGTATGGCACCAAACCCAAATCTTTACGTAAAATTTTCCATAAAGTCGATGGACAAAGTCCAATTTGCTGAGCACGACGACGAATCGATAAATTGTCGTTTTCTTCGACACTGGCCTTAACGACAGCAATATTTTCTTCTGTACGAACTCTTCTCATTCTTGTCGGTGGCTTGGCATCCAAAAGAGTGAATGTAGACCGAAATTTGGTAATTACGTTCTTTATGGTGGTCTCTGACGGACGATTATGTGCACCATAAAATTCACGAAGTGCTCTATAAACATTTTTAATTGAACACTGATTTTGAAAATAAATTTCCACGATTTGAAAACGTTGTTCTGGAGTTAACCTATTCATAATGATTTGCCAAACAATACTGAGTAGAAATGCCACTTTGAGCTGTCAAAACAACTGTCATAAAATAAAACGACATCTATCGGAAAAACAAACCTCCTAAAAAAACACCCGTTATATGTATCAAGGAAATGTCAATAACTTCGATATTCTGACAATAGTTAGGGACAACATCGTTCCTCGATTTTTGCATCAACCATGAATCATCGAAACAAATAAGAGACTGAACGAATAACCTAATGAACACAACCATAAATGGGCCATAATTAAAACCGTGAGCTCTAAGAATATGACAATTCAAACCAACAAACTCGCATTTTGTATAATCCAGCCAGAACCAGAAGCGATTAAATAATCCAATGGAGCAGTTCACTTTTGAAATATATTTCTATACATATATGTCAAAAGTGAACTTAGTAAGTTTTTAAAATATTAGCTTTTCCCATTTTGACAACAACAACTATTTCTGACAACAACAACTTATCACTATTAGTCGCTTTAAATATGGCTTTAAAATAATCGTTTAAGTGATTTTAATTTCAAATTGGAAGATTAGATGCTGAGGTACCAACTATTCTGAACTGAGTATTTTTGAAAATACGGAACTTAAGCTATGACAACAACAACTATTTTTGACGACAACAACATTTCACTATTAGTCGCTTCAAATTCGTTGTAAATATAATAATTTTAATGATTTTAATTACAAATTGAAAACATTCTGGTATTCCAAGTACTGTGAATTGAGTATTTTCGATAATTTGGATTTTCTCATTTTGACAACAACAACAATTTCTGACAACAACAACATTTCGCCATTAGCCACTTGAAATTTGGCTTTAGTATATAACCGTTTAAATGTTTTTAATTACAAATTGAAAATATTCTGATATTCCAGGTACTATGAATGAAGTATTTTCGATAATTCGGATATTCTCATTTTCACAACAACAACTAACTTTGACTATTAGTCGCCAACAATTTGAATTTCAAATTATCATTTAAGTGTTTTGAATAACAAATTGAAAAGATGCTGAGATACCAACTATTTTCAACTGAGTATTTTTGATAATTCGGAACTTATAGTTTTGACAACAACAACTATTTCTGACAACAACAACATTTCACTATTAGTCGCTTCAAATACGTTGTAAATATAATAATTTTAATGATTTTAATTACAAATTGAAAACATTCTGGTATTCCAAGTACTGTGAATTGAGTATTTTCGATAATTTGGATTTTCTCATTTTGACAACAACAACAATTTCTGACAATAACAACATTTCGCCATTAGCCGCTTCAAAATTGGCTTTAGTATATAACCGTTTAAATGTTTTAATTATAAATTGAAGACGTCCTGGAAGTCTGAGTACTGTGAATCCAGTATATTTGATAATTCAGACCTTATAATTTTAACAACAACAACTATTTCTGACAACAACAACATTTCACTATTAGTCGCTTCAAATTCGTTGTAAATATAATAATTTTAATGATTTTAATTACAAATTGAAAACATTCTGGTATTCCAAGTACTGTGAATTGATTATTTTTGATAATTTGGATTTTCTTATTTTGACAACAACAACTATTTCTGACAACACCAAAATTTCTCTATTAGTCGCTGGAAATTTGATTTTCAAATACATGTTTAAGTGTTTTTAATTACAAATTGAAATTATTCTGATATTCCAAGAACTATGAGTGGAGTATTTACGATAATTCGGATATTCTCATTTTCACAACAACAACTAATTTTGACTATTATTCGCCAAAAATTTTAATTTTTTTATAAACAACAACAACAATTTCTGACAACAACAACATTTCGCCATTAGCCACTTGAAATTTGGCTTTAGTATATAACCGTTTAAATGTTTTTAATTACAAATTGAAAATATTCTGATATTCCAGGTACTATGAATGAAGTATTTTCGATAATTCGGATATTCTCATTTTCACAACAACAACTAACTTTGACTATTAGTCGCCAACAATTTGAATTTCAAATTATCATTTAAGTGCTTTGAATAACAAATTGAAAATATGCTAAGATACCAACTATTTTCAACTGAGTATTTTTGATAATTTGGAACTTATAGTTTTGACAACAACAACATTTCGTTATTAGTCGCTTCAAATTCGTTATAAAGGAAACTATTTCAGTGGTTTCGGTGATCGTGGAATTAGGGATGTCCTAGCGGATAATGGTGAAGTTCTGGATGAGGAATGACTTGAAAGTGAAAGGTATAATTTATCGGGATTGAGGGTGTATAGGCAGAGTTAATGTGCACGCCGCATGCACGAGATATGGTTAGGTTGGGTCGGGAAAGATCTTAACAGAAGAAGTTTCTATGGCATTTGTATGAAGATGTGGATCGTGTTTTTTGTTCGCCTTCTATACTCGGCCGTATTTTGATTTTAGAGATTGAGTAATAAATTATTATATTTACTAGATTTTAGTTTGATTAGCAGCAGAGTTATCGAGATTTGTCAGGTGTGCATTCTTAATATTAATATTCATTGCAGTTCCTGATTAAGCTAATTTATTTAGTTCTAATGAAGCTTTTTGATTACAGAATATCTTTCAAGCCCTACTATTTGTTAATTAAAAATAAATGTTAATTTAAACGTCAATCAATGCGGCTGCAATTAGTTGTAATTAGCAATAATAATTCATTTAATTCTTTTAACTAATGGATGATAATTACTATTCAAATTATTTATTTAGTTTATTTGGGAATTTAAGAATACGTCAATAGGTTTAATAAAATTATTTTAATAGATCAAACGAATATGATTGTATGGAAAACTGAAGTATCGGAGGAGGGAATTTTTAGAAAGTAACATACCAGTGGTGTGGCCCGTTTCCTGTTTAAATAAACTTTTAATTCTAATTAATATTTTTTTAGGAAGGTTGCAAATCTAATGAAAGAATAAAATTTAATGCAGACAAATATTGCGGTACTTTGATAGTTTGTGTATTTTTGGGGTTCATGGCACTTCTTTAATTAAATTATTTTCTAGGTTGTTCGGGAGACTGTAAATTGGTAAAAGTTTTGGTTAGCTTGTTCTAAGTTGATAAATAGTTATCGCTGGTTCTCAATTTTATGGGTGGATGAAATGGTTAACCACTCATAATAATAAAGTTTTACTTCAGGAAATTTATCAATTAAAAATTTTTTAGGATCGTGATTGCTGACTATTTAAATCCAGAAAACCAAAAATATTGTGCCGTCTTGTGATTTACTAACTATTGACTACTTAAGTGTCTGTAACCGGGTCAAGTCTATCATATCTAATAACCTTTCCTATCCCTCCATCTTGTTATATGTAAAAGGGGTGTACGATAGACCCGGCGTATCCGGGATCCCTGCTTAGTCTTGGCCGAACATTTTAATCAATCAATCAATCAATAAGAATACGTCATTGCCATATGAAAACTTGGGTTTACATTTTTCAAATGTGGGGTAGGAATAAACTCTATAAAACCGAAATGGTTAAATAAACATGGAAATCATAGAATTCTAGTGATTGATGAATGAAACAATAATTTTCGACACTGTCTACATTGTCGACAATGAACGACCCCAAATTTTTAATTATCTACATACATTCTCTACTCATGTAGAATATTAGTTATATACGCGATGTAGACAATACGGCGCAATACTGATAATTACGTTAATGATTGTTTACCCATATACAATTGTCAAAAATTTTAACCAACCAAATAACACGAATAAATATTTATCTTTTATGCGTCATTTAAACCAACTGAAACACACACTAACTTCGACTTTTCAAGGTGGGTTAAAATATATCCCGCCAAGCATGAAATGCTAGGCAAACGGTGAAACAGTTTTTAGCTTACCTAGCCCCAAAGAGTTAAAAAACAACCAATTTATCCAAATGAATTTCAACTAAACATATAAGTAACACATATAATTAATTACAAACTGCATAATAAAATAATTAATAGGTTAAATGCTTACATGTAATAAATTATGCTTATAAATATCTACAACTTTAATACAACATCATAGTATACCTACCTATACACGTAATTTGTCATGTTCAACCATCATCATAGTTTTACACGAAAATTTCCATTAGAGTAACCACATGCATTTAACAACCAAAGTAATTTTCCATACCTACGAGTGTACGACATGCTTTAACACATTTTCATTTTATATTCTCAATTCATTAATTTTTCATTCATAAAAGCATATCATCACAATATTACTCGTTTTAGTGTTACTGTGTTGTTGTTATTTCATGAGTAAACAAATCGTAAATATTGTACGAGAATAAGAACAAACAATAATAACAAAAATAAGTTTTATAATAATTAATTCATAACCATAAAAAAAGCAAACATAGGAACACGAAGAAGACTGAAAGTTTTATATAAAACCATCAACTTACTATAAATGCGAAAAAAAAGCTTCACCTTGAATTTTGTTGCACTATTGTATGAGAGATGGAGTGGCTGAATATGTTCAAGTTCAAGTTCTAGGTCATTACCATTAAGTTTATGATGTTAGTTTGTTAACATTTAGGCATTAAAATGTTTACTTTTTATTACAAAAAAATATTAGGTTGATTCATAAATTTGTAGAAACTGCAATTTCTACTCTGAATAGCGATGGTTTATTTCACAGTCGTGTCGAAAAATAAACGTGTTACCGTTAAAAGTAAATCAACAATAATTACCCCGACTTTAATATCAACTTTGCTTATTTATTTTAGCATTTCCTGCCTCACAGTGGAATGCTTTATTCTTTATTAGTTGTTATCCGTACATACGGTGGCACAGTATAAATAACTCCTCCATCCGTAGTTTTTCGCTGTCCTCAGTGATTCTAGTTTCTAATAAGTTTTCAGCGGATCACTCGAAGTGATTTGACACCAGGAAAGCTTTTGACTTTAGAATAATACTGATACGGTGTGCATGTTGGGCAGTATCGTAGAATGCATAAATTAATTATTTAAAATTTTTTCTAGATTAGCCTGTGTTTAAATATACAAATTATTTTTGTAATGCTAACGTTTTGAACAGGATTTTTTTCCGTATTTAGGGCGTATATATATTTTGTAGACCAATTTTGTTTTATAACAAATTAAATATTATGCATATTACCAGTATCGAGGATAATACCCATGCATAGTAATGACATTGGTGCGGGTTGTTGTTTGTTATACGTGGATAATTTAGATATGTCGAGCGTTTTTGTTTACTCTTAACTAATATGGTGATTTCATTGTTAGTCATATTGCTGAGATAAGGTTTTATGGTACTCTCTATCCGATAAAATTTTGACGGTTGATTTATCATAGTTTTGTCTTTTTTGTTCGTTGTATATAAAGGGTTTTCAAATAAGAACTTGACCACTTTTTTTTAAATAAAACGCAAGCCATTTGAGATATCGCGAAAATTTTATTATTGGCTTGAAGTACAATCAAAACATTTATGTATGGAATTCGACATCGTTCATTTGTCCACTGGCACGTTTGCGGCCACACATTTTGACGGAAACGGCCGCTATCTTTCGTTCAATATTGGCTCTGAGCTCCACTAACGACGCCGGCTTGTTGGCATAGACCAATGATTTAACGTAGCCTCATAAAAAAGGCTAAAGGTGTTAAATCACACGATCTAGGCGACCAATCGACAAAACCATTTCTTTATATAACACGTTCATCGAATTTAGATTTCAATAAGTCGATTGTTAGACCCACTGTGTGGCATGTCGCATCGTCTTGTTGAATTCACATTTCATTAATGTCTAGCTCAGGCAATTGACCAACGAAATAACGTTGCAACATGTCTCTCTCTCTTTATACAAATATTTGCTGTGGATGAAGTGGTGTTTCTTGAAGCACATGAAAGTGGTCATATTCTTCCAACATTTCCAAAGCCAATGTCAAGTTATCCCAGAATTCTATCTCAAAAAATAAAAATATTTAAACAGGCAACACTTACATATCAATAACTAATTGGCTCTTGAGTGAAGTTATCCCAGCCCAGCTTTTGTTTCAATTCATTCAAATATACTATGTTTCTGAAGATAGTCCAGTCCAGAATTTTTATCAATTATAATAAAAAAACGAAAAATTATCATTTTATTTGTTTATACTCGCAAATAATAAAAAACTTAAAATCTATAGTACCAAAAAACTGTAAAATTCTGAGTTGCACATAGTAAT
The DNA here is from genome assembly GCA_963691935.1 of Nephrotoma guestfalica. Classification (NCBI taxonomy): domain Eukaryota; kingdom Metazoa; phylum Arthropoda; class Insecta; order Diptera; family Tipulidae; genus Nephrotoma; species Nephrotoma guestfalica. The sequence continues at coordinate 201,979,334 of OY829913.1, read as the reverse complement.
GGAAACTCTGGACTGGGAATTAAATTGATTTTTATAAAAAAAATTCAACCCGCTTGATAAATCTATAATTATAAATCGTAATTTGGTTGTTATATATCGACGTCGAGCCCTGCTTAAGTACATTATTTGTTATTAACGGCCATGTTTATTTTGACAACAACAACAATGTTTGACAAAAACAAATACATTAAATGATTTAATTATAATTCAGTATCAATCCAAATTTGAATTAATTTAAATCGTGATTCAGTTACTACATATCGACTTCGAGCCCTCCTTAAGTCCATTATTTATTATTATCGGCCATGTTTATTTTCACAACAACAACAATGTTTGACAAAAACAAATACATTCAATGATTTAATTATAATTCAGTATCAATCCAAATTTTAATTAATTTAAATCGTGATTCAGTTACTACATATCGACTTCGAGCACTCCTTAAGTACATTATTTATTATTATCGGCCATGTTTATTTTGATAACAACAACAATATTGGACACAAACAAATACATTCAATGATTTAATTATAATTCAGTATCAATCCAAATTTGAATTAATTTAAATCGTGATTCAGTTACTACATATCGACTTCGAGCCCTCCTTAAGTACATTATTTATTATTATCAGCCATGTTTATTTTGACAACAACAACAATGTTTGACAAAAACAAATACATTAAATGATTTAATTATAGTTCAGTATCAATCCAAATTTTAATTAATTTAAATCGTGACTCAGTTACTACATATCGACTTCGAGCCCTCCTTAAGTACATTATTTATTATTATCGGCCATGTTTATTTTGATAACAACAACAATATTGGACACAAACAAATACATTCAATGATTTAATTATAATTCAGTATCAATCCAAATTTGAATTAATTTAAATCGTGATTCAGTTACTACATATCGACTTCGAGCCCTCCTTAAGTACATTATTTATTATTATCAGCCATGTTTATTTTGACAACAACAACAATGTTTGACAAAAACAAATACATTAAATGATTTAATTATAGTTCAGTATCAATCCAAATTTTAATTAATTTAAATCGTAACTCAGTTACTACATATCGATTTCGAGCCCTCCTTAAGTACATTATTTATTATTATCGGCCATGTTTATTTTCACAACAACAACAATGTTTGACAAAAACAAATACATTCAATGATTTAATTATAATTCAGTATCAATCCAAATTTGAATTAATTTAAATCGTGATTCATCGACTTCGAGCCCTCCTTAAGTACATTATTTATTATTATCGGCCATGTTTATTTTGACAACAACTACAATGTTTGACAAAAACAAATACATTAAATGATTTAATTATAATTCAGTATCAATCCAAATTTGAATTAATTTAAATCGTGATTCAGTTACTACATATCGACTTCGAGCTCTCCTTAAGTATATTATTTATTATTATCGGCCATGTTTATTTTGATAACAACAACAATATTGGACACAAACAAATACATTAAATGATTTAATTATAATTCAGTATCAATCCAAATTTTAATTAATTTAAATCGTGATTCAGTTACTACATATCGACTTCGAGCCCTCCTTAAGTACATTATTTATTATTATCGGCCATGTTTATTTTGACAACAACAACAATGTTTGACAAAAACAAATACATTAAATGATTGAATTATAATTCAGTATCAATCCAAATTTGAATTAAATTAAATCGTGATTCATTGACTTCGAGCCCTCCTTAAGTACATTATTTATTATTATCGGCCATGTTTATTTTGACAACAACAACAATGTTTGACAAAAACAAATACATTAACTAATTTAATTATAATTCAGTATCAATCCAAATTTGAATTAATTTAAATCGTGATTCAGTTACTACATATCGACTTCGAGCCCTCCTTAAGTACATTATTTATTATTATCGGCCATGTTTATTTTGACAACAACAACAATGTTTGACAAAAACAAATACATTCAATGATTTAATTATAATTCAGTATCAATCCAAATTTGAATTAATTTAAATCGTGATTCAGTTACTATATATCGATTTTGAGCCCTCCTTAAGTACATTATTTATTATTATCGGCCATGTTTATTTTGATAACAACAACAATATTGGACACAAACAAATACATTCAATGATTTAATTATAATTCAGTATCAATCCAAATTTGAATTAATTTAAATCGTGATTCAGTTACTATATATCGATTTTGAGCCCTCCTTAAGTACATTATTTATTATTATCGGCCATGTTTATTTTGATAACAACAACAATATTGGACACAAACAAATACATTCAATGATTTAATTATAATTCAGTATCAATCCAAATTTGAATTAATTTAAATCGTAATTCGACTTCGAGTCCCCCATAAGAAAATTATTTATTATTATCTATTATCGGCCATGTTTATTTTGACAACAACAACAATGTTTGACAAAAACAAATACATTCAATGATTTAATTATAATTCAGTATCAATCCAAATTTGAATTAATTTAAATCGTGATTCATTGACTTCGAGCCCTCCTTAAGTACATTATTTATTATTATCGGCCATGTTTATTTTGACAACAACAACAATGTTTGACAAAAACAAATACATTAACTAATTTAATTATAATTCAGTATCAATCCAAATTTGAATTAATTTAAATCGTGATTCAGTTACTACATATCGACTTCGAGCCCTCCTTAAGTACATTATTTATTATTATCGGCCATGTTTATTTTGACAACAACAACAATGTTTGACAAAAACAAATACATTCAATGATTTAATTATAATTCAGTATCAATCCAAATTTGAATTAATTTAAATCGTGATTCAGTTACTATATATCGATTTTGAGCCCTCCTTAAGTACATTATTTATTATTATCGGCCATGTTTATTTTGATAACAACAACAATATTGGACACAAACAAATACATTCAATGATTTAATTATAATTCAGTATCAATCCAAATTTGAATTAATTTAAATCGTGATTCAGTTACTATATATCGATTTTGAGCCCTCCTTAAGTACATTATTTATTATTATCGGCCATGTTTATTTTGATAACAACAACAATATTGGACACAAACAAATACATTCAATGATTTAATTATAATTCAGTATCAATCCAAATTTGAATTAATTTAAATCGTGATTCAGTTACTACATATCGACTTCGAGCCCTTCTTAAGTACATTATTTATTATTATCGGCCATGTTTATTTTGACAACAACAACAATGTTTGACAAAAACAAATACATTCAATGATTTAATTATAATTCAGTATCAATCCAAATTTGAATTAATTTAAATCGTGATTCAGTTACTATATATCGATTTTGAGCCCTCCTTAAGTACATTATTTATTATTATCGGCCATGTTTATTTTGATAACAACAACAATATTGGACACAAACAAATACATTCAATGATTTAATTATAATTCAGTATCAATCCAAATTTGAATTAATTTAAATCGTGATTCAGTTACTATATATCGATTTTGAGCCCTCCTTAAGTACATTATTTATTATTATCGGCCATGTTTATTTTGATAACAACAACAATATTGGACACAAACAAATACATTCAATGATTTAATTATAATTCAGTATCAATCCAAATTTGAATTAATTTAAATCGTGATTCAGTTACTACATATCGACTTCGAGCCCTTCTTAAGTACATTATTTATTATTATCGGCCATGTTTATTTTGACAACAACAACAATGTTTGACAAAAACAAATACATTCAATGATTTAATTATAATTCAGTATCAATCCAAATTTGAATTAATTTAAATCGTGATTCAGTTACTATATATCGATTTTGAGCCCTCCTTAAGTACATTATTTATTATTATCGGCCATGTTTATTTTGATAACAACAACAATATTGGACACAAACAAATACATTCAATGATTTAATTATAATTCAGTATCAATCCAAATTTGAATTAATTTAAATCGTGATTCAGTTACTATATATCGATTTTGAGCCCTCCTTAAGTACATTATTTATTATTATCGGCCATGTTTATTTTGATAACAACAACAATATTGGACACAAACAAATACATTCAATGATTTAATTATAATTCAGTATCAATCCAAATTTGAATTAATTTAAATCGTGATTCAGTTACTACATATCGACTTCGAGCCCTTCTTAAGTACATTATTTATTATTATCGGCCATGTTTATTTTGACAACAACAACAATGTTTGACAAAAACAAATACATTCAATGATTTAATTATAATTCAGTATCAATCCAAATTTGAATTAATTTAAATCGTGATTCAGTTACTATATATCGATTTTGAGCCCTCCTTAAGTACATTATTTATTATTATCGGCCATGTTTATTTTGATAACAACAACAATATTGGACATAAACAAATACATTCAATGATTTAATTATAATTCAGTATCAATCCAAATTTGAATTAATTTAAATCGTGATTCAGTTACTATATATCGATTTTGAGCCCTCCTTAAGTACATTATTTATTATTATCGGCCATGTTTATTTTGATAACAACAACAATATTGGACACAAACAAATACATTCAATGATTTAATTATAATTCAGTATCAATCCAAATTTGAATTAATTTAAATCGTGATTCAGTTACTACATATCGACTTCGAGCCCTTCTTAAGTACATTATTTATTATTATCGGCCATGTTTATTTTGACAACAACAACAATGTTTGACAAAAACAAATACATTCAATGATTTAATTATAATTCAGTATCAATCCAAATTTGAATTAATTTAAATCGTGATTCAGTTACTATATATCGATTTTGAGCCCTCCTTAAGTACATTATTTATTATTATCGGCCATGTTTATTTTGATAACAACAACAATATTGGACACAAACAAATACATTCAATGATTTAATTATAATTCAGTATCAATCCAAATTTTAATTAATTTAAATCGTGATTCATCGACTTCGAGCCCTCCTTAAGTACATTATTTATTATTATCGGCCATGTTTATTTTGACAACAACAACAATGTTTGACAAAAACAAATACATTAAATGATTTAATTATAATTCAGTATCAATCCAAATTTGAATTAATTTAAATCGTGATTCATCGACTTCGAGCCCTCCTTAAGTACATTATTTATTATTATCGGCCATGTTTATTTTGACAACAACAACAATGTTTGACAAAAACAAATACATTCAATGATTTAATTATAATTCAGTATCAATCCAAATTTTAATTAATTTAAATCGTGATTCATCGACTTCGAGCCCTCCTTAAGTACATTATTTATTATTATCGGCCATGTTTATTTTGACAACAACAACAATATTGGACACAAACAAATACATTCAATGATTTAATTATAATTCAGTATCAATCCAAATTTTAATTAATTTAAATCGTGATTCATCGACTTCGAGCCCTCCTTAAGTACATTATTTATTATTATCGGCCATGTTTATTTTGACAACAACAACAATGTTTGACAAAAACAAATACATTAACTAATTTAATTATAATTCAGTATCAATCCAAATTTGAATTAATTTAAATCGTGATTCAGTTACTACATATCGACTTCGAGCCCTCCTTAAGTACATTATTTATTATTATCGGCCATGTTTATTTTGACAACAACAACAATGTTTGACAAAAACAAATACATTCAATGATTTAATTATAATTCAGTATCAATCCAAATTTGAATTAATTTAAATCGTGATTCAGTTACTATATATCGATTTTGAGCCCTCCTTAAGTACATTATTTATTATTATCGGCCATGTTTATTTTGATAACAACAACAATATTGGACACAAACAAATACATTCAATGATTTAATTATAATTCAGTATCAATCCAAATTTGAATTAATTTAAATCGTGATTCAGTTACTATATATCGATTTTGAGCCCTCCTTAAGTACATTATTTATTATTATCGGCCATGTTTATTTTGATAACAACAACAATATTGGACACAAACAAATACATTCAATGATTTAATTATAATTCAGTATCAATCCAAATTTGAATTAATTTAAATCGTGATTCAGTTACTACATATCGACTTCGAGCCCTTCTTAAGTACATTATTTATTATTATCGGCCATGTTTATTTTGACAACAACAACAATGTTTGACAAAAACAAATACATTCAATGATTTAATTATAATTCAGTATCAATCCAAATTTGAATTAATTTAAATCGTGATTCAGTTACTATATATCGATTTTGAGCCCTCCTTAAGTACATTATTTATTATTATCGGCCATGTTTATTTTGATAACAACAACAATATTGGACACAAACAAATACATTCAATGATTTAATTATAATTCAGTATCAATCCAAATTTGAATTAATTTAAATCGTGATTCAGTTACTATATATCGATTTTGAGCCCTCCTTAAGTACATTATTTATTATTATCGGCCATGTTTATTTTGATAACAACAACAATATTGGACACAAACAAATACATTCAATGATTTAATTATAATTCAGTATCAATCCAAATTTGAATTAATTTAAATCGTGATTCAGTTACTACATATCGACTTCGAGCCCTTCTTAAGTACATTATTTATTATTATCGGCCATGTTTATTTTGACAACAACAACAATGTTTGACAAAAACAAATACATTCAATGATTTAATTATAATTCAGTATCAATCCAAATTTGAATTAATTTAAATCGTGATTCAGTTACTATATATCGATTTTGAGCCCTCCTTAAGTACATTATTTATTATTATCGGCCATGTTTATTTTGATAACAACAACAATATTGGACACAAACAAATACATTCAATGATTTAATTATAATTCAGTATCAATCCAAATTTTAATTAATTTAAATCGTGATTCATCGACTTCGAGCCCTCCTTAAGTACATTATTTATTATTATCGGCCATGTTTATTTTGACAACAACAACAATGTTTGACAAAAACAAATACATTAAATGATTTAATTATAATTCAGTATCAATCCAAATTTTAATTAATTTAAATCGTGATTCAGTTACTACATATCGACTTCGAGCCCTCCTTAAGTACATTATTTATTATTATCGGCCATGTTTATTTTGACAACAACAACAATGTTTGACAAAAACAAATACATTAAATGGTTGAATTATAATTCAGTATCAATCCAAATTTGAATTAATTTAAATCGTGATTCAGTTACTACATATCGACTTCGAGCCCTTCATAAGTACAATATTTATTATTATTGGCCATGTTTATTTTGATAACAACAGCAATATTGGACACAAACAAATACATTAAATGATTTAATTATAATTCAGTATCAATCCAAATTTGAATTAATTTAAAACGTGATTCAGTTACTACATATCGACATCGAGCTCTTCTTAAGTACATTATTTATTATTATCGGCCATGTTTATTTTGACAACAACAACAATATTTGACAAAAACAAATACGTTCAATGATTTAGTTATAATTCAGTATCAACCCAAATTTGAATTAATTTAAATCGTAATTCGACTTCGAGTCCCCCATAAGAAAATTAATTATTATTATCTATTATCGGCCATGTTTATTTTGACAACAACAACAATGTTTGACAAAAACAAATACATTCAATGTTTTAGTTGTAATCTAGTTTGAACCAAATTTGAATTAATTTAAATCGTAATTCAGTTATTATATATCGATTTCGAGTCCCCCATAAGAAAACTATTTATTATTATCTATTATCGGCCATGTTTATTTTGACAACAACAACAATGTTTGACAAAAACAAATACATTCAATGATTTAGTTGTAATCTAGTTTGAGCCAAATTTGAATTAATTTAAATCGTAATTCAGTTATTATATATCGATTTCGAGTCCCCCATAAGAAAATTATTTATTATTATCTATTATCGGCCATGTTTATTTTGACAACAACAACAATGTTTGACAAAAACAAATCCATTCATTGATTTAGTTTTAAACTAGTATTGAACCAAATTTGAATTAATTTAAATCGTAATTCAGTTATTATATATCGACTTTGAGTCCCCCATAAGAAAATTATTTATTATTATCTATTATCGGCCATGTTTATTTTGACAACAACAACAATGTTGGACAAAAACAACAACATTCAATGATTTAATTATAATTCAGTATCAATCCAAATTTGAATTAATTTAAATCGTGATTCAGTTACTACATAACGACTTCGAGCCCTCCTTAAGTACATTATTTGTTATTATCGGCCATGTTTATTTTGACAACAACAACAATATTGGACAAAAACAAATACATTCAATGATTTAATTATAATTTAGTATCAATCAAAATTTTAATTATTTTAAATCGTGATTTAGTTATTATATATTGACTTCAAGCCCTCCTAAAGTACATTATTTATTATTATAGACCATGTTTATTTTGACAACAACAACAAAGTTTGACAAAAACAACTACAAACAATTATTTAATTATATTTCAGTTTTAAACATAGTTTGAATTAATTTAAATCGTAATTCAGTTATTTTATATCGACTTCTAGTCCCCCATAAGTTCATTAATTTTTATTATCGGCCATGTTTATTTTGACAACAACAACAATGTTTGATAAAAACAAATATATACAATGATTTATTTATAATTATTTGTTTCAATAAAAAATATTCACTTGCTGGAAATGACTAAGACCAGCTTTGCTTCATTTTCGACCTGGAATCGGTCCATTACTAACCGGCTCCCGCGCAAATGCCATACCTTAATACTCATAAACCTAAAAACCAACCTAAAAAAAACTTTCAATAAGGATGTTATATCTGAGCAACTGACCTACAAGTTTAATACCAAAATCGTCAGCTCCGCGTAAATTTTGGAAAATGATCTGTATCAGCCCTATTACAAATCCAATTCAAATTACTTCTGCTCTCAAACGATTCATCGTCGATGAAATATAATAAATCAAAATAATTGAAAAAACAATAAAAATTAGAAAGCGTAAGCCAAGATAAGATGAGATATGCCGGTGGCAGCTTGTGGGCCGATGTCCGCCAAAACCCAACTTGGATCCCCCAACGCTTAAAAAATGTTAAAGTATGAAAGCTTCATCGAAATAAGTCAATTCACTTGGGCTGCAGAGAGGACATTGTTCGACTTATAGACAGACATCACATCGAAAACTGCGCCTAAACATATCCACACTTCTACCCTATAAAAGAACGTTTACTCTATAAAAAAATTCTTCTACTTTTTACTTTTTATCAAAACTAATCCAACAATTGTCCACCATGCCAACTTTTGGGATTTTTAACCAAATTTTTTTGGAATAATTTTGAAAATAAAACCTTTAGTGTAAACCTTTATCAAAAAGAGTACTCCTAATTCGGAATTTTGGTCTAGTCACTCTACTTTTACGTGTGTTTGGACATTAATTCAACAATTTGTTTTAGAAGACTAATAAATTTTTTTTAATACATTATTAGTTTTAAAAACTATCCTGTATGAAATAATCTATATTACGTCCTAATTGCTTTTAGCAATCAGGATATCAGCCACAAGGTCAAGATTAATAGCACTTTTTTATCAGTTATAATATTGCCTGATGTAGAAAAAAGGCGCTCAGATGGTACACTTCTGGCAAGAATAGCATCAATACGTTGAGAAATTATTGAAAATCTTGAGAATTCTGTTTTATGATCCTGCCACTAGTTCCAAAGAGTAAAGTCATCTCTATGCATATTTTAACCTATTTTAATTCATTAGGAGGAGCCAGATTTTCTTCTTTTGAGAAAATGAACCCGTACTTGAAGGTATTTTTTTAACATCGTTTGTGTATGTTAGCAGTTTGTTTCTAATCGAACTAATCGTAGCATTTTTTGTTACTTCACGTCCATATTTAAGTATTTAAGGAGCGGATGAAGAAAAACCGCTGCGTAATGCTTCATTTCTTAATTTAAGTTCATAAACAAAAAGTTTATTTGCAACCGTGCTGATAGTCCGCATTTTGCAGATAATCCGTATAATGCGAGGGGCTCTGCTGTAGGGCATAATTTCGGATGAAAACCCATATAGTACTCAATGATGCTCAATGCATCGTGCTGCTTGTGTAAAGTTGGTTTGGTTCCGGCCGATATGGTTCCTACTGGTTCAACGGATACTTAAACATGATAAAATGGATGGTAAATATTTTTCATCATTTTATTTTCGGATAATAATTTTCATACAATAAAAATTAAAGTTTTAAACAATCGATATTTTTCCGGTTAAATGGGGTGTCCCCTAAACAATAATTATTTAATTTTTGAAATAATATAAACAAAATTATTTTTATAAATTAATTAAAATTGACGTAATATATGTTAAAATAATTTTACCGCAATATTAAACTCACCAATTTCGCAATCAATACTTATGTATAAATGATTTTACGAGTCATTGCTCTAACGATTAACTGATCATACGATTATCTTTTCTTATGATTAAGTGCTTATACGATGATTTAGCTAAATATACAGTTAAATATTTAAATATTTAAGATGATGTGGTCTACGTTTAAATGTTTACGATTGAACTAGTGATATTTTATTAGGTCCACAAGTAAATTTCCGGATTTCACACATAGATGGTGCTAGCGACACATCTAGTTGTCATTTATGTTAGAAGTTGTGTTTTGTTCATAGCGTAGACAATTGTTAACGATAACCAGTTGAAATACCAGCACATGTCGCAACCATCAAAAACTACCTGTGAAGATTGATTTAAACGCTTCCGAAGTGACGATTTCGACAACAAGTGCTCCGAAAGACCAAACATATTTAAGGACATCGAATTGCAAGCGTTATTGAGTGAAGATGATACGCAAACTCAAAATGAAATTGCGGGGGCGCCGCACTTTTAAAATTTTGCTTCCACGGCATAAAAGAAACGACCAGAATGCCAGCGCACTCCCATCGTCCAGGACATCATCAAAACGCTAGGATGGATCTGCCACCTCACCCGCCTTATTCGCCAGACCTGGCCCCTCGGATTAAATTTTTTTGTTTTCTAGCAATTTTTAACATCTACAATAATAGATATATCGCAATAGTTTTACTATTAAAAAATCTAATAAAATAAAAAATAAATTATAAAAAACACTGAAAGAAACTTGTCCCAATAAATAAATAAAAAGAAATTTCAAATAAATAAAATCCAATAAAGTCGTCGATGATTGTAAGATTGTTGTCTGCGAAAATAAATTCTAACTATGATTTGTACGGTTGAATTGATCGATTGAATCAAACAAGTAAATGCCGTGCCAGTTAAAGTATCATCAAGGTATTTCTTTATGGGTATTAATGTAAGTGCGTTGTGGTGCACTATATGATCGAGAAGAAAAGAAAACAATCAACTAAATAATAAAAAAAAAATATTCTCACGAAGTAGTGAAAGCTTTTTTCGTTTGCTTCTTCTTATTCTTTTGGCTGATTTAATTCTACCGTTAATACACCATCTCAAGAAGAAACACATTATTATTTATATGTATTATAGTAAATTCTTCTGGAAAATGTATATAAAAATACCGGAATGCTTTAATTCGTAAAGCGACTTATTTACGCTTACAACTACGTGTAAGATTTGATAACACTCAGTAAATGCTTCTGACTATAGTTGATATGGTTTATAAATTGCTTTATATACAAAAATAGTTTTTCCTCTTCTTGTGGTAACAACTGATATTAAAGAAAAGAAAAGAAATTTCAACTTTCATATGCGAGTGAAAAGTGTGTTATCATAACTACAGTTACATTAATTAAAAACTAATTTTCATTTTCTATAGATCAAAAAAGTAGTCTAAGTATTGATACCATTGACTAAATTATAACGGAAAAATAAAAAAACAACTTTATTTGTGTGTTACATCCGATTCATGCATTTCTGTGACTGTATATTGTGAACCTACTTCAAAACTCCCGATTGAAAACTGACCACAGGCGACTCGTAGACGTTTAAAATGTAATTTTTTGTAAAGCTTTTGATAGATTTAGGTAATAATGCTTGATCAGTAAAACTTAATTAATTAATATTTTGCCCCTTGGTGGTTTAAATATTGTTTTTCTGAATGGAATTATCAAGTCGTATTGGACGGAACTGTCTTTGACTGTTATATTCATTTGAAACTATACTAGTCCACAGTATTCGGTTGAGTACTCAGAAAGAGTGTATTTACTTCATTTTATTGATTCAGAATTCAAAGAAAATATTCTTGCATTTTGTGTTATTGGGGGTACAAATAAGTTTTGAGTTTTTTAAATAACTTTAAAGCTTTATTCTGAGAAATTGGTACAATGCATTTTATTCAAGGTGTTGTCTATCGTTAGCTACGATTTTTTATCATCTTTCAGACAGGATTCCGCGTCGAAAAAATTCCTCATGTTTTGAGAAGATCCGAGAATCGACCCAATTTATGGCTTATTCGTAAGCAGTGAAGTGCAGCTAGGTCAGACCAAGAGTCATCAACCGGAACAAGTGGTAGTTGGAAGGTACAATGTCTGGTAAATACGGTGGGTGTATCAGGATCTACCAGTGAAGCTGCAACAAGTGACAACATGCGACGACTTCGTGCAACATGCCGTGCTCGTGCTAAAATATCACTTGGTCATATCTTTTGGCATATTGTAGGCGTTTGAGCTTCAATGATCTGCTTAATCAAACCAATTGTTGTTGATAACGATCTCCTGTGACGGTTTCGGGAAGAGCCCATTAGAAGCACTGCATTAGCTTTTTGCCATATGAATTTTCGGTTTGAGGTTGAAGTTGATGCATGAGCTGGCATGACTTCTCAAATTTTGTCTAATAATGCCTCCAAATCAGCGTCTTCAAAATTTACTTGTTTCGCTTCTCGTTCCTTGTCACTGGTGTCATAATTGCCTCTTTTAAAACGGCGGAACCAATACTCACATGTTTTTATTGATAGAGCATGTTACCCATATGCTTCACATAACAATCAATGTCATCTGCTGTAATTTTTTCAAATTAAAACAAAAAAGCAGCGTTTCACAACACCAAATTGTGTTTTGTTGGCACAAAGGTTGACATGGTTAAAGCACAAAAAATATGTTGTTTACACTTCAGCGAAATGACACATACTGATTTTTAGAGGGTAATCATGATCCTTTAACATGAATATATGTATAGTTAAGATGGCCCGATGTGTTTTAAAACTTGTTGCGCTATCTTTTGTAAACCCCTCAAAATTTATTTGTACCTCAAATAGTTATAAAGTTTGACCCGTTCTATTAATTTAATTATTAATATAAATTGATTTAGTATAAATCACAATGTTATGACTTCAAACTTAGTTTCAATATAAGCATCAAAATGTGACTATATAATTTGAAAGCTAGCGGTGCTTTAACAAGATGTGTTGCGAATTCACATCAAACATTTTTGGGGAGCTTGAACTTCAATGAAGGCAGTTAATAATTTTTTAATTACATTAAATACTAAAATTTTCTTGTCAATAGTGGACTAGAAAAGACGATTATTATGAAAACCAGACGGTAAGTACTAGATATGACTCTAGACTCATACTCTACCTTCAGTAAAATCAACGGTTAAAAATTATCAGATGACCGCCATTCGGAAGACTTTAGGAACCATCGAAAAATACGAGCGCCTGCAACCGTTCGGTGAATGCTGTTTCATGAGAAGTAGATTAAGGGTCAATTTGTCTAGCCACACCTGATTTAATTTAGTGTGAAATACAGATTTCTTTATATAAAAGTTACTAGACTCAACTTTGTTGATAAAGCACAATTTCTGGACACAAACTAATCAGTAAACTGGCTTGGAAGCGGAACTAAGTATAATTGTGTATTCTAAGTATAATTTGTCTGGACAACGGTGGATTAGTTAAACTGGCTTAGAAAAATTCGGTCAAGTAGTGTTAGGTGTGCTAAAGACGGTTCTGAAATTGGTTCCATTAAAATATACTTGTACGCATCTAAATCGCCCGCCATTTTTGATATACGTAGTTTAGCCATTTCTGGGTTTGTGCCAAACGTTTCAGTCATTTACGAGCCATCGTTCTGCAAATTGACAATATTAGTATTGAGGACGATCCACGTCCAGGTGCACTAAAACAATTTGAAGACGAAGAAATAAAACTTTTACTGGATGAAAATCCGTGTCGAACTCAAAAAGAGATTACAGACCGTTAAGAGTTACTTACCAAGCAATATCACTTCGATTGCATTCAATGGGATAAATACAGAAGGAAGGAAAATGGTTTCCACATAAACTAAAAAAGCAAGAATTTTTTGCACAAAATCATTAAGTGTGATGAAAAGTGGTTTTTGTACGATAATCCTAAACGCAGAAAATCATGGGTTAATCCAAGCCAGCTAAAATTAATATTCATCCTTTGTGTTTGGTGGGATAAGACAGGAGTCATTTACTATATAAAAGCTTCTGGAATGACCAGGTTCGAACTGTTATAGCAGATCGTTTCCAGGCTCAATTGATCAAATAAAGTTATGCTCTGGTGGAAAAAAGGCTATTTACGAGCTAAGGAAGGCAGAAGAGGATATTACTGATTAACAACGCTCGTGTTTATATGCAGCAAAATCAACACCGGAATTCACCTTCGTCTAAGGCTGGACAGTTCTACAGCATGCCACGTATGAATTGAAAGACCAGCGGTTCACGAAATTTGAAGATGTGAAAAAATGGCTCGATGACAATTTTGCTTCGAAACCACCAATTTTATATCGCGAAGGCATTCATCATCTACCTGATAAATGGCAAAAGACTATAGATAGTAATAACAAATATTTTGATAATTAATATTCGTAACAATTAAATTTCTAGTTTCACACCAAATAGGTATATTCAATTGAATTCATTATACACTACTAAAAATACAAAAAACTGCTGCAAATTCAAATTTCATTGAATTGCTAAACCATATTATCTAATCCGCAGTCTATTCAGGCTATAAGCCACTAAAGAAAGATTTCGGATTTGAAACCAGCTTTGGTGTCCTTATTCTACTTTGCTTCAAGTAAGTGTATGACGGCACCACTAAACAAAGTGCCACGTGAAAATTATAACGAAGTTGCCTATATCTTGTGCGTAGAGATTACGTTCCAATTTATTCCGATCGGCATGTTTGGTAGGCCAGAAAGATGATATTAAGGATTTGCGGCAGTCAGCAATAGGTTTCTGAAACTGTTTCCGGACAGGATAATTTACTTTATACACTTTCTATTAACAATTCTGACAATGGCATTTAATTTCCACTCGAAAAAAGGTTTAGTGCGGCATGATCATTAAAATACGACCAGAACAACGCAAGTTGAAGTCTCGCCAAATAAAATGTAAACGACCACCAACGCATGTAACACAGCAAAATGAATTTGGTGAAAACTTGACGTGGGGCACTCTATGGGGCTCATTTGCATTTAAATTTTTAAAAAGCCCTGGTATAAAAAGAAGCTTCTTAAGTAATATTCCATTATAAAATGACTCAAAATGGATTTTTTACATCATGCGTATTCAATTAAAATTAAATTTGCAATTTGCAGAAGCGGTATAACAAAACGTTTGACAAGAAATACAAAGGAGTATGTTAAGCAATTTTGTAGCAAGGGGTCAGTGAGTCCCAACAGGAACACTAAGAATACTTAAGCTAACGTCACGCTCAACGACAAGGCGGACAGGATGTCTACAATGAAGCTCTAAATTGAGATGAAACTACCTTAAATCCCCTACGTCGTGTGTAAGTACTGCAAATCATAATATTCCCTTCAAGTGCGGGCCATCGATGGTTTATTTACACAGTGCTATCGCTAAAGAAAATTTCAACGTTCAAAACTAATTGATATTAACGTTAACAAATTTCAATATCCTTTGTTTAAAGGATAGAGCCTTTACGTTTTAAACGGTTCGTACGTTTTAAACGGTCAGGTATGCCGCTAGTAAAGTCTCCTTCATCTTGCACCTAATCAAACCCATAAATATGGGCAGCTATACGTCATTGATAGTACGTAGGCTCTAAGTATACGCAATCAGCGTTTAGCAGACACCAATTTTCTTCCGATCATTATAGTTCAAATCGAAAGCTTCTTTCGACAAAACAAACATGCTTTAACCTTAAGAAATATTTGCTAATTTGTAAAACAAATTATTACATGCACGAAGTGAATATTACGTATATTCATTTAGTAAAATTTATTAAAATAACCACAGAATATAGATATACTTTAATTTAACACCAAATTTTCTAACAATATATACACAAATGAAATTAAATTACAATTGCTACATGCAGGAAGTGAATCCTTTTATTGTTACAGTCGCATAAGATTTATAGTTTAAATTAAAATGCAAAAAGCATTTATTTGATATTTAAGTTCAAATGGATCAATTTTTCACGTAAGATATTGAACATTTCTTATAACCTGAATAATAATTTGCTAATTTGAGATATAGGTTATTACATGCAAGAAGTGAATATGTTTATTAATTTATTAAAATTTATTAAAATAACCAGTAGTAACCAAAATATGTATACATATGTACTTAAATTTAACTCAAGCAATAATTAAAATATTTACTCAAATAAAATTAGCTTAAAATTATTACATGCAGGAAGTGAATCCTTCCATTGTTACAGTCATATAAGCTAGTTGTTTAAATTAAAATACAAAATGCATTTATTTTATATCTAAATTCAAATAGATCAATTGGTCATTGAATTACTGCACACTGCGTATAACTCTAACAGTTATTTGCTAATTTGCAAAACAGATAATTACATGCAGAAAGTGAATTTTTATGCTCATTTGGTAAAAGTTTTTGAAATAACCACTAGTAAACCGCATATATACTTAAATTTCACTCAAGTAAGAATAGTAATTTTTACACAAATAAAATTAGATTACAAATATTACATGCAGGAGGTGAATCCTTCCATTGTTACATTCATATAACACATCGCCTGAAAGTTTACCTGTCTAACACAAAAAACACAATATTTTTGGGAAATATTAATTTTATTCATCAACATAATTTCCTTCTAGAGCGATACAATCAGTCCAACGCCTCTCGAACATTTCGATTTTTTTTAGGACGATTTATCTTTGTCTTCAAAATAATCTTCAGTTTCGAAAGTCACTTCTTCAATGGAGCCAAATTTCTTTCCCTGTATCTTTTTAGAGGTCTGCAAACAAGTAATAATCGCTAGGGGGCCAAATCGGGATAATACACAGCTCCAAAGAGTGCACGGAATCATGTGCAAACACGATATCCACTTCGAACACAGCTTTCTCATGGACAAATGTTGTTTCAAAATATGGCCAAAATATTCCATTGATATCTTTATAATGTCAGCTATCTCACACAACGGTCTTTCAAAACAATTTCGTGGATTTATATTACGTTTCCTGAAGTCACAGCCTCATATGGGTGTCCAGAGCGTGGTGCATCATCGGTGGTTGCATGACCATGTTTCAATTCATAAAACCAGTCAATGATGGCCGATTTTTCTGGACGGAGACCGGATAACACTTATCAACTTTGTAATTAACAAAAGTAGCGTAACTAAAACTCAGTAGCGTCAGTTACAAGTGTAACTTTTAAACTTAATAATCGAAATATCATGAAATTTTAAAAGGTACCATTTGAAGGTTGGTAGAATTTTAAAACCATATGGGATTTGAATTTATGGCGCCATCTACATGCTAGAACGGGAACTCTTTAGCCGATGCAATCTATCTTATAGGTAGTTTAAATTAAAATACAATTGATAAAACAGATTATTTCATGCACGAAGTAAATAAAAGAAATTTAAATATCCACATGTAAACGGAATATAAATACTTAAATTTAACTCAAACAATAATAATAACATTAAAGTGTCTTAAGTTCGTTTATTGACCTACCTCTTATATGCCAAAACATCTCTTAGGAACATTTTTGTTTACTGTTTCTATAAGTTAGTTTAGAGAGTTGATAGAGCGTGGCAACCTCGATATCCAGAGTTTTCTTATCAAACCTAATGACAGTGCACTTGGTTCACCTGCCAAACAACTTAATTGTCGATGAAAACTGAAAGAAGAATGGTTCCCCATAGTTTTTCCTCATTTGTAAGGCTTCCGGGCATTGTTGATTAAGAGTGTTTTTAAGTGTTATGAATTTGTCTGTCGGTGGTGAATTTTAATTATGTTTGAAACTATGTTGAACTCTGCTTCGTTTTGATCGTCCAATGAGCAGAGAACAAGATCAGTTCAGCCGAGGAACTTGAGAATGAAGCATCTGCAACACATCTTTCTGCGCCTCAAGATTAATTAATCTTTAGACGAGATCGCAAACCCGAAAACCGTACGGTTACGAGCCTCCCTTAGATTGTAACATACCCATTTATCCGCGAATTCCTGAAAACTCTCAGCAACAGTTTTTACAAAACAATATCTTGGGCCCTAATCTAAACCCTATAACGTCAGCTATATCCATATGGTGAACCAATAAATACGCCAATAAATTCTAAAACGTGCCGATGTTAAAGAACACAGTTGAATAACACTAAAAACTTGAAATTCCTTCGCTTCAATCAATCAAGAATCATTTGAAAAATGTAGCTACCAATTAAAATATAACAGTTGCTAACAAAGTTGCAACAAATATTCCAAAAATGGTTGCCAGAGCCTTCAAAATTAATTATGATTATTTAGTTCATGTAAACGAATCTAGAAACGCGGCCTTTCTCAACCACCCCCCCCCCCCCCTCCACATCGATCGCGCTCAGAGCAGAAGATAATTTAACAACTGCTATGAGGGAATGGGTCCGAAATTCTAAATACTGAATCCAATCCGCGTGATTCCTAAAATACGTATTGCGAAACATGATACGCAGAAGATGAGGTACTAACAATCTTAACGCACCGCGCATCAAAAACCTCAAACAGATTTCATCAAAACAACAATCCAAATCTGAGTGGCGATCTACTTTATAATCGCCACAAAGGCAGAATAGCAATTTTCCTACGTGTTTGAATAGATAGCGCTTCTGCCCTGACTTACAATCTACACCTGTTGCACAACGCAAACTCACTTAGAGTCCTTCTTCAAACGCAATGGTTCTGATGAAGACACGCGAAAATTAATACACACGCGGGTTTACCTCTGTATTACGTTTACGTTTGAAATAAGTGGCAACTTCGGCAAAGAGTAGCCAATAAAGTTATTCCAGGAATGTATTTAGTGATCTACCGAGATGAAGATCGAGCATATATCTGTATTCTGCTGCTGCATGTTCGCGGTCCATAGAGCATTACCGAGTTGCGTTTGCGTCGAACGAGACGATTCATTCAACAATCAACATTTTTGATTGCGAGTGCACACGTTGTTTATTAAAAGCAGTTGGTACGAAAACTTCAATATACCCCATTTTCGCTTTCATTC
This sequence comes from Nephrotoma guestfalica, assembly GCA_963691935.1. Lineage (NCBI taxonomy): Eukaryota > Metazoa > Arthropoda > Insecta > Diptera > Tipulidae > Nephrotoma > Nephrotoma guestfalica. The sequence continues at coordinate 201,959,887 of OY829913.1, read as the reverse complement.
TGGGTTTCGGTTGGAAAACCTGCACGTCAACTCGATCAATACGACAAGTTTAAAGATAACTTCAGACTTTTCCAGATTCAAGTCTGAACAAATAGATAATTATGCGTTGCATGCAATCGAAAGCACTATGGTTAGACATCGAAAGCACTATGGCACAGCATGGCTCAAATTGTGCATCATTTGGTATACCCAAATCAAAATCAAAAAAATCAGTGTCAGACGGAAACTGGCTTTTAAAACGTTCCAACATGTTTCGGCAAAACATTTTTGTACACAACCCTATTTGTCATTTTTTCATCGTTGTAGTCAAATTGAAATTTCATTTGCGACTAACGGCACTGCATCAATACTCTTAAAGGGAGGCAGAACAGTCCTCAGTGGTTTCAAATTTCCAGTTCCATTTCTTTCCAAATCCGTTTCATCAAATCCGTTGATACGTGTTACCACGACGAAGCCCTAATGCTGTCTACGAAAGGTCTTAGATCCATCTATTAGTTGCTTCGTAAGAGAATGAAAAATCACTGGTCATTCGGTAAAAAAGTCTTAATTAATGGAATTGATTTTGAGACTTGGCTTCCTGTTTCGCGAAGCAGCGGAGTCGAAATTAATGGAAGCATTTTAACAACTAAAACTGTCATTCACCATGTGTGAAGCGAAGGTCAGCGATAGCACAACGGTTGGTTTTTACAAATCAGTGGAAAAACTGTTAACTAAATCAATATTTGGATAAAATCTTACAAAAAATAGCGGTAGAAAAATACCACTGTAACGTTATAGAAATGAATCGAGAAAATCAGCTATTGAATCAGTTATTCCAAAAGCCTCGCCCATGCTCTTAACTTCACTGTTTAATTTCTAAATAGATTTACACTGTCCATTATGCCTCTTACTGTTGTTCAAGAGAGGATTAATTATCATTATTCTGAAAAATTTGAGTTGAAACACGATTAGTGGTTGAGCAACTGTTCAAAATCGTAATCACTACTCGTACTATCTCTGAGTGCAATCGCAATGATTTAGTAATAATACTTTGCATAATTCTAACGCCCTTCGGCACAAATCATGAGGTCAAACGTATGCTATGGTTTGGATCGACCGGTAACTTTTCCAGTGCTCGAAATGGTACCAATATCAAAGTGACAATTTCACAATTTAACTAAAACTTTGACAGACGAGTTAGAGTCAATATTAGTCCATATTTTTTACATGCATGTGGAATTTCCGGTATCCACCCAAAAACAATTTTTCTTTCGCTCAACTTATGAGTATAAACAATCGATACTCTACTTAACAATGTAGACAGTTTAATTAAAAACTTGACTTGATATATTTTCATCCCGGATAAAATGTTAAAAAAAGATCGAAAAACACAAGAAAAGAAATGATAATGAAAAATGTTTATTAACAAATGATGCAGTTTGCAAAAGGAAAGTTTTTTTCGTTAGTTTGTCTTTTAATGGAAAGTTAATTTTTTCTTCATTATATACGTATAGATCACAAATCAAGAAAACACTTTGCAGATTGTTATTATTCTTATTTTCTTTATACAAAGAAAGCACATTAATCATAATAAATTTTGGAGCGTAATGCATAATACAAAATAAATTACGTCCGTATGTATTTCCAACAGTGATTATAATCAGGACGAACGATTTATAACTTTTCGTTTACACCGTTTCATCTTAAACTCTGTCGGTTTTTCAGTCACGCGAGATTTTCGATAATTTATTTTGACGTACCGTCTACGGTCTTAAATTACATGAGCGCGGCTTAGACGCATCAATCCAGCCATAAATTATATTTGTATGACAAAAATAATGATCGGAATGGTGAAAGTATTTCATCATAATAATTTCAGCATTACGTTTAGCATTAATTTTATAATGGAAGTTTGTTTGCGTTTTATCCGGCGTGTTCACTAAAATATAATGATATGAGGGTAGAATTTAGTTTAAATGCTGAAAGTCCATCGTTGTTGTCTTCAATCAGCTTGATCATGTTAATGTATCTAATAATGCAGTCCTATGTTAGCGTAGATATTTCCTCGGAGTTTTAAAGGTGTCGGATCCCCAAATAAAATGTTTGACCGTTCTTTTATTTGGAATTCGAAGAATTAATGAGCTTTTGGGTTATTTTCCTCAAGAAAGTCAGATACCTGTCATAAAAATAATCTAAACTACCACCCAGTACCATAATATTGCTATAAATTTGTCCCATGTACAAGTGCAGTATATTGTTTGAAAGATCTTGAATCAGACAACATTTTTAGTAAAACTTTAGTTCATAAATCCTCCGTTTTGGCGCTGTATAAATAATGTCTAAAAACAAGACCTTTCGACCACGCTGTTAAAATCACCCAAAATCCTAACCTGCAGTATTTGCTCGGCTTTCGTTCTTTTAGACCTTATTTTTTGTAATTCAGGTATACTTTGACATTTCACTACACACACACACCCAATCCGTCAAATTCACCCTTTTGAATGAAATAAAGTATGCACTTTTATACCGTCCGAAGAGACGCACTCCTAATATTTTATGTTGTTTTGCTTTATTGTTTCAATCCAGACACTAGTGAATACAAAAAGAGCACCCCGGACAATCGCCAGCCAGACCGAGAATGGCAAAAGAAGAACAAAATTGCGTCTGTGATCTCAAGAAATGCATAATTTAGGAATAAATGTGTTCCATCGTTTCCAGAACAAAATGACGCATGGAACAAATCATGCAGATTTATTCCTCTATTTAAATCTTTATTTTCACACAATTAATATTAAAAAATTTCTGAGGTCTAAGATCTAATGAATACTAACGTTTTATTTTCCATATTTAGTAATTTTAACACCGGGTAGCAAATGTCTCGAATAGTTACATGCTAATCGCCACCCGACTTGCGACTTGATGCGACTTGCTTTAACAATGTGTCTGGAATATAATACCAAATTATTGGTTTTTATAACATGAAATTTCAGGATGCTGTGCAGGAACGACGGTAAGTAAACTTTTAAACATCGGTGAAGGCTCGAGGGAAACTTCGTGTATTGTAAAGTTGTTTGTTCCTTACATGTGTCTCTCGAAAATGTTTTAAAACCGACTCACTCGTTAACTATATCCTAGCTGACTGAATAACTGCCTATGCATCGTTATCAGTTTCATAACATAGTAATCGTCGCACTACGTAATCTTTGCCATATCCAATATAATTTTAACCAAACACCAAAAAATAAAGTGAATATTTATGAATTACGTTTCGCAAAACTGACAAAATATCGATTCAAAATTTTATTTTAACAATCCTAGTATACCCACAAGAAAGATTTGTGGTAATTAGTGTGTCCCGGACAGATGAGAAATTTTCCAATTCTCACACTCTAAAGTTCAGTAATATTTCCAGTGTATTCTCCATTTTTCTTAGCCTTTGAAAATTTTGTCCTTCATAAAGTAGGGAGAGTACAAGTCAATCCACCATGGGGAGAGTCTACGGGAACGGGAACGACGGGAAGACGTTAACGGGAACAATCTACGTTAAATTAATAAATTAATTAATAATTGGGAATTAACCATACCCAGCATATATTCGCTCACCTAGTCCCTCAAGGAACCCCTGCTATTCTTATACCATTTATAGTTTGTATTGAAACAATTAGAAATATTATTCGACCAGGAACTTTAGCAGTTCGATTAGCCGCCAACATAATTGCAGGGCATTTACTGTTAACTTTATTAGGAAATACAGGGAATTCATTACCTCAATACCTTTTAATTTTCTTAATCATTACTCAAATTGCACTTTTAATACTTGAAGTAGCAGTATCAATTATCCAATCTTATGTATTTGCAATTTTAAGAACTCTTTATTCTAGAGAAGTAAACTATGTCAACACACTCAAACCATACCTTTCATCTAGTTGATTTTAGACCCTGACCTTTAACAGGAGCTATTGGAGCTTTTACAACTGTAGCTGGCCTTGTCAAATGATTCCATCAATATGAAATAAATTTATTTATACTTGGTACATTGATCACTCTTTTAACTATATATCAATGATGACGAGATATTTCCCGAGAAGGAACATTCCAAGGCCTTCATACATACTCTGTAACTATTGGATTACGTTGAGGAATAATTTTATTTATTATTTCTGAAGTATTCTTTTTCATTTCTTTTTTTTGAGCCTTTTTCCACAGTAGCCTTTCCCCTGCTATCGAATTAGGGGCAATATGACCCCCTGTAAGTATTATCCCCTTTAACCCATTCCAAATTCCTCTATTAAATACTGCAATTTTATTAGCTTCAGGAGTAACTGTTACCTGAGCCCACCACGCTCTAATAAATGGAAATCATTCACAAACTACTCAAGGCTTATTATTCACAGTTATTCTAGGAGTTTATTTTACTATTTTACAAGTTTATGAATATCTAGAAGCCCCTTTTACTATTGCAGATTCAGTTTATGGGTCTACATTCTTCGTAGCCACAGGATTTCACGGATTACATGTATTAATCGGAACTACCTTTTTACTTACTTGTCTCCTTCGCCACATAAACTATCATTTCTCAAATAATCATCATTTTGGATTTGAAGCTGCTGCCTGATATTGACATTTTGTAGATGTAGTATGATTATTTTTATATATTTCTATTTACTGATGAGGTAGATAATTATTCATATAGTATATCAGTATGCCTGACTTCCAATCATGAGGACTAAATAATTTAGTATGAATAATCTATTCAACTTTAATATCAAGTATAATAATTATATTAATTGCAATTATAGTAATATTGTTAGCCTCTATCCTATCAAAAAAATCATTTATAGATCGAGAAAAATGTTCTCCATTTGAATGTGGATTTGACCCTAAATCCTCATCCCGAATTCCTTTTTCTCTCCGATTCTTCTTAATTACTATTATTTTTTTAATTTTTGACGTAGAAATTGCTCTCATTCTTCCCATAATTTTAATTATTAATTTTTCTAACTTAATTATTTGAACAATTACATCAATTACCTTTATTTTAATTTTACTAATTGGGCTATATCACGAATGAAACCAAGGAGCATTAAACTGATCATCTTAGGACTGTAGTTAACTATAACATCTGATTTGCATTCAGAAAGTATTGATTTTCAATCTATCTTGAATATGAAGCGATAAATTGCAATTAGTTTCGACCTAATCTTAGATGTCTTTCATCCTTATTCTTTAATTGAAACCAAAAAAAGAGGTATATCACTGTTAATGATAAAATTGAATTTTAATTCCAATTAAAGAAACATGAAGTTCAAGTAAAAGCTGCTAACTTTTTCCTTTAATGGTTAAACTCCATTTATGTTTCTATTTATATAGTTTAATATTAAAACCTTACATTTTCACTGTAATAAAAAAGAATCTTCTTTTATAAATTACTATAATTTATTATTTAAATATTAATTATTCAAAGATTTAACTAATCTCTTTAACATCTTCAATGTCACGCTCTAATTTATAAGCTATTTGAATTAATAAACTCTTAAAATTAATAATATAATAAATCATAAAATAAATCTCAATAAATAAATTTTTAAATTATTATTCTGTAAAATTTGATTAACTAATGCCCCCTTTATAATAAATATATATATATGTTGAGCTCCTAACTGTTCTCTTCACCCTTGATCTATATTATCGTAAATAGTTTTCCCTGCTAATAAAGGATAATAAATAACCCCTAATGTTGATAAAATAGGTATATTTCACATACTTCCACTAAAATATCTAATTTTATAATAATTTAATGATTTATTAAAGAATTTTAATGAAATATTAGAAATTAAATACCCGATTACAGCCCCTATAATACAAATTACTAAAGTTAAGCTTTTTATAAAAAAAGGTAAACAAATTAAATCAGGAGTAGGAAATAATAATCAACTTAATATACTCCCACCAATAATTGCTATAAATAATAGACCCATCATTCCCCGTAATATAATATGCCCCTCATCATTTATTGGATGTAAAGATGTACTATTAAATTCACCAGTCAATGAATAATAAACTAACCGAAAAGAATAACAAACAGTTAATCCTGTAGAAAAAAAATACAAAAAAAATCTAAATATATTAATATTTGATAATATTACAATTTCTAAAATTAAATCCTTTGAGTAAAATCCCGCCAAAAAAGGTATACCACATAAAGCCAAATTAGCCAAATTTAAACAAGCGCTCGTTAAAGGTATCTGAGTAACTAATCCCCCCATTATTCGAATATCTTGATTATTTTTTATATTATGAATAACCGCCCCCGCACATATAAATAAAAGTGCCTTAAATAAAGCATGAGTTAATAAATGAAAAAAAGCTAATTTATAAAACCCCATAGATAAAATTCTTATTATTAACCCTAACTGACTTAAAGTAGATAAAGCAATAATTTTTTTTAAATCAAATTCAAAATTAGCCCCTAGCCCAGCCATAAACATAGTTAGCCCAGAAATTAATAATATAAATTGACCTAAATAAGTATTTTCTAATAAAATATTAAATCGGATTAGCAAATAAATTCCAGCTGTCACCAAAGTAGAAGAATGGACTAAAGCTGATACAGGTGTAGGAGCAGCTATCGCAGCTGGCAATCAAGAAGAAAAGGGAATTTGAGCTCTTTTAGTTATAGCAGCTAAAACAACTAATGCCCCAATTAATATTATTTCAAAATTATTTTTTATTATTTCTAAATAAAATACATAATTTCAAGAGCCATAATTTATTATTCAAGCAATAGCTAATAATAAGGCTACATCTCCAATTCGGTTGGACAAAGCAGTTAATATCCCTGCATTAAAAGATTTTACATTTTGAAAATAAATTACTAAACAATAAGAAACTAACCCTAATCCATCTCATCCAAGCAAAATTCTAATTAAATTAGGACTAATAATTAATAATATCATAGACAGAACAAATATCAATACTAATAAAATAAATCGATTAATATTATAATCTTCATGCATATACTCTTTTCTATAATAAATTACTATTGAAGAAATAAATAAAACAAAAGATATAAATACTAAACTAATTCAATCAAATAACAAAGTTATTACAATTCTTGTTCCATTTAAAGATAAAACTTCTCACTCAATAAAAATAATATAATCTGACATCAAAAAATTAATACCAAAAATAAAACACATAATACTAATCAACATTAAACACATAAAACTAATTAAACAAATTGAAATATTAACCATGATTTAAAATGAATTTATTTCATATCATTGACACCACAAATCAATATTTTTATTAAACTATTTAAATATAATCACAATATACAAATATCTCTTTTTAAAATTAACAAATTTAAAGGAAATCAATGCAACAATAAAATTAAATATTCACGATTTATGCCCCCTATAAAAGAATAACTGCCAGAGTATAATTTACCGTGTTGTCTATAGGAATATACATATAATGTATAAGCAGCTCTAAAAAAAGATAACAACCCTAACATAAATATACTTACTCAAGACCAGCTAATAATTCTATTTAATAAACTAATTTCCCCCAATAAATTTAAAGACGGAGGAGCTGCTATATTACAAGAACTTAACAAAAATCACCATAAAGCTATTCTAGGTATAAAATTTAATATCCCCTTATTAATAAATAAGCTTCGTCTACCAGTACGTTCATAACTAATATTAGCTACACAAAATAAACCAGAAGAACATAACCCATGAGCAATTATCAGAGTATACGCCCCCGATACCCCCCAACTAGTTATGGTTAATGCCCCTCTTAAAACAATTCTTATATGGGCCACTGAAGAATAGGCAATTAAAGATTTCAAATCAGTTTGACGTAAACAAATAAAACTTACTAATACTCCCCCCACTAATCTAATTCTAATTCAATACCAGCTAAAAAATCCATTAATACCTTGAATTATAGGCATCACTCGCAAAATTCCATAACCCCCTAATTTTAATAAAATACCGGCTAAAATTATAGACCCAGAAACAGGAGCCTCTACATGAGCCTTAGGTAACCATAAATGTACTAAAAACATAGGTATTTTAACCAAAAAAGCAAAAATTAAAGATAAATATAGTAATAATCTAAATATATCTGTTGATAATATTATAAATTCTAAATGTCATATTTCCCCATAAACATAAAATACCCCTACTAATAAAGGCAATGAAGCAAATAAAGTATAAAATAATAAATAAACCCCTGCTTGCAATCGTTCAGGCTGATACCCCCACCCTATAATTAAAAATAAAGTTGGGATCAATCTTCCCTCAAAAAATAAATAAAACAAAAATAAATTCATTGAAGAAAAAGTTAAATAAAGAAAAATTAATAAAATAACCACAATCAATAAAAAAAAATTTCAATAATTTTGATTATAATAAATCCCACCACTAGCCATCAATATCAATGCACAAATTCAAATTCTCAATAAAATTAAACCATAAGATAAAACATCACACCCCAAAAAATAACTAATATTTCCTCAATTATTACCATAAAAATTTAAAAAAATAAAAATAAACCCCACCACAAATAAAAAATTCTGCACCATTCAATATAAATTTTTTAAAAAACATAAAGGAATCATAAATACTATTATTAATAAAATTTTTAACATTGTAATACATTAAAAGAATTAAAATAATCATTTCCATGAGTCCGAATCATAGACACTAAAACCGAAAGCCCCAATGCCCCCTCACAAACACAAAAAGTTAAATATAATATACTAAAATATATTTCATAATCATAAAATATCAAATAAATAATCATAAACATAAATAATCTTAAAACCATAAATTCTAAACTTAATAATATAATTAATAAATGTTTACAATTAAAAACAAACACTACCACACCAGATAAAAATAAAAAAATTAAAAATCCCCAATAAATAAATATTAACATTAGTTTTAATAGTTTAATAAAAACATTGGTCTTGTAAATCAAAAATAAAGACATTCTTTTTAAAACATCAAGAAAAAAAATATCTTTTTATCATTAATCTCCAAAATTAATATTTTAAATTAAACTATTTCTTGAAATTATACAATTTACACTAATTATTTGTAGATTAATTATTAGTTTTATATTTACACAAATAAAACACCCATTATCTATGGGGTTTACCCTACTAATTCAGACGTTTATTGTTTGTTTAATCTCAGGGTCTCTTATAAAAACCTTTTGATTTTCATATGTTTTATTTTTAATTTTCATTGGAGGAATATTAGTTTTATTTATCTATATAACTTCTTTAGCTTCAAATGAAATATTTAATTTTTCAATTAAAAATTTATTAGTAGTATCAATCACATTTTTTTTTTCTATTATATTAATTATACTTATCAACGATTCAATTATAATGAATTTTTATTCTTTAAACACCGAAACATCATCAATTATAAACGAAATAAATTTTACTAAAGAAAATAGACTAAATTTAAATAAATTATATAACTTTCCTTCCAATATATTAACTCTTTTACTAATTAATTATCTATTTTTAACATTAATCATTATTGTAAAAATTACCAACAACTTTTATGGCCCTTTACGACAAATTAACTAATGAATAAACCTATACGACTTTCTCACCCCTTATTCAAAATTGCCAATAATGCCCTTGTAGATCTGCCTGCTCCTTCCAATATTTCTGCTTGATGAAACTTCGGATCTCTATTAGGATTATGCCTAATTATCCAAATTTTAACAGGACTATTTTTAGCGATACACTATACAGCTAATGTTGACTTAGCCTTTAATAGAATTGCACACATTTGTCGAGATGTTAATTATGGTTGATTACTCCGAACCTTACACGCAAATGGGGCCTCCTTTTTTTTTATCTGTATTTACATACATATTGGACGAGGTATTTACTATAGATCTTATTTATATCACATAACATGATCCATCGGGGTATTAATTTTATTTGCTGTAATAGCAACAGCATTCATAGGTTATGTATTACCTTGAGGGCAAATATCTTTTTGAGGAGCAACTGTTATTACAAACCTTTTATCCGCTATTCCTTACTTGGGAACAACACTAGTACAATGAATTTGAGGAGGATTTGCAATTGATAATGCTACATTAACTCGATTTTTCACCTTACACTTTGTTTTACCATTTATTGTAGCAGCCATAACTCTTATTCATTTATTATTTCTCCATCAAACTGGTTCAAATAACCCTTTAGGAATAAACAGAAATATTGACAAAATCCCATTCCACCCCTATTTTTCTTTCAAGGATATTTTTGGATTTATTATTATATTAACTTCATTAATTGTATTAACTCTGATAGCCCCTTATATATTAGGAGATCCCGACAATTTCATCCCCGCCAATCCACTTGTTACCCCAGTACACATTCAACCAGAATGATATTTCCTATTTGCATATGCAATTCTCCGGTCCATTCCTAACAAATTAGGAGGAGTCATTGCATTAGTAGCCTCAATTGCTATTTTATTCATTCTACCTTTCACTCATACAGGCAAATTTCGAGGGCTACAATTTTACCCTATTAACCAAATCATTTTTTGACTTATAGTAATAATTATTCTTTTATTAACATGAATTGGCGCTCGTCCTGTAGAAACCCCTTATGTATTAATTGGGCAAATTCTTACCTTACTTTATTTTTCCTATTATTTAATAAGCCCCTTAATTATAATATGATGAGATAAATTAATTAATTAGTTAATGAGCTTGAATAAGCCTATGTTTTGAAAACATAATATAGAAATAAAAATTTTCTATTAACTTTACTAAAAATTATGATTTAAAACAAAATAAATATTAAAATTTTTAAACTCACAAAAAACATTAAATAATTCAACGAAAATGGTAAAAATCTTTTTCATGCCAAATATATCAATTTATCATACCGAAATCGAGGTAAAGTTCCCCGAACTCAAATAAATAAAAAAGAAATTAATATTAATTTAATATAAAAAATAAAAGAATAAATATCACACCCTAAAAAAATAACAACAAACAACATTCTCATAAATAAAATACTAGCATATTCCGCTAAAAAAATTAAAGCAAATCCCCCTCTTCTATATTCTACATTAAACCCAGAAACTAATTCAGATTCCCCCTCAGCAAAATCAAAAGGAGTACGATTAGTTTCTGCTAATATAGAAGCCCCTCAAACTAAAGCTAAAGGAAATATAATTCAAATAAATCAAATATTTTGATAAACCATAAAATTTAATAAATTATAATCCCCTACCAAAAAAACAAAACATAACAAAATCAAAGCCATTCTTACCTCATAAGAAATAGTTTGAGCTACAGCACGCAATCCCCCTAATAATGCATAATTAGAATTAGAAGATCATCCAGCGATTATAACTGTATAAACCCCCAATCTAGTACAACACAAAAAAAATAAAACTCCCAAATTAAATATAAATAAATTAGTATAATAAGGAATACATAATCAAATCAATAAAGACAAAAATAAAGAAAATACTGGGCTAAAATAATAAGGTAAATAATTAGATATCAAAGGATAAGTTTGTTCCTTTGTAAATAATTTAATTGCATCACAAAATGGTTGAGGAATTCCTATAATCCCTACCTTATTGGGGCCTTTACGAATCTGAATATAACCTAAAACTTTACGCTCTAATAATGTCAAAAAAGCCACCCCCACCATTACACACACTAACAATAATAACACTCTAATTAAACACAATAATAATTCCTGTCACATCAAGTACTACTTGTAAATAATTTACATTCATAAATTCTAAATTTATTGCACTAATCTGCCAAAGTAGTTTATTTATATTCATAAATTTTAAATATTAATATATCAAATATTTGGTCCTTTCGTACTAAAATATTTTAATTTATTAAGGATAGAAACCAACCTGGCTTACACCGGTTTGAACTCAGATCATGTAAGAATTTAAAGGTCGAACAGACCTAATATTTTAAACTTCTACACCTAAAATTACTCTTAATCCAACATCGAGGTCGCAATCTTTTTTGTCGATATGAACTCTTTAAAAAAATTACGCTGTTATCCCCAAGGTAACTTAAATTTATAATCAATAAAATTGGATCAATAAACCATAAATCAATGTAATAAAATAATAAAAGTTAAATAAATTTTACTGTCACCCCAACAAAATACTTTTTTTAATAAAATTTAAATAAATTCTTTATAAATTATATCATAAAAATATAAAGCTCTATGGGGTCTTCTCGTCCTTTAAACAAATTTTTGCCTTTTAACAAAAAAGTTAAATTCTATCATAAATTCTATAAAGACAGTCAATATTTCGTCCAACCATTCATACAAGCTTCCAATTAAAAAACTAATGATTATGCTACCTTTGCACGGTCAAAATACCGCGGCCCTTTAAATAACTTCAGTGGGCAGGTTAGACTTTAAATAAACCCAAAAAGACATGTTTTTGATAAACAGGCGAATATTTTATTTGCCGAGTTCCTTTTAAAAACCTCTCATTTATATTTATTTATAAATTTAAATATACTAATTTTATCATTATTTCTTAGTTTATTTTATTAAAACTAATATTTTAATAAAAAATTTAAAAATTCAATAAATAATATTTAACAAAAATATATTATAACATACTCACAATTAATGGCTATTTCTAAACCTACAATTATTTACTTATATAAAATTTTATAAAAATTTATTTTAAAGCTTATCCCTTAAAATATTTATATTATTAAATAACAAATTAATCAATTAATTTGTTACAATTAAAAATATCTAAATTAAATTTATTTCTTAAAAAACTAGATATATTTAAGAACGAATAACGTTTCATTTCTAATTAATAATTTTTAATATTTATGCTACAATAACTAAAATAACTAATTAGCTCTCTTAAATTCGAGAAAAATATTAATAAATATTATTTAATTAATAAACCCTGATACACAAGGTACAATAAATAAAATTTTCTTTTTAATTAATTTATTTTCAATTTATTTCATCATTCTTTCACAATACTAATACACTATAATAAATAATTATTTTATCACTAAAAACTACAAAAACCTTAAAATTAAAATTACTTTTATTATTCAAATAATTAACCAAAAATTTAATAAGATTTACTTATCAATTTAAATCGAATCGCACGAATTTCTTTTCAATGTAAATGAAAAACTTTACTATTTAAGCTTTAAATTGTCTTTCTAGATACACCTTCCGGTACATCTACTATGTTACGACTTATCTCATCTTAATAACGAGAGCGACGGGCGATATGTGCATATTTTAGAGCCAAAATCAAATAAGCTTTCTTTATTATTTTACTATCAAATCCAATTTCAAAAAAATAATTTCAATTTTTTATCCAAAAATAAATTTATTGTAACCCATTTTTACTTAATCATAAGTTGCACCTTGACCTGACATAATTTACATTAAAAATTTAAGAAAATTATTCCTTTTTAAAGACACTCTGACGACGGCGGTATACAGACTAAACAAGATTAAGTAAGGTCCAACGTGGATTATCAATTATAAAACAGGTTCCTCTGAATGGACTAAAATACCGCCAAATTTTTTAAATTTCAAGAACATAACTAATACTATTCTAGATTATTAATTTACATTTTAAATAATAGGGTATCTAATCCTAGTTTAATATTAAAATTTCATAATTTCAATATCTCAATAAATAAAATTTATTAAATTTAAAATTTCACCTAATAAATTTAACTTTCTTATATAAATTCAATTTAATTATAATCTAACCTAATTTATTCATATTTTTTGTCTAACCGCAGCAGCTGGCACAAATTTTGCTAATATTAAATAATATTACTAATTCTAAATTTCTTTAATAATTAATATTAATCACTGCGAATAAAATTTAATAAATTATTATTTAAATAATTATAAATTCCCACTAAAATTTACATGTAAAATAAATTATAAACAAATTTTTATGCTAAAATAAAACATTTTATTTATAAAAAATAAAAAAAGGGTTATAAATTAAATTTATAAATTAATCTCAACCAACCTAATACCAAATTATAAATTAAATAAGTATAAATTAAATAATAAAATTAAGTAAATATATTTACAATTTTTAATTTATAAATTAAATACTTAATATAATACTACATTATAAAATCAAAAACTTTCAATAATTATTAACTTTAACAATATATGAAAATTTTTCTATTAAATTATTATTTTTAAATCAAATAATAATTATATAACCATTAAATTAAACTAATTTTATCCCCTTATTATATAAAATTTATATAAATGGATCAATTTTTTGAATATAAATGTATATAAATTTAAACATAAATTTATATATTTATAAATAAATATATGTATATAATAAATTAAAATTATTGATTAATAAAACTTACTTTAAAAATTCAATTAAATAATAATAATAAGTATAATGATAAATTTAATTATTAGATTTTATAATTTAACATTATAATACAACTTAACCAATAAACACAACTTGTAAATTAAATACTTAATATAATACTACATTATAAAATCAAAAACTTTCAATAATTATTAACTTTAACAATATATGAAAATTTTTCTATTAAATTATTATTTTTAAATCAAATAATAATTATATAACCATTAAATTAAACTAATTTTATCCCCTTATTATATAAAATTTATATAAATGGATCAATTTTTTGAATATAAGTGTATATAAATTTAAACATAAATTTATATATTTATAAATAAATATATGTATATAATAAATTAAAATCATTGATTAATAAAACTTACTTTAAAAATTCAATTAAATAATAATAATAAGTATAATGATAAATTTAATTATTAGATTTTATAATTTAACATTATAATACAACTTAACCAATAAACACAACTTGTAAATTAAATACTTAATATAATACTACATTATAAAATCAAAAACTTTCAATAATTATTAACTTTAACAATATATGAAAATTTTTCTATTAAATTATTATTTTTAAATCAAATAATAATTATATAACCATTAAATTAAACTAATTTTATCCCCTTATTATATAAAATTTATATAAATGGATCAATTTTTTGAATATAAGTGTATATAAATTTAAACATAAATTTATATATTTATAAATAAATATATGTATATAATAAATTAAAATCATTGATTAATAAAACTTACTTTAAAAATTCAATTAAATAATAATAATAAGTATAATGATAAATTTAATTATTAGATTTTATAATTTAACATTATAATACAACTTAACCAATAAACACAACTTGTAAATTAAATACTTAATATAATACTACATTATAAAATCAAAAACTTTCAATAATTATTAACTTTAACAATATATGAAAATTTTTCTATTAAATTATTATTTTTAAATCAAATAATAATTATATAACCATTAAATTAAACTAATTTTATCCCCTTATTATATAAAATTTATATAAATGGATCAATTTTTTGAATATAAGTGTATATAAATTTAAACATAAATTTATATATTTATAAATAAATATATGTATATAATATAATAAATTATTTATTAAATAATAATATAAATAATAATTTACTATTTATATTAAATTATTAATAATTTCTTCTATTTTTTTCTTAATTTGTATAGATGCCTACCAAATGTATAAATATTTTAATTATTAATTCAAATTTCAGTTATTTATACGATTAATAAATGATTATTTATATATAAATATTAAATATTAATAAATAACATTATATATACATTTAATTAAATAAATAATGATTAATAAAATTTTAATATTTCCATTATAAAATACTGCCTATTTAATAAAATAATATACCTAATTAAATATTATATATATATATTAAAATATTTATATTTATATAGATTCATATAAGATAAATTTATTTTATATTAAATTATTAATAATTAATTGAATTTTAATTAAATTAATATATATAATAAATTATTTATTAAATAATAATATAAATAATAATTTACTATTTATATTAAATTATTAATAATTTCTTCTATTTTTTTCTTAATTTGTATAGATGCCTACCAAATGTATAAATATTTTAATTATTAATTCAAATTTCAGTTATTTATACGATTAATAAATGATTATTTATATATAAATATTAAATATTAATAAATAACATTATATATACATTTAATTAAATAAATAATGATTAATAAAATTTTAATATTTCCATTATAAAATACTGCCTATTTAATAAAATAATATACCTAATTAAATATTATATATATATATTAAAATATTTATATTTATATAGATTCATATAAGATAAATTTATTTTATATTAAATTATTAATAATTAATTGAATTTTAATTAAATTAATATATATAATAAATTATTTATTAAATAATAATATAAATAATAATTTACTATTTATATTAAATTATTAATAATTTCTTCTATTTTTTTCTTAATTTGTATAGATGCCTACCAAATGTATAAATATTTTAATTATTAATTCAAATTTCAGTTATTTATACGATTAATAAATGATTATTTATATATAAATATTAAATATTAATAAATAACATTATATATACATTTAATTAAATAAATAATGATTAATAAAATTTTAATATTTCCATTATAAAATACTGCCTATTTAATAAAATAATATACCTAATTAAATATTATATATATATATTAAAATATTTATATTTATATAGATTCATATAAGATAAATTTATTTTATATTAAATTATTAATAATTAATTGAATTTTAATTAAATTAATATATATAATAAATTATTTATTAAATAATAATATAAATAATAATTTACTATTTATATTAAATTATTAATAATTTCTTCTATTTTTTTCTTAATTTGTATAGATGCCTACCAAATGTATAAATATTTTAATTATTAATTCAAATTTCAGTTATTTATACGATTAATAAATGATTATTTATATATAAATATTAAATATTAATAAATAACATTATATATACATTTAATTAAATAAATAATGATTAATAAAATTTTAATATTTCCATTATAAAATACTGCCTATTTAATAAAATAATATACCTAATTAAATATTATATATATATATTAAAATATTTATATTTATATAGATTCATATAAGATAAATTTATTTTATATTAAATTATTAATAATTAATTGAATTTTAATTAAATTAATATATATAATAAATTATTTAATATACATATATATTCATTTAATTAAAATATAAATATACTAATTTTAATTACCTAATTAAAATTAAGAAATAACATCTATTAAATTCCATGATTATCAAAATTTACAATAAATGTTAATGAATTGCCTGAAAAAGGACTACCTTGATAGGGTAAATTATGTGGAGATATTTACCACATTCATTATATTTAATAGAATTAAACTATTCCTAAAAGTATCAAAAACTTTTGTGCCTCATACACTAAAATATAAAAAAGATAAGCTAAATAAGCTACTGGGTTCATACCCCATTTATAAAGGCCTTACTCCTTTTCTTTTTAATTTTTAAAAATTCATCTAAGCTATTATTCTTAATTACTTTAATTAGAGGGACATTAATTACAATTTCCTCAAATTCATGACTAGGAGCCTGAATAGGATTAGAAATTAATTTATTATCTTTTATCCCCTTGATAATGAATTATAATAATCTTATAAGATCTGAAGCATCATTAAAGTATTTTTTAACCCAGGCTTTAGCTTCATCCCTTCTTCTATTTTCTGTAATTTTAATATTAATATCTTTTAATATAAATTGATATCACAGAGAATTTACTACAATATACCCCCTAATAATTAATTCTTGCCTTTTACTTAAAATAGGAGCTGCTCCTTTCCATTTTTGATTTCCTGGAGTAATAGAAGGGCTAAATTGATTTAACGGGTTTATTTTAATAACTTGACAAAAAATTGCACCTTTAATGTTAGTTTCTTATTTTATTACTCCTAATTTATTTAAAATAATTATTTGTCTTTCTATTTTAATCGGGTCCATTGGAGGATTAAACCAAACAAGTTTACGAAAAATAATAGCATTTTCATCCATTAATCATTTAGGTTGAATATTAGCCGCCATACTATCAAATGAAAATTTATGAGAATTTTACTTTTACATTTATACTTTTTTATCTTTAACTATTCTAATTCTATTCAATAGATTAAAAGTCTTTCATGTAAATCAAGTTTTTTTTGTTATAAATAATAACCCATTAATTAAATTTTTAATATTCACTCTTTTTTTATCTCTAGGAGGACTACCACCATTTCTGGGGTTTGCACCAAAATGATTAGTAATTCAATATTTAACAATAAATAAGGATATTTTATTAATAATTTTAATAACTTCTCTAACATTAATTACTTTATTCTATTATATCCGAATCTGTTATGCTTCATTTCTTATTAATTATTGAGAAATCAATTGATTCAACAAAATTCAATTAAGACCAATAAAATTAATTTTATTGTTATTTTTTTCTTTCATCTCTATAACCGGAATGTTATTAGTAAATTTTTCTTATTTTTTAATTTAGCCCTTTAATTAAGGCTTTAAGTTAAATAAACTAATAGCCTTCAAAGTTATAAATATAAGTCAAATTCTTTTAAGCCTTAGTAATTATTACTCCTTTAGAATTGCAGTCTAATATCATTATTATGACTATAAAGCCCAATTAACATTTAATTTTGATTAAATATATAAATTAAATTGATTAAAGAAGATATTCTTCATATATAAATTTACAATCTACTGCTTACACTTCAGCCATTTAATCGCAACAATGGCTATTTTCCACAAATCATAAAGATATTGGTACTTTATATTTTATTTTTGGTGCTTGAGCCGGTATAATCGGCACTTCACTAAGAATCCTTATTCGAGCTGAATTAGGACATCCTGGGGCATTAATTGGTGATGATCAGATTTATAATGTCATCGTAACTGCCCATGCTTTCATTATAATTTTTTTTATAGTTATACCTATTATAATTGGGGGATTCGGAAATTGATTAGTCCCTTTAATATTAGGGGCTCCTGATATAGCATTCCCCCGAATAAATAATATAAGTTTCTGAATATTACCTCCTTCTCTTACTCTTTTATTAGCCAGTAGTATAGTAGAAAATGGGGCCGGTACAGGTTGAACAGTTTATCCCCCCCTGTCAGCCAGAATCGCCCATACAGGTGCCTCTGTGGATTTAGCAATTTTTTCATTACACTTAGCTGGAATTTCTTCTATTTTAGGAGCTGTAAATTTTATTACTACTACTATTAATATACGATCTAGAGGAATTACCTTAGACCGTATGCCTTTATTTGTTTGATCTGTAGTTATTACAGCAATTTTATTATTACTCTCATTACCTGTTTTAGCGGGGGCCATTACAATACTTTTAACTGATCGAAATTTAAATACCTCATTTTTCGACCCTGCGGGGGGAGGTGACCCTATTCTATACCAACATTTATTTTGATTTTTTGGACACCCAGAAGTTTATATTCTAATTCTTCCGGGATTTGGGATAATTTCACATGTAATTAGCCAAGAAAGAGGAAAAAAAGAAACATTCGGAGCATTAGGAATAATTTATGCAATATTAGCAATTGGTTTATTAGGATTTATTGTTTGAGCTCATCATATATTTACAGTGGGTATAGATGTTGATACCCGAGCATACTTTACTTCAGCTACTATAATTATTGCTGTCCCAACAGGTATTAAAATTTTTAGTTGACTTGCAACTTTACATGGATCTCAATTAACCTATTCCCCGTCATTATTATGATCATTAGGGTTTGTATTTTTATTCACTATTGGAGGATTAACAGGAGTAATTTTAGCTAACTCATCAATTGATATTATTTTACATGATACTTATTATGTAGTAGCTCATTTCCATTATGTATTATCAATAGGAGCTGTATTTGCTATTATAGCAGGATTTGTTCATTGATATCCTTTATTAACAGGTTTAACAATAAATTCTCAATGATTAAAAATACAATTTACCATTATATTTCTAGGTGTTAATTTAACATTTTTCCCACAACATTTTCTAGGACTAGCAGGAATACCTCGGCGATACTCTGATTACCCTGATGCTTACACATCTTGAAATATTATTTCTACTATTGGGTCAACAATCTCCTTAGTGGGTATTTTAATATTCTTATTTATTATTTGAGAAAGTATAATTGTTAAACGGTTAGCAATTTATCCAATTCAATTAAATTCTTCTATTGAATGATATCAAAATTTACCCCCAGCTGAACATAGCTACTCAGAATTACCCTTATTAACTAACTAATCTAATGTGGCAGATTAGTGCAATGGATTTAAGCTCCATATATAAAGTTTCTCTTTCATTAGAATTCTAACTAATGGCAACTTGATCAAATTTAGGATTACAAGATAGAGCTTCACCTATCATAGAACAACTCACATTCTTTCATGATCACGCACTAATAATTTTAACAATAATTACTATTTTAGTTGGTTATGTAATAGCAACATTAAGATTTAATAAATTTACTAATCGATATTTATTATCAGGACAATTAATTGAAATTATCTGAACAATTCTACCAGCTATTATTTTAGTATTTATTGCTATACCTTCATTACGTTTACTTTATTTAATAGATGAAATTTATAACCCTTCAATTACATTAAAAACAATTGGTCATCAATGATACTGAAGTTATGAATTCTCAGATTTTAATAAACTTGAATTTGATTCATACATAATCCCAACAACTGACTTGAAACTAAGAGAATTCCGACTTTTAGATGTTGATACCCGAGTTGTATTACCCCTAAATACTCAAATTCGAGTCTTAGTATCAGCTGCTGATGTTTTACATTCATGAACTGTGCCGGCCTTAGGGGTTAAAATTGATGCAACCCCTGGCCGATTAAATCAAACAAGCTTTTTAATTAACCGGCCAGGATTATTTTATGGCCAATGTTCAGAAATTTGTGGAGCTAATCACAGATTTATACCTATTGTCATTGAAAGTGTTCCAATAAATTATTTCATTAATTGAATTAAAACTTTTAATTCCTCATTAGATGACTGAAAGCAAGTATTGGTCTCTTAAACCACTTTATAGTAATATAGCAACTACTTCTAATGAAAAAATTAGTTAACATATAACATTAGTTTGTCAAGCTAAAATTATCAATTTATTGATATTTTTTAATTCCACAAATATCCCCAATTAATTGATTGTTACTATTTATTCTTTTTTCAATAATTCTAATTATTTTTAATACTTTAAATTATTTTTCATTTTTACCATCAACTCCAAAAACTCACTTAATAACAAAAAAATCTTATACCCCTCTAAATTGAAAATGATAACAAATTTATTCTCTGTTTTTGACCCTTCAACTAATATTTTTAATCTATCTTTAAATTGAATAAGAACTTTTTTAGGATTATTAATAATCCCCCCTATATTTTGATTTATCCCCTCTCGATACCATATTATTTGAAATAATATTTTATCTACCCTCCATAAAGAATTTAAAACTCTTTTAGGAGTGACAGGCCACAAGGGCAGAACATTCATTTTTATCTCTTTATTTTCATTAATTTTATTTAATAATTTTATTGGACTTTTTCCTTACGTATTCACTAGTTCAAGTCATTTAGTATTTACTTTAAGTCTAGCCCTCCCTCTTTGATTATCATTTATATTATATGGATGAATTAACCATACCCAGCATATATTCGCTCACCTAGTCCCTCAAGGAACCCCTGCTATTCTTATACCATTTATAGTTTGTATTGAAACAATTAGAAATATTATTCGACCAGGAACTTTAGCAGTTCGATTAGCCGCCAACATAATTGCAGGGCATTTACTGTTAACTTTATTAGGAAATACAGGGAATTCATTACCTCAATACCTTTTAATTTTCTTAATCATTACTCAAATTGCACTTTTAATACTTGAAGTAGCAGTATCAATTATCCAATCTTATGTATTTGCAATTTTAAGAACTCTTTATTCTAGAGAAGTAAACTATGTCAACACACTCAAACCATACCTTTCATCTAGTTGATTTTAGACCCTGACCTTTAACAGGAGCTATTGGAGCTTTTACAACTGTAGCTGGCCTTGTCAAATGATTCCATCAATATGAAATAAATTTATTTATACTTGGTACATTGATCACTCTTTTAACTATATATCAATGATGACGAGATATTTCCCGAGAAGGAACATTCCAAGGCCTTCATACATACTCTGTAACTATTGGATTACGTTGAGGAATAATTTTATTTATTATTTCTGAAGTATTCTTTTTCATTTCTTTTTTTTGAGCCTTTTTCCACAGTAGCCTTTCCCCTGCTATCGAATTAGGGGCAATATGACCCCCTGTAAGTATTATCCCCTTTAACCCATTCCAAATTCCTCTATTAAATACTGCAATTTTATTAGCTTCAGGAGTAACTGTTACCTGAGCCCACCACGCTCTAATAAATGGAAATCATTCACAAACTACTCAAGGCTTATTATTCACAGTTATTCTAGGAGTTTATTTTACTATTTTACAAGTTTATGAATATCTAGAAGCCCCTTTTACTATTGCAGATTCAGTTTATGGGTCTACATTCTTCGTAGCCACAGGATTTCACGGATTACATGTATTAATCGGAACTACCTTTTTACTTACTTGTCTCCTTCGCCACATAAACTATCATTTCTCAAATAATCATCATTTTGGATTTGAAGCTGCTGCCTGATATTGACATTTTGTAGATGTAGTATGATTATTTTTATATATTTCTATTTACTGATGAGGTAGATAATTATTCATATAGTATATCAGTATGCCTGACTTCCAATCATGAGGACTAAATAATTTAGTATGAATAATCTATTCAACTTTAATATCAAGTATAATAATTATATTAATTGCAATTATAGTAATATTGTTAGCCTCTATCCTATCAAAAAAATCATTTATAGATCGAGAAAAATGTTCTCCATTTGAATGTGGATTTGACCCTAAATCCTCATCCCGAATTCCTTTTTCTCTCCGATTCTTCTTAATTACTATTATTTTTTTAATTTTTGACGTAGAAATTGCTCTCATTCTTCCCATAATTTTAATTATTAATTTTTCTAACTTAATTATTTGAACAATTACATCAATTACCTTTATTTTAATTTTACTAATTGGGCTATATCACGAATGAAACCAAGGAGCATTAAACTGATCATCTTAGGACTGTAGTTAACTATAACATCTGATTTGCATTCAGAAAGTATTGATTTTCAATCTATCTTGAATATGAAGCGATAAATTGCAATTAGTTTCGACCTAATCTTAGATGTCTTTCATCCTTATTCTTTAATTGAAACCAAAAAAAGAGGTATATCACTGTTAATGATAAAATTGAATTTTAATTCCAATTAAAGAAACATGAAGTTCAAGTAAAAGCTGCTAACTTTTTCCTTTAATGGTTAAACTCCATTTATGTTTCTATTTATATAGTTTAATATTAAAACCTTACATTTTCACTGTAATAAAAAAGAATCTTCTTTTATAAATTACTATAATTTATTATTTAAATATTAATTATTCAAAGATTTAACTAATCTCTTTAACATCTTCAATGTCACGCTCTAATTTATAAGCTATTTGAATTAATAAACTCTTAAAATTAATAATATAATAAATCATAAAATAAATCTCAATAAATAAATTTTTAAATTATTATTCTGTAAAATTTGATTAACTAATGCCCCCTTTATAATAAATATATATATATGTTGAGCTCCTAACTGTTCTCTTCACCCTTGATCTATATTATCGTAAATAGTTTTCCCTGCTAATAAAGGATAATAAATAACCCCTAATGTTGATAAAATAGGTATATTTCACATACTTCCACTAAAATATCTAATTTTATAATAATTTAATGATTTATTAAAGAATTTTAATGAAATATTAGAAATTAAATACCCGATTACAGCCCCTATAATACAAATTACTAAAGTTAAGCTTTTTATAAAAAAAGGTAAACAAATTAAATCAGGAGTAGGAAATAATAATCAACTTAATATACTCCCACCAATAATTGCTATAAATAATAGACCCATCATTCCCCGTAATATAATATGCCCCTCATCATTTATTGGATGTAAAGATGTACTATTAAATTCACCAGTCAATGAATAATAAACTAACCGAAAAGAATAACAAACAGTTAATCCTGTAGAAAAAAAATACAAAAAAAATCTAAATATATTAATATTTGATAATATTACAATTTCTAAAATTAAATCCTTTGAGTAAAATCCCGCCAAAAAAGGTATACCACATAAAGCCAAATTAGCCAAATTTAAACAAGCGCTCGTTAAAGGTATCTGAGTAACTAATCCCCCCATTATTCGAATATCTTGATTATTTTTTATATTATGAATAACCGCCCCCGCACATATAAATAAAAGTGCCTTAAATAAAGCATGAGTTAATAAATGAAAAAAAGCTAATTTATAAAACCCCATAGATAAAATTCTTATTATTAACCCTAACTGACTTAAAGTAGATAAAGCAATAATTTTTTTTAAATCAAATTCAAAATTAGCCCCTAGCCCAGCCATAAACATAGTTAGCCCAGAAATTAATAATATAAATTGACCTAAATAAGTATTTTCTAATAAAATATTAAATCGGATTAGCAAATAAATTCCAGCTGTCACCAAAGTAGAAGAATGGACTAAAGCTGATACAGGTGTAGGAGCAGCTATCGCAGCTGGCAATCAAGAAGAAAAGGGAATTTGAGCTCTTTTAGTTATAGCAGCTAAAACAACTAATGCCCCAATTAATATTATTTCAAAATTATTTTTTATTATTTCTAAATAAAATACATAATTTCAAGAGCCATAATTTATTATTCAAGCAATAGCTAATAATAAGGCTACATCTCCAATTCGGTTGGACAAAGCAGTTAATATCCCTGCATTAAAAGATTTTACATTTTGAAAATAAATTACTAAACAATAAGAAACTAACCCTAATCCATCTCATCCAAGCAAAATTCTAATTAAATTAGGACTAATAATTAATAATATCATAGACAGAACAAATATCAATACTAATAAAATAAATCGATTAATATTATAATCTTCATGCATATACTCTTTTCTATAATAAATTACTATTGAAGAAATAAATAAAACAAAAGATATAAATACTAAACTAATTCAATCAAATAACAAAGTTATTACAATTCTTGTTCCATTTAAAGATAAAACTTCTCACTCAATAAAAATAATATAATCTGACATCAAAAAATTAATACCAAAAATAAAACACATAATACTAATCAACATTAAACACATAAAACTAATTAAACAAATTGAAATATTAACCATGATTTAAAATGAATTTATTTCATATCATTGACACCACAAATCAATATTTTTATTAAACTATTTAAATATAATCACAATATACAAATATCTCTTTTTAAAATTAACAAATTTAAAGGAAATCAATGCAACAATAAAATTAAATATTCACGATTTATGCCCCCTATAAAAGAATAACTGCCAGAGTATAATTTACCGTGTTGTCTATAGGAATATAAATATAATGTATAAGCAGCTCTAAAAAAAGATAACAACCCTAACATAAATATACTTACTCAAGACCAGCTAATAATTCTATTTAATAAACTAATTTCCCCCAATAAATTTAAAGACGGAGGAGCTGCTATATTACAAGAACTTAACAAAAATCACCATAAAGCTATTCTAGGTATAAAATTTAATATCCCCTTATTAATAAATAAGCTTCGTCTACCAGTACGTTCATAACTAATATTAGCTACACAAAATAAACCAGAAGAACATAACCCATGAGCAATTATCAGAGTATACGCCCCCGATACCCCCCAACTAGTTATGGTTAATGCCCCTCTTAAAACAATTCTTATATGGGCCACTGAAGAATAGGCAATTAAAGATTTCAAATCAGTTTGACGTAAACAAATAAAACTTACTAATACTCCCCCCACTAATCTAATTCTAATTCAATACCAGCTAAAAAATCCATTAATACCTTGAATTATAGGCATCACTCGCAAAATTCCATAACCCCCTAATTTTAATAAAATACCGGCTAAAATTATAGACCCAGAAACAGGAGCCTCTACATGAGCCTTAGGTAACCATAAATGTACTAAAAACATAGGTATTTTAACCAAAAAAGCAAAAATTAAAGATAAATATAGTAATAATCTAAATATATCTGTTGATAATATTATAAATTCTAAATGTCATATTTCCCCATAAACATAAAATACCCCTACTAATAAAGGCAATGAAGCAAATAAAGTATAAAATAATAAATAAACCCCTGCTTGCAATCGTTCAGGCTGATACCCCCACCCTATAATTAAAAATAAAGTTGGGATCAATCTTCCCTCAAAAAATAAATAAAACAAAAATAAATTCATTGAAGAAAAAGTTAAATAAAGAAAAATTAATAAAATAACCACAATCAATAAAAAAAAATTTCAATAATTTTGATTATAATAAATCCCACCACTAGCCATCAATATCAATGCACAAATTCAAATTCTCAATAAAATTAAACCATAAGATAAAACATCACACCCCAAAAAATAACTAATATTTCCTCAATTATTACCATAAAAATTTAAAAAAATAAAAATAAACCCCACCACAAATAAAAAATTCTGCACCATTCAATATAAATTTTTTAAAAAACATAAAGGAATCATAAATACTATTATTAATAAAATTTTTAACATTGTAATACATTAAAAGAATTAAAATAATCATTTCCATGAGTCCGAATCATAGACACTAAAACCGAAAGCCCCAATGCCCCCTCACAAACACAAAAAGTTAAATATAATATACTAAAATATATTTCATAATCATAAAATATCAAATAAATAATCATAAACATAAATAATCTTAAAACCATAAATTCTAAACTTAATAATATAATTAATAAATGTTTACAATTAAAAACAAACACTACCACACCAGATAAAAATAAAAAAATTAAAAATCCCCAATAAATAAATATTAACATTAGTTTTAATAGTTTAATAAAAACATTGGTCTTGTAAATCAAAAATAAAGACATTCTTTTTAAAACATCAAGAAAAAAAATATCTTTTTATCATTAATCTCCAAAATTAATATTTTAAATTAAACTATTTCTTGAAATTATACAATTTACACTAATTATTTGTAGATTAATTATTAGTTTTATATTTACACAAATAAAACACCCATTATCTATGGGGTTTACCCTACTAATTCAGACGTTTATTGTTTGTTTAATCTCAGGGTCTCTTATAAAAACCTTTTGATTTTCATATGTTTTATTTTTAATTTTCATTGGAGGAATATTAGTTTTATTTATCTATATAACTTCTTTAGCTTCAAATGAAATATTTAATTTTTCAATTAAAAATTTATTAGTAGTATCAATCACATTTTTTTTTTCTATTATATTAATTATACTTATCAACGATTCAATTATAATGAATTTTTATTCTTTAAACACCGAAACATCATCAATTATAAACGAAATAAATTTTACTAAAGAAAATAGACTAAATTTAAATAAATTATATAACTTTCCTTCCAATATATTAACTCTTTTACTAATTAATTATCTATTTTTAACATTAATCATTATTGTAAAAATTACCAACAACTTTTATGGCCCTTTACGACAAATTAACTAATGAATAAACCTATACGACTTTCTCACCCCTTATTCAAAATTGCCAATAATGCCCTTGTAGATCTGCCTGCTCCTTCCAATATTTCTGCTTGATGAAACTTCGGATCTCTATTAGGATTATGCCTAATTATCCAAATTTTAACAGGACTATTTTTAGCGATACACTATACAGCTAATGTTGACTTAGCCTTTAATAGAATTGCACACATTTGTCGAGATGTTAATTATGGTTGATTACTCCGAACCTTACACGCAAATGGGGCCTCCTTTTTTTTTATCTGTATTTACATACATATTGGACGAGGTATTTACTATAGATCTTATTTATATCACATAACATGATCCATCGGGGTATTAATTTTATTTGCTGTAATAGCAACAGCATTCATAGGTTATGTATTACCTTGAGGGCAAATATCTTTTTGAGGAGCAACTGTTATTACAAACCTTTTATCCGCTATTCCTTACTTGGGAACAACACTAGTACAATGAATTTGAGGAGGATTTGCAATTGATAATGCTACATTAACTCGATTTTTCACCTTACACTTTGTTTTACCATTTATTGTAGCAGCCATAACTCTTATTCATTTATTATTTCTCCATCAAACTGGTTCAAATAACCCTTTAGGAATAAACAGAAATATTGACAAAATCCCATTCCACCCCTATTTTTCTTTCAAGGATATTTTTGGATTTATTATTATATTAACTTCATTAATTGTATTAACTCTGATAGCCCCTTATATATTAGGAGATCCCGACAATTTCATCCCCGCCAATCCACTTGTTACCCCAGTACACATTCAACCAGAATGATATTTCCTATTTGCATATGCAATTCTCCGGTCCATTCCTAACAAATTAGGAGGAGTCATTGCATTAGTAGCCTCAATTGCTATTTTATTCATTCTACCTTTCACTCATACAGGCAAATTTCGAGGGCTACAATTTTACCCTATTAACCAAATCATTTTTTGACTTATAGTAATAATTATTCTTTTATTAACATGAGTTGGCGCTCGTCCTGTAGAAACCCCTTATGTATTAATTGGGCAAATTCTTACCTTACTTTATTTTTCCTATTATTTAATAAGCCCCTTAATTATAATATGATGAGATAAATTAATTAATTAGTTAATGAGCTTGAATAAGCCTATGTTTTGAAAACATAATATAGAAATAAAAATTTTCTATTAACTTTACTAAAAATTATGATTTAAAACAAAATAAATATTAAAATTTTTAAACTCACAAAAAACATTAAATAATTCAACGAAAATGGTAAAAATCTTTTTCATGCCAAATATATCAATTTATCATACCGAAATCGAGGTAAAGTTCCCCGAACTCAAATAAATAAAAAAGAAATTAATATTAATTTAATATAAAAAATAAAAGAATAAATATCACACCCTAAAAAAATAACAACAAACAACATTCTCATAAATAAAATACTAGCATATTCCGCTAAAAAAATTAAAGCAAATCCCCCTCTTCTATATTCTACATTAAACCCAGAAACTAATTCAGATTCCCCCTCAGCAAAATCAAAAGGAGTACGATTAGTTTCTGCTAATATAGAAGCCCCTCAAACTAAAGCTAAAGGAAATATAATTCAAATAAATCAAATATTTTGATAAACCATAAAATTTAATAAATTATAATCCCCTACCAAAAAAACAAAACATAACAAAATCAAAGCCATTCTTACCTCATAAGAAATAGTTTGAGCTACAGCACGCAATCCCCCTAATAATGCATAATTAGAATTAGAAGATCATCCAGCGATTATAACTGTATAAACCCCCAATCTAGTACAACACAAAAAAAATAAAACTCCCAAATTAAATATAAATAAATTAGTATAATAAGGAATACATAATCAAATCAATAAAGACAAAAATAAAGAAAATACTGGGCTAAAATAATAAGGTAAATAATTAGATATCAAAGGATAAGTTTGTTCCTTTGTAAATAATTTAATTGCATCACAAAATGGTTGAGGAATTCCTATAATCCCTACCTTATTGGGGCCTTTACGAATCTGAATATAACCTAAAACTTTACGCTCTAATAATGTCAAAAAAGCCACCCCCACCATTACACACACTAACAATAATAACACTCTAATTAAACACAATAATAATTCCTGTCACATCAAGTACTACTTGTAAATAATTTACATTCATAAATTCTAAATTTATTGCACTAATCTGCCAAAGTAGTTTATTTATATTCATAAATTTTAAATATTAATATATCAAATATTTGGTCCTTTCGTACTAAAATATTTTAATTTATTAAGGATAGAAACCAACCTGGCTTACACCGGTTTGAACTCAGATCATGTAAGAATTTAAAGGTCGAACAGACCTAATATTTTAAACTTCTACACCTAAAATTACTCTTAATCCAACATCGAGGTCGCAATCTTTTTTGTCGATATGAACTCTTTAAAAAAATTACGCTGTTATCCCCAAGGTAACTTAAATTTATAATCAATAAAATTGGATCAATAAACCATAAATCAATGTAATAAAATAATAAAAGTTAAATAAATTTTACTGTCACCCCAACAAAATACTTTTTTTAATAAAATTTAAATAAATTCTTTATAAATTATATCATAAAAATATAAAGCTCTATGGGGTCTTCTCGTCCTTTAAACAAATTTTTGCCTTTTAACAAAAAAGTTAAATTCTATCATAAATTCTATAAAGACAGTCAATATTTCGTCCAACCATTCATACAAGCTTCCAATTAAAAAACTAATGATTATGCTACCTTTGCACGGTCAAAATACCGCGGCCCTTTAAATAACTTCAGTGGGCAGGTTAGACTTTAAATAAACCCAAAAAGACATGTTTTTGATAAACAGGCGAATATTTTATTTGCCGAGTTCCTTTTAAAAACCTCTCATTTATATTTATTTATAAATTTAAATATACTAATTTTATCATTATTTCTTAGTTTATTTTATTAAAACTAATATTTTAATAAAAAATTTAAAAATTCAATAAATAATATTTAACAAAAATATATTATAACATACTCACAATTAATGGCTATTTCTAAACCTACAATTATTTACTTATATAAAATTTTATAAAAATTTATTTTAAAGCTTATCCCTTAAAATATTTATATTATTAAATAACAAATTAATCAATTAATTTGTTACAATTAAAAATATCTAAATTAAATTTATTTCTTAAAAAACTAGATATATTTAAGAACGAATAACGTTTCATTTCTAATTAATAATTTTTAATATTTATGCTACAATAACTAAAATAACTAATTAGCTCTCTTAAATTCGAGAAAAATATTAATAAATATTATTTAATTAATAAACCCTGATACACAAGGTACAATAAATAAAATTTTCTTTTTAATTAATTTATTTTCAATTTATTTCATCATTCTTTCACAATACTAATACACTATAATAAATAATTATTTTATCACTAAAAACTACAAAAACTTTAAAATTAAAATTACTTTTATTATTCAAATAATTAACCAAAAATTTAATAAGATTTACTTATCAATTTAAATCGAATCGCACGAATTTCTTTTCAATGTAAATGAAAAACTTTACTATTTAAGCTTTAAATTGTCTTTCTAGATACACCTTCCGGTACATCTACTATGTTACGACTTATCTCATCTTAATAACGAGAGCGACGGGCGATATGTGCATATTTTAGAGCCAAAATCAAATAAGCTTTCTTTATTATTTTACTATCAAATCCAATTTCAAAAAAATAATTTCAATTTTTTATCCAAAAATAAATTTATTGTAACCCATTTTTACTTAATCATAAGTTGCACCTTGACCTGACATAATTTACATTAAAAATTTAAGAAAATTATTCCTTTTTAAAGACACTCTGACGACGGCGGTATACAGACTAAACAAGATTAAGTAAGGTCCAACGTGGATTATCAATTATAAAACAGGTTCCTCTGAATGGACTAAAATACCGCCAAATTTTTTAAATTTCAAGAACATAACTAATACTATTCTAGATTATTAATTTACATTTTAAATAATAGGGTATCTAATCCTAGTTTAATATTAAAATTTCATAATTTCAATATCTCAATAAATAAAATTTATTAAATTTAAAATTTCACCTAATAAATTTAACTTTCTTATATAAATTCAATTTAATTATAATCTAACCTAATTTATTCATATTTTTTGTCTAACCGCAGCAGCTGGCACAAATTTTGCTAATATTAAATAATATTACTAATTCTAAATTTCTTTAATAATTAATATTAATCACTGCGAATAAAATTTAATAAATTATTATTTAAATAATTATAAATTCCCACTAAAATTTACATGTAAAATAAATTATAAACAAATTTTTATGCTAAAATAAAACATTTTATTTATAAAAAATAAAAAAAGGGTTATAAATTAAATTTATAAATTAATCTCAACCAACCTAATACCAAATTATAAATTAAATAAGTATAAATTAAATAATAAAATTAAGTAAATATATTTACAATTTTTAATTTATAAATTAAATACTTAATATAATACTACATTATAAAATCAAAAACTTTCAATAATTATTAACTTTAACAATATATGAAAATTTTTCTATTAAATTATTATTTTTAAATCAAATAATAATTATATAACCATTAAATTAAACTAATTTTATCCCCTTATTATATAAAATTTATATAAATGGATCAATTTTTTGAATATAAATGTATATAAATTTAAACATAAATTTATATATTTATAAATAAATATATGTATATAATAAATTAAAATTATTGATTAATAAAACTTACTTTAAAAATTCAATATAACAACTTTATAAAGTAATATTATAAAGTAAAGTAAGTAATATTTTGTAAAGTAGTTTTATAATTTATAAAGTTTAAAATAAAGGTAATTGATGTAATTGTTCAAATAATTAAGTTAGAAAAATTAATAATTAAAATTATGGGAAGAATGAGAGCAATTTCTACGTCAAAAATTAAAAAAATAATAGTAATTAAGAAGAATCGGAGAGAAAAATGTTCTCCATTTGAATGTGGATTTGACCCTAAATCCTCATCCCGAATTCCTTTTTCTCTCCGATTCTTCTTAATTACTATTATTTTTTTAATTTTTGACGTAGAAATTGCTCTCATTCTTCCCATAATTTTAATTATTAATTTTTCTAACTTAATTATTTGAACAATTACATCAATTACCTTTATTTTAATTTTACTAATTGGGCTATATCACGAATGAAACCAAGGAGCATTAAACTGATCATCTTAGGACTGTAGTTAACTATAACATCTGATTTGCATTCAGAAAGTATTGATTTTCAATCTATCTTGAATATGAAGCGATAAATTGCAATTAGTTTCGACCTAATCTTAGATGTCTTTCATCCTTATTCTTTAATTGAAACCAAAAAAAGAGGTATATCACTGTTAATGATAAAATTGAATTTTAATTCCAATTAAAGAAACATGAAGTTCAAGTAAAAGCTGCTAACTTTTTCCTTTAATGGTTAAACTCCATTTATGTTTCTATTTATATAGTTTAATATTAAAACCTTACATTTTCACTGTAATAAAAAAGAATCTTCTTTTATAAATTACTATAATTTATTATTTAAATATTAATTATTCAAAGATTTAACTAATCTCTTTAACATCTTCAATGTCACGCTCTAATTTATAAGCTATTTGAATTAATAAACTCTTAAAATTAATAATATAATAAATCATAAAATAAATCTCAATAAATAAATTTTTAAATTATTATTCTGTAAAATTTGATTAACTAATGCCCCCTTTATAATAAATATATATATATGTTGAGCTCCTAACTGTTCTCTTCACCCTTGATCTATATTATCGTAAATAGTTTTCCCTGCTAATAAAGGATAATAAATAACCCCTAATGTTGATAAAATAGGTATATTTCACATACTTCCACTAAAATATCTAATTTTATAATAATTTAATGATTTATTAAAGAATTTTAATG
The DNA here is from genome assembly GCA_963691935.1 of Nephrotoma guestfalica. Lineage (NCBI taxonomy): Eukaryota > Metazoa > Arthropoda > Insecta > Diptera > Tipulidae > Nephrotoma > Nephrotoma guestfalica. The sequence continues at coordinate 201,926,091 of OY829913.1, read as the reverse complement.
AAATATTAGAAATTAAATACCCGATTACAGCCCCTATAATACAAATTACTAAAGTTAAGCTTTTTATAAAAAAAGGTAAACAAATTAAATCAGGAGTAGGAAATAATAATCAACTTAATATACTCCCACCAATAATTGCTATAAATAATAGACCCATCATTCCCCGTAATATAATATGCCCCTCATCATTTATTGGATGTAAAGATGTACTATTAAATTCACCAGTCAATGAATAATAAACTAACCGAAAAGAATAACAAACAGTTAATCCTGTAGAAAAAAAATACAAAAAAAATCTAAATATATTAATATTTGATAATATTACAATTTCTAAAATTAAATCCTTTGAGTAAAATCCCGCCAAAAAAGGTATACCACATAAAGCCAAATTAGCCAAATTTAAACAAGCGCTCGTTAAAGGTATCTGAGTAACTAATCCCCCCATTATTCGAATATCTTGATTATTTTTTATATTATGAATAACCGCCCCCGCACATATAAATAAAAGTGCCTTAAATAAAGCATGAGTTAATAAATGAAAAAAAGCTAATTTATAAAACCCCATAGATAAAATTCTTATTATTAACCCTAACTGACTTAAAGTAGATAAAGCAATAATTTTTTTTAAATCAAATTCAAAATTAGCCCCTAGCCCAGCCATAAACATAGTTAGCCCAGAAATTAATAATATAAATTGACCTAAATAAGTATTTTCTAATAAAATATTAAATCGGATTAGCAAATAAATTCCAGCTGTCACCAAAGTAGAAGAATGGACTAAAGCTGATACAGGTGTAGGAGCAGCTATCGCAGCTGGCAATCAAGAAGAAAAGGGAATTTGAGCTCTTTTAGTTATAGCAGCTAAAACAACTAATGCCCCAATTAATATTATTTCAAAATTATTTTTTATTATTTCTAAATAAAATACATAATTTCAAGAGCCATAATTTATTATTCAAGCAATAGCTAATAATAAGGCTACATCTCCAATTCGGTTGGACAAAGCAGTTAATATCCCTGCATTAAAAGATTTTACATTTTGAAAATAAATTACTAAACAATAAGAAACTAACCCTAATCCATCTCATCCAAGCAAAATTCTAATTAAATTAGGACTAATAATTAATAATATCATAGACAGAACAAATATCAATACTAATAAAATAAATCGATTAATATTATAATCTTCATGCATATACTCTTTTCTATAATAAATTACTATTGAAGAAATAAATAAAACAAAAGATATAAATACTAAACTAATTCAATCAAATAACAAAGTTATTACAATTCTTGTTCCATTTAAAGATAAAACTTCTCACTCAATAAAAATAATATAATCTGACATCAAAAAATTAATACCAAAAATAAAACACATAATACTAATCAACATTAAACACATAAAACTAATTAAACAAATTGAAATATTAACCATGATTTAAAATGAATTTATTTCATATCATTGACACCACAAATCAATATTTTTATTAAACTATTTAAATATAATCACAATATACAAATATCTCTTTTTAAAATTAACAAATTTAAAGGAAATCAATGCAACAATAAAATTAAATATTCACGATTTATGCCCCCTATAAAAGAATAACTGCCAGAGTATAATTTACCGTGTTGTCTATAGGAATATAAATATAATGTATAAGCAGCTCTAAAAAAAGATAACAACCCTAACATAAATATACTTACTCAAGACCAGCTAATAATTCTATTTAATAAACTAATTTCCCCCAATAAATTTAAAGACGGAGGAGCTGCTATATTACAAGAACTTAACAAAAATCACCATAAAGCTATTCTAGGTATAAAATTTAATATCCCCTTATTAATAAATAAGCTTCGTCTACCAGTACGTTCATAACTAATATTAGCTACACAAAATAAACCAGAAGAACATAACCCATGAGCAATTATCAGAGTATACGCCCCCGATACCCCCCAACTAGTTATGGTTAATGCCCCTCTTAAAACAATTCTTATATGGGCCACTGAAGAATAGGCAATTAAAGATTTCAAATCAGTTTGACGTAAACAAATAAAACTTACTAATACTCCCCCCACTAATCTAATTCTAATTCAATACCAGCTAAAAAATCCATTAATACCTTGAATTATAGGCATCACTCGCAAAATTCCATAACCCCCTAATTTTAATAAAATACCGGCTAAAATTATAGACCCAGAAACAGGAGCCTCTACATGAGCCTTAGGTAACCATAAATGTACTAAAAACATAGGTATTTTAACCAAAAAAGCAAAAATTAAAGATAAATATAGTAATAATCTAAATATATCTGTTGATAATATTATAAATTCTAAATGTCATATTTCCCCATAAACATAAAATACCCCTACTAATAAAGGCAATGAAGCAAATAAAGTATAAAATAATAAATAAACCCCTGCTTGCAATCGTTCAGGCTGATACCCCCACCCTATAATTAAAAATAAAGTTGGGATCAATCTTCCCTCAAAAAATAAATAAAACAAAAATAAATTCATTGAAGAAAAAGTTAAATAAAGAAAAATTAATAAAATAACCACAATCAATAAAAAAAAATTTCAATAATTTTGATTATAATAAATCCCACCACTAGCCATCAATATCAATGCACAAATTCAAATTCTCAATAAAATTAAACCATAAGATAAAACATCACACCCCAAAAAATAACTAATATTTCCTCAATTATTACCATAAAAATTTAAAAAAATAAAAATAAACCCCACCACAAATAAAAAATTCTGCACCATTCAATATAAATTTTTTAAAAAACATAAAGGAATCATAAATACTATTATTAATAAAATTTTTAACATTGTAATACATTAAAAGAATTAAAATAATCATTTCCATGAGTCCGAATCATAGACACTAAAACCGAAAGCCCCAATGCCCCCTCACAAACACAAAAAGTTAAATATAATATACTAAAATATATTTCATAATCATAAAATATCAAATAAATAATCATAAACATAAATAATCTTAAAACCATAAATTCTAAACTTAATAATATAATTAATAAATGTTTACAATTAAAAACAAACACTACCACACCAGATAAAAATAAAAAAATTAAAAATCCCCAATAAATAAATATTAACATTAGTTTTAATAGTTTAATAAAAACATTGGTCTTGTAAATCAAAAATAAAGACATTCTTTTTAAAACATCAAGAAAAAAAATATCTTTTTATCATTAATCTCCAAAATTAATATTTTAAATTAAACTATTTCTTGAAATTATACAATTTACACTAATTATTTGTAGATTAATTATTAGTTTTATATTTACACAAATAAAACACCCATTATCTATGGGGTTTACCCTACTAATTCAGACGTTTATTGTTTGTTTAATCTCAGGGTCTCTTATAAAAACCTTTTGATTTTCATATGTTTTATTTTTAATTTTCATTGGAGGAATATTAGTTTTATTTATCTATATAACTTCTTTAGCTTCAAATGAAATATTTAATTTTTCAATTAAAAATTTATTAGTAGTATCAATCACATTTTTTTTTTCTATTATATTAATTATACTTATCAACGATTCAATTATAATGAATTTTTATTCTTTAAACACCGAAACATCATCAATTATAAACGAAATAAATTTTACTAAAGAAAATAGACTAAATTTAAATAAATTATATAACTTTCCTTCCAATATATTAACTCTTTTACTAATTAATTATCTATTTTTAACATTAATCATTATTGTAAAAATTACCAACAACTTTTATGGCCCTTTACGACAAATTAACTAATGAATAAACCTATACGACTTTCTCACCCCTTATTCAAAATTGCCAATAATGCCCTTGTAGATCTGCCTGCTCCTTCCAATATTTCTGCTTGATGAAACTTCGGATCTCTATTAGGATTATGCCTAATTATCCAAATTTTAACAGGACTATTTTTAGCGATACACTATACAGCTAATGTTGACTTAGCCTTTAATAGAATTGCACACATTTGTCGAGATGTTAATTATGGTTGATTACTCCGAACCTTACACGCAAATGGGGCCTCCTTTTTTTTTATCTGTATTTACATACATATTGGACGAGGTATTTACTATAGATCTTATTTATATCACATAACATGATCCATCGGGGTATTAATTTTATTTGCTGTAATAGCAACAGCATTCATAGGTTATGTATTACCTTGAGGGCAAATATCTTTTTGAGGAGCAACTGTTATTACAAACCTTTTATCCGCTATTCCTTACTTGGGAACAACACTAGTACAATGAATTTGAGGAGGATTTGCAATTGATAATGCTACATTAACTCGATTTTTCACCTTACACTTTGTTTTACCATTTATTGTAGCAGCCATAACTCTTATTCATTTATTATTTCTCCATCAAACTGGTTCAAATAACCCTTTAGGAATAAACAGAAATATTGACAAAATCCCATTCCACCCCTATTTTTCTTTCAAGGATATTTTTGGATTTATTATTATATTAACTTCATTAATTGTATTAACTCTGATAGCCCCTTATATATTAGGAGATCCCGACAATTTCATCCCCGCCAATCCACTTGTTACCCCAGTACACATTCAACCAGAATGATATTTCCTATTTGCATATGCAATTCTCCGGTCCATTCCTAACAAATTAGGAGGAGTCATTGCATTAGTAGCCTCAATTGCTATTTTATTCATTCTACCTTTCACTCATACAGGCAAATTTCGAGGGCTACAATTTTACCCTATTAACCAAATCATTTTTTGACTTATAGTAATAATTATTCTTTTATTAACATGAATTGGCGCTCGTCCTGTAGAAACCCCTTATGTATTAATTGGGCAAATTCTTACCTTACTTTATTTTTCCTATTATTTAATAAGCCCCTTAATTATAATATGATGAGATAAATTAATTAATTAGTTAATGAGCTTGAATAAGCCTATGTTTTGAAAACATAATATAGAAATAAAAATTTTCTATTAACTTTACTAAAAATTATGATTTAAAACAAAATAAATATTAAAATTTTTAAACTCACAAAAAACATTAAATAATTCAACGAAAATGGTAAAAATCTTTTTCATGCCAAATATATCAATTTATCATACCGAAATCGAGGTAAAGTTCCCCGAACTCAAATAAATAAAAAAGAAATTAATATTAATTTAATATAAAAAATAAAAGAATAAATATCACACCCTAAAAAAATAACAACAAACAACATTCTCATAAATAAAATACTAGCATATTCCGCTAAAAAAATTAAAGCAAATCCCCCTCTTCTATATTCTACATTAAACCCAGAAACTAATTCAGATTCCCCCTCAGCAAAATCAAAAGGAGTACGATTAGTTTCTGCTAATATAGAAGCCCCTCAAACTAAAGCTAAAGGAAATATAATTCAAATAAATCAAATATTTTGATAAACCATAAAATTTAATAAATTATAATCCCCTACCAAAAAAACAAAACATAACAAAATCAAAGCCATTCTTACCTCATAAGAAATAGTTTGAGCTACAGCACGCAATCCCCCTAATAATGCATAATTAGAATTAGAAGATCATCCAGCGATTATAACTGTATAAACCCCCAATCTAGTACAACACAAAAAAAATAAAACTCCCAAATTAAATATAAATAAATTAGTATAATAAGGAATACATAATCAAATCAATAAAGACAAAAATAAAGAAAATACTGGGCTAAAATAATAAGGTAAATAATTAGATATCAAAGGATAAGTTTGTTCCTTTGTAAATAATTTAATTGCATCACAAAATGGTTGAGGAATTCCTATAATCCCTACCTTATTGGGGCCTTTACGAATCTGAATATAACCTAAAACTTTACGCTCTAATAATGTCAAAAAAGCCACCCCCACCATTACACACACTAACAATAATAACACTCTAATTAAACACAATAATAATTCCTGTCACATCAAGTACTACTTGTAAATAATTTACATTCATAAATTCTAAATTTATTGCACTAATCTGCCAAAGTAGTTTATTTATATTCATAAATTTTAAATATTAATATATCAAATATTTGGTCCTTTCGTACTAAAATATTTTAATTTATTAAGGATAGAAACCAACCTGGCTTACACCGGTTTGAACTCAGATCATGTAAGAATTTAAAGGTCGAACAGACCTAATATTTTAAACTTCTACACCTAAAATTACTCTTAATCCAACATCGAGGTCGCAATCTTTTTTGTCGATATGAACTCTTTAAAAAAATTACGCTGTTATCCCCAAGGTAACTTAAATTTATAATCAATAAAATTGGATCAATAAACCATAAATCAATGTAATAAAATAATAAAAGTTAAATAAATTTTACTGTCACCCCAACAAAATACTTTTTTTAATAAAATTTAAATAAATTCTTTATAAATTATATCATAAAAATATAAAGCTCTATGGGGTCTTCTCGTCCTTTAAACAAATTTTTGCCTTTTAACAAAAAAGTTAAATTCTATCATAAATTCTATAAAGACAGTCAATATTTCGTCCAACCATTCATACAAGCTTCCAATTAAAAAACTAATGATTATGCTACCTTTGCACGGTCAAAATACCGCGGCCCTTTAAATAACTTCAGTGGGCAGGTTAGACTTTAAATAAACCCAAAAAGACATGTTTTTGATAAACAGGCGAATATTTTATTTGCCGAGTTCCTTTTAAAAACCTCTCATTTATATTTATTTATAAATTTAAATATACTAATTTTATCATTATTTCTTAGTTTATTTTATTAAAACTAATATTTTAATAAAAAATTTAAAAATTCAATAAATAATATTTAACAAAAATATATTATAACATACTCACAATTAATGGCTATTTCTAAACCTACAATTATTTACTTATATAAAATTTTATAAAAATTTATTTTAAAGCTTATCCCTTAAAATATTTATATTATTAAATAACAAATTAATCAATTAATTTGTTACAATTAAAAATATCTAAATTAAATTTATTTCTTAAAAAACTAGATATATTTAAGAACGAATAACGTTTCATTTCTAATTAATAATTTTTAATATTTATGCTACAATAACTAAAATAACTAATTAGCTCTCTTAAATTCGAGAAAAATATTAATAAATATTATTTAATTAATAAACCCTGATACACAAGGTACAATAAATAAAATTTTCTTTTTAATTAATTTATTTTCAATTTATTTCATCATTCTTTCACAATACTAATACACTATAATAAATAATTATTTTATCACTAAAAACTACAAAAACCTTAAAATTAAAATTACTTTTATTATTCAAATAATTAACCAAAAATTTAATAAGATTTACTTATCAATTTAAATCGAATCGCACGAATTTCTTTTCAATGTAAATGAAAAACTTTACTATTTAAGCTTTAAATTGTCTTTCTAGATACACCTTCCGGTACATCTACTATGTTACGACTTATCTCATCTTAATAACGAGAGCGACGGGCGATATGTGCATATTTTAGAGCCAAAATCAAATAAGCTTTCTTTATTATTTTACTATCAAATCCAATTTCAAAAAAATAATTTCAATTTTTTATCCAAAAATAAATTTATTGTAACCCATTTTTACTTAATCATAAGTTGCACCTTGACCTGACATAATTTACATTAAAAATTTAAGAAAATTATTCCTTTTTAAAGACACTCTGACGACGGCGGTATACAGACTAAACAAGATTAAGTAAGGTCCAACGTGGATTATCAATTATAAAACAGGTTCCTCTGAATGGACTAAAATACCGCCAAATTTTTTAAATTTCAAGAACATAACTAATACTATTCTAGATTATTAATTTACATTTTAAATAATAGGGTATCTAATCCTAGTTTAATATTAAAATTTCATAATTTCAATATCTCAATAAATAAAATTTATTAAATTTAAAATTTCACCTAATAAATTTAACTTTCTTATATAAATTCAATTTAATTATAATCTAACCTAATTTATTCATATTTTTTGTCTAACCGCAGCAGCTGGCACAAATTTTGCTAATATTAAATAATATTACTAATTCTAAATTTCTTTAATAATTAATATTAATCACTGCGAATAAAATTTAATAAATTATTATTTAAATAATTATAAATTCCCACTAAAATTTACATGTAAAATAAATTATAAACAAATTTTTATGCTAAAATAAAACATTTTATTTATAAAAAATAAAAAAAGGGTTATAAATTAAATTTATAAATTAATCTCAACCAACCTAATACCAAATTATAAATTAAATAAGTATAAATTAAATAATAAAATTAAGTAAATATATTTACAATTTTTAATTTATAAATTAAATACTTAATATAATACTACATTATAAAATCAAAAACTTTCAATAATTATTAACTTTAACAATATATGAAAATTTTTCTATTAAATTATTATTTTTAAATCAAATAATAATTATATAACCATTAAATTAAACTAATTTTATCCCCTTATTATATAAAATTTATATAAATGGATCAATTTTTTGAATATAAATGTATATAAATTTAAACATAAATTTATATATTTATAAATAAATATATGTATATAATAAATTAAAATTATTGATTAATAAAACTTACTTTAAAAATTCAATTAAATAATAATAATAAGTATAATGATAAATTTAATTATTAGATTTTATAATTTAACATTATAATACAACTTAACCAATAAACACAACTTGTAAATTAAATACTTAATATAATACTACATTATAAAATCAAAAACTTTCAATAATTATTAACTTTAACAATATATGAAAATTTTTCTATTAAATTATTATTTTTAAATCAAATAATAATTATATAACCATTAAATTAAACTAATTTTATCCCCTTATTATATAAAATTTATATAAATGGATCAATTTTTTGAATATAAGTGTATATAAATTTAAACATAAATTTATATATTTATAAATAAATATATGTATATAATAAATTAAAATCATTGATTAATAAAACTTACTTTAAAAATTCAATTAAATAATAATAATAAGTATAATGATAAATTTAATTATTAGATTTTATAATTTAACATTATAATACAACTTAACCAATAAACACAACTTGTAAATTAAATACTTAATATAATACTACATTATAAAATCAAAAACTTTCAATAATTATTAACTTTAACAATATATGAAAATTTTTCTATTAAATTATTATTTTTAAATCAAATAATAATTATATAACCATTAAATTAAACTAATTTTATCCCCTTATTATATAAAATTTATATAAATGGATCAATTTTTTGAATATAAGTGTATATAAATTTAAACATAAATTTATATATTTATAAATAAATATATGTATATAATAAATTAAAATCATTGATTAATAAAACTTACTTTAAAAATTCAATTAAATAATAATAATAAGTATAATGATAAATTTAATTATTAGATTTTATAATTTAACATTATAATACAACTTAACCAATAAACACAACTTGTAAATTAAATACTTAATATAATACTACATTATAAAATCAAAAACTTTCAATAATTATTAACTTTAACAATATATGAAAATTTTTCTATTAAATTATTATTTTTAAATCAAATAATAATTATATAACCATTAAATTAAACTAATTTTATCCCCTTATTATATAAAATTTATATAAATGGATCAATTTTTTGAATATAAGTGTATATAAATTTAAACATAAATTTATATATTTATAAATAAATATATGTATATAATAAATTAAAATCATTGATTAATAAAACTTACTTTAAAAATTCAATTAAATAATAATAATAAGTATAATGATAAATTTAATTATTAGATTTTATAATTTAACATTATAATACAACTTAACCAATAAACACAACTTGTAAATTAAATACTTAATATAATACTACATTATAAAATCAAAAACTTTCAATAATTATTAACTTTAACAATATATGAAAATTTTTCTATTAAATTATTATTTTTAAATCAAATAATAATTATATAACCATTAAATTAAACTAATTTTATCCCCTTATTATATAAAATTTATATAAATGGATCAATTTTTTGAATATAAGTGTATATAAATTTAAACATAAATTTATATATTTATAAATAAATATATGTATATAATATAATAAATTATTTATTAAATAATAATATAAATAATAATTTACTATTTATATTAAATTATTAATAATTTCTTCTATTTTTTTCTTAATTTGTATAGATGCCTACCAAATGTATAAATATTTTAATTATTAATTCAAATTTCAGTTATTTATACGATTAATAAATGATTATTTATATATAAATATTAAATATTAATAAATAACATTATATATACATTTAATTAAATAAATAATGATTAATAAAATTTTAATATTTCCATTATAAAATACTGCCTATTTAATAAAATAATATACCTAATTAAATATTATATATATATATTAAAATATTTATATTTATATAGATTCATATAAGATAAATTTATTTTATATTAAATTATTAATAATTAATTGAATTTTAATTAAATTAATATATATAATAAATTATTTATTAAATAATAATATAAATAATAATTTACTATTTATATTAAATTATTAATAATTTCTTCTATTTTTTTCTTAATTTGTATAGATGCCTACCAAATGTATAAATATTTTAATTATTAATTCAAATTTCAGTTATTTATACGATTAATAAATGATTATTTATATATAAATATTAAATATTAATAAATAACATTATATATACATTTAATTAAATAAATAATGATTAATAAAATTTTAATATTTCCATTATAAAATACTGCCTATTTAATAAAATAATATACCTAATTAAATATTATATATATATATTAAAATATTTATATTTATATAGATTCATATAAGATAAATTTATTTTATATTAAATTATTAATAATTAATTGAATTTTAATTAAATTAATATATATAATAAATTATTTATTAAATAATAATATAAATAATAATTTACTATTTATATTAAATTATTAATAATTTCTTCTATTTTTTTCTTAATTTGTATAGATGCCTACCAAATGTATAAATATTTTAATTATTAATTCAAATTTCAGTTATTTATACGATTAATAAATGATTATTTATATATAAATATTAAATATTAATAAATAACATTATATATACATTTAATTAAATAAATAATGATTAATAAAATTTTAATATTTCCATTATAAAATACTGCCTATTTAATAAAATAATATACCTAATTAAATATTATATATATATATTAAAATATTTATATTTATATAGATTCATATAAGATAAATTTATTTTATATTAAATTATTAATAATTAATTGAATTTTAATTAAATTAATATATATAATAAATTATTTATTAAATAATAATATAAATAATAATTTACTATTTATATTAAATTATTAATAATTTCTTCTATTTTTTTCTTAATTTGTATAGATGCCTACCAAATGTATAAATATTTTAATTATTAATTCAAATTTCAGTTATTTATACGATTAATAAATGATTATTTATATATAAATATTAAATATTAATAAATAACATTATATATACATTTAATTAAATAAATAATGATTAATAAAATTTTAATATTTCCATTATAAAATACTGCCTATTTAATAAAATAATATACCTAATTAAATATTATATATATATATTAAAATATTTATATTTATATAGATTCATATAAGATAAATTTATTTTATATTAAATTATTAATAATTAATTGAATTTTAATTAAATTAATATATATAATAAATTATTTAATATACATATATATTCATTTAATTAAAATATAAATATACTAATTTTAATTACCTAATTAAAATTAAGAAATAACATCTATTAAATTCCATGATTATCAAAATTTACAATAAATGTTAATGAATTGCCTGAAAAAGGACTACCTTGATAGGGTAAATTATGTGGAGATATTTACCACATTCATTATATTTAATAGAATTAAACTATTCCTAAAAGTATCAAAAACTTTTGTGCCTCATACACTAAAATATAAAAAAGATAAGCTAAATAAGCTACTGGGTTCATACCCCATTTATAAAGGCCTTACTCCTTTTCTTTTTAATTTTTAAAAATTCATCTAAGCTATTATTCTTAATTACTTTAATTAGAGGGACATTAATTACAATTTCCTCAAATTCATGACTAGGAGCCTGAATAGGATTAGAAATTAATTTATTATCTTTTATCCCCTTGATAATGAATTATAATAATCTTATAAGATCTGAAGCATCATTAAAGTATTTTTTAACCCAGGCTTTAGCTTCATCCCTTCTTCTATTTTCTGTAATTTTAATATTAATATCTTTTAATATAAATTGATATCACAGAGAATTTACTACAATATACCCCCTAATAATTAATTCTTGCCTTTTACTTAAAATAGGAGCTGCTCCTTTCCATTTTTGATTTCCTGGAGTAATAGAAGGGCTAAATTGATTTAACGGGTTTATTTTAATAACTTGACAAAAAATTGCACCTTTAATGTTAGTTTCTTATTTTATTACTCCTAATTTATTTAAAATAATTATTTGTCTTTCTATTTTAATCGGGTCCATTGGAGGATTAAACCAAACAAGTTTACGAAAAATAATAGCATTTTCATCCATTAATCATTTAGGTTGAATATTAGCCGCCATACTATCAAATGAAAATTTATGAGAATTTTACTTTTACATTTATACTTTTTTATCTTTAACTATTCTAATTCTATTCAATAGATTAAAAGTCTTTCATGTAAATCAAGTTTTTTTTGTTATAAATAATAACCCATTAATTAAATTTTTAATATTCACTCTTTTTTTATCTCTAGGAGGACTACCACCATTTCTGGGGTTTGCACCAAAATGATTAGTAATTCAATATTTAACAATAAATAAGGATATTTTATTAATAATTTTAATAACTTCTCTAACATTAATTACTTTATTCTATTATATCCGAATCTGTTATGCTTCATTTCTTATTAATTATTGAGAAATCAATTGATTCAACAAAATTCAATTAAGACCAATAAAATTAATTTTATTGTTATTTTTTTCTTTCATCTCTATAACCGGAATGTTATTAGTAAATTTTTCTTATTTTTTAATTTAGCCCTTTAATTAAGGCTTTAAGTTAAATAAACTAATAGCCTTCAAAGTTATAAATATAAGTCAAATTCTTTTAAGCCTTAGTAATTATTACTCCTTTAGAATTGCAGTCTAATATCATTATTATGACTATAAAGCCCAATTAACATTTAATTTTGATTAAATATATAAATTAAATTGATTAAAGAAGATATTCTTCATATATAAATTTACAATCTACTGCTTACACTTCAGCCATTTAATCGCAACAATGGCTATTTTCCACAAATCATAAAGATATTGGTACTTTATATTTTATTTTTGGTGCTTGAGCCGGTATAATCGGCACTTCACTAAGAATCCTTATTCGAGCTGAATTAGGACATCCTGGGGCATTAATTGGTGATGATCAGATTTATAATGTCATCGTAACTGCCCATGCTTTCATTATAATTTTTTTTATAGTTATACCTATTATAATTGGGGGATTCGGAAATTGATTAGTCCCTTTAATATTAGGGGCTCCTGATATAGCATTCCCCCGAATAAATAATATAAGTTTCTGAATATTACCTCCTTCTCTTACTCTTTTATTAGCCAGTAGTATAGTAGAAAATGGGGCCGGTACAGGTTGAACAGTTTATCCCCCCCTGTCAGCCAGAATCGCCCATACAGGTGCCTCTGTGGATTTAGCAATTTTTTCATTACACTTAGCTGGAATTTCTTCTATTTTAGGAGCTGTAAATTTTATTACTACTACTATTAATATACGATCTAGAGGAATTACCTTAGACCGTATGCCTTTATTTGTTTGATCTGTAGTTATTACAGCAATTTTATTATTACTCTCATTACCTGTTTTAGCGGGGGCCATTACAATACTTTTAACTGATCGAAATTTAAATACCTCATTTTTCGACCCTGCGGGGGGAGGTGACCCTATTCTATACCAACATTTATTTTGATTTTTTGGACACCCAGAAGTTTATATTCTAATTCTTCCGGGATTTGGGATAATTTCACATGTAATTAGCCAAGAAAGAGGAAAAAAAGAAACATTCGGAGCATTAGGAATAATTTATGCAATATTAGCAATTGGTTTATTAGGATTTATTGTTTGAGCTCATCATATATTTACAGTGGGTATAGATGTTGATACCCGAGCATACTTTACTTCAGCTACTATAATTATTGCTGTCCCAACAGGTATTAAAATTTTTAGTTGACTTGCAACTTTACATGGATCTCAATTAACCTATTCCCCGTCATTATTATGATCATTAGGGTTTGTATTTTTATTCACTATTGGAGGATTAACAGGAGTAATTTTAGCTAACTCATCAATTGATATTATTTTACATGATACTTATTATGTAGTAGCTCATTTCCATTATGTATTATCAATAGGAGCTGTATTTGCTATTATAGCAGGATTTGTTCATTGATATCCTTTATTAACAGGTTTAACAATAAATTCTCAATGATTAAAAATACAATTTACCATTATATTTCTAGGTGTTAATTTAACATTTTTCCCACAACATTTTCTAGGACTAGCAGGAATACCTCGGCGATACTCTGATTACCCTGATGCTTACACATCTTGAAATATTATTTCTACTATTGGGTCAACAATCTCCTTAGTGGGTATTTTAATATTCTTATTTATTATTTGAGAAAGTATAATTGTTAAACGGTTAGCAATTTATCCAATTCAATTAAATTCTTCTATTGAATGATATCAAAATTTACCCCCAGCTGAACATAGCTACTCAGAATTACCCTTATTAACTAACTAATCTAATGTGGCAGATTAGTGCAATGGATTTAAGCTCCATATATAAAGTTTCTCTTTCATTAGAATTCTAACTAATGGCAACTTGATCAAATTTAGGATTACAAGATAGAGCTTCACCTATCATAGAACAACTCACATTCTTTCATGATCACGCACTAATAATTTTAACAATAATTACTATTTTAGTTGGTTATGTAATAGCAACATTAAGATTTAATAAATTTACTAATCGATATTTATTATCAGGACAATTAATTGAAATTATCTGAACAATTCTACCAGCTATTATTTTAGTATTTATTGCTATACCTTCATTACGTTTACTTTATTTAATAGATGAAATTTATAACCCTTCAATTACATTAAAAACAATTGGTCATCAATGATACTGAAGTTATGAATTCTCAGATTTTAATAAACTTGAATTTGATTCATACATAATCCCAACAACTGACTTGAAACTAAGAGAATTCCGACTTTTAGATGTTGATACCCGAGTTGTATTACCCCTAAATACTCAAATTCGAGTCTTAGTATCAGCTGCTGATGTTTTACATTCATGAACTGTGCCGGCCTTAGGGGTTAAAATTGATGCAACCCCTGGCCGATTAAATCAAACAAGCTTTTTAATTAACCGGCCAGGATTATTTTATGGCCAATGTTCAGAAATTTGTGGAGCTAATCACAGATTTATACCTATTGTCATTGAAAGTGTTCCAATAAATTATTTCATTAATTGAATTAAAACTTTTAATTCCTCATTAGATGACTGAAAGCAAGTATTGGTCTCTTAAACCACTTTATAGTAATATAGCAACTACTTCTAATGAAAAAATTAGTTAACATATAACATTAGTTTGTCAAGCTAAAATTATCAATTTATTGATATTTTTTAATTCCACAAATATCCCCAATTAATTGATTGTTACTATTTATTCTTTTTTCAATAATTCTAATTATTTTTAATACTTTAAATTATTTTTCATTTTTACCATCAACTCCAAAAACTCACTTAATAACAAAAAAATCTTATACCCCTCTAAATTGAAAATGATAACAAATTTATTCTCTGTTTTTGACCCTTCAACTAATATTTTTAATCTATCTTTAAATTGAATAAGAACTTTTTTAGGATTATTAATAATCCCCCCTATATTTTGATTTATCCCCTCTCGATACCATATTATTTGAAATAATATTTTATCTACCCTCCATAAAGAATTTAAAACTCTTTTAGGAGTGACAGGCCACAAGGGCAGAACATTCATTTTTATCTCTTTATTTTCATTAATTTTATTTAATAATTTAATTGGACTTTTTCCTTACGTATTCACTAGTTCAAGTCATTTAGTATTTACTTTAAGTCTAGCCCTCCCTCTTTGATTATCATTTATATTATATGGATGAATTAACCATACCCAGCATATATTCGCTCACCTAGTCCCTCAAGGAACCCCTGCTATTCTTATACCATTTATAGTTTGTATTGAAACAATTAGAAATATTATTCGACCAGGAACTTTAGCAGTTCGATTAGCCGCCAACATAATTGCAGGGCATTTACTGTTAACTTTATTAGGAAATACAGGGAATTCATTACCTCAATACCTTTTAATTTTCTTAATCATTACTCAAATTGCACTTTTAATACTTGAAGTAGCAGTATCAATTATCCAATCTTATGTATTTGCAATTTTAAGAACTCTTTATTCTAGAGAAGTAAACTATGTCAACACACTCAAACCATACCTTTCATCTAGTTGATTTTAGACCCTGACCTTTAACAGGAGCTATTGGAGCTTTTACAACTGTAGCTGGCCTTGTCAAATGATTCCATCAATATGAAATAAATTTATTTATACTTGGTACATTGATCACTCTTTTAACTATATATCAATGATGACGAGATATTTCCCGAGAAGGAACATTCCAAGGCCTTCATACATACTCTGTAACTATTGGATTACGTTGAGGAATAATTTTATTTATTATTTCTGAAGTATTCTTTTTCATTTCTTTTTTTTGAGCCTTTTTCCACAGTAGCCTTTCCCCTGCTATCGAATTAGGGGCAATATGACCCCCTGTAAGTATTATCCCCTTTAACCCATTCCAAATTCCTCTATTAAATACTGCAATTTTATTAGCTTCAGGAGTAACTGTTACCTGAGCCCACCACGCTCTAATAAATGGAAATCATTCACAAACTACTCAAGGCTTATTATTCACAGTTATTCTAGGAGTTTATTTTACTATTTTACAAGTTTATGAATATCTAGAAGCCCCTTTTACTATTGCAGATTCAGTTTATGGGTCTACATTCTTCGTAGCCACAGGATTTCACGGATTACATGTATTAATCGGAACTACCTTTTTACTTACTTGTCTCCTTCGCCACATAAACTATCATTTCTCAAATAATCATCATTTTGGATTTGAAGCTGCTGCCTGATATTGACATTTTGTAGATGTAGTATGATTATTTTTATATATTTCTATTTACTGATGAGGTAGATAATTATTCATATAGTATATCAGTATGCCTGACTTCCAATCATGAGGACTAAATAATTTAGTATGAATAATCTATTCAACTTTAATATCAAGTATAATAATTATATTAATTGCAATTATAGTAATATTGTTAGCCTCTATCCTATCAAAAAAATCATTTATAGATCGAGAAAAATGTTCTCCATTTGAATGTGGATTTGACCCTAAATCCTCATCCCGAATTCCTTTTTCTCTCCGATTCTTCTTAATTACTATTATTTTTTTAATTTTTGACGTAGAAATTGCTCTCATTCTTCCCATAATTTTAATTATTAATTTTTCTAACTTAATTATTTGAACAATTACATCAATTACCTTTATTTTAATTTTACTAATTGGGCTATATCACGAATGAAACCAAGGAGCATTAAACTGATCATCTTAGGACTGTAGTTAACTATAACATCTGATTTGCATTCAGAAAGTATTGATTTTCAATCTATCTTGAATATGAAGCGATAAATTGCAATTAGTTTCGACCTAATCTTAGATGTCTTTCATCCTTATTCTTTAATTGAAACCAAAAAAAGAGGTATATCACTGTTAATGATAAAATTGAATTTTAATTCCAATTAAAGAAACATGAAGTTCAAGTAAAAGCTGCTAACTTTTTCCTTTAATGGTTAAACTCCATTTATGTTTCTATTTATATAGTTTAATATTAAAACCTTACATTTTCACTGTAATAAAAAAGAATCTTCTTTTATAAATTACTATAATTTATTATTTAAATATTAATTATTCAAAGATTTAACTAATCTCTTTAACATCTTCAATGTCACGCTCTAATTTATAAGCTATTTGAATTAATAAACTCTTAAAATTAATAATATAATAAATCATAAAATAAATCTCAATAAATAAATTTTTAAATTATTATTCTGTAAAATTTGATTAACTAATGCCCCCTTTATAATAAATATATATATATGTTGAGCTCCTAACTGTTCTCTTCACCCTTGATCTATATTATCGTAAATAGTTTTCCCTGCTAATAAAGGATAATAAATAACCCCTAATGTTGATAAAATAGGTATATTTCACATACTTCCACTAAAATATCTAATTTTATAATAATTTAATGATTTATTAAAGAATTTTAATGAAATATTAGAAATTAAATACCCGATTACAGCCCCTATAATACAAATTACTAAAGTTAAGCTTTTTATAAAAAAAGGTAAACAAATTAAATCAGGAGTAGGAAATAATAATCAACTTAATATACTCCCACCAATAATTGCTATAAATAATAGACCCATCATTCCCCGTAATATAATATGCCCCTCATCATTTATTGGATGTAAAGATGTACTATTAAATTCACCAGTCAATGAATAATAAACTAACCGAAAAGAATAACAAACAGTTAATCCTGTAGAAAAAAAATACAAAAAAAATCTAAATATATTAATATTTGATAATATTACAATTTCTAAAATTAAATCCTTTGAGTAAAATCCCGCCAAAAAAGGTATACCACATAAAGCCAAATTAGCCAAATTTAAACAAGCGCTCGTTAAAGGTATCTGAGTAACTAATCCCCCCATTATTCGAATATCTTGATTATTTTTTATATTATGAATAACCGCCCCCGCACATATAAATAAAAGTGCCTTAAATAAAGCATGAGTTAATAAATGAAAAAAAGCTAATTTA
Organism: Nephrotoma guestfalica; assembly: GCA_963691935.1. NCBI lineage: Eukaryota > Metazoa > Arthropoda > Insecta > Diptera > Tipulidae > Nephrotoma > Nephrotoma guestfalica. The sequence goes on along the minus strand of OY829913.1, from coordinate 201,906,966 downwards.
TAAAACCCCATAGATAAAATTCTTATTATTAACCCTAACTGACTTAAAGTAGATAAAGCAATAATTTTTTTTAAATCAAATTCAAAATTAGCCCCTAGCCCAGCCATAAACATAGTTAGCCCAGAAATTAATAATATAAATTGACCTAAATAAGTATTTTCTAATAAAATATTAAATCGGATTAGCAAATAAATTCCAGCTGTCACCAAAGTAGAAGAATGGACTAAAGCTGATACAGGTGTAGGAGCAGCTATCGCAGCTGGCAATCAAGAAGAAAAGGGAATTTGAGCTCTTTTAGTTATAGCAGCTAAAACAACTAATGCCCCAATTAATATTATTTCAAAATTATTTTTTATTATTTCTAAATAAAATACATAATTTCAAGAGCCATAATTTATTATTCAAGCAATAGCTAATAATAAGGCTACATCTCCAATTCGGTTGGACAAAGCAGTTAATATCCCTGCATTAAAAGATTTTACATTTTGAAAATAAATTACTAAACAATAAGAAACTAACCCTAATCCATCTCATCCAAGCAAAATTCTAATTAAATTAGGACTAATAATTAATAATATCATAGACAGAACAAATATCAATACTAATAAAATAAATCGATTAATATTATAATCTTCATGCATATACTCTTTTCTATAATAAATTACTATTGAAGAAATAAATAAAACAAAAGATATAAATACTAAACTAATTCAATCAAATAACAAAGTTATTACAATTCTTGTTCCATTTAAAGATAAAACTTCTCACTCAATAAAAATAATATAATCTGACATCAAAAAATTAATACCAAAAATAAAACACATAATACTAATCAACATTAAACACATAAAACTAATTAAACAAATTGAAATATTAACCATGATTTAAAATGAATTTATTTCATATCATTGACACCACAAATCAATATTTTTATTAAACTATTTAAATATAATCACAATATACAAATATCTCTTTTTAAAATTAACAAATTTAAAGGAAATCAATGCAACAATAAAATTAAATATTCACGATTTATGCCCCCTATAAAAGAATAACTGCCAGAGTATAATTTACCGTGTTGTCTATAGGAATATAAATATAATGTATAAGCAGCTCTAAAAAAAGATAACAACCCTAACATAAATATACTTACTCAAGACCAGCTAATAATTCTATTTAATAAACTAATTTCCCCCAATAAATTTAAAGACGGAGGAGCTGCTATATTACAAGAACTTAACAAAAATCACCATAAAGCTATTCTAGGTATAAAATTTAATATCCCCTTATTAATAAATAAGCTTCGTCTACCAGTACGTTCATAACTAATATTAGCTACACAAAATAAACCAGAAGAACATAACCCATGAGCAATTATCAGAGTATACGCCCCCGATACCCCCCAACTAGTTATGGTTAATGCCCCTCTTAAAACAATTCTTATATGGGCCACTGAAGAATAGGCAATTAAAGATTTCAAATCAGTTTGACGTAAACAAATAAAACTTACTAATACTCCCCCCACTAATCTAATTCTAATTCAATACCAGCTAAAAAATCCATTAATACCTTGAATTATAGGCATCACTCGCAAAATTCCATAACCCCCTAATTTTAATAAAATACCGGCTAAAATTATAGACCCAGAAACAGGAGCCTCTACATGAGCCTTAGGTAACCATAAATGTACTAAAAACATAGGTATTTTAACCAAAAAAGCAAAAATTAAAGATAAATATAGTAATAATCTAAATATATCTGTTGATAATATTATAAATTCTAAATGTCATATTTCCCCATAAACATAAAATACCCCTACTAATAAAGGCAATGAAGCAAATAAAGTATAAAATAATAAATAAACCCCTGCTTGCAATCGTTCAGGCTGATACCCCCACCCTATAATTAAAAATAAAGTTGGGATCAATCTTCCCTCAAAAAATAAATAAAACAAAAATAAATTCATTGAAGAAAAAGTTAAATAAAGAAAAATTAATAAAATAACCACAATCAATAAAAAAAAATTTCAATAATTTTGATTATAATAAATCCCACCACTAGCCATCAATATCAATGCACAAATTCAAATTCTCAATAAAATTAAACCATAAGATAAAACATCACACCCCAAAAAATAACTAATATTTCCTCAATTATTACCATAAAAATTTAAAAAAATAAAAATAAACCCCACCACAAATAAAAAATTCTGCACCATTCAATATAAATTTTTTAAAAAACATAAAGGAATCATAAATACTATTATTAATAAAATTTTTAACATTGTAATACATTAAAAGAATTAAAATAATCATTTCCATGAGTCCGAATCATAGACACTAAAACCGAAAGCCCCAATGCCCCCTCACAAACACAAAAAGTTAAATATAATATACTAAAATATATTTCATAATCATAAAATATCAAATAAATAATCATAAACATAAATAATCTTAAAACCATAAATTCTAAACTTAATAATATAATTAATAAATGTTTACAATTAAAAACAAACACTACCACACCAGATAAAAATAAAAAAATTAAAAATCCCCAATAAATAAATATTAACATTAGTTTTAATAGTTTAATAAAAACATTGGTCTTGTAAATCAAAAATAAAGACATTCTTTTTAAAACATCAAGAAAAAAAATATCTTTTTATCATTAATCTCCAAAATTAATATTTTAAATTAAACTATTTCTTGAAATTATACAATTTACACTAATTATTTGTAGATTAATTATTAGTTTTATATTTACACAAATAAAACACCCATTATCTATGGGGTTTACCCTACTAATTCAGACGTTTATTGTTTGTTTAATCTCAGGGTCTCTTATAAAAACCTTTTGATTTTCATATGTTTTATTTTTAATTTTCATTGGAGGAATATTAGTTTTATTTATCTATATAACTTCTTTAGCTTCAAATGAAATATTTAATTTTTCAATTAAAAATTTATTAGTAGTATCAATCACATTTTTTTTTTTCTATTATATTAATTATACTTATCAACGATTCAATTATAATGAATTTTTATTCTTTAAACACCGAAACATCATCAATTATAAACGAAATAAATTTTACTAAAGAAAATAGACTAAATTTAAATAAATTATATAACTTTCCTTCCAATATATTAACTCTTTTACTAATTAATTATCTATTTTTAACATTAATCATTATTGTAAAAATTACCAACAACTTTTATGGCCCTTTACGACAAATTAACTAATGAATAAACCTATACGACTTTCTCACCCCTTATTCAAAATTGCCAATAATGCCCTTGTAGATCTGCCTGCTCCTTCCAATATTTCTGCTTGATGAAACTTCGGATCTCTATTAGGATTATGCCTAATTATCCAAATTTTAACAGGACTATTTTTAGCGATACACTATACAGCTAATGTTGACTTAGCCTTTAATAGAATTGCACACATTTGTCGAGATGTTAATTATGGTTGATTACTCCGAACCTTACACGCAAATGGGGCCTCCTTTTTTTTTATCTGTATTTACATACATATTGGACGAGGTATTTACTATAGATCTTATTTATATCACATAACATGATCCATCGGGGTATTAATTTTATTTGCTGTAATAGCAACAGCATTCATAGGTTATGTATTACCTTGAGGGCAAATATCTTTTTGAGGAGCAACTGTTATTACAAACCTTTTATCCGCTATTCCTTACTTGGGAACAACACTAGTACAATGAATTTGAGGAGGATTTGCAATTGATAATGCTACATTAACTCGATTTTTCACCTTACACTTTGTTTTACCATTTATTGTAGCAGCCATAACTCTTATTCATTTATTATTTCTCCATCAAACTGGTTCAAATAACCCTTTAGGAATAAACAGAAATATTGACAAAATCCCATTCCACCCCTATTTTTCTTTCAAGGATATTTTTGGATTTATTATTATATTAACTTCATTAATTGTATTAACTCTGATAGCCCCTTATATATTAGGAGATCCCGACAATTTCATCCCCGCCAATCCACTTGTTACCCCAGTACACATTCAACCAGAATGATATTTCCTATTTGCATATGCAATTCTCCGGTCCATTCCTAACAAATTAGGAGGAGTCATTGCATTAGTAGCCTCAATTGCTATTTTATTCATTCTACCTTTCACTCATACAGGCAAATTTCGAGGGCTACAATTTTACCCTATTAACCAAATCATTTTTTGACTTATAGTAATAATTATTCTTTTATTAACATGAATTGGCGCTCGTCCTGTAGAAACCCCTTATGTATTAATTGGGCAAATTCTTACCTTACTTTATTTTTCCTATTATTTAATAAGCCCCTTAATTATAATATGATGAGATAAATTAATTAATTAGTTAATGAGCTTGAATAAGCCTATGTTTTGAAAACATAATATAGAAATAAAAATTTTCTATTAACTTTACTAAAAATTATGATTTAAAACAAAATAAATATTAAAATTTTTAAACTCACAAAAAACATTAAATAATTCAACGAAAATGGTAAAAATCTTTTTCATGCCAAATATATCAATTTATCATACCGAAATCGAGGTAAAGTTCCCCGAACTCAAATAAATAAAAAAGAAATTAATATTAATTTAATATAAAAAATAAAAGAATAAATATCACACCCTAAAAAAATAACAACAAACAACATTCTCATAAATAAAATACTAGCATATTCCGCTAAAAAAATTAAAGCAAATCCCCCTCTTCTATATTCTACATTAAACCCAGAAACTAATTCAGATTCCCCCTCAGCAAAATCAAAAGGAGTACGATTAGTTTCTGCTAATATAGAAGCCCCTCAAACTAAAGCTAAAGGAAATATAATTCAAATAAATCAAATATTTTGATAAACCATAAAATTTAATAAATTATAATCCCCTACCAAAAAAACAAAACATAACAAAATCAAAGCCATTCTTACCTCATAAGAAATAGTTTGAGCTACAGCACGCAATCCCCCTAATAATGCATAATTAGAATTAGAAGATCATCCAGCGATTATAACTGTATAAACCCCCAATCTAGTACAACACAAAAAAAATAAAACTCCCAAATTAAATATAAATAAATTAGTATAATAAGGAATACATAATCAAATCAATAAAGACAAAAATAAAGAAAATACTGGGCTAAAATAATAAGGTAAATAATTAGATATCAAAGGATAAGTTTGTTCCTTTGTAAATAATTTAATTGCATCACAAAATGGTTGAGGAATTCCTATAATCCCTACCTTATTGGGGCCTTTACGAATCTGAATATAACCTAAAACTTTACGCTCTAATAATGTCAAAAAAGCCACCCCCACCATTACACACACTAACAATAATAACACTCTAATTAAACACAATAATAATTCCTGTCACATCAAGTACTACTTGTAAATAATTTACATTCATAAATTCTAAATTTATTGCACTAATCTGCCAAAGTAGTTTATTTATATTCATAAATTTTAAATATTAATATATCAAATATTTGGTCCTTTCGTACTAAAATATTTTAATTTATTAAGGATAGAAACCAACCTGGCTTACACCGGTTTGAACTCAGATCATGTAAGAATTTAAAGGTCGAACAGACCTAATATTTTAAACTTCTACACCTAAAATTACTCTTAATCCAACATCGAGGTCGCAATCTTTTTTGTCGATATGAACTCTTTAAAAAAATTACGCTGTTATCCCCAAGGTAACTTAAATTTATAATCAATAAAATTGGATCAATAAACCATAAATCAATGTAATAAAATAATAAAAGTTAAATAAATTTTACTGTCACCCCAACAAAATACTTTTTTTAATAAAATTTAAATAAATTCTTTATAAATTATATCATAAAAATATAAAGCTCTATGGGGTCTTCTCGTCCTTTAAACAAATTTTTGCCTTTTAACAAAAAAGTTAAATTCTATCATAAATTCTATAAAGACAGTCAATATTTCGTCCAACCATTCATACAAGCTTCCAATTAAAAAACTAATGATTATGCTACCTTTGCACGGTCAAAATACCGCGGCCCTTTAAATAACTTCAGTGGGCAGGTTAGACTTTAAATAAACCCAAAAAGACATGTTTTTGATAAACAGGCGAATATTTTATTTGCCGAGTTCCTTTTAAAAACCTCTCATTTATATTTATTTATAAATTTAAATATACTAATTTTATCATTATTTCTTAGTTTATTTTATTAAAACTAATATTTTAATAAAAAATTTAAAAATTCAATAAATAATATTTAACAAAAATATATTATAACATACTCACAATTAATGGCTATTTCTAAACCTACAATTATTTACTTATATAAAATTTTATAAAAATTTATTTTAAAGCTTATCCCTTAAAATATTTATATTATTAAATAACAAATTAATCAATTAATTTGTTACAATTAAAAATATCTAAATTAAATTTATTTCTTAAAAAACTAGATATATTTAAGAACGAATAACGTTTCATTTCTAATTAATAATTTTTAATATTTATGCTACAATAACTAAAATAACTAATTAGCTCTCTTAAATTCGAGAAAAATATTAATAAATATTATTTAATTAATAAACCCTGATACACAAGGTACAATAAATAAAATTTTCTTTTTAATTAATTTATTTTCAATTTATTTCATCATTCTTTCACAATACTAATACACTATAATAAATAATTATTTTATCACTAAAAACTACAAAAACCTTAAAATTAAAATTACTTTTATTATTCAAATAATTAACCAAAAATTTAATAAGATTTACTTATCAATTTAAATCGAATCGCACGAATTTCTTTTCAATGTAAATGAAAAACTTTACTATTTAAGCTTTAAATTGTCTTTCTAGATACACCTTCCGGTACATCTACTATGTTACGACTTATCTCATCTTAATAACGAGAGCGACGGGCGATATGTGCATATTTTAGAGCCAAAATCAAATAAGCTTTCTTTATTATTTTACTATCAAATCCAATTTCAAAAAAATAATTTCAATTTTTTATCCAAAAATAAATTTATTGTAACCCATTTTTACTTAATCATAAGTTGCACCTTGACCTGACATAATTTACATTAAAAATTTAAGAAAATTATTCCTTTTTAAAGACACTCTGACGACGGCGGTATACAGACTAAACAAGATTAAGTAAGGTCCAACGTGGATTATCAATTATAAAACAGGTTCCTCTGAATGGACTAAAATACCGCCAAATTTTTTAAATTTCAAGAACATAACTAATACTATTCTAGATTATTAATTTACATTTTAAATAATAGGGTATCTAATCCTAGTTTAATATTAAAATTTCATAATTTCAATATCTCAATAAATAAAATTTATTAAATTTAAAATTTCACCTAATAAATTTAACTTTCTTATATAAATTCAATTTAATTATAATCTAACCTAATTTATTCATATTTTTTGTCTAACCGCAGCAGCTGGCACAAATTTTGCTAATATTAAATAATATTACTAATTCTAAATTTCTTTAATAATTAATATTAATCACTGCGAATAAAATTTAATAAATTATTATTTAAATAATTATAAATTCCCACTAAAATTTACATGTAAAATAAATTATAAACAAATTTTTATGCTAAAATAAAACATTTTATTTATAAAAAATAAAAAAAGGGTTATAAATTAAATTTATAAATTAATCTCAACCAACCTAATACCAAATTATAAATTAAATAAGTATAAATTAAATAATAAAATTTAGTAAATATATTTACAATTTTTAACTTATAAAGTACAATATACAAATATCTCTTTTTAAAATTAACAAATTTAAAGGAAATCAATGCAACAATAAAATTAAATATTCACGATTTATGCCCCCTATAAAAGAATAACTGCCAGAGTATAATTTACCGTGTTGTCTATAGGAATATAAATATAATGTATAAGCAGCTCTAAAAAAAGATAACAACCCTAACATAAATATACTTACTCAAGACCAGCTAATAATTCTATTTAATAAACTAATTTCCCCCAATAAATTTAAAGACGGAGGAGCTGCTATATTACAAGAACTTAACAAAAATCACCATAAAGCTATTCTAGGTATAAAATTTAATATCCCCTTATTAATAAATAAGCTTCGTCTACCAGTACGTTCATAACTAATATTAGCTACACAAAATAAACCAGAAGAACATAACCCATGAGCAATTATCAGAGTATACGCCCCCGATACCCCCCAACTAGTTATGGTTAATGCCCCTCTTAAAACAATTCTTATATGGGCCACTGAAGAATAGGCAATTAAAGATTTCAAATCAGTTTGACGTAAACAAATAAAACTTACTAATACTCCCCCCACTAATCTAATTCTAATTCAATACCAGCTAAAAAATCCATTAATACCTTGAATTATAGGCATCACTCGCAAAATTCCATAACCCCCTAATTTTAATAAAATACCGGCTAAAATTATAGACCCAGAAACAGGAGCCTCTACATGAGCCTTAGGTAACCATAAATGTACTAAAAACATAGGTATTTTAACCAAAAAAGCAAAAATTAAAGATAAATATAGTAATAATCTAAATATATCTGTTGATAATATTATAAATTCTAAATGTCATATTTCCCCATAAACATAAAATACCCCTACTAATAAAGGCAATGAAGCAAATAAAGTATAAAATAATAAATAAACCCCTGCTTGCAATCGTTCAGGCTGATACCCCCACCCTATAATTAAAAATAAAGTTGGGATCAATCTTCCCTCAAAAAATAAATAAAACAAAAATAAATTCATTGAAGAAAAAGTTAAATAAAGAAAAATTAATAAAATAACCACAATCAATAAAAAAAAATTTCAATAATTTTGATTATAATAAATCCCACCACTAGCCATCAATATCAATGCACAAATTCAAATTCTCAATAAAATTAAACCATAAGATAAAACATCACACCCCAAAAAATAACTAATATTTCCTCAATTATTACCATAAAAATTTAAAAAAATAAAAATAAACCCCACCACAAATAAAAAATTCTGCACCATTCAATATAAATTTTTTAAAAAACATAAAGGAATCATAAATACTATTATTAATAAAATTTTTAACATTGTAATACATTAAAAGAATTAAAATAATCATTTCCATGAGTCCGAATCATAGACACTAAAACCGAAAGCCCCAATGCCCCCTCACAAACACAAAAAGTTAAATATAATATACTAAAATATATTTCATAATCATAAAATATCAAATAAATAATCATAAACATAAATAATCTTAAAACCATAAATTCTAAACTTAATAATATAATTAATAAATGTTTACAATTAAAAACAAACACTACCACACCAGATAAAAATAAAAAAATTAAAAATCCCCAATAAATAAATATTAACATTAGTTTTAATAGTTTAATAAAAACATTGGTCTTGTAAATCAAAAATAAAGACATTCTTTTTAAAACATCAAGAAAAAAAATATCTTTTTATCATTAATCTCCAAAATTAATATTTTAAATTAAACTATTTCTTGAAATTATACAATTTACACTAATTATTTGTAGATTAATTATTAGTTTTATATTTACACAAATAAAACACCCATTATCTATGGGGTTTACCCTACTAATTCAGACGTTTATTGTTTGTTTAATCTCAGGGTCTCTTATAAAAACCTTTTGATTTTCATATGTTTTATTTTTAATTTTCATTGGAGGAATATTAGTTTTATTTATCTATATAACTTCTTTAGCTTCAAATGAAATATTTAATTTTTCAATTAAAAATTTATTAGTAGTATCAATCACATTTTTTTTTTCTATTATATTAATTATACTTATCAACGATTCAATTATAATGAATTTTTATTCTTTAAACACCGAAACATCATCAATTATAAACGAAATAAATTTTACTAAAGAAAATAGACTAAATTTAAATAAATTATATAACTTTCCTTCCAATATATTAACTCTTTTACTAATTAATTATCTATTTTTAACATTAATCATTATTGTAAAAATTACCAACAACTTTTATGGCCCTTTACGACAAATTAACTAATGAATAAACCTATACGACTTTCTCACCCCTTATTCAAAATTGCCAATAATGCCCTTGTAGATCTGCCTGCTCCTTCCAATATTTCTGCTTGATGAAACTTCGGATCTCTATTAGGATTATGCCTAATTATCCAAATTTTAACAGGACTATTTTTAGCGATACACTATACAGCTAATGTTGACTTAGCCTTTAATAGAATTGCACACATTTGTCGAGATGTTAATTATGGTTGATTACTCCGAACCTTACACGCAAATGGGGCCTCCTTTTTTTTTATCTGTATTTACATACATATTGGACGAGGTATTTACTATAGATCTTATTTATATCACATAACATGATCCATCGGGGTATTAATTTTATTTGCTGTAATAGCAACAGCATTCATAGGTTATGTATTACCTTGAGGGCAAATATCTTTTTGAGGAGCAACTGTTATTACAAACCTTTTATCCGCTATTCCTTACTTGGGAACAACACTAGTACAATGAATTTGAGGAGGATTTGCAATTGATAATGCTACATTAACTCGATTTTTCACCTTACACTTTGTTTTACCATTTATTGTAGCAGCCATAACTCTTATTCATTTATTATTTCTCCATCAAACTGGTTCAAATAACCCTTTAGGAATAAACAGAAATATTGACAAAATCCCATTCCACCCCTATTTTTCTTTCAAGGATATTTTTGGATTTATTATTATATTAACTTCATTAATTGTATTAACTCTGATAGCCCCTTATATATTAGGAGATCCCGACAATTTCATCCCCGCCAATCCACTTGTTACCCCAGTACACATTCAACCAGAATGATATTTCCTATTTGCATATGCAATTCTCCGGTCCATTCCTAACAAATTAGGAGGAGTCATTGCATTAGTAGCCTCAATTGCTATTTTATTCATTCTACCTTTCACTCATACAGGCAAATTTCGAGGGCTACAATTTTACCCTATTAACCAAATCATTTTTTGACTTATAGTAATAATTATTCTTTTATTAACATGAATTGGCGCTCGTCCTGTAGAAACCCCTTATGTATTAATTGGGCAAATTCTTACCTTACTTTATTTTTCCTATTATTTAATAAGCCCCTTAATTATAATATGATGAGATAAATTAATTAATTAGTTAATGAGCTTGAATAAGCCTATGTTTTGAAAACATAATATAGAAATAAAAATTTTCTATTAACTTTACTAAAAATTATGATTTAAAACAAAATAAATATTAAAATTTTTAAACTCACAAAAAACATTAAATAATTCAACGAAAATGGTAAAAATCTTTTTCATGCCAAATATATCAATTTATCATACCGAAATCGAGGTAAAGTTCCCCGAACTCAAATAAATAAAAAAGAAATTAATATTAATTTAATATAAAAAATAAAAGAATAAATATCACACCCTAAAAAAATAACAACAAACAACATTCTCATAAATAAAATACTAGCATATTCCGCTAAAAAAATTAAAGCAAATCCCCCTCTTCTATATTCTACATTAAACCCAGAAACTAATTCAGATTCCCCCTCAGCAAAATCAAAAGGAGTACGATTAGTTTCTGCTAATATAGAAGCCCCTCAAACTAAAGCTAAAGGAAATATAATTCAAATAAATCAAATATTTTGATAAACCATAAAATTTAATAAATTATAATCCCCTACCAAAAAAACAAAACATAACAAAATCAAAGCCATTCTTACCTCATAAGAAATAGTTTGAGCTACAGCACGCAATCCCCCTAATAATGCATAATTAGAATTAGAAGATCATCCAGCGATTATAACTGTATAAACCCCCAATCTAGTACAACACAAAAAAAATAAAACTCCCAAATTAAATATAAATAAATTAGTATAATAAGGAATACATAATCAAATCAATAAAGACAAAAATAAAGAAAATACTGGGCTAAAATAATAAGGTAAATAATTAGATATCAAAGGATAAGTTTGTTCCTTTGTAAATAATTTAATTGCATCACAAAATGGTTGAGGAATTCCTATAATCCCTACCTTATTGGGGCCTTTACGAATCTGAATATAACCTAAAACTTTACGCTCTAATAATGTCAAAAAAGCCACCCCCACCATTACACACACTAACAATAATAACACTCTAATTAAACACAATAATAATTCCTGTCACATCAAGTACTACTTGTAAATAATTTACATTCATAAATTCTAAATTTATTGCACTAATCTGCCAAAGTAGTTTATTTATATTCATAAATTTTAAATATTAATATATCAAATATTTGGTCCTTTCGTACTAAAATATTTTAATTTATTAAGGATAGAAACCAACCTGGCTTACACCGGTTTGAACTCAGATCATGTAAGAATTTAAAGGTCGAACAGACCTAATATTTTAAACTTCTACACCTAAAATTACTCTTAATCCAACATCGAGGTCGCAATCTTTTTTGTCGATATGAACTCTTTAAAAAAATTACGCTGTTATCCCCAAGGTAACTTAAATTTATAATCAATAAAATTGGATCAATAAACCATAAATCAATGTAATAAAATAATAAAAGTTAAATAAATTTTACTGTCACCCCAACAAAATACTTTTTTTAATAAAATTTAAATAAATTCTTTATAAATTATATCATAAAAATATAAAGCTCTATGGGGTCTTCTCGTCCTTTAAACAAATTTTTGCCTTTTAACAAAAAAGTTAAATTCTATCATAAATTCTATAAAGACAGTCAATATTTCGTCCAACCATTCATACAAGCTTCCAATTAAAAAACTAATGATTATGCTACCTTTGCACGGTCAAAATACCGCGGCCCTTTAAATAACTTCAGTGGGCAGGTTAGACTTTAAATAAACCCAAAAAGACATGTTTTTGATAAACAGGCGAATATTTTATTTGCCGAGTTCCTTTTAAAAACCTCTCATTTATATTTATTTATAAATTTAAATATACTAATTTTATCATTATTTCTTAGTTTATTTTATTAAAACTAATATTTTAATAAAAAATTTAAAAATTCAATAAATAATATTTAACAAAAATATATTATAACATACTCACAATTAATGGCTATTTCTAAACCTACAATTATTTACTTATATAAAATTTTATAAAAATTTATTTTAAAGCTTATCCCTTAAAATATTTATATTATTAAATAACAAATTAATCAATTAATTTGTTACAATTAAAAATATCTAAATTAAATTTATTTCTTAAAAAACTAGATATATTTAAGAACGAATAACGTTTCATTTCTAATTAATAATTTTTAATATTTATGCTACAATAACTAAAATAACTAATTAGCTCTCTTAAATTCGAGAAAAATATTAATAAATATTATTTAATTAATAAACCCTGATACACAAGGTACAATAAATAAAATTTTCTTTTTAATTAATTTATTTTCAATTTATTTCATCATTCTTTCACAATACTAATACACTATAATAAATAATTATTTTATCACTAAAAACTACAAAAACCTTAAAATTAAAATTACTTTTATTATTCAAATAATTAACCAAAAATTTAATAAGATTTACTTATCAATTTAAATCGAATCGCACGAATTTCTTTTCAATGTAAATGAAAAACTTTACTATTTAAGCTTTAAATTGTCTTTCTAGATACACCTTCCGGTACATCTACTATGTTACGACTTATCTCATCTTAATAACGAGAGCGACGGGCGATATGTGCATATTTTAGAGCCAAAATCAAATAAGCTTTCTTTATTATTTTACTATCAAATCCAATTTCAAAAAAATAATTTCAATTTTTTATCCAAAAATAAATTTATTGTAACCCATTTTTACTTAATCATAAGTTGCACCTTGACCTGACATAATTTACATTAAAAATTTAAGAAAATTATTCCTTTTTAAAGACACTCTGACGACGGCGGTATACAGACTAAACAAGATTAAGTAAGGTCCAACGTGGATTATCAATTATAAAACAGGTTCCTCTGAATGGACTAAAATACCGCCAAATTTTTTAAATTTCAAGAACATAACTAATACTATTCTAGATTATTAATTTACATTTTAAATAATAGGGTATCTAATCCTAGTTTAATATTAAAATTTCATAATTTCAATATCTCAATAAATAAAATTTATTAAATTTAAAATTTCACCTAATAAATTTAACTTTCTTATATAAATTCAATTTAATTATAATCTAACCTAATTTATTCATATTTTTTGTCTAACCGCAGCAGCTGGCACAAATTTTGCTAATATTAAATAATATTACTAATTCTAAATTTCTTTAATAATTAATATTAATCACTGCGAATAAAATTTAATAAATTATTATTTAAATAATTATAAATTCCCACTAAAATTTACATGTAAAATAAATTATAAACAAATTTTTATGCTAAAATAAAACATTTTATTTATAAAAAATAAAAAAAGGGTTATAAATTAAATTTATAAATTAATCTCAACCAACCTAATACCAAATTATAAATTAAATAAGTATAAATTAAATAATAAAATTAAGTAAATATATTTACAATTTTTAATTTATAAATTAAATACTTAATATAATACTACATTATAAAATCAAAAACTTTCAATAATTATTAACTTTAACAATCTACGAGATAAATCCGACTGAAACAGTAGTTTGGGAACCCTTCAATATATGACCTAAAATGTTTAATTCCGAGTACATTTACATAACATCCCTACTCGGTTGTTGAGTATTTTCTTTGGGCCCCATGTTATATCCCTCCTGGTCGCTGAAATAATACTGTCTCACTCCAACAGAGGAGACACTTACCTGAAGAAAGAAAGGGATTACAAAATTGGGATGTATCAAGATTTGTGAAGAGCTAATCGTTTCATTGGATCGAACAGTTCCGTCAATGATGCAGCTTCTATTGAGACAAATCTTAGACACCACACACTCATACGGATCCGTACTTTATCAGGATCAACTCGTATGCGTCCCTCTCCCAATATATGGCTAAATTATCAGAGGTCGTCTAAGTAGACAAACACTCCATTCTTAGTAAACAAATGGCAGCGAGCGCAGCTATAAGGAACTGTAACTATACAGGACACTCATTTGTTCTAAATAATAGGGACATCCCAAATATTACTGATCATAACATCCTGTCAGAGGTTTAGGACGGATATTCACATCAGAGCGGACTGATTGAGAGAAGTCTTTCTGTATGCTGAAGGTATTAATTTCTACACTAATGGTTTAAGGATGTATAGGAATGTTGATGGTGTGGTTTTCTGTGAAGAATTAAATGTACACTTCTCATTTCGTCTCCCGGACTACTGCAGCGTTTTCCAAGCTAACCTAATCTCAATAAAGGAAGCCGTTGACCAGATCAAATCATATTTCCCGCTGACAAAATTTGCCCAGAATTGTTAAAGACGATATTAAACGAGATGACAGATCAGTTCAACATTCACCTAATGTGGATGCCAGGG
Organism: Nephrotoma guestfalica; assembly: GCA_963691935.1. NCBI lineage: Eukaryota > Metazoa > Arthropoda > Insecta > Diptera > Tipulidae > Nephrotoma > Nephrotoma guestfalica. Next base: position 201,891,438 of record OY829913.1, on the reverse strand, counting down.
TATTTCAATATTATGAATAATGATAAGGCAGAAATACTCGATCGAAATGGCTCAAAATCTGACTCATTTCACCAAGCATGGCTCGCTACGTGTAAGTACTACTTTGAGAGGAAACTAGAAGATCAGCGAACGACAAATAGTCTAACAGCCGGCTATAGTTAATAACTAGACCGATCTGGACAGAACTTTATCTGTCAAGATAAATAGACAGTTGGTATCGATTATGTGGCGGCATGTCAGTATGCTGGTGGGTACTATTACGGGACACTGCCTCATATATTTGCGTTCAAGCAGAATGAGAGTCTCATTACATGATTCTTGCCGTAGTTGGGAAGATGGAGAGAGGAACAAATGTTCTCCATTTGCTTTGTTGCTCTCCCCATCTAGCGCTTAGCAGACTGAAATTCTTCTGAGCTCTCTTCCAACATGATTTGACGGTCTTCAGTAATATAGACTGCAAGGATATTTTTCGGTTTTCTGAGAGCGTAAGAGTATTCGATCAGCAGGTGAGGAGAGAAAAAAAAGTGATACTGTCGGCTATTGAGTTACTTGCGTGTAGGCTAGTCCGTTAGGACCACCACAATCATTCTTGTTCGAATCACAGTTTGCTACTTTTGTGCACATGATTGCTGAACACACCTTTCTCAGTTCCCTTGAAAATCATTTCCTTTGCCTTCTTTTCAGTGGTTGATAACGGATTGTGGCAAAGGATTACCCAAATTAAATTTAAAGTTTCAGTTTCAGAACTTTTGGTTGAATAATGACTTGTGAAATGCATCCAATTATTTGGAAATTATTGTAAAATTTTATATAATTTGGTTCGTTTTGCAAGAGCTCTATTGAATTATCATTCAATTTTATACAGAAATGAGTCACGCTTTCAATTCCAATGAACACCAAGTATTTTTACATTGATGTTTTATCTTTTGAGAACTCGCTAATAATTTTAATAATCGTTTGTTATTACAATTTTACGGTATAGTGTGAAAGAGCTCCTGATATTAGCAAATACTCATTTAAGCTTTCAGAGAAAGCTCTTGTCGTTTTATCACGGCATGGCGCGGCATCAATGGCAAGGTACCATTGCTTGGTTCAGTAAAGTTTTAGACCTCGTAGGAACAAAAGTAGCTCTAAAATAAAAGGAAATGATATCACCTCTCGGAATACTAGCATCTCCAATCCAACAGTAGTATGCCCCTTTCAGCAGCCCTATGAATCTAAACAGCTCCAACATTCAACAAATTACCGTGAATCTTCTGCTTTTCTCACGAGTGGTTGTAGATCTTAATACATCTTCATAGCAGAATCCGGGTTCTGTGGATTATTATTTTGTCTCGATATTTTATTTTTGCTTTCAGAATTATCAAGTGCTCTATGGCTTCATATTTTTTATTCTTTCTGGCGACTAGACCTGCAAAAGTTTCCTTCACGACTCTTTCTTGGATTATTTAACGTTAAATGTTTTATCCAAGAATCACATCTACATACGAAGTTATATTGAAAATGTCATCTGATAAATTTTGTTTTTGACTTTCAAAAAAGTGGTTCTCAAATAAAAGATGCTGTATAGTGACAATACATTTAATTAACATTTATTTGCCTGGGCCATAATTAACATCAATTCTAATTTAGAAAATTGGAATATAATTCTCAAAAATTACTCTTAAATAATTATCGGTAATTTCTCTCCAAGACTACATTTTCCGGAAATTTCAAACATAATTCTGCACCACTCAAGGTAATATTGGAGGAGGGGATGGTTTAAAAAGGCGAAAAATTCTAAATCGTAATACCATCTTAATAGTATTAAATGAGCATCGTAATTGCTATTTGAGACGTTCTATGTTTAGACAAACTCGGCGGAAATACTTTTAAAATTCTGAACAAAATCAACTACGGTGCTTCGAGTGTATGGGATTTTCGCTTTTATTATATCTGTCAAGTGAAAAGCAGCAAAATAAATTTATAAATTTCAACATAATAAAATTAATTAAACTAATAAATAATTGGTGTATATATACGAGTAATTTATTAATTTATCTTCATCATTTTCCACTCATACATAAAGAAAAATACATAAAAAATGAGTTTGTCTGTTCAACTCATTATAGAAAGACGCAGAAGAAATCATCAAAGGTAATTGCACATCATTATATGAGAAATTATATCAGAAACTAAAATTTAATTCTTTTTTAGGCAGAATATTCGCGTTATAAGGAAACGTTTGAGAGACAATCAAAATCCGTTCGAGATACTCTCTGATACGCAGTTTATGGATTTATATAGGTTTCCTTAACCTATTTGTATGAAATACAAATGTATAAACTATCGAAATTATTTACTCAAACCGAACGAATTCATGCAATTCACAGCAATTTAAAAGTTTCCAACGCGCTGTTGGTCAAGACGTCATGGCAACCGTCTCTTAAACCTCCGTTAGTCAGATAATCGAAGTAGGAGAAGCTCTCAAATCTGTAGCCTCAGAGTATGTGCGTTTTCCGACGGATCAAGAAATGGTTCATTCAAAACAACAATTTTTCAACATTTGTCATTTTCCGGGACAACATTTGTCATTTTCCAATAAGACTAATTGACGGGACGCACATATGGATTTCTGCCCCCGCAAGTAGTATCGAGCACGTGTACTATTTCAGAAAAAGTGGGCGCTCAAAGAGTATTCAAATTGTTTGTGATGCGAACTATTCGATTATAAATTTAAATGCGAGGTTCGGAGGATCTTCGGCCTATATATGGCGTCGCTCCAATTTAAAGAATATTTTGGAAACCAAATATTCAAACGGCGATCGAAATTTTTGGCTATTGGAGGATAGTGGAAATATCTTACAGCCGTGCTTAATGACCCCTATCCAAAACGAACTTCCGGATGCTGAAAAAAATATAATGTATCCCACAAAAAAACGCGAAATTTATTGGAGCGTTGCATTGAAATAATAAAATCTCGATTCCGATGCCTATCTAAAGAAAGAGTTTTATTTTATACTCCTGAAAAAGCAGGTAAAATAATAAATGCATGCGCCGTGCTTCGTAACATTTTTAAAAAAGCTCGAGTTCCTTTGCCAGATGAAAGTGGGCTAGACTATGATGATGAACCAGTCCCTGATGAAGCAATAAATCCTTAATCGCTTTTGAATGAAGCGCGTAGGGTACGGAGAAATATAGTGAACGAATATTTCAATTAAGTTTAATTTGTTAAAAATAAATTTCAAAGTTTGTTTTAATTTAGATTTTATTTTTAATTTCATTTAATGTTTTATCTTGCAATACATTCAGTTTTTTTTGTTCTAAATCTAGTTTTTGGCGTTTTATTTGTAATTTGTCTTCCTCTATTTTTAATATTTTTGTTAAATGTTCATCATCGGCGGTATTTGTTTACCTGTTTTTGGGTGGTAGACGTGGTGTTGTTTTTCTGGCTGGGGCAGTTGAATTATTTGATCGTCATCGTTCGGAATTATGGTAATGTCGAGTATTTCGGATGTTGTCGGGACTAAACAATCATCTGTGGTTTCATCTAGATGCGAGTAATCAATAGAATCATATTGGTTATTGTTGACTCAGGTTGTGTTGAAATTAACTTGATTGAAAGATATGTTATTGTTGTTGTATTATAAATTACAATTGATTTGGTTATACTTACCAAGTTCAGGGAAACCAAAGTCTCCGTCAACAGCTTGTGGTGTCATGATTCACAATATTGTCTCCTCAATCTCTGTTAGGGGTTTTGGCACTTTGGTTCCATTAATCTCGCTCTTATTTTTTATCTCAACTAGTTGCGCGTGGCACTCTTTTGCATACAATCTGAAAATAAATAAAAATTATTACCTATTGTAATTTTTAATAAGTTGTATATTATAAACTAACCTTTGGTCGATCCAGAATTTTCGCCATTTTGAACCGTCCTTACTGGCTCCACCTAATGCAATTAATTTTTTCCCCAAATTATTCCAGGCATTGTCTCGCGTCCGAGCTCCATCAACAGACGTAAACCAATAATTGAATTATTATTATTACTATTAACGTTATTTTAATTATTTTTACCTCTCATGAGCCAACTCTAAATTTAACTCTAAGAAATCGACTAAGAATGCCTTCTGTGCCTCACTAGGTTTGCCTTTTATCTTTTTTTCCATTTTTCTAAAATGTTCATAAAATTTTAAATCAATCATTTTAATTCAACTAAAGGAACTATGTATGTAAATGTCAACTAATTTGAAATTGGAAAACCTAATAAATAAAATAACCAATAGTTCATTAAAGTGTCGCTCGTTGCGCTGGTAAATTCATAAGAAAAAAATAAACTGAAAAAATGTTTGCAAATGTTGAATTTTCAGTTTTAAATGGAACGAAGTATCCTTAAAATATATTTAAAATACTTAAATTTTATATTTAATATTTAGTAAGCCAATTTCAAAAATTTATTTTTCTTTTCACGACTATAAGCATCGATGAAAAAAAAAACTTCATATGAAGAGATTATGACGTCAATTTTTTTCATTCTCATGTAATGCGAATCAGAAAAGCAAACTTTTCACTGAAAACACTTTTCATTGTAGTTTTAACTGAACAATAATCGTACATGGTTTTAAAACCGGTGTGAAGAACACAAACAAAATTTATTATTTTAAAATTTACGCGAGAGTGTATTCAATATTTTAACAGTGTAACTCAACAAAAACTTGAACAGAAATGATTGAAAATCACGTTAAAATAGTTAGAGGTATACTCATTAAATGTTTGTGTTGTTCAATATAATTTACGAGCCTGATTATAAATCGTTTCACGCAATTATGCTACATACATTAAATAGTTTACCAAATAGGCTTTCAAAATATCATGGTAAGATTTAGGGCTAGTGAGATGCAATATGAATTAACAAGCTTTCAATGGTAAATATTAACTCATTCAATTTTCTGTGTTGACACCGTTGTGTGTTTCGATATACGGGGCCGATCCTAGAGATTTCCACGCGGTTTCATAATAAACGTTAAATCACCTAACAATTAAGCTTTCAAAATATCATGGTAAGATTTAGGGCTAGTGAGACGCACTATGAATTAACAAGCTTTCAATGGGAAATATTAACTCATTCAATTTTTTGTGTTGAAACCGTTGTGTGTTTTGATATACGGGGCCGATCCTAGAGATTTCCACGCGGTTTCATAATAAACGTTAAATCACCTAACAATTAAGCTTTCAAAATATCATGGTAAGATTTAGGGCTAGTGAGATGCAATATGAATTAACAAGTTTTCAATGGGAAATATTTATTAACTCATTCAATTTTTTGTGTTGACACCGTTGTGTTTTTCGATATACACGGCTAATTCTAGAGATTTTCACGCGATTTCGTTATATACGTTATATTTCATAACTATTAACCTTTAAAAATATCATGGTAAGATTTAGCGTTAGTGAGACGCACTATGAATTAACAAGCTTTCAATGGGAAATATTAACTCATTAAATTTTTTGTGTTGACACCGTTGTGTTTTTCGATATACACGGCTAATTCTAGAAATTTTCACGCGGATTCGTTATATACGTTAAATCGCCTAACTATTAAGCTTTCAAAATATCATGATACGATTTAGGGCTAGTGAGACGCACTATGAATTAACAAGCTTTCAATGGGAAATATTAACTCATTCAATTTTTTGTGTTGACACCGTTGTGTTTTTCGATATACACGGCTAACTCTAGAAATTTTCACGCGGTTTCGTTATTAACGTTAAATCACCTAACAATTAAGCTTCCAAAATATCATGGTAAGATTTAGGGCTAGTGAGATGCACTATGAATCAACAAGCTTTCAATGGGAAATATTAACTCATTCAATTTTTTGTGTTGACACCGTTGTGTGTTTCGATATACACGGCTAATTCTAGAGATTTCCACGCGGTTTTGTTATATACGTTAAATCGCCTAACTAATAGGCTTTCAAAATATCATGGTAAGATTTAGGGCTAGTGAGATGCAATATGAATTAACAAGCTTTCAATGGTAAATATTAACTCATTCAATTTTTTGTGTTGACACCGTTGTGTTTTTCGATATACACGGCTAATTCTAGAAATTTTCACGCGGATTCGTTATATACATTAAATCGCCTAACTATTAAGCTTTCAAAATATCATGATACGATTTAGGGCTAGTGAGACGCACTATGAATTAACAAGCTTTCAATGGGAAATATTAACTCATTCAATTTTTTGTGTTGACACCGTTGTGTTTTTCGATATACACGGCTAACTCTAGAAATTTTCACGCGGTTTCGTTATAAACGTTAAATCACCTAACAATTAAGCTTCCAAAATATCATGGTAAGATTTAGGGCTAGTGAGATGCAATATGAATTAACAAGCTTTCAATGGTAAATATTAACTCATTCAATTTTTTGTGTTGACACCGTTGTGTGTTTCGATATACACGGCTAATTCTAGAGATTTTCACGAGGTTTTGTTATATACGTTAAATCGCCTAACTAATAGGCTTTCAAAATATCATGGTAAGATTTAGGGCTAGTAAGATGCAATATGAATTAACAAGCTTTCAATGGGAAATATTAACTCATTCAATTTTCTGTGTTGACACCGTTGTGTGTTTCGATATACGGGGCCGATCCTAGAGATTTCCACGCGGTTTCATAATAAACGTTAAATCACCTAACAATTAAGCTTTCAAAATATCATGGTAAGATTTAGGGCTAGTGAGACGCACTATGAATTAACAAGCTTTCAATGGGAAATATTAACTCATTCAATTTTTTGTGTTGAAACCGTTGTGTGTTTTGATATACGGGGCCGATCCTAGAGATTTCCACGCGGTTTCATAATAAACGTTAAATCACCTAACAATTAAGCTTTCAAAATATCATGGTAAGATTTAGGGCTAGTGAGATGCAATATGAATTAACAAGTTTTCAATGGGAAATATTTATTAACTCATTCAATTTTTTGTGTTGACACCGTTGTGTTTTTCGATATACACGGCTAATTCTAGAGATTTTCACGCGATTTTGTTATATACGTTATATTTCATAACTATTAACCTTTAAAAATATCATGGTAAGATTTAGCGTTAGTGAGACGCACTATGAATTAACAAGCTTTCAATGGGAAATATTAACTCATTAAATTGTTTGTGTTGACACCGTTGTGTTTTTCGATATACACGGCTAATTCTAGAAATTTTCACGCGGATTCGTTATATACGTTAAATCGCCTAACTATTAAGCTTTCAAAATATCATGATACGATTTAGGGCTAGTGAGACGCACTATGAATTAACAAGCTTTCAATGGGAAATATTAACTCATTCAATTTTTTGTGTTGACACCGTTGTGTTTTTCGATATACACGGCTAACTCTAGAAATTTTCACGCGGTTTCGTTATAAACGTTAAATCACCTAACAATTAAGCTTCCAAAATATAATGGTAAGATTTAGGGCTAGTGAGATGCAATATGAATTAACAAGCTTTCAATGGTAAATATTAACTCATTCAATTTTTTGTGTTGACACCGTTGTGTGTTTCGATATACACGGCTAATTCTAGAGATTTTCACGAGGTTTTGTTATATACGTTAAATCGCCTAACTAATAGGCTTTCAAAATATCATGGTAAGATTTAGGGCTAGTAAGATGCAATATGAATTAACAAGCTTTCAATGGGAAATATTAACTCATTAAATTTTTTGTGTTGACACCGTTGTGTTTTTCGATATACACGGCTAATTCTAGAAATTATCACGCGGATTCGTTATATACGTTAAATCGCCTAACAATTAAGCTTTAAAAATATCATGGTAAGATTTAGGGCTAGTGAGATGCACTATGAATTAACAAGCTTTCAATGGGAAATATTACCTCATTCAATTTTTTGTGTTGACACCGTTGTGTGTTTCGATATACATGGCTAATTCTAGAAATTTCCACGCGGTTTCGTTATATACGTTAAATCACCTAACTATTAAGATTTCAAAATATCATGTTAAGAGTTAGGGCTAGTGAGATGCAATATGAATTAACAAGCTTTCAATGGTAAATATTAACTCATTCAATTTTTTGTGTTGACACCGTTGTGTGTTTCGATATGCACGGCTAATTCTAGAGATTTCCACGCGGTTGCATTATAAACGTTAAATCACCTTACTAGTAGGCTTTCAAAATATCATGGTAAGATTTAGGGCTAGTGAGATGCACTATGAATTAACAAGCTTTCAATGGGAAATATAAACTCATTCAATTTTTGTGTTGACACCGTTGTGTGTTTCGATATGCACGGCTAATTCTAGAGATTTTCACGCGGTTTCGTTATATACGTTAAATCACCTAACTATTAAGCTTTGACAATATTATGGTAAGATTTAGGGCTAGTGAGATGCAATATGAATTAACAAGCTTTCAATGGGAAATATTAACTCATTAAATTTTTTGTGTTGACACCGTTGTGTGTTTCGATATAATACATGGCTAATTCTAGAAATTTCCACGCGGTTTCGTTATATACGTTAAATCACCTAACTATTAAGATTTCAAAATATCATGTTAAGAGTTAGGGCTAGTGAGATGCAATATGAATTAACAAGCTTTCAATGGTAAATATTAACTCATTCAATTTTTTGTGTTGACACCGTTGTGTGTTTCGATATGCACGGCTAATTCTAGTGATTTCCACGCGGTTGCATTATAAACGTTAAATCACCTTACTAGTAGGCTTTCAAAATATCATGGTAAGATTTAGGGCTAGTGAGATGCACTATGAATTAACAAGCTTTCAATGGGAAATATAAACTCATTCAATTTTTGTGTTGACACCGTTGTGTGTTTCGATATGCACGGCTAATTCTAGAGATTTTCACGCGGTTTCGTTATATACGTTAAATCACCTAACTATTAAGCTTTGACAATATCATGGTAAGATTTAGGGCTAGTGAGATGCAATATGAATTAACAAGCTTTCAATGGGAAATATTAACTCATTAAATTTTTTGTGTTGACACCGTTGTGTGTTTCGATACACACGGCTAATTCTAGAAATTTCCACGCGGTCTCGTTATATATGTTAAATCACCTAACAATTAAGATTTCAAAATATCATGTTAAGAGTTAGGGCTAGTGAGATGCAATATGAATTAACAAGTTTTCAATGGTAAATATTAACTCATTCAATTTTTTGTGTTGACACCGTTGTGTGTTTTGATATGCACGGCTAATTCTAGAGATTTCCACGCGGTTGCATTATAAACGTTAAATCACCTTACTAGTAGGCTTTCAAAATATCATGGTAAGATTTAGGGCTAGTGAGATGCACTATGAATTAACAAGCTTTCAATGGGAAATATTAACTCATTCAATTTTTTGTTTTGACACCGTTGTGTGTTTCGATATACGGGGCCGATCCTAGAGACTTCCACGCGGTTTCATAATAAACGTTAAATCACCTAACAATTAAGCTTTCAAAATATCATGGTAAGATTTAGGGCTAGTGAGACGCACTATGAATTAACAAGCTTTCAATGGGAAATATTAACTCATTCAATTTTTTGTGTTGACACCGTTGTGTGTTTCGATATACATGGCTAATTCTAGAAAATTCCACGCGGTTTCGTTTTATACGTTAAATAACCTAACTATTAAGCTTTCAAAATATCATGATAAGATTTAGGGCTAGTGAGATGCACTATGAATCAGCAAGCTTTCAATGGGAAATATTAACTCATTCAATTTTTTGTTTTGACACCGTTGTGTGTTTCGATATACGGGGCCGATCCTAGAGACTTCCACGCGGTTTCATAATAAACGTTAAATCACCTAACAATTAAGCTTTCAAAATATCATGGTAAGATTTAGGGCTAGTGAGATGCACTATGAATTAACAAGCTTTCAATGGGAAATATTAACTGATTCAATTTTTTGTGTTGACACCGTTGTGTGTTTCGATATACATGGCTAATTCTAGAAAATTCCACGCGGTTTCGTTTTATACGTTAAATAACCTAACTATTAAGCTTTCAAAATATCATGATAAGATTTAGGGCTAGTGAGATGCACTATGAATCAGCAAGCTTTCAATGGGAAATATTAACTCATTCAATTTTTTGTGTTAACACCGTTGTGTGTTTCGATATACACGGCTAATTCTAAAGATTTCCACGCGATTTTGTTATATACGTTAAATCGCCTAACTAATAGGCTTCCAAAATATCATGGTAAGATTTAGGGCTAGTGAGATGCAATATGAATTACCAAGCTTTCAATGGTAAATATTAACTCATTAAATTTTTTGTATTGAAACCGTTGTGTGTTTCGATATACATGGCTAATTCTAGAGATTTTCCCGCGGTTTCATTATATACGTTAAATCACCTAACAATTAAGCTTTCAAAATATCATGGTAAGATTTAGGGCTAGTGAGATGCACTATGAATTAACAAGCTTTCAATGGTAAATATTAACTGATTCAATTTTTTGTGTTGACACCGTTGTGTGTTTCGATATACATGGCTAATTTTAGAAATTTCCACGTGGTTTCGTTATATACGTTAAATCACCTAACTATTAAGCTTTCAAAATATCATGTTAAGATTTAGGGCTAGTGAGATGCAATATGAATTAACAAGCTTTCAATGGTAAATATTAACTCATTCAATTTTTTGTGTTGACACCGTTGTGTGTTTCGATATACACGGCTAATTCTAGAGATTTCCACACGGTTTCGTTATAAACGTTTAATCACCTAACTATTAAGCCTTAAAAATATCATGTTAAGATTTAGGGCTAGTGTACTGCACTATTAATTAACAAGCTTTCAATGGGAAATTTTAACTCATTCAATTTTTCAAATATCAAACCGACGCTAATACAAAAAATTGAATGAGTCGCTCTTACTTTTAACATTGTATATTGAAAGCCTATTAGGTAAACTGATTAATGTATGTAATATAAATGCGTGGTACGATCTACAATCGGGCTCGTAAAATATATTGAACAACACAAACAATTGAATGAGTTTACTTTTAATTATTTTAATGCGATTTTCAATCATTTCTGTTCAACAAGTTTTTGTTGAATTACACTGTTAAAATATTGAATGCACACTCGCGAAAATTACAAAAAAAAACATATTTTGGTAAGTTCCTCATACCGGTGGTTTTAAATGGTTCTTTGGCTAATTTTTCGTCAATTTTTGAAGTTAGGACAGTTGTCTCACACAGCCTTTACCTTTATTTATTGATTGGTTAATTACTGTTGCCCGTTAATAGTACAAGACTAGTCTCGCGTATTTCCTCGTTACATAACATTTGAAAAAGTGATTTTGTTGGTTATCTTTTAGAAATGTAGTTATCAGGACATAAGATACGCGTATATCGTACCAATTAAGTCAATTAGTATACCATAAAATAAGCCGAGTAATCAATCCTCAAAAATATCTCGTTACACCACCTCCTTCATATAAAGCATTGTATTCACAAATATAATTTCTTCTTCAGTTATATAATCTTTCATTAATGAACAAATATCTTATTAATATTTATAAAAGTGAAAGATCTTCATATATTTGTTTTCTTAATTAACACACAGACACAAACCAATAACAAAATAAAATGACTAGGTAATTATATACGCTCAAACTTGAACAGGTATCTACAAAGGTTATTATCATCTTAAGTGGTAATCACCATAGCTGATGAAAAGTTACAATCATATAACATGTCGTTAATCTGTTCGGTTGCATATGTTAACAAACTTTTAGATATCGGTTCATACCAAAACTTTTTTGAAACACTATACTGATTAATGGACACATATTTAAATAACAGTTTGCCGTGTGCACGTGGATAACGAGTTCATTATCAATAGTCGCATCGAGCGGTATAAACGCGCATAGACGTATAAGTAAAATTAAAGAAATTTTTTGTTTCATTATCATTCATGATTGAAAGGAAATTATTATTTATAGTGAAAGGTATTTTTTGTTCCAACCATAATAAATAATAGTGATATTGAACTCTAAAGTAAAGACAAAAACATATATTCAAATAACGTAATTTTATCACACAACGTAAACGATGAAATGCTTCCGGGTGATCTTAAATGAAAATAAGAACATTGATGTTATGTAAGATAAGCTGGCACAATCATATGAATGAAATTTTTCAATTGGTGGAAACTGGTGTTTTATTAATTTATCACAAATAATTATATTTTCGCAATGCGAGTTGCACTAAATTATTTCTTTGTATAACGGCAAACGAATTTTTTTTTTATTTAATGACGAAGAATATAACATCTACGAGTGAAGAAACGTCTTATCTTACACTTAAAATCAAATAATAATACAAGCTCTAGAGTAACAATTTATACACGTACCAGTAGCATACATTTTTTTATTCATTATTTCATAGTGGAAGGAAAAATTTTAACTCATCTTTTATAAAAAGATTCCGTAATGAAATTTATCGAGCATTAAATTTGTATGTACCGCGTACTCATTTAGAAACATACCCCATACGTAATATGTACCACCTTAATTACTAGGTAGGGAAGAACTTATTTTCCTTCTAGCCTTAGTTTGACTAGTTTTACAGTAGTACGTCCTCCAAACCTAATTGCAGTATATTTTAAATACAGGGTGGGCCATGCGTCACTGAACCTTGTATTTTTGATATAATTTTTTTATTTTGTATTTTTTCTCTCTTTTTATTTTTCAGTATTAGAAACAACGTTTGAGAGATTTAGTTGCCATGTATACGATTGAGGAACGAGAAAAAACTGTTGGGTGTTATTTTGTTAGTCAAAATTCAATAATTCAAACCCAAAGAAAATATCGAAATTTTTTTAACACCAGAAATGCACCAACACGAAATCAAATACGCAATCTAGTGGCTCGTTTTCAGTAATCGGGATTTGTTAGTGACTTATCTCGGAGTGAAAGACCGCTTGAATCACAAAGCCAAGATAATATCGAACGAGTTCGGGAGAGCCTAAATGAGAACCCTGAAACAGCGACTCGTAAATCTCGTGAACCCTGAAACATCGACTCGTTATTTCCGAACAAGGCACAAATGGTACATAAAATGTTGCCGCAAGACGGCAAAGAAAATTGACAGAAGTATTAACGGATGATCCTGATTTTATGAAAAAAATATAATAACATGTGAAGCGCATTTCCATTTAAGTGGTTATGTTAATAAGAAAAACTTTGGAGTCTGGGATACTGAACACGCAAGGGTGATTCAACAGCGTCCGTTGCATCCACTTAGAGTCACAGTTTGGTACGGAATACCAGCACACAAGATCCATGGCCCGTAATTGTTCCAGGACGAAGATGGCCATACATTGACAGTCAATGGTGAGCGTTACAGGGCTATGTTAGAAATTTTCTTGTTTCCTGAACTTGATAGGACTCAAGAAATGTGCTTTAAACAAGACGGGGCTACGTTTCATACTTACCAAGGGAAACAATAAATTTGATTGCGAACGATTTTTGGTAACCGTATCGTTTCACGATTTGGAAATTTTAATTGGTGATCACCCGACTTAACACCTTTAGATTTCTTTTAGTAGGAATTTTTGAAAGATCGTGAATATGCAAGTAAACTACAAGGGCTGCACAACTACAAGAGAACATAATAAATGAAATTGTTGCGATTCAATTAGTTTTAGCTTCATTTATGGTACAGCAAAGAGCAGCAGGTATTGCAAAGAGTCTGATGGCAGGTATCTAACAGATATCATTTTTAAAATTTAATTTTTTTTAAATCTTCATGAATAAAACTATATTTTGTAATCAAAACTATTCATTTTCAATAAAAAATAAAAAAAAATGTATCAAAAATACCATGTTCAGTGACTTATGTTCCATCCTGTATCTTGAGGCTTTATTTCCTGAATAACTATTAACAAATTATATTTAAAATTTGCTAAATGTTTTCTCGTTTTAAATCCCCCTTTAATGAATTTGTGTGTAATTGACGCTAACCTACCGGTTATCAGAATGTTTAATTAATTATGTCCACACTTTTGCCAAATAACTCAACCAACTCCAATCTTTTTTGGTAAAATATTTTTTTTTATTTTAAGAATACCAAACTGCAGCTTCATTTCTGTTAGTCAATACAATTTTATTTTTTCATTTTTTTTTATTTCATACTTAATATTTTTCATGTTTATACCCGCCATCTATAGGTATATAAAATATAAAACATTATTTCTATTGCATTCTTAATGTTTAAAATGCCATCTATCTAAAATAATAATAATAACGACTATCTCGACAATTGAATTTTTGGTATTGTAAAATAACTGGTGTGGGACTGAAGGATCAACCGGTTTTTCTAGACTCAGCTTCCCTCAAATACTATAAAAAACCAAGTTTTGAAGCACACCGCAAGCTTAATTTACAGTCCAATCATCAGTAATATGTAAATCAACTTTTCCGACTTTTAAACAGCATGTTGTTTGTATTAGCCACCGTTTTTTACTGTTCAATGTCGGTAACCTATAAGTTTACTTTTCCGAATTTAAATCACCGTGTTGTTTATATTTCCCACCGTTATTATACGGTCCAAGTGCCGATAACTTGTACATTTATTTTAACGAGTATTACCTGCCGTTTTGTTTGTATTAGCTACCGTTTCGTTTCCTTTGAAGATTATCAATAGCCGTTCCGTTTGTATTATTAGTCACCGTTTTAATTGACTGTATCCTGTAAATCTACTTTAATAACTAATAACCCCCGTGTTGTTTATATTAGCCACCCTTTCTTCGTTCAGTTCAATTGTCGGATTCTTATTGGCCACTTTCATTAATAATTTCTTATAATATTTTCAAAAATAATTAATAGTCTTCAAAGTGAACTTATAAGTCATCGAAAAATGAACTATAAAAAGAAACCGTGACAAATGCGATTTGACCGACGGTCAATAGTCGTTAAAGAGGGCTAGTTATCGGCAATTGAATCATAAACCAAATTATAAACAACACGTTGATTAAAAATCGGAAATGTTGACTGACTTGTAAGTAACGATAAATGGACTGTAACTCAACTAATTAGGGTACTAGCAGTGGCTAATAGTCATTAAAGTTGACTTACACATTACTGACAAATGAACTGCAAAGTAAGATATGGTTGCTCTTTAGGTAATAATGATCGCCAAAAATGTTGCAAAACTTATTTTTGTATAGTATTTGAGGAAAGATAAATTTGACAAAAAAACCAGTCGACTCTTCAGGCCCACACCGGTTATTTTATAATTCAAACAATTCAATTGTTCGTCAGGAGACTAATCTATGGCAAATAGGTCCGGTGGAATAAAGGAAGGAAATATTAGTTCCACGCGCTTAATATTTCTGGGTGACACTAGCCAATAGCATGCCGACCATAGTACTGTTTTTGTTCTGGCCAGCGCAATCATCTGCAACTAAACGAACGGTATGTCGGTTTTGAAAATTTGTGTTTCATAATCGATGTTAAACACACGTCGCAATCTCACTCCTTTTGGTGTACATTTTCTGTACAATGGTATAAAAACACATTTTTTGTTGTCAGCTCTGAGTGTCTTGTGCCTTCTACCATTCCGAAATTAAACAAATTAAGTTGCCGACTATAGTAAGCCGCCTGATCCGGAACTTTAGGCAGCACCATGTCCTTTTAGCAGTCGAACGATATAGTCAGCAACCCGTCATTTTCGGATTTTATTTGATCTAAAAACGCTTTACTACGCAGCTTGTGAACACGTCGCTGCGTCATAATAATTTGCTGGTTTAAAATGGATGTTGAATTTGGTTCGAAATATCATTCGAAAGTAGGATTGTTTTACATTCAAATTTGAATTAGCTTCAGTAAACATTTTCCACATTTTTGATATGGAAAGGTTCCCACTAAGATATTGTCGCCTTGTAATTCTACCTCGACAGTAATGCAATTCTAATATGTTGAATAATTTAATAAATTCAATTATATTTCTTATTTTATCTTCAAATTTGATTCCTAGTCGAAACCCACCCCAAATATCCATTGGCAATTGCACCGTTTGGAAATGCAATTTGCAAATACGCTGCACTCGAGATTTGCTAATATTTAAAACTCGTAAGAACAATTTTTGACAAACAGTTATAAGGCTACCATTTGATTTTTTAAGCTTGTAAGAAATGGACACTGATTTACGGCTTCCATCCTTTTTTGAACGATCACATCGGACTGAAGGCTGCATAACACAGTATTTTAAATTAAAACAGTCTTGGTTAATTTTTGTCTTATTGGCATAAAATGAATGAGCAAAATTAACAGCATCGTTTCCTTCCTCCAGGGAGTTTGGTAGCAGAATATCTGAAATGAATACAAAATCAAACACGAAACAAATTAAAATGTAAGAACTATCTTTACCTTTTCTGTTTTTCTGTTTCACGTTTGCATTTGGATTTTTTAATGGGAGTTTTTCTCGATTTAATGGGATTTTTGATCGGATATTCAGTGGACTCCATTTTTCTATATCAATATTCGATAATTCTATTATTTATTCATTAATTTTGTGTAAGATCTCAATTTAATTAATCAATTAGTATTTAACAGTGATTCATTACACAGCACTGATCACTATTAAAAACAAAACGAGACTGAGTAAACTATAATATGGCATTAAGTCAAAATTCTAACATAATACATTTCACAACAATTCGGCCATCCTGTATTGAATGGTGTAAATGTCTTCATGGGGCAAATCATAACGCAAACCTTATATTTTCTCGATTTTGACTTGCAATAGTTTCTATATTTGATTGCTTAACCTTTTCCGTTAGATTTCTGCAACAAGTAATCCCTCAGCCAGTAAGGTCTCTCGTTTTTCTGGCTTTTTTTCTTGCACTTAGAGTTTACGTTCTAATATTAACCGCATCATCGAATTTTGATGTTTTTATCGTGATTGTAATTTTCTAAAATTCGCCTCTTTTAAGTCCTATATATTAATTTTTTGCTTTCTTAAGTAACCTCATTCACCATACGCTCGTCCTTTCTTAATATTTGCGTATTTCTTCCATTTGCTCTTATTTAGGGTTGAGTCGTTATAGTAATTTTTCACTTCGGTTAATATCTACTCGTTCGCATTGACTAAATTTCTAATTGGTATGTTTTCCGTTCGTCAACAACCACTATTTCGCCATATTATATGTAGCCTTGTAAGCCTTTGTCAAATAAAAGTTCTTGTCCTTGTTTATCAAGATCTTCTTGTGTGTATTGAGCAATATTTTCAGTTTTATCTAAGTTCTCCAACTAATAAAGGGTCTTTCAAAAGTCGTGTCTAGATGTACTTTTGTAAAATAAAATATGGAAATACTTAGATTTTTTCTGGTGATTTTTATTTAATGTAAAAATATGTCTTTTAACAATTATATTTGAAAAATTATATCATTTAAATGTCCACCACGGGCACGTCTAACTCGCTCTCACATTACTGCAGTAAGTTCATCAATTACGGTCCGAATGTTGTTTTTTAACTGTACAATTGTTGTTGGTTTATTCACATAAACTTTACTTTTCAAGAAACCCCAAAGAAAGTAATCTAATGGCGTTAAATCGCATGATCTACAGTACCGAGAATAGAAAATGCAACACCCATAAAATTAAACAAAAAGATGTATTTTGCCAGTACGACGCACGTTTAAAAAAAGAATTGTTTTAGAAGTGGTTCTTTGTAACATAACACACATTTTATGGAAAAACAAAATTTCATGCTAAATGGTTTTATTGTTTTTAAATCTATTATAATTTTTTAGCATTTTACAGGTAAAATTAAATTTCAGTTTCAAGAACAGGTAATAAAATGTTGAGTCACTTTTTATGGTAGTTTTTTTGATTTTTATGGTAAACAGGTGTCTTACGAAGTAATAAAATGTATATTTAATATTTAGTAGCCCTGCCTTTATTGGCAATAACAGCTGCAATCCTTGTTGGCATGGGGTCAATCAAATCGTGCAGGTACTCGAGGGTCAGTTCTTTATACCATACTTCTTCGATGATTGAATTGAGTTTTTTAGATGATGACGGCATCTTTTTATTGATTTTCAATAGGATTCAAATCCGGTGAGTTTCCAGGCCAAACCAGAGTGTTAATTCCATTTTTCACAGAAAACTTTAACCTGAAGAGAAATAATAATTAACTGTTTCTTTTTTTTATCGTCTTAAATATAAAATTAGTAAACGAAAAAAAAAAAAATAATGCTTACCGTTTTTGCTTGATGGCAAGGGATGGAATAATTTTGAAAAATCACAGACTCAGCACTCAAAAAATGCATTTCAATGGAAGGGAACAAATGGTCCTTTAATATTTTTTTGTAGACTTCTGCGTTGACAGTTCCTTTAATAAAGGCCATTTCTCCAATTCCATGATAGGAAAAACATCCCCAAATCAATTGGCCCGCTGGATGCTCTATCGTATTTTTCAAGCACTGATCGCTCAGTCGTTCGCCAAATTTGCGCCTGACGCACTGAATTCCATCCGATCCAAAAAGGTTAAATTTACTCTCATCGGAGAATATAACTGTTAGCCACTGCTGTATACTCCAACCAGCGTGATTTCGAGCCCATTCTAACCGTTTTTGTTTCATTTTGATCGTAAGAAATTGTTTTTTTGTAGGGGACCTGGCCATATATCCTTTTTCCCAGAGGCGGTTACAAACCGTATGAGCCCCGATTTCTTTGCCGGTTTCTGCGTTGAATTCAGCCCGAATATCCACAGCAGTTTTAAATCGATTGGCTGTTGACATTCTGATAATTTTGGAATCTTCTCGAGCAGTTGTCTTCCTTTTTGGACCTGTTCCTTTTTAGCGTTCCAATTCACTTAAAGAGTCCTTAAAGAGCGATTTGCCTCGATGACATTTAAGGTGTTCCAGACAATGCCAGAATCCGATTATTCTGAGCCATAGTTAGTTGTGTGTATTTGGCCATATTGAACAAATTATAATTTTAATAACTTTCTCGTGCGAATACTTATCTCAAACTAACTAAAAAGTTAAATAACGATTGTATTTATACCCAAAAAATAAATCAGCCTCCTACGATAGTGACAAGAGGCAATTAGCACAATTTTACATGAAAAATATTGGTGTTGCACTTTCTATTCTCGGTACTGTAGGTGGCCAGTTTATGTCACCATTACGAGAAATTAACCGACCTGAAAACTTAGACCGTAATAGCTGAATGTTTTCAGGTATTGTGTGATTCGTAGGTCCATTCTGTTGAAGATAACGATGACGAATCTTCAATCATTTGTCTATATACCGCTCTCCATTGACAGTAACAGATCCTTCATTTGCATCTTCGAAAAATGGACCAATGATTCCGTCGATTTTTCTGAAATTATTCGAGGATTTTCTTCTTCCCAGATACAACAATTTTGTTTGTTGACGAAACCGTCCGATATGAAATGTGCTTCATCAATAAAGTTGATTTTGTGTGAAAAACCCGCACCATGTTTTAACAACCAATTGACGAATGTTCTGCGTTGATAATTATCTGTTTGTTTTAATTTTTGTGTTAACTGAATTTTGTAAGGATGCAAATGCATGCAATCACGAATTTTACGATAAGTATTTTTTAAAGATCGATGATTTTCATAATAAGTTTGAATAACTTTAATGCGTTCTTCTAGCGTGTACTGTCTACTTCACAAATATCAAAGGTGACATAAAAAAGGTTGTGTTTAGAAATTATTCTCTGCTGATATCTAGGCGAGATTTTTGAAAGACCATTTATAATTAACACACACATTGGAATTGCTTTTTTATTATTACGGAGTCTATCTTCAATGAACGTTTCAGTTTCAGCCTCACTAACTTGAATTTTAGCCGATCACTATATCCTCTACTAATCGCATCTCACTCTTAACCTCTGCTTTCTGTAATCCGCTATTATTTTCTTTTTGGAGGAAAAATAGGTAAAGTCCTCGCTGGTCTTTTACAATGTTCATGTGTTGTTCGGTAAACTGATGGCCCACTAACATAGATGTTGAGAGTCATCTTAAACTTTAATTCACACTTTGCTTTTATATCGTTTATTTTTATTAACATGTAAATATGCATTACATTCGCCATAACCCGTCACTGGTGTAATTCCATTGTGAAAATTGGTGACCTGAAATTGTTTTGTATTGTTTAGTGGCATTCACATGTTGGTGTGAGGCCGTTTTTAATACTTTGTTTTTTTTTTTGATTTATTGGAAAATTGTCTCGCAAAATTTCGACGCTCGTTATACATATAAAACGCATTATTCCGTTTAGGGTTTTACAACTTTTATTAACTTTGCTACTTATATTACTCTTCTTTGCTATAACTCGGACAATTATAATTCTTCTATTCGATTCTTACTCATATTATACTAAATTCATTAACAACACTGCTGGAGTATTATATTTTTTTAACGAGCCCAAATATTAAGTCTCTGCAACGTCATTTAGGCACTGTTGCAAAGAGCTAATTTTTTATAATAGTTTCATATTATTTACATAATATGGTTTCTTTTGAAATTATCGTTTCTGCAACGTGCCTTAAGTTAATGGGCAATTTTCCTATAACAGCACCGTTCACTGTTTCCAATTCAAATGTTAATTTTTAACACTGCCACATCACTCTTAAGCTACATCCATTTTTTTTGAACAGCCATAATAGTGACGATTGGTTATATTATTCCAAACCAAACTATTTATTTCGATCAACCCATCCATCTACACTCTGCATTAGATCGATGCAACTAATTAAGGGTAAGTTTTCCAGAATTGTGCTTATCATTTGCAATGTTGGTCAAATACGAATAGCCGTTTTTATAAGGAAAAAATTAAGATAAATATTTTCATCAAGAATTAAAGTAAATATGATTGTTTGGCTTTTCGGACGATTACCGTTTTTGAAACAGTCGGAAAATATATGCAACAGTGGTGTTGTTAACTTCAATTAGTAAATATCTTAAAAATCGTAAATTATTTCTGACTATCGTTATGGTGTTGAAAACCTTTAAGATTTGTTTATAGATTTTCAACACCACCTCATAATTTTTGTTTAACATGTTTTTCATAAAAAGTGCTTTCAAGTTGTTTCTGGGTGTACGTTTGCAAACGAGCACACATTATGATATACATGTGCTACTATGTGTTTGAGTAAAGTGCCATATTTATTCTCGTTTTTAAAGTACACTTTTTATGGTCGCCAAAATGCCGCGTGCAATATTATCACGCTTACAAGGCAATTTCCCCATTTGTAAACCATACGAACAAAAGATAAAACAAAATTTTTTATTTCATCTTGAATGTACCATACCATAATTTTTTAATGGAAATATTAAGAACTTTAAATATCTGTGGTACGAGGTGAATATGGATTCTTGTTTCCTTTCAAAACTTTTTTTTGGTTTGATGATGCTGTAATAAAATGCTTTATTGTGGTTTATTAAATTTCTTAATAGCTTTTTTTTTAATTTTGTAACAAAGACACCAACAATATTGTTTTTGTTGTCTTTTTTACACTGCATATTTTACCATATCTGTATACATTTTTGTCGTGTTTTCAAGCTATTTTTTTTGTAAATAACCATCATTTTGGCATCGTCTCAAATCTATTTTGTAAATTAGCTTCAGAAAATATTTTTTTTAAAACTCGATTTCATTATTATTTTTTTATTGTGTAATTCAATTTACCGAACAATGTATGTTGCTAATAATTTAAATTTGTTACACTAAAGGTGTAACTATAGGCTTTTAAAGATATCTGACTATCACCCAGAATAATCTGGAAATGTGTCGACTATTTCATTTACTAACCTTCGAATATGCCAATTTGAATGGCAGGACCTGGTGGACGATAGTTGAGTTACTTGGAAATTTTTGCTTTAACCATTGTGATTAATGAGTATGCATGTAATGCATTTTCTTGAAACATATCTTCTGGATGATATTAAAAAGTATTTGACAACTGTTAGTCTCGTGTAATTAAATTTTAATAATTTTATTATAGGATCCTTCTCATTATGTAGTAGTGAACAAACTGCAAACTACTAAATGATAGATGAGTATCCGATTCCAATATTGAATTTTCTATTATTTAGGAGCCAGAAAATTCAGATGAAACTGGCTCCATAGTTATTATAAATTAAACTTGATAATAGACAACTGATTATTTTATACTAAGAAATTTATTGGTTTGTGTAAAAGAACGCTTTACATTTGATATTCAGATTTAAAAGGTCATCTTAAATTAGGTATTACAAAAAATTATTAAAATAAATTGAGCAACTAGCAGCTAGTGTTTAATACCAATATCGAGGTAGTCATTACCATTCGACCTGTTAAATTTTTTCTAAAGTGGACAGATAAGTTGTCCTTCAGACTTGGAAAGATCATTCAATTTCTCCTTTCTAACATTTCGAAATTATACGTGATGGGCCAAGTTTAAGTATAAATTATTTTAACATTAAAATTTAAATAATATTTTGGGTCCAAGTGAAATGAAAAAAGGTTTTATAACATTTTAATGTTTTACTGTACACTTTCAAGTTTTAATATACATTTTTTTCTAACGATATACTTACTCATGTAGTAAATGTTTAATTAAGATAAAGTAACTGAATCTCAAACTTATACCGATTAAGGTCTGTTGTAACATCACAGGATCTGAATCGTTAAATCAGTAGTGTTCTTCATAAATTTATCACCTTTACAAGCTCTTCATGAGAAACAGTATAATACATTTTTATTTATGGTATTTTTAAAGTTAGTAGTGTTTGGTATTGCTGGGATACTTTGGTTCCCTAACATTGGTACTATAAAGCTTAGAATCATTTATATTTAAATACTTTGATGCTTCGATATTATAAAACTTTGGTATGTTGGTACTTCTATATACTTAGGCTAATTTTACATACTTTGACACTATGATTCATTGAACTGTGATACTTAAATACGTTGATACTCTAATAATTTGATACAATGAAAGTTTGACATATTCATTGATTTGATATTCTGGCACTAATAATTTGATATTTTAATATTTAATACTTCGACAATTTGATACAATTATACTTTGATATTTTGATACAATGATACTTTAGTATTCGTATATTGACACTTTGATACCGTGATATTTAACTTCGATACTTTAATATTTTGATACTTTGATATTTTACTACTCTAATAATTTGATACTTTGTTAGTTTGATAGTTTGATAGTTTGATAGTTTGATACTTTGATACTTCGATACTTTAAAACTTTGGTACTTTGATACTTTGATACGTTGTTACCTTAAGAACCTGATGTTTTTATCATTTGATTTATTCATATGGTACTTTGACACTTTGATTCTTTGATATTTTGATAATTTGACATTACTGTTTTATACTTAAATACTTACTTTAAAATTTTGATACATTAAAAAATTTATTTTTGATTTAGATGCTTTAAAAATGCTTTAGCGTCGCACAACGCCCTCGATTTGGCAGGTTAATGCATGAAAGCGGTAGGACGTGAAAAGCGAACCGCGAAATTGTTGGGTGTGCCTCGAACAGATTTCAAAGATTAAAAAGTAAAAAATGCATTAACGCTATTATAATTATAATTAAATATTATTCCACTTTAAATATTTAATGCTACAAACTTAAATACAATAAATTCTTATAAAATTATAACTTAATATTTAACAACATATAGTATATAGAACTGAAAAATACTGAGATTTAAGTAATGCAAATATATTCATATTTTAAAAGGAAAATATACTAACACTATAATGTAAAAGTAACACCTGCGGATATTTGACACTAAAAACATATTAATTGGCTAATAACTATATATCCTTATATTTTTATATTTTTATATTTTAATATTTTAATATTTTAATATTTTTATATTTTTATATTTTTATATTTTTATATTTTTATATTTTTATATTTTTATATTTTTATATTTTTATATTTTTATATTTTTATATTTTTATATTTTTATATTTTTATATTTTTATATTTTTATATTTTTATATTTTTATATTTTTATATTTTTATATTTTTATATTTTTATATTTTTATATTTTTATATTTTTATATTTTTATATTTTTATATTTTTATATTTTTATATTTTTATATTTTTATATTTTTATATTTTTATATTTTTATATTTTTATATTTTTATATTTTTATATTTTTATATTTTTATATTTTTATATTTTTATATTTTTATATTTTAATATTTTTATATTTTTATATTTTTATATTTTTATATTTTTATATTTTTATATTTTTATATTTTTATATTTTTATATTTTTATATTTTTATATTTTTATAGTTTTATAGTTTTTATATTTTTATATTTTTATATTTTTATATTTTTATATTTTTATATTTTTATATTTTTATATTTTTATATTTTTATATTTTTATATTTTTATATTTTTATATTTTTATATTTTTATATTTTTATAATTTTATATTTTTATATTTTTATATTTTTATATTTTTATATTTTTATATTTTTATATTTTTATATTTTTATATTTTTATATTTTTATATTTTTATATTTTTATATTTTTATATTTTTATATTTTTATATTTTTATATTTTTATATTTTTATATTTTTATATTTTTATATTTTTATATTTTTATATTTTTATATTTTTATATTTTTATATTTTTATATTTTTATATTTTTATATTTTTATATTTTTATATTTTTATATTTTTATATTTTTATATTTTTATATTTTTATATTTTTATATTTTTATATTTTTATATTTTTATATTTTTATATTTTTATATTTTTATATTTTTATATTTTTATATTTTTATATTTTTATATTTTTATATTTTTATATTTTTATATTTTTATATTTTTATATTTTTATATTTTTATATTTTTATATTTTTATATTTTTATATTTTTATATTTTTATATTTTTATATTTTTATATTTTTATATTTTTATATTTTTATATTTTTATATTTTTATATTTTTATATTTTTATATTTTTATATTTTTATATTTTTATATTTTTATATTTTTATATTTTTATATTTTTATATTTTTATATTTTTATATTTTTATATTTTTATATTTTTATATTTTTATATTTTTATATTTTTATATTTTTATATTTTTATATTTTTATATTTTTATATTTTAAAATTTTTATATTGTTATATTTTTTATATTTTTATATTTTTATATTTTTATATTTTTATATTTTTATTTTTTTATATTTTGATATTTTTATATTTTTATATTTTTATATTTTTATATTTTTATATTTTTATATTTTTATATTTTTATATTTTTATATTTTTATATTTTTGTATTTTTATATTTTTATATTTTTATATTTTTATATTTTTATATTTTTATATTTTTATATTTTTATATTTTTATATTTTTATATTTTTATATTTTTATATTTTTATATTTTTATATTTTTATATTTTTATATTTTTATATTTTTATATTTTTATATTTTTATATTTTTATATTTTTATATTTTTATATTTTTATATTTTTATATTTTTATATTTTTATATTTTTATATTTTTATATTTTTATATTTTTATATTTTTATATTTTTATATTTTTATATTTTTATATTTTTATATTTTTATATTTTTATATTTTTATATTTTTATATTTTTATATTTTTATATTTTTATATTTTTATATTTTTATATTTTTATATTTTTATATTTTTATATTTTTATATTTTTATATTTTTATATTTTTATATTTTTATATTTTTATATTTTTATATTTTTATATTTTTATATTTTTATATTTTTATATTTTTATATTTTTATATTTTTATATTTTTATATTTTTATATTTTTATATTTTTATATTTTTATATTTTTATATTTTTATATTTTTATATTTTTATATTTTTATATTTTTATATTTTTATATTTTTATATTTTTATATTTTTATATTTTTATATTTTTATATTTTTATATTTTTATATTTTTATATTTTTATATTTTTATATTTTTATATTTTTATATTTTTATATTTTTATATTTTTATATTTTTCTATTTTTATATTTTTATATTTTTCTATTTTTATATTTTTATATTTTTAAATTTTTATATTTTTATATTTTTATATTTCTATGTTTTTATATTTTAATATTTATATATTTTTAAAATTTTATACATTTTTATATATTTTTAAATATTTTTATATATTTTATTATATTCTGATATATTTTTATATATTTTTATATATTTTTATATTTTATATAATTTTATATATTCTATATTTTTATATACTTTTATGTATTTTTATATATTTTTATATTTTTTTTTTATAACTTTATATTTTTATATTTTTGTATTTCTATATTTTTATTTTTTGATATTTTCATATTTTTATATTTTTATATTTAAATTTTTTTTATATTTTTACATATTTTTAAATGTTTTTATATATTTTTATTTTTTATATAATTTTATATATTTTAATATATTTTTATATATTTTTATATATTTTAATTTATTTATAAATATTTTTTATATATGTTTATATATTTTTAAATATTTTTATATATTTTTATATATTTTTATATTTTATATAATTTTATATATTTTTATATGTTTTTTTATATTTTTATATATTTAAATTTACTTTTAAATATTTTTATATATTTTTACATATTTTTATATATTTTATTATAATTTGATATTTATATATTTTTGAATTTCTATATTTTTATTATTTCATATTTTTATATTTTTGAATTTTGATATTTTTATATTTTGATATTTTCATATTTTTATATTTTTATATTTTAATATTTTTATATTTTAATATTTTTATATTTTTATAATTTTATGAATTTTTATATATTTTTATATATTTTTAAATATTTTTATGTTCTATCTTTTTTTATATTTTATATATTTTTATATATTTTTATATATTTTTATATATTTTTATATATTTTTATATATTTTTTTATTTTTGTATTTCTATATTTTTATTATTTTAAATTTTTGATATTTTTGAATTCTTATATTTTGATATATTCATATTTTTATATTTAAATTTTTATATATTTTTATATATTTTTAAATATTTTTATATATTTTTATATATTTTTATATTTTATATAATTTTATATATTTTTATATGTTTTTTTATATTTTTATATATTTAAATTTACTTTTAAATATTTTTATATATTTTTAAATATTTTTATTAAAAATATATTTTAATATATTGCGATATATTTTTATAAACTTTTATATATTTTAATATATTTTCATATAAAATGCTGAGAAAATAAATTGGGCAAACATATTTTATTGCAAATTAGAGTCTTTTTTTGTTAAAATTACAAAGCTTTTGCAAGCAATTGGCTTATTGTTTCATTTTAAATACATGTATGACGTAATTTTTTGGAAAAAAAAATTACCTGCAATTTAGGGGAAAAACCCCGAAAAATGCCAAAACATTCAAAATACGTTGATTGGAGTTAAAGTAATAGAATAATTTAAGCACCTATTTTTTAATTTTTGTTTTGTTTTTTTATTGATTTATAGAAGTTCTATATTTAATATTAATATTTTGTTGGACCGCGCTATGTTTTTATTACACCGGTAGAACCCCGCAACTGATGTGCAAAAAAATTAGTCAAGCAATTATTTTATTTTACGCCTACCGTTCTTGGCCGTCATTAGAGTGCAGATGTTTTATGGCCTGTAATTATTTTTTTTTTGAGTATAAATAGTGAATATTTTGTAAGATTAAGTTATTCTGTAAGTGATCCTTGTCAAATAAAGAATAAAGTGCAATTTTAGTTTAAAAAAATGGGAAAAGTTAGTGAGCCGCGTAAATTCAATATGTTGATCAGAAAGATTTAACATTCCTAAAAGTACTGCCGCGTGGAATATTAAAAAAATGCGAGAGATGGGTAGTATACAAAGAAAGAAACGCTCTGGAATGCCCAGAAAGACAACGCCATTGGAAGATCGTTTCATAATGTAACAATGTCGTTGGAACCGTTTTAAAACTTCATCGGACATAAAACGGGATGTTGGCAAACAACGAGAAAAGAAATTTCAGCAGCTTAGTGAGACAAAGACTTGTTAAAGCTGGTTTGAGAGCAATTAACCAGTCCAGTAGCCTGAGTTCACATTACTAGTAAAAAAAAAACGTTTGCTATGGGCCCCGGAGCATGTTTCTTGGGCTTCAGAGATGTGGAATGATGTAATTTTCTCCGATGAATCAAAATTCAAGCTCAATGTTGGAGATGGAAAAATTTTCGTAAGAAGAAAACCGGGCGAGAGGCTTAGCAACGAATCTCTTTTAAGACTTCCACAGCAGCTGTTTATCTTCAGGTCCTACCCAACGAATTTGAGCCTTCTGTGTTAAAGCTATATGGGCGAGACTTGCAAATTTATTTTTTTATCAGGACAGTTATTAATTTTTAATTGTAGATAGAAAAATTTCCTTTCATATAAACACAAATAATTTGTTAAAAACTAGTTTTTTTCCTTATCTCTTCAATTAAAGATAAAAAGGCACTTCAAAGAAAGAAGTATCGATGTGTTGAGCTGGCCCCCGTATAGTCCAGACTTTAATCCAATTGAAAATATTTGGCCTATAATGAAGCTAGAAGTAGCAAGAAAGCGCCCAGAATCGATTCAAGCTTTAAAAAGTTTGTTGACATCCAAAACTCCTACGACTTTGAAAAATTTATCAAATTCTATGAATCGGAGGTGTATCGCTGTAATAAAAGTAAATGGCGGCCCAACAAAATATTAATATTAAAGCTAGAACTTCTATAAATCAATAAAAAACAAAAACAAAAAAAATATATGTTTAATTTATACCATTACTTTAACTCTAATCAACGTATTTTGAATATTTTGGCATTTTTCGGGTTTTTCCCCTAAATTTCAGGTTATTATTTTCCAAAAAATTACGTCATATATGTATTTAAAATGAAACAATAAGCCAATTGCTTTCAAAGTTTTGTAATTTTAGCAGAAAAAGACTCCAATTTAAAATAAAATATGTTTGCCCAATTTTTTTTTCCCAGCACTGTATATATTTATATATTTTAATATATTTTTATTTATTTTGATACATTTTTTTATAACTTTATACTTTTGTATTTCTATATTTTAAATATTTTATATTTTTGAATTTTGATATTTTGATATTTTCATATTTTTATATTTTATTTTTTTTATATATTTATATATTTTTAAATATTTTTATATATTTTTATATGTTTTTATATATTCTTATATATTTTTGATATATTTTTAAATATTTTTATCTATTTTATTATATTTTTAAATATTTTTATATATTATTATATTTTTGTTTTTAAATTTTTTATAGGTTTATATTTTTGTATTTTCTCTAATTAATATTTAATGTTTGGATATGTTGTTAAATTTAAACATTTGTAAATAAATAAACAAATAAATATTTACATTGTTTCTTTAAATTTTTCAAACGTATTTCTTGAAACTGTTTTAATATTGATTAATTTGATTAAAATTAGCCAATTTTGGGAACCGTACCTGTTTGTAACATTAAAATCTTACTTTTAATATTTTGCATTTTTAATTTGTTTCTTAAATGATAAATTATTTATTTTATTCATATCATTTGCAAGAATTTCATTTGAAACTTGTGTTTTTGCCATATTATTTAACAGACTATGCCATTTTAACGTAAATCAAATTAGTTTATTTAATTTCAATAATTATACCATAAACTAAGTTTCATCCAAATCTCTTAAGAAAAACCATCAAGTCAAATTGGCAACTGTATTAAGTACTCTTGCCTTATTTTATTCAGTATGATCATTCGTACTGATGGGAATCGTGCAAACTGAGTCTTATTTGGTTCAGATTGTTTCCTTCGAATTAATAATTTTTTGCACCTCACCCGGTGCGAGTTTTACTTCAATAAAATAAGGTTATATTAATTTGCGATTGCAATTATTTTTGTCCTTCAAAGATCTCAGTAAATTGTTTCCTGCACCAATATTTAGTTTCCGACAAAATATTCTGATTTGTCCTTTTATTACAATGATGAAAATGTATATTATGTTATTAAAGCGATTCAAATTAAATTATCAGCAGTTATATTTAAAAAAAGAAAGTTCAAAAATCATATTTCAAATTATTATTTTTATGAAGCCAATTTTCGTTTAATAACTACAATGAAAATAATGTTGATGGTGATGATGAGATTAAATACGAGTATGGTTGTTTATTTGCAGAACAAAAGTAAAGTAGAATTTAAAATAAATACATTACATATTATGCCTTTAGAAGGTTGGCCCCAAAACAGAAAGAAAAACGCAAAATACGGGTTTCCGATTTCAGTGAAATTACATTATTGTTTTGAAAGTGAGATTTAATTATTTAAATATTGAGCCAAGTGAATTAACCGAATCTGTATAAATACTTAATATTTAATTTTTTGTGTACGCTGTTAAAAAATGAAAGGAAGTTTCAATTTTATTATTATGACTGCTTGAGTTGTGTACACTTATTTTTTGCAAAGTTCATGATTGATAATGACAATGATGATGAAATAAAATTATTCTATTTCAAATCGTTTTCTTCTTTCAGGCGAGATAAAATTTATTTATAGAAATAGAAATTTCTGCTTACCATTTTTGTATATATTGGATTTCTTTCAATGATTTACAAAAAAATCGCTAAATAGGGTTAGAAAATAACTCTTTCTTTTTATTGAGTGTTTTATATAACTATGTATTGTAGTACCTTCAAGTACGTGTGTGCCTTATGGTATAAATCTTGTAGTCAGGAATTTTTACTACTCCATTGTCATTAAAAATAGTTTTAAAGCAAAATAAATTCTTTCTTCTTTCTGTATATACGCGTACAACAACGTTAAGCAGCATATAAAATGTTCTATGATAATTTCTTAATTACTTTTTTTACTTTAATTTACACCTTTTTTAAACTGCTCGTTTATTACACTAATTAACACATTCAGTATTTATTAGCACAGCAATATTTTAAAAAAATAATAGTACATTTTGTAGACTTAAAAAACTGTTTTAATTATAAACTTAATTTACATTAATTAGCTCAAAGTAGGTGGCATATAGAAAGTGAAATTACATCGAAAAAAGTTTGCTATCTAGAATTGCATCTTAGCATTCAGCCAGTATAATAAATCTAATTATAGAGGTGATAAAAGTTAATTAGTGAATTTTTATTGTAATATTGTAACTAAAATTTTTAGTGTTTCTCATTCCAAGCGTTGTTTTCCAAACTGCAGTTCAATTAGTTTTTAAATCCGCGTAATTGTTATTAATAAATTAAGCGAAATAGGGATTGGTGGATTCGCTATCAATTATGATGTTGTGCACCTTCCCTATTGCAAATCGAATATCTGATTTACTAAAACAATAGAGTGATTGTACACGTATTTATTACGGTATTTTGCTTTCCTTGTCAAGTTCTATTGACATCTCTATGACAGTTTACAGTAAAAAAACAAATTTTATTAACTCTGATATAATGAATCTAAATTTTGTTCATGGTTTTAAATTTCAATTAAGGAGAATGTATGGCAAACTATTGACTGGGATTTACTTTTTCTTTAAGAGTGAACAATTTTATATCGATTCCGACTGTTCGTATTAACCCTTTAGGATTATGCAGTCGGAGAAATATTATTCTCTAAAGAGTTTAAAAACTCTCATTGAAAGGATCTGTTAAGCATTTGGTTTCTAAGCTGGTCCTTGTGTGTCGTAGGTTTGTAAATTTTTGGGGAAAAGGCTACAGCCGTCACTTTCTTTAAACATGAGCGCTGGGTTGGGTACAATGAACTAGCACATTTAGTCCTTTCACAACACAAACATTGTCTAATATTGTTTTCATAAAGATAATTGTCGTTATCTTGCAGAGGTTTATTATAGAAGTTGTCAAGAACGGCAATGTTTTTAAATGGAACTGGGTGTTAGTATATTGGATGATTGATCTATTTGGATGTTCTCAACAGTATTTAACAGAAGACAATTTGGTTGTGCAGGAATTCAAGATTTTTAATGATTTTTAAAATTCAAACTTTGCTTAGCTTATGTATCGAGAGCGTCGTAGTGAGCCTTATCGTTGTGTCTTCGTTCACGCAGTTAATGTTAAACCGGATATTCTGCATCCTGCGATACACAATGTTTGGGATTACACTATCAGTAGGTAGCTCAATCATTGGATGCTCATTGGATTTCTTGCGTTTGAGTTTCCTCTGGAATGACCTGGATGAACAAAAATTTTGGTCGGTATTTGTCAACATGATAGTCCTAAAATCCAGTCCTTGGGCCCTCATTCCTAATCCCGAATATTTTATGATATTTTTCCTTTTTATCGAGATTCCTCTTCTCTCTTATTTTCAATAAGAGTTAACACTAATCTAAAAATACCGTGTCCATATCATGTAGGTAAACTTTATAAACACGGCAAACATTGACGTTTATAACCAAGCATTTAATTGCCTAGCCAACTATCATTGAGTTTATTAACTTTAAAGTAAACAATAGCATTAGTACATTAATAAATACTACACATACTTACCAACTATTATAAATAATTAACCCAATTGAAATCAACCTAAAATGAAGGAATATCATACTAAACTTAATGTAATTTTGATTAGTACCTTTAACCTGGCAATTTTATCATAATCTACA
The DNA here is from genome assembly GCA_963691935.1 of Nephrotoma guestfalica. NCBI lineage: Eukaryota > Metazoa > Arthropoda > Insecta > Diptera > Tipulidae > Nephrotoma > Nephrotoma guestfalica. The sequence continues at coordinate 201,858,712 of OY829913.1, read as the reverse complement.
CTAATTTATCATTTAAAATTGACAAAACTAACGACCAATTGTATTGTACAAAATTAATCAATTCTCTTAAAATTTTAATAAAATAATAAAGTATTACAAAATCTGTGCTCAAGCGTATTAAGCTAATTCTGTTAAGCTTATTAAATTCAAGTACATCATACATCAAGTTGGTTCTGGTTCACATTCATCGGGAATTTTTTGTGCATAGCCTAACGCAACAATCCAGTTATGCATCACCATTTTCCGGATTTCATCTGTATTTCAACCTACAAGTTTATTGGAATAATTCAATCAACACTTCAACCGGATGGTTCTCCACATCTGTATTAACATTTTGGTGCCGAAACCCGGGATTATTGTGCTACAATAAGCTAAGTAAATTTTATCAATTATGTAATCTGTATTATATAAATTTACTACTGTGCGTAACTGTTCAAATTTGTGCGAGAAAAACTGCATGGAACAATCGGTATCAATTTATATTCGAAATTATCGACTCAAAATTGCAAAGTGTTTCGCGAATACACATTTTACTGAATTATCCTTCGGAAGTGATTTAATTCGCAAGCATGACTGACAGATTAATCCGATTACGAGATCGTGCTCATAATTAAATACTTCAAATAATGAAATTCGCAGCAACGATGACCGAATCCACTAATATCGAGGAAATTAGAACCCGCATTGAAGTTCTCGAAAGTAGGTACCAAGCATTCAACGATACTGAAGTTCAGTTATACGAAAACCCGAATTATGAGCCGATTATTGAAACAGTTGACAGCCCCTATTATAAAACACGTGAGCTCTTAAGTAACTTCAGTAGCCACCATGCTCGTGATGCAACTCGTGACTTATATACTAAATTAGAACAATTCATAGACCAGCAGAAATCGTTCTATGAAGGTGTTGAGACATCCCAGCACGTGCGTTTTCCAAAAGTTAACATTGAACACAATTTCCAAATGCTTAAAGACCTTCTGCCGAGGGAAGCAGCCGCGCTTATTCGGCATATGTGGCATGATACAAATTATGCAGTAGGTATAATAAAATGACTCTCAGTGTGACATCTCTGATACAATCATTTTATGATCAAAAATTATCACAGGGTGCAGGAAAAGAATTACGTCGTATCACCGAAACAGCCGACGAGATCATAAGTGAACCTCACGCATTTTATAGAGCAAAATTGATTCTGAATCAAAATAATTGTGGACGAATGAATCGGTAGATAATGAATTTCCTACATATGATTACTTACTCAAGTTTTTGAATAGTGCCTTAGAGATTTGCGACGCAAGTACAAAAAAATGTCTGCAAGAGTTCCAACCAAATCGTTTTTTTTCTGCAAATTTTAATTCCGCATTGAAATGTGTAAGTTGTGAGCAAAATCATCCTATATTTAAAAAATAAGATTGTGGATGAAAGAATACAAATGGTGAATGAACGAGGCATATGTCGTAATTGTTTAAGAGGTGGCCATTTGAGCACCAAATGTCACACAAAGTTGTCATGGCTCATCTGCACTAAACGCCAGCACACACTGCTCCATCAAGTTGATACGCAGACAGAGTCAAGTCGAGCGTCAACAAGTCATCACGTACTTAAGAATAACCAAATAACCGAAACGATTGAGATTGCATTACCTACTAAATCCACCACTAAACAAGGATCACCAGACGAAAGCCATAACAATACACAAGTATAGAAAATTTATTCTTCGTCAACCACGGTACTACCAACAGCAGTCGTATATGTACAGTCACATGCCGGAGAACTCCAGTCAGAACGCGTACTACTAGATTCCGTATCGCAAACATCGTTTGTTACCGAAACCTGTGCCCAACGCCCAGGTCTTAATCGAAGTTCATCTTCCGTGTCCATCTACGGCTTAGCATCATCATCAACTGGAAAAACAAAGGAAAAAATCGATATGACATTGCATTATTACAAAGATGTTACCAACAAAATCAATTCATTTTAATAAGGAAATCATGGATTTGAAACTTGCAGATCCATTATTCTCCAAACCCCACAAAATTGATCTTTCACTGAGTGCAGAATTTTTTTTTCGAGATTTTGAATCTAGAGCAATGGGTAGTAGACAAATTCCCGAAGCTACAGTCTTCGAAATTTGGCTGGTTAATAGCAGTGGTATGTAGCAAAAATCAGTCGAATACTATTAATTTACATATCACGAACGACTCCATTATTCAGATCTCTAATGATGACCTTTATCAAACAACCTTCATTACTTAACAAGTTTTGGGAGGTAGTTCTTCACGTCAACTTTGATGCACCTAAACATCCTTGTGAAATACATTACGAACGAACAACAAGAAACGACGCAAGCGTCCGATTCACACAATGCAAACTGACTTGTCAACGATAATTTTAAGATTTCGGAAGCATGCGATTGCCCTTGTGGCCGATATAGAAACAATGTACCGGCAAATTCGGGTAAACTCTGATGATGCAAATTATCAACTTATATTGTGGCGAGAAGGACCGACCGACCGATCAAGTAAAATGGTACAAATTGAACATCGAGACGTATGGGACTGCTTGTGCACCTAACTAAGCAGTGAAAAGTCTAAAACAATCCAGTACGGGTTATCAACATTTATATCCAATGGCTACTTATGTGATCAACAACGATTTTTATGTAGATGATTTTTATGTAGCCGAAACAGAGTTGCTCAAAGATCAAGTAAATCCTACAACAACAGGATTCAACCTCAGAAAATGGAAAACAAATTCACCGTTATTTTTGGAATCGTTTTCTAAGTATGAAATCGAAAACATTTCGAAACTAATCGAAGACGAGCCGTGCATTAAAACATTGGGAGTTATATGGAATGCAAAAACGGATACCTTCTCTTCCAAAGTACACCAGATTAATAGCAACGTAAATTGGACCAAGCGAAAAATACTGTCCACAGCAGCTAAAGTTTATGTTCATTTAGGGTGGCTTGCACCAAATGTAATAATTTTTAAAATCCTAATGCAGAAAATAAGTTGCTTATAAAATAGAATGGGATGCTAGTTTACAAAGAATACATCACAAATTCGTGACAAAGGATCTACCAGTCACTAGGGGAACTTTCGAAATCCGATTAGTTTGCAGTTGCATGGGTTTTATGACGCCGCTGAAACGGCATATGACTGCGTAAAACATCTAAGGGCAATTGGCGAAAACGGTGAAATCACCACCAATATTGATTATTCAAGGAGTGAAGTGGCACCTATTCATCAAATCGCTCTGCCTAGACTAGACCTGTGTGGTGCAACGCTTCTATGTAAATCTCTGAAAAGGTGCATCGCATCATTAGGATATGAAGGAATACATATTTTTGCTTGGACAGACTCAATGATCGTTTTTTTATTGGCTGTCCGAAGTTCCACGAAGATGGTCTAGTTTCATTGCCAATAGAACTTCATACATGCTGGAAACCGTAATGAATAATAGAATAATCCATGCACAGCAATGGAGGCATGGCCCACAATGGCTAAGCGATCAAGAACAAAATTGGCCAAACTCAAAGACAGTAACAGTATGCACAAACGTAGGGCGATTAGAGGAACGAACAAAATATGTCAACGTTCCAGCAGAAATAACTTTTGATGATGAAGTCGTAGACACGTTATTACTCCGATTACATCGGATGGGCTTATTCTACAAAACATCCAGTGATCTTACCAAAAACCATTTAATTTGTCACCTTATAATTCGATTAACCATATGCAAGCAGGAGACTCTGTCACACTGAGTATTGTCAGAAGTAAATATTGGATGATGGGTGCGCGATATATGATCAAACGCTGCATGAAATTATGTACGATGTGTATCGCTATTTACATCATAAAATCGAACAAAAAATGGCAGATTTATGGACAAATGGACGACCATTCCCCAAGGTTGCTCTATATTATGCCCGTCCAATTTATATTAAAACAAGCAAGCGCAATAATGCTCCAGTGGAAAAGGCGTATGTTGCTCTATTTGTATGCCTGATCATCAAAGCAATTAATTTGGAGGTTGTAAACAGTCTCGATACTGAGTTCTTCTTAGCGGCACTCAAGCGATTTATTTCAAGAAGAGGAACCCCAGAAGATATTTGGTGTGACAATGGATCCAATTTTATCGGTGCTAATCGAGCCAATCAAATAACTCACTAATCACTGAATTTCTATGGCAGAAGTCTGTAAGTTTTCATTTCAATCCACCACATGTCCCTCACTTCGAAGGGCTATGGGAGGCCGCCGATAAATCTTTTAAATACGATTTAAAAAAAATAATGATCGTTAATCTTACTTTCGAAGAGGACACTACCTGGGTATTTCAGATCGAAGCGCTACTCAATTAAAGGCTACTGTATATAATAAATGATGATGCTGATTTTGGAATGCTCACATCTGCACACTTCCTAGTTGGAAAAGCGTTAACGTTACACCCTGAAAAAAACTTAACCGAAATCCCACTAAACAAATTGTCAAGGTGGCAAAATATTCAACAACAACTTCAAGGGTTTTGGAATCGATGGCATCGTGCTTACCTTAGTACGTTACAACAAAGACACTAGTGAATAGTGAATAGTACTAATTTCAAGGTCGGCGATATAGTTATTATTCGAGAAGATAACCTGCATCCCAGCCAATGGATATTTGAAAGAGTGACAGATCTTAATTTTGGAAGCGATGGTATGACATGCTTAGTCACGATAAAAAACAGCAAAAGGCGAGTTTAGACATCCGGTTAATAGACTAATCATATTACCTATTAAGGTATAAGAATTCCTTATGGAATAAGAATTCCTTAAGGCGCGGGAGAATGTTTATAACCAAGCATTTTCTCGATTATGAGATTTAGCTTGAACTTGCGACAAATTTGACTAGTAGACAAGACGCATGCTCATCAATTAAGCACAAGAACCGAACTAGATCAATAATTAGAAACATTTGTTTGTGTCACAACCTTATAAATACAAGTTGCTATTTGCACAAGCTATTCTCAATCTACACACAACAATTGCTAACCTTCTAACAGTTAAATACTCATATTAGCGATGTTCTGGTTCTAACTTCTAATATTCCGTTCTACGAGCTAGTTTTACGAGTATACTCAATAAAGCATGCCAAGGTTTTGATGTTACGCAGTTGGTCATAATTTTGTAACTGTAACAACAAATCATACAGATGGACTGCTGTATGCGGTGTGATAAAAAACTTTTGTTTAAGTTTAATAAATATTCCGTATTTACACGGAAATTATAAAATTGTCATAAATATTATGATTTATAAGAAATTAATAAATTCAATTAAAATTATTTATAATTTAAATTAAATTAAAAATGAGAAAATGGTAAAACTTTTTAACCAAATATAATCGAGCAAGTGTTTATGCGGTTTAACCTCATTTCCCAGTAATACTCGATCAGCATTCAGATGCCATTGTAATTTCAAAAACTACTTTTTCTCTGTTAAAATGACTTAAAATCGCTCCGTTAGATATCTCTTTTAAGTTAATTTTTAAAAAGTATAAATCAAAGAAGTGCCACCTCTTCATGTTCCATTAAACTAAATTTTCAAAATAAAACAAACAATTTATGATTTTTAATTTATTTAAAATCAAATAATTTTTATTCTTGAATGTCTTAATTTATTCATTTAATGAAAAGTTTAGCTCTCGCATTACTATACGATCCAAATTTATGTTGGTACTGATGTTTTAACATAAACTGTATCATTAACCGAATGATCGTGCGTCACTATAGAAACTAATATACCAAATTTGTTCATACATCTAAAAACATAATTAAAGGCTCTCAGCCAATTTTGTTGGGCGAGCCAGTGCCCAGAAGTTCAAAATACTGTAAAATTTCGACTAATGTTGGTGTTAGTTTCTTATGCGAAGTATCATATCTTAAGAGATTTAACTTGGTATAAGAGACAAATTGAATTTAATTCGATATTTGCATTTTAAGTTTCTTCTTTCAACAGTGTTTCAAAATATAGCGATACACATATACAAAATAAAAATGGTGTCGAATTCTTGATATACGTATAAATATCAAGAATGTGAATAGATTCAATAATTGAATTGTCATATGATTATTGTGTGTACTCAATTAGCAAACAATGTGGAATTGATCTCAATTTGTTTCTGTTTTCGATTATGCTAATTTTAATTTGTTTACCTTATATGCTTTGTTTTAGTGTGCATGTGTATGCAAAAGCATGATGTGGTATTTTGAATTGTTATTTGGAATTTTACTATTTGCGACCTCCGAGACATTCAGGTGTTCTACAAAATTTAAAACCGAACTGAAAAATTTGTCATGGTATTTATTTATTTATAAATGTTGATTTATGCATCTGATTATTAGACAACGGATTATAGATTAAGATCCTTTAAAGGCAGCTCTGTGTTGACAATCTATAGAGTGACTTGAAATACCTTGATGTTTAGTCGAAAAAAAAGCGTATAAGTAAAGCTTTGTTTCTAACTGGTTTGATGTCTGGTCTGGTCAAATTCAATTTTGGCCAAAACGAATAAAAATAGTCTACGCTTGATCAACGGGTAACCTATTACAACAATAAGTACCATGAACAAACAAATATTTTGTTTTAAGATTTTGATGGCGATATTAGAGATGAAAGATGAAGAAAAACTACGAATCTTTCGCATTTAACTTAAATTTGGTTAACCAATGCACAACACCGACCAAATGGCACAGTGGTTAAAGCTTTGGCGTTTGGATCGGGAGGCACCGGGTTCGAATCCCGATAGGGACAGGATGCAGAAAGGAATTTTCATGGGCAGATTACGATCTGAGATGAAATGGAACACAAATATGACCCCCTGTCGGAGAACAGAACTCATGGGAGGACCCATCTTCCATGCTAGTATAGGCTGGCATGGAGCTATGCAATGTGCAGATGGTAACGCAAAATCGGACCTATATCCGTACGTCCTCGATTTGGCAGGCAACTGCGTAAGGTAAGGACGTAAATAAGCGAACTGCGAAAGAGTTGGGAGTGCTTCGGCCCCAGAAAAGATGGCAAAGAATAAAAAATAAAAAAATAAAAAAAACCAAAGCACAAACCGTTTTGTCGGCATTATATAAAGTGATATTATTTTTGTTTAATTTTAAATTATCAAAATGTAATGTTAAATTAAATTAAGTAAATTAATTAATATATAAAAAATGTTGTTCTTTCACTAGTTATGGTCACTCAAAAACAATAATTGGCACTCTCTAGATGTACAATAATTGGCATGCTACCACAATAAAAGACACCCACCACAATCGCAATAATGGACACAAAAGTATAGTTTTTGGCCATCGTAATTTTCACAATTATCAGCACTCATACAAAATAAAATAAGACGTTACTACGAATAACTAGGTACCTAGATACCTATAGGTATCTACGCAAAGTTTCTTTATTTTCATAAATTAAAATTTTTAATATCACATTAATATAATAAAATAAAATTATAATAAATTTAAATTAAATTAAATGCTTAGATTTCCACAAAGTACATACAAATTTGGGATCAGTTTCAATTTTTAGTTTATTCGTACAACTAATATGAAATTCAGTTGTACAATGCGCACAGCGGAGTCCTTCGTTTGTTTTATGGATAGTGTATGTGCAATGATAGCACATTTTTCCCGAAGCTGCTGTATTTTTCAATTCAACGCTCAGTTTTTTCTGGCATCAATATATCCGATGAAGTGTTCGAAGAAGCTGCCGTCAAAATTGTTTCTACAAATTCGTTTGGTGTGCTTAGAAGATCAGAATCGCTTAATGCCAAAGTTTTCGTAATCATTTCATTATTACAACACGATGTTGAGTTGTTATTGTCTTCATATGCAGCAGGTAAATCCGCATCAGTCAAAGAAATAAATGTTGTCAAAGGTACTGACATCTGTAGCGTTTCTTCAAGCTGGTTTGGTTGGGTTAAACAAGCGGTTATCAATTTTTTTGACGTTATTGTGACCACTACGTTATCATGTAACGACCTCAGACTTTTTTGGTTGTCTGAGAAATGTTTCAAAGAAACAAATTCGTTAAAAGTAAATTTTTTAATTGGCATAATTTTTTTAGGTAGGTTTTATTTTTCGCTTCGGTTTGTTATTTGATTTTTCCTCATTTATTTTTTGTTTATTTTCCCTGTTTTGAATTCGTAAGAGTGGTCGTTTTTCAATTTCCATTTCGAATTTTTTGCTTCTTCTTCTTCTTCTCTTGAATTTTTTCGTATCCGGATGACGTGATAACAAAATGTATTTTTTTAATTTTCTTTCATTTTTCCTCTCTGGAGTTTTAGGTCACATTACATATTGATCGATCGTTTTAACTCAAGGTTCCGCACAATTTTCAGGGTCAAACCGCAATTTTGAAATTTCTGAAACTTCTTCTTGTTCCGTATTTCGTATCAGTGTCATACTGTCTGTATTGAACTCCCTTTCCTTTTGTTTCATACATTCTGCCCATTCCGTAACTTCCATCTCTTCAATGCTGGATTCTTCAGGTAGATAAATAAATTCATTGATGCCCATAATATTCGGTGGCATTCCTAAATTGGAGGGTGCAAATGCTTCATAAATTTTGTGAAAACATCGAAACTCCTTCATCAGTATTCAAAATTAATTCACTCTCTTCTATCGATCGAAGTCCCAAAATTTTCGGGCCAACAATATCAGAAAATTGTTCCATGTCAATTGTATTTCCATTGGTATCACTTACTGGATTGAACGACGCATGGACTGTCTGATCCCTCATATAAGCCTGATTTGCCTAGACATTTTGAATAATCAACAGCATATTTGTTGCTTTCAACCCGATTGCTTTGTTTTCAGCTTGCTGTAGTAGTGGAGCAAATGTTTCTTTATTAATGATGTTATCAACATTTTCGCGTTTCCAATTTAGGACTACCTTTTGTCACGCTGATTTTAAGGGCTTAAACGCTGCTACATCGCATGGCTGTAGTATCCGTTTGGCAATAGGATACAATGCAATTAAAATTATTTGCAATGTATTACATAAATTGCTAAGTTCGTATGTCAGGTGCGGTACTTGCCCGTAAAATACATTAGAAATGTATTAAAGGAACATATCTTTTGTCATCCAACCATTCTGGTATTCTTTTGTTTGGATATAAAGGGTGATTTTTTTGTGGTTAGGATTTTCATGCATTAGTATTTGACAGATCACGCGGGATTTCAGACAAGGTGTCAAAGAGAAAGATGCTCAGTATGCTTTGACATTTCATAATGAATAGACTTACTAACGAGCAACGCTTGCAAATAATTGAATTATATTACAAAAATCTGTGTTCGGTTCGAAAAGTGTTTCGCGATTTACGTCCGATTTATGGTCTACATAATCGACCAAGTGAGCAAACAATTAATGCGATTGTGACCAAGTTTCGCACTCAGTTTACTTTATTGGACATTAAACCAACCACACGAATGCGTACAGTGCGTACAGAAGAGAATATTGCGTCTGTTTCTGAGAGTGTTGCTGAAGACCGTGAAATGTCGATTCGTCGCCGTTCGCAGCAATTGGGTTTGTGTTATTCGACGACATGGAAGATTTTACGCAAAGATCTTGGTGTAAAACCGTATAAAATACAGCTCCTGCAAGAACTGAAGCCGAACGATCTGCCACAACGTCGAATTTTCAGTGAATGGGCCCTAGAAAAGTTGGCAGAAAATCCGCTTTTTTATCGACAAATTTTGTTCAGCGATGAGGCTCATTTCTGGTTGAATGGCTACGTAAATAAGCAAAATTGCCGCATTTGGAGTGAAGAGCAACCAGAAGCCGTTCAAGAACTGCCCATGCATCCCGAAAAATGCACTGTTTGGTGTGGTTTGTACGCTGGTGGAATCATTGGACCGTATTTTTTCAAAGATGCTGTTGGACGCAACGTTACGGTGAATGGCGATCGCTATCGTTCGATGCTAACAAACTTTTTGTTGCCAAAAATGGAAGAACTGAACTTAGTTGACATGTGGTTTCAACAAGATGGCGCTACATGCCACACAGCTCGCGATTCTATGGCCATTTTGAGGGAAAACTTCGGAGAACAATTCATCTCAAGAAATGGCCCGGTAAGTTGGGCACCAAGATCATGCGATTTGACGCCTTTAGACTATTTTTTGTGGGGCTACGTCAAGTCTAAAGTCTACAGAAATAAGCCAGCAACTATTCCAGTTTTGGAAGACAACATTTCCGAAGAAATTCGGGCTATTCCGGCCGAAATGCTCGAAAAAGTTGCCCAAAATTGGACTTTCCGAATGGACCACCTAAGACGCAGCCGCGGTCAACATTTAAATTAAATTATCTTCAAAAAGTAAATGTCATGGACCAATCTAACGTTTCAAATAAAGAACCGATGAGATTTTGCAAATTTTATGCGTTTTTTTTTAAAAAAAAGTTCTCAAGCTCTTAAAAAATCACCCGTTATTATCGTCGGTTAGTAAAAATATTGCTGCAAAATGTGTCAATTGCAATAAGTCACATCACGCAAACTACCGGGGATGTGAAATAGCTAAGGAGCTACAAAGAATAAGAAAAAAAACGCAAAAACAAAGTTCAGGAATATCGGTAAACAATTATCAAACTTGCACTAAAGAGGAACCTAAACCTCATGCTAGTAAAACGGGAGAACCAAAACCAAAACTGTACTCGCAAGTAGTCATGACAAAACCAATTATTTCGGAGCACACTACTGAAGGTACAGCAGTGCTTCAAAAGATACTAAAAAGCATTGAAGCTCTTAGCATTCGTCTAGTTAAACAAGAGAAATGCCTTCAAGCTCTAAGCAACAGGTTAGATAAACAAGACTCTCTAAATGAAATGAAATCCATGCTCTATTAAAATGATGCAAACAACAACAAATAAAACATTAAGAATAGTAACGTGGAATGCAAATGGGCTAATGCAACATATTCCAGAATTAGAAATTTTCCTAAATACTGAAAAAATAGATATATGCCTAGTATCGGAAACCCATTTTACTTCACCTTCATATCTTAAAATATATGGATACAATTGTTACCACGCCATTCATCCAGCAGGAAGGGCAAGGGGAGGATCATCGGTGGTTATAAAAGAAAACATCAAACACTTTATAGGTCTTAAAATTGAAGGGAAATTTATGCAAGTAGTCACCTTAAAAGTATTTATAAATAACAACAAGGAATATAGTGTATCGTCAATACATTGCCCCCCAAGATATAATTTAATTAAACAAGACTATTGCACGTTATTTAAATCACTTGGATCAAGTTTCATAATCGGAGGTGATTTTAATGCAAAAAACACCTACTGGGGATCAAGAGTAACCACTAAAAAGGGAAGAAAACTGTTTGCAGCAGGAAGACTATGCAATTGCGATTTTCATTCTGGTGATCAACCAACTTTTTGGCCTACGGATAGAAACAAAATACCCGATATCATTGACTTCTTTATCACCAAAGGTATAGACGAAAACTACATATACCTAGAAAGCAGCGAGGGGATTATGTCGGATCATACGCCTGTTATTATGACAATCAGTGCAACGATTATTAAAAAACTAATCCACCTTCGCTAACGAACAAAAAGACCTGCTGGGAGAAATTCCAGAAACTTGTTGAGGATAATATTGATCTTCAGGTGCCAATTAAAAACCCGATAGAGCTAGAAGATGAACTAAAACAACAACAGTATACAAGAAGCGGCATGGATTAGTACCCCCTCAAGTTCAAAGGAAATACGCCAGAATGCTATTTATCCTCTAGAAGTTAGGGAACTGGTTGCAGCAAAACGAAAAGCAAGAAAGGCCTGGCAAAGAAGTCGAGCGCCAGAATATAAAACAACTCTTAATTTTTTATCCAATAAACTAAAGTTGCTAAATAAAGAAATCAAAAACGAATCCATTAATAAATACTTGAGTGGCCTTACTGGGGAAAAAGATACCGAGTACTCTCTTTGGAAAGCGACAAAAAGTTTAAAACGACCTAAACTACAAATTCCACCAGTAAAAAATGAAGATGGCACATGGGCTATAAGTGTAAAGCAAAAAGCTTCGTTGTTTGCAACCCACCTCGAGAACACGTTTCAGCCTCTACCTAGACAAACTGCAGAGGAAAACATACCACCACTATATAAAATGGATATCTGCAATATATCTCCTGTCACACTACAAGAATTAAAAGAGGAAATCAATCTCAACCTAAATACAAAGAAATCTCCAGGATTTGACTTAATTACAGGACAAATAGTAAAAGCTCTTCCTGAAAAAGGTCTACGTAAACTACTCCAAATAATTAATGCAGTGTTCAGACTTAAACACGTTCCAAGTCAATGGAAAGTAGCAGAAGTAATTATGATACCTAAACCAAACAAACCACTTAATGACAAAAATTTGTAAAGGCCGATTTCCTTACACCCAATAATTTCAAAATTATTCGAGAAACTACTCCTAAAAAGACTTAAACCAATAATAGCAGAAAGAAATGTTGTTCCTCCACATCAATTTGGCTTCAGAGAAAATCATTCAACAATAGAACAAGTACACCGAATTACAAACATAATTGAAGACGTACTTGAAAAAAATAAAGTATGTGCAAGCGTCTTCTTGGAAGCAGCACAGGCCTTTGACAGAGTATGGCATAAAGGTTTGGAATATAAATTACAAAGAGATTTACCAAAGCAGTTTTATGAAATTCTAAAATCTTACATATCTAACCGACACTTTCGAGTTAAATTAGATGGCGAATACTCAGAAATAAAGAAAATATCAGCAAGGGTACCACAAGGTAGCGTTCTGGGACCAACTTTATATGTTCTACACACCGCGAACCTGCCAACGATAGAGGAGACTAACATAGCGATGTTTGCGGATGAAACGGCCATCTTAGCAGTTGCTAATTGCATAGAAAAATCTACAAGAAAATTGCAAAGAGCTACTAATATTGTCAGTACCTGGACCAAGAGATGGCGAATACAACTTAATGAAACAAAATCTGTCCAAGTAAACTTTACCAACAAGAAGGTCAACTGGATACCAGTAGAACTGAACTCTCAGCAAATTCCCTATGCAAACACGGCAAAATATCTAGGCATGACTCTAGGTGCGAAACTAAAATGGAAAGAGCATGTGAAAAAGAAAAAAGAAGTGTTAAACATCAAATACAGAAAGATGGATTGGCTCTTAGGAAGAAATTCTGAGCTAGCTCTACATAATAAATTGCTACTATACCGGCAAATTCTAAAACCTGTGTGGACTTACGGTATTCAGCTCTGGGGCTGTACAAAGAAAACTAATGTCAATATCATCCAGTCATTCCAAAGCACAGTCCTTCGTGGAATAGTTAATGCACCGTGGTACATAAGAAATGACAACCTCCATAGAACTCATGCAACGTATAAGTCTACACCAAAATGCTGAGATACGTCATATGTTGGATGATTCAAACCTAGAAAGACGGCTGCGAAGGAAGAAACCGCATGATCTACAAGATCCAATCAGGATCGACTAAAAATATAATAAAATTGTGAAGGGCACTAGCCAAAGGGCTACAACCCTCCAAACAAGAATATAAATTATGAAAGATAAATTACTAGATGATTTGTAAATCAGTTGTAATAAATAAATATATAAAAAAATAAAAAATAAATATTATCGTCGGAGGTATCATGTGTTCTACGGCTGAGAAACTAAACAATACCGTCAAGCACGACTTAGAGGCATCCTGCTCAACTAAATAGACATTAGACACGCTTTTTGATTTGGGACATAGCATAAAATTAGTCTCGCCTCCATTGAGAATACGATTTGGTTCAAATAATATGGAAATTAGCTGTTTTTCTTTCAAATAGTTTTTTATTTGATCAAACCATTTGTGTAAGTTTTCAGGACTTACTTTCGAGCTAACAGCCGTCACCTACGGTATAAATAAATAAAAATTTGTAATAACTGCCTAGGTACGTATTATAAAATTAAACTGGGAAATAATAACCGCTTCTGGGACTCTGGTAGCTATACAAGAATGTCTTTTGAAAAAAAGATTGTACCGTCCTTTTCCAGGTCGGCTTTCTTCCCCAAAAGGATGATCTCTGGGGCAATCATCTAATGACGTTTCGGAAATCCTTTTCTTGCTCATTCAATTATCCATTCGACAATAGTACTTTCCTCCGTTTCAGTGAGAACATAATCATTGGCCCTGGACGAATTTTTGTAAATTTTTCTGATAATCGGTACTGTATTTTTGGCCGAGGAACGTTAAACATTTTAGGTGCAGGCTTCTTCCAATTTTTCCATTAATAACCACATCACAGGCTTTTTCTATATTTTCTTCTAAATATGTAGACTTTTTTGGGGGACTTTTAAGGTATAAAAAGATTAATCAAATTATTATTATTACTTTATCAAGATTCAAATAAAATAGAGAATTCATGTAAATTCGAGATTCTTATTATATTGATGCTATTATAATTACCGGCATAGTAAAATTATAGTGCCGAATAACTACATTAAATTTGACAAGTGTCCATTATTGTATCATTTACCCTACTACAACATAAATGTCAAACAAAAACTTTTACTAGTCAAAATGTATCAGGCCATTTATAGGTTGATTGCATGACGTGTAGAGCCATGGGCAGGCCAAGAGCCTCAGATAGGATTGGTCTTATATTTAGAATGGAACGACTCGGTTAAGAAACTTAGTCATCGTACAGCACAATACATATCAAACAGCTTCGGAATATCAGCCACCTATGAAAATAAATTTTAATTCGCCATGAAATTACTTTCACACTTAATGCTTTTCCAACTAAAATTCAAACTAATGTTAGCAAATGCTAAGTCCCTTAGAACTGTCAAAATTACTCAATTTTACACAATTGATCTTTGGTTAATAATAGACCAAATTATCTTTTGCGTCTATTTATTTATTTATTAAACTTTGTATGCACAATTATTATTACAAGGCGTAGGAGTGCTACACACGATCCAATTTGGTCGGACCGACCGTCGGTTACTAAATCGGTGTTGTCTACAGATAATCCAACTTGCCATCCGATTTACTATTCGACTTTGACAATTAGGTTTAAATTTTATTTTACTTTGTGTGGCATTGCCATTGTTTTCAAATTCTTTATAAGCCTCTGTCATTGTTAAGTGTCGAGTTAAAAACTAACACACAAATGAAATAAAATTGTCCAACAACGACCATTCGATTTGGTTGGACCGGATGGAATTCCCATCCGATACATCGAACTTGATTTTGTGATTGAAAAATAATAGAGAATTGGTTTATACCCAACTAACCATTCAGCTGCTAGCTAATTTAGTTAATTTTAATGATGAATTTTTGATACAAGGTGTGAAAACGCCACAATACTCCCCTCCCAGAGAGATCGAAGATCTATCGAAAATGGAAGAATCTGGTAGGAGTCCTGGATACACGATCGGATTTCGTAATTGTTTTAGGATTTGATCAAACCTTGAACCTTTTACGAATTTTCGGTTCCTCGGTAGGCAACTTAGGTCCGTCAGCAGAAATAATGAGTTCTGCTTCTTGAGTCGGTAAAAGAAATCCAGTTTGAATAGTTGGTGCGTCCGTAATTTGTATCGTCCGTTCAGATCCAAAGTACAAAATTTGTCTGTACGATCGATAACCAAATTCGGTCCAGTATATGGTCGTTACAGTGATCTGCGTACTGGGTCCGTCCGTAAGAAAATATGCGAGCAAGTCAGCAGATCTTTACTGATGAAAATTTTGTCCGTAGTATGTCGAGAAGCCGGTACAGGTCAAATTTCATCAAAGTGTCGTTTTAAGTTCGTAATAAAGTCTGAATATAAAATTTGATTGTTTGTAGTATCAAAAAATGTTAAAGGAATTCGAGATGTGCATCCGTAAACCAGTTAAGCTGGAGTAGCTTTAAGTTCGTCAATGTAAGTTGTTCGTACTCCAAGTAAGATTGAAGGAAGAACACTAGCCCGATCAGACCAGTCGTAGCATACAATGGCATATTTGACGACTCGATGCTCTTGATCATGTCATTACATTTTGAATTATAACTAGTTGTTAAAACGAGCAATGCGAGTAAACAGCAAAGGCGACTGTTGCAGCAGTTATATCCGGAACTGGAATCGTTTCGAGCCAGCGAGTATATCTATCAATCAATCCAACGCAATACCGCTGATTATCAAAAACTGGTAAAGGACCAATGAAATCGAGGTGAATAATCGAAAAGCGTTGAGAAGTTAATTTATATTAAATAAGTAAAGAATTTGTATGTCGAAAGATTTTAGCCTTTTAACAAGCTAAACAACTTTGAGCCACTTCCTAGACGCTTTTTTTAATCGATGGCTGCGTCAAAAGTTTGATGGAAACTTTGACGCCAGGAAGAGACAGATTATGAAGCGCCGAAAATTTTTTTTTTCGGAAAATAAGGGGATAGAATGGCTTAGGCGTAGTGGTAGAAATATCGCTATAAATTAATTTTTTTTTTGAAAGAAACGGGAAATTTCTCAAATTTGAGAACAAAGTTACTCCTTAAAATTTCTTGAAGTTCTTCGTCATTAGTCGGAGCATCTGCGATGAAAGCATAATCAAAACCGACCGTTGACCATTGTATTGGAATGCAACTGATCTTAGTGTAACCTTTTAGGTAGTCGTTGAACAATTCCTGCTCAGCAACGGCACCCGGAATGAGGCGTCGATAAAAGTTTATCATTCCTGAAAAGCATTTCAGTTGTTTAACAGTTGTTGACTTGAACCCGTTCATGTGACGGTAATATACCTTGTCCATATACCATTTCAGTTTTCGCGAAAACGCATTTATCCACATTTACAACAGGTCCATGTTCTTCTTATTTAGAAAAAATAATTTTAATAAGTTCGTGATGTTCGTCATAATTTCGAGAGGCAATGAGCACGTCGTCCAAATATACAAAGCAGAAGTCAAGTCTGAGTAGTGCTGAATGCATAAGGCATTGTAACGACTGTGCTGCATTCCTAAGACAGAACGTAATTTTTCAAAATTCAAATAGTCCGAAACGTTTCGAGATTGCTGTTTTTGGAATGTCCATCGATTCAATAGAAATTTGGTGGTAAGCCAGGATAAGGTCTATCTTTGTGAAAACAGTGCAGCCCTCGAGTCGTTGTGTATAGTCTTGAATATGTGGAATCGGATACCTGTCTGGGATTGTGACTTAATTTAGTGCATGAAAGTCTCCAATGGTCTCCAAGTTTCATTCTTTTTGAGTATTAAGTGTAGCGGGCTGGACCAAGGACTGTTACTAGATCGGAAAATCCCGAAATTCAGCATGTATTCGAATTCTGTTTTTGCGATGATGAATTTGACTGGTGCTAGATGTCGTGGTTTGTCAATGATAATGTTGCCGTTAACAACTGTTACAAATGTTGATATGACGTTGAAAACTGCTGAATCTATGGTTAATTAATCCATCCTAGAAACAGTAGTATCATCGTAGGAACAAGGAGTACCATTTTAATACAGAGACACGTTATCGGATATTTGG
The DNA here is from genome assembly GCA_963691935.1 of Nephrotoma guestfalica. Taxonomy (NCBI): domain Eukaryota; kingdom Metazoa; phylum Arthropoda; class Insecta; order Diptera; family Tipulidae; genus Nephrotoma; species Nephrotoma guestfalica. The sequence continues at coordinate 201,841,164 of OY829913.1, read as the reverse complement.
GCCTCTGTCTCTGTATATCCACTAACAATCCAGTTTTCCTCAAATAATTAGCGCCGATGATAGGCATCGACACGTCAGCAACTATGAATTCCCAGGAGAATTCACGGCGCAGACCAATGTTAAGTCTTAAAAATTTAGTCTCGTACGAATTTACCGAAGAACTGTTCGATTCGAACAACATGAATGATGGGTCGACACTTGGGAGCTGGCAAGACATCTGCACCTGTATCAATTAAAAAATGCGTCTGAAGAAAAATTTCGTAGATTAAAAGGCGACTAGTTTTAGATACGTTTTAGATATATTGCACACCGCCAGTTGTAAATGACTTTTTATTTTTTTTGAAACATTGTTATCGGAGTTATTTGATACGAATTTACAATTTGGTTTACATTTAATCGCCTTTGTGCCGAAATGATGATGATCGAGAATTTGGCGAGTTTTTCCGAGAATAGTTAATTTTAGAATTTGATCGAGAATGGTTACGACTTCATGAATTTGAATTAGATCGTAATCTAGAATTTTTATTAAACATTTCCGAAATCTCCGATAACAATGTTTTTTGAATTCCGAAAATTAGATTAGAAGAACAGGATGCAGAAGTCTCGATAGAATTTATTTGTGCATGAGTCAAAGTCTGATGCATGTTGTCAGCCCGTTCTGCAATGACTGACAGGGAGATGTCCTTTCGAGTGGTGTAAGCACCATTTGAACTGACTGATGAAACCTCTTCATCCAAAATTTACGAATAAAATTTCAAATCAATAAAAAATCTAACACATCCTTTAGCAACAAGATCATCCTTTAGCAACAATTTGCATCACGTAAGAAAATTTTATGGACAAAACGTCAAGTGCCCGAGGTTTAAGGCAGCCACGTTCAGCTTCAACACAAGCTGCCTCAATTCGATACAAGTGCAACAAATATCGAGCAGCTGCATGAAGGTATTATTCCAGAACAAGAAGCCAATAAATTTTACTTCATCCAGGATTGCTCCTCAGAAATAATCAACCGCTTCGAAAAATTGAGATAAATAATTTCCAATGTATTGAATCAACAAAAATATAGTAATCTTGAAAACAACTCCGACGTGAAACTAAAACAGATTGAAATTCCGTGTTTCTATCTTTATGAAACTGCTAATAACAGCATTGGGGAGTGCTGGCAGACTCATAAGCCACATTGACGGTACAGGCGAGAACTAGAAGGACAAATGGAAACTCTTGGTAATGATGCGATGGTTGATACGAAAATAAAATTCAGCTGGCATTCAATCACTTTAACGCGATTCTGAGCTATCCGTCGATCCACGTTAAATCAGCAACAGCAATAAAGCCGTAGGCATCCTAACGGCATCACGGAATTACAATATAATTCCAATTGTTATTTAAAAACTGGACAATAAAATATCAAGGCTGTTTGAGATGTTAATTGAGAATTAACAAAAAATATCTCTATACTTGTCCCTATTCGATACAACATTTTGTGTGTAAGGGATATCACAACACGATATTGCATTCCAATACTCAGCCTCAACGCACGATGCTCAACACATGAATTGAAAATAATCCAAAAATTGAGGAATCTTAAAGTTATTAACGGGTTATTTTGTGAACCAGCTCAAACAGCACAGAGATGTAAAACAACAATTAATCCTGCTACGAATGTTAATAGATCCCGGTTCACAAATTTTGTTTACCACCGAAGAAGCATCCAAACTAATTATTTTTCGTGAAGAAACACGTTTTTCATCAAATATGTCCATGTAAATGGAACTTTTAGCATGGGAAAATTTAAATAATCTGTTATAAGATCCTAACCATGGTTACTTTGGTAGACATTGAAAGCCAGTTAAAGCGATTCTGGAAAATGGAAGAAATACAATCAGCAGAATTTCCGTCGAGACATTAACCAACAAAACATACCATCAAGTTCGTCATCCAAGTAGCAACCCTGGTTAAATTCTTTCACGTAGAACGACGTTTGTCAGTAGCCAGAGAATTTTCCTAGGGATATCAATACTGTACGAAATTTACTTCAGTCAGAACATAATCAAAACTCATATTAAATTCCTCATCACGCACAAGTTTAGCAATAAAACTAAGACATTAGCTTGAGAAAAATTCAACTCGTGGGTCCCAAATTACAAAAAGGTTATGATGTTAATTCTTGTTCAGTGATCCGATGGTCTTCTGATGATCAACGATTTCAAGAAATATTATAGAGGACGACACCAAATGAAGTGATAAAGGTAAACTAGCTAACATCCTTATTTTTCGGAATGTCATCTGCGCCATTTCTGGCTACCAGAAGTTCCCGATCGCTGTCAATATAATCAAGAGTTAATACCGCAAAATCAACTTATCCGCGCAAGAGAATTTAATCTAAGAAAATTGGCATCTAATTATCCTCAACTCGTAGATGCTGTTGATTTTAATTCTAGAGCTCTCGAGGCTATCTTACCATAATTAACGATGATGCTGTGAAAACACTAGGATTGCTGGTGAATCCCGCCACAGATACCTTTGAGTCCAAGGTGAACCTCAACGAGAAAAATGGAATGTGACCAAAAGAAAAATATTATTGGAATCATCCAAGGTATTCGATCCATTAGGATGGTTATCTCCAATCTTAAAACATGCAAAAATTTTAATGCATACTATAGGGTGGGCCAAATAATTTTTTTTTTAAATGCAATAAAGCAAAAAGTTCTCAATATTTTTTCAAATTTATTTTTTCATTGTAAAGAACAATCCTTCCGATTAATTATAGAATACTATTTCATTCATATAACTGCCTCGGCTGACCTTGTCCAATTTTTGAGCACATTTTCGATGGTACGTGGCATTATGACATCAATGGCAATGCGAATATTGTTCTCGAGAGCGTCAATCGTTGCTGGTTTCTCGGCGTAACACTTATCTTTGACGGCACCCCAAAGATAATAGTCCAACGGCGTCAAATCATAGCTCCGAGGACAGTGCGCAAAAGATCAATTATAACATGTGCTGTGTGACACGGAGCGCCGTCTTGTTGAAACCGAATGTTGCCTATTTCCTCCTCTTCAAGTGCCGAGAACAAAAAATCGTTTATCATGGCGCGGTAGCGCTCACCATTGACAGTTACGGCGGCTCATTGCTCATTTAAAAAAAAAATGGCCCAATGATGCCACCGGACCAAAATCCGCACCAAACAGTCACTCGTTGATGATGCATCGGCTTCTCTACGATCACGTGCGGGTTATCCGTGCCCCAAATGCGATAATTCTGCTTGTTTACATAGCCGCCAAGAAGGAAATGAGCCTCATCCGAAAAGATGATTTTTTTGCCAAAATCGGCAGCTTCTTCGAGTCAATCGCAAACCCACTCAGCGAACCGAAAACGCAATGGGTTCAGAATTCGTCGCAATGTTGTGCGTGGAATGTTCAATTCTTGAGCATGGTGATGAATTGACGTTCCCGGCGACTCACGCACATTCTCGGCTACAGCATCAATATTTTTGGATGTATGCCTGGTTGGCTGCTTGGTTCGTGTTGGTTTATTGGCGTATTGTTTATGGCAAGCCTGTTTCTTTAACTTTATTCACAAAATAACGCACATATGGAGCTCCCGGCGCACCGTTTCTTCCGAAAACCGCACGCAATTTTCTTACACATTCTGCAACATTACCATGGTTTTCGAAGTAATGTTTTAATATTTCCCAGCGTTTTTCAAGCGAATACACAACTATTTTTGTTCAGCTAAAGATAAAACTAACTTTCTGTCAAATCAGAAGTGACATAATCCTCACCATACTCAAAATAACCGCTAGTTCAAAAAAAGTTAGATGGCCCACCCTGTTTGTGGATCTAAGGTTTGAAGACATCGGAAACAAATGCCGCCGGTATTATGTCTCTCTCATCAACCTAGAGAGATCAAATTATTGAGGTAAATCTACTTCAATTGAACATTACCAGAATAACTGCCTGAATTTTGTGATGCTCAGAATTGGCTTATACAGCAGTTGTATATTTCTGAGAGACCAGTTTGCTTCCAAATTTCTTGAACAAGGTGGTTCAGTGAAAATTTAATGATCTAGTTGTAGACGTGAAATTAAATAAACCACCAACATACTTTGGACGGGTTATATGCTAGTCCTAGAATGGGTAAAAACCAAGCATCTTAAATTTAAAACATTTGTAGCTAATCAAATCTCGGAATTCAGAAATTAACCGCTCCATTTCTATGGTTTTATGTAAAATGGTTTGCGCACATGCAGACTCTGCCATAATACCTAAATTAATGCAGACCACTTAATCGTTCTCGGTGAACTGTTCTTAGGTTGTTAAATGTTTTTCAGATAAAAGTCGTGCACATATCCTGAAAAAATTACACAAACTTTTTCAGTTATGTTTTCCGTCGCAGTACGTAATTCATTCTGATGAATCTTAAAAATACGATTTCAAGTTAATCGGATTTTCACGTAGGTTATGTTAGGTTGCAGAAGTTTCAACCACACACTTAGGCTAGTTTTGGCTCATTGTGATACCACAGGATTCGACATCATTAAACTCCCTTTAAACCCGATATCAGAGAGGTTGTCTATAGTGTATTTGCCCAAGTGATCATGCCTTCTTTCAGCTAGCGCAGAACAATGAGCATTGGAAGTAAACAAGAGTCTCCTCCTCTTCCTCGTCCCTGCAGCTTCCGAAGTGTCCGATAGATAACCTTACAATTCTACCTAAGTCACGCTTCCTTAGTGTGATCCAAATCTTCGATTGCTTCAAGCTCAGCTCAGGCCGTACTTGCTTCGCTACTCTGCCAGTCGGGCTGGCAAGCCACCTAGCATTTGCCAAGGCAACTACTTTCCTATGACTTGCTGTTTTCAGCACAGCAATAGGCCTTCCTACACATTCTCTCCCTGGTTCCAGTTAGAGAGTTGTACCGTATATTTCCCTCAACGTCATAGTCGCCCGGAATCCAGACAAACTGGATATTTCAGTGTTCACTCATCTCGTTAGGCGATGTGTGACAATCCAACAGTACACCTGACGCCAGCAAAACTGAATCCAGTAAAAGAATGGCCACCCGACTGCCAACACAGATAGTGATACCAGTCAACGATATTACGCTGTTCTTGAACCAGTTCATGATTTTATCAATCGCTTTAACCTCAGGTAGACTTGCATTTAATTCCCCACTAAACACACCAGCTCCCACTCTACCATTGAGCTTGGAGCCGTCGGCAAAAAATTTAACTCTCCCGATCTCCATAATGAAACCATTCTTCTAATCCGCCCAAGAGAGGAGAGTTACCTTAAAACGCGTGCAAAAGCACAAAAGGAGTGTTATATAATCCAAATTCACCAGATCATCCTTCACAGAAATGGCTATAGTTGAGTGCCCTTTTTGCAAGCACTTCCACCCCAAAATCGTTGATAGCCGGTGGCCGAATTGAACGCCATTTGCTTACCGATAATATCCAACGAGAGAAGGTACACCATAACCTCTAAGACACTAATGGGGGTCGTTTTCAACGCCCCACTATTTACTATTGTTTACTATTGCTGTGCAAAGCCAGTGAACCAGCTCTGGTTTCAGACCCCATTTCCGTCCGATGACATTTTTGCAAGAATAGAGTGCCACAGTCGCCTTCTTCACTCTTTCTATCGTGTTTGGTTTCCAACTGGCCCATTTTTATGAACGGTAATTTCAAACGAAACTTTAAAAAATTTGCATCAGGTATAGTAACGATTTGCCTAATATATACTTAAGTTGTAAATTTGTCCTTGCGTCCCCGCGCCTATCTAAATTATGTTGTTTTATTTCGAATATTGATATTTTTGATAAAAATATGGTTTCTCCAATAAAGATGTTGGTTATAGAATTTAAATGCTGATTTCAAAATGTAAAAGTGTTACAAATTAATTTCTAATAAACATGTTTCATATTATCAACTGTAAATATGTATACTTATGTATTTCATATCTCTATAGAAACATCGAAGTAAATCTGATCAATTTTCGTTCACATACGTGAAAGAAAACATATCTACTGTTATAATGAAAAGCAAAATTTAACTTTTTCTTGAATTTCTTCAACAGTAAAATGTTGTTATGAAAATGCCATATAAAACAACAATTTTTAATTTCCTTTTGATTTTTCTTATTAACTGTACAATTGAAATATATTCTGCAACCATAATTCATACTTTCAGCTGTTTATTCATATGTTTATTCAGCATTTAGATGTATGCCACTAGATTAGAAAAATGGTTCCGCCAGCTTAAGATATCTCGTAACTGAATCTCAAATTAATCATGGCGAATCTGCGCAAGAACCATGGCATTTCTTCTTTATCGGTCAATTTACTTTTGATTTTAAATGAAGTTACGGATTTACGATCGGATAAGATCAAGCTACAAACCACCATTAAATATTTAATTAATTATTCGAAGACAATACCGCATCAATATTTTGTTTTACACTTAAAGTGCCGATCGAATCGGCTGAGATCAATGCAACCAAATTACATTTAAATGAATGTTGATGATATTTTTTCTTGTGAAAGTTACCGTGAACTACTAAACATTATCACTAATTAACGGGAACCGCGCACTCAACAAGAAACGCTAAGAGATGAGTATTAAGTTTTAAATTTTTCTTTTGTAGTTCTAAACTATTCAAAATCAATTTATGCAAACTCTAATTTTTTTATTGGAACTACAACAAAAAATCGCATTCTTTATATAAAATTTGTGTAAAGTGTGGTTTGTAGCTCATAATTTGTATTCAAGAAAACGGAAATTAAAGAAATCTTTTCGTGCTTCTTATATATTCAATTCATAGTCTCACTGTGATGTGTCTTTTTTTTTTTGCTATTCTTATTAGTTGGTAGTTTGTACTCATTTTCATTTAATAAATTGATATTTGTGTTATGTATATTGTAAAAAATCCGTCTATTTATTGTCTAATCTGTATAATATGCTTTGTAAATTTGTAAATTTAAATGCCATCCGGTAAAAAAAACAATTATTGAATTTACTTACCGTAGGTTAGGTAAACAGCATATTTTCATTTTACGGTAGTGAGAAATAACACAATCGTTAAAATATAAATATTTTCACTAGACGAAGCATATTTATGTTGCATAACTAAACAATTATGAATACGAATATAGTGGAAAATCTGTGAACATTTATAATTGTCTGGAAATTGTAAGATCTTTGAATAATGCGCGATTAATCGGCCTTATAATCACGATTTCTACCATGTCTAGAAAAAATTATTGAAATGATCCAAATACTCTAAAATAAATGATAATGAAGTTTGTCTTTCAAAAATTACACTGGTAAATTTAGTATTTTTTCTATTGAAATGTTTCAAATGACGCAGTGGTTAAAGCTTTGGCGTTTGGATCGGGAGGTACCGGGTTTTAATCCCGATAGGGGCAGGACGCAAAAGGAAGTTTTCATCAACAGATTACGATCTGAATCGGAATACAACTACGACCCATCTTCCATGTCCAGTACTAAAGGCTGACATGGAGCTATGCAATTGTATTGCAGATTGTAACGTAAATCGGACCTATAGCCGTACGTCTTCGAATTCGCATGACGGGGTAAGGTAGAATGGGAAAACAAACCGCAAAAGAGTAAGGAGTGCTTCGATCCCAGAACAGATTGCGGGAATTAAAATGAAAAAAAAATAAAAATAAAAAAAATATTTTCAAAAAAAAATTATAAAATTGGACTAATCCTTAATGTTGTGCCGTTGAATCTGGAATTATCTATAGATTTTTAGTTCACATTTTTGAGAGGGTAAATTATATAGACCTATTGCTTAAAATTTAAGTAAACTATGATTTTGAGATTGGTAACATTAATATAGTACCAGTAAAATAATTTATGAGATAGAAAACCATCATCAATTTGATGTAGCGTACATGGATTTCAGTAAAGCATTTGATTCCATCTGTCATCAAAAAGCACTCCGCAGTTTATTCGCATTTGGGTTTTCACTCGATTACATAAATTGGTTCAAGTCCTATCTATCAAACCGGCGACAATTTCTAATAATGGGAAATGAGAAATCAAACGTTATTAAAGTTACGTCTGGTGTTCCCCAAGGATCTCACATCGGGCCATGGATATTTATTGTTTTTATAGATCAAATTATCGAGATATTCAAAAACTCAAACGTGCTCATATTTGCTGATGACGTGAAAATTTTCCGAACTGTTAATGGAATGCTAGATACGAAGAAACTTCAAGAGAAAATCGATAGTTTAAGTGAGTGGTGTGATCAAAACTCGCTTTACTTTAATATTAAGAAATGCAAGATAATGTCTTTCCATCGTAAGAAAAATCGGCTAATTACTTCCTACAAAGTCAACAACGAAGTATTGCAAGGAGTTAATGAGATCATAGATCTAGGAGTGATTTGTCGAGAATGCCAGTTTCAATAGGCATATTGAAAATTGTATTGCAAGAGCTAATGCCCTGTTTGGATTTGTTAAATGGTGGACAGGTGAATCTAAAGATATGCAAACCTTATGTTCACTCTATTTCGCTTACGTTCGATCTCAACTGGAATACGCTGTACCGATCTGGAATCCATACTATGCTGTACACATTAAAAGAATTGAAAGCATTCAAAAGAAGTTTCCGATTTTCTTGTTAAAAAAAATTGTCTGGAATTACGGCCACAATTTACTATTCCATGAAAATGTGGCTCGGTTACCTCCATACTAAACAAGATGCACGGATTACAAAATATGCACGCTTGAAAATAGACGACTTCTCTTAGGTGCGGCTTTCATTGGTAACGTTTTGCTTGGTCACATTGATTCAGCATACATTTTGGAAAACATATCAATTCATGTGCCTTGCAGAACATTTCGAAACCATGAATTTTTAGCACTAGAACACCATTTCACAAACTATGGAGAAAATAACCCCATTAATAGGTCGTCTAAATCGTTCAACATCGTCGACGACCTATTTGACTTTAATTCATCAAAGGACAAGTTCAAAAATATTCTTAAGAATTACTTTTTAAATTTGTAATTGTTAAATCATGATTTGATTTATAACAATAGAAAATTTGATGGTGGCAAGGCTACAATCGGGCCCCGACCCAGAACTCTGTACATGGTTTAATTCTTTAGAACATTACATATGGCGATGTTCCCATACTCCAGCCCCCGAGAAAATGCCGGATCTGATTTTGTGAATGATATTGCAGCTATTGCAGTATCTAAGCACAAGGACGAGATAAAAAGCACCTGCAAAAATACTGTGAATATAATTAAAATATAGCTAAATTTAGCGGCGCATACAACTAGCATAGAGGTAATATAATTAGTTTCCAGCCAAATTTATGGTCATACAATCATTTTGCAACACTCAATAAAGTACCTGGACATAGAAATCGATGGTCGGCTTTCGTTTAAGAAGGACACAAAGTTGAATTTAAAAATTATATCGTTGTCAAACCAAACCAAGGACAACTGAGACAAATAGTTTTATGTGCCCATAAATTTCGTATACCGCAAATATGTACTTAGAGTAATTTAGAACTGTTCCGGAAGACGCAATCTCTATCATTGCAGGTATGTGCTGCAACAGCGATAAAACTGATCGGAGAAAAGTCACTGGATTAGGCAGCTTATTCCAAAAACAACAAGTGTGGAGAAGTGTTTTAATTTTCTTTATTTTATTTCTGTGTTTTAATTTTCTTTATTTTATTTTTTTTTTTAATATTTTTGTTTTAAATTAAATTCTGAAATCATACATGTAAATCACAGAATACATTTCTTTACATAAATAAATAAATAAATAAATAAAAATTATATTTGGAAATTGTACATTTTTTACGGGTTTTAAAAAATATTTCAGCAAATTCTAGATATCCACGGGGTTCCAATAACATTTTCTAATAACGGGTGGTTTTTTAAGAGCTTGAGAACTTTTTTTTTAAAAAAAACGCATAAAATTTGCAAAATCTCATCGGTTCTTTATTTGAAACGTTAGATTGGTCCATGACATTTACTTTTTGAAGATAATTTCATTTAAATGTTGACCGCGGCTGCGTCTTAGGTGGTCCATTCGGAAAGTCCAATTTTGGGCAACTTTTTCGAGCATTTCGGCCGGAATAGCCCGAATTTCTTCGGAAATGTTGTCTTCCAAAACTGGAATAGTTGCTGGCTTATTTCTGTAGACTTTAGACTTGACGTAGCCCCACAAAAAATAGTCTAAAGGCGTCAAATCGCATGATCTTGGTGCCCAACTTACCGGGCCATTTCTTGAGATGAATTGTTCTCCGAAGTTTTCCCTCAAAATGGCCATAGAATCGCGAGCTGTGTGGCATGTAGCGCCATCTTGTTGAAACCACATGTCAACTAAGTTCAGTTCTTCCATTTTTGGCAACAAAAAGTTTGTTAGCATCGAACGATAGCGATCGCCATTCACCGTAACGTTGCGTCCAACAGCATCTTTGAAAAAATACGGTCCAATGATTCCACCAGCGTACAAACCACACCAAACAGTGCATTTTTCGGGATGCATGGGCAGTTCTTGAACGGCTTCTGGTTGCTCTTCACTCCAAATGCGGCAATTTTGCTTATTTACGTAGCCATTCAACCAGAAATGAGCCTCATCGCTGAACAAAATTTGTCGATAAAAAAGCGGATTTTCTGCCAACTTTTCTAGGGCCCATTCACTGAAAATTCGACGTTGTGGCAGATCGTTCGGCTTCAGTTCTTGCAGGAGCTGTATTTTATACGGTTTTACACCAAGATCTTTGCGTAAAATCTTCCATGTCGTCGAATAACACAAACCCAATTGCTGCGAACGGCGACGAATCGACATTTCACGGTCTTCAGCAACACTCTCAGAAACAGACGCAATATTCTCTTCTGTACGCACTGTACGCATTCGTGTGGTTGGTTTAATGTCCAATAAAGTAAACTGAGTGCGAAACTTGGTCACAATCGCATTAATTGTTTGCTCACTTGGTCGATTATGTAGACCATAAATCGGACGTAAATCGCGAAACACTTTTCGAACCGAACACTGATTTTTGTAATATAATTCAATTATTTGCAAGCGTTGCTCGTTAGTAAGTCTATTCATTATGAAATGTCAAAGCATACTGAGCATCTTTCTCTTTGACACCTTGTCTGAAATCCCGCGTGATCTGTCAAATACTAATGCATGAAAATCCTAACCACAAAAAAATCACCCTTTAAATCATCTAATCGACTAAGTCTTTAGCGAAAGAGATAAATATAGGGTGGGCTAAATAGTTTTTGTTTTTTAAAATACAATAAAACAAAAAGTTCTCAATATTTTTTGAAATTTATTTTTTCATTGTAAAGAACAATCCTTCCGATTAATTATGAAATACTATTTCATTCATATGACTGCCTCGGCTGGCCTTGACGTACCCCATACGGTCGGTCTAATTTTTGAGCACATTCTCGATGGTATGCGGCAATATGTTTTCAATGGCAATGCGAATATTGTTCTTCAGAGCGTCAATCGTTGCTGGTTTATCGGCGTAACACTTATCTTTGACGGCACCCCAAAGAAAATAGTCCAACGGCGTCAAATCACAGCTCTGAGGCGGCCAAATCACATCAGCGTTTCGGCTGATAATTCGATCTTCGAAGACAGTGCGCAAAATTACAATTGAAACGTGGGCTGTGTGGCACGGATCACCGTCTTGTTGAAACCAAATGTCCTCCTCTTCAAGTGCCGGGAACAAGAAATTGTTTATCATGGCGTGGAAGGGCTCACCATTGCAAACGCCAGCTCCTTTCACATTTTCAAATAAAAATGGCCCAATGATGCCACCGGACCAAAATCCGCGCCAAACAGTCACTCGTTGAAGATGCATCGGCTTCTCTACGATCACGTGCGGGTTCGTTCTCCATGCCCCAAATGCAATTCTGCTTGTCTACATAGCCGCCAAGATGGAAATGCGAAAAAATGATTTTTTTGCGAAAATTTTCAAATTAATGTTTCAATATTTCCCAGCGTTGTTCAAGCGAATATGCAATCATTTTCGTTCAGCGGAAGGATAAAATTAGCTTTCGCTCGAATCAGAAGTGACATAACCCTTTGTTCGTGCTCACCCAATTTGATCCTGCCTATAATTCATTACGTTTACCTAATTTTAATGTATTCAATTATAATACCGTTGTGGTTTTCGGTTCACTGTTAATTAAATATTATATATTATATTTATCTACTTATGTATTTGTGAATGTTCGGAATTATAGAACATTATATACTTTTGTTTTGTAACATTAAAGTAGTCTCTCTAAAATCATTAACGTACTCGCATCATCAATAAAATATGTGCGCTTAATTTAAAATAAAAATAAAATTTATATATTTGTAAATTTAGATAAAATTTATATATTGTGATAGTCTTTTGTTTTAGTGGTGACAAAAGTTTTCGGTGGTTTCATTAATGAACATTTTGTCTCGTTGGTTTCATTAAATGAAGATTTTGTGTCGTCGGTTTACTATACGTAAACATTTGGTCCTTCGAGCCGGATACAAACCGGAGATATCGTCGCATTCGTTTCGGTGCAATTGATCATTTTCGTTGGAGTTTTTTTTATTTTTTGGTATTGATCAATTTCATCACATTATCGTCTCGTTTGGCGTTTTGCATCACGCCATCAAACAAAACTGTATCGCAACGTGGGACAAGGTCGCTGGTAACGTACGATTTGTTCCGGTGGTATCGTATGATTTTTTATTACTGTTATCGTATGTTTTGTGCATTTGGTAGAACTCGTGTTGATAGAATTGTGAACTGCTAAGATACTTATAAAGTGATAATAAATTTCGATAATAATATTTGGTGGTAGTTCAAATTAAAAAACAAATTGTTAAAAGAGTGTTGGTTTAAAATTTATAACAATGACTGAAGAAGAAAAAACGAAGATTGTGTTGGCTGAGCTAGAGGCACGACGCACAACTATACAAAAGGCTCAAACTCGAATTAAAAACCTATATCGACAAAAATTCTCCGACTGAAACTGAAGCAGCCACGCGGTTAGGCTTGCTTGAAAATCATTTCGTGAAGTTTCAGGAAGTTCAATCGGAGATTGAAAAGTTAGATGTATTAGAGCTGGAAAGCGATAAACGGGAATCCTTTGAGGAAACTTATTGTTACGCTAAATCGAAATTATTATCAAAAATCACTGAACTCAGACGTCCATCGGTCAATTTAAATCAAAGTAGTGCAGATGTGTTGGGACTTAATCGTACGGGAAATCGTTCCAATCTAGTGAAGTTGCCAAAAATTGAATTACCTCATTTCTCAGGAGAGTACAAGCATTGGACCGATTTTATAAATGGATTCAACACGTATATTGATGCAGATGATAATCTGAAGCCACTAGAGAAATTCAACTATCTTCGCAAATGTCTGAAAGGTGGAAACGCTGAGAGTATGTTGGCGTCATTAGAGTTGACCGACGCAAATTATGTTGAGGCGTTAACGTTATTGAAAAAACGTTACGACAACGAACGGCTCATTTATCAAGCTCACATTCGTGAAATAAGTGAAATTCCAGCCACTGGCAAATCAGTGTCATCTCTGCAAAGGCTTATCGATACAGTCAACGCTAATCTTCGCGCCTTACTAGCATTAGGTAATCATGAACAGCTAGCGAACGCATTATTGCTGCATATCGTATTTGGAAAACTGGATAATGCTACTCAAATCAAATGGGAGGAAGACGCACCCACAACTTCTGTACCGACATGGAAGGAATTGGAATCATATCTAGTCAAAAGATGTTTGATATTAGCAAATTCAAATGCTAATCGATCGCAATCGAATTCGATACCATACAGCCGTCCGCAATCAAGTCAAAGGTCGTCTAATTCGTCGAATTTTCGAAGTGCTTCGTTAACCACAACCGTCAATAATCAAGATAATTTGCACTGTGTTTTTTGTGATCAATCTGGTCATTTGATTGATAAATGTTCTAATTTTATTGAATTATCACCTCTATCTCGTTTTAGCGCTGTGAAACAACATCAATTATGCATTAATTGTTTCAGTAAGAATCACCGAGTTCGCAATTGTCGTGGGGTTAGGTGTCGCATATGTCATCAGCGACATCATTACTTGTTGCATATCGGAAGAAACCTTCATCCATCGCCAACGTCTACTCCATCGTTACCGTTGTCACCGAAACCAGAAGCTGTCCCTAAAACCAACTCACTCGAACGCAATCATGAGGCAGCTGGTTCAAGTTCGACCGTACTACATTCTTATAATAAAGAAGTTCAAGCTGAAAACAGTGAAGTTTCTATTATGTTAGCTACGGCTGTCGTTCTGGTTCGAGATTATGCTGGGCAATTCGTTAAATGTCGTGTGTTATTGGATTCGGCATCTCAACTAAATTTTATCACCGAGTGGTTGGCTGGCCTGTTGCGTGCAGCGAGACGGAAAGTAAATATTTCGATCAGCGGAATAAACGATATCAGCACACAAGTTAAACATCAAGTGAATGTTCTTATTAAATCGTGTTTGGGTGATCATTCGTATATTTTGGATATGTTAATTCTGCCTAGCATCACATCAAATCAACCCAACAGAAGTATCGAAATTGAAGGCTGGAATATTCCATCCGACATAGTACTGGCAGATCCGTTATTCAACCAGCCACATCGTATCGATATGCTTATCGGTGCCGAAATTTTCTATGAGTTACTTGAAACCGGCCAAATAAAATTGGCTGAGAATCTACCGTTGTTGAGAGAGACCAAATTCGGGTGGATCGTATCGGGTAAGACTGGTAAACTTTTGCACTGCAGTTGCTGAGCTTAAACACGATGAAGATACCGCGTCATTACATGAACTGCTTGAACGGTTTTGGACTGTTGAAAGTTATGGTGAGAATAAATCAAAATTTACCATGGAAGAGGCTGAATGTGAAGCTCATTTCGTTCAAAATCACAAACGGCTGGGGTCCGGAAGATTCGTTGTCAAGGTTCCATTCAAGGAAGAGATTTCATTACTAGGCAATTCGTATTGTACCGCTAAAAATCGTTTTTTGAATCTCGAACGCAAATTGTCGAAATATCCAGATCTCAAATGCCAGTACAAAAGTTTCATTCATGAGTACATTTCGTTAAACCACATGGAAGCCGTTCCAGCAGCGAAGCTATCAAGTTGTAAATACTTTATGCCCCACCACTGCGTTATTAAGCCGCAAAGTTCGACCACGAAACTACGGGTTGTGTTCGACGCGTCTTGCAAGACGTCTTTTGGAAAGTCGTTGAATGAAATTCAAAAGGTCGGACCGACAATACAGAATGATTTGTTTTCGATATTAGTTCGGTTTCGGTTCAAACGATTTGCAATCACGGCCGACGTCACCAAAATGTACCGTCAAATACAGGTCGATGAAGCCGATTCATACGTGCAATGCATCTTGTGGCGAGATAACCCAAACGAAAAACTTCAAATCTTTCGTCTTAAGACCGTTACATACGGTACAGCCGCCGCACCGTTCCTTGCAATTCGTTGCCTACATCAATTGGGTCACGAGACGACGTTAAGCCACTCTGTCGGATCGACCGCAATTATAAACGACTTCTACGTCGATGATATGCTTAGTGGAGGTGATACTTTCGAAGAAGCTTTGAAACTAAAGAAAGAGGTGTCTGAAATTTTAAAGTGTGGCTGTTTTGAATTACGTAAATGGGCATCAAATGACGAACGATTGCTGAGAGATGTTCCGGACGCGCACCGCGAGACATTCAAAAATATTGACGAAGACAAAAGTATTAAAACTCTGGGTGTTTCGTGGAAACCTGACGTAGATGAGTTCCAGTTTGTATACACGCAGAAACCTACCGAAGTAAACATAACCAAACGCCAAGTTTTATGCGACATCGCCAGTTTGTTTGATCCACTGGGATTAATCAATCCGATTATCGTCTTGGCGAAAATATTGATGCAACACCTGTGGAGATTGAAACTTGAGTGGGATACGACTTTACCGAAACAATACACCACACAATGGGTTAAATTTCGAAATCAGTTACCATTGATCAACAACGTCAAAGTTCCTCGCTTCGTTTTATCGCCAAATCATGACGCAATTGAGATTCATGGTTTTTCAGACGCATCAACCGCAGCATATGGATGTTGTATCTACATTCGTTCAATCGTACAAACAGAAGTTTCAATCAGACTATTGTGCGCCAAGTCTCGCGTTGCTCCAGTCAAAACCATCTCGTTTCCGCGATTAGAACTCTGCTCCGCAGTTCTTTTAGCAAATTTGATGGATCGTATTAAGTCCAGCATTAAAATCAACAAACTAGCATCGTATTGTTGGACCGATTCCGAAATCGTGCTCAATTGGTTAGCAGCACATCCATCAACGTGGACTACTTTCGTCGCAAATCGAGTCGCCATCATTCAAGATCTGACATCGTCTTCGGTCTGGAATCACGTCAGTTCAAAGGACAACCCTGCTGATCTCGTTTCGCGCGGGGTATTGCCAGAAAAACTGTTTAACAATAAACTATGGTTTTCCGGACCAGAATTTTTATCACGCTCGTCATCCAGTTGGCCGAAATTTAACAAGTCATTTGATTCGAATTTGGTTGCGGAAAAAAGAAAGAATAGTGATGTCGTCATTATCGCAGTGCCCAATGAGGTCGATTGTGTTCAAAAGGTCAAATATGTCAACAACTTTTGCACCACTCGCCGAGTATTTGGGTTTGTGGCTCGATTTGTAAATAATAGCCGGTCCAGATCCATACGCAAACCAAAAACATATGGTTGTTTGACTGTCGCCGAACTAGATCAATCGCTGAAGTTTATCGTCAAAATCATACAACGCCAAAGTTTTCAACAAGAATTTTCGCTGCTGTTTTCCAATAAATACATTCATTCGAATAGTTCGATCAAAAATTTAAATCCGTTTCTCGACGACGATGAGATCATTCGAGTGGGAGGCCGATTGCAGAATTCGGATTTATCATTCGAATCTAAACACCCGATAATTTTGCCGAATTCTCATGTATTTATTTTTTCTTTGTGTAGGCATTATCACATGAAGAATTGTCATGCTGGCCCTCAAGCATTGCTCGCTAATCTGAGGCAACAATTTTGGATTATTCGCGGCCGTGATGTAGTCAAGAAAGTGGTATACAAATGCAATTCGTGCTTTAGAGCTCGACCCAAGTTATACAATCAAATAATGGGAAGCTTGCCAAGACATCGAGTAGAACCTGCGAGACCGTTTTTGCATGCAGGTGTTGATTTTTGTGGACCAGTCTGGGTTCGTTATAAAGGCCGAGGCCAGCGATCAGATAAAGCTTATATCGCAGTGTTCGTATGCTTTGCGACGAAAGCCGTTCACATCGAAGTCGTCAGTGATCTGTCGAGCTTTTCTCAATGCTCTCGATCGTTTTGTTAGTCGCAGAGGATTTTGTCGATACCTTTACTGCGATAACGGAACCAATTTTGTTGGAGGTAGTAGAGAGCTGAAAGAGCTACGCACATTATTTTTCAATCAAAACATGGATGATCAAATAGTCCGAACCTGCGCTGACGCAAACATTCAATTTGTTCACATCCCTCCAAGATCACCGCATTTTGGTGGTCTGTGGGAAGCGGCTGTTAAATCTGCGAAGCATCACTTGTATCGAATGTTATCAGCAGCAACGTTGACATATGAGGAGCTGACCACTGTCACCGCAAAGATTGAGGCGTCGTTAAATTCACGGCCGCTGACACCGCTGTCATCGGATCCATCTGATTTCGGAGCCCTCACACCGGGCCATTTTTTGATCGGTTCCCCGCTCTCAGCAATCGTCGAGCCTGACCTCACCCATCTAAACGTCAACAGACTTGATCGTTATCAGAAACTTCGCCAGCTCTATCAACACTTTTGGCAACGTTGGCAGAAAGAATACATATCAGAATTACAGCAGCGCGGAAAATGGAAGACATTGTCGAACAATGTCACTGTCAACACGTTAGTTTTGATAGCTGATGAGGGGATGCCACCTCAAAACTGGATCCTGGGACGCATTATCGAGGTTCATCCCGGACCGGACGGACTAGTACGTGTAGCATCTGTAAAAACACCAACCGGTATTGTAAAACGAGCCATCGTAAAACTAGCACCGTTACCAGTAGAAGAAGATGATAAGACAGGTTGACAATATGGAGTACTGTCAACGGGGGCAGTATGTTCGTGCTCACCCAATTTGATCCTGCCTATAATTCATTACGTTTACCTAATTTTAATGTATTCAATTATAATACCGTTGTGGTTTTCGGCTCACTGTTAATTAAATATTATATATTATATTTATCTACTTATGTATTTGTGAATGTTCGGAATTATAGAACATTATATACTTTTGTTTTGTAACATTAAAGTAGTCTCTCTAAAATCATTAACGTACTCGCATCATCAATAAAATATGTGCGCTTAATTTAAAATAAAAATAAAATTTATATATTTGTAAATTTAGATAAAATTTATATATTGTGATAGTCTTTTGTTTTAGTGGTGACAAAAGTTTTCGGTGGTTTCATTAATGAACATTTTGTCTCGTTGGTTTCATTAAATGAAGATTTTGTGTCGTCGGTTTACTATACGTAAACATTTGACTCAACCATACTCAAAATAACCGATAGTTCAATTCGAAACTTCACGATTTAAATATATTCACATGTCCTGGACTAGTTCCTAATGAATTTGATTTTTTTCAATAATTTTTACCGACAATAATGGATATATTCACCGGTTGTGATGAACCTTACATTGGTTTAATGTCCTCAGCTTCAC
Source organism: Nephrotoma guestfalica (assembly GCA_963691935.1). Lineage (NCBI taxonomy): Eukaryota > Metazoa > Arthropoda > Insecta > Diptera > Tipulidae > Nephrotoma > Nephrotoma guestfalica. Next base: position 201,822,339 of record OY829913.1, on the reverse strand, counting down.
CCACATTTTCAAATTCAAATGTGAAATATCTACAACCCCAAACTTTCACCCTCCTACCCCCACCATCACAATTTTTAATCGCGATTTTAGTATTTTGTACTAACAATATCCAAATAATTTAACCGTCGTTCGTATTTCAAACATAACGAAATTAATTATGTTGTTGAATGACAGATGGTGCTACGTCCGCCTCGTCGCACTTTCATCCACATAAGCGCAAGTCATTCACGAGAAGCGTTGCGTCATTTTGACATTTCATTCTGCATTGGTTATGTATCACAACGTAGTGAGTGCAAAGTTTCGTTCGATTTATTTTAATTTAACGAACGATAAAAACCCCAAACATGCGAAATAGTAAAGCAGAAAGAACAGACGATAAAATACAACAAGATAACGAAAATGTTCGTCTAAGCATGTCACAAGAGGTACGAGCTGAACAAAATCAACAACGACAATTGGAACAAAGACAAGCGCGCCGTTTCGTAGTTAACACACGCAGACCAAATGACTGACAACGCCAACAGGTACATCAAGCTTACATCCACTTCGTTCCTTCGTCTCGCATTCGAGTACGAGCCAGATATTGAACATTCCGCTCATCCGGAAGTGCTGTTTGGCGCTATAGGCAATAATATCCCCATTGTCATGCACTCCAGATTCAAACTTGTTCCTGAAGTCCTTTCAGATATTCAATTCATGCTTCCAAATGACTTCGTTCAGAGCAACAGAAATAGTTCACAATTCTGTTCAATGTTCAAAATCGAAGGTCAAGTGTACCACAAAGTAGGTTCATTTTTGCCCAATGAACCACATCAATTTTTATAAATCTTCTTGATGGGCGGTGAGGACATCACTCTTGCGGATGCACGTTGCGGCTACAATAACCTAAATTCGCAAAATACCAGGCGCATCGTTAGCGAACAGAACGCCCTATTGAATGAACTCAATGAATTATTGAAGTTCTTCAAATCGCACATGCACGAATTGCATAGTGACAATCACGTTATTGTCATTAATCCGGATAAAACACTAGCTGCTGGATTCATGGTTGGCCGCACATCGACGCGAGAAACCATGATTCGAAGAATAAACAATAAATTGGAGTTCTTCGCCCACACGCACCGTTCATACGATGCTCTCCAATATCCGTTAATTTTCTGGAAGCGACAAGACGGATATTGCATAAAAATTAAAGAATGAGATCCCGTAACAGGTAATTCATTCATTATGAACATCATTACTTATTTTGAATTAATATTTAAGAATATGTTGTTACAGGAGCCGAAACAAGCAAGAAAGTAAACTCAAAGGATTTTTATGCGTCTCGTATGATGATTCGATGCGGTCAGGACGTCGTGATTCTGCGATGTCATGAGATGTGCCAACAATTCATGGTCGACACATACGCGAGGGAAGAGAGCGAACGACTGCGATTCCTACGACACAATCAACAGAAGCTGCGAGCGGAAAACACATTCAATTGCGAGACGCTATGATGAGCGACGCTGACACCGCCGAAATTGGTAACTCTGTCATTCTACCATCATCGTACGTAGGCAGTTCACGCCATATGCAAGAATGCATATAAGATGCTATGACGGACGAACGTGTTTATTTATCACGTTTACATGTAATCCAAAGTGGCAGGAGATTACATCTTTGGTATTGCCAGGCCAAAATGCAATATATCGTAATGTAGTTATAGCACGTGCATTCAAACATAAATTGAAGTCTTTAATGAGCTTCATTGCAAAATCGTACGTACTCGGTCCGACACGTTGCTGAATGTATTCGGTTGAATGACATATGCAAGGATTACCTCATGTATACATTTTGATTTGGTTAGTCGTTTGAATCGTCTATTGCCTTGGATAGCAGATGAAAAATGCACTCAGCGTTTTCCTAAAAATTTCACCAACTAACACAAATGTCAACGGATATCCAATATATCGTCGAAGAAATACTGATAATGGCGGACAATCATTTACGCTAAATATCAAAAACGTCGCCATTGACATTGACAATCGTTGGGTGTATGGTGGTACCATATTCGCCTCTGCTGAACAAAACATTCAATGTTTATATTAATGTTGAGTTCTGCAGCTCGGTGAAGAGCTTCAAATACATTTCCAAGTATGCGAATAAAGGCAATGATATCTCTGTGTTTCAAATTCAAAATGTGAATGCTCTTCGATTAAATGATAAGGACGAAATAATGCGCTATCTAATTGGCCAGCACATTAGCTCCACTGAAGCAATCTGGCGTATCTTTGATTTCCAAATTCATGAACGAAAGCCAGCAGTTATCATTTAGCCGTTCATCTTGAAAACGGCCGGCGTGTATTTTTTAACAACGAGACAGCTTAGGCGTGTCATAAATGCACCAAAAACTACACTCGCGGAATTTTTCGAATTGAGTAATCGTCCGATACTTTCGGTGCCTTTGCACGAACACTACTCTATTCCGATGAACCACGCTATTTCGCAAGGAATCAAACAATGAATGTATGCCCTGCAAGAAAGACACACCAATTGATAAGTGTCCCGGCCTATTCAAATCAAATATTTTTGCCCGAGGATGACTGTATATACTCGACTATCGACGTACACCTTTTCTTTCAAATAACCCCAAAGAAAGAAGTCCAACGGTGTCAAATCACCCAGCACTTTTGGATTATGATTCGCCCAAATGCGGCAATTCTGCTTATTGACGAATCCACTGAGGTGAAAATGTGCCTCATGACTGAAGATGATTTTCTTCAAAAATTGATCATCCACTGTTGCCATTTCTTGCCACTATTCTGACCATTGACGACGTTTGGAATGGTCAAGAGGCTTTAGTTCTTGAGTCAATTGCACCTTATAAGCGTGTAAATGCAAGTCTTTATGCATAATGTTCATCAACGTCGAGCGTGAGAGGTGCAATTGTTGGGCACGAAGACGAGTTGAGGTGGACGGCTCTTCAGCCACACTATCACGAACAGCAGCAATATTTTCTGCTGTACGAGCTGTACGAGCATGCACTGGTGTTTTAAAATCTCCTACAGATACGGTTTGCTCAAATTTTTGCACGATTTTTCCGATTGTACGCACATTTGGACGATTAAATTGACCGAAAAAATCACGAATATGCATTTTGATTTGAACGCCTATTTTCATAATATGCCTGAATAACTTTAACGCGTTGCTCGATTGTGTATCTTTCCATGGTTCAAATTGAGTTAGTCTGAAATTGAGAAATGTCAAATTAATTGCAGAAAAAAACTTGACGTGTAGGTGTGGTTCACATGCAACGTCGGCCATTAAAATTTAACCACCCTTTACAATTAAAAGTTGGATCTCCGGTTATTTTACTTCAGAGTTTTACCACTGCTGTGTAATGGCACGCGATTGATTGATGAAAAATATTATCGAAACCACCATTTTGAATGACAAATGAAATGAAAATGTTTTGCTGCCACAAATTCCGCTGATTCCCACAGACGTTCATTGAATTCAAACGCGCTCAATTTCCTATTAGATCAGCATTCGCAATGGCAATCAACAAGTCGCAATTATACGTGGCATGTTTTCGTTTTGGGCAAACCATCGAGCTTATTTGTGTTGGCTTAAGTCTTCCCTATCATAGATTTTGATGCAGATCTTTCAACGTGGTTCAACTATCTAACCCGGTTGGATTTAATAACTTCTAAAATATTGCAATTTATTCGAAGCCGATATTTGTTGTTCGCAAACTTAATTGAACTACAAATAAGTCGGATGACTTTTCTTTCAAATGTAGATACTATTCTTCAGTCGATTGTGGTCAATATTCAATTCTTTTTTTCGGCAGTTAGCACAGATCTTAAAAGCGCTTTGCAAAGTACAACTTAACGCGGCTGTCAAATATATTTTAATCATAACCACTTTCACGGTGAATATTAGACTCGACGTCCAGCTGCTAAGCAGCTTTGTACAACAGGCTGAAAATCAGTAGGTATTTAGTAGATGTTGTAACTATTAAAATTAACTCGCGATATTTCAATTCTTCCACGTTGCTAAAGTTGTAGTCGTTTGTCCTCTGAAATTTGCCTTTGGCGTGCGCATGGATGTTAACAAAATCTTTTGTTCTGTTTTTGTTGATGGCTTCAAACCAAGTCATTTTGCATGATGACCAAGCGGCAATTCAATACAACTTTTCTTTATGCCGTACTCGACCGTCAGAATAAACAGCACAGCCGTGAATGCATCTCCCTGTAGGACGCTAGATGGTACTTCGATGGTGTTATGTATTTTATTTTCTACTACTGGTTGTACATAAAAATCAATACGTTGTAAACTTTTACAGAGAGACACATTTTTCTATGAAATTTCTAGTCAAATGACCTTGGTTTAAATGTTCTCGCAATTAATGTAATTATGCAGTACTGGGTTGGGTCGGAATGATAGGTGCACGCTGTATTTAGCAGAGCTATGGCAAGGAAATTTTCCCATTTTTCTTCAAGTAACACCTCTTGAACTGAGATCATTACCATAAGGTAATACAAATTTGATCTGCTTCTCCTAGATTGAATAATTCTGCGGAGATTCCGTCAAAACGGGATGCGTTGCCTTTTTTGAATCTAATAATATCTGCAACTACTCAATCTTCTGTGAGGTATAAAAGAAATTTACCATATTGGTGGATCATGAGCCTCGTTTGGTTTCAGCTCCCCATTGGTATTTTTGACAGTTATGAATCTTGAATGGAAATCCTTAGTAACTAGCAAATCTCTTTAGTTTTGGTGTTTCGCTTGAAAACTGAGGAATTCAATGTAGGTCCTCGTATACCGCGCTTCTATATTCGATGGAGTATGGCTATTGGCTTTTCTGGCTCGGATATAATCTGCTTGAGTGCTCCTAGTGTAACGACCAAACAAGTTTTCATACAGGTAGTAGGTACTAATAGGTAATAAGCAACTATGAATTTTAATAAGTCACATTTTTAGAAATTCCTCCAATACTCTTGTAATCTTCTACTATCTGTGAATAAACTGAAAATTTTTCTAACTTCGTTGACGCGCACAGTAATAATGTTTGTTATTCAATATCATTAAAATGACTGAAAATTCATTAAAAATAAAAAATGACATTATGACAGATTATTTGTTTTCATTTTTATTTACTTTAGCTTAATGAGTGGTGGTCTTGGCGCAAAGATTGATAGATTTATTGATTGATCGATTGACATAACAATTTTAGCTGTCTAGGAGAATCAAGTTGGCACTTGTGTCAGCTCCGTATCATGTATCATGCAGCGTGGGACAATACATGGATTAAAGTAACAATACAAAGAAAGGAGAATTCGGCGCTCTTAAAACATGGAAATTAAAACTGGCCTAATTTTTGATTTTAGACCTGGTTTTTAAAGTAAAGGTAGCCAACGTGGGACTTTTGACGTTAGGTCGGGCCCTTAAATCGGGACACAAGTACGAACAAATCTGGTTCCTCTAATGTTATCTTTAAAAACATAGGCAAAGGCAAGAAGAGCATCCTTCGAGTAATTTACAAAACCAGGAAAAGAGCCTGTAAAGCTAAAGCAATCCTTAATCAGATTCCGTTACCGGAGAGAACGAATAGTAATATGGAATCACTCTTCTGGACTAAAAATATTACCAAAATGAGCTCCTGCCTTATCGGTTCGTCTGAAAACTCTGCATTTAAAATGCAGCGATCGGTGGAAGAATCTCACAAGAACGAATAGAGGACTAGGCTGCAGACAATTTTAACTAGGCCTTTCAATGAGGTGGTAAACGAGCACTAAGTGGTGTTTGTTATTGACAGAACCAACGAAGATAAACCGTCCATCAATTGGAAGAAGGTGGATAATAATGCATTTAACGCAACTTGCATACAAAATATAAGGTGGCATGCTGGACCTAATCCGGCTTGCCGGGACGGAGGGTATCAATGGAATCATGTAAAGTTGTCATCTTTGTCAACCAACAGTCAATTATCTCATTCAAAAAGACTGTATAGTGCCTTGGTAAAGCCTTGCCTGGTTCTAGACTCAGCCACTATAGAGAAGATATTTCCTGCTGACTTAAAACGAGGTTTCGGATCCTAGCGGATCCCTGCAACTCAAAATAAATTTTGAAAATGCTTCAAATTTTACAATCCTGAGCTGCCGACCAGCGACTAGGGCAGGTAGTCAACTGGGTTCATCGCAGTCAATCTAGATTTTTGACAACCTAAATATCTTGGAAATGAGTCCAAACACTCTCTACAGGTACTTGGATTTACGGTTTTTAAGTATAAACTGCTATATGAGAAGAATGTAGGTAAACTACGTTATTGAATTCAAGCTAACAACATTCTGAATATCCTTTTGTTATCAAATTACAGTAATTCAGATGAGGTCACAACAAATATTGAGATGGATAATTAAAATCCCAGGCTAACATCAACTTATAACTAAACTGGATATATGCAATATTGGCTGTAGACTAACTTTTATAACCAGAAATGGATTTTAGTAAAATCCTTTTTTGATCATTGTTATCCAAAATTTGAATCAAAATACCTAGCTATAGAAACATGAGGAAAATCGTCTGGAATATTTTGAAAATTATTTTAAGTAATTCTTTACCAGTACCGGTTTCAAACCCCTCTCATACAACATAACAGGGTATTGTCTTAGTAGACCAGCTATCTGACGCCCTAAATAAGGTTGTTTTGGGTGCATGTCCTCCAATTAGAGCTCTGGATAAAACGCGACCACGGTGTGATGGTCAAAAGTTCTTCCAAACACCCGTACAAATTACAAAGGTTCCTTATAACAGCCAAGCAAGCTAAACTTGGTAAAGACTGAGTTTTCTGGGACATATAGAAGGTGTCAAATACTATCTTTAAGTCCCACAACTCCAAGTTTTTTTAAAACCACATGAAACCACTCTCCTGGTAGTTTCGAATCTGCGTCACAAATGTCTAGGTACAACGCAGTCGCAAGCATTGTAAGATTGGTTATAAGCAGGAGTAAAATCCTGTATGGTATAAATAGAACATGGTCACATTCCTAGTTAATGGTGTTAACAATATGGAATACGTATACCTAGTGGGAAAAAGTTTTTATTGCAGTCCCAAAGACGTTAAACCTACGAGTATAAGTTCAGGCTCTTTCTTACCAAAATGTCTGTATGACTGATATAAGCCCGCATTAGGAGTTCTTGTTAACCAAATAGGCTATCGAAATCGGTGGAAACTGCTCTCCCCTTTATTGCTCCTATCGAGAAATCATTTGAACAGTAGAAATATTTCATGAAAACTTTTCCGGACATATATGGGGCCTTCAATAACGTCAAGCCAGAGGCAATCAGTCACTATTTTTTACCAAAAATTTTGAAATGACAGATAGAAGCCAACAATTGGAGTTATTTTTTAACAAATCGGCTATCTAAATCCAAACATGGATATTTCGTTTTTGTGCGTGAACGAGTCACTCAGGGGTTGGGTAAATCAAATGCTAAAAATCAGGATCGAGACGGCCAGATTGCATGGGTCCACTAGTAGGAACAAAACTGGGTTTGTGTTTTTTTCTAGGTAATCCAAACTACTTCGGATCGACTCCTATAACTAATATGGTATTGGATTGATCTTCACCAATAAAGTAAACATAACAAATTAGAATTAGTAAATATCCAGTTTGCAGTTCCACATTAAACATAGGTTACTTCATCCACTTATGCATTCGAGATTCTATTTCATCTTACACTCCTATAGATATCACGGATAACCAAATGACAGCGAGTTCGGCTATAATACTCAACTCCGTTCCCATGTGGCATTGTAACAATACAAGACACTCATTTATTCTAAGCAACAGGAACATCCAAAATACTACCGACTATACCACCCTGTCGCCATCTTTTAATCAGAGGTTGAAAAAATAGTTTCTGAATTTATAACTCCACTCAAGCTTCAGTTAAGACGGCCATGATACAGACAGTTGATATTGTTGTGGTAAAGGCATGTTAGTATAGCGGTGGGTGATCGGGACATTGTGTCAAAGTTATAAGCATGTACTCAGAATTGGAGTATATCCTTACATAATTACTGCAATAGTTTCGAAGATGAAGTGGAGGAAGTATCAGCTCTCATTTTGCTTTGCACCTGCTCTCGTCTAGCACTTAGTAGACCGAAATTCATGAGCAGCCTTCTTAATGATTTGACGAAACTCAGTAATTCGGACGCCAATGTGATCCTATGCTTCGATTATAGCTCTAGATGGTTCGTTGTGAAGGTGAGGAGAGAAAACAACGAAACCAATCTTTTAGGACAACTACCCTGAGCTAGCACAACCTAGCCTAATTAGGCTTTCTAAAGCGATAACCTAAAAAAAGCAATGGCTTTTCAGTACGTAAAACCAATAAAACTCTACGTGCAATCCGAACATTTTAGTAATTTCACATAACATTAAATTTTATATAATAACAATTTCTCCTAATTCGAAAATTACAAAATATTTCAAAGCATAATTGACATGTTACGAATTCACTTGTCAATCAAAAAAATAATAATATTTTACGAGTATATTATTAAAATGTACGCTAATAAATAACATTAAAAATTATTAAATAAACAACATTAGTTTTCATTCATAGTTTGAATAAATTCCCAAGACACAAAAAAGAGCTCAATCATCATGACCGGTTCGTTTAAAATGTTGTTGTTATTTTTTTAACTTCTCGGTTAGATTTATTGTTTTTAGTTTGAACTCAATTTATGAATTTATAAAAATAATTTTGAAATTCAAAATGGTAATGACAATGATTATTAAAAATTGTTCAGGTAGCCCGTCACTCAACTAATCTAAGTTAATAAGATGCTGATAATGGTTTCGCTTTCACACCCAGTATAAACTGTATAAAAAGCGGCCGTAATAATCTCAACGAGCTTTTATGAATTTGTATACGCTAACCCATGTTTGAAGAGAATATTTCGGTCAAGATTCGCTTCGAAAAAATTTCACTAAGTTATAATTTATGTACCATGGTGGGACCGTTATCTGTATCAGTATAAATACCATACATACTTACCTACTATAAATAAATAAACTAGCAAAATACTATAAGGGGAAAGAATCATCAGAATTAAATGTTCGTATTATGTTAATGTTATAGTTATATGAGTGAAAGATCTTATAATAAAAATCATCATGATCATTACAACAACAGCTTACACTGTACGATCGTTGAGTTATGTATTTGGTAATATTTAAAGTTTTGTATATTATCGCTTTTACTTCAGAATTCTCTGTTGAAGAATTTTAAATCACAAGAAACGAAATCGCACGCAAGATAAATGTGAGAGCTGAACACATATTAACATGGCGGAGGATCATTTCGTAATTATCAAAGTGTTATTTGATGATGAAGATCGCACGAAAAACACGGCCAACCATTATTAATCATAATTTGACTGATTGCAGAGGAAAAGTTAATTTGGGTGGAAGTAAAATTTGCATACGGACAATATACAAGACTGACGCTGTAAGCGTAATAAATTATGATGATCTTGATCTTGAGAACATAATAACAATTTCCTCGAATGACGCATGAGAGAAATATAAAAATGAAAAAAAAAAAATTCAAAATCACATTCACTTTTTTATTGAGTGAAGTATTTTTTTTATTTGTGGATTTTGTTGTACGTTACGATTTTATGAATGCCAAAAATGTATGTTAATTTTTAGCGGTATATTTGTTCTGCTGTGCTTTCGGGGTTAATTTAAAAATTTTACTTTTTATTATTTGTGTCTTTTTATTTTGTGCATGTCCGAAATCCTTTTAAAATTTAAATTCTTTCAAGTTGCGTTCTTTTGATCTTACAGTTGCTATACGCAGAACAAGTTAAGCAATTAATATACAAAGAAAACAGTATAATTTAATGTAATTGGATGTAAAAGGTGGGACAGAATCGCAGTGTACACAACTTTCCTTTAAACACTGAACCTGTTTTGTTTTGCTGATTACGATTTTCTGAGAACATGCGCTTTTACCAACCACAAAATAATGTATTTGATTAATAATATTTTGGTGAAACAAGCCAAGGTTAAGAATTCTGAATATGAAATATGTCAATAAAACTCAAGTTTTACCTAACTAACAATATTGCTGATATGACAATTTATGTTATAATAAATATGCTAGTGTACTTTGTACACGCGCATTTACATAACCCTTCCATTTACATAACTACCCTTCAAAAACCCTCGACCTGTGATTTAGTAGTTTATTTGCATTGGTTACAGATGGTGTCGCTGCCTGATTCGAATTGTCTTCTTTTGGAATCCAATGAGCTTTACTTAGTGATATTCTTGATATGAGTTTTATGGGTTCTGCTTCCGAAGTTGGTAATAACTGTAGCTTTTGCTACACTTTTCTCTCTAAATTTAGATTTGTGTTGGCCATAATTTGTTTTATGGTAGTACATATTGTTTCCGTACTGCCATAGAAGAAATTATGACTAACACAAATCTACGTTCATCGTTCTGACTAACAACATCGTTCAGTGTCATAATAACTTGAAAAATAAATAAATAAAAATTAAATAAAGAAAACATAAATTTGACTGATTAGTTTAATTAATTTTTTTTTATACTAAAAGAATACGTTTAACTACAATAATAATAATTAATAAGAAATCTAATAATTAATAGCAAATATAAGTTTTTGTTTTGACGTATTTCTTGGCGCGAATTCTAAATGAGTTCCAATTGTGAGAAGTGTTTCAAGGGAATATCCAAAGCACGGCTTTATTATTCAGGTTATTATCCTTCAAGCGATGAAAAACCAGCTAGACACACTTAAAGCACCCAAATTACAATTGAAAAGTTGTCTGAAGAATCCGTCAGTTGTACCCGTAGAATCTCTATTCTGGAAAATAGAATGGAATTTCATGAAAATAAACTTAATACAATTGAAGCTCAACTGGATATTAGTTCTCAAGTATCAAATAGTTTCAATATTGTGGTATGTGGAATTCCAGCCAAAAGTGAAGATATCCCCAATTTGATTTTTAAGGTTATTGGTGCAGTCGACGTTCGTATCTCCAGTGACGATTTCATTTCTGTTAAACTAATGGTTCATAACAATGAGTCGGCATCACAACTCAAACTCTCATACATTGTTAAACTAAATACCGTCGATCTAAAAACTACTATATTAAACACAATTCGGAAAATAAATATGTTCATTTACATCAACTTGGTGCGGAGTTTTCAATGGTGTCTCCCTATCACAAAATCTAGATACTTTATCATCTTAAAAGGTTTCAATTTCGATTGTACAACGCAGCTAAAGAGATTAAAGTTAACTATAAGAACCAGTTTTTATGGTGTATAAGGTAAATAAGATTTTCTCAGCAGCTGATACTCCAACAATCACATCACAGGATGTCATCTAACTTCACCAGTAGTAGTGTAAATATTGTCTTATTAAAATGTTCTTTTTGCCACCATTTAGTTACTAAGATTTGCAATAGTGGTTCGGACCTTTGATTTTGCATTTTATATAGATTCATTTTGGACCATATTTCATTATTTTTCTACCATTTCATAAACTATTTATATTTTATTAATTATTATATTTCTACTTAATAACTGAACAGTTCTAAGTATTTTTCTGTTAACACTTTTAAGCGCATCTAATCTTTTATTCGTTAATTCGAACTGTTCATTTTGTATGTTATTTCTGTCTAAACATTTTGGAATACATATCTTCATTACCGTCGTGTGACGTAATAACTTTGAATTCGATATCACATCTACAAAAGGTTATAACGTTAATATTGCAAATTATTTGGCTATCAGATTTATTTTTGTTGCAATTATCTGCCCATTTAGGCGTATTCATTGTATTTGTACTTTACTTTTCAGTATATTTCTCGCGGTTCCATAATCTTTTTTAGTTTTTCTGGATAATTGTGAATTTGCAGATTTTTTAATTGTACATCAAAATGTTAGAAGTCTTCGAAGTAATTTTGAAGTACTGGTTGCCAATATTAATTTGTATGCAAGAAGCGTTTATATTTTTGAGTGAAATTTGGATTCACACTAATGAATTGTCTTCTCATAGTTTAAATGGTTATACGTTGAATGGTGCGTGCAATGATTTTTATAGAGTTGCCATATATTTTGATTCAAATTTAAATTGCTCAGTAAGTTCTCATAATTTGTCATCAGCGGATATTATGGAAATGCGGTTGAATGGAAATTTGCTTATGATATATATGTTTTTTATGCATTTATTGGCTTCAATCTACAGCTGTAAATATTTTCGTTCGAGAGATGGCCCAGATTTTGGGCAGTATTAAGTCTAAAATTCTGTTGGTTTTCGGAGACATGAATATTGATATTCTTCGTCTTCCAAACAGCAGCATTGATTATATAAATCTCTTGTCTTGTTTTGGGCCAGATTAATATTCCCACGCGTGTTACTGCTTTTTCTTCAACTTGCATTGACCACTTTTTGCTCGGCTTAGATCTAATGATATTTCAGGTATAACAGCGTAGGCTTTGGACCAAAACATTTCTGACCACCATTTGATTGAGATATGGTTTAAGGTTTCTCAGTTACTGTTACCTCGCTCTAATTTGAACCAAAATTCCACGACAAAAATGAAAAAGCTCTATCTGTTATCGTTATATGACAGGTTGGATCTTATGGACAAGGGGTTCATTTGTAACATCGACAATCCATTGCTATTTTAGAACGCTGCTACACATATTGTTTACATAAAATCAAGCGCTTGCAGCCTTGGATTTAGTTTGACCTTGCGCAACGTATTAATAAGCTTAAATATAATGTGCACCATAATTAATGTGGATATCAAAAAATAAAAGGGACTCTATTATTCTATGCGTTTTTCAGTTAATCGCGGTGATATAAAAAAACTGGATCTTAGTGAACGAAATCTTAACTCGAAAACCTAAAACGCTACTAGTTAAATTTATTTCAGCACATAACGGAGAACTTCTTACGAATGATTTAGCAATTGCCAATGAGTTTAATTGTTATTTTTCTAGTATTGCTAAAGATCTAGGTGCTTAATTTGACTCTAGCAACACGTCATCTAGTTCCGATTTGCCTTTTGATTTCAGTCCGTCAACGTTTATTATGGCCCAGTGTCTAGTTATGAAGTTTTTTCAACTATTTGTGCTTTGGGATCGAAATACTCAATTGATAACGTTGGTCTGAGTAATTATATACTAGACGCTATTGCTGAACATATTAGTCCCATTCTTGCAAACATTTTCAACCTTTCCTTTGAGCTGGGAGTTGTAAAAGTTCCTAAAAGGCAGTTAAACATAGGGTTTATAGTTTTTAGATCAAACGAGTGTACTGAATATTCATAAACTCGCTTTCGTCGAGGTATGAGTATCGAATTGGCCTTGTTGGAATTCTTAAATACAATCAATATTGGTATAAATAAAGGTGATACTTGCGGTGTTTTATTTATGGATACAGCTAAAGCCTTTGGCATGGTCGATCACTGCTCTCTATTTTATATTTTATATAATATAGGGTTTAGGTGAGTTTCAAATAAGTGGTTAGCATCGTATTTAGATGGTAGATCAGTAAGAGTTAAGATAAACGACAAATTAAGACATCCGAAATTTATTGGGAATGGGGTTCCCGCAGGGTTCAGTATTAGACCCATTGATGTTTCTTATTTACACTAACTCGGTGTTTAAACTGAATTTTCATGGTTATTCTACCGGATTTTCTGATGACATAGCCTAGGCTTATTGTGGGAATTCCCCCAGTAACGTTATTTCGATGATCAACACGATCTAAAAACTTTACTCTCATCAAGCATCGTCTGATTCTTAGCCGGAAAATCAAGTTCATGTTGTGTAAATTATCTGGTAACGTCAATTTGGCCTTTTTGCTTTGAGTGACTAATCACATCAGACTTGAATTTGCATCTATTGGTTGCCACTCTGAGTGTTTTGACATCGAACCTGTTGACTCGTTTAAATAGCTTGGTGTTCACTTGGACAATTATCTAAATTAGAAAACGAATGTAAATTCAGTTAATCGGTATCTGTCATAAACAGCTAGAATTTTTTACATCCTTCGTGACTATTGCCCAACTCCGGTAAGGTATTGAGAGTTTTTTTTAATCGAAGTGGTCAACATACTCGTATAATAAGAAGCGATTTTCGATACAATTTTCGCGGCAACCATCAATTTCTCTGCAACATTCCTAGATTTTACACCGACCTCTAATCATGACGTTGCTCTAATCATGTCGCTGCACCAACCTTTTCTAGTGCGTTACCATTTTACATTAGGCAGGACATTCATTTGCAATCTTTTTTACCAAAAGTTAAATAATGGTTTCTTGAAACTGTGGATATCACGTTTTTATTCAGAGTTATTGCACCAAAATTGTTGAACTGAGTTAAATATTTTGAAGTTGAAATTGAAGATTATTAATATCTTAAACATTTTATTGTATCTTTTATGCTATTGATCATTTTTAATTGTTACATTGACCTTTGTAAATATAAGAATTATTCTCTATTTTGTTTGCGTTTTTTACTAGTTTGCTACTGTCAATTTTTGCCAAAAAACTTGCTTTATTTCTTGCAAATAAATAAATAAATAAAAATAATTCTTCAACTTCTAATGATATCGGCTCACACTTCTTCACGTTTTATTTTCCTTGTAGCTCAACAAATTTTGGAAATTGATGTGTTGTATTATACCAAAGAATATAACACACGGTTTTTTCCCAATTACCAATTGTATGGTGTTGTTGCACCTGTCGACTGCAATGTTGGCTTGTTTTTTTATTGTAAGATCCTTGTACTCAGCTCTCGATCTACTTCGCTCTAATTTACTGGCGTTATGTTCAACACCCCGAGTGATGTTTTGTAATTTGATATGGTGGGACTTAAGAAGCCCGGTTCGTTGTTCATCACTAACATTTGATTTGAAAATTTGTCCACACATGTGATGAGTTTTTCGTCCTTTATGTCTATTATATCGATGTGAAGTATTTCCGACGGATTTGTCGGTATTTGTGTTTTCTTTAGCTTCGGTTTGTTTAGATGGCGATCGTGCTTATTCTCGTTACGTATCTCACACATTTTTGTCTATTTTCTTATTAATTTCGACATTTGTGGAAAGTATTATTTCTCGAGAATCTGCTCTTTATTTTCCTCCCAGTTCCGATGAGCTTTTCGGCGTTCTTCGTCGAAGATTTTGTACTTATTTTGTTCGCTGTTTAAGTGATCCACTACTCTTCTTGTGAACCGTATTTTGTAGTTAGTGAAATCTTGTTTATAGCTTCTTGGAGCATTTTTTGGTTTTGGAATTTTGATACCATTTAGAATTGTCGAGTGTAACTTTTTTTCGAAATGGTCCTTAATATGTCCTTGTTTAATTAAAACAAATCTTAATTTCGATGGTGGTTATGATGACGTATGTGAAGTAATCCCCGGATTTTAGCCCCGAAATTAAAAAAACTTACACAGGAAACACTAACATAATTAAATGTCTCTAACCCTTTGTGTCAAGTTATCCCCGCTTCGATTTATATTATATTTGATTAGCCCCGAATTTTATTATAAGGCGGAAAAACAGATATCCCACATTTAGGAAAATAATAAAAAATCGTACCGTTGCAACCTAGCGAGATAAGGCTCAACATTTCAATTTGCATGTTAAAAGTATTAATTTGTCGGATCATACCTGTGTTGTTTTGGAATAGCCAGATCCATACGTCACTTTTCGTGAAATATGAACAAAATCGTACCGTTGCAACCTAGCAAAATTAGGCCAAACAATTTTCATGTTATACATTTTAGACCCAAAATAACATTTTAATTAATTCCAAAACCGCACAGCTCTGATCCAACGAATGAATACTTTCTACCTGTCAAATTGAAATGTTATTTTTGATCAAAAATTTGTTACCTGTAAATATTTTGCTATGCGCCGAATTTCGCTAGATTGCAACGGTACGATTTTTTAGTGTTTTCCTAAATGTGTTTTCCAATTCGGAATTGGATACGGGTCCGATGTTGTAATCACATTTATTTTTTTACGTCTTTTACCATTCGGCATTTGTTTATACTCGAGGCGTCTAGTTTTTTCTTCACGACCCAAATTAGAGAATTATATGGACTTTTAGTTGGTTTTATGATGCCATCGCTTAAAGTTTCTTAATCTGTGTCTTCACTTCTGTTCTCATATTGATGGCATACGGATATGTTTTGGTGTTAAACTGTTCTTCCGTTGTTGTTTTAATTTCAGTTCTCACATTTGTTTACTTGTCGTTAATTGGCCCAAACATTGATAACAACTTGTTAACCATTGATTTTACTTTTAGCTTGTCCTTTTTATCTAGTTGGATGTCCCTAGCTTCAATGTTGTGAACCTTTTATTAATTTTTCTCGATGGTTTCTAGATGGTTAAAATATTTTCTTTCATATCTATCATTACTCCTATATTATATATGGTATCATCTCCAATTATATCGTCGAACGAAGCCAAGTACCTGAGGTATGAAGAAGTCTAATGGAATGTCATTTCAAAATCTTTTGACAATAAGTGCAGTTAATTTTTATTTATGTGTAGTTCACCTCCAGTTGATTTCACGGTGAACGGCCAACTTACGGCCTGAGCACCTTTAATGATTTCTTTTTTTACGAAGTTTTTATTCGCGCCCTTGTATACGAAGAACTTTAGTATTATTTGTTGTGGCAGTGATATTTTAGATAGGGTAGGCTAGAGATTCCTTATGTGTAAAATACATTTCGTCTTCTTCGCCTTCCTTGTCTGTTCCCGTCATTTCTGATTTAGTTTTCATTATGATCTTCATTTGCTCTTTGTCGTGTCTCTCCAAGTGAGCCCATTTATTGACCTCCGACTCTCGTTTTCTTTTAAAGTTTGGTCCATTCAAGTACTCGGTGTTTCTGGTGTTCAATGATTCATCAACTTACATTGGATGAATGGCTTCGGTTAATGCGGCTTGTGTGGTATTTTCATTTCCTGTTGTTGTCGTATTATACCGTATTTCATGTTGTTGCTTTAACAGTCTGGGAAGGGATCCTACTACCTCTTGATGAAATTTATTTTGTCCAACAGTTTGGTTTACCGGAATTAATTAATTCAGTATTAAATTCGGGATAATTATTAAAATGATTATTGGAACTGTGACCATGTCATTGAGGTTTTTATTGAATATCGGTAGGTTCTCAAAGTTGAGGTTCTGGTTCTCTAGACAGGCTGCTTATGCCTCTGGTAGTGTTGGCGGTCTTTGAATGGTTAATATTCTCTCACATAAACGTCGAGTGAACGATTCCTGTGCATTTCTGTTCCGTAGTTTTCAGTTTTTATTTTATTTATTATTAGTGACAGCTGGTGGTTCACGTTTACACAGAATTCATATATGCTTTTATTTCCTCTTATTAGTTTACCGAGCTGATGTTCCAGTGTACGTGAATCTTGTTTATCTGAAAATATCGTATAATATGAGTGTTGATTTTGCGACCTCTGTATTACGGATGGAAGAGTTCACTTTTTTTAATCAAATTAAACCTGTTTAAATGGAAAAGGTTATGTATTTTGCTCTAACCTAATATTTAATTTGCAAGATTATATAATATATCTCAAATTACGGATTGGGTGCGAATGCACTACAACGTTTCTTCTAATCACTAACATTACTAACTATTCGGTGTATTGTGCATAAAAAATATTAGTATTACATTAAGTGAGATAATGCAATAGGTATTAGACTGCTTGCTCTCTTTGCGTTGTTAATAATGGTTTTTTTACACAAATACATCCGAAAATAATATGTTTTGTTTTAAGACCAAAAATTAAATTTTTATTTGCACTGACAAGATTAATTAGTTATTTTGAGGTCTCATTTCAAGACACTTCTCTTGAACTGTGATTAGTAAGTGAATATCAAGTTAAAAGTTAAAAAATAGTTCTTGATAGGAAAGCTTAACCTCAAGCTTAAAGTTATTATTTATAAGCTAAGAATTAAAGTTAGTGACATTTGTAAGTATATAATTAGTTCGCAAACAATATTTATGGTTAATTAACTGATTGTGTGTAAATAATGTCCTGTAAGTTTGTCGGTGGTATCCACTTTTTACTGTCAGTAAGCGCAGCGGTAGTTGCTAGTTAGGTAACCGTCCTTCAGATTGTACCATACGCGGATAATCTTATACTAACCGGTAAATATGCAAATACATTCAGATAAAAATGTCTATTTATCTGCAACTAAAAAAAAACTCTTTCTCTATCCTTCTGTGTTTAGAAAATTTAATATTTAAGTTCAATTACGATCTTGCAAACAAAGCGCATACTACTCGACAGTATATTTTAAATACCAACGATTGGGTTTTGGGGCCTCATAATTTATTGTGTGTCGTATACATGCTCATGCCCGAAGGACTTAGCAGCACCAACTAGTAGACTCAAGCTCTGTGAATATAACGTTATTACATACTATTGTGGAATAATTCGTCAAAGTGACGTGATATATAATTTCGGTACTGCCGCTATCAGCGGTTCATAAATTTAAAAGTTCTGTTTTTTGGCATATGTGGTCGTGTAATTTTCATGTACATTTAAATTTTAAATTCGTTTCATTTAAATTTATAGATTCTGATATTGTAGAGTTAGCCTAACTTACATAATATGTACAAAGTGTAAGAATAGTCGAAATAGTGATAAACGTTGCGAGGTGTTAATAAAACATTCCATTCAGCTCTCCGTTCAACTGAGCGCTCATCAGATCTACAGGAGGCAGATAAATTGTAAGTTTCTCGTTTGATTGTCTTTTACTACCAAATTTTTCTTATAAATTAAAATTTTTTTGTTTTCTTAATCGTAAAATATTAATATGTACAATAAATTTTAATTCATTTATTTTTATTTTCAAAAAATAAAAAGATTTACTCTTGAATACCTATTTAATACATTAATATGAAGTAGTGTGATCATTTTTAGCTTGGCCAATTCAGAGTTTTTCTAATATATTTTTTGTTGCTGATATACTCGTATGGTATGTCGATCACAAATTTTTCGGTGACATGGAACCCCTATATATGTACCATTGTGGTCTATCCTAACAAACGTGTAGTCACCGGGTGATCGTATCACCTGTTGTGATGTCATCGATATAATGGGTTGCTCTCTGACAGCAAATCGTTCTAGTTTTATTTTCTATTTTATTTACGTACTATAATTACTTTGCATCACATTGCTTTGGTTGAGTGCGGTATTGTATTGACTCTTTTATAAAAGGCTATAGAAAACTTTACAAATTGACGAATTTACGTAAAAGGTTCATTTAAACAGAATTTAACTTTGTTTGAATTAAAAATAGTTAATTTTTACTAGACTTTAATATATGTCCTACATTTTGTTGTCACTCGAGTAAGAAAGTTGTCATTCGCGACGTTTGTTGTTTTTTAATTTTTTAGTGGAAATTTGATGTCAAGTGGTATGCAGTAAAGTTATTTTTTTACCGGTCGGATTTTTTTATCGGAGAATTCGTTTTCACGTGAAGGTTTTTCGATTTTTGTGGTTGAATTTCTGGTAGACAATTTGGTTTGGTCCCTGATGAGTAGAATATATTATTGTGGCTTGTGTTTGTGCTGGGTTGTATTGATGCCTCTTGTTTTTGATTTTTGAACTAGTAAGGTGCTGCTTTTGGTCAAAAAGAGTGGAGAAAATATGTCATGTTTTAATGGAAATTATTTTCTTTGTCAAGGAGGTTCGCTATTGCTAACCAGATAAATTATTGTCCATTTACATGGTGATTGGAGAATTGTCAAACGAATTAAAGTTTTTACAGATTTTGGTATAAGGGAATCAGGTTATTTAATTAATAAACTAAAAGTTAAACATTTTGAGTTTTTACTTTAGAATCACAACCGCCATTAAGTATTTTTAAAGTTGCATTCAGGTTATACTTAATTTTAATGAACGACAATATTTTATCGGATTTAAGATCACTGGTTTAGTACATCAGGCAGGAGGCTGTGATCGACTTGGGATTATTAATTTTCTAAAATTTTTACAGTTTTAATTTTAAATTTAGTTTGTTCTGAAATCAACTTTTACACTATTAAGTAAAATTTAATTTAATTTGCATAACCTCTCGGTTCAGGTAATATATTCGGATCGATAACACTTTTGATTTGTAATGGTTTATGGCGTATTAATTAATTTCATTTAAATAAACTCTGGTTTCAGAAAATTCACTGCAGCTGGAAATATTAGTTAACTTGTCTTGTGGGAATCGGAATTGCATGGTAAATATTTAATTTGATTTCGGTGGCTCCGGAAAGATTAAATTATAAGTTTTATAATGTTTAATTGTATTAAATAAAAATTATATTTTTTAACGGTGCTGATTTAATAAAACAATTGTTCAAGACCAATATCATAGTTAACTATCAAACTTATTAAATAGTTATCCTCCTGTCTAGTAGATCAAAATTAAATTGTCTTGTGCCTTATGACCGCTGAGTGTCTGGAACTGGGTTATCCGGGTTATCATGTTAACCATGATTATCAAAACTTACAATAAATGTTAATGAATTGCCTGTAAAAGAACCACCTTGATAGGGTAAATTATTAGGAGATATTCACCACATTCATTATATTTAATAGAATTAAACTATTTTTAAAAGTATCAACAACTTTTGTACCTCATACACTGAAAAATAAAAAGATAAGCTAAATAAGCTACAGGGTTCATACCTCATTTATAATTTTCTTTTAAATTTTTAAAAATTCATCTAAGCTATTATTCTTAATTACCTTCATTAGAGGAACATTAATTACAATTTCCTCAAACTCATGACTAGGAGCCTGAATAGGATTGGAAATTAATTTATTATCTTTTATGCCCTTGATAATAAATTATAATAATCTTATAAGATCTGAAGCTCAATAAGATATTTTTTAACCCAGGCCTTAGCTTCAATCCTTATTCTAATCTCTGTAATTCTAATGTTAATGTCCATTAATATAAATTGATACCACAGAGAATTCATTCATATTCCCCCAAATTGTTGTCTTTTACTCAAAATGGGAGCCGCCCCCTTCCTGTTTTGATTTCCCGGAGAAATAGAAGGACTAAGATGACTTAATGGGTTTATTCTGATAACTTGACAAAAAATCGCCCCTTGGATACTGATTTCTTACTTTATTATCCTTCAATTTATTTAAAATAATTATTTCTCTTTCTATTTTAATTGGGTATATTGGTGGATTAAACCAAACAAGCCTACGAAAAATAATAGCATTTTCAAATATTAATTACTTAGATTGAATACTAGCGACCATATTATCAGACGAAAATTTATGAGAATTTCATTTCTATATTTATACTTTTTTATCTTTAACTATTTTAATTTTATTTACCAGATTAAAAATCCCCATTAATAAAATTTTTAATATTTACCCTCTTTTATCCTTAGGGCGATTGCCCCATCTTTAGGATTTGTACCAAAATGATTAGTAATTCAATACTTAACAACGAGCAAGGATATTTTATTAATAACCCTAATAACTTGCTTAACATTAACTACGCTATTCCATTATATTCGAATTTGTTACGTCTCGTTTCTTATTAACTACTGAGAAATTAATTGATTTAACAAAATCCAATTAAACCCAATTAAGTAATTTTTATTATTATTTTTGTCTTTTATCGCCATAACTGGTGTACTATTAGTAAATTTTTCTCATTTTTTAATTTAATCCTTTAATTAAGGCTTTCAGTTAAACAAAGTAATAGCCGTCAAAATAATAAATATAAGTCGAATCCTTTTAAGCCTTAGTAATTACTACTCCTTTAGAATTGCAGCCTAATATAATTATTACGACTATAAAGCCAATCAATTAACATGTCTAATTTAAACCAATTTACAATCTACCGCTTACATTTCAGCCATTTAATCGCAACAATTGCTATTTTTGCACAAATCATAAAGATATTTGTACTCTGAATTTTATTGTTGGTGCTTGAGCCGGTATAATCGGCACTTTACTAAGCATGCTGATTCGAGCTGAAGTAGGATACCTTGGAGCATTAATTGGTGACGATCAAATTTATAATGTCATTGTAACTGCCCATGCCTGTATTATAATTTTTATAGTTATACTTGTCATAATAGGGGGTTCGGAAATTGATTAGCTCCGCTAATACTAGGGGTCCCCAATATAGCAATTCCCGAATGAATAACATATTTTTCTGAATACTGCCCCCTCTGTTACCCTTTTATTAGCCAGAAGAATAGTATAAAATGTAGCCGGAACTTGTTGATCAGTCTATCTCCACTGTCAGCCAGAACCGCTCACACAAGGGCCTCTGTAGACTTGACAATTTTTCCTTACATTTAGCCGGGATTTCTTGTATTTTAGGAGCTGTAAATTTCAATACTACTACTATTATTATATGATCTAGAGGAATTATATTAGATCGCATAACTTTATTCGTTTAATCCGTGGTTATTACAGAAATTTTATTATTACTCTCACTGCCTGTTTTAGCCGGAGCTATTGCAAACTTTCAACTGATCAAAATTTAAATAATTCATTTTTTGACTCCGCAGGAGGGGGAAACCCAATCCTATACTAACATTTATTTTGATTCCTCCCAGGATTTGGAATAATCTCGCATTAGCCAAGAAAGAGAGAAAAAAGAAACGTTTGGAGCACTAGAGATAATTTATGCAATATTAGCAATTGGTCTACTAGGTGTAACGCTAAAAGTTCACCGTCTTACGACCGTATACCCTAACGCTAAAGAAATTTGTCCCCATTTCATGCACTAACCCCATGTGCGGCTTTGATTCCCGCAGCTCAGTCTTGTAGGGGATGTGGTCGTGGGTTTTTGGGGTTAGACGAAATGCGGGACCTAGATTACCGCACAATAACAAAAGAGAAAGAGAAAGATGGCCTAATATTTACCATCTAAAGGTTGAAAAAAAAATGAAAAGTGGGGTCCTCAGACCCAAAACTGGCGGGTCCTACATATCTCAAGCGGATGTTTTACCCACGGTTGTTAATTCTGGTTTCTTAGGGTAACATAATTACCCTAAGAAATATGCACCAAAAAAAAAAAATATTAATAGAGAAGCTTAACGATTAGTGGTTTAATGGCGTGGAGGAGGTCCTCAGCAGAAAGAGGGTGTCCCGCCTATGGGCAGGGTTACTTTCGATGCCCTCGCTTCTAGCAAGACTCAGCTTTGCTAGAAGCAACTAAGGAACCTCGCCACGATTAGAATGGTTAGTATCTCTACTGCACTAAAATCATACTTACCAAAAAAAAAGAAAATTTAGTCTGCAAAACACTAGACTAAAAACTCGCACTTTTAATTTACCTCCCGGATCAGTCTTTCAATGTATGTATTTCACTAACGTTTATTTTAAATTTTTAAATTAATGAACAAAAATTTTCTTTGGTGTCAAAAATAAATCAAACTTGCAACACTCCCACAAAACGAATTTTTTGGATATTTCACATTTATTGGCACTTGATTTGATTTATTCCCCGATTACATCAATTTATTTATGTAACTTAATGAACACTGTATAGTATCACGAGATAATAAACACATCCAATTTTCTTAATTAAATTTATTTCAGATTAATTTATACTTTTTTTTTTAAAATTATTATTGTATTTCACTAAATTTTACACATGTTAACAAACGCATTTTATTTTAGATATCAGGAAATTACCCAAAAAGAAACTGAACTCTCTACCTCTTCTAAACACAGCTGCACGGCTGACTGTCTAGCACGCAACTCCACCTCTTCTAAACACAGCTGCACGGCTGACTGTCTAGCACGCAACTCTCCCTCTTCTAAACACAGCTGCACGGCTGACTGTCTAGCACGCAACTCCCCCCCTTTCTTTCTTTCCGTTGTACATTTTATACCAAAAATTGAAAACAAATTATTGTACATTCATCAAAATGTACGAACGCAAAAACGTACAACAACGTGACATTGATTTTCGCTTACTCAATGCACGCGCAAAAATTTATTTACATCAACAAAAAATCAATCGATCGAAAGGTGCAATTGTAGGTATTTTCAATAGCAAAGTTTTTTTTTTCAAGCCATTTACCTCAAGACATATCGATGCAAAAATAAATTGATAATGTTGCATTATATATTATTATGGTTTACGTTTATTCACCTACTGCATGGGTATATACAGTAATCTGAGTAACATAAGCAACCAATAACAATGCGAAATACGGCATGGTAATTTCTTTTGGTAGAATTTGAGGTATCACCTCGAAGGTTATGCCGTATGTTAAAATTTGATGTTTGGGTTGATAACGGAACTGAATAAAATTCCGTTACAGCGTGGGGAAAACCCAAACCCTGAGATGAAAAGGGATCTCATGCCCTAATGAAAGGAGGACAGGAGTAGAAATTCAGTTTCCTTACATCCCACGTGGGGAACTCCCACACCCTGAGCTAGTCTCAGTGCCGGGCTGTCTAAATTAAACACCTAACCTATATCTAAATATCTAAATTATAACTATGGGCTACTAATTATTACTACCAATAAGCATTAAATGTCTAACCCTACGTCCTATCCTTGTTATCAGATCAGGTTTCCCTGCGCCCCCTCAGCCTGGTTTCCGCCTTCCCGTGGTGTTGGCCGTTGCCTTATTGGTCCCCGTTGTCTCCACGGTCTATTCCAGAGTTTGCATCCCAAGAGTAACAGAATTAAGGTTAGTACCAAAACCGCCCCAGTGCCAGTATAGTTCCCGATGTGATGCCAATTGACCTGGGCCCACGGTTCTTCTCTTTTTAGTTCTTGGATGGTTTGCTGTAGTTCGGACACCTCAACCTCTAACGCATTGGCGGGGAATGTTAAGGTACGCCTCTCTGTTTTCTGCGTGAGGTTGAATATTGGAACAACATCAGCACGGATTACTGTTTTGTAAGTAGTCGTGGCCTTAATGACCACCGAGGCCCCCCTCAAACTACAGCCGGGCTCTAGTGATAGAATTCCGCTCCCGTTCATAGGCACTGCCTGAGATTGTTCCTGGCATTCCAAATCAAAGACTACTTCGCGTGGTAGTACCATGATCCACCGGTTATCCTTTAATGGGTGAATATAAGTCGAAGGTAGTGCTGTTCTTATGGGGCATCGGCTCGGTTGCTCATTGGCATGTGACAGCAACGCCATTTCACAATGCTCTTCTTGACTTTCTATCTTGTACGTTGGTCCTCCTGCTTGGCAAATTACCGTGATCCAGTGTGCTCTTGAACTGGGAACTTGCAGGTTCGTGGGGATCTGCTTACTTATCTCCCATAGTTGTTTTGCAAACTGCGAAGGAGGTAACAATCGCACACTTGCTCTCCCATGATGTACATCCGAGAGTATATCTATCGGGTCTCCTTGGACATCCTTATACATCCAAATGGCCGCAGATATCTGGAATAACACGTCCATATACTCTTCATGCACCATCACAGACTCGATTTCCTCCTGGATTACCCGATAATGCTTTTCCATTTCCTCATGCTCCTTACGGATAATGTTTCCGGTCAAATCTAATACATGCATTTGCTGTTGGAGCATGGTTTGTGTTTTTAGTACACCGGTGTTCAGGTGTTTGATTTGCTCCTGATACCTCTGAGCATCCCGTTGGCCCAACACTCCGATTATGTCCCCTGCTAAATCTCCGAGGAAATCCAAAGGAGCCCTCTTTTCCCGTCCGTGTTGTGCTTGGAGAAGCCTATTACTGTCCTCGATTTGGTCCATCAAGTAAGCTATCGGACTTAACAACGCCTCGCAATGTCTAACGTACCTGGTCGCATTGGCGTTTTCTGCACATGTCGCTCGGAGATGTTCTTGCGTTAGTCTCATGTGCTCCCACTCCCTCCAGTAGCTCGATAAGTTATAGTACCCCACTATGGTCCAAATGTTGGTGGATAGTTTGGCCCTACCTTCCTCCGCAAAGTATATACCTGGCTCAGTCTGAAACTCTTGGAACTGCAAACCCTGATTACTCAAACTCGCTGCTGCCACCAGTATCGTCGTTAGCATCAAACACCAGTTGAAAATACCCATTTCTAGACATGAGATAACAAGCATAAGACCGTTGTGCTGATGAATGGCGCTAACCCAATCCCACTTTGCTGAACCATGTGCATGGAATGTGATTGGGTCAACCTCATCCTTTCCTTAATCTTAAGTTAGTTTATATCGATTTATATAAAATTTGTGTAAAATATATTAACTTAGCTACTACTCTAACTATCATGAGAGGAGGGCGCCAAATCAATTTTACTTCCACAGAAGAACAACTGTAGTAACTAAATTGAGTCAGCCTCATTCTCTCATTTAACTCAATTCTCTTAAACTAATACCGGTATCCTCTAACCGCGCGGGGAATACCGATCTTCACTTTACCGTTACATCACCTATGTAAATGCCCAATTATACATAGATGGTCTAATGGGAAAGTGGATGGCGTATGCGTCTGTTTTCTACGGCGGCGCTTCCAATTTCGATATAAAGTTTTCACTAGCGATTTCCAGTTGTAATACACTTCGTAAACGGACGTAAGTTTCACATAGTCCAATAACGCCCTAATGCCGTGCTCAGTCTCACAATGCCACTTCCGATTTCGAAAGTTCGGAGTCGATTGTAATACTGCGGCGGTTATAACGTTATTGGCCATTAACTTTAACCTTTTTTGGATGTTTTTCATTACTCTAAAATTAGCCCTGCTTCTTAACGAATCAGCTTGAACTACCGGGAACACTTCTTTATCACTATGTTTGTTGTAGGAATGTGAATTAGATTTATTAAATTTTTGCCAAATTAATTGACGGTCCTTGGTTGTGGAAATTGAACCCACTTTAATTGCACCTGGCCTTGATTCTAACATTAGAATGTTTGGTGGTAAACATCTAAGATATTTTGTTGTTAGTACTAAATTCAAAGGATTTATGTAAAAATGGTAAGTCATTGACGAAGTAACCTTGATTAAATCAGAAAGGAAAGTCGTCGATAATTTAATTACCTTAGCTGGTGGACTTGAAATGATTTCGATCGATTTGATGGTATTTCCTATCTGTAGTTTACATTTACCTCTGATTATTAACCTTTTATCTCTAACTCGACCGTTCTTTTTATCTTTAAAATATTCCAAAGAAAACCTTTTGGAAAATTCCCCTTCAAAGTTAGCTAGGGTTTCATTTTTGGAAGTGCGTGATGTACATTGTTCTATTGCCGATGAACATGTTATTTGTGCTGCTTTAGGTGATGATTCTCTACTTACTTTATGTTGAGTTAATCGACCAATTCTTTCGGCTGACGACGATTCAACGTCCACTTCCGTCTTGCGCATAGACGGTTGTTCGTAAAATGCCTCTGCCCTCAAATTTTTGCACACACGTTGGTTTTGATCTAATTTTTGAACTATCCGTGCATTTTGCTTACGTGTTCGTTCATCTTTAAAATAATTCCTTCGCGAAGGGTTCGAGTGTAATGAGTTTTGGCTATGTGCAATTTTCTCCAAATCTAATTTCGCCCTAGATTCATCTGAGATGATTTTCAAATAATATAAGCGTCTTGCAGCTACTTGTAACTTATCGGTTACTTTTATAAATGCTAGTAATTCCCACAGATCCCTTACAGCCAAGATCATCTCATTGATTATCTCTTGTAAAGGGAGTGTAAGCCGGTTACGATCTAATCTACCTTGAATGTGTAGCAACTTTGTTGACACCACTGGCAATTGCTCATCCGCCGTAATAACTCCATTCGTTATTTGGCGGAACAAATGTTTGACACCTTCCAGCTTGTGAAAACATGTCACTATTTCTTGTTTAGGAGATCTGACTGCAGTTTCATGTACAACAAGATTATTCCCCTTAAGGTTCACCTGTTCTTCCACCAATTCTCTTTTCAAAACGAGAGCCGCTTTATGGTAAGACACGACGGGGATCTTTCGACATTCACATTCGATTAAGAACTCGTCACTGTCTAGATGTTCTACCTTCATTTTTCAAAACAAAACCTTCCACTAAAGAAAACTAAACTAAACTAAACTGATCAAAAACATTAATTTAAAATTCAAATGAAATCAATAACAACCATGGGTAATATCCCCCTTCAATGAATAGATTCCGCCAACTTGGATAAAAATAAAGATAAGATAAAGGCATTGAAATTGAAATTTTGATGAAATTATTTCCTTGTTCCCAATGATGCAGCGGTAGTCTTAACCTGACATACAAGGTGATCCTCGCTGCTATGGTGAACTTGGAAACAGATGACATTTATGGTACCCAATAGACCATGGCAAGTTTGTTGTCCCCTTTTCTGCAGCTGGCAGTCTTACCCTGAACTCAGCAGAGGAGCTCACCTACATGGGTGACAAAAACGTTACCATGTAAGTCAACTGATGTTGATGAGACCTTTGCAGGCCTCTAACAACAGCTGCTATTGCTGTCTATTGGGGATGATAACACGCCGGTTATCACCAAGGATTTCAACAGTGTGTGGTATAATAGTGTTTAGCTTATGTCCGAAACCTCATCAATATCCGTTCACTGATAGAAAACCGGATTGGACAGCTAAACACATTATACCCTGAACGCGCCTACAACTAGCAATGGGAGGACTGGCAACCCCATCCCGGAGGATGATAAATTTTAAATGAAACGACAAAGTGGAATTTGCGCAATAACCTAACTATACACTGCTTGTTGGAAATCCATATTTTGAATAATAAAATTTGCCACAACTCGTAATAATTTCTTATAACCATTGTGGAATCAAACCGTAGGAAAATTTAGTGACAGTCGTGCAACTTACTTTAGGATGCGGAAAAGTAGTTTTAGTATCTGAGAAATGTGCAGCTCTTAATACCCCCGGTCTTATCACTCGGCAAGGAAAGAGATGATGCACATTGTTTCAAGGAAAAACCCTTTTCACCCTTACTAACATCCGTTGCACCACTGGTTGTTGTACACGGTACAGAAAACCGTACAACTGGATTATTGTTTGAGTTCGGTTATCAACGCATGCTCCAGCCTTCCCACCACATTAGATGAATTCTTAAACTCCTATAACTACCACGAATGTTGGTTTATCCCCCGGAGTGCGGGTTGGGACATGCCACGGATAAACCATCCATTCGGGGATCTAGCATAGAAACTCAACTATCATCAATCTCTGTCGGTACGCGTATGACCCACCACGTATTAGGTCAGGCTTGCCGCTGCCATACTCGTATCGATAGAAATTTACATCTAACAATGATAAAAACCAAGCACACTGTTTTTTAAACCGATTTCAATTTTACTTAGAAGTATTTAACAATTTTTGAACATTACCCAAAAAGTAATGTCGAATATTAATTTAGACGAGAGTGTGAGGGGATCCTCAATTGAATTTCTTAGACTTATTGTGGTATTTGTTACCAGAATTTTTGGGCCGAATTATGGCCCCGTTTGGGCGCCACTGTAACGCTAAAAGTTCACCGTCTTACGACCGTATACCCTAACGCTAAAGAAATTTGTCCCCATTTCATGCACTAACCCCATGTGCGGCTTTGATTCCCGCAGCTCAGTCTTGTAGGGGATGTGGTCGTGGGTTTTTGGGGTTAGACGAAATGCGGGACCTAGATTACCGCACAATAACAAAAGAGAAAGAGAAAGATGGCCTAATATTTACCATCTAAAGGTTGAAAAAAAAATGAAAAGTGGGGTCCTCAGACCCAAAACTGGCGGGTCCTACATATCTCAAGCGGATGTTTTACCCACGGTTGTTAATTCTGGTTTCTTAGGGTAACATAATTACCCTAAGAAATATGCACCAAAAAAAAAAAAATATTAATAGAGAAGCTTAACGATTAGTGGTTTAATGGCGTGGAGGAGGTCCTCAGCAGAAAGAGGGTGTCCCGCCTATGGGCAGGGTTACTTTCGATGCCCTCGCTTCTAGCAAGACTCAGCTTTGCTAGAAGCAACTAAGGAACCTCGCCACGATTAGAATGGTTAGTATCTCTACTGCACTAAAATCATACTTACCAAAAAAAAAGAAAATTTAGTCTGCAAAACACTAGACTAAAAACTCGCACTTTTAATTTACCTCCCGGATCAGTCTTTCAATGTATGTATTTCACTAACGTTTATTTTAAATTTTTAAATTAATGAACAAAAATTTTCTTTGGTGTCAAAAATAAATCAAACTTGCAACACTCCCACAAAACGAATTTTTTGGATATTTCACATTTATTGGCACTTGATTTGATTTATTCCCCGATTACATCAATTTATTTATGTAACTTAATGAACACTGTATAGTATCACGAGATAATAAACACATCCAATTTTCTTAATTAAATTTATTTCAGATTAATTTATACTTTTTTTTTTAAAATTATTATTGTATTTCACTAAATTTTACACATGTTAACAAACGCATTTTATTTTAGATATCAGGAAATTACCCAAAAAGAAACTGAACTCTCTACCTCTTCTAAACACAGCTGCACGGCTGACTGTCTAGCACGCAACTCCACCTCTTCTAAACACAGCTGCACGGCTGACTGTCTAGCACGCAACTCTCCCTCTTCTAAACACAGCTGCACGGCTGACTGTCTAGCACGCAACTCCCCCCCTTTCTTTCTTTCCGTTGTACATTTTATACCAAAAATTGAAAACAAATTATTGTACATTCATCAAAATGTACGAACGCAAAAACGTACAACAACGTGACATTGATTTTCGCTTACTCAATGCACGCGCAAAAATTTATTTACATCAACAAAAAATCAATCGATCGAAAGGTGCAATTGTAGGTATTTTCAATAGCAAAGTTTTTTTTTTCAAGCCATTTACCTCAAGACATATCGATGCAAAAATAAATTGATAATGTTGCATTATATATTATTATGGTTTACGTTTATTCACCTACTGCATGGGTATATACAGTAATCTGAGTAACATAAGCAACCAATAACAATGCGAAATACGGCATGGTAATTTCTTTTGGTAGAATTTGAGGTATCACCTCGAAGGTTATGCCGTATGTTAAAATTTGATGTTTGGGTTGATAACGGAACTGAATAAAATTCCGTTACATAGGATTCATTGTTTCAGCTCACCACATTTTACAGTAGGGATAGACGTCGATACCCGATCATAGTTTACTTCATCAACTATAATGATTGATGTACAGACAGGAATTAAAACTGTTAGCTGACTCGCATCACTTCCCATCATTACTATGATCATTAGGATTTGTATTCTTATTTACTATCGAGGGACTCACAGAAGTAATTTTAGCCAATTTATCAATTGATATTATTCTACATGACACTTATTATGTGGTAACTCATTTCCATTATGTTTTATGAATATGAGCTGTATTTGCTATTATATCGGAATTCGTACATCGATACCCCATAATAACAAGTCTAACAGTAAATTCTCAATGACTAAAAATGCAATTCACTATTATATTTTTAGGAGTTAATTTAACATTCTTTCCACAACACTTTTTAGGACTAGCCCGTATACCCCGATCAATACCCCGATTTAATATTCCTATTTATTATTTGAGAAAGCATAATTGTTAAACGATTAGCAATTTACCTAATTTACTTTAATTATTCCATTGAATGGTATCAAAATTTACCCCCGGCCAAACACAGCTACTCGGAATTGCCTCTACCAACTAACTAATCTAATGCGGCAGATTAGTGCAATGGATTTAAGCTCCATATATAAAGTTTCCCTTTCATTAGATTTCTAACTAATGGCAACTTGATCAAATGTAGGATTAAAAGACAGAGCTTCTCCCATCATAGAACAACTCATATTTTTCCATGATTATGCACTAATAATTTTACCAATAATTACTATTTTAGTTTGCTATGTAATAACAACATTAAGATTTAATAAATTCACTAATCGACAATTAATTGAAATTATTTTATTGCTATATACCCTCATTGCATTTGCTTTACTTAAAAGACGAAAACTATAGCCCTTCAATTGAATTAAAAGCAATCGGCCATCAATGATATTGAAGTTATACATTTTCAGACTTTTCAACAATTGACCTAAAATTAAGAGAATTCTGACTCTTAGATGTTGACAGCCGAATTGTACTCCCTCTAAATACCCAAATTCGGGTTCTAGTATCAGCAACATATATTCTACATTCACGACTTATCCCAGCCATAGGTGCTAAAACTGACGTAACCTCCGGCCCGTTAAACCAAACAAGTTTCTAAATTTACCGACCAGGGCTATTCTATGGCCAACCATCCCTACTGTTATTGAAAGTATCCCAAAAAATGATTTCATTAATTGAATTAAAACCTTTAATTACTCATTGGATGACTGAAAGCAAGTATTGGTCTCTTAAATCACTTCATAATAACGTAGCACCTACTTCTAATGCAAAAATTAGTTATCACATAACATTAGTTTGTCAAACTAAAATTATCAATTTATTGATATTTATTTAATCCCACAAATATCCCTAATCAATTGATTATTGCTATTTACCCTTGTTTTAATTATTCTGATAATTTTCAATACCATAGATTATTTTTCATTTCTACCATCAGCCCCAAAAACTCATCTAACAATAAAGAAACTTTACGCCCGAAAAAAAGAAATAAATTGCCCTATCCTTTCCTATTTATGAGTAAAAAGGCTGTAGGAATAAAACCGGCGTTATTCGGCACATTTTGACAGTCGAATCAGCCAACCAGTAAATCAATATTTATTGGAAGATATTGCGATGAGTCAAATAGGTTCAACTTAGTAGAATAAACTATTTATTGCACTTTGAAATTATTGATATTACTGAACAATTTATTTAATTTATTTAATCTTTAACGGTTCATCATCATTTATATTTTTAATATTTTCTAGGTTAACATACTTAAGATTTAAGAATCTTTAATATAGCTATCAACATATCAAAATGAGCACTACAAAATGATGAGTGTTGAAATGAAATCGATATCAAAATATCACATTCTCATACGCAAAGCGGATGTAGAAAACAGCGATTAATGAAGAGCGATCGTAATAGTTTAAAACCATCACAAACTAATAATTGTAAATAATCTTGATGGTACAAAAAATTGTGTTCAATAATATGTTTAACCACCAACCAAAGATTGTGAATCAACCAATTTAAAATGCCCTCGGCAACGCAATTGAAAGTTACCAAAACAACGAAATAAATAAACCAGATCAAAAATTTTTTGTAAACTGTCTGCACCAAAACACTTTCCCGATTTATTATATTCTTTATACTATAATTTCGATTCAGTAACAGATCTCATTCATATACGATTTAATAACAAAAATTCCATAAAAACGAAAACACCCATCATTATGTAATTGTAAAGTTAGAAATTTCGTTGGTTTTTTACATAATTTTATTTAGCACTCTCTTATTACAACAAAGTTATTATTTTTTATTTGGTTTTAAATTTAATAATTCAATAATTTTATGTTCGTGTATATTTGATAATAAGAAACCAAAAATATTATTATTTTCCTTTGAGCACCGTAAATGTGAAATACATTATTGAACATAATTTTGAATTCAATATACGCTCGAGGTGTAAAGTAACATTATCATTTTATATCAATTTGTATATGATAGCACGATATACGATACTATAATATCTATAAACGCGGTATGAGGTATCTAATTTACCACATTTTATGTTAAATGAATGAAAGTTAAACAAATTTTTCTTATATAGCAAAAAATACTACTAAATGAAATACATAAAAAGCATTAAGCAGCACTAACCTCGAACTTGAAATTTTCTTTTCAAAGTCACTGAAGTATATATAATGTACAGGTATAGTAAGATGACTTTATACATATACTGTTCATGATGATGATGATGATGATGATGACATTCATGGAAATATAGTTAAACATGTATTTTTTTATACAGCTCGAAATATTATTATTTTTTTTATTGTGCGATTCTATTAATTGAGACATGCATATTGGATGCAGTTGCAGATTTAATTGCATGTGCATGAAATCAAATTTTAACGTATATATACAAAATAATACATTACGGAAACATTGTTTGTTATTTACAATAATAACGGGGTATTTTATTGTGGGAAGATTAATTAAGTTCGTTTGCGAAAATTAATTATGAAACCAATTTCTGAATTAGATCGTACGTAAAAATGTGTTAACAATAATTAGATAAAAAAAACTTGAGAGTGAAGAATCAAAATGTTGGAGCTTTTCAGGAATTCTCATCCCTCTAACTAAATAACATTCTTACAATTGTATTCCAAAATAATATTATGAAATTCGAGTTTAAGAAAATTTGTGACACTATTTCGTGTACTTGGTTTTATAAATGATTTTTTAAATAAAAAACTTATACAAATGTTAAATAATAATTATATTTTTCGATAGTTTAATCGATCGTTTAGCCTCCAATATGGGCTAAAAGTTGTTTATTCCCATAAAGATCACCCTTAACCATAAGTAACTATTCACGACAATGATGCCAAAACTAAAATGTTGTTTCTCTGGAATAAAGTAGTAGCCGTGCAATGGAACCCTACAAAACCTAATACTAAATTGAGAAATGTAATTATTGAATGATTTATATGCGACAAATTATATCATAATACAATATCTAAAAGAAATACAAGCGAACGAGGTAAGATGGTTCTGGTTTACATCAAGTACTCAACGAACGTAAAGTAGTATACTTTTTTTCACATGGATCTGAAATTGTTTAGATATTTTTTGTCATTTGCAGACTTGTATCTAGCTTGGCGACCTTAGGTTACTGAGTTTGAATTAAAAATTATTCGCGGAAGTAATGAGGATCATTAATGTAATTAATACAGGCGTAAATTATCTATTCATATCGAATGTTATCATCGATAATGATGTCTTTTTATTAAAAGCTACAGATATCATCAGCGTTTAATAATAAAATTATGGACCCCAATATAAATCCTTCTGATTAATAAAATAGGTATCAGCAGGTTTTTTTTTCGATGAAGAAACAAATTGAAAACGATTTGTAAGTTAATCCATAATCAGCACATTCGATTGTTTAAAATGATTGAATGGTTGTTCCTTCAGAACAGAAAAATCAATTGAATTAAAATTCACTAAGAACTCTAATAGAACTGAAGTTGGCAACTTGCCCGAACCAATATAATTTCTTAAAAAGTTCATAACATAAGAGGAAACAGCCGGATTGAAATTTAGAATGCGCTTTATATATTAGAAAGCAATGTTTAATTAGGACTGTCAGAATTATTTCAAATATTACAGGTAGGAGTTAAAAGAAACTAACACTAATAAAGCTCGATCCCTCAATTCGATCAAAAATAACGTTTTAAATACTATGCATAATATAGAGGTCCGAAAAGGCATTGATAAAGTTCTTAAGTCATAAGCTGTGAGCAGTAAATTTCGTGAAAAATTTATCCAAATAAATTTAGATAGTAAATACATTTTTGTATTTTAATTTAAACTATAAAATATGTGTGACTGTAATAGTGGAAGTATTAAAAATCACTATTATTACTTGAGCGAGAGTTATAAATATAAATTCGATTTACTTGTTATTTTATTAAATTTTATTAAGTTAATATTATTATTCACTTCGTGCATGTAATAATCTGTTTCATTTATCTGCAAATAACTAGTTATGTCATAAGCAATGTGCGGAATATCGAATGAATTATTGAACAATTTAAATTAAGATATTAAATAAATTCGTTTAATAATTTAATTTAAACTAAATATCATCTATGACTGAAAATATAGAAGAATTCACTTCCTGCATGAAATAATTGTAATTTAATTTTATTTGTGTAAATATTATTATTATTGCTTTAGTGAAATTTAGTGAAAGCATGTATATTCTCCTTACATGTGGTTATTTTAATAAATTTTACTAAATGAAAATTAATATTCACTTCGCGCATGTATTAATCTGTTTTTCTAATTTGCTAATAATTATTCAGGTTATAAGCAAAGTGCAGTGTATTCGGAGAACTATTGATCTTTTTTAAATTAGATATCAATTAAATGCATTTTTGATTTTAATTTAAACTTCCAAAATATATGTCTGTAACAATGGAAGGATTCACTTCCTGCATGTAATAATGGTAATCTAATTTTATTTGTGTAACTTTAAAGAAATTTATTGTTAATATTCTGTTTACATGTGGTTATTTTACTAAATTTTACTAACTGAAAATTAAAATTTACTTCGCGCATGTAATTATCTGTTCAGTGTATTCCGCGAACTATTGATCTATTTTAGATTAGATATCACTTAAATGCGTTTTTCATTTTAATTAAAACTAGAAACATATTTGTCTGTAACAATAAAACGATTCACTTCCTGCATTTAATATTTGTAATCTAATTTTATTTGTGTAAATATTATTATATATTATTGCTTTAGTGAAATTTATTGTAAATATTCTGTTTAATGGCTGTAACAACGGAATGATTCACTTCCTGCATGCAATAATTGTAATCTAATTTTATTTCTGTAAATATTATTATTATTGCTTTAGTGAAATTTAATGTAAATATTCTGTTTACATGTGGTTATTTAAATAAATTTTACTAAATGAAAATTAATATTCACTTCGCGCATGTAATAATCTGTTTTTCTAATTTGCTTGCTAATAACTATTCAAGTTATAAACAAAGTGAAGTGTGTTCAGTGCTGGATCATATTAGATATCAATTAAATGCGTTTTTCATTTTAATTAAAACTTCCAAAATATATGTCTGTAACAATGGAAGGTTTCACTTCCTGCATGTAATAATTGAAATCTAATTTTATTTGTGTAAATATTATTATTATTGGTTTAGTGAAATTTATTGTAAATATTCTGTTTACATTTGGTTATTTTAATAAATTTTGCAAAATGAAAATTAATATTCACTTCCCGCATGTAATAATATGTTTTACTAATTTGCTAATAACTATTCAAGTTATAAACAAAGTGAAGTGTATTCAGTGCTAGATCATATTAGATATCAATTAAATGCATTTTTAATTTTAATTAAAACTAGAAACATATATGTCTGTAACAACGGAAGAATTCACTTCCTGCATGTAATAATCGTAATCTAATTTTGTTTGTGTAATTATTACTATTATTGCTTTCGTGAAATTTATTGTAAATATTCTGTTTGCTTGTGGTTATTTTAAAATATTTTATTAAAAGAAAATTAATATTCACTTCGCGCATGTAATATTCTGTTTTTCTGATTTGCTAATAAGTATTCAGGTTATAAGCAAAGTGAAGTGTATTCCGTGAACTATTGATCTATTTAAGATTAAATATCTATTAAATACATTTTTAATTTTAATTGAAACTAGGAACATACATGTCTGTAACAACGGAAGGATTCACTTCCTGCATGTTATAATTATAATCTAATTTTATTTGTGTAAATATTATTATTATTATTGCCTTAGTGAAGTTTATTGTAAATATCCTGTTTGCATGTGGTTATTTTAATAAATTTTACTAAATGAAAATTAATATTCACTTCGCGCAAGTAATAATCTGTTTTTCTAATTTGCAAATAACTGTTCAGGTTATAAGCAAATTGAAGTGTATTCAGTGAACTATTGATCTATTTTATATTAAATATCAATTAAATGCGTTTTTAATTTTAATTAAAACTAGAAACATATATGTCTGTAACAACGGAAAGATTCACTTCCTGCATGTAATAATTGTAATCTAATTTCATTTGTGAAAATATTACTATTATTGCTTGATTGAGATTTATTGTAATTGTTGTATGTTTTCCAAATTTGCTAATAACTACTTAGGTTGTTAGTAATGTGCAGTTTATTCCTTGAATTATTGATTCATTTGAATTTAGATACCAAATAAATGCATTTGGTATTTTAATTTAAATTTTGAAAGTTATATGAATGTAACAATGGAAGTTATCACTTCCTCCTTGTAATAATTTTAATCTAAATTTATTTGAGTAAAAACGACTATTATTGCTTGAGTAAAATTTAAATATGCAGGGTGTTTGGCGCGTGGACCTACAAAATTTGTCTGCTGATTGAAGGTTATTTGAAACCTAGAATTCCATAAAACTGTTGTCCTAAGTGTCACATAACTGAGACATGATATTTTTATTTTTTTTTATATTACCAAATATCTCGCCTTTTTTATATTACCAAATATCTCGCCAAATGTTCATACATTTTTGTTTTAGTCGTAAAGACCCGAAATATCTTTTGTTGTATTTTTCAAAGTGATTTTATTTTAAATTAAATTAAAATTTTATTTAAATACAATTGGTTTAAGAAAAATGACTTACAATTGGTTTCAGAAAAATGAGGATTATTTTGAAATAAGCATTCTTTTAAAAAATTCTGTGGTTTATGCACTTTCCAATGGTATACTACATGTCATATAGATCATTAATTTTGTGGTCAAAATAAGAGTATCTCGCCGAGGTTAGGGATAGGAAAATACCTTTTAAGTTTATGATAAACTTTTAATCAAAGCCATTTATTAGATTTCACTCAAATGACCTCCTTCACTCCGTATGCATGCACGGCATCTTTTTCTTATCTCCACGTTTGTTGTGCGAAGTTGCATTTCATTTTAAATTTTTTCAAATTCGACGCTTATCCTTTCAATTAAAATTTTTTTAGTGAACACCACAGTTCCGTACACTTACTCCTTAACACGTCCCCAGGCGTGGAACTCCGGGATGTAAGGTCATGCAGACCAAGGAGTAGAGCCACCTCTACAAATCCGATAAGGTTTCAACTAGTAAACAGCCGCCCAAACATTAACATTAACATTGACATCCTGCTTTTTCTTCAGAGGATTGCCTTTTCTGCCCCAATGGTATGGACTGTGTAAATTCCCAATTCCCTCACGATTGAAGTTAGACTCATCTGTCCACAAAATCCTAGTTAAAAGGCTATCATTCTCATCATCTGTATAAAGTATAAATCTACAAAACTCCAGCCGCCTAGCATTATCAATCTCTTCGAGACCTTGCACAATTAATTAACGACGACACTTTCCAAACTGATAAATCTAGTCTTTCAGCGACAACACGTATGTTTGTAGTAGGATCCTCATTAAAAGTCTGTATTGTTCTTTCATCGATTGAAACATTATGTTGCCTTATATTCACCTGAGGCTCGTGAAAATATAAGCTGCTGTCTCCCTCAGAAGCCGATAGTTTGTTTGGTAGTGCGGTAAAGGTAGATCAGGATATCGCTCCTTAGCGATAGCACTGCCATAAGCCAACAACAGTTCAGCTCTTTGTTACATAAATTAGGCATCGGAAAAACAGCGAAGACAAACACAACAAAAAGTTCTTAACAATTTTATTAAAACAACGTGAAACACAAGGCAACTCTCGGTAGCGGATAGTGAAATATCGACTGAACATTTGGAGGCAATTAACATCCAGTTCACTTATTTTTTAAAATTTATTACCAACCTAAAGTTATTTTCTTAACCCTGACACAAATAACCCTGACAAAATAGTATCTCTTATTTTGACCATAAAATGAGTAATTTCTATGAAATGTGGTATACCATTGGAAAGGGCATAAACTACAGAGTTTTTTTTTAATACAGCTATTTATTTGGTAAAAACTTAAAAATATCATATCTCAGTTACCTTGACACTTAGGACATCAGTTCTATGCGATGAAAGCTTTCAAATGACACTCCAATCTACCAAAAAAAAAATTTGGGCCACACAACAAACACCCTGTGTATATCTTGTGTACTTGTGGTTATTTTAATAAATTTTACTAAATGAATATTAGTATTTATTTCGTGCATGCAATTATCTGGTTTTCTAAATAGCAAATAACTGGCTAGTTTATATACAATGGCCAGAATATTCCATAATTGTTTGATCCATTTGAATTTATGTAACAAATATATGCATTTTGTGTTTTAATTTTTGCTAAAAATCCTATAAGACTATTAAAATGGAAGGATTCACTTCCTGCATGTAATAATTGTAATGTTATTTTATTTGTGTAAATATTGTTATTAATACTTGAGTGAAGTTTTAGTATGACTATAGAACCTGTTTGGAAGTGGTTGTTTAGCTAATTTTTTACTTTAGTATTTTCTTCGAGCATGTAATAATCTGTTTTTTTAAATAGCAGATAAATATTTAGTTTATATGGAATGTGTAGTATATTCAGTGAATTTTTGTTCTATTTGAATTTAGATTTTATGCCAATACATTTTGTATTTTAATTTGAACAATAAATCTAATAGGACTGTTACAAAGGAATGATTCTCTTCCAATAATGTTATGTGTGTAAATTTTGTAAATCTGTTTGCTTCAAAATCTTGACAACGAACTTTTGCTCTGTTGCAATACATCATATAGATCGCCTTCTACCGCAATGCAAAACAACAATGAATAAAGCAGATTTTCAAACGGTGAATTAAATACAAAATTTTACGGCGATCTTAATACCGCAGCGTAATCGTATCAAAACATTTTTTTGCTTAAACTGAAATTTGTATTTTGTACACAGATCGCACATTATTATTTATGTTGATTTTATTTTTTTGTATTTTCTTCTTGCTTCGCTCATAAAACATAAAATTTATGTATGAAGTGCACTAATCAATTTAATATCAGTGTATTTATATAAATATATTGTAAACGAAAGGTTAATGGTAAAAATATAAAATTGGTGAAATTTAGTTATACATTTTATGATTTCTCTCGGTTGTCTTTAGTTTTTTACATAAAGCAACATAATTTTTTTATGTATTAATTATATAAATTATAATAAATAAACAAATGAACTTAATTATAAATTCATTTACAGTAATACTTAAATTAAATTAAATAAAGTAATCAATTAACGATGCAATTAAGACCTAGTGAGATTATTCATCAGCATTTATAAACAGAGTTTTCTTCCAAAATTATTAATTTGAATTATTCATCTTGACCTTAATATACTTGATGAGCTACGGAATTTAATTAATCATTTTTCTTATTTTATAAATTATTTTCTTGTGAATATAATTTAATTAACGATAATTGTTTAATACAATCACATTGTATATACTTTGAACTCTTTATGAGGAGCTAAATATTTTTGTTTTGTATTCTTGCATTTCACTTTCAATGCTTAAGATTTTCAATTGTTGTGGTGTGCTTGTGGACGAATGAATTGGTTAAAAACTTGAATGTAAAGTGGAAAGAAGATCTTTATTACAATGGTTTTTCATTTACGTATAGCTAGTATATCGGGTCATATATACAAGTGAAAGTCAATGTCACTTACCACATGGGTTCTTTACCATATGGTGTATTATGTCGTATATTTAATAATTATTATTTATTATGTTTAGATCCCGGATCTTTTGAAAATGGATATAAAACTGTTACAAAGTACGCTTTAAATTTTATAATATTATCAATCTCGTAAAAACTGATTTAATTTTAATTATAAATGATAGAAAATAGCTGACAAGCCATCTGTTACAGATACAGCTAGTGCTAAAGTACGATATAAAAGGCGCTGTAGACTATATTATATCGGTTTCAGTATTTCAGAAGGTTTAAATTGACACTCTTTGATACTCTGCAGAAGAGTGGCTAGAACAAAAACAATCATTTTACCAGACGTTGAGAATACTTATATGTACCCTCTAATTATACCAGGGACTGTTCATTTTACTCAATAACATTTTTAGACATTCTTTCGATAATGGCAAATTATTGAAAAATTCAGTCACTTAAGTTTCAAAATTTCAAGAGGCACGGATACAAATGACCCACACAAATGACAGAATCGTATTCACAGGACATGAATCGACTCTCTCTCTCTCTCTCTCTCTCATGAAGGTAATTTTCCACTTGCACGACGGTTCTTTATTGGTCTTAAACTTTTGCTTGTGCCCTCCAATTTCGGCATACATCCCTAAATCTAGTTCGACGTTGCTCCACCAGCACAGTTGGGGTTTTTATCTGAGACGTACACCGGACGGTTGTTGTTGGAACACTTTTTCAATAATCCGTCTTTGTGAAAACCATGCAACGTGGCCATAACACCTGGCACCAGCACGCCAGATACGTCCCGATAACAATTAGCCTAGCTAATTTACAAGGTTTTAATATATAATTAAATTTACTTCCAAGGAAGTTGATTACAATTTTTTTTATAAAACTAATAAAAAAAAACATAGTAATAATGATTTGATTTAAACGCCATGTTAGTTTTTAAAATAAAACGTATATTTGTTTTATAAAGTTTATCGAGATTTATCCAGTTTACACGAAATAGAAAACAAAATCGTTGATGCATTCAAACTGCAATAAAGAGTCTGCGCCAAATTTAAAGTGTGTTTAGCTATCGGCGGCTGAGGCATCTGTCCTTGTGACGGCAATAACCACCACAGTAGAAAAATTAGTGAAATTTAGATTATATTGTAGTATGTTCTAAGAGAGATTAGTTGTGAGGGTTATTTACACCAGCAACCGTAATATTACAATCAACAATTGAAACTAGCGTAATCTAAATAAAATTAAAAATATTATTAGTGGTCATCAACGAAATGAGCAGCTCCAACAACGAAAATGGAGGTTGTGTACTTCAGTTTCGAGTCTATAACACTTAGAATTTTTACAAGGATGAAGCTGAA
The DNA here is from genome assembly GCA_963691935.1 of Nephrotoma guestfalica. Classification (NCBI taxonomy): domain Eukaryota; kingdom Metazoa; phylum Arthropoda; class Insecta; order Diptera; family Tipulidae; genus Nephrotoma; species Nephrotoma guestfalica. The sequence goes on along the minus strand of OY829913.1, from coordinate 201,779,602 downwards.
GTAGGCTAAGTTGTAAAAGATAAAAACCATCCCATTTCGTAGAAGGTTATGAAAGGAACATCGGATGATAGCAATCGGTTCAATGTTGAATTCCTGGAAATGTTAACTTTATGTTCCTAGAGTCTGAGCAATTAATTGGGCCCAATTGATAGGGAGAGTTAATGCCACCACAAAGAGGTAGGTTTTATGACGAAATATCGTGTTCTAATCTTTAATTCAGTTAGGATGAACATATGGATATACTCAGACATCTTTATTTTCTGAAAAACTCTTGAATAAGGGTTGGAACGTTGCGAATACTATTTAGTTTCCGATTACCGATAAATAATAATAAGTTTCAAAATGTACCTCGCCCCCTCCCTCCCTATCATGGCAGGCAAATCGTAACATAGAAAAAAATGTAGACATTTTAACGACGAGATTTCCCAACCACCCGTATTATTTGACAAACTTGGATTATGAATCTTCAAAAAAAATTGTACAAAATAGCAAGTGTCGGGGGCAAAAGAAGTAGTTATCTGTAATCAATTGAATGTATATAGTTTCATTTTAGGGACCTCCCTGATAACTGGTAACTACTGTGTCTTAATTAAAAGAGATATTAAGGCTCAATAATAGACATATTTTCAAGAAACAGAGCAAACTGTTTGCTGATTTTGATACGGTTATTAGATCGAGGGTGGCGCAAAAAGACAGTCTATTTTGAATCTCTGAAAACTTTTTTATTAAATATGTTTTTTTGTTTTTATTTTCAGAATTTTGTACAGAAGGCTTGGCAAATTTTTAAAGGAACAATCCTCAACAGAACCATGAAATTAAATAATTGAATTTAATTATTAAATCTTATAGCCGATAACCATTTTATATTTTGAAGCGTCCTGAACAGTTTCGATGTTGCGTGATTTCCAACAATTTGTGTATTTTTGAGATTCCCCCTACAATTACCATTTTCTTCACGAATTTGAATCAGTTAACAAATTCTTCGCTGTTTCGCTTCGAGTTGTGACACCACGTAATATTGAGTATTTTCATACAATGAAACAGTGGTTGAATGACCGGTTATATAAACGTTGTTGGTAATACGGCTCAGTTGAAAAAATTCAGGGAGTCTGGTACTTAGAAAATCTGTTGAGTTCACCTTTAGTTTTTTGTATTAATATTGCTAGTAATTTTTTTTCCAAAAAAGGTAGAAAAAAGAGTTGGTTTTCTTTAAATAATTTAATTCATTTTCAACGCTATTCTTGAATTTATGGTTATTCTGTTGTATTTGGCAAAAGTCGTAAATATAGGGGAAAATGATTATTTTCTTAGGATGTTCAATAGTCCAACAGTTAATTTCTGTACGTTGAAAACATTTATCCATAAAGAGTTGTAAGCTTCTCAAAGTATGCACGGCTAAAAATAAGGTATTTGGCTCAGATATCTTGATTTTCTGATCAAAACACAAGAAACACAGTCGCTCCAAATTTAAAAATATATACGATAGATCTCCTCAAACATTTGCAACTTTTCAATCCAATATTAGAATAAAAATAAAAACCGATATGATCCAAATTATACCATTTTTATTTAAAACCAAGGGCGATGATCTAAATATTTCTTCACAAATTCTTTAAATTGGTCGAGTTGTGTTTAAAATGTTAAGATATCAAAATACATAGTGCCTTGACTCAAGAAGCTAGCAAATACGAGACTATGGTGCCATACTACAGCAAGCACTGTGCTAAACGGCATATGCATGGCAAACCTATACAATTTGGTTACAAACTTTGGTCTGCAGCTACACGATCAGGTTAATTAATATTATTTAAGCCATATAATGGATCACAAACATTTTAGTTGTCTAACCAAAGTAAAGTAGGCCTTGGAGGAGCTGTAATTTTAGAGCTACATTCAAGACTCTCCCTTCGTTGGAGCCGTATAACCTATATTTCGATCGATTTTTTAGTTCCTTGAAATTAATTGACAAATTAACATTAATTAAAACAGGAGGAACCGGAACTGTTTTGGAAAACAGAACTGAAAAATGTCCCTAGTTGGATATTAAGCTTATTACTAAAAATAAAACATTGCATGATAATAGTGTTGTTACAGCCATATCAAACTGCCACGATATCAGTACAGTTTCAGATGTAGATAGAGTTGGAACTATAAACCAAAAAATTAATTTGATTGCCCCAACATTATAAACAAATATAACAGTTATATGGGGGTGAATCGACAGATTCGACGAAAATTGACTCTCATTGCGAGTTTATCTAATATATCGAAAATGGTGTTACTCACTTTTTGCATTTTGATTGGACGCAGCATGCCATAATGCAAGGCTATTGAAAAATCAGACTTTTGTGAGAGCAAAAATTCAGCTTCAAATACAGGGTACATTCGCGAAAACAAGTCTCAATTCCAAATATTCCAAAAGCAAAACGTAAATCATTACAGGGAAATAAAAATGACCATGAACTTCAGAACTACTAACAGAGAAGATGCCAACATTGCCATAAGAGGACCCGTAAAATGTGCATAGTAACGTTGGGCTACATGTTCACTCCTTTTATAGTTACCACAATGACAAAACTAAATAAATAATAAAATGAAATGTTAATAATTTTAAATTTGTTTTAATATTGCCCAGTGTCACCTATAGGTGACACTATCTAATCTCTTAAAAGACATTACAAACCAAAGAAAAAAACTCAAAATATGTTTATTCTATCCTGGAACAAAGTAAAATATAATATAAAATATTTTTATAAGGGAACCAATGGGAACTGACGGGTTAACCAGCTAGATTTTTCTCGGGTCAAAAGCAATAAAAATCGAAATAGCAAAGGGGGAAATCGTTTAATATATATAATTCGCTAGATTAAACGGTTTATACTTTATGCAAAAGCATATTATTATTTTTATGTTGGCAATTGATAACTGCAGTTTGACTTCTCGCCAGTTATCAATTTTTCTTTGAATAAAACTACAACCTAAAGTTTAATGCAAATTACGCTAATAAAGGAATTTACAACTAAAATGAAAGAAAATTTTACAATTTTAAACAAAAAAAATGAAGAACTGAAAAAGCAGTTGAAACACGTGCAGAACTTGGGACGACACCTAGCCCTGCGGTCGACGATGACATTAATTCATTCCATACGGATGAATAAGAATTGGAAAGAGAAACAAATTGGATATTGAACCGGAATAAAAAACCAAGTAAGAAAAGGAAAGCTCAACACTCACCAGAAATGGCAGTAACTTTATCATCAACTTCAAAAGAGGTTTCTAGAAACCAGTTAATCTTCAAGAAACAACTAGCTCTAAAACAATAACCAGCTAAAGAAAAAAAAATCACTTGTACCAATAAATTTCGTCGGGATATGAAATAAGCCGAGTCAAGATCAAGTAGATCAAGTAGCCGAGTACAAACTAAAATATCTAAACAATGGCGTCTGGAAAATAAATGTTGTAGACTCTGAAGCCTATAGAGCGTTGACTACAAAGCTTAATTCCGAGGGGCATCAGTGGTTTATCTATGAGGATAAGAATTAGCACCCTCAAAGTTATGGCTAGAGGTCTTCACCCAACCTGCGCAAAAGAGGAAATTATTGAGAATCTCAAGCAAAAGGATTATCAAATAAAAAATGGCGTAATAATTAAGAAAGAACAAATTGAAACTGATGAAGGAGTTCAAATTGACAAAAGAGGGCTTCCACTATTTATGCTCACTTTTAATAACAAACAAACAGTGGAAGATGTGTATAATATCAAGGCAATACTTTGCATGAGAGTTAAAATAGAGCCATTGAAAAAATAGCGGGTTAATACCGCAGTGCAAAAAATTTCAAGGTTTTAATCCTACGTAGGAATATAACCAAAGAGTGACTAGATATGTAAAATTTGCCGGAAAGCATCGTGCTCAAGAATACTCGGTTAGTAAAAATATTGCTGCAAAATGTGTCAATTGCAATAAGTCACATCCCGCAAACTACCGGGGATGTGAAATAGCTAAGGAGCTACAAAGAATAAGAAATAAAACGCGAAAACAATGTTCAGGAATATTGGTAAAATATTATCAAACTTCCACCAAAGAGGAACCTAGACCTCATGCAAGTAAAACGGGAGAAACAAAACTATCGGGCACTACCGAAGGTACAGCAGTGCTCCAAAAGATATTCAAAGTAGTGGTAAGTTTATCGAATATGCTGTCGTATCATAACATATTGGTTCAAAACTATAACTAGATTATTTTTAGCATTACAATATAGTAACGTGTGTTTTTTAAGCTTAACAGAACTTGATATTGTAAAAAATAAATCAAAAAATTAAATTTTTATGAAAAATATACTTTGGCAGATCTCAGTATACCCCGGAGATCATCATGAATAGGCTGCGGTCAAGAATTCAGTTACTGCGCAGTTTTTGCTGCAACTCGGTCAAAAATTCAGATTTGCAGCCAAAGCATCGCAGTCTGACGGATAAAAATTCACCAAACTAAATTAAGCTGCGCATTTTATGCAACCACTTTCAAAAGGATGCAACTACTGCAAATGTCATTTTTTGTTTATAACCTCACTTACAATACAAGACGAATGACGATATGGAGTAAGTTTATAAAACAATCTTTTATTCTACTTAAATTAAATATTAATTAATTAAATTTAAACATGGTTTAATTTTCATCTGGATTCATTGGAATCCAGATTTAACCAAGCTACTAGTGGTCACTAGGCTAGGTATGGAAAAAGAGTTCATTGAAGGCAAAAATAACAAAAACACGTTCTAGAGAAAATTTGTGGGTGAGATGAAAAAAGTTATCCGAATTTAACAACCTCTATATTAGATGCCCGTAAAAAATTTAACAACATGTTGGTTACCTATAATAGGATAAAAAAACGGAAGAATTAAAGTGGTCGTGGTCCGGTATTTTGGCTTTATTTTGAAGAATTCGACTCAGTCAACGGTGTGCGTCATAACATAATACCTCTAAAAATAATTATTTTTGACTCATTTCGTAACGATAACGAAAGCCAACGAAAAGCTGAAACCCCAGAGAATAGAAATTCGCGAGACAACTCCTGTGAAGTTGGGAAAGAAATTCCAAAAGAAAGCAGCAAGCAGAAGAAAAAGGATGACGATGTTGGAGGTTTATTGGCGCATTTAAAACAGGAAGATGAAAAGGAACGAATGTGGCATAATGTTATAATGAGAGTCGAGAAAGACAAAAATGATGTGGAGCGAGAGAAGATCGGTTATCTCAAGGAGATGATAGAGCTAATGAAGCAATAAAACGTGAAAATGCAGTTCATGAACAGAATCATGACAATGTAACTAGATCTGTGAAATATAAAGTACAAAACAATTTTTGTTTTATTGAATAAAGTTTAATTTTTAATTATTGTTTCAATATTTCAGTGATATAATCTCTTTTAGTTTTTCCAGCGCAATTGGATGGAAAGGAGTTTGCATAGTTACCCACCTCTGAAGTTAAATCACATTATTTAACTTCTACCGGATCCAAAGCTTCTTCATTTTCATTAAAAAGAAAATTATGCAAAACCACCGATGCTATCACAAAATATTTGAAATTAATTAAGTTTGATAAGTTCAAAAAAATTAATCTCCGGAATCTAGTTTTTAACATACCAAAAGCTTGTTCGATGACAGTCCATTTTGGACTAAGGTTCCAATTAAATTGATTTTGTTTCGCATTTAACATACCATTGTCTTTATATCCGAAAGCAAGTCTACTGGCGTCGTGACTTCTTCCTGGCCATCCAAAAACACATCTCTAAATTTCAATTCGCTATCACACACCCCCTTAAAATAGAAAAAATTACTATGTTTATATCAAATAGGCATTAACAATTATTTTACTTGTAATATTCAAGAGTGGAACCCTTTCCGATTGAAATAACGGGACACATTTTCAAATGGATCGGGAATTCTGCTACTTTTCTTGTTGGCCACTTAATATAATCCCGAGACATTTTCATTATACTTTTGAAAATAAAAGGCACAGTACCTTCAGCAGCCCTTTTCGAAATTCCAAATCGACGGGGCTATATCTCTGTAGCAATTTGGATTCCCCAATGTCCAAATTGTCATTAACAAACTTAATTCAGTGCCAATCCTTGGTCTTCTCCGTGTTGAGGGAATTGTGCGATCCAGTAACTGCAGAAACTTCTAAAATGATAAGGCATTTGACTACAAATAACTTATCATTACATAACATTACCTGAAAGTTATTTCTCGACATACGAAAATGTGATTGGAATGTCTTTCCATCATACTGATCCACAATATCTAGATAATTTGGAATTTTCACAATATTTCGAGAAATATTGGATATTCGTTCGGCTATCAGTTTTAATATAAGCCTCCTTCTAAATTGTCTTCGTCTTGTTCGAAGGCAATTCAACCGTAATAATGTTTCACCGTGAATCCCGGATGATGATTCTAAAACATTATTTGTTATTATTACGGTCATTTTAAGTTCTAATCTTATTAAATAAAGATTTTATTTTGACGTCTCAACACATACAGTAGAATCTATCCAATAAATTTTTCATTGTCAAATATCCCTGCAAGCATGCATACTGTCGGTCACAATTTCAGTGCCAATTTTATGCAACAACGCTACGAAATTATTAAAATTTACTTTACAAGTCAGGCTGGAGATCGTGTTACGGTCAGTGGAGATCGTTACCGCACCATGATCAATGACTTTTTGTTTGCAAATAAGGATGACATTGATCCGGACGAGATGTGGTTTCAACAGGCGACCGCAATCATCGACTTATTAAATTGAAAATTTGGCGATAAGCTAATTTCGAGAAATGAACCTGTCAATTAGCCTCCACGGTCGTGCGATTTGACACCTCTCGATTATTTTCTGTGGGGCTACGTGAAGTCACTGGTTTATGCCGATACGGCATGCGGCTGCATACGGCCAGCAGTGCTCGAAAAAGTGGCCCAAAATTGGACGTCCAGTATGCGTTTCGTCAAGAACAGATACGGTGCCCATATGTCCGAAATCATTTTCAAATATTAATGCCATGTATTGATCTTTCAATAAAAAAAATGTTATTTTTACAATTTCAAGTGCTATCGGGTTTAAAACACCCTTTACTAGTTCAAAACTTGTTAGGCTCTGTAAATTAAATGTATAACTAGACTTTATTTTATGTGTACTCATAGAATTAATTTATTTAAAAAATGCCCTTATTTGTCAAACGAGCTTAAAACGAGTAGATTCGTTTTGAAAATAAGGAAAACCTCATTTAGCAGTTTTTGCAAAACCAGAAAGTGGATTTTCTGGGCACACCGAAGTAAAAACTAGTATACAATACTCCTGCAAAGTGTTACTCAGATAATAAAAGTGCCATTAAAAAAAAAGTTTATACATAGCACACCACCTATTAACTGCTTCCATATTGCCATGTTGGTTTCAAAAATCCGCAATTTTTTTTTCCAAGCAAAACTAAAGTTATTTATGAAATGTTGTAATAAATTATAGCTTTGGGGATTAATGATTAAACATGAAAAGAATAGATAAAATGTGTCAGACCGATATTAATTGATCTAATTTGGTTTAATACAAAATGATATTTTGATACAAAACAAAAACGATTATTTAACATTTCCGATAAAATGTAAAACAAATTTCTTCAAATAGAAATTTTACATTAATTTGAAATGACTCAAAAGAACACTTAAAACCCACTTGCATATTTAAATCGCAGCACATGACAATTAGGCCACCCATATTTTCCAGCACAAACTTGACCTACAAACCAGATAAATAAATGCGTTTCCAAACTCGCTTCTACTTTATATTATTTCTCACGCACCATTCGCAGCGCAATGCACAGAACCAGCTTACATCAAAATCATATTTTATAAAGTAAAATATAAATTATCTTAAGCCACACACAGTTTGCACACCACTTCTTATTTTGGAATTATATTGGAATATAAAGACTCAAAATATATAGAAAAAAAAATCTCCATAACCGGATCTAAAGAAAAATGAAAGTAGAACTTCTGCATTTCGTCGATTAATGAGATTATACTACAAACAAGAGTATTATAATAAATAATTTTAATTTCTTCACAAAAATAAAATTAATTTTGGAAAATGAAATCTCCATATATTTTAATCAAGTTGAACAGCATCTTTGATTTCCCACACACGATTTATTGATTTCATTTTTTATAATGTCGTTATTTCACATCATCGTTATAATGCGCGAAATCGAAAGTGTTAGAAGTTGTTTTTGTTAAGAACCTCATAGCTAGGTAGAAAAGGTTATGTACTGGACATTGAATTTGTGTTTATATGTTGGTATGCATGTGTATTGTACGGTAAGTATAAGTAAACAGAATACCACAATAACGCAACGAAAGAAATGTGTATACGAGTACTCGTACCTTTAAGAAAAACTTGAATTTTGTGTGACTGCGCTTATCTACTGTACCTCTTGCAACCGACTTAATTTAATTTTTATTTCGGTTCAAAACCAAGACAATTATTAATTTGATCATTAAAATAATAATCATGATCATCATCTCGATCCCCAGGTATGCACACAAAAACATGTAATCTCAATTTTATTAAGGTGAGTGTGTTAGTGGATAATAATGTTTATATCGTATGACTGAGTATTCGCGCTCGCGCGCATATTATAATGTTATGTGAAGAAAATATAAATAAATGTTAAAGAAATGCTTAATACCAATACACTATTAAGCCATCGTAAAAAGAAGAGATTTTGATTTTTACTTTAATTTTATTTTTATATACGAGTAGTAAAGTAAAAGAATAGAAGAAAGGTTGGTGGGGGATAAAGATCATGTGTGATATATAAATTGACGTTGTTCTGCAAACGGTATCAAATCATCCTTACTTCTTTCCGACTACAGTTCGAGTCGATTTATTTTTTGTAACAAAAAAAAAAATAAAAAATTTAATTTAGTTAAATTAATTAGTTAAAAAAAATAATAAAATAGTTATATAAATTAAATTAAAATGTCTATTGCAAAAGTTATTGGTGTATTGTGTATTGTGGCTGCAGTGACAGCATTACCAGCTGAGGAAACGCGTGGACATTCAAGAAACGCTGTTGGATCCGAAAATGATTTAATGGACAGCATTTATAGCGACTGTTTACGTAAAGATTCAGTATCATGTGTAAAATACAAGTTATTCTCGTTCGTCGACAAAGTTATGGGAGCTAGAGATACATTCGCATTAACCGAAGGAGTAACCATTGTTAAAACACCCGGATCAGAAGCCGAAGGTTCACCACGCGCCATTTCTGGTGATGAATCAATCGAATCGCTTGTGTTTAGCCGTGTACAACGTTTCTTACAATCGCACACCATTAAAGTGGATCTAAAAGGTGCCGATGTTGTTAATGCTGTTGCGTCGACTGGCCGCGCACTAGAAGATGTATCCGAAAATATTTTCGCCGATGACGATTCAGTTGAAGGACGTGGCAAAAAGAAGAAGGCCGCCAAAATTTTAGGACCACTTCTACTAGCTGCCGCACTCAAAGCGGCCGCCCTCATTCCACTTGTACTCGGCGCTATCGCTTTAATTGCTGGCAAAGCGTTACTCATCGGTAAACTTGCGCTCGTCCTTTCTGCAATAATTGGACTCAAAAAACTGTTGTCGCAAGAAAAGCATGTAACATATGAAGTTGTTGCACACCCACATCACACATCGTCGCACAGTGTAAGCCACGGTGATGCTTATTCGAGTGGCGGTTCAGGAGGATATGGTGGTGATATCGGCGGCGGATATGGCGGTTCAGGACACGGTGGATGGGGACGATCAATCGATGCCCAAGACATTGCATACAGCGCCCAAAAACCATAAATAATTTACTTTTAAAATAATTTCAGTTCAAGTTAATTTTTTTGCTGAATAACTTTTTTTTTTTTATTATTTTAATTTAATTTTATTTAATTTATTTAAATTATAAACGAGACCACACAAACGATTGTATAAAAATGCATAATTTTAATAATTTTATAAAAAACGCGAATTGTAAATTTTCATTTTAAAAATGAATAATAACAGTGTCTGTAATTTAAGTAAGGTAAAGTAGTTTAGAAAAAATGAAATTCTCGCGAAGTACCACAAAAATACTCGGGTTAATTTATTATATTGTTGTTATTTGTTTATATTTTTAAATTAATTTGTTTATTAACATTATTTATTGTAAATTATTTTATGATGTAATTTCAAGAATTTCTTTTTTCAAAACTCGCTTCTTTCTCGTGTAGCGTTAGATATCCTTAAATTTTCTGTACAAAAAAATCTTTTATTCTAATTTCTTACCTAGATCTATATTTTCTATCTTTATAAGTATCTATATAATATCTTTAACTAAACTTTATTTTCACACACGAACTATATTGTTATATAGAACAAAATATTTCTTTAAACAAAACTTTTTAAGTTTAAATTCAATCTACCTCTATTTAAAACCAACAAAAAATAACGGAAAAATATAAAAAGACGAAATCTTTTCTGATCTTTTAATTTTGCCATAACTTGCCATAGCTCTTTCCATTATTTAGAAAAACAATTTCCTTCTCTATTTACTTAAATATCTTTTTTCTCTCTTTAAACTACTTCTACATATTTTTCATTTCCGCTTCCTCATCTTTCCTTCTAAAGACTACTTTCCTTTCTTAAAAAAAAATTATTGAAATAAAAATATGATTAAAAAGTTCAAAAAACGAAAAAAAAGAGAAAAGCTTTATTATTTTTCAACCTTGATTTGGTGAAATTGGTTACCTTATGCCCGTGTGTAGTATCGAGTGATAAGAAGTCGATTTTCTTTTCTTTCACGTATTATTATACGAATCGATTATTTATAGGTCATTAGAAAATTAATAATTACATTATATTATAATGATAGTGTTCTCGAATATCTGAAGAAAGTCGAACGCGCAAAATACCAGTTTGTATTGTTTACACAAATTGAAAAACTATAGCACAAATTTATAATAATATTGAACTTGATGCATCCGAGTACACTAACCGCACGACGCGCACAGCTTTCAATGTCAATGATACACAATTAATTCAAAAATTAAAAAGAAAAAGTTTTTTTTTTAATAATCAACGATTTTAATATATGGAATGAGATATAGATATCGCGTTTTATTAATTTATTTATTATTATATAAAATAAAAATGTAAAACCAGAATTTCTTAAGACGTTATCGTCGTCGTCCAAAAATGTGTGTCACACACATATCGTATTCTACTTTGGTTCATCGTTTTACCTGAATAAACATTTTTTTTTCATATATACGATACTTCCTTTAGCTATAATTAATTCTTTGATCAATTCGCGTATGTACTTTACATCCAAACTACACAATTAAATTCTATACTAAATACGTATGCGTACTCAAATTTTTTTTTTTTTTGTGTGGACAGTTATAAATAACTACTATTAACTATATATGTGCACTCATTTTATAGTTTATTGTTATTCAAATACGTTTTGTTTTGAAAATTCTTGAAGTTTTTTTTTTAGAACAACAGTTGATAGTCATTTAACGTTTGTTTATTGCTTAACAACCGCCGTTGCTTACTTTACATTAGATTATGAACCAATTAGAAAGAATATCGTAATTTATGTAAGGAAACATAAATAATAATAATATTATTAATCAACGTGATTAACCTAAAAGTTGTGCGCAAAAAATGTCTCTACAGATTTAATTTCTCTATACAACAACAAAACCACAAAAATGTTTAAGTTTGATTTTAAAAACTATCCCAGGTAGTTAGACGAGAGTGGGCAACGTATCGTATTAAATCTGTCGCGAGAAAGTTTTTTGTTTTTATAATTTTAATTTGTTTTGTACAATAAAATTTTGCTTTGATATCAATAATCGTCGCTGGTATGCGATACAAAAAAATTATTTTAGTTCCGTCAGTATGCGACATCCGTTACCGCATATAATACAAATATTTTGTGTGCACCAGAATTCATAAACTAGATTCCAACGTGCCTGTGTTCTCGTTTACGTTGAAATTATTTTGAGATAATCGATGTTTGGTTTGTCTTTTCGACTAGAGCAACCATTTACCACCGCCTTTTCAGCAAACCAAAATTGTTGCGAATCATTTGATAATAAAAAAAAATTATGGGTAGCACCTCACCATTTTAACAAAAATTTAATGGATAGATGCCATTTGAATAAAAATAAATTATAAAATTCATGATTTAAAGTGTTGCATCCTTGATTCAAAATTCGATAAAAACAATATGATTTCTATGATTGTGAAATACATACCAAAAATAATACCAAAAATGTACACTGTTAAATTCAAAAATATTCCAATTGGATTTGTTTTGTAGTGAAATTGAAACACTTTTAGATAATCTTTAACATTTATACTAGAGAAGTCCCTGAATCCCTAATAGTGTCGCTGTAAAGATCAAATAATTTTCTAACAATTTCAGATAAACACGAGAAAATTGTGATATAATTCACTAAAGTTTTTTCAATTCTAAAGAAGGTTTTTTTAGACAATGTTTCTACTTTTATATCTCCGAATCTAGAGATGTTCACGGGGTCTCACCTATATGGCTGAATAGCTAAGTCAAAACCTCACGTGTGTGGTAAATAAGGTTGAGATATGATGATTTGTAAATTGTCCAGCGTATTTTAAACAATAGTGGTTTTTGATTTATATCTATTTTCAAATTTTTCTGTTGCCGCTCCTTGAGATGTTCATAATTTTTTTAATGTATTTTGGGATAGCATAGATAAAATTCTAACATTGAAATAAACATGGTTATTTTATGAAAATATTTACTGTGCCATATACGCCTTAGAAGTTTCATGAATTTGAATAAATTTTCAAATTTTATTTCACCGATCCTAGAGATGTTCACGGGGTCTCACCTACATGGTCAGATAGATCAGTCAAACCCCTATGTGGGTAATGAACGGTATCTAATTATGATGATTTTTAACTAGTCCAGAGACATTTTTACGTTTCCGGTTATATCGCCCATCCCAGAAATGTTCACGGGATCTCTTTCATATATTCGAATAGGTCAGACAATTTGCTATCAATATTGTGAAAATGGGACACGATTGATGATTTTCATCATGTTTTCCATAATTTACAACTTCTTCGTTTGCAATTTTACTCTCAATTGGAAATTTTGGTATTTTCTCCAATAGGATTTTTACCCAATTGACATTCCCAAATAAGCTACGAACCCGATTTATTGTGAAAACAATCAAATAACAAAAATCATATGGATGTTCACAAGGTCACGTTTATACTTTTAGATAGTTCAAAGTTTCGACTATCGATAGTTCCGAACAGGGTTCAATTGTGATGATATTTACTGGACCATATATGACTTAGAAGTTTCATGAATTTGAATAAATTTTCAAATTTTATTTCACCGATCCTAGAGATGTTCACGGGGTCTCACCTACATGGTCAGATAGATCAGTCAAACCCCTATGTGGGTAATGAACGGTATCTAATTATGATGATTTTTAACTAGTCCAGAGACATTTTTACGTTTCCGGTTATATCGCCCATCCCAGAAATGTTCACGGGTTCTCTTTCATATATTCGAATAGGTCAGGCAATTTTCTATCAATATTGTGAAAATGGGACACGAATGATGATTTTCATCATGTTTTCCATAATTTACAACTTCTTCGTTTCCAATTTTACTCTCAATTGGAAATTTTGGTATTTTCTCCAATAGGATTTTTTTTTTAAGCTACGAACCCGATTTATTGTGAAAACAATCAAATAACAAAAATCCTATGAATGTTCACAAGGTCACGTTTATACTTTTAGATAGTTCAAAGTTTCGACTATCGATAGTTCCGAACAGGGTTCAATTGTGATGATATTTACTGGACCATATATGACTTAGAAGTTTCATGAATTTGAATAAATTTTCAAATTTTATTTCACCGATCCTAGAGATGTTCACGGGGTCTCACCTACATGGTCAGATAGATCAGTGAAACCCCTATGTGGGTAATGAACGGTATCTAATTATGATGATTTTTAACTAGTCCAGAGACATTTTTACGTTTCCGGTTATATCGCCCATCCCAGAAATGTTCACGGGATCTCTTTCATATATTCGAATAGGTCAGACAATTTTGTATCAATATTGTGAAAATGGGACACGAATGCTGATTTTCATATGCTGTTTAAGTTAGCGGACATTTCTCAGCGGAAAATAATAGTTTTCGTTACTCGCCGCAAGTGGCAGCTCAATCACAATAGAGAATTTATTTTGTTATATAATTAGAAATTTTTTATTCCTTTTGTATCTTCTTTTTCACTAAATAAAACATCCCAGCGGAATAAAATATTAAAAATGATCCTTAAAATGACAAATTGATTGATCTCCGAAGTAAAGGAACACGGTAAATTAAATCTTGGAATTTAACAATATTCCGTCTTTCACGATGAAATTTGGATAAAAGTATTGATCAGGGGTCCAAACCTTAGGACAAAATTCTAGGATCTGTTCATGTTGGACTGAACTAGGCCATCTCATTACCAATACTTTTGAAAATTTAAATTTTTTTATTAGTTTATTTTCAGTTATTGGCCAATATCTCAAAAACTTCCACTAGTACCCAATACTTTCGATTGTTTTCTAATAGCTCAGGTCATACTGAGACTACCAGGAAAATTGGTGGATTAGAATTTTCACTAAAATTTTTTGATTTTCTGCGGCCCTATCAGTTATTTCTAGTTTTTGGCCAATATCTCAAAAACTTCCACTAGTAAAAAATCCTTTGGGTTGTTTTCCTAATAGCTTAGGTCATACTGAGACTACCTGGAAAAACTGGGGAAAATTGATGGATTAGAATTTTCACAATAATTTTTCGATTTTCTGCGGCCATATAAGTTATTTTTAGTTTGTGGGCACGTAAAAATGTCTCTGGACTAGTTAAAAATCATCATAATTAGATACCGTTCATTACCCACATAGGGGTTTCACTGATCTATCTGACCATGTAGGTGAGACCCCGTGAACATCTCTAGGATCGGTGAAATAAAATTTGAAAATTTATTCAAATTCATGAAACTTCTAAGTCATATATGGTCTAGTAAATATCATCACAATTGAACCCTGTTCGGAACTATCGATAGTCGAAACTTTGAACTATCTAAAAGTATAAACGTGACCTTGTGAACATCCATAGGATTTTTGTTATTTGATTGTTTTCACAATAAATCGGGTTCGTAGCTTATTTGGGAATGTCAATTGCGTAAAAATCCTATTGGAGAAAATACCAAAATTTCCAATTGAGAGTAAAATTGGAAACGAAGAAGTTGTAAATTATGGAAAACATGATGAAAATCATCAATCGTGTCCCATTTTCACAATATTGATAGAAAATTGTCTGACCTATTCGAATATATGAAAGAGATCCCGTGAACATTTCTGGGATGGGCGATATAACCGGAAACGTAAAAATGTCTCTGGACTAGTTAAAAATCATCATAATTAGATACCGTTCATTACCCACATAGGGGTTTGACTGATCTATCTGACCATGTAGGTGAGACCCCGTGAACATCTCTAGGATCGGTGAAATAAAATTTGAAAATTTATTCAAATTCATGAAACTTCTAAGGCGTATATGGCACAGTAAATATTTTCATAAAATAACCATGTTTATTTCAATGTTAGAATTTTATCTATGCTATCCCAAAATACATTAAAAAAATTATGAACATCTCAAGGAGCGGCAACAGAAAAATTTGAAAATAGATATAAATCAAAAACCACTATTGTTTAAAATACGCTGGACAATTTACAAATCATCATATCTCAACCTTATTTACCACACACGTGAGGTTTTGACTTAGCTATTCAGCCATATAGGTGAGACCCCGTAAACATCTCTAGATTCGGAGATATAAAAGTAGAAACATTGTCTAAAAAAACCTTCTTTAGAATTGATAAAACTTTATTGAATTATATCACAATTTTCTCGTGTTTATCTGAAATTGTTAGAAAATTATTTGATCTTTACAGCGACACTATTAGGGATTCAGGGACTTCTCTAGTATCAATGTTAAAGATTATCTAAAAGTGTTTCAATTTCACTACAAAACAAATCCAATTGGAATATTTTTGAATTTAACAGTGTACATTTTTGGTATTATTTTTGGTATGTATTTCACAATCATATGATTTCTGTCAATCAGACACTGCCCGATAATTTAATTGTTTTGAATTTTTATTGCGCAAGTATCCAATGGACAAAAACAAGTGACCAATCCTGAACAAATGGTTTCAATCCATGTGTCTGAGAAGCAAACACGTGAAGTTAGCCCGAAATTTTCGATGGTAACACTCTTGGTTTGAATCTTGAATATTGCATTTTTAGTACGAGATAGCATGGAAAATTTTAAAACATGATGTGAATTTATAAAAGTTAGCACGAAAAAATTAAAATAATTAATTGCTCAAAAACAAAATTAAGACGAAAACTTATCAACTTAAAATATGTATAGAAAACAAAAAGTAGCACGAAAAACGCAACAGCTGATAATACATAAATAAGTAAAATAACGCATTTGATCAAGCTTGATATAAAAGCGCTTCTAAATATTTGTCGGACATGAAATTGAGTTTTAATTGAAATTGGATCTGTGATGAACTTCTAAGAATAATTTTGTATTGTATTGGCTAGCTCGAACCATTAGTACTATCGTCTGCCCTATACGATTGCGTAGAAATTCGTTGAGGATTCTTCTACAATACAAACTTAAAGCATGTCCGACAAATCCTTGAAAAAGGCCAGCTCGAACCATTAGTACTGCCGTATGACCCACACGATTGATTTGAAATTTGTCTTAGAAATTCGTAAAGGATTCTTCGATTCTTCTACAATACAAAATTAAATTCATGTCCGACAAATCTTTGGAAGAGGCTAGCACGAACAATTAGTCTACCGCCTGACCCATACGATTGCTTTGAAATTTATCTTAGAAATTCGTTAAGGATTCTGCTACAATACAAAATTAAATTCATGTTCGAAAAATGCTTGAAAAAGGCCAGCTCGAACCATTAGTACTGCCGTATGACCCATACGATTGATTTGAAATTTGTCTTAGAAATTCGTAAAGGATTCTTCTACAATACAAAATTAAATTCATGTCCGACAAATCTTTGGAAGAGGCTAGCACAATTAGTTTACCGTCTGACCCATACGATTGCTTTGAAATTTGTCTTAGAAATTCGTTAAGGATTCTGCTACAATACAAAATTAAATTCATGTTCGAAAAATGCTTGAAAAAGGCCAGCTCGAACCATTAGTACTGCCGTATGACCCATACGATTGATTTGAAATTTGTCTTAGAAATTCGTAAAGGATTCTTCTACAATACAAAATTAAATTCAGGCCGACAAATCTTTGGAAGAGGCCAGCTCGAACCAGTATTTCAAATGTCTGATCCAAACGATTGCATTAAAATTTCTCTTAGAAGTTCATTATGGATTCTCCTACAATACAAAATTAAATTCATGTTCGACAAATTCTTTGAAGGAGCCAGCTCGACCCATTAGTACTACCGTCTGACATATACGATTGCTTTGAAATTTGTCTTAGAAATTCGTTAAGGATTCTCCTACAATACAAAATTAAATTCATGTTCGACAAATTCTTTGAAGGAGCCAGCTCGACCCATTAGTACTTCCGTCTGACCCATATTTGCTGGTTCAAAGCTGATTGCTTTGAAATTTCCTATTGTTCGCAGTTTTTAGTTAATAATTTAATACGATAAAAGTGAAAATAATAGTTTTAAATTAATGTTTATTTCTCTTTCTAAATTATTTTTGATATATTGATTAAATTTTATTAGTTTTATTTTATTAGTTATTTTCATTTTCATTAAGTATGTTTAAAATTTCGTGCTAACTCTATCTAATACTCAAACCACGTTTAGAAAACAAATCAATTTAATTTTTTATATAAATAAGATGCTTGTCTAAACTAGATTTCAAAATTTGTAAATTATGATAATTTTTTATTTTTAGTGTTTAGTACTATTTGATATAAAATAATTGGTTAAGACCTGTGATAACAAATATTGTCATACTTACAATTTTACAAAAATCATGCTAACTTTACGTGCTAGTTTCACAGCGGTTCAATCCATGCGGAGGGAAGCAATTTGATAATCAAAACTAGATGAATCACTAACAATACATTACATACTAAATATCGATTGAAATCGATTTCGGTCGATATTTACGAGTAGTTGAGGATTTTATAAATTATGACTAAACTGAAATTTTTGTAGGGGATGTTTTGGGGGAAAATAATAGATCATTGTAAGGTTGCTGAGCACGCCATCACATTATTACATATTTAATAAGTAAAATGTAGTGCTCATCTTATTACTGAAAGGATTGACTGAAATTTGAAGTTTACATAAAAATTTAAATAGATCGTTACATGGAATATTAGAGATTATGTTCGCTTAATCTACTGCGGCACTCGACAACAATCTTGGATAATTGCAAGGTTTCAAGAATTATCCAGGTTTCTATGAAGCAGTATTGTGTAGCAAATAATACCAGGTTGTAAACATGGCCTTTACAAAAGCTATGGTCGTGAATTTTTCGAATGATTCGAAAATCATAATCCAAAAAGTGCATTCAAATAATGTTTTAATTCAGTCTCAGTTTATTTATTAATGAAATATAAGGAAAATATATAATTAAAGGGTGGTTAAATTGTAAGGGTCGATGTTGATTTTGAATAAAACACAAATTATTTAAAAAAAATTTGTTTATTCTTTTTATTATGATAATATGGTATGGCTCAATTATGTATGGAACAAAATATCGGCCAAATGGCCGCCGCGACCTCGGCGGCACACCTCCACCCGATGGTCCAAATTTTCGATGACGCTTAGGCATAATTGAGGTTCTATGCCGTTAATGTGCCGAATTATCTCATCCTTTAGCTCTAGAATTGTTGCTGGTTTACCGACGTACACCTTTTATTTCAAATAACCCCAAAGAAAGAAGTCCAACGGTGTCAGATCACATGATCTTGGCGGCCAATTGACATCGCCACCACGTGAGATAACACGGTCATTGAATTTGTCGCGCAAAAGAGCCATTGTTTCGTTAGCTGTGTGACAAGTGGCACCGTCCTGTTGAAACCACATATCGTCCACATCCATACCTTCCAATAAGGGCCATAAAAAGTTCGTCATCTCACGATAGCGAACACCATTCACAGTAACTGCCTGATCGGCCTCATTTTGGAAAAAATACGGCCCGATGATACCGCCAGACCATAAACCACACCAAACAGTCACTCTTTGTGGGTGCATTGGTTTTTCGACAATCACTCTTGGATTATGATTCGCCCAAATGCGGCAATTTTGCTTATTGACGAATCCACTGAGGTGAAAATGTGCAAACCGAAATAATCACGAAGTGCACGATATGCATTTTGATTTGAACGCCCATTTTCATAATATGCCTGAATAACTTTAACGCGTTGCTCGATTGTGTATCTTTCCATGGTTCAAATTGAATTAGTCTGAAATTGAGAAATGTCAAATTAAATGCAGAAATAAACTTGACGTTTAGGTGTGGTTCACATTCAACGTCGGCCCTTAAAATTTAACCACCCTTTATATATGACTCACATTTTATCAATTGTTTATTTTTTTATTATAAATTTCACGATTTACGATTTATTAAGTTAAATCGTTTATTTACGACACCTCAATAGCAGTCGAATCATTTTCGTTGTTATCTAAAATAATGCGCGTCGTAATTTCATAATAGGGAAATTTGCGATCTGTTCGAAAAACAGCGCGTCGAAAAAATTTCGTAATAGACCCCCTGGTTGCTAGGTGTAGACTGGGATGAACGTTTACCACCCATAATTGACGAGAGCTACGCAGCAATTAAAAGCAATATGTATAGCTTGGAAGATATCCAAATACCCAGATGGCTTCACACTGAAGCGCAAGAATAGGAGTTGCACGGATTTGCCGATGCATCTGAATTGGCCTAAGCGGCAGTTATTTATAGCAGAGTCAAAAAGGAAAGCGACTATATCACAAGGATTGTGACTGCGGAGACAAAGGTGGTACCTATTAAATCGATAACTATCCCACGTTTGGAGCTCTGTGCTGCAGTATTAATAACAAAATTGATGATATGTCCGTACTAGCGGTATTCAAAAGACATAAAATCAACAAGTATCGTATAACGTAGTGGACCAACTGTACCATAGTCCTTGACTGGATATCATCATGTTCGAGGGAATGGCAGACATTTGTGTCCACCAGGGCTTCGTATGACCTTCAACACACCAATCGTAAACAATGGAGTCACGTACCCTTAAATGATAATCGAGTTGACTGGTCCACAATGGTTAAAACGCCAGAGGTAGTGTGGCTTGGTTCGGCCACTCTACCTCTGGTCTTTTTGACTCATTGATACAATCCAAAATTAATACAATTCAAAACTAAAACTAAACTTAAATCTAACAAACATTTCTAATAATTTTTTATTTTAATAAATTTGCAGTAAGCAAAATAAAATAATTGATTTTTTTGTAATTATACCAGGTGCTCATGCAACTTAGATCATGTTTCGCTGATGTAAATTAAGTCGCACATTGCAAATCAAAAGGCACGTTGTAAAGATTCAGCATTTTAATAACTAAGCATTTTAATAACTAACTAAGCTCCTTGTCGTTAACTTATATATCTATATCTATATCTATATCTATATAAATATATATATATATATATATATATATATATATATATATATATATATATATATATATATATATATATATATATATATATATATATATATATATATATATATATATATATATATATATATATATATATATATATATATATATATATGTATGTGTATATATATATATATATATATATATATATATATATATATATATATATATATATATATATATATATATATATATATATATATACTAGCATCTGTGCATAACACCCTTCCACAAATATACTCATAATTACGGAAAATTGATTGCAGTGTTTTTTCTTTATTTGTTTTGTTGAATGGTGTTTGTCTATTGGTGCCGAAACCCGGGAGTTTTAATTGTGCCTAACGAATTTATCAAATCAAATGCGTAATAATCGGGCCATATTGTACGTGGTGGTTACTGATAAATTAACATTGTTGTATTTGTGTTTAACTGTGAGTTGGGTAATCATTCAACAAGAAAATCGTGGTGTGTTTAGTGACAATAAAGTGAAGTTTGAACTGAGTGAAGGTGAACGACACAATACGCTTATACTAAGTTTTTCTGGACTGGTACTACCGTAGTGCCCCGTAGTCGCAAATTACAACCTGTAACCCGGGCCGTTGCTTTATAACGGTATATCACACACAATATACAATCCGTGATCGAAATGACAAATTTGCAGTTTAATATACAAAAACGTGGTTCAATCAAGGGTACGGTAACGGTTATTACAAAATGGATCGACAGATTAATGAAAGAAATGGCTTCTGAAGAAACGCACGCAGTAAACCGTGAACAAATTGAGACACGTATGGATAAACTTGATGAGGCATGGCGTGAATTTCATGAAACCGATAATCAAATTGTATTTGCAAGGCAACCGTCTCAATCAGAGGAGTTCGAAGACAAGTATTTTGAAACAAAATCTAACTCGAAGAAAATCTTAAATATTCGGTCGCTTAGTCTAGCTCCACCTGGTCCAGGAGCCAATTCTAGTAATCGAACCAGTACTGACGGGTTCTTCGATCGAACTGTTACACCTGGTGACGTTCGACTACCTCGCATTCAAATAGAACCGTTTCATGGCGACTATTCAAAATGGCGCACGTTCGAAGATCAATTTACCGATGCATTTCATAACAATGAATCGTTATCACATGTGGCGAAACTACATTATTTGAAAGGATTTTTAAAGGGTGAAGCTGCGAATTTAGTTCGACATCTTCCATTATGTGAAGCCAGTTACAACGAAGCTTGGAGCAAGTTGAAGAACCGTTATGATCGGAAAAATTATTGCCTAAAGGAGTTGATTCAACTGTTTATGAATCAACCAACAGTACAATTGTCTAATGCCAAGTCATTACGAAGTATATATGACACTTCCGATGAATGGCTCATTTTTATATTGTTGAGCAAACTTGATTTGGACACTCAACAAGCATGGGCGCAAGAGTCAAAGCCGAATGAAAAGGAGAATCATACTATCGCAGAATTTTTAAATTTTTTGGATTTGAGATGTCGCATGTTCGAGTCCTGCACAGTTCCCAAACGACTAACACCGGCCACACCTAAACATACTGCATTCAAGGGCAACAATAATAAGGCACAACTATATACCACCAGCTTTGCCACAATTCATGTCCATTGTGTTCCAATGACCATCTACTTTTCCGATGCAACCAGTTTCGAAATTTAGAAATAACATCACGGAGAGATATCGTACAAAGGCATCAGTTATGCTTTAATTGTTTAAGACCTAATCATACTGGTATCAACTGTTCATCAAAGGCACGATGTTACTTCTGTCAGCAAGCACATCATACCTTACTACATGTGCATAATAAGGGATCATTTGAACATACTACGACAAGTATCCCACATAAGGATGACTTCCACAACAAGAACAAATCAAGTGCTGCATATTGCTCTACTATTAATACATGTAGTAGCCAATTACCGAATACACAAGCCACCAGCAACAGTAATTCAGCCGTTAAATCAGACTCGATCAGGAAGCCGTCTCATATCGAACCACACATATTACCGTCGAGTTCAAATCATCCCATAGCAAGTCCGAAATCCAAGGAGTTAACAGCTGATCAATCAACTATACCATGTTTAAGTCATTTTAGTAGTTCGTTACCGATGAAAACTTTATTATCAACAATCACCGTGTTGGTGGCTGGTAGACATAGTCAAATGCATACACCCAAAAAAAAAAAGTGGTTAATCTGAATAAACCGCAAGTTAACTTGAAGAAATCGCGTTTGATATAGCGTCAACGAAGGTGGGTAATCAGTTTTATTACTTTTTATTCAAATTGAATATTAAAGAGTAATTTTTTTAATTTGATGAAATTTCTTCGAACTGAATAAATTGATTGAAGAAATGCAATTGAAAAACCGACAAAATTTATTCAATTTAATTAAAGATTCAGCCATCGAAATGAATAAAATTTCGTCAAATAAAAGAATTTTTACTGCTGATTTAAATAAAAAATTCATTGATTTGAATAAGATCTAGTCATTTTAATTCATTAAATTTAATGAAAGCATTGTTGGATCGAATAAAACTGACATTAATTTAAAGAAAATATTTGTTAATTCAATGAAAAATTATTTAAAATATATATATATATATATATATATATATATATATATATATATATATATATATATATATATATATATATATATATATATATATATATATATATATATATATATATATATATATATATGTATATATATATATATATATATATATATATATATATATATATATATATATATATATATATATATATATATATATATATATATATTTATATAGATATATAATATATATATATATATACCTGTATTAATTGCAAATTGTAATGGAGAAATTTCATAAAAGTATAAATAAAAGAAACACAAGTAAATAATTCTATTAATGATATTGTATTTATTCCAAAATTTATTTGTAGGTAGTACAAAAATAAAATATGTAACTTCAATTAAGTTTTTCATCTTGATAACTGATATTACTTTAATGCTGATATTAGGCATTCCACCTGCACATTATGCTTATCATATTTTGTTCTAATATTAAAAAAATATTTTTGAATGAACCTCCACACTAAGTGGGATGCTAATGGATATTCCAAATTAAAAATATTGAATATTTTAAAACAAATATCCACCGCCTCAATAAATGAGTTCAAAATGTATTTTACTCCATCGAAATACACAATAAACTCTGTTGGGTCTAAAATACTTCCGGTAACCAGAATCAACGGCTGAATAGGAAATTTATTTGCATTTCGGCGCATAATTTCCTCCTCGCACTCTTGTACAGTTCGGCCCAAAATTAAGAAACTTCCTTGCGAATCACTAATTGAAAATTTAGTTCTGACCCTTTTATTGTTTAGTCCTTCTACAACGCTGGTAGTTGGAACCAGTACGCTATGAATTAAATGAAAAATGGCGCAACACCGACCATCTAAATAAAAATAAATTATTTAATTGTAATTTAATAAATTTTGAATTCTATTAACTTACTTTCAGTACCATGTTTCCATTGTTGCAAGTCTTCAAGAAGTTTTTTTGATGACGGATCCTTTATTTTTTCGTTAAATATTGGTAATATTTTAAAAGCAAATGCGTCGAAGCTTAAAATAAGACTCGACGCATTTGGATATTTCTGTAAAAAATCCATATTCACCTGTGAAGTAAAAAGTAATTATTTATTTATATGTATATAAATCTCGAAAGAATTTACACGAATGACAAAAAACAAGATTTTACTCGTACATACAAGAAGTTCCCAAATCTGAAAATCCCTTTCATTATTTTTGACATCTCTGAGTTGTTTTCCTGCTTGCTAACACAATTACCATTAGATAAATACATAGGGGTTGGATAAATACTTCAGAGGTGTCAAAAATGTTGAACCCCTTATTTTGATTCATCAGTTAAACGTCATGATACGTACTCCAGTTACTCAATTTGTTGACTATAAAATTAAGCACACTAAATATAAATTCAGTTAAAAATCTCGGTGAGTACTTCTCGAAAGCTGTGATAGACGTAAGGAATTTTTTTAAATGTTACTAATCTGTTTAATGAACAATGTATCCAAAAATTATTCAATGAAACCAAAAATCTAAATGCGTTTTTTCCTATCTACCATAGTGTTTGCAAGAAGAACCGATTTTTTATACAAACTTGTCATGCATATTCAAAAAGTGTGTGATTGTTATATACATACCAACTTGTAGCCCATTGGTTTCTTGTACTGCTTCCATTTGTTGAATATTTCAATGGTGGAATTGGCACTTTGGATTTCGGCCAATCTAAAATTTTTGGTTGCTTGCCAGTGGTGTTCTAGTTCTGCCCAAGAGCAATTGTCCGTCATAATAGCTTCCAGTTGCTCGGTGATGTTTGACTCTGGAGATTCTAATTTTCAGATGAAATAAACATATAAATCGCTTGTTACATATGTTTGTGCATAATGTATAACACAATTCTAACCTAATTCAAAATGTGCTGGCACAACCAGGCTGTTTGATTTCGGCGTGTATGGTCGTTTGGGAACAAGGCCACTACTTTTCAATTGCCGCTGAGAATTAAAAAATTTATCGTACACTTTTCCTTGAGGTTTCTTCCCAGGTTGTTTTGAATAATAATACTCCTATTGAAATTATATATACATAAATTAATAGTTGAAAAGTTTATTCTTAGAAATATAATTACCATAAATTCTGTAGGAAACATCAGAATAATGCTTTCTGAAATGCATTTTGCCATGTTAGTCGTCATGCGTAGTCCTTGTTGTATCATGTGCTTTATTATGGTTTCGACTATTACAACTCTCGATCCATCATTCAATTTACGGTTTGTGTTATAATTTGTCAATATTGTGCGACCTTGGACGGAGCCTTGCAATATATTATTGATGTCTAATTTTTGCTCGTGACCGGAATTTAAAATTGAGGTTTCCAAATCATTTAGTTCATCGGTTTCTAATGTCGGGGAACTAATTATATTTTCCTTTGATGTTTGGAATTTCTTGATATGGGCTTCTAGTCGTATTTCCACTCCTATTTGTATATCGTATTTATTTATAATTTTTTGAAAATGATGATCTTTCATATCCATGATTGAAACCACATCGATACATTCATCTATAAATACAAAACAAAATAAATGAGATTAATAATAAATGAGCCTTAGAGAAATATTTCAATTGAAAAAATAATTACTTCGAAAAATTGGGAATAAATGGCCTAAATTCCATTTGTTAAACAATTGTTTTATGCCTTGTTCTTCATTTGGGGTCAACGAATATTTAATCGTGTGTATATCTCGTAGAGTTGGCGACGTTGTATTTAATTCTATTTGTTCATCATTAAAAATGGGTTGCTCTGCATAGTTGCTTATAATTTGATAATCGTTATTATCATCAGATGGTATGACTAAAAATTCGTGTACGCCATTTTCCTTAAACTCGTCGTTTATACTCGTAGATAACTTATTATCCATAATTTAAACTATATTTTTTTAACTTAAAATTATTATAAGAGAACGGTTATACAGTCAAATAATTTCTTAATTCTGATTTATTCTCTGTGTTTATGTTATTGTTGGCTAAACCTTATAATAAAAAAACATTTAAACTTTAAATATAATATTAAAACGGTGTAAGTAAAATACATAATAAAAATATCGAAAAAATTACAGATATTCTTTTAACCTAATCATTAAATTTCCTTTAACAGTACGATGAATAGTTGTAGGAAGAACTTTAAAATCAGTAATTCTGAATACCAATTTTTCGGCAATGAAAAGTTTATTTTGGTTTAGTTCGTAAGCATCAAAATGGGAACTGTAAGATTCTACCAAAATCTCATTTACTAAAAGGAATATGTCGGAACTTTCTTCCAAAATAAAAATTTCTTCAATTTCAAATACACTTATCTCTAAATTAAATATTGTAAGAATTAGCCCGTTTTTGTAAACTGTGCCTTTGTATTCAATCTGACTGAAAACAGTTACTTCTTGTGGTTTCAATTTGATCTTTGTGAATAACAAATTTACATTTTTAGAGATAATGCGATATTTTACTTTTACAATAAGAGAACTTTTTTCTGGTGTCATTAAGCTAAGGGCGGATTTTAGATTACATTTTTTAGCAAGTGTTAACAAAATATTTTTTCTTGATGAAATGACATTTGCATACGCTTTAATCTCTTTGTGTTTAGCTTCAAACCTAAAACACCAAAAATGTTTAGGCGGTCCAGAAAATTCTATAACCGTTGGATAATGCAATAAAATATGATGCTTTGGTTTAAGCGTGTCTGCAAAAAGCTCCACATATTTTTCATTATGCTCACGAATTAAATATCGAAGAAGCGAGATATCGTCTACCGTAAAATAACTTCTAAGAAGTAAATTTATTAGTTGTAAAATAAGAAGTAAAAATGTCCAAATTTTATCGTCGTCTGGTATCAAATCTCCTATCATAAGCGGTAAAAGATAAGTAAATGTTTTCATTTCGCTTGCCGTCATTTTCAGTCTACAACGTTTTATGTGATCACCTACTATTGGTTTCGACAAATTACCAATTTCTATAGCACCATAATTAAAATTTTGCTTACGAAAATTCAGGACTTCTAGAGAAAATATTTTCATTTTATCAATGTAATATTCAAGTATTTTACATATATCATAGTGGCAGATACCCTCAAACAAATCATGCATCATATCAACCGCATAATTTTGAACAACATGGAAGGAATGAATATCGTTTAAAGGAGAATTTTGTACTATTCCAGTTTGTTCGAAACAATTTATCTCAATATCTGCCTCATAATTTTGAATATTTCGCATATATGTGTCGTCTTGAATAGCCATACGATGTGTTTCGGCTTTTGTGGCTTTACAAAAGCGACAAAAAAACTTACTTGAAAATGATTTACTAAAATCACAAATCGAATTAACGCCTAAGTTATCACCTATAACCAAACCCAAAATAAATCTAACATTCACAATTCCATTGGCCGTATTTAAAAATATACCTTTGCATTCAATTTCGTTTATTTCTTTGATTAAATAAGTCAAACAAGCGTCATTGCCGAATTTTTTATATCCTGTGATTTAATAAAACCCGCAACAAAAATATTTTCAATTTTTGAAATATTATTTGCTAAGGGAAAGCTATAATAAATCCCACAAACTGACTGACATTGGGTACCCAAAGGATTATTTATTTGAAAATCATCAGTAAACAGAAAATAAGGAATACAAATGTCACCACCATATTCAGAAGTTTTTTGTTTCCATAATTTTCCTTTAATAAAATTAGATAATAACTCTGGCCTAGTTTTAATATTTTTCATATTATCAAGCATTTCATTCAGAGTATTACCTATCTCAAACATTTTCTTTATTTGAAATTTTAAAGGAATAACAACACCTTTAGTTAACTGTTCATCATAAACAACTTCACCATTTTGCATTGACATCGATACAGTCTCATTTATGGAAAACTGGACTATGTCCTCAGAAAAATCATGCTGTTTTAACCAGCTGTGTAGCAAATAATCAGTTTCACAATGTTTGAAGGGATTTGACAAATTTTCTATGTAGTTCAGTAAAAAGTTCCTGGTTTCCATATCGTTAACTTTTGTTGAACAAATTTCTTTTAAATAACCAGTTACGGGAGCTAGAAGTGTATCGACAATTAATTTTTGAATATCCTCGACGTTTTTTCGTGTAAAATTGTTGTTATTGTGAAGAAGAAGAGTGAACTTAGTAGCGGCCTCAGATAAGGAATTTATTGAAAAAGGGGATGAATTGTCAATTTTTGAAATATCTGTTGAATAATTTTCATAAGTACCTTGAGGTGTACTTTCATTAGATAAACGTAACTGAGTAATAGTTTGAATTTTTCTCTGGTTAGCAGAATCGCCCTCCGTAGTCATAATATTATTGGATTCATGTTTCTTAATAACATGTTGTCTAAAACTTTTAACGTTAGTAAACGATTTGTTTGCGCATACTCCCTCACAACATTCATACGTACTGTGGTTGGTTAATGAATGAATAATATTTAAATGTACAATTAAAGATTTCAAGTTTAAGGTATCTAACTGACACAAAAAACATTTCATGTTTAGTCAATAACAGTTCAGAATAAGCTACCACTAATAATGTTTTAATAAAAAAATATTAAACAAGTTCCGAATGATTTGACCTGCAATTTTCCTAATATTATGTTCATATTTATTATTTATTCATAATTTTATTAATTTAACTTAAATCAAAAACCGGGCTTAAATTTCGAGCGATGTTTTGGGGTTTTACAGATTTTCGGTTCCCCAAATTTGAATGAAGCCTTATTAAAACAAATTAACTTCCTAAAAATAAGAGAAAATGTTTCAAATAATGATTTAGTTTTTGACTATATTTTAACTTGCTATGAAGTTTACAATTTACAACACTATGCTGTCGATGACGTTATTTGCACGACATATTATTCTATAATTTGATGATAAAATTCTCTTATATATCATAGTGCAATGGTCTAGAGCATTATATCATGCAAGTTAATTTTGCTTTCAAGCGTATAGAACTTTGAAAACAAAATATACATATTACCAATATATTTTCCGGAAAGTAGTTTATGTAAAACACAAACACTTTTTTTATTTAAATCAGCATAGCACAAAAACAAGAACAAACCACAATTTGCCCCAAAAATAAAATAACAACAACAATTGCAATAAAATTATTGTATTATTACAGTAAAAACTGGATCACAATTATTCAAATGTTTACTTACCTATTTATTGTTATTCTTACTAAGTTATATTGTTATTCACTGACATATTAATTCTTATTTCAAATTTAAAGTTCTATTTTAACTCGAAATATGTATTTTTATACGTTTAATTATTATTTTATACGATTTACTTCGTACGAAATGTTTTCGAATATACAATACGCCTTGAAATGACTTAAAAGTAGTTTTCCTCGTTGTTTAAAATAATACAACCGATCTTTCGTCAATTTGAAGATATTTCTTCAAAATTACGCTTTTTTTCCTTGAGAGGTGGTTAACAATTTTGTTAAATTGAATAAATTTATTTCATTCAACGAAAATTAGTAGAATTTTATGAAACATTAATTCTTCAACTTTACCACAATTTCTTCAAAATGAAGAAATTTAGTCAAATGTATTATTAACGAAAAATTAAGCAAATTTGAAGAAATCTTTTGTTAATTTGAATAAAATAAAATTTTAATTTTTTTTTCTGCAATTAATTGAATATTTCATAATCAAGTCAATAATAATTACCATCAAATTGAATAAATCGTTTCTTCAAAGTTCAACGAAATCGATTATTCAATTTCACCTACGAGATTTTTTTGAGTGTAGAGTCAGGGCACTCTTGGACAGTGGTTCGCAATCCACGCTTATATCTGAAAATGCAGTACAACGGATTGGCTTGCAGAGAACAGCTGCCACATATATCATTAATACACTTGGGCAATCAAAGGCAGGATACACCAAGGGCTGCACGACTCTTCGGTTGGTATCCATTCATAACCATGAAAATGCAATCACCACAGATGCATTGATCTTTAAAAAACTGACATCGAAATTACCAGTCGCTTCTTTCAATTTATCCAAGTGGCCACAATTAACCCACTTAAAGTTAGCCGATCCGTCGGTTAGCTCGCCAAATGATATTGACATCATATTAGGAAACGATGTGTTTCTTAAGGTCCTGCTTCCAGAAAAAACGCAGCTCGATGGCAACTTGATAGCACAACACACGATTTTTGGCTGGATCTTAGGTGGAGTAGTAGAAAGCAGCACAAACCATGAAACAATCCAAAGCTTTCACACCACTACTAAAGTAATTCAATCGGAAATGGAATTGCTTGAACAATTTTGGAAGGTTGATGATATACCGGATTTAACTAGTCAAAGGACAGAAGTGCATCCGTGTGAAAAACACTACGCTGATACTACCACAAGATCATCAGATGGACGCTATATTCTCCGATTACCATTCATAAAAGCACCTGATTCGCTTGGCTATTCATTGCACAACGCTACCAAAAGGCTTCTCAGTATGGAACGCAAATTTGCTAAGAATGCAGAATTCGCAACCGAATACAAAACCTTTATGGAAGAGTACCATCAATTACGTCATATGGAAGTGGTACCTAAGGCCGACCTAAATCGTCACAATTTTTATTTACCGCATCACGCCGTTGTAAAAGAAGCAAGCACTACCACTAAGCTTAGAGTGGTATATGATGGGTCATGTAAGGCAAGTCATGGGTTGTCACTCAACAACATTTTGGAATGTGGCCCAACGATCCAAGACGATCTAGCAACGATCATTTGTCGATTTCGTAACTCAAAAATTGGAATTGTAGCCGACATAGAGAAAATGTACAGGCAGGTACTTATTCACCGCGATGACGCTGATTATCAAAGAGTGGTTTGGAGAAATGATACTGATCAAGACATTGAACATTACCGGTTGCTCACAGTCACATATGGTATATCGAGTGCCCCATTCTTAGCTATACGTACATTACATCAGCTTGCTGACGATTACAAGGATGAGTTTCCCGAGCCATCAAAAATCTTAAAACGCGATTTTTATGTCGACGACATGATTACGGGAAGTGACGATATTGAAAAGGCAAAAACTATTTATCACCAAATGTCAAGCTTAGTTGCAAAGGATGGATTCACCTTGAGGAAATGGTTATCAAATTCAAGGGAACTAATGCAAACCATTTATCCGAAGAGTCATCAGAATACCATGATCGTGTTTGATGATTCACTATCAGTAAAAACGTTGGGGTTAATGTGGTGTCCAACACGCGATGTTTTCCAATTTAAGGTGCATCTTGATAATAGAACTTCCCACACAAAACGAAGTTTATTGTCAGAGTCTTCAAGGATAATTGATCCACTCGGATGGTTATCTCCCGTAATAGTGGTAATCAAAATGATATTTCAACGATTATGGATCAGCAAGGTTCAATGGGATGAAGCATTACTTCCTGACATAAATGCCGATTGGAGTAAACTGAGATCACAGTTAGTCAAATTGGAAGATGTTGAAGTACCCCGCTGTACAATACCACGATTGCATAATACTCAGCATTGCTCCAACCAACTTCATGTATTCACGGACGCGTCGGAAAGGCCTATGGGGCGGTGGCATATTTAAGAACAGAATATAAAACAAATTTCATTGGTATCCGGATTTTGGTAGCGAAGTCTAAGATAGCTCCCATCAAACAGCTCTCATTACCACGATTAGAGTTTTGTGCAGCTCTATTGGGTAGTCGCCTAGTCAAATTCGTGAAACACGCATGCCAAACAGCTATGTCTCTATATGTGACCATTTATTTACTAAATTCAACAATTTATTGAAGATTAAAAGGATACTCGGACACATATGGCAATATATTCAAAAGTTAAAAATGTGTAGTCAGCTAAGAAATCAAAAATCACAATTGAAGAAAACCTACGCATTATCATGTAAAGATAGAACTCATATTAAAGAACGCATCGCATCAGCGGCATCACTAGGGGTGGATGTGCTCAACTGGGCGGAAAGATTTTATATCAAATGGGCTCAAACCGAATTCTACCAAGATGTAACAGACATTCAAAGAATAGGTCAATCAGATAGCAGTAAATTATTGTTACTAACGCCATTTCTCGATGAGTATGGTGTATTGCGCGTTGGTGGCCGGCTAGAGAATGCAACATGCTCATTTGAAACGAAACATCCGGCCATTCTACCAAAAGGACATATTTTAAGCAGGTATCTAATTGATGAATATCACAACCACTATTTTTACGCTGGCGCAACGTTAATGATATCGCTATTACGTCAACGATTTTGGATTTTAGACTGTAGGAGATTAGTTCGGGCTTACGTCGTAAAATGTATTACCTGTTTTAAGTCCAAACAACATCAAACCAGCCAATTAATGGGAAATCTTCCTAAATTTCGAGTCCACGCATCTCGCCCATTTCAATACACGGGTGTGGATTACGCTGGTCCCATTTATATCCGTAGTCGTGAAGGTCGTGGTCGATGCAAGGTGGTTAAAGGCTACATAGCATTATTTATATGTATATGGCTGTGAAGGCGGTACATATTGAATTAGTCACCGATATGAGTACCACATCATTTATTGCCGCATTACGTCGTTTCATTTCAAGAAGAGGGTTACCTGCTGAAGTGATATCAGATAACGGCACGAACTTCGTGGGGTGCAAAAGGGAACTTGGAGAACTATTTCGGTTATTTAGCCATGAAAACCATTTCAAATTGATTAATGAATTTCTATCTCCACAGAAGATCTCGTTTCGCTTTATACCAGCTCGGTCACCTCACTTTGGTGGCATTTGGGAGGCCAACATCAAATCGATGAAGCAGCATTTGAATAAGGCAGTTGGTTCCACCACTCTAACCTACGAACAATTAAATACCTTACTAACGGAAATCGAAGCATTATTGAACTCTCGCCCATTATGTGCAGTTAGCGAAGATGTAAACGACTTGAATGCCTTAACCCCCGGGCATTTTTTGGTTGGTGCCCCATTAGTAGCCTTACCTGAACCCGATTTGCAGCACTTGAAACAGTCCAGATTATCAATGTGGCAGAATATACAGGTACGATTGCATTCATTTTGGAGGCGTTGGTCCCTTGACTACCTTACGACATTGCAATACAGGCCGAAGTGGAAACATAAACAGTTAAATGTAGAAGTGGGGCAGCTACTTTTAATTCGTGAGGACAATTTGCCTAAGTCAACGTGGCTGCTGGGTCGGGTAACAGCAATTCATAAATCACCGCAAGATAATCTGGTGAGAGTAGCAACAGTTAAGACTACCAACGGTGAATACAAAAGGCCAATAGTAAAACTTGTCCCATTGCCTTTAGCCTATGAAGAGGTCGACGGGAATTCATGATTTAATACAACCAAGTTAAGAGGCGACAAATCTACAACAACGAATAACATTTTATATTATGATTATTATAATTAGTTTCTTTACACTTAAATGTTTTAGATGTCAATTACATAAGCCTAGTTTGATCGCAGTTTATCAATTTAATATTAAAACTGTCGTTGATGTAATCTAATTAATCCAATTTTCGGGGGCAGTATGTTTGGGCCAACCTGAAAATAAAGAAGAAAATTGAATTAATTTAGAATAAAACAATAACATTTATCTTACCTGTCAATTCCGAATTGTGAATATCAGTAGTACCAACTCAATTAAACTCGTAGTGTAACTCAACCTATAATTTACTTGTTCAACCTATTATAAATATAGCACGTAATAGAGTATTGGTATTTTTATAGTCATTAAGTATATATAAATTGTATTATTGTTATATGAGAGTGTTAGTATTAATCTTGTTGTCTGCCGATCATCTGTGCATAACACCCTTGCACAAATATACTCATAATTACGGAAAATTGATTGCAGTGTTTTTTCTGTATTTGTTTTGTGAATCGAGGACATTTTTGTTTCTATACATTTAATTGAATGGTGTTTGTCTTGTGCGCAAACAATATATATATATATATATATATATATATATATATATATATATATATATATATATATATATATATATATATATATATATATATATATATATATATATATATATATATATATATATATATATATATATATATATATATATATATATATATATATTTATATATATATATATATATATATATATATATATATATATATATATATATATATATATATATATATATATATATATATATATATATATATATATATATATATATGTTTTATTTGTTATATGTTATATGTTGTTGTTTTAGTTGCACTAAAACATTGTACAGAAATATTTCGATCATTATCAAATTTCGTTGAACGAAATTGAAATTTATAAATAAAACATTAATCCCTTTCGGCCACTTAGGCCGACGGATATTATTATTTTTCGTTTAAATTAAGTGAACAAAAAGAAGGTTTACTGTTTAACTTTTAGTCAATATTATCAAACAATGCCGTGAAATGAATTATTTTTTCAAATTATTATCAATTAGACTAAATTAAAGCCAATTAAATATTAAGGATTATTTTGTTTGTAAATATACCCAAAATTACAAAGAAAAATAAACTTTAAGGTCAAAAACAAATTGGTGGATAAACAACAAATTTTGATTTTTTTTTTATAATTTTCATAAACATTTCCTTAAGTGACTAATTTATAGGAAATGTCTTCCTGAACATTATTTTTCATGATGCTTATGATTCCAATAAATTAAAAGTCAAACAAATCTCAATTAATACTTATAAACTGCCGCTTATTTCGTATTTAGTTATTTCGGTTTGCAGGTTATGTTTCGTGAAGAGTGTTCACGTATGAAACTCGGTGATTACTCGATTGGATATGATCAAATTCTATTTGTTGAGCGCTTTGCTTTTCTAACATAGAAGTGGATTTACATATATGGCGATTTCTAGGTGAAGCCGCTTGCCGCAGGAATTTCGACGAATGCTGTATTATCGATGGGTTATATATTCTACGATTTTGCGGCGCAGTTGTTCACACATACTTACATAAACAATATTTTGATAAATAAATACTTTTGTTCATGTCCTCGCCGTGGTTGGATCTAGATAATTTCTTGACTGATTATGATTAATTTCGAATAATGGTAAGTTGAGATTGAAATATGAATTTGAATCTTCATTTAATCAAATTCGCTCGACTCGTGACTGATTGTGCAAGCAGATCCCTCTAAGATTAATTGTGATGATTGATATGAAATTGTGATTTTCATAAAACTTTTAGTTTGGCCATGCTGGGACCCCAATTCTGTATGCATTTTCGGGTAACTCTTCTAATATAGGTATATATCGCTCATTTCGTGCAATAAAACGATAACTCAAAATCAAACTTTTCCAGGAAACAACTTTTCTCTAAAACTTTTAGGTACGCTATCAAACAATGAAGCATGAATATAAAAAGACCTGTTTCGAAAAAATGGGCGTCCAATGGGAAAACGGAAATTTGAACGAATGTCAACCTTACGCCAAAGATCTTTCTATATAATTCTACATATTCACCGATAAGGAAAGTCGATGCAGATTCAAGTAGAATAAAAAATAACAAACTAACAGGTCTTGAGTCAATCCCCACCAATTTTATAAAACACGGAGTAACTTCTCTTGCATTAAATCTTTATGATTTCTTCATGATTATCTGAAACTAGGAAGATTTGTCTGAAGCATGCGAAATTGCACTCGTATGGTCTCTGCATAAAAGTGACCGACTCAAGTGTGAAAATTGTTTATTTATGTATCTATGATTTAATAAAAATTGAAGATGATTGAAAAGTAACCAAAACTTCAGCTCAATAGGACATGGGAAAGTGTACGAAAAATAATCTAGAATACTTAACCAGAAATAGAGTTAAATAAAGACGTATAAAATTAATGACCTTAATGATACATTACCATCTTTAGCACAATCGTCGATTACAGTCAAATTTAATTCTATAAAAAATGATTATCCATGAATTTATTACAACAGCTTACACCAACAAATAGAGATCATTATGCATCTAACTGGTTACATGTACGAGGCTTGGAATCCCCTAAATTTAATTCAATAGCCCACACCAACAAAAAATTATCATAATGCATCAAATTACCACGTTATAAGAAATAGGTACCTCTGAATTTATTACAACAGGTCGCCAGCCACAAAAAAACATTATTGAAAATCAAATATATCACAACAACCCACAAGCACAAAAAATGATCGTAATGCATCGTAATACGTTCCTGTAAAAGAAAAAGGAATCTATAAATTTATGACAACAACCCTTGTACAAGTCGTACAAAAATCGACAAAAATTCTTTGAATTATCTTCCTGTACTTTAATTTGGTACCCCCGATTTTATCATAACAGCCCACATCCGCCAAATTGATGAAAATGCATTGAATAACATTCCTGTACAAGAAATAAGTACTCTCCAAAAATTTCGAGATTAAATAATTAAAAAAAAAACAAAATGCATAAAAATCGATCATAAAGCATCGAACGTAAAATAAATTAGTACGATGCATTATAATCGATTTTAGTAGGTGCGAGCCGTTGGAGGAAGGTTATTCAATGCTGTACAGGAAGATAATTCAATGCATTTTGAGCCAATTTTAATTAAGTGGGCTGTTGTTGTAAAATCAGAGAAACCTATTTCTTGTATAGGAAGATGATTCTATGAATTAGAGATTTCCTATTTCTGGGTACTTCTATTGTGATAAATTTATGGGTAACAATTTCTTGTTGCAGGAAAGTAATTCCATGTTTTATAATCGAATTTTGTTATTGTGGGCTGTTGCAATAAATTTAGGGGCACACATTGATTCTAGAAGACAGTTACACGATCCTCTGTGTTTGTATTTTGTGGATGTTCTAATATATTCTAAAATACCTAATTCTGGAAGAGGACGATAAACCGATGGTTTATTTGAATTAAAATTAAAACAAAAATTTGAAATAATTTTCTTAAGAGCGATATTTTTATTAAATTTTAAACAAATTAAAAAGACTTGTAGACCCCATACACATAGAATAAGTGTTACCAGAAATCCGTTTAGAGGTAGCCTTATGGAGGTTGAACAACGTCAGTATACTGTAACAATTTTTTTTTAATTCCAGTACCACCTCCAGGACGATACACTAAATATTAACAGAAATCCGAAAAGTGTGCTGTAGCTTTGTCCAATGCATGAAGTAATTGCAGTAAAGTGTAGTAGTTGTCACTGCAGTCTAATGAAAAGATCGACATTGAATGGTTCTAATTATTTTCAGTTCAAAACCAACTACCTGACATTTTTTGTAATATTACCTACTAGATTAATAAAGTCTGTTATATAGCAATTTATGTATGACCTCGAATTGACCTTAAAATTACCATTACAGATTTTTGTTCTGACCCGTAATTCGAACACATAAATTATACCGTTAAATTTTTTTTTGACCCTCACGTGAGTGAAGAAAAAATATCTTTATTTGAGTGATTATTATCTAAATGCATTTTGTCTGGAAACCCTCATTTTTAAGTGTGATCGTAATCTATTAATGGAGCTAGAAATTTTCATAAAAGTTTTTCTGGTGACTGAAACATTCAAAAATAGACGTTTAAAAGTGCAAAAGGTACCCAGGTACCTCGTCACCCACATTAGGGTTAATACAAATTATTTAATTACTATTTTTAATCAAATTGAGTTATCCGAGCTTATTTTAACTTTTTGAGCTTAGCCCAAACGATCCCAATTATATTGGGGTTATGCAGTTGATGTTGATAAATTAGCTAATAGTCAATGTTAGATCCACATATTTTTGTGAACACCAATTTATTTTTTTCTTAACGTTGGTAATGTTTGGCAAATAAATAAATCGGAATGGTAAAATTTTTAGTGCGCTTTTGTGTTTTTGTAAATCTATATTTGTAAATCTTTCTAGTAAGAATATTACACTCCCCCAACACACATCCGTTCCATACCATAGTGAAATTGTTGTGGCCAACCCGACCTTCTTTTACGACGAATGCACATAGATTTCGAAGACACAAAACTTAATTTCTAAATCGAAAAATTTAACTAACCGGATCTGTTATTAAAACTGTCTTGAATCATAAAAAATCGTTATTTCTGCTTAAATTTTAGAAAACCAACAAGGTCAACCCTTGTTGAAACTAATTACTTAACTGCAAAAATTAAAAAGCTTCTACGGACGCTACTACTTCCAGTACACAAATCGCATGGATCTCCTAATTTATGGAAAGTCTCTTATAGAGAAGTTTGATTCCGAATAGTCATTCCGCGTGGACTGTATAAACGCTAAATTTTGTTTAACCTTCACCTTGTCGGTATTTACCCGGGTAAAGATCGTGATTTTCTCCGTGGAATAACTACATTTAGGCGAATTTTAGGCGAATTTTAAAATCGCTTCGACTCAGTGATTAAATTTTTCAAATTTTTCAGAAAATTCAAAAATTATTTCGGGATACTAATGTGGTAATGAGTAATTTATCAATTTTTGCTTTATTAAAATTATATATATATAATTTTCGCTTTTTCGACCACCTTGACAGTATTTACCCCGGTAAAAATATTTTTCCTCATGTTTTATACAAAAAACAAGCAAGTTTTATTTCATTGATAAGAAAAATATCTGATCACAATTCATTGTTCAATAATAATCATTGTACGATCACATTTTATTTTCTATTATGTAAATAAAAATTAATAAAATAAAAGTAAATAAAATTGAAGAAAATATCTTAAAAATTATGAACTATTGGCTCATATGACATAGTTGACACTGGGTTTGAGTAAGGCTGTGTTCCTGGCAGATTGGTTTTTTGCAACAACCACACATTTTTCTTGTGGATCGCTTCTTTTTACCTTCACCATAGCACATAAAGCATTGGCCTTTATGCGTTAATCGACCGGATGCGTCTCGATGAAATAATTGGTCTGGTGTAAACAAAGTATTACTAGGCCCTTGTAACTGTTCAATTGGTAGGCCTAGAATGCATTGTATCGCACTTCTGGTAGCATATTGGCTTACAACTCTTGGAAGTAGAGCTCTCATTTTTATTAGTGGGATGCAAAGGTTTTCACCCAGATCTTCTAAAAATTTTCGCCGTCGACTAGTTTTTACAGTTTATTTGTTGGGCGGGTTATTTGTAATATAAATTATATAAGTTGCTAGTGCCGCTATGTCTACAATGTTAAAAAACATTGCCAGTGGCCAACGATTAGTCTTCCGCTTGGTTGTGTATTGTGATAACATTTTGTTCATTGTATCAACGGCTCCTTTTGTAGAATTATAATATAAAATAATATCGGGTTTTAATTTTGTTCCAGAAGTATTTTCGACGTCGTGCTGCAACTATAATCATATTACTGACTAGTTTGCTTTAGGCATATAGGAGCAAAGCACCATTTTTTCTACAAATCCAAATTTTCTTGACAGAACCTCTGTAGATCTAGATAGTTTGAATTCTACGGGAATACATGTTTTGTTTTTTTATTGTACCCACTATTGATAAATTCCATACTAACAAATCCTTTGCAAGTGGTACGAAAGTAAAAAAATTGTGGGTTGTGACATTGCGACCGCTATTTTTGTAGGGAGCTATGAGGTCTAACTACCCGTTCACCTTGATTTTTGCCACGAATATTTCCAATTTTGCCTGTATAAATTTGGCAATTCAACGGGTATGCGGTTTCGGATTCACTGGCCCACCATATCTTGATCCCATACTTGGCGGGTTTAGAGGGAATATTTTGAGTAAACTTCGTTTGACCTCTAAACGGAAATTACTGTTCATCAATTGTAATTGATTTATGAGGTCTATAATTATTTTTCAAATTTGCGTTTAGCATCTGAAAAATTTCCGTAATTGGTGCCGCCTTAACAGTTTCCATTCGAGCTTGCCGAGTTGCATAATAGTCGCGAATCGAATGAAACGAGTAATATTGTAAAATCGTCGAACAGACATGGTAGCTCGAATCAATGGGAATGAATTTTTTTCCATAGTTGGGCGGTTGGTTCATAATTGGATTTGTGAGCACCAATAACTATTAGAAGAACCAAATAAGCTAGTATTTCTTCCTCTTTTAACGGTTCCCAGACCAATTTTTTTTATCAGGATTCGCGTCCATGTACTTCTTATACTGCTTTACGGCCTTTTTATTGGTATTTCTACAAATTATACTTTGCATAGAACTATCAAATAATTTACAAAATGTGTCGTCATCATTTAAATTTTTAGTATTCGGATTAGGACCCATAAATAGTGGTTCGCGCAAAACATTGTGGGCCAGCACACGATGTAAATTAGGACCCGATTTTCGCCATTTAGTACCATCTTTACCGACATAATATTCACTATCGTTTCCATCATTCTGGTTTAGATCATCTCTATTATCATCTGTGTTGTCATCTATTTCACAATCTTCTTCGTCATCGGCCTCTAAGTCAGTAGTTTCCCTTGTCACAGCGATAACATTTTTGAGCTCCACATCTGAATCGTCGGCGTCATTTGCAGGGATATAATCAGGATCAATATCATCGTCATCAAATGCCAAATTATCTTCCGAATCCGAAGCTAAATTACACACTGCACTTGTAAGATACGTTTGCTTTTCTTCATATGATAATCTATAATAGATAATTTTTGATGCAATACACGCAGCAAAAAATCGTTACTTTATATTTTTATTTATAAATACAGTTGCAAATTTAATTATAGTTTAACTACCTGCTCATTTGAACACTAGACAAATATTCTAGTTTCTCCTTTTCCATCTTTGTTTTTTTTTACATTAACAGAATCACAGTTATTAAAAAATGTTTTTTTTACTAACTAACTACATTTATTAAAAATCAAACATCGACTGATATATTTTTAGGTAAAACATACGCAAGAGCAACAAAACAAAATTATAAACAGTTAAGTGAACAGAGCTGTATTCAAATATCCTATGGAATGTAAGCGAAAATATATGAATTTTTTCTTTACCCGGGTAGTCGTAGTCAAGAATGAGGGATTTTTTTTTTGCCGACAATGTGAAGGTTAAATAAGGTTTTTTGCAAGAAAGTTCTTTATTTATGGTTAAAAATAAATTTTTTTTTAACAAATTATGTTATTAAGTTTTAATCTATAATTTTTTGCCTTAATCGATTTTTCTTAAATGCTATATACTTTTCAAAATATGTAATTTTTTCACTAACGATAAAGCTCTTATGGAAGCTGTTACTTCCAGTGGATCGATTTCTGCCAAAAAGTTACTGGGATCTCCCAATTTGTGGAGAAACTCATGTATAAAATTTCATTTCAATCAATCGATCCATACGAGCTGTACAGGGTAAATTTTTTGTTAGAAACAGCCATTTTTTTGTTGAAAACGTTATTTACGATTAAATTTAAAAAAAAATCGGACCGGCTCATAATCGTTTTTCTCGTAAGAGTTACGATCCTCTGCACAGCCGGTATAACCAGTATTGCAACAACACGTAAAACAACGTGGATCTACTTTTCTATCGC
Organism: Nephrotoma guestfalica; assembly: GCA_963691935.1. Lineage (NCBI taxonomy): Eukaryota > Metazoa > Arthropoda > Insecta > Diptera > Tipulidae > Nephrotoma > Nephrotoma guestfalica. The sequence goes on along the minus strand of OY829913.1, from coordinate 201,737,625 downwards.
GCGCGGAGTAACACATCAAAAAGCTGAATGCACATAAATGCATACGTGGGAAATGCAATTAAGCATAAAAGCATTTATGTACAACCAGGCATCTAATGTCAATGTAATAGATTAAGAATTTATTGTAGTCAGTTGATAAGTTAAAGTCTAAGGAATAAGACCAAAATTAAATTGTTAAATTAAATAAAATTATTAAATAAAGGAAATAAATAAAAAGTTAAATAAAAAGTGTTTTTTTTATAATTAGTTCTGTATTAAAAACATAAGTGGCGCAGTTGCTAGTGGATATTTTTTAATATCCAAAATCCCTACGTAAATACAACAATAAATAACTACAAAAAGATAATACAAAAGTGAAAAGTTTAAAAGTATTTCGAAAACTCGGGAGTGTAACCTATATTCGGAGTTAAAAGTGCTCGTACCAACGGTTTATTGGTACTAAGTGAATATAGACATAAAAGTAAAGTGAAATTAAAATAAGTGAATTAATAAAATCAATAATAATAATAAATTTTTTTTTCCCGTAATCTATTTGCCCCGACCTACGGTAAGCAAATAGAGTAGAATAAAAATATCTAAAAATACGACCTGGCGTACGTACCAGAACAGTGTAAAAAGAAATAAAAGAAAATTTCTGCTACCAAATCAAGGTGACGTGCAACTATATACAATCGACGGATCATCAATATGTTCGTGGCAGTTATCATCATCGCAACTTTAACATGGTAAGCGTGATTTTGGTAATTTAAATTTTACTTCCTTTAAATTCATAAAACTTAGAAAATCCTTTAGCTTATCAATTCAAAGAAGATCCTACGGTTTATAGAATCTTCAAATATCCCACAATATTAGATATTATACATATTAGTAAATAAACATTTGAAAATTTTATCAAACCTCCTACGGAATATAGGAGTTTTATGAATAAAGATTTAAAAAATAGGAATACAACCGACGTTGTGGTTGAAAACGATTTTACGGACAACGAGTCTACTAGTTATAGAATTTTTCCTAACCAAAATCTTTCACTAGAAATTAATAAATTAGCAAAGAACTTTAACACAATTTTTAAAATTAGTGAAAATATCAAATCCTAACGCATTGATAAATTCTTCAAAAATGACAGAAAACGGCGACGACAATAATCATTACGTAACCGATGTATTCAAAAGTCTAAGAATACCGGACGCAATAAAAGACCTACCAAAATACGAAGGCAGTAGGCACACATTATTCGAATTTATCGAAAATGTGGAGGAAATTTTGAGCCTCTGCAACGCAATCGACGGTCACCCATGCTCTAAAATATTCTTGAGAGCAATTAGAAACAAGATCACGGGTGACGCCAACGAAGTCCTGACAATGTATGGCACGCCATTAGAATGGGAAGCTATAAAGGACAACCTTATTACACATTACGCGGATAAGCGTAATGAGACGAACCTGGTGAGGGACTTGTATAGTACCTCACAAGGTAGTGACACACTAGAAAAGTATTTCGCACGGATTATAGATATCCAAAGTACTATTATAAATCATGTTAAGTTAAACGAAGTAAACACAACAATCGTAAGAGCTAAGCGCGATTTATACCAAGAGATGTGCCTTAACACATTCTTGGCGGGGCTCAGGGAACCCATGGGTTCCGTGATTAGGGCAATGCAGCCCACCTCTCTCACCGAGGCATTCACAAATTGCCTCAAGGAACAAAATATGGCATACATGAGAAAAGGAACAAACATTAACATTTTACCTGTTCCACAAAAAACAGCAGTACCGAAAGTCCTTTACGGAAATCATGGAAATCCTTCACGGAGTAACCAGATTAGCGGTCCACCAATACTTCAGCAAAGGGCTGGCCCAAGCTATAATTACAATTAGCGGCCCACGCCTCAATATTACAATCATAGGCCTTTCACCAAGCAGAACCCAATTGGCAATGGTAACGGCCAAAGCAACAACAGGTTCAAGCCACCAATGGTTCCACCAAAAAGGGCAGAACAAATGGACACAGCGTCAAATCAAAATCCGTACAAACAGTTTTCAAGTTTAAATAACCGGAACAACTACCAATTTCAGCCGATGGGCCCCCCAAAGATCCGATCGCAGGAATTATATACAGCTGAGGATCAACAAGAAGTAACAGAAGAGGTCTACGAAGAACAGCCTCAACTGTACTTCCCAGATCTGGAAGTAGGTGAGGTAGACGATGAAAATTTTCATCCCGAAGCCTCCCAACCGGAATCGGATACGTAGACGTGAATAAACACCAAACGTATACGCTTCCTTACATTCATATTAACCTAAATAAAACCAAAGTTCTAAAAATTTTAGTAGACGCGGGATCAAATAAATCTTTTCTGAACCCAGAGTTCATTCATCCTTCACGGATACGATCCATACCTCCAGTGAATGTTAAAACTATGTTTAACGACCACCAAATAAACCAAAAAGTTATGGTCCCTGGACTTATGGAATTTAAAACAAAGGAACCTTTAGAATTCCTTCTTTTTAAACTTCATAAATACTTTGATGGCTTGTTAGGACTGGAGATGATGCAACAATTAGGTGTAACCCTAGACCTTGGTAAATCTGTTCTTAAAACAGACAAGGTTGAGATTCCGCTACTATTTAAACCTAACTATGCTTCAAAAATTTACAATATATTGCCCAGAAGCAAGCTAACTGCTGAGCTTCCGGTTGATGTCGAGAACGGTGACATATACATCACTCCGACAACAATTAACGAACACTTAATTATTCCCGAAGGAATCTATCACTGCAAAAATTGGTATGCAGTTGTAGAAGTTGTGAACTATGGTAACAAACCCTATACCTTCGTAATCGAACAGCCGATTAGAGCCGAATTATTTAGGAAAAATTATCAAGCAGAATCCCATCACTGTAACATCCAAGAATAAGACACACCTATTCCAGGTGAAGCTATTTCTAATTTAATTAGAATCGAACACCTTAACGGTGAAGAGAAGACGGCAATTTTGAAACTTTGTCACCAATATGAGGAATTATTTCTAAGAACGGAACAACGTTTGTCCTTTACAAATGCCGTTAAGCACGAAATAAATCTAAAGGATGACAAACCCGTCTTCACCAAAAGCTATCGTTATCCTCATGTCCACAAGGAGGAAGTCAAACGACAAATTGACAAGATGTTACAGGACGGAATTATACGTCCAAGCTTCTCGCCCTGGTCGTCTCCTATTTGGATTGTACCCAAGAAGACTGACGCCAGCGGAAAAGTCAAGTGGCGATTAGTAATAGACTATCGCGAGCTAAACGAGAAGACAATCGAAGATCGGTACCCTTTACCAAACATTACCGATATTCTCGATAAATTAGGGAAATGTATGTATTTCTCTACCTTGGACCTCGCATCTGGATTTCACTAGATAGAGGTAAGGAAACAGGATATTCCTAAAACCGCATTTTCCGTCGATCATGGCCATTATGAGTACATAAGAATGCCATTTGGTCTGAAGAATGCCCCTTCAACTTTTCAGAGGGTCATGGATAATGTGTTAGGCGATATTCAAGGTAAATTTTGCTTGTGTTACATCCATGGATGACATCATTGTATTCTCGACGTCACTCCAGGAACACATAGAAAATCTAAAGCAAGTCTTCAATAAATTAAGAAAAGCTAACCTGAAAGTACAAATGGACAAATCGGAATTTCTGCATCAAGAAATTGCCTTTTTGGGCCATATCGTTACTTGCCACGGAGTTAAACCCAACCCCGACAAAATAAAAGCTATTAAGGAATTCCCCGTACCTAAAACGGAAAAACAAATTAAAACCTTTTTGGGTCTTCTGGGATATTATCGAAAATTCATAAAGAACTTCTCCGACGTAACCAAACCACTAACGGAATGCTTAAGGAAGGGTAAAGAAATAACCCTTGACACAAGATATCTACAATGCTTCGAATATTGCAAAGAGTTGTTGTGTAATGAACCAATCTTGGAATACCCTGATTTTACTAAGGAGTTTATCCTTACCACAGATGCAAGTAATGTGGCTATTGGTGCCGTCCTTTCACAAGGCCCAATAGGGAAAGATAAACCGATTTGCTATGCCTCTAGAACCTTAACGGTTACGGAGCAAAATTACTCCACGATAGAAAAAGAGCTTCTGGCTATTGTCTGGTCCACAAAATACTTTAGACCATATCTATTCGGTCAAAAATTCAAAATTGTGACGGATCACATGCCGTTGACTTGGCTCTTCAATCTCAAGGAACCAAACTCAAAATTGATTCGATGGAGACTGAAACTTGAGGAATACGATTACGAAATCGTATATAAAAAGGGTGTAAAAAACACAAATGCGGACGCACTTTCGCGCATACAACCCGAACCTCTCACCGTTAATAATATTAATACTTCCGACATATCTGAAACCTCCACGGAACCAGAAAGTGGAAGTGAATCCGAAGACATTGCACCAACAACTAATTCCCCAATAAATCATTTCAGTTCACAGCTGATAATAACAATTGATCCTGAAATGTTAGGATCAAACATTATTCACGAACACCCGTTCGGAAAAGGTAAACCCTTGAAAATAATATCTGACAATGAGGGTAACATGAATACCCCGTCTTTTAGAGCTTTCTTGGAAGAATATGACGTGCAATTACATCATACTTCATCATATTCTTCGACAGGAAATTCTCCCGTAGAAAGGTTACATTCAACCTTACAGGAACTTATGAAAATTGCTCATATCGAAAAGCCTAGAGAAACCATTAAAAACCTAATGCATCATTGTATTCTATCTTACAATAACACCATACACTCGGCTACGAAATTTACACCGTTTGAGCTGCTAACCGGTCATTATACAATTTTAGGGCGATCAACAAATCCTGTATTCTCAAACGCGCACGAGTATTTATTTAACCATACTTTATCATATGATGAATTGTGTAATAAAATTTATGAGGAAACTCACGCTAGAAAAACCAAGCTGATCAATAAACTCAATATTGATCGAGTTAAACCTCCTGTCTTAAAGGCGAACCAAATAATTCACGTCCGCAACAAATAACGCTCGAAAATTAAACCCGGTTATGTCATAAGAAAAGTTTTCAATAATAACAATGTCACAGTTGTGACTAAAGACGGGAAATACCATAAAAAACTGGTAACGCAATACACAATCTACACCAAAATCAGAATGAATTAAACGAACAAAATAATGCTCAAATTGCAATAAACCAAGGAATGATTGACAGATCCAACGATATACAAAAATACGTAAGAAACAGTAACAACAACATTTCATTTGAACTAACCAGACTAACTAACACAACTGAAATGGCCCTGCATATGATTAAGATAGACCAATACATATTCAAGTTAATCAATACTATAGACACACTATCTCAGCACATCGACGACATATTAGACGCACTAAGTTCAGCCAAACACCGACGAATCTCACGACACTTACTAACGAATAACGAAATTCACTTTATCAGCGACATACTAGCTCAGGACGACATAGAAATCTTAAATCCTAATAATATTTACGACTTACTAACTCTACAGGGATACTACAATCAATCTAAAATCATACTTAGCATACAGGTATCATCCTTTTTAGAATCAGTATTTAGTTATTACAATATTAAACCTATCCCTTCCAAAAACCTAATGATTACCCCGATCCCGTCATACAACATCATCCTAGATGAACAAAATTACCAATTCATTCTGGAACCATGCAATGAAGTAGAGAACACATATTATTGCCACAAACAAACACTACGATCAATATCGCATACCTGTATACCGAACATAATAATGCAGAAACCGGCCCGGTGTAACCATACCAGCATCGACATGGAGGACGGGGTTAGCGAACTTAGTAGCGGAAAATTATACATAACCACAATTGGAGAGCTGCAATTTACATCCACATGCCAGCAAAGGATGAAATCCGTCCAAGGCCAATCTTTAATCGAGTTCAACAATTGTGAAATTAATATCCAGGGTATCACATACAACAGCAACAAATACATCTACGAAGAAGATGAAATAATCATACTACCATATCACGACGTTGAAAGTCATCACCTTATACCGTCGTTATCCCTGCCAAAAATGACAAATTGGACATTTGAACATAGAAAACACATCCTACTATTACAAGAGCAAGCCTTTTCTAATACAGTGAGAAGCTATAGCACAACCGGAATTATAACCATCGTAATCCTAGTAATGGTCATCTACTATATATGGATGAAATTCTGCAATCTAGCGGAGAAAAAGAAAACATCCAACGAAGCGCAGTCATCAAACGCACAACCGACCATACGAATCAAGTCCCTATGGCCTTCTCTTCGGCGGGAGGAGTTACGATCCTCTGCACAACCGGTATAACCAGTATTGCAACAACACGTAAAACAACGTGGATCTACTTTTCTATTGCGCGCGGAGTAACACATCAAACGACCACGCGCATTAAAAAAGCTGAATGCACATAAATGCATACGTGGGAAATGCAATTAAGCATAAAAGCATTTATGTACAACCAGGCATCTAATGTCAATGTAATAGATTAAGAATTTATTGTAGTCAGTTGATAAGTTAAAGTCTAAGGAATAAGACCAAAATTAAATTGTTAAATTAAATAAAATTATTAAATAAAGGAAATAAATAAAAAGTTAAATAAAAAATGTTTTTTTTATAATTAGTTCTGTATTAAAAACATAAGTTAAGTGATATACTTTTAAAAGTATTTGCAAAATCGGAAAAGTTCCTATGAAGCTTTCACTTCCAATGTACCGATTTCAACCACAATCTTTTGAATCAGCCAATTTCGGTTCACTCCGATCAGTCAATCTGTACGGAACCTGCACTGTCCTTTTGGATTGTAATGGATTTTCAATGCAGAAAAAATGAGTGAGATTTAAACCAATTAAATTTTATTGCACCACTAATTGTAAAATACAGCCGTACACTATGTTTCATAGATTTAATTGTAAATATAATGGTGCACAGACATATTATACAATTCTAGATGGATTTCCCAATCTACTTTTGATGCTCGACTTTCAATCTCGTGTTTCGTATTAGCTCATCAAATGTATGCTACTTATAACTATTACCCAATGGAGTTATGTATATGGAAGAAATATTGAAACCTATAATTTGTATTATGGAATAACCAAAATTTTTTAATTTTTTGTTTGTTCATTTCACCGAGAAAAAAATTCCAAGTCTAATTCACCGTACAGCAAAAACATTTTAAAACTTCTATTTTTTGTTGTTGTTTCTATAAACGAACATTTTTTACGGTAATAACACGAACAACAAAAATTTAGACGCTCTAAACAGTTGCTATGCTTATTAATTAACCGCGTTTAACTCTTTACACGTTTTATTCAATATTTTGTTGTTTAAAAATTGAAAGTGATAAAAATGATTGAATGCGTTAATTAAGAATTTGTTTAGCTTAATTACTGTAATGAATACAGATTGAGTGGCTCGTTGATATTTAGGCCCAATTAAAAATTGAACGGAACTCAAACTCATCGAAACAATTAGGGAATTGTGTCATATAGTAAAGAATAACTTTAATTTACATTTGTGCTTTTCTTCTTGAGTACATTACCGTTATTCGTATGCAAAACTTCAAACTTTACAGTTCTATAATGTGATGATTTGTTTTGATTGGTCTATGCACAACCAACGTAATCTACTAGAAAGTAATATAGTTTGCCAGACGGAATATTAATCCAATCATTTTTGAAAATAATTAAAATTAATGAGCCGCGGCTTTCATGTTCTTCATCGTTATAAGCTTATTTACAAAATTGATTTTTTTTTTATTTACCGTGTGATCGATGATGGCATCGTGTGAAAGTCGCTATATGGAATATTACCGTATATCGTTGATTTCGATACAAAAACTATTAACCGTTTATACTTACGAAAATGTGGATTTATATTGATTGCATCTATAATGGAAGATAGTCTAGACTTATAGTGCTTCCGAATATCTCGAACAGAATGCATTTTTTAGTTTTTACTTTCTTTTACCAAGTAGTAAGACGGTGAAGTATTTAAGAATAAAGAAAACTTTATTGTTTAAAATTGGACGGTTTCGGTTGGAATTTTAACAAGTAGCAGAATCAATTTTCAAAAATCTCGTAATGGGAGGTATTAAATCAAGTTTTTTAAATTTGGAAGCGTCAGCAGTGATACAGTTAAAAATTCGGTTGCCATTTACTAGTTTTACCTAATTCTCTAAAACTACTATTGAATTTTTTAGAATAATGTGACAAAATAATTTACATTACCAAAAATATTTTGGCTCCGAATTGTTAATTGAAAATAGTTTATATTTTACAGTCATTAAGTCTTGTTGATTTAAATGTCTAGGAACTGGCTTTAACTGCTTAATGAGGAACCAGTATTTTTAATTGTTTAAAGGGAAAACAAAATATTGGCAGCGAGTGACTAAATATTATCGTAGATCTCACCGATATGACATAAAAAAAATTGGAGGTAAATGTTTTGTGGCAAACACCCGACCTTATTTTACGAATGATATGTTGAATACACCAGAGCAAAAAAAAAGCAAAAAATTAAACTAATTGAAGTTATTGTAAAACTTTATGTTATAATCAAAAACATTATCCACGCTTAAATTTAAAAAACCCACAGGGTTGCTTGTTGGTTACAAATTTAATCTTTAAATTTATTTAAATCTTTTAATTCTATGTCGTTTTTTGTAAATGATCATCTTCTCAGCATTATTCAAAAAATTGAAAAAGTTCTAATTGATGTTTTCACTTCCAGTACCCATTCCCAACACATTTCCCAAGGACCCATATTTATCAAAAAAATTTAATCGTGAGGTGTTATTCCGAATAGTCTATCAATAAACCAGGACTGTTGAGGTGCCGAATTTTAGTGAAATAATGGTTTTTAATAGTTTTTTTGTAAATGCTTTAAATGATACTTTTGAAAGATTTTCAGTTTCACTCTGATTGATCAATCCATATTGGACTGAATTTTTGCTAAAAAAGGAATTTTGTAAAAAACTGTAATATCCGCTTAAATTTTGAAAAACGGTTCATGAACGGTATTGTTGCAAAATTAATTAACCAACGTTTAGTTTACAGTAGTTTTTCTCCTACTAGAAAATATAAAAGCTGCTATAGAAGCTGTCACTTCCGATGGAAAAAGGTTAATGCTTCTATGGATGCTTTCACTTCCGTTAGGCCGATTTCGGACAAAATTAATTAAAATCTCTTTTGTAAAAATTAGTAAAAATTTTAGTATGAAGTTTCATTTCCATCAATCAATCCGTCTCGGATACAAAGGCCAGAACTTTGGTTGAAAATAGTTTTTTTTGTCGAAAATCGTCATTTCCGGTTAAGTTTAGAAACTGGTCTGGGCGGATATTTTTCTATTTTTAATCCAGAATCAATCTTTTACTGAATAATTGTTTTTCTCGTAAATACTATTATTTTCAATTGTTTACAAAAAAAAAGTCTGATATAAATTATGAAAAAGGTTAAATATAACGTTTCATCCCGATCGGGCAAACCGTCTGAGCTGTAGAGAGGATACATACATATAGTCTGTACGGAATCACACACGCTCATATACATACACACATATATATTTTTAGAAACAACTTTTTTACTTTGGCGACGTAGTAGAAGATTTTACGACACAAACCAAATGTAAGTGAAAGTTGTTAAAGCTGTGATGCGTAGATTGAGCGGTTTGTGTTCGAATTCCGATAGGGAAAATATCCAAATAATAAAGGTTATATTGTTATACGATTAGTGATGTAAATGTTCACTGCGTCTTAAGAAACGGATTAAAACGATTTTCAAAAAAATTACTGACAGGTCGTTACCAAATGAGTGAAATCGATCAGGATAGACTTTGGATCTGGGACTTGAAACAACTTTGATGATAAATGCTTAAAGCGCCTTTCGGCTTCGATCAAAAATGCTAAAAGCTTGCTTCCATGAATTGATTGCGATGAGTTTGCTTTCGTTTTAGATTTTATAATTTTAGGAAACTCGTTAATAAAATTTTCAAATGTCAATTTTTACGGTCAAAAGATTCTGTTTAAAATTAATAATAGGCGGGTTTCGAGCTACAGTAAATACTTTTGATAATATTTTTTAAATTAAATTAGGAACGTTTTAAATAAATCTGGATTGTAAAAAATTTCTTGCAGGAACTAGGCCATTTATTCACTTATCACGATTAAATGGAATGTGGTAGACTGGAGCTTGATTTTAAAAGGATATTTGAAGGAAATTGCTTACAGTGACGAATCGAATACACTAACATACCGATATTGATAAAATTAGATATCATAGGTGGATGCCTACTGGACCGGAAGTAGATAATTTATTAATCAATTAGAAATGAGTTTCTTAAATGATGATTGAAAGAAATTTTTGGAAGTTGTGGAATTTGAACCACTTTTTGGATGGTCAATATGGAACACAAACTGTTATTTTAGAGTAAACAAATGTTGGCGCTAAATATTTATATCTATTTTGATGTTGCAAAACTAAATATAATCGTTTACGTCAGTTATTTCTAGGTTTGAGCGAAGTAGATTAAGCATCGTAATCTACGTGAATGTCAACACGAGATCTCTTTGTACTACATTATTCCAATAATACTGCATTCCAATTTTCATCATTTTCTAGACATTAAATTTCCAATGTGCCTGCTATCATCATTAATTCCAAATTGTGTTTAATTTCACGCAATTTGTAATGCTTCGGAATCAGAATATGGAGTAGAAACATACAGAAGAACCTGTAATGTACAAGGAGAAATCACTGGCCGCTTTACTAGGACTCTGTGGTGCGTTAGTGTTACCACATTTGATGAAATATTATCAAACAGTATTTGCGGTAGCGGAGTTAGACATTTACGCCTAGGCAGATTCCATGGTAGTGTTATAATAGCACATTTCAACAATATGAAAAACTTTCATTGAAGAGATTCATAGACACTGGTGGAATCATGTACAATCCAAACAAAATCCTGATGATTATTTATCTATGGTAATAGATCCGAAATTATTCGCCAAATTAGATAATTGGGGTACAGATCAACGTAGCTACATCAAAATTAAAATAGCCCAAAACTAGTTAACGGCTACCTCCAAAATAAATTACCAAGAAATAAATATTTATTATTTGAAGAATATATTTTCGCCGAATTATACAATACACGCACGATTTAGACAACTGGTTTCAAAGCAGAGATGGTTAAGCTAAAAAAAAAGAACCAGTAAAATGAATCCAGTAATGAATTAAGTTAGATCCATTTATCCAAGACGATTAAATCGTCTAAGCTATGGTGCAAAACCTTAATCATTTGATAATTCACAAAATACATGTACAAAATTCATTTGCTGGACGTTCATTTGCTGGACGTTCAAACCAAAATTAACAGACCTACCAGCATAAAAGTGTACCAACACAGGCCATTTCTAAATAGTGGATTATCGTGGACTTATATATATTAAAGCATTCCAACTTCGAAATTCATCGCTCACTAAGGCATGTGTTGCACTCTTATGTGTCTCGCAATAAAATCAGTTCATTTAGAGGTTGACCGTAGCCTTAGTACCGAGTCATTTCTTGCTGCGCTAAAAAGATTTGTGTCAAGGATTTGTGTCAAATCAAATATGGTGTGACAATGTCTCAAAATTTATTTTAGCCCACAATGATTTGAAGAGACTAAAAAGGAGATACCATATACACCAACCAATAAAATAATATCAAATTTTACATTGCAGAAGGGCATAGAATATGAATTCAACCCGGCTTGGGAATCGCATATTTGAGGGGTGTGAAGGGGCTGTAAAATAAAATAAATATCATTTCAGAAGAGCTATCAATGAATTCAGTTTGAACTTTGAAGAAACAAGAACGCTGGTCACTCAGAATGAAGGTTTGTTAAACTTCGGGCCCCTGTGCATTTCCTAATTGGTGATTCTCTACAAGCTGTATCTGAACCATTAATAGAAAATACACCGGTGCAAAAATTATCCCTATATGAAAGAATTCAGCTACGTATTCAATAAATTTGGAAATCGTGGTCAAACGATTAGTTAAATATGCTACTAAATGGACAACAGGAATAATTCTTATAAATGTCAAAGATGTAGTACTGACAAAGATGACAATTTAACACCGAATCAATGGCTGCTCGGGCGAGTAGTGCAATTACGTCACGGTATAGATAAGATTGTTAGAGTAGAGATCGGATAGGTCAGATCAAGGTGTTTTGCGAACCGTGCCGATGTTCAACCTGGCTGGGAACCCATCTAAAAATAATGTCTTAGTCCTGAACGGAGCCTTCTAAATACCTGGTGGCTTCCAGTTGTATGTAGCCTTACCCTTGTATACGGATCTCTGCACGGGCGGACCATCATTTTTCCGATACTCGTAGGAACAAGTGTGGAATTTAAAAAAGAAAAAATAATGTTTCAAGGCTTGCAAGCCAGGAACTAGTGGTAGTGGAAAAAGGAGAAAGTCATTGCTCATTCGGGTCAGAGAAATAGGACGAACCGTTCGGCCTACCGTGTCTTGTGCAGAATGGCTACAGTATTGGAGGAGCAATGGTCGGAAAAACAGAGGAAATATGTTAATTGTGTAAAGAGTTGCATAGCTGAGGAGATCATTGCACTTAAAGTGGACCTTATGCCTAACAGACAGAGATCTAGTGAGTCGAAGGGGCATACGCTCTTCAGCGATATAGTGAAGGAAAAAGAGGTAGTGTTAGCCGTCGTGGACGAGAACCATGAAGAAAGGACATCACTGGAGAAAAATGGAGGTTGGCGTTTAACGCACTGAACTTAGTTTTTCTTAAAGTCTTTGGACAACATCCGTGACCCCGCCAATTTTTAGGGACGTGGGTTGGTATCAGCGACGACCAGCTTTCTTGTACTGAAGCTGGGGTACATCCCGAAGAAATAGAGAGAGGCTAGGGTGATCTTCATTCCGAAAGCGAATGAAGCTCGCACAGTAACTCTAAGGACTTAAGACCAATATATCTTCCATTTTTTCTGCTAAAACCATGAATATGTTGCTGGATGTCCATATTCATTCGAGAATTGTACCCAGAAACTAGACGCAGTCTTAGCATGCGTACCATAAGGGTGAGTCCGTGGACACGGCACTACATACCTTGGTTCGGGAAATTGAGAATTCACTGGGTTTCCCGATAACGAGAACGCTTTCAACAACGTGAAGGTGGTGGCAATTACGAAAGGATTGTTGCCACTTGAGATTGAATGCTGTGCAACCAAGCTAGTTAATGACCTACTAGGTAGCAAAAGGGTTATAGTGGAGAACGGGGAAGTCTCCGTTAGAAGGCGGGTGGTTCGGGGAATACCCCAGGGAGGTGTCCTCTCTCCCCTTCTTTGGAATGTAGTAATCATTTGACTACTATTGGAACTGGAGGGGAAAGGAATATGCATGGTAGCTTATGCCGATGACGTAGCGATAGCTGTCTTGGGAAGGTACCTTTGTAGAATCAGAGATGTGATGTAAAATGCATTATCAATCACTGCGATTTGGGCCAACATATATATAATGAAGATTAATCCATCTAAAACAGAGCTGGTCCTTTTTAATAGGATATATTAAATTCCTATAATGGTTCCACCAAGTTTAAATGGTACTATGCTGGCCTTTACTGATACGGCGAGTATTTTGGGGACTCTTCTCGATAGTAAGCTCAGGATAAAACCAAACATGATAGAAAGCGTTAAGAAGGCCCTGTGGCACTCTATTCTTTCAAAAATTTCATCGGAAGGAAATGGGGTCTGATATTGGAGCTGGCGCACTGGCTTTACACGGCTATAGTAAGGACCTTACTACTGTATAACGTGAGTATATGGAGGTCAGCTCTGGAGAAGTTATTACATAGGACCATGATGGCGAAGGTGCAGAGGGCAGCCTGCTTGCTCGTTAGTGGGGCGTTGAAAACGACCCCCACTATTGGCTTATAGGTTATGAAGTACCTTCTTCCGTTGGATATTATCGGTAAGCAAATGGCGGTCAACACGACCGCCCAACTATCAGCGATTTCGGGGTAGAAGTGCCAGAAAAAAGGGTATACTATAGTTAGAATATTCTGTAAAGGATGATCTTGTGGATTTGGATTATATAACACTCGTTTTGGGCCTTTGCAAACGTTTAAAGGTGTTTCTCCCCTCTAGGGAGGATTTGAATAATGGTTTCATTACGGAGATCGTGATATTTTATACCTCACCGACGATTCCAAGCTCGACGGTAGAGTGGGAGCTGCTGTGTTCTGTGGGAAATGAAATGTACCAGGCTGAAGTTATAGCGATTGAAGAGACCATGAACTGGTTGATGCAAAGTGTAATATCGTTGACTGATATCACTATCTGTGTGGACTATCGGGCGGCCATTTTTTCACTGGATTTAGTTTCATTGACATCAAGGGTGCCGTTGGATTGTCACACATCTCTTGCTCACGTCCTGCGCTAGCGGACAGAAGGCATGATTACTTGGTAAATACTTGGTTACTTGATAAATACACTAAGGACAGCGTCTCTGATATTGAAAGCTGTAATGTGCGAGAACATAAAAAAGATAAAAAAAAGATTATATTTATTACCAAAATATTTAATTTTAAAATTGTTTCGTTTAGAAATTATTCCGTTTAACCACCTTATGTAGATTTGCCATGGTATAGGAATGGGATAAAGGTGATAGAATAATTTTATTGAAGCTAATAATCGGATATTGAAGCTTGCAATCTAAATCAAATAGCAAACACTACCTATTGCACATTCGTTAAATAAAATGTTTATACAACACTTCAAGTTTACAACTAATATTTATTTTATAAAAAAAATTTCACTCGTTGATTATTTGTTTTAAAAGTTTTGTCAATTTTGTGTGAGTTAAATCATTAAAAGAAATGTAAACGTGCTTTCTTTTTTCTCCGTAATGACTTCTTTTGTTGAGTAGAACAAATAAACAGAAAAAATTATTTCCGCAAATTATGCAATTGAATAGCTGAACAGACAAAACTTTGCGATACGTAACTTTAATTATTATTGGTTTGTTAAAATTTTAATAATTATTTCAAAATTGAACACAATGCAATTTTTATCGCCACTTTTATCACTACAATAATTAGAAATTTTAGTTTTTGTATTTAGAACAGGAATCTGTACCAGGAATAGTACATCTAACACACAAATAAAAAACTCAAACTATAATACCTCCACAGACCAGCATCAAATTAATTCCAATAAAATAAAATAATTAGTATTGGCACAAACATTATTATTTCTTTTATTTGTATTTAACTCAATCTATTACAACTAAATACTCGCATTGTTTAGGATAGAATAAAATAGTTCACGTACTGACAACAACAACAAATAAAATTTACAATAACAAATGTTACAAGTGTTTTTAACACTAAGTTACAGGTATTTTTGCAAGAATTGAAATCCGACAGCAAAATGGCTTTTGACAAAAACAACATTTTATGATATAAGCTTTCAATTCCCTCCAAAATATTCATTAATTTGTGTTATTGGAACTCCACTTAACAAATTACAACTACGTTATTTGCCGTTTAGGCAAATTAAATTATTCAAGTAAATGAGATTATTCACGTATTGACTACAAACTACAAGAATTATTTCTGACAAAAACAACAAATCTAAATTGTCGGCTTGGAATTAAGTCTTATAAAAAAAATATTTTAAATGAATTTATCCAATTATTAAAGCTTAAAAATGCATTTAAATTTGTTTTCAATAATTCGGAAATGACTTTTGACACAGAACAAGAAAAAAAAATTAGCTTTACATTTTTGAACATTAGTTTGTTTGTATTCAACTTAAGAAATCACAGTTACGTTAATTGTCCAACAAACTGCACATTGGTTAAAGCTTTGGTGTTTAGATTGGGAGGTACAGGGTCCGAATCCCGATAGGGACAGGATACTAAAGGAAACTTCAATTAACAGATTACGATCTGTAATGAAATGGAGCACAACTATGACCCCCTGTCGGAGTGTAAACCTCATGGGCTGTTACGAATGCGTTACGCTGTTTAAAGCTAAACGAATGTTTAAGAACGATATGCATAACGATAAAATATTATCGTTTAAGTTCATTGACCTTAACATCACATTATGATAACGAATTATACGATCGAATATTTGATTATTTAGACGATTTACTGATCATCAGCGGTACATTGAAGGAGCACTTTGAATTGTTAAAGTTGGTCTCCGACTATTTACGTCGAAAATAACAATTTTGTGATACGTGTAATACGGTACTTGCGGTAACTGGTAGGTGAAGATGGTCTAAAACCCGATCCATCTAAGATCGATGCAATAATAAACATTCAGCACTAGTAATTATTCGGACGTAACAGCCTCTATAAGTATATAAAAAAGGGAGATTTATTTCGATTGGAGCAGGAAAACGGGCGTTTGAGTACCTTAAACAGTTGTTAACATCCGCCCCTGTCTCAGTGAATCCGTCGTATTTCGAGCCGTTTTATATAAGATGTGGCGCTAGTACCGATGGAGTTGGTGCAGTCTCATTTCAATTCGATTCAGAAGGTGATGAACGCCAAATATCGTTCATGTCCAAAAAGTCGAATAAAGCTTAGAAAAATTACAACGTTACTGAGCTGGAATTGTTGCTGTTATTAGGGCTATAAAGAAGTTTAGAGCGTATATTGAAGGCTTTAAGTTTACGATAATTACAGATCATGCGAGCCTTAAATGGCGTATCAACCAAAATGGCTTAAGCGGAAGGTTCGCTCGCTGGAGATTGAAACTCCAAAGATTTCGGTTAAGCATAAAACATGTTAAAGGCAAAGATAACGTGGTAGCTGACATGCCTTACCGGGTATATTGAGATTCGTTAGAGGAGTTGGAAACCAGTGTCCATAATTCAAATCAAAAAAAGGGTATCATAAATGCTGCAGATACAAACGAACTGCAGTATGCAGAACTGAGGGAGAAACTAGTTGTATAGGACCATCGAAATACCCTGCGTTCTTGACAGATTTTTATACATTATACTAGAGCCGAAACATTTCGAGGAATTGTCAGACTTGTCAGTGTGAAAATTGTGGGTACTGGAACATTTACGAGCACAAGTAATTACTAACGAACACGATGAACCATTATCTTCTCACAGTAGGATCTCGAAGACGCTAGTAAAGATTGGGCGATATCTTACTTCGAACCATCTAAGAACGAGGTTTTCAGTGTTTATGATGTACCAGGAAAAATTCACTCCGACAATGGTAACCAATTCAAAAGCTCCGAGTATAAACAGCTTCTGAACCAGTTCAGTGTGATCGATTTTAAAACAGCAATTTACTCGCCTCAGTCCAATGCATCAGAGCAAGTGAACCGTTCGATTATATGTGCAATCCGTTCGTTTATTAAAGACACACAAATTGGGATACGCATCTTAATCAGAATGCTGCCGCAGAATAATCAGAAATTTTCTTCTCACTTTTTGCTTTTTGGCTATCACCGTATCAATCATGAAAGTGATTATAGTTTATTGCGACAGCTTGGAGATATTTTCGAAGGGGAAATTATTCTACCTTTACCACCAAGATCAGCTAATATCCATGATAAAGCCCGAATGAATATAAGACAAGCTTACGAAAAATGTTCAAAGCGCTACAATCTCCGTTTGCGAACAATTGTCTTCCAGGTAGGTCAAAACGTTTTCGTTCGAACCCATCCACAAAGTGATGCGGCAAAGAAATATTGCGCAAAATTTGCACCTCAGTTTACCAGTGGTATAATCAAAAGGAGAATAGGATCCGTAAATTACGGAATTAAGGATAGTGCCGGTAAGCCGCTAGGCAGATTCCATTGGAAAGATATCCGGTATTAAAAACTAAGGCTAACATTTTGACCTTATAGCATTTTCATCAAATACAATGTATTTCTATTTCAGTTTCTATTTCCGTGTTGTTATGTTGTGAATGCATTGACGCTCTATATAGCTAAACCAACGTTTAAGAACGATATGCGAAACGATAAACAAAGTTATATAAATGAATACATTGAGACAACGAAAATCTAAAAATATTATCGTTGAAGTTCATTGACCTTAACATCTCATTATG
Source organism: Nephrotoma guestfalica (assembly GCA_963691935.1). Taxonomy (NCBI): domain Eukaryota; kingdom Metazoa; phylum Arthropoda; class Insecta; order Diptera; family Tipulidae; genus Nephrotoma; species Nephrotoma guestfalica. Next base: position 201,719,435 of record OY829913.1, on the reverse strand, counting down.
ATAACTAAAATCGATATTGTTTTTGGGAATTCTGGTTTGCTGACAACGTTTGGCTGACACGATAATTAGCTTTGATGCTATTGGTTAAATGAAGTCATTCTTTAGGTATTTGATAAAATTCGTGTGATAAAAATTTATATTCGGCTTGAGAGGGGAATATTGTTATGATTTTAGCTTACCATAGGTGCAGACTTAATTATTTCCATTTGGAGCGGCCAGGCTAAACAGTGTATACCAAAATTATAAATTGAAAATATTATTTAAAAATTTAGTGACTGTGTAAGGAAAGTAGACGAATCCAGATAAAAAATATTACCTTTACCCAAGCTGAGTTTATTTGGATTCGGTGGCCTCTCAATTAGTTTTAGGGAAGCTCATTTTGAGTTTACTTGGATCTAGTTTGTATAAGGCATATTAGGAGGCAAGCGGTTTTATTCTGAAGCTGCTAATTAGAAGTTTACTCTTGGAATCTTCTGTGTTTAGCGATATCCAAAAGGTGCAGTTGTCAAGGGTTGGTACCGAATATTATTCTGTGATGCCCATACTATTTATATAGCGATAAATTACTTATTTGTGCAGTTGTGTATCAAAATTCATTCTCGTGATGATCGAAAGAGAATTTAGATAAAACAAAAAAAAAAATTAAAGATAAAATATCAATTATAAAGTAATCGTTTCCTGCTATAAGCGTAAATATTTAATTAATTATGTTGCTGACATAAATAGAAGCAACAGCAACAAAAACGAATTGGTAGGGAAATTCTTCAGTTTCAGCACACGAACAATCAAAACCTGAAGAGTACTTTTGGGAGATAAATTATTTGGGTGAGTGTTTTAACAGATTACCGTAATAGTAGGATAATTCTTATATGTTTTTTTCTTACTAAATTAAATTATTTATTTCAACTAAAATCATAAATATATCTATATTAAATAATTATTTTGCTTCAACCATTAAATATTAAAAATTTTAACTTAATTTTGCCATAAATTATACAATCTTTAAAATGAAATAATTGTTCTTTTTTATTGGTATTGTGGATGAAAAGTGTGTTCCTCTTCTTGTTGTTTCAAATGAATGTTTCAATTTGGTGAATGCTTCGTCACAAAACGCATCCCAAATAAATGATTGGCTCTTTTTTAATAATCAAATTAAAGGTTTTGCTATATCAGAATATTTACTTATAAAACGGCGCTAATACCCAGATAACCCTAGAAATGTTTTAATTTGTTTTTGATTTGATGGTTTAGGATAATCTTGAATTGCTGTAATTTTGATTGAGTCTGGTTTAATACCATTTTCAGTTACTATATGCTCAAGGTAAACAATTTTCTTAAAATGTTGGTCCTAATCCAAAAGGCTTAATCCAAAAGGCATTCGTTTGAAATTAAATTGTCCCAACAAAGTTCTAAAAGCAGTTTTTTCTTTATCGGAATCGTCTAAGCGTATCTGATGATATCCATTAGCTAGATCTAAGTCGTAAAATATTTTGATTTACCAAAGTGATATAAAATATCTGAAATAATGGGTAATGGAAATATATCGTTTACTGGCTTCGACCCGACTCTGTGATTTTGTCGTTCAGCATTTGGGATATCTGTTTATCTATTTCCAATTTCGTTGATTCGGGTAATCGATACTGTTTTGTATACGAGTATATAGGATGAGAGTTTGGTTTAATTCGAATTTTATGACGTGTAACGTCCGTTGCTGTAAGTTTGTCTCCCGGAGAATAAAATATGTAAAAATATTTAAAATTTAATTTTGTTCTGCTAGATTAAGATGATCTAAATTTATAGTTGATTTAATTATCTCTAGATGATTGAACTCATCTAAATTAAGTAATTATAGTTTTAAATTTTCTATATCGACGTCAAAATCATTTGTATTAGCGAAACCGTTTGTTATATAAAATTATTTTCGGATTGTACGAGTGAGTTACCTGAATATACTCCACTTATAAGTTCACTCGATAAACAAACATTAATCTTTACTGGAATATTTAAATACAAAGTAAATATTTTTCTGAATGAGCAGGAATGTAAACGAAATAATTTGTAGTTGATTTCAACACAATAAATGTATCATTGAGAGGAAAATTGTAATATCAATAGTCAATGTTATCCACAATGGTCAACTTAATAATTTTGCACAATTTATTTTTAAAAAACTTATGGATGTCCACTATTTTTCATTATGCGTTATAATATTACAATATAAAATTGAATTTTATTTTAAGCAAGCCGTGGCTCCAAACCAAACTTCTACTTCTCTGCATATGATTCAGTAATTGTTGCAAAGAGTTTCCATCATTAAGCTTGCTCCGGCATATAGGTAACCTAAATGATATTAGCGTACAATTAGCGCGACATGTATATCATTGGCTGACAGAATAACTATGGATGCTTTACGTTGCAAGTGATAAATAAATTTGATAGTCTACTACCAACTCTAAGTAGTCTTGAGTTATCGATAAATGGCTTAAAAGATTCCAATTTACTTGACATTGGTATGTTTTTCCGGATTCCAGTATAATGATTACGGCTCCAAAATGTTTAGATCGTGCATGGCTTAGCAATAAACGTTTTCGCTTCAATATTTCAAACATGGATGAGGTGAAGTATTTGGAAGTCGATGTAACTTTAGATTAATGAATCACATGATAGGCTAGTACTCTGATTTTCTTATTATAACTTGAGAATCTATTTAGTTAGATAATGTGTATGAGGTATAAATGATTTTTGCGCATTTCTTCGTTGGTAGAAGGTATTGTTCGGCCAATGCTCGAATGCCTCTGTTTAAACACAATCAAAGGGATTGTCTTGAGTAGCGACATGCCTTCATTGCGCTCGCTCCACATAAGTAAGAATTTCTGAAGTCCTGTTGACGACAATAGTATTCCATTTTGATGGATTCGGCGATAGCCAATCTAAAACGATAGTGGAATCTGTTCAAGCCAACTCCTTAGTGATATCCGGTTTCAATGTTTTTTCAACCATTGAAAGAATTCGAGATAAAAGTTCCCTAATATGGGACATCCCTAATGTGGCAATCGAAATCTGCTTACAGAGTGCCACTTTGTGTTTGGTGATAAAAGTATAATGACGAAATCCTCACTTGACTTGAACATTTGGCCATAAACTACTGATAAATTCCAGAAAGGCGCAATTTTGTTACTTGATTGTTTAAAATACAACTTCATTTAGTTTGACTTCTTCTAAGCTACTGTACAGCTTACTATCTAAATTATCCAAATGAAACTGGATTTCAATCAATATTTCTCCATTGATATAAAGCAAATAATTAACTAGCAACACATACTGATTTAGAGCCATTTATTTTATTTTATTAAGTTGCATTTCATACTCTTGGGTAAACTGAAAGATACATAAGTTTTCGGACAGAGCGGCAAAATAATCATTCCCAGCGCCTGCAATCGAATCAGTTGTAGGTTTTAAGGTGCAAACTGGATAGAGAAACTGTATTTTTTTATCTCACATACAATTTGTTTCAATTGTTACTCATTATATATAATTTGAATTGTGTGAATATTTAATTTGTGGTTAGCTTGCTCCTCCGTATTTTTTTATCAATAAATTATTGACAAAGCATCCCTATAGCTGCACCGCCGATGAGTTTTTTTTGACATTTTTATTTTTAACCTCTTGTTTTAAATGGCAAAATTATTTTGCTTACTTTTGCAGCAAATTCTTTATCAATGGTATCATTTGCAAGTTATTTGCCAGTGTGAATACTACATTTAGAAATTCATCTCCTGTTTTTGAAATGCAGGTAAAATCACGAGAATTCAAAAATATAATTTATTATTGGTTTTAGTTTCGGAAGGAATTCTTCTAACCATCTGGGGTATCATAAATATTTTGTTCCTTATTACTTGGATTTTTGGTCAATATCGAAAGATATACGATTTTACAGCGTAACTTCATTGAAAGTGAGCCAAAAAAAGAATTCATCAATTTGCTTTATTCGGAAATTAAATGTTTAATCCCACGCACTACAAATTGCTCTGTTGCGCTTCCAATCAATAATTATCTTACAATTTCTTCGTTAATGTGGCATTTGAAGTCACTACAATCAAATCTCGTAATTAGTGATTTCGACGATAAAAGGCTCACAATCCATTGCCATTTTTTCGGCCGAATATCATAAACATTTTATAACTTATTTCTTGGATTTTGGTTTCATTATGGAATCGTCGTCAGCCAGACTTGCATCGATATGCACCGATGTAATAATCGAAATGCCATTGTTCTTTATCACCTGGTACAAAACTTGTAAAATGTATGTATTTTTCTTGATAATCGAATTTGAACGGAAGTATCCAAATCGATTCTTTCTTTCTCAAAGTGTTATTGTCTCTCACCACTGATGGAGAGTTATTAAAGCACAATTTCCTAATAAAGTTATTTAAGGTCTATGTGTTCTATAATAAAAAATTAAAAATATTTTAAATTATATGTAACTGTGAGCGTCGAAGGCTCTGTGACTTACTTTTGAAAAAGGCTTGGCAAAATTAGCTTAAAACAACAATTTCAAACAAGCTTCCTCCCATTATAGTTAATCTCTTTCTATCACTCATTTTTAATATTTTTAATTGTGTAGAACACCATTTTTTCCTTCTCATATAATAATTCATTTGGCGTAGAAAATGTCGACAATGCGTTGAGTTTGTAGAATATTTGTTGGCAATGTAGATTATTACTTTTTTGTTGTTTTAATTTCGGTCTCTCAAGGTCAATCTATTTAAATCCTGATAAAAATTACCTTGGTCCAAAAACGATTTTCTCGAGGCTCGAAGCCTCCTGATCAAAACATTCTACTCTTTTTCTGGATGGATGAATAAACGGATGTCTTTACCAACGATATCTCAAGAACGGCTTATGTGATTCTAATTTGTTCACCAATCTTCTTCTATTTTTTATTCGGTGCATTGTAAAGTTGCCGGATCTTTTTCTCAAGGTGGACGGTACCTGCCACAGAAAACCGCCCAAAACCACGCAATTGCTTTACACTTTTCCATTATACTTGTGTAGTAAAGGGTGGTCTAATAAGAGCTTCCGGACGGTTTTTTGAAATAAAACGAATTAAAATCAATTTAATAATCAAAAATTGTATTTGTGACGTAAGTTCGGTTTATGACATTTAATGTTTGAAAATAATTTATTTTAAATGTTGTCCGCGACTGACTCTTAGATGATCCATTCTATGGGTTCAATATTCGAGCACTCTTTCGAGCATTTCGGCCGATATTCGTTAACTATGCGTTATGATTGTTATGATCACTTTTAATGCACACATAGGTTATGGTTTATTGATATAAACAAGTGATTTCTGATACCCCCATAAAAAGCAATCATCCGGCGTTAGATCACAAGATTTTCGAGGCTAATTCACGGATTCGTTTCTTGATATGATGTTCTCTTTAAAATTTTATTTCAATAAATCAATAAAGATTCATTGATCATTGCTCTGTAGTTGAGACTGGCGACTTAATTGATTAATTGCGCCCTTCACGTACACTTTCAGCTACAGCAGCAATATTCACAAAAGATCGTCTTGTACGCACTCTTGTCGGTTGATGAATATCCAATAATGAAAAAGTGGTTCGAATTTTATTGATTGTTTGTATGAACACGAACACGAAAACAATTTACTAATTTTTGAAATAAATTTAGTTGATAAATCCACCGTTTTGGCGCTGGGAGCGAATAATTGATTTATTATAGAAAGTGTGACATATCAATAAAAGGGTCTTGAATAATGCCACAAATCATGTGATTAATACTACAAAATACCATTGTGGCGCTGATTACAAATAATTTTTCTCGTTCTGATATTATCTTGCGGCTTACCGTTTTTGGATTTTGGACAAAAGTAAATTCTTTATCAACAATTTATTTCCCAAATACAGAGTTTGGGCACTGGTAGCAAATTGTTTCTTTGGTTACGCATATACAAATATGCATCTCATTTCATTGAAAGATTTTGAAGAATGTTCCTAAACTCATGGACCGATCCATCTTCCATGTCCAGTACTATAGGCTAACATGGTGCAATGCAATGCGCAGAAGGTAACTTAAATCGGTCCTATACCGTACGTCTTCCATTTAGAAGTAAAAATAAAAAATAAATTGAAGCACGCTTGTACTCAAAACCACCGTTGCGGCGCTTTAAACAGTTACATTTAGTTCGTTCCAATAAAATCATGAGACGCATAAAACAATCTTGGATGAGAGGTTTTGGAAAAGTAACAAATTTATTATTAGCACTTTAGTTCACAAATCCATCGCTTTAGCACTTGTGACAAGTTAATACTTTGGTATAGAATAATATACAACATGAACAATTTTTACAAAACCAATGAAGAATCAGAAAAATTTTCTTGACTCATTTTGTAAAGAATTTTTTAGTGGAAATTTTCGAATTTCATTTTATGTCAATTTTCCTGGTTTATGTACCAATACAAACATATATCGATTCCAATCCCCATTCGCAAATTGAAAATTTGTTGGTTCACAAATCAGTTGAATAATATTAAATGAAAGGGTTATTAAATGTTTGGGTTAGTATAAGTAGTAACGTATTTGCTGAATTTGGGTCAAAAATTGTTTCTCGTATATCACTCGGTAAATGCCGTAGAATCAGTAGCTCGCGTGATTTGCATATCGGTAAATAAGCATATACCGGTAGTTTGCTTACTTTTAATCTCGCAGGTGTTTAACCCCTGGTTTAATATACCATAGATACAACACAGTTGTCGATGTAATCCACTTCGAATAGTTAATCAAGGAACTTTTTTGCATGCAATATATTTGTTGGAATGCAATTCTAGTTCGATATTCATAACGTCATATGAGGCTAAACTCGCGGATCTAAAAGCAATTCTCTATTACAAGTCGCACATAGACATCTTTAAAAATGATAATATATCAACCTTCATCATCCAAGTTTAACACATATTTTTGAAGCAAAAGGGTGGCTTACACATATGGCGGCCACACGAATTGGATGTGTGTACAATCAAATATTTGTGCACTTTGGATTTTGAGCGTTTTTATCGAAATTAAATTTGTACTGTGTGCAAGCCGATATTATCCATTCATGAATTTGTGCTTTAGCATTTTATTGCGTGGTGATGATTTTGTTCATTGAAGTACCATGAATCAATGCAGTTTATTTTGACAGCTCTTTATTTGGTTTAAAAGTTTAACGTGTAGCCCTACATTTTATAACGTAGGTTTTTACATTTTTTGGAATATTTCTAAAATTGTACTAAGCCAGCCACATCCAAGAAATATCCAGTTTTTCTTATGATACCGTTTTTCGAGCATAGCAACACACCTTATAAACATAGAGTACGTCATTGCCAAACAGAAAAATTTGAGTTTACATTTTTCAAATGTGAGTTAAAAATGAAGCTCCAAATGGCTCCGTAATGGTTCAATTAATTTAACTAATAGAAACAATCATTTTCGACATTTTCTACATTATCTATACTTTGTCGACGTAATTTTTTTAATTGTTTACGTACATTCTCTTCACATGTAAAATATTAATTATCTACGCGGTTCAGACCGGCGGTGTAGCAATGATCTACAAATCATTATTTGTACTAAAATTAAGCACCTGATAAAATTTTCAAACAAATTGACCACAACACTAATGACTTTTGTCACAATAATTTTAAAATAGAGCTTCAAATTAACCAAATTATTTTTATTTTGTATCAATTGTATTAAATTTAACAAATTGCAAACCAATTATTATATGGTGTGTTAAATAATTGTATTTATTTTTAGAAAAAACATATTACAATTCAGCATGCCCACGAATATTTATTGTCGTTGAAGAACACGCTAAAGTTGCACCACCAGCCCAAATTGCTTCATCTGATGAAGGTGATGGTAAAGCGTAAACAATTTATTAGAAGATAACTAATTCGCTTTTGCTATAAAATGTGGTGTCTGGAAACACCCCCAATGGTCACAATTGAATCCGAAATTCGAACAGTAATATGGAATAAATATTGCTCATCTGCGATGTATCTATCAATAGTTGGAATTTTGCTTCTTTATTGTTAATTTTGTAATGTTAACAAATCAACTGGTTGATCAGACTGAAATATCGGCGATTGTATTACAGAAAGGGAACTAATCGAAAAATCTTATTCCATAAACATGTTCCTAGTAAAAGTTAGAATTTGCCGAATGGAATTATTATGAGCACTATTGGTGGTAAAACATATAAATGCTTATAAAACAGGCGGTAGAGTAAAAAAATAATTATGCATGGCTTTTCAACCGTAGAGGTGGTAAAAGTATACCCCTGTTGGAATTAAGGCTACATTGCTAGTAGCGCATTGTTGTACTTTTCGTAATAATAACTACCACCAACTAACCATCGGATGCCAAAAAATGATAATGATGCTTTTATATAGATTTGGCAACGTTAGACAGTATCTTATAGCAGATCCAGAAAACAAAAACACCGCTGTGCTGGTACTTATTTGTAATTTATCGGTCAAACAATATGTAAGAATGAAGTCCAATGTCGGGTTGCGCGTTACATATAACATGACTCGAAATCAGTTTTATTTGTTAACCTGTAGTTTTTGAAACTTGTAAACACTTTTTATTTGTATCCCATTTTTGGTTTATGTAATGCTCAGTTTTGCCGAAACACGACGGCTGCCCCATCCAAACCCGGCCAAAATTAATGTAATTTTAGGCTGGAAGTTGATTCTATTGCGAAATGGCAGTAAATCATGTCTCAAGTAACAAAAATAAACAAGTATTAGTAGGTGGTAGGTTCCAGTGGTTGCTTACTGCACACTTAGGTCAATTTTTAGGCCCATTGTGATACCACTCATTCACTCCACATCATTAACCCACCTACTTCACCTACTCACACAACTACAGTATACCACCTGCACATTGCAAGCTCCATGTCAACCTGTACATTGACATGGAAGGTGGGTCGGCGCGTAACACGGAATTCTGCACTCCATCAGAGGGTCTTAGTTGTATTTATTAGCATCAAAATAAAGGCTTGGAAGGAATTATTGGTATAATACCAAAAAATTGATCCAGAAGCACAGTGGAACAATTAATGCGTAAAATAATTAATATTAGAACTTGTTACCGTAGAGAACGGGAGAACATAAATGCGAGTGAAAAATCGGGAGCTGGGTTGGACGATGTATACACACCATCATTATGGTATTTTGATAAATTATATTTCCTAAAAGATCAAGAAATGCCAGTAGCGGGAACATCATCAATGGATACGGAAAATTCTATTTTGGTAACTCAAGAATTACAAAAGTAATTATTTAAATATTAATGTATCATATTTATATAATTGATTAGTCTGAATCTGTTTAGAAAGAGAAGAAGCGACCATATTTTCTGAAGGATGGACTTGAAAATTAAATGCTGAACAGCAAATGTTCGCAAAAAAATTAATTGATGAAGTATTATTACTAGGTCAATTAAAAAAACTTGCATTGCCAAAAACTGTATCCACACCAGAAATCAAATGTATGTGTCCACCAGCCAGGTCGAAAACTTCATACAGGAATAGATGGCGTTCTCATATTCCAAGGCAACCACGATTTTTTGTATCTGATGATTCGAATACAGTAACAACATTACCAACCCAAATTAGTTGTTCATCAACTACGTCAGAAACTCCATGTATTGAAACAGTTTCTCGACAATCGAGCACCAAATTCATACTGTAAAAGAGCTTAGTTCGTTTGTTTTAACTAAGAATTCTGTGATTCTGTCATCGGGAGAAATTTGAAACGGAACATATCAAAGCCTACATGATCTTCTGAGTGATGACCAATTTTCTTAGAAATTTTTTTAAAATAATGAATTATTTGAAAATCGTATATTTATTTAACTACAAACATTTCATGAATTTAAAAATTAATTTTTATGTATTGAGTAATTTTAAAACTTCCATAAATTTATTTCTTATACATTTCACGATTTGAATTTTTTGGTATATTGGAATTAAGGCCTAGAAGTGCTTTTTCATGGGAACTTGAAGTTGATGCTGTATTATTGTCAATGTAAAATGTCCCCTGTTTCTTTTTTTAAATAATTATGAAGATAAAAACACGACAATACGACAGTTATACCTTTTCCCGGACTTAGATTTATTGTTGTATGAAGTAGCCAAAATCGCGATGATAAAATGCCAAATGCGTTTTTTACTCTTACTCTGCCTGAACTTAATTTCTTGTTGAAATGTTACTCGTCGATTATGAGATTATCATGAGCACATGGCTTCATCAAGTCTGGTCTTATTGAGAATGCTTCGTCGCCAACAAAAACAAATGGTAGATAATGGGCATCAAGAAACGGAGCGGAGGGATCTGGCAAACCAATTTATTCATTATTTAGTTTTTTGAAAAATTTTGTGTTTGACAAAACTCATCCGTCGAAAATTCTTCCATTGGTTCCAACGTCCACCATTAGGATCTCAGACTCGGCGTTAGCTATCGCCATCAGGACTACACTAAATGTCTTTTTATAATTGAAATAAAAATATCCTGATTTTGACGGCTTCTTAATGTGGATATGTTTGCCATCTATGGTTCCTAGGCAGTTCTGGAATCCAGTTTTTTCAAAACTATTTCTTTCCTCGACTTTCCAAATTTCTGCAGTTTTTGGTAATTAAAATAAATGCAAAATTATTGATATTCTAATTATTTAATTCGTTGTAGTACTAAATTAATTGTCTGACATGTTTCAATATCAATTCTTCCGATGGCTTGTGAAACCGTATATGTAAACTTCAAATCCCAGTTGCTAAGAATCTCAACGTAATAGAAAGTCGGGTCTCTATCGAAATTGCATCTCGCATGAACGTGCCCTGTCCGTTTATATAAGGCGAACGCTTTTCCAAAAGATCATTGAAGCAATCTTCATTCATTTGCATATAGTTGTTATAGTCGAACGGGTCTTATCCGCTAACCATTCTTTCTGCCATTTTATTTTTTTCCCATTTTTGTTTTTTTCGTTAGACGATTCGGTAATCACCATTAACGCAACTACGGTATCCATATTTTTAATTTAAATAATCAATTAAAAAAATTTAATGGTAGCTACTATCAAAGCTCAACAAAATTTATTAACTTTCAAAATATTCAATTAAAAAGTGAATTTATCAACCAAGTTGTACAACAAGTTGTATAATGTATGGGCTGCATAATTGCCAGAAAATTCATTTCCTTTTTCTTTATTTTAAGTAGTTTCACAGAAGATAATATTTCAATAAATCGAAATGCCGGGTATAGAAAATTTGTGTATAAAGCTATGCCACTATGTGAAAATTAGACGATAAAACGATTCTTATGAGACAGATAATACTATCAGGTGAGCTAAAGAACATTATCGGATACTTCTGTATTTTGTTGTGGCAAATTACGTCAATTCGTTCGATATGGGTAGTTTTAGTTTAAATATAATGCTAAAATCGTGCTTTATAGGAAAATTCCTGTAAGGTAACACAATCAATGATGACTCAAGTTTCCAAATTGAGAGTAGGGTTATTCTTTTCAGTTTTACTATGTCGATGTTATTAGTTTGCGTAATTATTGTTAGCGTTAGGTTGACACAATTAAATAAATCAAGAACCATTTCAAAATAAAGGTTATAGGTTGAACCACTACAGATTGCAATAGTAAGGTTTACAATTGCTCCAAAAACCAGTTCTTAAAGCAATGAAGTAACAACAAAAACGAATTTTTACAAAAGGTGTAACTCAAACTGCTCAGTTGGCTAAACCACCAAATAAAGAAACTCGAAACGGATAATCCTGCTTTCAATTTGGATAGGACTGGTGACGGTTATTCTTAGGCTATTATTCCCAGGTATAGTCTGAGGTAAGTCCTTGGTAGGTTCTTATACCTTCCAGGTAGGTGCGAAAAGCTCTACGATATCAAGAATTTACGTAAACTAAAATTAATCAAACCAATAAAATCGATTGGAATGGCGAGAACGAACAATCATACCTATCCCCTAGAAATGGAAATGATTCTTGATTTATTTGATTGCGTCAATCTAAATCTAACATTTGCCCATAGTGGAATTTTCCGACAAACTCTACGATATCTAAAATTTATCTTAACTAAAACTACTCAAACCAATAAAATCGATTTGAATTACGAAATCGCGAAGTAATATATCACTACTTTCCGTTTGGAAAGGGCGTTTGGCTCGTATCCTGAGGCTCTCATTTCAACGTTGTGTAATTTTTCTATACATATTACGATTTATTTTCTAAACTATTTATATTAATGCCTATCAAATACTTAACAAAAAAAATAACAAATTTTCTCATATACGTATACGCCATAAATATGTATTGGTTAATTATTTCCCTAAATGTTGCTCTTATAAAAAATCGAGTACAATTAGGCGAAGTAAAATAAAATGTGTAACACAATCGAAACATTCATTTGAAAGTGAGGCTTTAATTGGATAAATATACCCAAATTAAAAATAAAAATGTATTTAAAACAATTGTAAGACACAGCATAAGTGTAATGCATAAAATTGATAAATAATCGGTTCCATATCCTAAAGGGTAAAAATGCTAAATGGTCGGTCCATATGAATAACAAGCAATATCTGCAACAGATGTTGAACGAAACTTCAATGAAAAATTTTGTTCTACAGAAGTCAAAAGTCCCACATATGGACATGGTTTTTTATGATGGCCTTGGTCTGTCCTTTTATACAAAAACGCCAAATGGTCGGTCCCTGGGTTCGGTCATATGTGTAACAAGCAATATCTGCAACATTTGTATTAAAGTACATATCAAGGCCATCATAAAAAACCATGCCTGAAAGTGGGACTTTTGACTTCTGTAGAACAAAATTTTTCATTGAAGTTTCGTGCAACACCTGTTGCAGATATTGCTTGTTATTCGTATGACCGAACCCAGGGACCGACCATTTGGCATATTTGTATTAAAGTACATACCAAGGCCATCATAAAAAACTATGTCTATATACCTATATGGGACTACTTAATTAAATTTAATTATTTATTTATTATAATCAATCATCAATAGATGCCAGTATTCCGCCCAAATGTTTACTATTTACATATTCGCACACATGTATAGTTTTAGTTATTTGGTAGAAATTTGACTTCGGTTTATATCAATGAAATCCCCTAAAGCAACTGAACTCCTGCCCTTTCCTCTAGTTTGCATTCTACGAGAATTCATTTTGTTTACTTTTTCGTGTTTCATTTTTAGTTCATTTTTAAACAAAAATTTAAATACAATATTTAAATTTTATTTTTCTTAAATTAATTTAATGATTTATTGATTTAATGTGTTTTATTTTGTTTTATTTATTTATTTCGTCTCTTTCTATTATAATATAGTAATTTGGCCAAAATTTTCGATTCACAGTGTAATTACACTGAAAAAAAAGACAACATATAATTTAAGTGGAACACTTTTGATTCAATATTTTCTATTATTTTGGAAATGATATTAAAATTAACTGTGAGTTTCATTAAAATAATGTCGAAAACAATAAATTTACAGCAACACCAATGATTTAATACGTAACATCTTTTAATTTATGTTGCAATCATAATCAAAGATAATTACGTTTTAAAATAATGTGTGAAACACTATGGTTTGAAAGGAAAACACTAAAATGCATTGGAATTGAAGTAGAATCAACATTACTTTTCCTGTTTCCTCTTTGATATTCCATAGTAACACGTTTAGAGAACGATCAGTTGCATTGTAATACTTAATGGTGATCCATTTCCAAGTGTTTTTTCAGTGTGTTTTCAGTTGATAGTGACGAATGTGAAAATAGTTTTATACAGCGTGTATATAAAATATGGAAAGTAATATTCCAGCCATTGAAATTGTCGATGGCAAATTATATTTTGATGGACGCACTGTTCAAATTGTGAATTATAACAACAACACGTGTGATGAAATATCGAGCCTTAGTTCACAAGCCATCGTTACAATGGAAGCTTCAGATGAAGAAAAATTAATAAATATTTTAAGTGAATTTTGCCTATTAGAAATTTTACCAGAACTTCAAGGTAAGACACTTTGTTTTAAACTCATATACCTATATTAATTAATATATAAAGCTCATATTGAAAATTTTAATATTAGTGCACGATTTACATACTCGTATTTCAGCTTTGAATACTAATTGTTATTACCGTATTCTTCCTTTCATTAAATTTTAAAGTGATATATGTTTTAATGGTTAAATTGTAGATGTTTTTGTTCGTTTTAAAAGTCATTCTTTATTGTTTTCTGATCGGATTTTATTACCTTGAGCCAGTATTCAAAGCGACGACAAAATTTTAAAGTTTTAGTTTTTGTCAATGAGTGATCAATGAGTGATGATGTGATACTTCTTTCCGAGTTTTGGGTTTCTTTTTTTCTAATTTTTAAAACAATACTAAACTTTTTGTTGCAGCAGAGCCATCTTTCGAGAAAAATTATTTACTTGGCGTAAACTGGAGGTAATTTGAAGATTACTTTTAATTAATTATAACACTCTTCCTAAGTTGGTTTAGATTTAATAATTTTGACAAATAATATTGCTATAGTTCTACAACAATTAGAGCTGCACATAAATAGCTGAAATGTATTTACATTTAAACTTTAAAATAATTAGATATTTGTTGGCACAATTATTCATTTCATAAAAATGGTACGATGTTGTATTATAAACCATTTCAAGAATATACAAATCGATAAATTGGCATTTACTATTGTAGCGGATATACGATCACATAATTTAAAATTCTTTGGACACTCAATGTCACTTCATTTTATGATTTATCATGTATTTTCATATTTTTTATCGTTTAAGTATGGAATTGATGATGAAACCATGTCGACCAATACTAAAATAAGTCAATGGATGAAAGGGAATGAATACAGCAAAACGTTAACAAAATCAACAACATCTGCCAGTCCTTTTTCAAAATTTAGAGTAATATAACTAACATGTATTTTTTAATATTATGAATTCATTTCTGCTCTTTTAAATTTGTAGGAAATTTCCACAATTTTAAACGAAACAGCAGTGGGGAAAAATATGATTAAATACTATGAATCCACCAAACAGCTAACGAATTCTCATAGAAACGATTTAATTCGGCTTATCATGGAAGATATTAATATTAATCATACTCATCTAAAACCATCGGATTTTCCTCACATAATCGATCAAATAATTATGCTTTTCCCATCAGAAAAACATATAACGGTAATGTTACTAAATACGTTTCTGCTTATGTCTTAATCTCAATTCTTAATTATAATCGAACAGGAATACTACTACATACCCCGCCAAGGAAAAAAAATCCCAGCGGTAAACTGTACGGAAAGTACGCAAATAGTAGATGCAAAAAAAGAAAATCGGACATTTCGCCTTGTACTTCACAAAAAATCCGGATTTGGCGATATCACAAAAAGATGCAGGGGAGACTGAAATTGAATTTGATGAATCAATTTTGATGGCGCTTAAAACTGCTCTACAGCGGGAAGTAACAAATTGGGAAGAGGTCAAAGACAAGTGGCAAAAAACGTTTCGTATTCGCCAAAAAGAATTAAAAACCATGTCTATTGTAGAATATTTGTAAAATTGGCCGAAGTATGTCGATAGCAGAGCCCCAGATTTGGTAAATGAAATAAACGTTCATCCTAAAATAAAACAAAATAAAAATAATTTTTCTTATCATTCCAGATTGAAATCGATTTTGATTTAATATATTCAGAAAAAAAACTTTGTCTTTTTGCAAAATGGGAAACATTTAAAACTAAAATTAAACCGTATTATGAAGCAAACATAAATAATTTAGCATGCCAAGAATTGTTCAAAATTTCAAAAAATGTCACGGATTGCGGTATAAGATTTACTTTAAATTTTGTAGAATTTTTGTATAACATTTATTTTTCTTACAGATACAGAAGATTACATTTTAAGCACGCTTCTCAATTCAATTTTACATCCTGCAGCCAGATTTAAGGACAAGGACGGCAAAAATAAAAGAAAAGCGACCATTGCGGATGGCCAAGAATCATTTATATTGCAACTGGAGTGTATAAATGATTATCACCGAAAGATAGCAGACTTAACTTCTAAATATTACTATAGTGGACTAACAATACAGCCACTAATTGTGGTAGAAGGTTCAATTAATTCAAAATTAACTAATTTTTATGTATATTTTGATGGTTCACTATTTCAATTTCCATCATTTATTTACAGTCTCGATACATGCTTCAAAATTTTCCAAATATTTAATTTAAAATATCCGAAAGCTTGCGAAATACCATGGAATTTTATCCAACGTTTCTTTTTTAATATTTCTACAACATTCGATGTTAAATCATCTAGTTTAGTCAGCCTTATGAACCATATGACAAGTTAAAATATTATCATTTTTGAATTTTCATGTGTATGGAATATATTTATAAGTTTAAATCATCATATTTTCCACTATTTACGAATTGAATTTTTTGTATTTTTGAAAACATAGTTTTATTTCATTATTTAATTTTACTTCGATATATATTTTATAATTCATAATGTTTATTTGTTGTAAGTGTTTGAAACTCTACCCGACCTCAACAGTTCTAATACGTCATTATGATCAAACTCATTTAATTTCTGGAAAATCAATCATAATTACATGTAAACAAAATAATTGCAACCAAATTTTTTCAAATTTTTCCACACTTCGAACGCATTTAGATAGATTACATAAAACCAAATATACAGAAAAAACGAATATTCCTGAATCTACCCAGGAACCAAATTCTAATGATATAAATCAAATCCACTTTCCCGAAAGTCATTTCCTAGAACCTGTAAATAAACCGTCCGTTGAAATCGAAAAATTGATAAAAAATCTAAAAAAAAATACTTTATGCTTATCGCTACAACTTTATTCAAATAACAGCATGTCTAGAAAACAAGCTTTAGAAATCCAAAATTTAATTACAAAATTATTATCATTAGTATCAAGTACATTACAGAGTACAGTCGAAGGAGACAAAATAAATGATTTAAATGCCTTCAAAAACATCCTCGATTTTTGTACTGATCCGTTTAAAGATATAAACTCTGAGCATCGACTTTTTAAAATGTTAAAAGAAATAAAATTATTCGAATATCCTAATACTTTTGTTATTAGTAATACAGTTTCAGAAACTGTGTTATCAGGGATTCCTACATTAGCTCCTAAAACTACAAACATTTACATTATACCTTTAGTTTTCCAATTCAAATCTATTTTTGAGTTTCCACATATTTTAAAGCAAACTTTAAATAATACGAATCAATATGTCAATGCAAATAATTGACCGAATTTTGCATCAGCTGAGCTTTTTAAACTCAAAAAAGAGAAATTTAAAGATGATTTGGTCATACCGTACGTATTATATACTGATGATTTCCAAATTAATAATGCATTGGGAAGCCATTGTTCTTCAATATGCGGATTTTATTATTTTTTTCCCACAATGCCACAACATTTATTATCCAAGTTAGATTTAATTTTTCACTACGCATTCATTGGTACTGGTAATATGAAAAAATTTGGCAACGATAAATCATTTCACCACTTAGTACAACAGTTAAAAGAACTGGAAGACGGCATTAACATTAAGACCCCAGAGGGGACGTTTAAAATTCGTTTAATTTTAGGCGTAATAATTGGAGATAATTTAGGTATGAATAGCATTCTAGGATTCGTGCAATCATTCAATTCTAAAAGATTTTGTCGTGCTTGTAGAAGAACCTCTAAAGATTCAAAAACTGATGTATCTGAAGTAGAATCGTTTTTGAGAAATAATGATAACTATATGGAAGACTTAGCAATAAATAATTTTAAGGAAACTGGAATCAAGAGTAGTTGCTTTTTTGATATATTAGAAAGTTTTAATGCCCACGAGAATTTTTGTTTTGATCTAATGCACGATATTTATGAGAGAGTTTGTCGATATGATATTAGTAACATATTGTTAGGTTTAATAGACAATAATATACTATCAGTAGATGTTTTAAATAGTAGAAAAAAACTATTCCAATTTGGTGAAATAGAAATTGGAAATGTTTCACCAGATATCGAAATAACTAAATTAAGAACGTGCAACTTAAAAATGTCTGCAAGTGAAATGATGTGCTTCGTGCATTTTTTACCTTTAATGATAGGTGATTTAATCCATCAAGAAAATATTCACTGGAAACTATTGACATTGTTAATTCAAATTATTGATTTACTACAACAATCACAATATTCTCTAAATGAACTAAACAATTTAAAACTTTTAATTGAAAATCATAATGCTCTATACATCCAGCTTTATGGACCAACACTTAAACCAAAGCATCATTTTTTGGTCCATTACGTTACAGCCATTAAACGATGTGGCCCTTTAAAGTATCTTTGAGCGATGCGATTCGAAGCCAAACACAAGGAATCGAAAATGTATATGCATAATATAACTTCCAGACTAAATCCGTCTTATTCATTAGCTGTTAAATCGGGTTTAAAATTTTCTCAAATATTAATCAAGTATGAAAATGGCTTCGAAAATTATTGTGATTTCAAACAGTTTAAAATAAAAGATCTATCAGTAGAAGAATACTTTTCAAGAATAATTGACGTTAATAAAATTAACTATAAATATATAAAAACGTGTGAGTCATCAGTGATTTATAAAGGAACGGAATATAAACCTAACTATTATTTAGTAAGATGTATTAAAGACGATTTTCAGTTGTATAAAATAAAATCGATTATGTATGAAGATGATCTTTTAATACTTTGCTATTTAATCAATATAAATAAATTTGACTCTCATTTTCAGTCTTATGAAGTAGGAAATATTTGTATTGATAAATTATATATTAAAGAAATTAATTTTTTCACTAGTCCACCATTACATATTTACTCCATTAATAATGGGAAATCGTATATTAGAAATAAGTTTATATGAAATAGAATGTAAAAATATACGTATATATGTATGTTTATAATAATAAATTTATGAATTAACGAAATGAAAGCATTGTTGTTGTGTTTGTTTTATTGCAATATAAGGACGATAAATAGTAACGGACCAGGGAAAGTAAATTTGAATAAATTGAACACATTACCCATTTATTTCAAATACAGTATTTGTTTGATTTAATATGAAATGTGCTTCTATTTAAAGTTTTAAATGATTTAAATTAAAGTTGCCACTACTTTAATGTAATTTCTCAACGTATTTTTAAAGTAATGTCTTAATTGATTCAAATCTTTCGCAGTTTAATATTAATGTTGGCCACACATTGTATCACATTAAAACATGTTTGTTCAACATATATTTCAAAAGTATAAACACATTAAATCAAACTCTTCATTAATAAAAATAAAGAAGGCATTTTTCGAATTTAAGTTGTTTAATTAAAATATATTATTAAAAGTTTTCGTCATTAAAATGAATAAAATCCACTTTAACTGGTTATCGTATGGAATTTACTTTAATTTATATTTGTTTTTGTTGAATTTACGTTGATTTTTCTCTCAGTGTACTAATACATGTTCAGTATTAAATTTTTTTTATTGGATTTGTATATGTACACAGGATTTTTCACTTCACAACGGTATGACGAACCGTCAGTAAATATATAAAATGTCAGGACTGCATCAATATTGATTTTCACAATGGTTATTATGGGTTAAATTGTAATATTTAGAATGAACTAAACAAACAGCAACCACGCTAATTGTCATTTATATAGGTACATAAAATTATTCACGTATTGACTTGTTATTATTATTTATACTGAAATAAGGTAAAGTTTTAAGATAAAGTTAAATTTATTTTTGAAATTATCGGATTTTTGATAAAACCAATAATTTTAAAATATTATTTAAAATTTTCCAAATTTAAGTATCTAATTAAATTAAAAGGGTTAATTACAATATTTTCGTATTACTATAAACAAAATTTTTTGCAGCAATAACTATTTTTGGCACAACAGTTCTAAATTTTCGGCTTGGAAGCTATATATTACAAATAATTACAAATAATTGTACTGAAATTATCCAACTGATAGTTTTAAAGTAGTGTTAAAATTATTTTCAATATTTAGAAAATAACAACAACAAATTTGCCCAAAACAACAAGTTGAATACAAATTCAACTTAAAAAACTGCAACTACATACGTTAAATATTATCGTTTATCTGTAAATTAGATTATTCACGTATTGACAACAACAACATTTTTGACAACAACAACTATTTTTTGAAAAAAGGCGACATTTTTCATTGTCAACATTAGTTATATTTTACAAATAAATTTTAATGTTGAAAATATTCAACCTGACAAGTACCTGGAAAGATTGTACAAAAACAATAATTTTAAAACATTATCATTTAATTTTCCGAATAAATATTAATTTTTATTATTTGTATTAATCTTAACAAATTGGAACTTCGTAAATTGCCTATTACGGGTAAATGAGATTATTCATTGCTGACAACAACAATATTTCTTGACAACAACAACTATTTCTGAGTTAAATTACATTTGGATAATTCGGAAATTATAGCAACAAAAACTTTTAATGAAAACAACTATTTGAAATCATTAGCTTTAAATTTTACGACAAATATAGTTATTTTTATAAGGTGTAATTTAGATTATTCAAGTAGTCAAAGCAAAATTGTAAAAAAATTTTGAATGAGTGCCAACCATGTAGAAGGTTTACATTGAGACAAAGTTACCTGCAGATTCTACCTAGACACAAGTACATGATATAAGACGCTGAACAACAATTTTTAATAAGTTGAATTAAATATAAATTATTTATAATTCCAAAACATTAATGTACTGTACTCGTATAAGCTAAATGCACAAGAAGAGATATACCTTGAAACAAAAGTATAAGTTATTATCTTGAATGCGAAGATAAAACTGTTTCTGCATCATATTTATACGAGTACGGTCTCGAAACAATATTATTTTCAAGAAGGTGAATAAAACAAAAGCGAGATTTTTTATTTTCTTAAAGAATGGGTGTGTGTGTGTGTGTGTGTGAAGAACTCTGTATGTTTTGCTTTTAGAGGAACAAGGCTAGTAGGTCAGTACAATTTGAATTTTTATTTCTCTGTATGAGCTTGAATTAAATTATATACGTAGATACATAATCTTTTAGCATGTTATGATACGACCAAGAAAGATACAAGAATACGAATAAATGTTGCAATTTGTTATTGGTTTTATTTCTTAGTACGTAAAATTATTCAAACCAAGCTTTTATTTGGTATGATGTGATTGAATGCAGATGTGATGAAAATATTTATTTTGTCTTTTAACAATATTGTTTTATGCATGAAGGCAACTGTCAATATTTACCAAAATTTTATTATACCTTCTGGTAGTTTATTTAAACTTGATTTAAAAACCAATTTGTCTGATTACGGTTAAATATTATTGTTTTTATAAATTTCGAATTTATAAATAATTTTATTTAGTATGGGTGGCGATTTTCCTTTAAATTTTTAAATACTGTACGAGAAAATAATTGAAATAATTGTTAGGTCGGCTCAATCGATTTATTGGTGATGTAGAAGAAGACCTGTATATGATTATCATAATTACTGCGATTGTTCCCCAGCGATGAAAACCTATTAATTGTGGTAGTTGTTACAGATATTAATTTTTATGTGACTGAATAAAAAACACCTTTAGCAGGCTGGAATGGATGCAATTATACGCAAATATAAGTTAACAGAGAATTTGCCTAAATGATTATTTATAAAATTGTTGTACATAGAGAAAAAAATTGTATTTCTCCTCAAGCAAATCGACATGAAAAAAGGAATACGAAAAATTAAAAATACGGGGGTTAACTACCCACTTCCACAAACACAAACATTGTGTCGTAATACCATACGCGAAGGAGGAGGAGCAGCGGACTTCAGCGCAAATTTACAGCGAAGCAACATTTTAGTCATTTATGTCAAGTGAAATGATTGACATAATTCCACGGTAAACAAATCAGAAAGGTCACATAATTACTGACATTTTCAACAATCAGTTATTGGTAAAGTTTCCTGATTTGATTAAAAGACCAAATAAAAAAAATGTAAGCCGTTTACGCCATAAGAATTTGTTTCATTTTCGGGAATCTTAATTGAAGCAGGGGTCCTCAAATCGATTAATGAGCATATATCAGAACTGTGGAAGATAAGCTTTTTGCCTCTTACTTAAGCATCAATGTGCTTTAGGAAGTTTCAAAGATTTATCCAACAATGAAAATACTCGTGCTGACCGTGTAAAAAGTGATAAGGCTGCTCAAATACGTGACCTTTGGCTTATGCTGAGTAATAATTTACAAAAAGATTACAAACCTTATGAATGCTTTATTGTGGACGAGCAATTGTTTCCATACAGAGGACACATAAAATTCACCCAGTACATACTTTCAAAGCCAGCCAAGTATGGCATAAATAAAAAGGGGAAATTTATACTGGAAAGCCTCCAGATGGTGTACGCCACACAAACGTCGGCGAATATATTATTTTTGATCTCGTAGCTGGTTATAAAGGATTAGGTAGAAATATAACTACTGATAATTGTTTTATCGCATTGAAATTGGCTCGTGCACTAAAGTCATGGAACATGACCTTACGTCCCGAAAAGAAGTGAATGAATGAATCCTTAATGCTTTGTCGAATACTATAACTGCGAAGCCGGTAATTATTAACTACGACAATAGAACGAAAGGTAGAGTAGACATGACAGAAAACATGTTGATGGCAGCATATACACAGTAAACCGGAGAACTAATCGCTGGCCACTTGCAATGTTTTATAACATGATCGACGTTGCGGCCTTAGCCAGTGTATGTTGTATACATGGAACATAATCAACATTTAAAGAAAACAAATCGTCGCAGACAAGTTGTGATGGATCTATCGGGACAATTGAGCATGCCTTCAGTTGAAACACGGTTAACAACCTCATCTCATGTAATTGGAAATCGTTTCACACGTAATGAAATAGAATTAGTCCTGTGAAAGCGCTGTTTCCCTAATCAGTGGCACCAAGAGGAAACATTGGTACTCAATCGAATTCTGGACCGGCTGCTGTCGTAGGACGATGTTCCATTTGCTCTGAGGGAAATTGAAAAAATCGAAAGACTTGAAAAAGCTGTTTTAATTGTGGAAAACCTGTTTGCACGTGAATAAACCGACATGTAGTAAATGCAATTAAATAAATATATTATTTCTTACAAGATTTATTTAAATTTTTCATTATGAAAGTTAACGTTTTCTTGCAAAACAATATGGGTACAAATGTACCCATTCCAGTATGCTGAGGGTGTAAAAAGTGTAATGCCTATTGTAAGGAGGAAAACGTGGCAATTTTTTAGCCAATATTTTAATTAATTTGATAGTTTGAACTGTTTAAAGATGTCAGAGATTTTCAGCCACCTACGTAAACTGTGTCATAAAAAAAATTAGAGTAAAATATACATTTGGGTACAATTGTACCCCTTCCGTCACATAAAGGTTAATGTTGAATATTAGTGTGGATTGACACCAAAAAAGGCAAAAGTAAAAGTTAAAATGAATTATTACTATTCTCAGGTCATGAATTTACTATATAAATCATTGAGTGAATGAATGAATTTTATAATCATCAAAACAAGCATTTTATGTAAATGTAAAAGTTAAGCTTACTCTCCTTATTTTTGTTCCCTTACTGCAACATTTTCGGCCCAATTCATTTTTCCAAAATTAAACCGAAAATAAGCATGTAAAGTTACCCATGTTTTTCATCCCAGTAATTTGGTTTATTATTATTTACACGAAACTATTCTATTCCATCCCAATTTTTTAATTGTATACCTCTATAAGACGGTTTACATTATAAACACAACAACAAATTATCCCATCCCATTTTTATTTATTTATTTGTTGTCCATGTAAAACAAATTCATACTTGGAAATAATGAAATTGGTTTTGGCAATATTAATTTTGTATATTTTAGTTCGAGATAACAACACGCCACAATATAAGCTTGAACTATTAAGGGTAACTTATAATGAGGACCCTAGTGCCAGCAATATGCTAGGATTTGCACAATCCTCCAGCTTCGATATTGTCCAACATAAATTTATATGAAAATTGTCTATAACTTAAAAACCCTTAATGGGCCAGAAATAGCGGCTCATGTTTCGAAATGGTATGTAATAGAGTGATTGCGGATCAAGTGGCCAGTGCCAGCCGGATGTTCAAATTTGAGTAAATGACCAAGTTCCAAAATCTCAAGTTAATTTAAATAAAAATGAATATCTCTTAAGAACTTTCAAATCTTTCGCAATTATTTGTCCTCCAATTCTTTCGCAGTTTCCTTTTCACATTCTTCCTTAACCCATTTTCTGCCGCTGCTCGATTTTTCGACCAACAACTTTGTTATTTTTTCTATCTATTCACAGTTATATTTCTCGTATTGTATTAAAACGTTTGTATTAAAATAAAGTTTAACCTTAATCAAATTATTTACATTTCCTAGAGCACTACCAAGTAGAAAAATGTCCTTTTTGTAGAGGTATTTGTAAATCGTTAGTGAAAATATAAAAAAAAAAATATTACTATTCGTAGTGTATTGCATCGTTAAAAGAAAGGTATAAGTAACGTAAAATGGAAAATTTTAATTTTTTTAAGTAAAACGGGAAACCCCAAGCTAAGTTAAAAAATTTGTGGTCGGAAAATCCATTGGCTGTTGAGGGTATAGTTTTAAGTATTATGTGAGAATATTTAATACGTGAAAAATTTACAATTTGGAACTGTTTTTTAATAAATAATTAAATATTTTTGTGGTATGTTGTCCTCCAGAAAACGTTGATTGTGTTACTAATGAAAACGCTATTGACGACGAAGAAGTACCAACTTTTGATCCAAGTGCCTTGAATGAGGTGACCAGTTGTGTTGAATTAGAGTGAGCATCATCTAGGAATGACTATTCTGCTCCTGATGCTGGTCCATCATTTATTTGTCAGTCGTCGACTAGTACATCAAGCAACATTATATCATCAGCCTCGCATGGGAAGTGTACGGATCACTTAAATAATTCGGAAATCCAAAATGGAAACGCGGCAGTACCTTACTCTATAATAGGGCAACCAATCATACACCATTGAACAATATAGTGAAGAGTTTGATCATCGATATGGAACATTTAAGACCACTGCAATTGTTTGAACAATTTTTTTACGATGAACTCATACAACATATACACGTAGAAACAAACAGATACGGGAATAAATTAAATGTGCAACAAGTCCGCTCGGTCGTTAAACTAAAAAGATTCCTAGGAGTTTTATTGATGTAGGATACCACACTCTACCATCAATTGATGATTATTGAAGCACTCGACCTTCGTTGGGAGTAAACATCGTAAAACAGGCTTTATCTAGATCAACATTTAAAACCATAAAGCGTTACCTGCATTTAAGTAACAACAACAATCTGGACGTATCAGATAAATTCGATAAAATAACACCACATTTTAATCTATTGAACCAAAAATTTATTAAATTTGGCGTGTTTAGCCCTCACCTGTTAATAGATGAACAAATGATTCCCTATGTTGGACGCGACTCATGTAAAATGTTTACAAGAGGGAAACCGATCAGATTTGGATATAAACTATGGTGTCTCTGCTCTTCCGATGGATACCTTTTTAAATTTATTCCGTATTTGGGTCCGCGGGTCATTTCAACAGACAGATTGGATAGGTGCAGATATTGCGTTACGACTTCTTGATGTGGTCGAAAATCCAAACACACACGATGTATATTTTGATAGTTTTTTTCATCTTATTATCTAATGTGTCTCCTTTCCGGACGAGGCTTTTTAGCAACGGGCTCTATTCGCATACACTGCTTGAGAGGTGCAGTATTAAAAACTAAAATGCAATACCGTCGTTTGAACAGAGTAGAAAAGAAGTATGTCTCGATTCCTCACGCAAATGTTACTGCAAACTATAATCAGTGGATGGGTGGTGTTGATTTACACGACAACGCAGTTGCTAACTACCGTGTTGCAATCCGAGGTAAAAATGGTGGTGGCCGCTCTGCACTAGTGGACTGAATAGTACAGTAGTCAACGCTTGGAAGCTTTATGACTTGATCGCAAAAGAGCTCAAACGCAAGCCAATGTCTCAAAAAGATTTCAAGATAGAACTTACTGAATCATTGCTACTTACAACTGATTCAGTTCCAGATTCAGCTGAGACTAGTAAACATTCCATGGATACAAAGTACCTCAGCAACATGCCGCGTATCTCCGGAGAACATCACATTGCTAAAACAGATCATGACAAACCACGGCGCTGTCAACAATGTCACAAACACACAATATTTATTTGGCAAAAATGCAACGTGTATTTGCATACTAAATGCTTCCAGAACTATCATGATAAATAAATATTTATTACTGTTATTTTGCTGCCCTATATTATTTGAATAAAACATGAATTTTCCAATAGAATGAATTTTATATGTATCTGTGTATCACGTTCGGCTACTGGTCGATTTTTGACCACTGATTTTCTCGAAAACCGTAAGTCGGATTTTTTTTTCTTGATGAATTCTCAATAAGTATATTGTACTTGCTCTATCATATTAAAGCTCATCAAAAATGTTAATAGATTAAGGGTACCGGCTGGAAATGGATTAAACACTGGCCAAATCGAAGATGAATGGCGATGGGTTCGATGTTGCGAGGGGGGGTCAGGGGGTCATAGTTGCGTTCAATTTTATTACAGATCGTAATAAGATGATGAAAAATTCCATTTTCATCCTATCATAAAAATATGCTAATCCTGTTACAAGGTTGGCACTGAGAAGCTCACCATAGATTGCAATTATCATTGCCAACTCAAAACATAAAGAACCATTTCCGGCCTAGAAAGTTCTTAAGAGATAATTCTTATTAAATTTAACTTGAGATTTTGAAACTTGACCATTTACTCAAATTGGAACATACGGCTGGTGCTGGCCATTTAGTCAGCAGTCACTTAGTTATATATCATTCAGAAATATACATCGCTATTTCCGGCCCATGAAGGGTTTGGAAGCTATTGATGATTTTCACATAAATTTATATGAGGCCATATCGAAGCTTGAAGATTGTGCCAATCCTAACATAAAGCTGGTACTGAGGTGCTCACCATAGTTTGCCTTTATCATTACCAACTCAAAACCTAAGAAATCATTTCCGGCCTAGAAAGTTTTTAAGAGATACAAATTTTTATTTAAACTGACTTGTGATTTTGGAACTTAGCCATTTACTCAATTTTTAGCATACGGCTGGTGCCGGCCATTTGGTCAGCAATCACTCAATTACATACTATTTTGAAACATGAATCGCTATTTCCGGCCCAGTAATGGTTTGGAAGTTATAAACGATTTTCATAAAAATGTATTTGGGGCCATATCGAAGCTGGAAGATTGTGCTACTACTAACATACGGCTGGTACTGAGGTGCTCACCATAGTTTACTCTTATTAATGCCAACTCAAAACCTTAGAAATCCTTTCCGATATAGAAATGTCTTAAGATCGCTATTTCCGGCCCAATAATGGTTTTTAAGTTATAGACGATTTGGATATAAGTTTATATGGGGCCATACCGAAGCTGGAAGATTGTGCCAATCCTAACATACGACTGGCACTAGGGTCCTCATTATAAGTTACCCTTAATAGTTTAAATTAATATTATGGCGTTTTGTTATGTCAATCTTTAAATATTCAAAATTCCTGTTGCCAAAACCCAATTCATTATTTCCAAGTATAAATATGTTGTACATGGACAACAAATAAACGAAAAAAACCGGGATGGGATAATTTGTTGTTGTGTTTATAATTTTAATCGTCTTATAGAGGTATACAGTGTAAAAATTGGAATGGAATAGAATAGTTTTGTGTAAATAATAATAAGAACAATGCCTGGGATGGACGACTGGGATAACTTCACAAGCTTCCCAAAATGACGTTATAAATTTATTTTGAACAGCTCAGGTGGATTGTTTGTTCTAAGCGAAATTTCATACATAAGCTTTTTCCGTAACTTCGGAAGCTCCAGTGATTTTCGAGAAAAAATTGTCCACTTGATGTTGCAACTTTCATAGGAGATTTTTTGTAAATATTTTGATAAATGTATCATTTATGAGAAATACAACGTTCACTTAAATGGTTTTAAAACGGGTTAGTCTTACTTTGCAATAATATCGGTCAAGAGATTAGTTTTCTAAAAGCTTAAGCAAAATTGTCAATTTTTGACAAAAACTGTTTTTCAACAAAACTTGAGGGGACTCGTCATTTTTGACCGAAATCGGTGGCAAATATTTTTAATAGCGGAACATTTGCAAAAAAAATTAATAAATTTGTAACAATTTTTTTGAATTTAAATTTGCAATTAATTTAGCATTTATAATTTTTCTGAATGTAAGCTGGCAGGGCAATTATTAATTAAAATTGTTCATACCAAAATGTTGCTAAATAATCTTAAACTTTTTTAAATGTAAAAAAAATGGGAATTAGCTATGTAACGATTTATTTTTATATGATATTTTTACATTTTAATCATGAAACTTTTTTCGACCTCGATCACTACAGACTTATCTTTTGTCATAATAGCGAAACCTGGAAAAGGGGGTTTCAAAAAACCCACCACAACAATGTAAGAACTCACTTAAACTTCTTTCTAAATCTTTGTCCACCATTACGACCATTAGGGATTGCTTCGGAGAGAATAATGTGTATCATCTCATCTGACTCGAAACTTCTAAGAATTGTCTCGGTTCAAGACGTTGGCTTTCCAACCATTGCAAATCCATAATTTTCCATGCTGCAAAATTTCCGCTTTTGCAATCTTTTGCTTTGTGGCACACATGGCCACACCTGTAGTAAAGGTTAAAGTTCATCATCATTTTCCATGAGGCCAATCTGTGACTGGGTTAATAGATTTTACAGCTCCTCGCTGGGCTTACTACTTGATGAATACGTGTGGGATGAATTCGTATAGATCTAATCTGACAGTATATTAGATATTAATAACGACTGTGATATTTGACCGTGCAGTGCAGATGTAATGGTTACTTGCGATCATTGAATACAACTTCTGCTTAACGCATTTTTTATTTCATTACGTGCTTTCGTACTTAAATCAAATCCTAGTTTAATCTAGCAAGTGTTGATTTCAAAAAGGTGTCCTCGAGTCGTGCAAGTTTACAGCGATGCTCGTTTGTGCATGGTTATGAAGGAGAGAAATACTGAAAGGCTGTAATACTAGGATCATGTCACAACATTACTAAAACACACACACAAATATAGTAGCATACACCGATATATTCATCAGGTTACCATGAAAAATAAAACCGTTCTAGCAGGAAGAACAGTGGATAATTTTAGGTCTGATTGTGGATGATCGAGGTCTTGAAGGTTCCACAACTCATTAATGTATCACAGGTTAACTGGCCCAGGAACTCATAAATTTTATGAAGAAACATAATAGGAACATTTTGTCAGGGTTGATGGCATCTATTTGGATATATTGAAATACGGGCGGAAAACTGTGTTTGTGAACTGTTTTTGCTACATTATTGGTTTAGTATAATGAAATAAAATCTTGCATAACTAATTGAAGTTGTTACTCGATGTGTTCTGTCTACAAAAACACACTTATCCTATGTGAAGTTTTAAAAATTTAACGTTGCGGAACTTTGCTAAAACTGTAGTGTAAATTCAGTATTTTTAAATTAAATCCAGAAAACCAGGAGAGTTCTCAAACAGAAGAGATTCGAATCCGGTACCTCTCGATCCAAACGGCAAAGCTTTACTTACTGTGCTGTTTGGTTGGTAACTGGCTTTTCAAAATACTTGCAAAAGTCAAAAAGCTTCTTTGGAAACGGCTACGTAAACCGAATTCAGCCAAAATTCACCGGGGTCTCCAATTTTTGGAAAAGGCGCAAATAACAATTTTTAATTCGATCCACTTGCGTATTATGAATTATTATGAATTTTTGTAAATTTAGAATTTTCCAGCACCATCTCTTCTTCTGAATTATTGGGTAATATAAGAACAAAATCTTATATTAGCAAATACTTGCGTATTAGAAATTATTACGAATTTATGTATGAAAAAGTTAATGAATGAAATTTTATCCCGATCAATAAAACTTGGCTGTACAGAGGCCAATTTTTTTTTTATTGAAAATAAGTTTTTTCATCCGCATTTTTATGATTTATTATTTGCTATCTGATCTGGGGTTTAAGAAAATCCCACCTCTTTAACGGTTCACTTTTCACGTCCTATCTTAAGCATTGCCTGCCATATCTAAGACATACGGCTTTAGGTCTGGTTTACGTAGAACCACCTGCAGTTTCGCAAAAACTTGAGAACGACTCGACCGATTTGAATGATTCTTCTATTGTTTTGTTCGTCTCAATACAATGCTGGTTTAATAGAAAAAAAACTCGAAAAACCCAAGGAAAACCCAAAAAATTGAATTAAAACGGTTTTTTTAATATAAACTTTGTATAGCCAATTTTTATGTGACAAGTGGTGCAGTGGTCAAAGCTTCGGCACTTGGGTCGGGAGGAACTGGATTCGAATCCCAACGGAGGATGGATTCAAATTAGTATTGTATTTTGTATCCAATTTATTCATTTTATCTATTTACTAGATGACCCCGTGAACTTCGTACCACCTAAAATTGATTTGATTGTAATTCTTCATAAGCGATTATGAATCCCAATCAACCTTCCAACATTATTTCATTGGTATCGGCAATATTGGCCGCACTGGGTATGGTTTAGGTTCCGATTGGTGATTAAATTAAACGCGTTCGTAATTCAAATAAATGCAATGTTTTTTATTTACATGGGAAAGAAAGTTAACATTCAATTCAAAGCTCTGGGGTAAACTACGTTTATCGTTTTATGTTTCGGCGCGTAAACAAACAAAGATGACGACTTGTCGATACACGAACACATAACGTACAGTCGTCCATGTGCCTTGTGATTTGTTGACGATCATCGCGAATGCCAGGCGCACGAGGAATTCTAGCCGTTTGAACTCAAATGGCAAGTCCGTTGGAATCATCGAGATGCGCGGAATCAAAACAGCCTCTCTTTTGTACTTTCCCTTGATAATCGTTGTATCAATGATGTTGTTCATGAGCTTTTTCACAGCATTTAAATAAATAACAACCCACACGTTTCGGAGACACATTTTCCAGCGACAGACTTGACAAAATTCTGGAAATCGTCCTGAACGTTGGCATTTAATAGATCTTCCTGGAAAACATAACGAGATCGATGAAAACAGGGCAAAACCTCAATTAGTAATCGTTTAAATAGCATATTGTAAATCACAACTCACACGCTTCCGGGTCATATTTCCCCATGCCAGAACTATGATCAAATTCTAAAAAACATCAAGGGCTGGGCATTTGATAGATCTTGTTATAAAACATAATGCGTTCGATGAGAACTGATTTAAAAATACTGTAAATCATAACTCACAACTTTCGGGGCCATATTTTCCTAGAACTATGACAAAATTCTGCAAATCATAATGGACACAAAAAAAACATTTAATAGATCTTTCTGGAAAACATAACTAAATCGATGAGGACCGGGAAAAATCTCGATAATTATTTGAATAGCAAACTTACTGTAAACGACAACTAGTACGTTTCAGGGCCATATTTGCCCATGCCAGAACTAAGACAAAATTCTGAAAATAATCATGAGCATTGGCATTTTATAAATCTTCCTGGAAAACATAACGGGATCGATGAGAACCGGGCAAAACTTCGAGTTTTATTCATTTGAATTCCAAACATACTGTAAATCAAAACTGGTACATTTTACTAAAGCAAGAAAAAAAGCTGTTCTAGTTTTATTTTAAAATTTTATTTTAAACTGTTCAGACAGTAAATAACTATAGTTAATTTGCTAAATAGCACCATTCATGTAGATATACTCGTATAGTACTATCCCGGCAGCTGAAAGCGTTCACACGTAAACAGTATAACAGAAAGTGTGGCAATAGTTCCGTCTGAGCATGGTATTACTGTCTCGTGTGTCCGCCCTATAACATTTTTTGGTACAAATATCGCGCTTTCATACGGATGTGAAGTTTTTAACAAAACAACAAAATTAACAAAAACAAACAGTCGGTAAAAGCAATGTTAAAAATGGAAACCTGACAACAGACGGATTTCTTTTAATTTTAACTATTTTCTTTAAATAACCAAAATTTAATTTTGATTGAAATAAAAAAATATTTACAATTTAAAAATATTTACATACTCGTAAGTAAGACAAAACATGTTATGTAATTTAATAATCTTAATAAATTGTAGTATGCACTATTAAATATTCAGTTATATGTACATATATTGGCATAGCAATCAAAACCAGTTGCATAAACGTATATCAAATGATGGCATAAGAGGTGCTCTTTGATATAAAATTGGTCTCATTAAAAGTTTACGAGATTTTCCTATTTGTGGATTTAACATACGTTCCTTTTCTTGAAAACAGTTGCTTACAGCCTGATCCATTTGAAGTTATCCAGGGAGCACCACGAGGAGGTAAGGATCGCGGACTTCGCTCCCCAGTTCGTTTTTTTTGCTTTTTTATTTATTTTTTTATTTTTTTTGTAGTTTTTTTTTAATAATTTTAAAATAAAGTTGTTACAATGACTGTAAAGTTCAGTTGCTTTAGTAATTCAAAGGTAAGATACACAAATTGTACATGCTATTATAAAAAGTAAATAAAAATTCAAATCTTAGATAACCTACTTTGCACATTGGAATCGTTAACGTTTAATTTTTGCAG
This sequence comes from Nephrotoma guestfalica, assembly GCA_963691935.1. Classification (NCBI taxonomy): domain Eukaryota; kingdom Metazoa; phylum Arthropoda; class Insecta; order Diptera; family Tipulidae; genus Nephrotoma; species Nephrotoma guestfalica. The sequence continues at coordinate 201,686,469 of OY829913.1, read as the reverse complement.
TAAAATAAAATTGCAGGATTGACAGAACTTTGATGGGACACCGGCTTTTGATAATTTATCGAGGTCATCATAAATTTCCCAATTATTATTGGTTCTTTGGACAAAGGCGGTATAGTGCTTTAGTATATAACTGTAATTTACGAAGGCTTTTAACAAATAACCTTCGTTGTTCAATTTAATGGTATTTTCTATCTCACAAATTTTGATGTTGTAATTCTCGTTATTATATGACTGATTTTATCAATTTTTAGATTCGCTCCGCAGCTTGAACAAGCAATAGCTCCGAATGTCAATGATTTTTGGATATTACGAATAGTATTTTTATTTACTGAAAAAATATCAAATGGTACATAAGAGCTAAGAGAAATTCGCACTCGTGCCACGTTTTCCACAGTGCGTTTTTGGTAAATTGAGGTTGGTTGAGGTATCATTTTATTTATCAAATACGTGATTTGACACTCTGCATTCAATGTGGTTATATTGTTAACCTTATTTATGCAATTAATCTCTTTGAAAACCATAAACAGTATATCTGTACGTAGCTTATACGTTTCTAATGAAATTTTATTAGAAGTTATTATTTGAATATATAAATCGGAAAAGGTCGTTTTAATTTAATTAAAGTGAAGCCGTAAAAGCTCAATATCCGTCCCTAAACACACCAAAATCTGTGCTAAAGAGTCGAATCCACAGGTATTCACTACCGTAAAAGTCTTATTATCACAAATATTTGAAAACCCATTCTTTAATAGAGGTAGTTTTTGCACATCGAAACCTTTAATAGTAGATTGATTTTTTGCCTCAATTGCAAACAATTTTTTGTTTTCATATCGAGCCAACCCATTCTTACCAAAATGCTTTGTTGAACTATTAGATTGTCTGGCTTTTTTATTCCAGTTCTCTTCAATTAAGCATACTGTCTGGAAGAAAGTTCCGTTTCACGCATCAAAGGTTCTGGCATTTGGATTGATTTTAATTTTTGTTCGCATTTGTATTTTAAAACGTTTACAACTCGTCCAATTTTCATCTGTTTATTTTTCAAGTAGTGATTTTTTTCTACGTTAAACCAATTCTCAATTACAGCATTGGATATGTTACCTTTTACATCAAATCTGATTGAGAAAAAGTTGGCTCATAATATAATGTACGAGAAATACTGTTTAATCGGAAATTTCGCAAAGTCGTGCAAAAGAATTTATTTGGTTTGGAACCACGTTCTACAGCTATTTTACTTTTGACATCTAAATAAATACTTTCAAATCTTAAAAAAAATGCATTATCCTTATTTTCTGGCCATTTGTTAATATTATTGTTTACAATTTCATTGTTCTTGGTATTTTCCAAATCACTATATTGTTCGCTGTAAATTTTTCCTAATGAGATTTTAAATGACTCGTATGCCATTTTGCTACTTTTAGTAATTCTCGGCGAGCACATTATATTACAGTACTGACGGAATAACTCATCAACACATGCCATAGATTTGGCGCCAAGAAATGCACAAAAGAAATCTAAAATTAAATTTCTATGTTCAGCAGGTATATTAGGTAATTTCTTTTTAATTTGAACTGTAATAATATTCACAAAATGCGAACAGCAGATAAAAATTGGCACAATTTGTTTCTTAAATGGTAATCCGTTTCATCCTACAAACCGCATTAATGAGCGCCCAAGACCAATCAACGACAAAATAATATCCTTTTGAATGTTTTTTAATATTTCCCATTTCTTTTTTGACGTCCATTAAAAATTTTGCAATTGTGTATGCGTCATGTTGACATGTTATAAACTCCGCAATCAGAATTATATTGCAATTAATTTTTACAACACACGCATAATACAAAATTCGATTATGTTTGTGTTCTCTATGACATGTTGAAATTTTTATCATGCTGTCGGTAGCATCAAAATGGAACGCCCGAATGCTGTCTTGCACCAATAGTGCCATTTGGAGATCTCTGATAAGAACTACTTGTAGAGGAGCGGAAACTGAATAAATATAGCGGTTGTCGGTACGTTGCATACAGCATTGAAAAAAAATGTCGACTAAGTCACAATCCTGAACCAAATCACCTTGTTTTAAAATCTTCCGATTTTATTTTTTTCAATACATCATATCTTGTGTGTATATCTTGTGTGTTATACAACTTTACATCGGTTCCGCTTACTAAATCTAAATAAATATTATGCGCACTTTTATTCTATACGTGAATAATTTCTTTTTCACTTCCTTGTGTAAATACCAACATTCGGTTGGGTTTCAAAATTTCAAATTTATATTTGAAATTTCAAATTTATTTATTATATTTTTACACATTCAGTGTAAATTATCCTTACATGCTCGGTAAATTACAATTTTTTTATTTTTTTTTTAAATACGGATTGCATTTTTTATCAAGTATCAAGATGTTCAGACACTGGAACTGAGAATTACAGGTTCCATTCCTTAGAGATATATTGATCATCATGTTCATTCAATAATAATTGATTATTACTTTCTTGTTCTTCGATTTTATCCGTCAAATTAAACTCAGTATTGCTAAACTTGGATTGCATTTCAGTTACCTGATCAATAAATTCGAACACAATGCCACTTGAAACGTGTTTATTATTTCGATTCAATACTAAATCAAAATCAATTCCGTTAGTCTCTCCACATTTTGAAATAACTTCTTCATTCTCAGAAGAGAAAACATTGGATTTTAGTTCTCTCTTATTTTTGCAAGGAACATGTTTCACAAACTTTTCTTTCCTGTTTTACCAGATACAGCAAAGGTTTTACAAATTTTTGGGTGTGTTCCTAATATATCATTTTGCAAAGTTTATCCATTTCTGGTGTCCTAGAACGCGAAATCGCCAAAATATTCTATGGGATGCGATGCATTAACAAATGGGGAAACCTCGTAGTTTTTCGATGAGGCCAATTTTATTTCAAAGAGCACCTCTAATGCCATCATTTGATACTAGCCACTACTCGGTAGAATCTCTGTGATCTGGCCAATAATTAATACAGCGAAACCCAAAAATCGCCAAAATATTCTATGCGATGCGATGCATTAATAAATTGGAAAATCTCGTAGTTTTTCGATGAGACCAATTTTATATCAAAGATCATCTCTAATGCCATCATTTGATACTAGCCACTACTCGGTAGAATCTCTGTGGTCTGGCCAATAATTAATACAGCGAAACCCAAAAATCGCCGAAATATTCTATGCGGTCCGATTTTCCAGCGCATTAACAAATGGGAAAATCTCGTAGTTTTTTGATGAGGCCAATTTTGTTTCAAAGAGCACCTCTAATGCCATCATTCGATATGCAACTGGTTTTGATTGCTATGCCAATATACATATAACTGAATATTTAATAGTGCATAGTACAATTTATTAAGATTATTAAATTACATAAAATGTTTTGTCTTATTTATGTAAATATTTTTAAATTGTAAATTTTTTTTATTTCAATCAAAATTAAGTTTTGGTTATTTAAAGAAAATAGTTAAAATTAAAAGTAAACCGTCTGTTATCAGGTTTCCATTTTTAACATTGCTTTTACCGACTGTTGGTTTTTGTTAATTTAACAGATTTGTTTTTTGTTAATTTTGTTGTTTTGTTAAAAACTTCACATCCGTGATTTCATACCGATAATTTACGTAAATAAAGTGATACTAATTTATAATTTTTCAATTATTAACACTTTATGCATCTGGACATCTGCAATCAGATATAAATACTTTGTATTACATACTGCTTGAATTTTGCAATTGCCAATCTGTAGTAAGTTCTTATTTAGAGGAAGAGTGTACATTCTGTCTAGAGTACAGTCGAATCTTATTTCTGAATGAACCTTCACTTCAGTTGCTCCTGTTCGCCATCGCAAAGCAAGATTTCCCAGATTGAATAGTAGAAAGTAAAGTTGATGGTGGATGGTGTTTCAATAAATGAAATTAATATTTGATAGAGCTAACCGAGAAATATAGTGAAATTGATGGTTACTTTGGAAATCTTCAGCTAAGTTCAGTTTAAGAAGGTTTTTGTGTTTAATTTTAATTTAGATTTTTTAATTTGTTTGTTTGTCTAATTTCCATATTGTTTTTAGATAGGAGTCTCGTTAAAATATCGTTTGACCTGAATGTTTGCTTTTTTGTTGATATCACTAACACTAGCATACATAGGATTTCTTTAGGAAATATTCCACGGCTGTGTGTACGAGTGTGAAATTTTTCCTAAATCTTTCGTAAAAAATGTTTACACTTAGGATAGGTTTAGAAAATATTTAACGCGCATATTTTTAAGTGGTGATTGTTGTGCAGATGAAGTTTTATTTAGAATAGTCAATTCGTCTGTACTGTAAAGGTTCCAAATTTTGGTGAAGAATTTTTTTTTATCAAAACTCGTCATTTGCGGAACTTGAATGGAATAATATTGTTGCAAAATTAATTTAAAATTTTTAAGTTCGTTTATCGTTTTTCTTTTAAAAAAGCTCTGGAGCTTTTGAAACTACTACTTCCAGTGGACAAATTTCAATGAAAAATATTGGTATTTTCTCATTTCTGCGAAAGGCTTAAGTTTGAAGTTTCAATCCGATCAGCCAATTCGTCTGGGCTGAAGAGGCGCTGCAGGCATTTGGTCAGCACGGAATAAACGGTAAATCTGCAAAACTCTCAATGTCAATTTTTTCATTATAACTATGAGTATACTATGTTTTACTACGTAAAGAAAGTAAAATTCTTTCGGAATTTTGTATGCACTTTCAGAAACTCCGGTTCTGGTCCACTTACGTTATATTTACAAGAATTTTACTATTTATGTAACAACAATTAATATTTAAAAAGTTGTAGTAAAACAAAACCAGAATGAATCAAAAATATCAAAAAATTTACCTGTACCATGGGTTGATATTTGTAATATAATTATCTTGGAATTAAACTTAACTAAAGAAAACAAACAATAACAAATTTTTTAAAGACTGAAAGACATATGTAAATTTGTAATAGGTCGTCTTTTTCCGCACCATCACTAATAAATTTATAAATTCTATAAAATTAAGGTTTTAAAAAAGTCAAAAAAAATTTAATTAAAAAGTCATTTAAATTCAGTGTGAAGGTGTTAAGCAAAAATTGAATGTATGTGTTCAAGCCAAATAATCGTTTTGTCCATCCGTCTGAATTTAACCCGAGATAATTTTTCTGTGAAATAATTATTCATCGTTTTTTGTGTCGAAAAGGTTTGTCTGGATATAACACAATTAAGCTACTTATTTTTGGAAGTTGTGTTTGGGTAACACGTACTGTATGTAATTAAGAAAGCTTTCGTAAAAGAAAGTAAAATTATCTCAATCTTATGTATTGCATACGCTTTAGGCGATTTAATATTTATTTTTGTATGGAGAAAGTAGAAACTTTCTTCGAGTATGGTTCTAAGTCTTATCAATAGAGACCACTAGATGCAAGATTATTATTATTTTATTAATTATAATATTCATGTTAATATGTAAATTAATTTAAACACGTTTCTTAAAAGTCCATAAATTTCATTTTAATTTTAATTAGACTATAAATAGAAATTTTCGAAATAAAAAATCGTGTAGACAATAAAATTAAATATATACGCAGCAAACATCAAAATGCTTAATTTGCATAAGTCGCTGCAACGCACGATTAGCTGGGTATATTTGTCACAAACTGGAACCATCAATCGAATATTAATCAAATCGATTCAATAATTTGAGTTTATTATTAATCACAGAGAAACACTAGATTTAATGTCTTATATTTTACTCACATGAAACAAAATCAGTTTTTTTAAAAGCATAAATACATATCTGAATAATTAAAAACTATCATACACAAAAAATAGTATGATAAAAAAGAAATGGAAAAGATTTTATTAACAATTCAATAGCAAAAACGACAAAAATTCATTTAAAATTAAGTTCCGGATATGAAAATTTTTTTTAAATAAAAAAAACCAATTTTAAATCAATTTCTATTTCACTATTTTTCTACACCTTATCACCAGCAGGAGAACCGCAAAACTTTACAACAATAACGGTCAAATTTAAACATCCGCCGTGTCGGGTCATTCAACTAAGTGCAGTGTACAGCAAAAGGTGGATATTATCGTCGAAAGAAAACTGATTGAACAAAATAAAATTGAAAATCGAAATGGTTTATTGTTGTTATAAAATAGGACTTAATAAGATGTAAAGCAACAACGTACAATTTAAAGTTCTTTTCCAATTTTATTACGTACGTCGATCTTAAGAAATATTGTGCTATAAGAATATGGGTGTTATAAAAACCAAACGAAAGTGAAATTTTGTAATATGTGGTGCGCGCACACGATTTCGTTGTTGTTTCTGTAAAAGAGAAAATGATAAACCACTTTCATTGGCACCCAAAAACACAAAAAAATACAAAAATTTCTTGCGTTGGTAGCCCAGGTTAATGTACATACATAATTACGGTGAGAACCGATAAAGAATATGCTATAAAATTTATATTACTGCACAAATCAGTAATGTTTTCAACATTTTCCGTGTACATCTTAGGTATGATTGAAATATATCTGTTTAGGCTTTTTGATTTTTAATGGTCATGATCTGTTGATTTTAATGGTAATTTGTTTTATTATAGCAAAATATATTTTAACTGGATAACGACCAATGTTAATTACTAAATAATAAAGCTTACATTATTTTCTCTTATCGTTGGCGTCGTTTGGCATAAAACATGTGTTGGCAAAAAGTTTTGTTGAGGATATTTTTATTAGCAAACCCCCACCTGCGACGTTTTAAAATCAATTAAATAACTGAAAGTGGTTTATTTTGATTACTTTCGCTATTTGGGACCGTTTATTATATCGAATTATTTCATAAATATTATTTCTCGTATTTCACACTGAGGTGTCAAGCTCATCACTAATTAAAACTTTCAAGTTTTAAAGTTTAATATTAGAAGCGCGTGTACAATAAAATATTGAGATTTCTCGTAAATTTTCTACAATCAAATTTATTTGTTACAAGTTCTTCTAATTTATAGAGTTATCCATTTAAACCAAAGAGGACAAAATGATAACAAAAATTTAATTTTTACAAGTCATACAATAAATTATGGCAGCTTTATTTTATTTAAAGTGTTGACCCATTTGATGATGCAATCTTATCTATCGAACAGTAATCTTTAAACTAACTAGTTTTCAATATTATACATTTTATAGCTTTGAAAATTATTTTGAAAAGTAAAATGCAATTTGTTCCTCTACACTGTAACAATGCTAAAATGAAAATTTCAATCTTCGTAAAATACCTTCAATTCATTATCTTCAAGAAAGATATTAATTTGCCAACAAATTGGGACAAACCTGTCCGTTTAAGGTAGCCTAGTTAATACATTCTTTATCACAAATACCTGCATACTCCATGTAAACCTGCGGTTAAAATCATCACCCAACCAAGCCTTTTGCTTTCTGCTTATTTTTCTCATCCTTCCCATTTAAACAAAACCCTAAAATTCCAAGTGAAAAATGTTAATTTGTCATTGAGTCTGTTTAGTATTTCTTATGCTATATTTCGTAATTTTATCAGATTTTTTCAAGTGGAAGATTTCACTGCAAAAATCATTGGAAGCAATTGGAGGTCTATATATCATATGCATAAGTCTCTTGAGAATGCTTGATTGGATGCTTAAAGTTCTTCCACAACGATATTTACCCTGCTGGGCGATAATGTTTACTCTTCAATTACTAAACTATTGCCGTTTACTAAACTTAATATTTTTCTTTTGTGGTGCTTGATGTAGCAGTTGCGAATTTTCAGTTAGAAAATGTATCACTGTAAGGGCACACAATCTTGGTCAGGCAACACTAGATATAATGACCATGAATTCCTTTTTTTCTTAACTCTTTTTTAACTCAATTGTTGGACTTCTAAGTCTCTCAATTGTTGGATTTCTTAGTAAATAGAAATTCATTTAAATTGTATCAAAACATTGCCAATTGTAAAAGTAATCGACGATTAAATTTTTGGTAAATGCTCAAAATTCAAATCAAAATACCGCACTTCCCATAAATTATTTCTATTTTATTTCTTAGTCTGGCTGCCAGTGTTCTGGTTGAACAATATTATCTATTTATGCCATAACACATTTTATCCCATAATTAATCTCAATTCTTAAAATCTTTAGTAAATTGTAAAAGGTTAGGTAACTAAGAAAATACTGCGTTTAAATTGGACCAAAACACCCAGTTTTCCTATAATCGATAATTAAAATTTTGGAAATTGATCAAAATGCTAATCGAAATAAAACACTTCCCATAAATAATCTCCACATTATTTCTTTGTCAGGTTGACAGTTTAAACACTAGGGAAAATAAGCCATCGTATTCTGCCGCAAAAAAGTTAAAATTTTGGCGCAAATTTGCCAAGGGGCACCCTTGTAAGATTTAATTCGGAATAATTCAGTTTTTATAAATAACTTCATTTAAACAATTGACAGTCTAAACACTAGGAATCATAAGGTATTTAATCCAGCCATAAAAAATTTAAATTGTTTTCGCAAATTTACATAGAGAAACCCACTGTTGTTTGCTATAAAACTACCAGTAAGTTTATTAAATTAAATTATTGGAATTAGAGGTTAGGTAATTTGGAAGAAAGTGACGTTTAAATTGAATCAAAACATTAACCTGCTCTACTAAAATCGACGATTGAAATTTTAATAAATGTAGTCAAAATTCTAGTAGAAATACGGCACTTACCATAAATAATTTCCACAATATTTTCTAATCAGATTGGTAGTCTAAACGCTACGTACCAGAAGCTGTCCTATTTTTCCATAACAACATTTCAATTTTTTTTGCAAATTTACCAAAGGAGTTTGCTACATTTTGCCTTTTTCTGCCATAAAATTACCAAATTTTTTTTACAGAATTTCTAGTTAATTATGAAAGGTAACGTAATTTTGAATAAAGTGGAGTTTAAATTGGATCAACACGTTGCCCAGGTTGCCTATAACCGACTATTGAAATTTTCATAAATTATCAAAATTAAAATCGAATTATCGGACTTCCCGTAGTTATATTCCACATTATGTCTTAGTCAGATTGATAGTATTGAAACTAGACACCATAAGCCATCTAATTATGCCATAAATAAAATAATTTATTCTCAAGTTTAAAAAAATGGCCCTTATCTGTTTTCTCGCCATAAAGTAACCATAATATTTATTAAACGTAATTGTTGAAATTCTAAACCACCTGTGAAATTAAATGTAATTTTCAATAGGATGTCTAAACACTAGGGGCCACAAACCATCTAATTCTGCCTTAGCAAAATTTTCAATTTTTTCGCAAATTAACCAACAGGGTTGCTACCATTTGCTGTTTCTTTCCAGTAAGTTATCCAAAAAGTTTTTAAATCCAATTTTGAAGTTCTTAATCAATTGTCAAAGGCTTACTCCACTTCTCATATTTAATTTGAAAAACATTGTTTAGTCAGGTTGACAGTCTAAATGCTAGAAACTTAGAATTCTGCGATCAAAAATTTTCATATTTTCTTGCAAATTAAAATGGTCTCTTTGTTGTAATTTTTGACATAAAATTATGGAAAAAATTTAATTTTAATTCTGGGAATTGTAGATTAATTGTAAAAGATTAAGTAAGTTTGAATAAAGCAAAGTTTAAATTAGATCAAAATATTGACCGTAGTCGTGTGTTTAAATCAAAATATCGCACTTCCCATAAATAATTTCCACATAAATTCTAAGGCACATTCTACCAAATTGCAGTTTTGCCAAATTGGTCTTGCAGTTTTTTGTTGTAAGATTATCCAGCAAATTATTAAGGTTAATTCTTGAAATTCTTCACCAATTGTGAAAGGTTAAGTAATTTTGAATAAAGCGATGATTAAACTTGATCAAAACATTGTCCAGTTTTCCAATAAGACGATTGAAATTTTGGCAAATGATCAAAATTCTAATAGAAATACAGCACGTTCCATAAATATTTTCCTCATTATTTCTTAGTCAGATTAACAAACTTAACACAAGGTATCAAACTATCCAATTGTGCAACAACGAAATTTAAAATTTTTTCTCAAATTTACCAAAGGATACTTACATTTCGCTTCTTTTTTCTGAAAAAAATTATTAATCTCAATTCTGAGAATTCTAAGATTATTGAGGCTGAATATACTATATACCCCTCCCCCGCCCTATACTGTATACCTTAAAGGTAATATTAAATAAAGTGGCATGCAAATTGGAATAACACAACACCCAGTAGTACTATAATCGGCGATTGAAATATTCATAAATGATCCAAATTCAAATCGGAATGCCGAACTTTCAATAAATAATTTTCACTTCCACATCTTTGTGAGGTTGAGTCTAAATAATGGAAACCATAAATTACCTAATTCTGTCTTAATAAATTTGTAAATTTTTTTGGTAAATTTAGCATGAGTTTCCTTCTTGCTGATTTTTTGCCATAAAGTTAACAAAACATTTATTAATCCCACTTTTTAGAATTTTTAATTAATTGTAAAAGGTTAGACAATTATGAACAAGTGGCGTTTCAATAAGATCAAAACATTGCACAGTTTTTCTATATACGACGGCTGAATTTTTGATAAATGATCAAAATCCAAAACACTTACTTAAACATACTTCGCATAACTTATTTAAATTATTTTTTGGTCAGAAACAAAAATTCAGAAAAAATCATAAGCTTTCAAAGAACATTCAAAAGTTCTTGACACCAATCTACTCTGCATAAATGGAAATTAAATAGAATTATTAAAACCCTGAGAGAAATAATACGGGAAAAACAAAATATAGGAATACAGAATTACCGAATTGTGTTCACAGCAACAGAAAAAACTGATTACTCATTGTGGAAGGCAACAAGAAATTTATTAGGAAACCAGATGATCACTGAACCAGAAGTGACTTAGAAAAGGCTATTGCTTTCTCTAACCATCTACAAAAAGTGTTCATCTCAAACGAACAAAATAATGACTGCGTACTACCACAGTTTACGAGGGACGAGTGGAATCCAAATCCAGTCAAATTTAAATGGAAATGCGTCAAAACGTTTATCAAAACAGTATAAATCCTAAGAAAGCGCCAGAACATGATTTAAAAACTGGAATAATTATCAATAAATTACCAGATAGATGCATAAAATATATATCAAATATTTTTAACGCGATTATGAGATGTGAATACTTTCCCCAAAAATGGAAAATATCTCAAATTATAATGATTCCGAAGCCAGGTAAAGGTGAAACCCGTAAAATCTCGTCGTATAAGCCAATAAGTCTACTGCCGATAATTTCACGGCGTTTTAACAAGATACTGCTACAAGAACTAATACCTATATTATCTGAAGGTGGTGTATAATGCCAATTTGAATTTAGAGATCAGCACGGCACAATAGAACAGGTGCATAGAATTGTAAATACAATTAAGCTTGCCTTGTAGAAGAAAATAAATATTGCTCGGCAGTTTTCTTGGATATTGCGCAAGCTTTCGATAAAGTATTGCATGAAGGATTAAATAACAAAATTAAAACTCTTCTGCCTAGAAAATTTCATGCAATTTTTTAAAAGTACTTAGCCCAAATGGTGTTCCAGGCAAAACAAAGTGGTAGTATATTGGGACCTGTGCTACACTTGTTATTCACAGCTGACTTACCAATAACTGAAAAAATCACTTCAACTTTTGCTGATGACACAGCTATATTGTTGTTGTCACACAAAAATCCTCAAACAGCATCGAGTGAATTACATGAACATCTGCACAAAATAAAACAATGAATAAAAACTTGGCCTTCTGGACAAACAAACGTCAAATAACTCGGTCTTTATCTCGATAGAAGATTGACATGGAAAAAGCACATTGAAACAAAACGCATTCAATTAACAATATAATTTTCTAAAATGTACTAGTCGATCGGAAGAAATCGAAACTCTCTCTAGACTGCAAGGTTCTACCATATGGACATATGGTATCCAACTATGGGGCTTAATTAGTGCATCAAATATAGATATTGTAGTAAGACCGCAAGCAAAGATACTTCGTAGCATTACTAATGCCCCATGGCATATTCGAAACAGAAACATCCATAGAGACCTACAAATCAAAATCAAAGAGACAATAAAATCATGCAGTCTAAAAGACCAACTGTAACTGGAATCACATCCTAACGAATTAGCTAGAGAATCACTAAGGCAACCGAAATACAAACGGCTTCGCATGGCAGATCCTCTAGATTTAATAAACTAAGCAATATAACGTTAAGGTTACGGCTTAAGATACAAATATCATAGTTTGAAGAATTTCACATTTCTTGTTAGTTTCGTTTAAGGAGAGATTCACAAGAATAATGCCTATGGCAATAGTCACAAAAAAAAATTCTTGGTCAGGTTGACATCCTAAATACTCGGAACACTATGCTTTCTAATTCAGGTACTAATTGCAGTTTTTTTTCCATAAAATAAACAGAAATGTCCTAAACTTAGTTTTTGGAATGCTTAGTCCATTATACCCCTCCCTTTAAATAATTTCCATATTGTTTATTATTCAGGTTGACAGTTTTAACATTAGAATCATAGTCCAACTAATTCAGCCATAAAAATTATTACATTTTTTTCGCAAATTTACCTTAGTACTTCTTGCTGTTTCTTGCCATAAAAATAATAATAAAAAAAAATTAAGCTGCATTCTAAAAATTCTTATTAACTTTTGGGAAGATTAAATAATTTTGAAGATTGTTGTTGCGCCTCTACGCGAATTACATAATTGTAGACATGTTGGTATCGAAAATAGTGTAGTCAATGGAATTTTGTGTAGACAATTTTCCAAGGACATGTTTTTCATTGTACTCTCATTACGAGGTTGCCATCTTACAGCTCTATCCGGAAACTGATCATTAACAAACCACATTAACTTGAGGTGTAGTCGATTTAAAGTTCTTGGGAATTAGCCAGTGTCTCATAGTGCCTTTTTAATCTGTAAGTACAGGAACAAGCTGAGCCTAAAATAATCGGTTTAAAATAAAATAAAAAATTTCGTACCAGAAAGTGTCGTCAAAGACTTAAACACTATTAAACTTTAATTAATAAGCTTACAAATGGTACCTTGCAGACAGTAGTCCATGATTCCACCTAAATTACTACGATTGGTAAAAACTACAAAATCTTATTTTATTGGATCAATATCGAAGCCTCTTTTATGATATTATATTTAAGTGTTAACATAAATCATAATAGGATCATGATTTTCTTCATGAACATCAAAATTGTATTGCTTATGACTAGACAACGCCGAAAACCAACACCAACAGTAATCAATAATAATGATGACAGAAATCCTTCAAGTAGACAACATTTAGCAAATTTAACAACAACAGGTAATTCAAATATGCTAACTTTGTTTTCATTCAACGTATTTCACAAAGTCGTTGTCAATATTAAAATTGAGGCAGTCGTTTGTGATTGTAGTAAAAGGTACGTACTGCCAAATGAAGCTGCATCGCCGTTTTTCTAAACTTTTCTACTTCGTAACCTTGTTGCGCGATACTAAGTCGAGTAAGATGTAAGAAAAGAGCCTAGAAAATCTTTGGTTAATATTTTCTAAAAACTTGAGGCAGGTAAACAGACTTGCTTGGCAAGGTTGGCATTGGTTCGAGTGAGGTCATTTTTTCAAAAATTGTTTTAAATAAAATATTAAAGTTTCATGAAACTTTAATCGATTAAGATAAGGTTTGGTATGTTGGATGGAAATATCACTCAGTTTAGAGAGTTTTAGTAGAAGTTCTGGAATATGGCCACCTGGGGCGGAACTTGGTCATTTCTTTACCGATTATAACGAGATTGAGTATGTTGGATGGAAATGAGATTCTAAACTGAGTTTTAAATTTGCTTAAGATTCTGTAATCCGCTTCTTCAGAGCGCCTTCGTTTCGTTGTGCATTCATGACCGACAACATTTCTCTCCTACTCAATATCTTACATTGCATTTTTTTAGTTTATCGATGAAAACCCATTCTGCCGGTACCATTTAGTGTTCGTTGGTAAACTGAACCATCTTGTATGAAGATGTTGGTACAACTCTGGTGCCATTATGCCGCAGACGTCCGATATATATATATATATATATATATATATATATATATATATATATATATATATATATATATATATATATATATATATATATATATATATATATATATATATATATGTATATATATACATATATATATATATATATATATATATATATATATATATATATATATATATATATATATATATATATATATATATATATATATATATATCGGAAGGGATAGGATCAATTTTAGCGTGCTTTACTAATATATATATATATATATATATATATATATATATATATATATATATATATGTATATATATATATATATACATATATATATATATATATATATATATATATATATATATATATATATATATATATATATATATATACATATATATATATATATATATATTAGTAAAGCACGCTTAAATTGATCCTATCCCCTCCGATAAATAATTTTCCAGTCTTGTTATGGTTTGGATAATATCGTCTTCAGAAACAAAATCATTTCGCCATGCAAAGCGAAATCAACATCTGTATTATATCTTCCTAAAATATGACAAGATGCCAAGTGTTTTCGTAGATTTTTCACAAGGCAACTATTAACGTTGGTTTCTTAAAATACTGTACGACTGGCTTGAAAAATTGCGACCTCGTAATCCACATGTATACCTTCTGGATTGAGTAGAGTCCAAAGCTCGTTAACAAGTAGAATAATTTTGTAAATGTTTCTACTCATTTATCCGGCAATAAACAAAACAGTATAGGTAAAACTGTACTTCTATATTCTTTCTAGCCAGTATGACGAAAATTTGAGAAAATAGAGGAGGAGAGCGCAAAAAATTGCCATCCATATTATAACTCCTTCACAGGTTCACTCCACGTTGAGTGATATTCCCTGTCAAATATCAGAATATGTTGCGAGTTTGAAGAAACGCTTAAAATTGGTCGGGCTATACTCGTAACGTAAATATCCATCAGGTATATTAATAACTTTGCGAGATTCTGGATTAGCTGGCGCTCTTAAATTATTAATTTTCCTTCTTTGGATATTTCTGCGCATAGTACTGCCACTTG
The DNA here is from genome assembly GCA_963691935.1 of Nephrotoma guestfalica. NCBI lineage: Eukaryota > Metazoa > Arthropoda > Insecta > Diptera > Tipulidae > Nephrotoma > Nephrotoma guestfalica. The sequence continues at coordinate 201,671,266 of OY829913.1, read as the reverse complement.
GAAATATACCTCGTACTGCAGCAAGCATATTTTTAATGACCTTTGCTCTTATTTGCGTCGGATTTTCCATCGATATGTCTGCAGACTATTTCACGGCTGCATTTATTTTTTGAAGAACGACATCTGCAGCATTAGAATGGAAATATACCAATATGAATTAGAATATTCCAATTTAATTTAACTAGATTTCCAACAGCAGCAAGCAGTATCCCACAAATTGGGGTAGTTTTGAAACGTTATTTTTAATACATAAATATCTGCCTAGATAAGGGAAATATAAACCGAGAAAAAATGTTCATTACTACCGATCAAAATCGTTCGAGTCGAACTTTGATATCGAACGGATAATCAAGGAAGCTCGGAAATTCGTCGATGAAGATAAAACCTATATCTGTTGAAGATAATGTGAGCATGTGTGATTAAGTATTTTGGTTTTTCTGAATGAAAAAATTGTAATCTAGGTATAAATAATTAAATAAAAAGATTTTGAAAAACTACTTGGGACATTTAGATTTTCTGTTAATTCTTTGCCAAAATAATTTATTTTTTCTAGGGTTTTGGCATAGGAATAAGTTTCCGAGTTTTTTCAGTTTTTTAATTGTAAGTAACAATTACATTAAAAATCAACACATTTACGATTAAATTCTAATTTAGTGATTCCCATTTATTTAGTTTCAATGACACCCAGCAAACGTAGAAGTACTTCCAGATATGGTACAAAAGTAATGAAGGAAAGTACTTCATTTCTTGTGAAACAGATAGGACAGTGGGAAAAAGTTCATCCGTTTGGGAAAAAGTTCTATTTAGCTTTCTATTTTACGCTTGTGAAAAAAATACCTGTTCCTTTCAAATTACCAGTTTTTCTACATAAAAAATTTACTTTAAAAGTACCTCGGAAGAAGAACTTCTAAACTAATTCCGCTTAAGTACTTTAGAAGTAGTTCTTAAGTATACGTCTTGTATATCAAAGAAAGATTTTAATTTTTTATGTTAAAAAAGCAAGTTTATTCGCTAAAATTTACATACTGATACTTAGTCAAAATCCACCTGCAACAATTGGTCATTACGCTATTAAACATATTAATATTTACAATTTGATTATGCAACAAGAATTAATTCTATTCTAATACTTTATCCATTCTCTATTTGTAGCTACAAATAGGAAACAAAGCATAATTATTTCACAAAGCATAATTAGTTTATGTAAAACGGCGCAGTGTGTGGGAGTCGTGTGTATATATTGGTAGTGAACTAGTGAACTTACGTTTGCTTGGCAGTCTATAAGTGCAGGTACATTTAAATTAGTACTTCCGAGTTCCGTTAAAAGTTCCTGGCCATATTTCAGAACTTATTTCGAAATTTATTTAAAAATCCCATTTCTATCCAAGATTTGTTTTATTATGGCCAATTATAATGAGATTGGGTCATTATAATTGGCCATAATCCAGAACTTCTTCCAAAACTCATTTCAGAATCCAATTTCTACCCAACATACCCAATCCCATCTTAATCGGTTAAAAAATGGTCGAGTTCCGTCCCATAGGTGGTTATATTCCAGAACTTCTTTCAAAACTCATTTTATAATCCCATTACCATCCAACATACCAATCGCCGAGTTAACCATCGCCGAGTTGTCTGTTGCCGAGTTGACCATCGCCGAATTGTCCGTCGCTGAGTTGTCCGGCGCCAAGTTGGTCGTTGCCGAGAAGATAGTTACATAGTTACTTGAATGACAATACATTTGCATAATAATATTTTTATATTTATTTATATTGTTTTTGTACGTAGTTTGTAAGCATTCACTTCTTGCAGTATCCTTCGTAACAAATGAGCTTGAGCGCAACATGGAGGGTATTAGCATGGAGTGGATTTGTTTTTTGAAAAAATCTGAGGTTTTTATGCTTAATGGAAGTATTTTTTTGTTGATGTTCATTTATTATGCTTCCATATGTGCTTTTCCTCTACTAAAATTGTTATGTCAATCTATCAATAAATAAATAAATAAATAAATAAATAAATAGTTACCTGCAAGATGATCCAGAAGTTATCTTTAATCTTTTATGATCAGTACATGAAGATGGTATGGACTGAGGATTTTGGCCTGAGGACTCCTGAGGATCACTAGATAATTGGACACGTATTTCAAAAGCTTTGATCCCAATGATTAAATTTCTTCATTGAAATAGATTATGCTTGAGGTGTAAAGCACACCCGATAGGTCTACAAAGTAGAGTTTTCATAAACGTTCATTATAATCTTCGATTGAAAATAATAAGCTACGAGGTGCATAGGAAACTGACTAAAGATCCATCTATGTTGATAATGTTAGATCCTCAAAATTATTGTTCTTTAAATAGCTTACTGTGGTGCAGGCTCAACTACTTGATGTTAAGCATGAACATCATCGTAAATGTACTCAGTACTGTACGTAAAAAATAAAATTCAACCCACGAACCAGAGAAAACCCTTACCGTATTGCAATGAAAGTCTGTAACATGAAATGGTCCCCTGGTACCTACTAAATCCTCGAGAGGGCCGGGGACCTAAACGTATTTATCCATAAATTATAGCGTATCTATAGATTAAATGTCAATGCCATGACATTATATGAAGGGTAGATCTTATTAACTTGTATTTACAGCAAAACACTTAAATTTTTTTAACTCAAGATTTTCCTTTCGTCAATTGAATTAAACAATTACGTAATTTAAACAAGAAAATCGTACTTAAATATTATTTAATTAAGATTCCGGTTTATTGAACAATTGTGTATACTTGGTAACACTTCTCCCGTTTGTTATGACTGATTTTTGAAGTTCTTTTTGTCTTTGTATATCTAAATTTTTGACACACATCGTTAGATGGTATTTTTTGTGTATATTGATAAATCTTATCTCGAACAACATTCTCATTAAACTCTGCATTTTCCAATGTGACCCAGTTATAGCCAAAAAGAAATCGAGGTTACTCCGTTCAAAAGTGTGGTTATCATAGACACAAATTATTGTTATTTTAAATTTTAAGACCTACGCCTATCAACAAAAAAATTTACTTATCCATAATTAAGAAGCTTCAAAAATTACAATTACGTAACCTTGATCACTAAACTTAGATGCTATAAGCTTACCAGTTTTTAATGGTTTAAATGTATAAGAGAGATCTGCATATCCGCAATTTTATGTACACGCGCACGCATGATATGTAAATTTCAAGGGCAGTAAATCTTCGGTGGATCTCTTCACCAAACACAATTAATATTTTTTTTTTATATTTTTGGAAATTTATTTTTTTTAGAAAAATTAACATTTTATGTCTCTTTCGCGCGTCTATTCAAAAAAAAAATTAAACAGTAACGTAAAGCCACCACCATCCATTAAGTAAAGCAGTTAAGAAATCAATATGTATAACTTTTTGTAGTTTTTGTAGTTTTTATTTATAAATTTTTTTTTTTTTGTTATTTTTTTCATTTTTTTTTTGTATACACACTAATTGGATATTCTCTAAAGTATCACCACGATAATTTTTGAGAGAATAAAACGCGATCGCTGCTGTTTTCTAGTCACAGTTCACCAGTTGTTTTCTGACCATTAACAACTATAACAAATATTTATTTTATCGTTTACGATATTAAAATATTAATATTTTGAAACCAAAGTTTTATTTGTGAAATCAAAAATGAGGAGTTTTGTGGTATTTGTTGCTATTCTGGCTGTCGCATGTGCTGCACCATCCGAAAGCGATGGTCTTTTAACAACGGCCTTAAAATTCGTTAAGGAATGCGGTGATAAACCAATTTCATTGTGTTTCAAGGTAAGACCAAAACAAAATCAAACAAAAAAAAATCAAAATCAAGTGCAAAAGTGAAAACACCAAATACAAATTACAAGTTCATGGATACATAATTATATTGGATTACAATGAACAAAAAATATAATTACAAGTGATTATTTGTGATATAATAAACATTACAACAACAAAATGAACGATCATAATAATAATAAAAATAATAAATGTTAAAGTGTATTGATCTCTAAAACAGTTGAATATAATCGCAGCATACGATCAATGAAATTTGGATTACACATTCATTCATCACACGCAGCAGAATTTCATTCATGCTTTTAATATACAATGAAATTTTTGTGCTTGGTTTTTCCTTTTCAATTATTTCATTAATAAAATATAAAAGTGAATTTATGATTTTGTGACGACACAATAAAGTAATACTTGTTTTCTATACATTATATAATTACAGGAACGTGCCCTACACTATGTTGATGAAAGTAAAGGTGATTTTGAAATTGCCGATGGTGTAAAATTCATTCAGACCGAGGAAGCCCCACAAGGTCGATCACTAAACGAAATCAGTTTGCCAACGGAGCCAGAAGCACGCGAAAATGAAGTAGATTCACTATTAGTAGAACGTGTTGGTCGTTTCATGGGATCACATACTCTCCAATTCAAAATTTCAAAGGATTCCATTCAAGATATGCAACGGTCGGTCGATGAAGGACGCGGCAAAAGCAAGAAACTAAAAAAACTTTTGGGACCACTATTGCTCCTCGGAAAATTGAAAGCTGCCATCCTTCTCAAAGTAGCAATCGCTGTTTTAGCCCTAATCGCATTCAAGGCTTTGATCATCGGTAAATTGGCTCTACTCATCTCTGGGTTCCTTGCATTGAAAAAATTATTGGACTCAAAGGGCGGACACTCACAATCATATGAAGTTGTTGCACACCCACATGAAGAACATGGACACTATGGCCGAGCATACGATGGACAAAACTTAGCTTACTCTGGATACGCCTAAACTGAAAATGATAAATTAGGTTAAATTAATTTATTTTACAAATAAGTATAATATATTTATTTATTATTGAAAAAGAAATTTATAAAAGACTTTTATTTTTGCGAATAATATTTTCCCCTCTTGATAAACATGGCACACAATAAGAAAATAAAGATCGAAGGTTAATAAAATTTATATAATCTTGATAAAATTCATTTCGAACAAATGTGGTATATCTCTTCGTCTGCTATTTAGAAATTGATATTCAAGTCGTGACCTATTATTTATTTTGCTTATGGCACTTTTCACTTTTACAGTGAAATTGATTTACTTTCCGGATGCATTCTCTATCTAATCAATTCGTTATTTCTGTTATTTTCACTTTTTATTAAGACGTGCTCCTTAATATGTTAATTATAATTATCAGTTAATATATGAGTGAATCTATTCCGATAGTGTATTAGAGTTGGTATATGTGCTTCATCGATCATTTAGCGAAAATGAAGCGCCTTCCAAAAGTGTTTAGCTTAATTGTCAAAATTACAACCTTTCAACGTTGTGCCGTATTGTCACACTGCGTATATAATTAATATTCTACATTTGTAGACAACTGCAAAAATGACGTTGAAAATGTAAATAAAGTAGAGAATATGTTGATAAGCTGTTTTGATGTAACAAATTCGTCGGTTTAAAATCCTCACGAGCGTTCACGCTGAGAATTTCAGACCAACAAACTAGAAATGCTGAATATTTTGGCCAAATGAAAATCTCATTTGGCCGGAAGGAAATGGATATACCCGGAAGTCGGTAATACAACACATAAGTCTGCAAACATGCAAAGATAATTTTTGTTCATGGTTACTAAACTTTATTTTACTACGAACCGTTTAAATTTTAAATTTTTATTATTGGTTGTATCCGTACTGCATACGTGAAGCTTGATTTAAAGTACAGGGAAAATCAAATTTATCTTGTACTCGTATTTGGATTTAGCCTCGCTTATTTAGAGTTATGATTATGAATGAAACTAACGAAATTTGTACCAACATTTTATTTGGTTTAATTATATGTTTAACTAGATTCAATCAGAACTGTGAATCATATGTTTCGTCCTCAGCAGTATTTCCACTAGTTGTAATAATCCCCTCTTCCTCTTGGGTTTTCAAGTGACAAATTCTTTGTAGTTTCCATGGTTTATTATGTTACGAGTATTCCCGTTTATCTGTTTGGTTGTTTTTGTAGGTTAGTTGATTGAACTAATTTATCTGTTTTTTGATTGATGGATTAATACTCATAGATACTAGCGGTTTATAATTCCTTGGTCTAGGTAAGCTGCATTGCATCGATGTTGAATATTACACGCCATTGATTAAGAGTTTTTCGACTTTTTAGACAAAACACTATTTTTAATAACATTCACAATGTTTACGACATTTTTTAAGTCATTGGAAACAAAGAGGCCATTTACTCACAATATACCCTCCACAAAAAGTAGAAACATTTAATCCTTCCTTCGATTTTAACCTCTGTACTTGCGTAAAGATACACAACCCTTACAGACCTTTTCTTGGCAGCTTGGTTTCGTACTGATAAAATGTTGGTCTACTCATCAGGTTCCAATGACTAAACTGCAAAAAATCAGACCTTGCCTTCAATATACCAAAAAACCTCTGTAAATTCTAACTATGTATGTGTACTAAGCCAACACTGGAGACTTCGCTTAAATAGTGAAACCATTAACAAGTTTAACGCAAGAAGAAAACACACAAACCAGTTAAAGAAAATTAAAATCAACATGAACGAAGAGGAATGTAAAGTATTTTGGCAAATCACTATGACCTCCTGTCGGAGTGCAGAACTCATGGACTGACCCATCTTCCTGGCCCAGGACTTTAAGCGGGCGGATGGAGCAATGCAATGTACAAATAGTTCAACGGAAGATGGACGTATAGCCGTGCGTGCTTGAATTGGCTGATGACGGCGTAAAAGTAGAGGCGGAAAAAGCGGACCGCGAAAGAGTTGGTAGTGGATCGGCCTCAGAACAGATTGCAAATAATTTTATCATTCAGAATTCAATATGGATTTTATTGTTGTATTGTATTAACCAAAAATTCTACTGGTATTACCGAAATTATGAAAAATAATATTTACCAACATTAAATAAAATCTAAAATCAAACTTCAAAATTTTAACTATAAAAACTAATTTTCCATATTTAAAAATAGAAAAGATACATAATTTTTACTTCAATTCTTGTAAAAACGGGTGCCACTGACTCTGTATGCTTTATTCTTATTAGATTTTATTTTGTGAAAATTTTATGACATAGAAAACATTGAAAGACAAATTCAAACATTTGACTATTGGGGGTTGTTATATGTAATAGACTTGACCCGGTTACAGGCACCTAAGTTGTCATTAGTTAGTAAAGTGTTAGTTTGATAAATATTTGACATTCGTTAATATAATAACACAGTTACAGTTTGAATGAAAATGTAAATACTGCTTCCTAGAAACACAGGCTCTCTATAAATATAAATTTTATAAAAATTAAAATGAAAACAGCTTCCGAGGTACAATGTCTATTAATAAAAAAAACAATTTATAGAATTCCGGCATTCTCCAAAACTAATCAGTATGATTATAAAAGTAAAGAGTCGAAAGTATAAGGTGAGAAAACTAAATCTAAAAACATAAAATTAAAACTAAAAATTTAAACAATTGAATATGATATATTAGGTGTATGACTTAATTTTAATACATTTTTGAGCTAATTTATTGTATATACAAATTAGACAACAACGGATTTATTCTTGGAAATTTTGTCCACCATTTTTTATGACCTTGAGCTTTCTCTCAGGCAACATACGAATGCCGTCGCAACAGATACTTGCAGGCCTTGACGCGATAAAATCATCTACGAATTAACAAACGTTGTCCAGTGAAGTTCCCATCCCAAGTTCAAGAGTATCTTCTGAGTCACGCGAGCAACGTGAGGTCGAACGTTGTCATTTAGCAGCATAATTTGCCTGTCCAGTAAATGGTCTATGCTGATAAAGTTATACACTTACTCCGTTCAATAGTAGGCGGAAGCGTACAGCAGACACCGTCTGACTAGCAAGAGCTGGTAAGATGGTGAGTAATATACAGTGCGTTGTTGCAAAATTAATGTGTTTATATAGGCCATGTTTATTTTGACAACAACAACAATGTTTCAAAACCAAAATTTTGACTATGATTGAAATAAAATTCAATATCATTACCAATTTGAACAAATTTAAATACGAATTTAGTAATTATATATAGACATCTAGTCCTCATAAATATTTAATATTTTATTATCGGCCATGTTTATTTGGTCAACAAAAACTTTAATTGAAAAACAAAATTTTGACTATGATTGAAATATAATTCAATATCATTACCAATTTGAACAAATTTAAATACGAATTTAGTAATTATATATAGACATCTAGTCCTTGTAATAATTAATTGTTTTATTATCGGCCATGTTTATTTTGACAACAGCAACAATGTTTGAAAAAACAAAATTTTGACTATGATTGAAATATAATTCAATAACATTACCAATTTGAATAAATTTAAATACGAATTTAGTAATTATATATCAACATCTAGTCCTTGTAATTATTAATTGTTTTATTATCGGCCATGTTTGTTTTGACAACAACAACAATGTTTGAAAAAACAAATTATTGACTATGATTGAAATATAATTCAATATCATTACCAATTTGAACAAATTTAAATACGAATTTAGTAATTATATATAGACATCTAGTCCTTGTAATAATTAATTGTTTTATGAGCGACCATGTTTGTTTTGACAACAACAACAATGTTTGAAAAAACAAAATTTTGACTATGATTGAAATATAATTCAATATCATTACCAATTTAAACAAATTTAAATATGAATTTAGTAATTACATCTATAGTCCTCATAAATATTTAATATTTTATTATCGGCCATGTTTATTTTGACAACAACAACAATGTTTGAGAAAACAAAATTTTGACTATGATTGAAATATAATTCAATATCATTACCAATTTGAACAAATTTAAATACGAATTTAGTAATTATATATAGACATCTAGTCCTTGTAATAATTAATTGTTTTATGAGCGACCATGTTTGTTTTGACAACAACAACAATGTTTGAAAAAATAAAATTTTGACTATGATTGAAATATAATTCAATATAATTACCAATTTGAACAAATTTAAATACGAATTTCCTAATTATATATAGACATCTAGTCCTCATAAATATTTAATATTTTATTATCGGCCATGTTTATTTGGTCAACAAAAACTTTAATTGAAAAACAAAATTTTGACTATGATTGAAATATAATTCAATATCATTACCAATTTGAACAAATTTAAATACGAATTTAGTAATTATATATAGACATCTAGTCCTTGTAATAATTAATTGTTTTATGAGCGACCATGTTTGTTTTGACAACAACAACAATGTTTGAAAAAATAAAATTTTGACTATGATTGAAATATAATTCAATATAATTACCAATTTGAACAAATTTAAATACGAATTTCCTAATTATATATAGACATCTAGTCCTCATAAATATTTAATATTTTATTATCGGCCATGTTTATTTTGACAACAACAACAATGTTTGAAAAAACAAAATTTTGACTATGCTTGAAATATAATTCAATATCATTACCAATTTAAACAAATTTAAATACGAATTTAGTAATTATATATAGACATCTAGTCTTCATAAATATTTAATATTTAATTTTTGGCCATGTTTATTTGGACAACAACAACTTTAATTGAAAAACGAAAATTTTGACTATGATTGAAATATAATTCAATATCATTACCAGTTTAAACAAATTTAAATATGAATTTAGTAATTATATATAGACATCTAGTCCTCATAAATATTTAATATTTTATTATCGGCCATGTTTATTTGGACAACAAATACTTTAATTGAAAAAATAAAAATTTGACTATGATTGAAATATAATTCGATATCATTACCAATTTTAACAGATTTAAATACGAATTTAGTAATTCGTATTTAAATCTGTTTAAATTGGTAATGATATCGAATTATATTTCAATCATAGAATTTAGTAATAGTCCTTGTAATAATTAATTGTTTTATGAGCGACCATGTTTGTTTTGACAACAACAACAATGTTTGAAAAAATAAAATTTTGACTATGATTGAAATATAATTCAATATCATTACCAATTTAAACAAACTTAAATACGAATTTAGTAATTATATATGGACATCTAGTCCTTGTAATAATTAATTGTTTTATTATCGGCCATGTTTATTTTGACAACAACAACAATGTTAGAAAAAACGAAATTTTGACTATGATTGAAATATAATTCAATATAATTACCAATTTGAACAAATTTAAATATGAATTTAGTAATTATATATGGACATCTAGTCCTCATAAATATTTAATATTTTATTATCGGCCATGTTTATTTTGACAACAACAACAATGTTTGAAAAACTAAATTTTGACTATGATCGAAATATAATTCAATATAATTACCAATTTGAACAAATTTAAATACGAATTTAGTAATTATATATAGCCATCTAGTCCTCATAAATATTTAATATTTTATTATCGGCCATGTTTATTTTGACAACAACAACAATGTTTGAAAAACTAAATTTTGACTATAATTGAAATATAATTCAATACCATTACCAATTTGAACAAATTTAAATACGAATTTACTAATTATATATGGACATCTAGTCCTTGTAATAATTAATTGTTTTATTATCGGCCATGTTTGTTTTGACAACAACAACAATGCTTGAGAAAACAAAATTTTGACTATGATTGAAATATAATTCAATATCATTACCAATTTAAACAAATTTAAATACGAATTTAGTAATTATATATAGACATCTAGTCTTCATAAATATTTAATATTTTATTTTCGGCCATGTTTATTTGGACAACAACAACTTTAATTGAAAAACGAAAATTTTGACTATGATTGAAATATAATTCAATATCATTACCAGTTTAAACAAATTTAAATATGAATTTAGTAATTATATATAGACATCTAGTCCTCATAAATATTTAATATTTTATTATCGGCCATGTTTATTTGGACAACAAATACTTTAATTGAAAAAATAAAAATTTGACTATGATTGAAATATAATTCGATATCATTACCAATTTTAACAGATTTAAATACGAATTTAGTAATTCGTATTTAAATCTGTTTAAATTGGTAATGATATCGAATTATATTTCAATCATAGAATTTAGTAATAGTCCTTGTAATAATTAATTGTTTTATGAGCGACCATGTTTGTTTTGACAACAACAACAATGTTTGAAAAAATAAAATTTTGACTATGATTGAAATATAATTCAATATCATTACCAATTTAAACAAACTTAAATACGAATTTAGTAATTATATATGGACATCTAGTCCTCATAAATATTTAATATTTAATTATCGGCCATGTTTATTTTGACAACAACAACAATGTTAGAAAAAACGAAATTTTGACTATGATTGAAATATAATTCAATATAATTGCCAATTTGAACAAATTTAAATATGAATTTAGTAATTATATATGGACATCTAGTCCTCATAAATATTTAATATTTTATTATCGGCCATGTTTATTTTGACAACAACAACAATGTTTAAAAAACTAAATTTTGACTATGATCGAAATATAATTCAATATTATTACCAATTTGAACAAATTTAAATACGAATTTAGTAATTATATATAGCCATCTAGTCCTCATAAATATTTAATATTTTATTATCGGCCATGTTTATTTTGACAACAACAACAATGTTTGAAAAACTAAATTTTGACTATAATTGAAATATAATTCAATACCATTACCAATTTGAACAAATTTAAATACGAATTTAGTAATTATATATAGCCATCTAGTCCTTGTAATTATTAATTGTTTTATTATCGGCCATGTTTGTTTTGACAACAACAACAATGTTTGAGAAAACAAAATTTTGACTATGATTGAAATATAATTCAATATAATTACGAATTTTAACAAATTTAAATATGAATTTAGTAATTATATATGGACATCTAGTCCTCATAAATATTTAATATTTTATTATCGGCTATGTTTATTTTGACAACAACAACAATGTCTGAGAAAACAAAAGTTTGACTATGATTGAAATATAATTCAATACTATTACCAATTTGAACAAATTTAAATACGAATTTAGTAATTATATATAGCCATCTAGTCCTTGTAATTATTAATTGTTTTATTATCGGCCATGTTTATTTTGACAACAACAACAATGTTTGAAATAATAAATTTTGACTATGATTGAAATATAATTCAATATCATTACCAATTTTAACAAATTTAAATATGAATTTAGTAATTATATATGGACATCTAGTCCTCATAAATATTTAATACTTTAATATCGGCCATGTTTATTTTGACAACAACAACAATGTTTGAGAAAACAAAAGTTTGACTATGATTGAAATATAATTCAATATAATTACCAATTTGAACAAATTTAAATATGAATTTAGTAATTATATATGGACATCTAGTCCTCATAAATATTTAATATTTTATTATCGGCCATGTTTATTTTGACAACAACAACAATGTTTGAGAAAACAAAAGTTTGACTATGATTGAAATATAATTCAATATCATTACCAATTTGAACAACTTTAAATACGGATTTACTAATTATATATAGACATCTAGTCCTCATAAATATTTAATATTTTATCATCGGCCATGTTTATTTTGACAACAACAACAATGTTTGAAAAAACAAAATTTTGACTATGATTGAAATATAATTCAATATCATTACCAATTTGAACAAATTTAAATATGAATTTAGTAATTACATCTAGTCCTCATAAATATTTAATATTTTATTATCGGCCATGTTTATTTTGACAACAACAACAATGTTTGAAAAACTAAATTTTGACTATGATTGAAATATAATTCAATATCATTACCAATTTGAACAAATTTAAATACCAATTTAGTAATTATATATAGCCATCTAGTCTTCATAAATATTTAATATTTTATTATCGGCCATGTTTATTTTGACAACAACAACAATGTTTGAAAATAAAATTTTGACTATGATTTAAATGTAATGCAATATCACTACCAATTTGAACAAATTTAAATACAAATTTAGTAATTATATATAGACATCTAGTCCTCATAAATATTTAATATTTTATTATCGGCCATGTTTATTTTGACAACAACAACAATGTTTGAAAAAACAAAATTTTGACTATGATTGAAATATAATTCAATATCATTACCAATTTGAACAAATTTAAATATGAATTTAGTAATTATATATAGACATCTAGTCCTCATAAATATTTAATATTTTATTATCGGCCATGTTTATTTTGACAACAAAAACAATGTTTGAAAAACAAAATGTTGACTATGATTGAAATATAATTCAATATCGTTATCAATTTGAACAAATTTAAATATGAATTTAGTAATTATATATAGACATCTAGTCCTCATAAATATTTAATATTTTATTATCGGCCATGTTTATTTTGACAACAACAACAATGTTTGAAAAACTAAATTTTGACTATGATTGAAATATAATTCAATATCATTACCAATTTGAACAAATTTAAATACGAATTTAGTAATTATATATAGCCATCTAGTCTTCATAAATATTTAATATTTTATTATCGGCCATGTTTATTTTGACAACAACAACAATGTTTGAGAAAACTAAATTTTGACTATGATTGAAATATAATTCAATATAATTACCAATTTGAACAAATTTAAATACGAATTTAGTAATTATATATAGACAATTAGTCCTTGTAATAATTAATTGTTTTATTATCGGCCATGTTTGTTTTGACAACAACAACAATGTTTGAAAATCCAAAATTTTGACTATGATTGAAATATAATTCAATATCATTACCAATTTGAACAAATTTAAATACAAATTTATTAATTATATATAGACATCTACTCCTTGTTATATTTAATTATATTATTAGCGACCATGTTTGTTTTGACAACAACAACAATGTTTGAAAAAATAAAATTTTGACTATGATTGAAATATAATTCAATATCATTACCAATTTGAACAAATTTAAATACGAATTTAGTAATTATATATAGACATCTAGTCCTTGTAATAATTAATTGTTTTATGAGCGACCATGTTTGTTTTGACAGCAACAACAATGTTTGAAAAAATAAAATTTTGACTATGATTGAAATATAATTCGATATCATTACCAATTTAAACAAATTTAAATATGAATTTAGTAATTATATATAGACATCTAGTCCTCATAAATATTTAATATCTTATTATCGGCCATATTTATTTTGACAACAACAACAATCGTTGAAAAAAACAAAATTTCGGAAGATCTAACTTCCTGGAACTTTGCATAGGTATGGCATCACAATTAGCTCTGAATTATCTAAATGTTGTATTGCTATTTTTCAAGCGCTTCCAGAATTTTAATAAATTAAATTAACTAATTTTAATAAATTAATTAATATTTTAATTACTCGTAATAATCTCGAAAATGCTGTTTTGTGAAACAAATTTTCATGTATTTTAGCCCATATTTTTCTTACTGCCAATATAAAGTTATTCTCAATTTTCTTATTGTGAACATCACTTAAACATAATTGTGGCTAAAACATTTTATAAAGTATTTCAAACATTTTCTAAGTAATTAGACCAAAACGAATCATTTTTACAATAAGTTATTTATATTCTTATTAAGCGTTGCTTTTAGCGCTGCAATATACATGCCAAGACTAAAAGTGTTTGCTTGTTTACTTTACATATCGTACTTATAGAGAAAAATAATTACTGTAAAACTAACACAAATTACTTTAAGCAATACACACGTATATATGCCTCCTATAAACTATCAACTTGGACGTTATAATTTATTGAAACCACTTTTGTTGTTGTATTAAAATGGTTTGGCTCTTTTTTGTAACGTTGGTGGTCGGGATCTACCGATCGTAGGTTTATTAAATTAAAAATGAAAGTGTGTTTTTAGTATGAAACATGTATGCGATGATACGCGTAACTTAACATCTTTAAATCCATTAATGAATATCATCAACGTTGATTTAATTTCACTGAATAAAAGCATATAATTTGGAAGCGATAAAAGAAATGTATATAAATTTCACCGTGAAGTAATTTTTTTTGACTTTGCTTAAACAAAAAACTTTGTAGACAGACGGAAGTCGATTAGCTAAGTTCCATTATTGACAGTGAATAAAACAAAACGAAAATTACATGATTTACCATACATAATAAATCGTTGGTAATAATCTTCTTAATCAACAAACAATTAAGGTGTTATAGAACAACCAATTATTGTTACTTTGATAGCGCTGAAGATTAAAGCTAACCATGTCAATAAATTACATAGAAATGAATGAAAAAATATACACCAATGATTATTTCCAATTATTCATCATCTGCTCGTAATCAATTAACTTAAATACCATGATATAGCTCTATTCATGTAGGTAATTGGATATTAATTATACACTTACAGTGATTTTGATTTGGTTTGGTGAATAAATAATTACGATGATATTTTTTGTTATAGAAATCGATTTTTAATAATAGTGATTAATTAGATTTGGTGAAAAAGACCGTTTATTATACGCACATTATAGCGTGAATTTTTAATAAACTATAAAAGATTCGGAAAATAACTAAATTGCTTAATTTACGCGAAGTGGCTAAGATACAACAAAAGCTTGTGTGTGGTATCAGATGCGGGGTTAATATAATACGAATTTCTTTTACGAAGTCGTATGAAGATCATCAAACCACTTATCTCGTTTAGTAGAAGCATGTGAGGACGATGAAGAACTATGTCATGACATTTTGTGTGATTAAATCTAGGATTTGATTTGGCTACGCTCAATTCGGCTTTGATAGTACATCTCAGCACATTACCAAAGAAAAAGGTCACACTAAAAGGAGTTTACCTGGGAACTACATTCGATCAATCCTCCATCACTCAAACCTGTAAACCAGGGAAAAATTCGAAATTTATATTCTTATGCTTTGGTTAAAAAATTTCAAAATTGACCATATTTTAGTGTTTTCATTGCTGAGTAACGAAACTAAAAATTATTTAAGCAATATACTAATATAATCTTTGCAATCTGTTCTGGGTTCGAAGCACTCTCAACTCTTTCGCAGTTTGCTTTTTACGTTCTTACCTTACGCGATCGTCTGCCAAACCGAAGGCATACGGCTATAGGTAAAAAAATATTATAATTCTAAAATTCTAAATTCTTTGAAATACTAATATGATCAAAATAAAATTCTTGTAAAACCAAACACAAAAAATTAATAAAAATAGTACAAAAAGCTCTTCTTCCATCCAATTATGACCAAAAATAATTTTCCACCATGGCACGTTAGCGAACTTCATTGTCCGCAACGTGGTGATTATTTTGACCGACGAAAAACTATGATCACACGTTCACTTTTTGCAGTTGCAATGGTCTTTTAAAGAAAACGTGAGTTTGTTGCTGTCCTTTAACGCATATTTTGCTTGCTATTGAAAAAAATGAGCTTCTTCACTTAATATGATTTTTCAACGAAATTCAGAATATTCTTTAAACTTTAACAGCGCCCAATCGTGAAAGTTGGTGCTTCAAATGATCAAAAGGCTTCAATTATTGAATTAATTTGATCTTGTTAGGGTGTAAGCCAAGATCTTACGGTGGTTTCAGAGATTACCAATTCCTGTGAATAGCACTTAATCGACTGATCTTTCACTTTATTGAAAACAGCAGGTACCGCTTATCCGGTAGGACGATTATTAAAACCGAAAATTACGACCTATTCATGTTTCGACGTGACAGATAATGGAAAACGTTCAATGGTGCATTCGTATTAAAACACAACACTGTTAAGTCTCTATTGGAAAACCCAATATTATCACCGTTAAAATAAACGCTTTTGGTTTGACGACCCGCCCCCTTCCATCCCTCCTGATAGTTTGATGGTCATCGAAGAGAAATTGTGATTAACGACCGTACACTTTTGGTGGCAACGGCAAGCAAATTATTTTGGTTTCTTCTGAAAAAATCGATAATTGGGTTACAACGTTAATGTCGCGATGATTAACGATAAAAATAAATTATACCGGCCCAATCGTTGATTGATGCCGGATAGTACTGCAATCGGATGAAATAAATTAAAAAACAATCCGATAATTTACGCTCCCCATAATACCCGAAACTTTTACCTTAGCAATCGGTCATAAAGCAATGATTCGGTGCTTATTTTACAAGAATATTATTAGTTTTTAAGTTATTCTATTCCATTTCGGTACTTTTTCGTAGGCTACGAACAATTTTTCGATAAATATTATCTGGAATTATCTTGGTTTGTTTATAATATTAGATTTGTGGATATTACTCCGCCCTTTCCTAATAGGTACCGTTACTAGCACTGCTTACATGTACTATAAATGGTACTTGATGGCAGCTGTCACACGCAGTGTGCGACATTTGCTGTTCAAGTGTAAACAACTAGTTTTTTTAATTCCCTGAAAATGTTAAATTTTATTCCAAATTAACATCAATTGCGGGAAATTTTATTGCAAAGAAAGGTGTAGTGGACACTTATCCTTTGCTTGTGAAAATTTATTGTGAGCATGCAAAGAATAGTTTTGACGATTTAAAAATGATGATTTTTACATTGAGCATAAAGAGCATTGGAAAACCATCCAAAAAGACGATTACTCTCAAACACAATCAGAATTGGTTGTAGCATTACAAGCTGATCGATTTACGTTTACTGTTGCAAAACGTTTACAAAAACTCGGAATGTTTCAAAGAGCTAACACCTGGATTCCACATGAATTAAAAGTAAGAAACCTCGAACGTCGAAATGAATTTATGAAATACTGCTTAAAAACAACAAAGGAAACGTTTAGCATCGAATAGTTACTGGAGCTGAAAAATAAATTTATAAAGGTTGCTTCGTAAGGCAACCATAGCAAAATATCAATTGCAATAAGGTATGATGCTGGAATCTAGTGCAACTGTTATGTCTACCGATGACAACTAATACGTTGAAAGTAAACAACAAAGGAAAAACGACCAGAACGGGTGGATAGACACCACAAATTAATTTTTCAACACGACAATGCCAAACCACAGGTTTCAAGCGTTGTGAAAAAATATTTAAAAGAACAGGACTGGGAAGTAATACACTACCCGCTTGCACCGAAGCTTATACGAAGGAATCGTGTAACACATTTAAAAGCAAAGCATGCTTTGAAAATATTTACGGTGCAGTTGCGTCTAAAACTAATGTAATACGTGTGCCGATAGAAAATTTTTATATAACCTGTGGCACTATTCTGGTAATTCCCCGGGAATAGGGGACTGGGGAAAGATTTTATATGAAATTTTTATTTAAACATTTTTTTTCTGGCATGCTGAGGTAAAATGTTAGTGTAAATTTTTTTGAAAACACAATTAAATGGGGAATAATGTGCCCTGCCAATTTAGATATGGAAAAATTATTCCCAATTTATAAATATTTACATCAAATTTTTCTCGTCAGTAGGCCAGGAATATAATATTTGAACAGAAATTACATATAAATTCTTTCCCCAGTTCCCTATTCCCGGTGAATTACCAGAATAGTGCCACTGGAGTTAACTATTGTTTCGCGAACTTGTAATAATTCGCTAAGCCATTGTGTATATCATTTCAATATAAGATTAAAATATACTTTTTATATTTGCAGTTTCGTGAGCGCAGTCTGAGGTGACAACTGATTTTTTTATAAAGAAATTTTAACATTTTGTGAAGTATAAAAAAAATAATTCAACGAGTTTTATTTATCACAAAATCGTAAATTTTTTTAGTCAATGTTTGAATCCTTTTTACAGTAGCAACGAAAATCTAATTCGAAAAACGGCTTCTTGACACTATTTTTTTCAATGTAATTAGTATCAAAATAATTTACAACGCATTTTTTTCAGTGTAAACCAGCTTCACGATTAGTCATAAGTTGCATCATTTTGATTTAAATGTACACGATATACTTTTGCCCTGGAGTCATATACGTAATTATTTGCATTGCATATCAAAATTTTTTTCTAGTGTGCAGTTATCTCTGGATTTCTTCAGAGAGGGAATTCTTAAATTGCATGAAAGATGGGGGAAAGTTGAAGCTGCAGAGCATACTTTCAATAAATAAATTTTTCATTTTCTAAACAAGCGAATGTGTTTTATTTTAATAAAAAGGCTCGATTCGTATTCACACACCCATGAGATGTGTGTACGATCAGACTGATCGTTAATACTGTTCACCAGCAATTTAAATCTGTTAATTACTGAGTGAGATACGATAAGTTCCATAAAATAAAATTGGTTTAACGTGTCAATCATACCAATACTATCCGCAATTTGAAATTCGAAACCGAATATCGTATGCGGACAAATAATTTTGAAATAATATATCAAAAATATGATAAAATGTTAAAACAAATATTTTATTTTTAATATTAACTCTTTTTTAACTTTATTACAACTAACCCTTACAAATTTTTTAAACTTGAAACCAGAACATATTTTTTGTTGGTTTTCTTTTACCTAGAGTAATGAAATTGGCACACGACTTGCCGCGTATCGGATTCAAATATTTTCTCATGAAAATTCTTACATGAATTACCAAGTTAATAATTTGAAGCCGTGATATTGTTGTTGACTCCTTCCGAAGTAAAGAAAGGAATAAATCGCAAAGATTGAACCGTAAATACCAAAATCAATTATTGCTGCTTCCTTGTAGTCATATAGTATATTTTTTGAACCTGTTCAACGTTTCTCAGATACAAGTTGTATAAATATTCAGAATCAATTTTGATGCCTTTTTCTGTAAGTTTGTTTGTTTGTTTTTGTTGAATTAATATTTGCATTTAGCATTGGCACGAGTTTTTAAAATGATGACAATAATCGCAGTTTGAATTTTCCACTGATGACTTTCGCACTTACTTGTTTCAATGTTACTAATGGGTTGTTATGTTTTTAGACTCTTTTTGACCCAAACGAAGGGCTGGAATTACGAAATTATTGAATACGATTTTTTATTTGTGCTTTGTAAATCCGTCTTCCTTATTGTCCTTAGACACGGTTTCATTTAGCAATTTTGGTTTATCTTTTGACTAAATTTGCTTGATGGCCTTTTAATTTTTGTTTTGTGAGGTTTTTTCAGCTTTTCATCAAATATTTATTTACATTATTTTTGAAGTCTGCTAGATTTTGATAGTTGATCACTGTTAAATATCTGAATTCATCCTGGATACATCTCACCCTTCGTTGTGAAGGTATTGAATATACCTCAACTCCCAAAGCTTTTAGGTAGGCTATAATCACTTGACTTATTATTGTTTTCGAGATGATTTCGATGTGATCGTATGTGTTTCTGTTTTATGATTGAAAACTTGTTCTCTTCGTTAAAATCTTTCTCGTAGTATTTTTAACGGGTTTTCTTTTATTATTTCCGGTAGACTGATGGAATTTTTGCTGTAGAATGATCGAGCCTCTCCGTAGGTATAAATATTTTACCGTTTTTTGTTTGGAACTGGTATTTGGATACATCAATTGGTTCCATAGTTTTGAGTTAGATGTTTGTGTGGTAGCCCCGAATTTCAGTCTCGATAAAGCATCAGCGACCTTAATAGTGCAACCAGGTGTACAATTGAGCTCGTAATCCTCTTCTTCTTATATACTAATACTCTTAATTTTTTTACTCAACCCTAAAATGACCCCCAAACTGTTAATTTCTGCTAACCGACGTCTAGATGATGGCCAGCGTTTCTTTTTCATTGGCCTTAGATTTTCGGCCTATAACTGCTGATTTCGCAATGTGATAACACAGCGTCGATTGCAAATGATGATGCCTCGGTTGTTAATATCATTTGCATGATAAAGTCGGTAAAAATAAGCATTTCCCACGGTACCGTTTGGTCGGTAAATTAATTATTACGAGAAAAAATTGTATATATGGGGTTTTTTACCGATGAGGTCTATGTCCTAAGCCCCGTTTTTCCATAAGAACAATATTTATCAAAATTTGTGACAATTTTTACTAAAATTGGTGACAATTTTGCGAAAAAATGGCTTCAAATTGGCAGGAATCGGTTGCGTTTGGTCAATTTCTTAAAAATTCGTTGCATGGGTCCCTGACTTTAAATTTTGTTTGGCTCGCACGCAGAAGCCGATTGCGATGGTAATTAATTTCGGGGAACATATGTTAAGAGTGTCGTTTGGTGAGACTCGAGACATTTAAATGTTTACAAAAAGTTCGGAGTTATGTTGCATGACGTTGCGTCATGGGGCTTGGTGTGGCACCATATATCGTCATTTTGTATTATGATGCATCAAGCTGCCTCGTGTTTTGTTGTGTGGTTTTCGTTAATTAGATGTCTGATGTGTTGTTTTATCATACTGCAGCGGTTGCACTAATCGTTTTTTTTTTGAAAATGTTGGTTGTTATGAGCAACAATATTGATTTGTAGCATTTGCTATCTAATTAATGTTTCAACCTTGCCCCTTATTTTGCATTTTGTTCTACCTTAAACTATTTTGATGTCTTCAGATGCGGCTCGGGGCTTTTTATTTAAATTTTTGTTTAGAAATTAAAATCTCGTGAAGCTTAAAAATTGTTTTTGATGGGTGCTGGTACCTGTAAAATTATTTTGGGAGTTTCTCCCTTGGGGCCCAGTACAAGGATTTAGATAAAAATTACAGTGATAAAGATTTTTTTATGCCAGGAATGAATTGCAAGCAAAAAAGTTTTGGGGTTTTTTCGGGTCGAACGACTTTTGGGAGAAAAGCGGGTGAGATAGATTTTCGAGAGCTAAGAATCGATTGTGATGATTTCTAAATTCCAGAAAATAGACTCAAGGTTTCTATTAAGAAAAATAATGATTCTGAAGCAAAATAAACGATTTTAATAAAAATTCGAGAGAGGTTATTTATGAATGTCAGTAAATGATATAGCAATGGATCATGATTTTGGAAAAATTGTTTAGATAATACCTCTCAGTCATCCTAGCCAAAGGAAATGGAGCTAAGATTAATCCTTTCAGTAAATTTGTCCCATATATGGGACGCAATGTTGCGTGCAACGTAGCTCTAAAGTTATTTCATATTTCTCTCTTTTTGCTGTGATATTGTGTTGTGCTATACCCTTTTTACTAATTTTTACTATACACACATGCATTTTTTACACTTCTTATTTTAGCTGCTTAGTTTTTGTCAACGTGAACGGATTAGCTGTCAAAAATCAGGTAAGGGACAGTTTTTGATATAATAAAAATTCGTGTAAAGTATAATACTAAGTATATATTTTTCTAAAGTTAATCCGTACTTTTTAACATTGAGTAAACTAGATGGAACGAAGGGCTTTCTCAAATAGTATGGAACTCGGTTGGTACTGTAAAAGTATTTTACAGATTTTCGAGGTCATGTCTGTCTGACTCTGTCTTCTCTGCAGCCAATATGGATTGACTGAAATTTTCAGAAATCTTTTTACTGGAAATGCATATAGCATCTACGAAATACGCAATTAAGAATAAATGGAATTTAAATTAAATTTGATCAAAACTGATTTAATCATTTTTCAAAAAAGTAAGTTTAATAATGATTTTTAATAATAAAATGTTGTCTCACCACAGTTCAGCCATTATTGATTTTGTTTAATACTGATTATTTAAATTACCACTGGAGGGGTTTAAATAATCAGATTGAGAACTATATACGGTTGTAAATTATTTTGAATTCTAACTTTTTATTATATTAAAATTTATTTTTATATAAAACTTACTGCTGCCTGAGCAATTTAAACACACAAAGAAATACAAAAATACGTGAATAAAAGTACCAACAGTTTTTATATTAAAAATAAGTTATATTCGGTAGTGTACGGTATCTGGATGTGGAGCAGACTGTTGTGTTTTCAATATACACCCGGGCTTTAATGATTTCGCACATCCGCTAAACGCTGGTTCCTTCTGGCCGCGCTAATGCAGACGGGGACCTGTGAGTGGCGATAAATTTCTCCCTTAATTAGTTTACAGTCCAAATGACTCCGATTATTACGACGCTCCAAAATAAGATGTGGATCATCGCGTAAGAGTGTATGTGATGCACGTTTTTGAGATGAAAAATAACGTCCTCGTCCTCTTTCAATGTTTCTAGTTGATTCTCCAATCCTGTTGTTTTTGGAGAAGTTGAAACTTCAATCCGTCATCTCCCCTTGTCTTATTCTTGAGAAACGCACTAAAGGTTCGAAAGTTGTTGGCACCATGTATTAGCTGATTGGTATGGTGCGAAAATGTGTTGACGTTGTGTTTAGTTCTATCTACAGCAATTATTTGAACATCGGAATCTCTCAGCACACAGTCGGTCTTTAGTTCTACTATGCCGGAGCTTAGAATCGTATAAGATTGGCACGTGGACACACATATGTCATCGACTACGAGTTCACTGGGCATCACATAAGTCCATTGGTTGGTAGCGTGAAGCTTGATCCAGTGATTAGTGAAGTTTATTGCCCTTGTGCTGCGTACTATATTTAGTACCTCCTTTCGTTGTAGTATCGCTACCTCGCATTACACTTGCTTGACGGGAGCGTTGATAATTTGTGGTACTTCGCATAAGAAGTCAACAGGCTTGAAGACTTGACATTGTTGCAAATCTGCTCTGGTTATTAATGCGAAGTGTTTACGCTGCTTGTCCATTGCTATATAATCGGTGGAACTAATGATTTGTGATTGAGTGGCTTCCTTGGTTGATTTTATGATGCGTTTACGATGCATTTTAGTTTGTTGAAGCTTTAAGGTCGCTTAAAAGTTGTTAGAACGGGTTGACTTCTTGACAAATTGACTATTGAGTTTTCTTCAAGAAATCAAGATCCAACTGTATTTTTTTAAGAAGAAAATCTTTTCCCCTCCACCATAAGTTGCCGTTAGCGAGAGCTAAAGCGGTTATGCCATAGTTGTTGGCAGCATACTTTTTATTGCAGAAATCCGATTGGCCACAAACGTTTTAAATCGTTTTGGCTCACCTCTAATCCAGTATAATGTAATAGTTGGGACAGTCCAGGCGTAAGCCTTGATTTCATTGAGTTTCAGGGCACATTGAGTTTGGCTTATGAGTTTCGCTAGTAGCACGGCTGCATTAAGCTCCAGACGTGGTATTGATAATAAAGTTTTGAGAGGAGCGATTCGTGTCTTTGCTGTGAGTAGGTGTATTGTAATGTGGCCAATATTATCATTTGTTCGACAGTATATCGCCGCAGCATTCGCAGACTCGGATGCCTCGGAAAATCCATGCAGCTCAATTGATAATTCTGTGGTTGTGCCAAGCCACCGACCAATCATTATCTGCTTCATTATAGTCATTTCTTCATTGTAGTCATCCATCTAGCGTTTAGTGTCGCTAGTAGGCAATTATCCCATCCTATTTCAATTGTACATGCTTCGTGCATCATTAGTTTGGCCGTGATGGTTATCGTCGAATAATTTGGATAAATCTGACAACAATGATCGCTTGGTTTGTTGACCATGTGGTAGTTGCAATCTTGAGACAACGAACTCTAACGCATCTGTAAAGGGATGGTACACGATCCCTAAGGTTTTTACGCTATCGGATAGTGTGATGTGTACGTTGACTTTATGATGTAATTCGCCTGGGATATGTTCCAAAATTTTCTCGGAATTGGAAGTTCATTTTCTCAGGTTTAAACCACTATCCTCCGAGAGTTCCCTTAATTCCTTTATAGTTGAAAATGCTTCCTCTATAGTATCACTTTCAGTTAGCATGTCATCAGCGTAAAAATCCGACAACAGGATCTTGGATGCTGTTGGATAATTGCTGCTACCATCTTGTGCCAGTTACAATAAAGCTGGTTCTGCTAGGAAACTGGCGGCGGTTGTTCCATAGGTAACCGTGTTCAATCTGTAGGTAGCCATAGGTTTAGCGAGATCGTTTCTCCATAATATTCTCTGATAATCTCGATCTGCAATCAGTATATGAATTTATGCAGTCGCCATCAGTGCAAGATGTCCGTAAGATATTGCTACAATTTTGGGCCAGTCATCAATAAATCATTTAACGACACTCCCATGGTGGTCTTCGCTGAAGCACATTAATTAGTTCAGGGTTCTCTCGGACTAACTCCATGTGCTTATTAGATCCAGGTACTCCAACTGTAGCAATATGGCTACGGCCACTTTTCTTGGCTCGTCTAAGTTGGGCTGGCTTGATTTAAAAGCAATCCTCACCGTGTACCTTCCATTTGGATGGCGCCCCAGATTTTCTTTAAAGAATTTTTCGATTGTTGTCTCCCTGCGTCGGTAAGATTTCTTTCTTCGAGTGTATTTTCATTCTCAATGAACAATTGTAGTTGTTCTTGGATGTCCTTTGTTGTCACCATAGAAGATGTTGTTTGATGCTCATTGTTCCCCAGATTGCCAATTATGAACCATCCAAATTCAGTGTTTTGAGCTATGGGCTCATGATGGCTGCCCTTTATGATGATGTCGATAATCATTAACGGATAGTAATCCGCTCCAATCGGCAAATTATATTCCTTCCAGATGCTTCCGTATACTTTTGTCAATGTTGGTTTCAGGAATCTGTTGAGTGAGCTTGTCTAATACCAAAGCGTCAACAAGCATACAATTTCCAGAACATATTGGGCTTAGCTTGATGTTGATGGAGTGTCTGCAAACCTTATACCCCTTCTATGCCAGCAATATTCACGTTGGTTCTGCTTTTGTTTGCATTCAATAGATGAGCGGCTTTTGATGATATTAATGTGGCTTTGGACCCTGAGTCTTTCAAGGCCCTTAAAGTAGCGACTTGTCTGTTACTTAAACTTGCTTTGATTAAGGCGGTGAGAAATAACACAGGTCATTGTTAATGGGTCAGAAGAGTTTGACTTCTACTCTTGCTCGAAGACGCTGCGTTGTTGCAATGCAGAAGTGAACGATGGTGTCCATTGCAAACCATACATTTGGTAGATTTACACTGACCTCTTTTATATGATGGAAGACAATGTACGCAAAAGTTGTATTCATTTACTAGCCTTGCTCCGTCTAACATTGGCATTTTCCGGAATTGCTCGCATTGCTCTAATCCGTGACGTTCTCTACACGTTTTTACTTTACAATATGCTTTAGTGGTGGCATCTGTTTTTGTGCTTCCCATTGCTTCTAGTGACAGGAACCTTCTCTCCATGAAATCGAAATATTCTGATATTTTTGGTACTTCCCTTGGATTGGATACCGTTGATTCGTAGAGCCTGCCAGATTCTGAATCCCTTTTTTGATCAGAATGAATGTTACAAAAGTAGTAACATTTTCTTCGCGGAGTCGTGGAAATGTCGTAACGCCCTGTAGTTGCAAGTTGGTATCGTTGGAAGTGACAGCAATAAATTGAAATATTTTGCAGCCAGCGTCGTGGGTTGTTGTATCTCGACTGTAGCAGGTTCCAAACCATTTCATAAGTTTCGCCTGTTGTTGTTAGGTGGCTGATAAGTTGTGCTTCACTTTTCTGTAAATGGGACGATATGACCTTTTTACTGTATCCGAAATGTTGTTGTTTCGGTGAGTAAGTTCAGTAAATATGTCGTTGAATAAACTCCAATTTTCGTAATCTCAAGCGAAATTTGGCACGTCCAGTCCAATGTCGGTTATATGGTTTTTGGACATATGGCTGTCGTCGATGTTCCACTCTGGAAGTCATTTTTAAAATACGAGGTTCCTCGTTCATCTTCGTCGCTTTCTACTATGATGTCTATGTGTAGCTGGATGATTACATCCATGTGTTTTTGCAACTGGTTGGTCTTTAGCTGCAAATATTCGTTTGAGCACTCTGCAGTGTCTAATGAGTACTCAATAGAAGCGATATTTGTGTACAACTGACGCACTAAGATGTCTCGTTTCTTAAATAACTTATTGTTGGCATTTCCATCGCCCGTTGACTCCCGATCCTTGAGAGGTATTGATGAATGTTGCTGCTCGCCTGATTTTGAGCTCATTTCGTTGTTTTTTTGGAATATTAAAATCATGACTGACGAGTTATGATGGTTGTAACCGGTCGGGCGTTGATATCGTTAGAGTACTAGGCGGTCCCTTATTCAACCGTTGAAGCATATCCTCTAGGCATATATCGTACTGATCATCACCACTAGTCTTTTTGAACTCCAATACGAGTGAAAGCCTTGAAAAAATTTGATAAAATCCGATTTTAAAAGAAATTTTCGTTTTTGGCAAATATAATAATTGGGATTCATGTTCGTCGTTACTTAAGCCTCTTGTACGATTTACTTAAATGTCAAAATTTTATAAAACGAACCATATGATTGTTGTACCATTAGTTTACGCCCAAAATACATATTCCACCTTAATTTTTGTTTTTGTAGTCACACCAATTTTTAATAAATTAGTATTAATTTTGAAATGAGTTTGGTTAAGCAAGCAAATGCTGTATTTATCTAACAAATCTGCACCATAACACTGATCAATTTAATTTATGATAATTACAGTATCATTGTTTTAGTATAGATATTCTGATGATATTTCTTGTTGATAACAAAACGACGGCACACTTAATCTCAATACGGTTTGGTAATATTTATAATTAAAATTCCTAGATCAATTATTATTTGTCGGTCGTTTGCAAAACCACCGACTAATTATCAAAATCATTGATTCAGATCAAAAACAAGAGAAATTTTTCAGTTTGAGTATTAGAATAGAACGAATGTAAATGCAATCATGAAAATGCAAAACGCACATAAATCCACGATGATGGTGGGATAATTTATATATTTTCAATTGCAATTTCAATGATTTATCTAATTTGTCGGTCATAGCATAATTACTTTATAGAATATATGTTGCAGCCGCAAAAAGGTATAAAATATATCCAACACTATCAAATTGTTTGCAGTTAAATCTAAGATTTTAATTGGATTACATCTATGTGCATTTTTATAATTCAGTTAATTCAAAATGTTTTATAAAATCTTAATATTTTTATCAATACTAAGTGCTACATACTCAAGAAGTGCAACACCATCAAAATTAAATATCGTTGTGGATAGCAGTAGTGATGAAATTGATAATAGTGCAGATAGTGTAGTCGAAAATATTTCTGCACCACGTGGAATCGGTGGAGGTGGAATAACTAGCTATTTGAACGATATAAAATATTTGTATCGTACGTACCAAGATTGTGCAAAATCAGATGTGGCATCTTGTTTAAAAATGAAATTGATCACGACCATGGATAAATCGTTTCGAAATTTAAATGAAATATCTGTTATCGAAGGTATTAAATTTGTACAAAATGATGACAAGCCTTCCAAAGAGTTTACATATAAATCGCAGGCCGATCTCGACGCATCGCTTCCCCGATCGTTAGACGATAAGAACAGTATACTAAATTCGATGATATTAAAGAAAATTGTTTCATTCTTTCAAAGCCACACACTTCAGGTAAACGATGTTTTATAATATTTTTTAATCGGTTCCTGCTAAACAATTTTGTTTAAATTATAGATAAAATTTCCAACTCCCGATGAACGTTCGCTAAGCAATAACGACTTAGATAGTCGTGGCAGTAAAAACAAAGGAAGCTATGTCATGATCCCACTACTATTAGGTGGTACATTTATACCCATTGCGTACGGTGCACTTGCTTTATTGGCGGGTAAAGCATTAATCGTATCGAAACTTGCATTGGTTTTAGCATCCATAATTGGCATCAAAAAATTAGTTTCGGGATCTGGTGGTCACCATGAATCATCGCATGAGGTAGTTGTTGGTCATGGTCATTCTGGTTGGGGTCGAAACTATGACCTTCAAAATTTACCATATAATGCTTACAGTATTAAAAATTAGAAAACGTTTGCGTGATCGTAAAATAAGACTTTCTTATCATAATTTTAATTTAATTAATATTTTAAAATTATTTACTCTAAGTTAATTTATGTTTTGCACAAATTAATTAAATATTTATTTATTACTAATCTGATAGTTTTAAACTAAATTGTAAAATACAACAAACAATATGATAGGATACGAGTATGAAACGAATATAAATGTTGATTCGAAGTTTATTTGTTTATAATGTAATCCGCTTAGGAAGCGGAGGTTTAACCGTGCTCGTACGGCTGTATTTGCTAATACTACCTGCGCATGTTGTATCAAAGCTCTACACTAGACTGTAGTACTAACACGGAAGATGGGTTGCGAAAATGGTGTACCATGACAAAATTGAGTGAAATTTTGAGTTGTTACAAAATCATTGCCAGTATTTTTGTTGTACGCAGTCGTACACAGTTTTTTTTACAACCGCATAGATATCTGGTACCTGTCAAAGCAACCAAACGTAAGTAATTGAAGGTAAATTGAATTTATAAAATTATTATTCATAAAAAAATGATGCGAGAAATCTTCTGATGAGAATGGATCAGGTTTGTAAACTCAACACCACTGAGATTCAGGACGATACGCTAGACACACTTTAACTTATACATTATTTTGCTACTGCAAATTCGACTAACTTTCTGATTTCTTTATTTTTAAAATAAAATTAAAATACATTTTTTTTATCGTTTTAAAATTGGTACATAATGATGCATTCCTGGCGAAAATCTCTTCAACTACAAATAATCTAATCTAATGTTCTTTGTACATTAGTAATATTTTTGCTGGGAAAAATGAGCCTTTCCCATAGTCCAGCAGAATCTGACCCGGTCTCATACCAATGACACCAAAAAGCGGGTTAAATTTACCATTCCATTATGCCGATTGGTTGTAATATTGGATATCGCCAGTTGTAGGTTGTGTAACTAAATCACATTTTTCAATATCCCGGTTTTCAAAATCCCAATTTTGAATAAAAAAAATTCCAATTTTGATCAAATCCCTCCCGGTTTGAATTTTTAAAATTTGATATGTGGGAAAGTGAGACTCTTAAATGATTTTTTGACAAAATTCAAAAATGAGTTTGCGATATAGTTCTGGAAAATGGCTAATAGGGATGTAATGTGGCCATTTCTTAACTGATTTTGTTGAAATTCGATACGTGCGAGTTATTGGGATTCTATAAAATGATTTTTCGATAAAGCGGTCAATAGAGATGGAACTAGGTCATTTCTAAACCGATTTTGTTGAAATTCTACACGTCCGATGGAAATGGTATTCTAAAATGATTGTTTGATAAAATTCTGAAATATGACAATCCCTGTGGAACTACGCTATTTTTTAACCGATTTAGTTGAATTTCGACATGTGGGTCTTAAATGGGATTCAAAAAATGCGTTTTGATAAAGTTCTGGAATAAGATTTTATTATGTCGAAAATTGACAAATGAGATCTAAATGGGATTTTAAAATGATTGATAAACTTCTGGAATATTATCATTGGGGATGAAACTAGGCCATTTTTTAATCGATTATGTTGAAAATCGTCACGTGCGACGGAAATGGGGTTCTTAAATGACAGTTTGATAAACTTGTGGAATATGGTCAATAGAGATGGAGTTTGGCCATTTGTTAACCGATTATGTTTAAATTCACTATCTTTATTATTATATTATTTTTTGATGAAGCTCTGCATATCTGGACAAAAAAGGCGATATATTTCAGAACTTAGCCAAAAAATCATTTTACAATCTTATTTCCATCACACATGTCGAGTTTTATCATAATCTGTCAAGAAATAGCCAAGTTCTGATGCTAATGACCATATTCTAGAGCTTTAGCAATAAATCATTTTAGAATCCCATTTAGACCACACTTGTAGAGTTTTAACATACTCAGTAAAGAAACAGTAGAATACAACTAGTAAAACTGCTGCTTTTTTTCCGGTATTTTCTCGAACCCCGCTCTTCTGGAATTTTTTTTCTAAAAGCCCTCGGACGGCTGAAAGGAGGAGGAAGAGCGATGCGACTACCCGCGTGCCCGCGGGAGGTATTGAAGCCTCTATAATTCGGTATGATATGAAAAGGCTGAATATCGAAGGACCGAATGTCGAAGGGCAAAATTACGAAGAGCCGAATGAGTTAAAGGGCCGAATGTCTCGAATTTCTGCATGGATCGAAGGGCCAAATATGTCAAAGGGGTTACTTTTCGTTGTTGGAAATATAATTTTTTTAATTTGTTTTAAGGAATATTTTGTAATTTTTTTTATCAAATATTAACTAATTTACTTGAGAAAATTTCCCTTCACCAAAATGTATCACTGACTGGATACGTTAAATTTTGATATTCGGCTTCCGCCCCTATAATCAATTATATTCGAAAAAAATTAGCAGAGTTGCAAAAGTCAAAAAGAAATAAAACGTTATAAAATGCTAAACAGTATTTCAAAAACCACTTATTATTTTATTTACTTTCCATTTTATAAGGGCGTTGTTCCCCATTTAAATATGCTACACATTTATAAATGACAAATATAGACATACCAGTTCGATGGCAAATACAAAATCCTGCATAACCGAATGGTGTAATTATTTGGCGCTCCTACGTGCGGCACGCACCCATCTTCTACGTCCACCGAAACTCAAATCTAAAGCCCCTCGGAGGGCTAAGTG
The DNA here is from genome assembly GCA_963691935.1 of Nephrotoma guestfalica. Classification (NCBI taxonomy): domain Eukaryota; kingdom Metazoa; phylum Arthropoda; class Insecta; order Diptera; family Tipulidae; genus Nephrotoma; species Nephrotoma guestfalica. The sequence goes on along the minus strand of OY829913.1, from coordinate 201,639,707 downwards.
GGGATGGGAAGCGCAGCGACCTACAATTATTGCATTTCCAAATATTGCATTAACAAAATATTGCTTTAAATATGATATAATATAGTATAAGACTTCGCAGCCTTGATTTTTTCTAGTAAATTCTTGGGCAGGATATCTTATTTTTTTGATAAAATATTTTTAGTCCGGTCGGTCCGAGTTAATAAAAAATATTTTGTTCAAAATCAAGTCCTTAGAACTAAAAGAATAACAAACCGGAATTTTTAAAACCGGCATTTTAAAAACCTGGATTTTTAAAACCGAGATTTCGTAGTACACCCACAGTTATAACACACTTCTTGGAAATTAATAACTAAAATGAAAACTGTTTGAACGGCACTGGTACAAGGAACCTCCAAAATTGACTGCTTTTAATCAACGATGAAGATTCTTTAAATTTCATTCTCCTAGTTTCCAAATTGAGAAAGTCTTCAACCCTTATACCCGTTATATTTTAAAAACCCTTCCATTATTATGTTCTTGAGAGTTGCTTAATTAAGAGTGAAGCAGGTCCGAAAGCAAAAATGGTACTTACATCAGGCAACAGATGAACTTATATCATCTGAAATGTTGAATACTCCACATAAAAGCTCAAACTCAAGCTATTACTTAAAACACAAACGATTCCGGTATATGATTAGGAAGAACCAATACGGTCATTTAGGTCGGGAATATTTTCAAAATATGGGTCAAGCCTCATAAAAATGTAATTTTGACTTTTAAAGACTGGGACAAATTTTTGGTGAACAATTAATGAAAACAAAATTTACCCAACAGTTACTGAACATTACATAAACTACAATATTTTTCTGCACATTAGTATAAAATATTTCACGTCCCTCTAAAGCTAGCAAAATCCTATAAAAAATGGGGCTTTATCCTTCCAACATAAACTTCCTCATTTTAGAAAAAGCACGAGTCAATTTAAATTTTAGAGCTAGCAAAATTCAATTCGAAAATCGAACCAACACCAAGACATTTTGACATACAAATAAGTTTAGCCTTATTATGACCTATTCATTTTCACCATTCAAAATTTGGTAGCTTTATTGCAAACCTCAAATCAAAAATCAGAACAAAACTTAAATTAATTAATAATGCCTCATTAAAAAATTAAGGGCTCCGCTCTTACTTGACCAAGCTTTAGGTTAATTTAAAGGTAGCTGAATCTTAATTTAAAATCGGTTTATTAAAAAAATTAAAAAAATTAGGACTCCACACTTTATTAACTTAGCTTTAAGTCATTTTATTTCAAACGAGCAGAACCAAATTTGAACGCCAAGCAAGTTAAATTAAAATACAAATAATTGTTATCTCATTATGACCTAATCGAATGGTCCATTACAAACTTTGGGCTCAATCCGTTTTTAAGAATTAAGCTTCCGGTTATTTAATTTAAAAAAAAACCAAATCACTATTGTCAGAAAAACCGAAATTAGAACGCAAAACCTAAATCTATGACGCATACAAACAACATTTGTAATGAGCATACCATTATTTGTATGTCATAGATTTTAATTTGAATACTAATTACAGTTCGGGTTCGATTTTCAACTCTGGTCCTGTTAGGTTTGAAACAGAAGTTTTTCTGTTTCGCCCAACAATTTTTGATGTCAATACGATTTCAAGGCTTGTTCGTAACTGTGGTGTCAAAAGTAAAAAGTTTCAAATCCTTTACTCCTTCAAATCCTTTCCTAAGCATCCAGCTTGCAATCAAAATTTGCAAAAAGTTTAACTTATTTCATCGCGGACGGGTAAATTTGTATATGTTTCCAATTACTAAATTATTATTATTATTTTAATAATTTTTCGAAAACGTGAGTTATTCTGGTACTGGCCGATTTGTAATATTCGTTAGTAAAAACATTTTGCTATCGTGATCGGTAAATTCTCGATGTTTGATTTTATCGGCAGACACGATCACTGTTCGTATTTCTCCAAATGATAAAAAAGTTTTGTTTGCTGACACAGACCCATGAATAGAGCACCACAAAATTAACTTTATTAAATTACCGTAAGATGCTTCTGGCTCATCTATTAAAATTCAGCCCTCAGAAAGGCGACTTGTGATAGCCTACAGTACAAGAAAAACAAACTAGATTCAAAAAGATAGATTTCAGATTTAAATGATAATGATAGATTATTCCTTAATTATTTACCATTTCATTTCAAAATTCTGAGTTTTATTTGAACCTCGGCTCACATCTTTCCAATTATTCTAGCGTGTCAATCGGAGGGATTACACCCGTAGGCTTTTCGTGCGTAAAAAAAGTAAATTTTGGGGCTATATTGTAAATATGTATTCAATTAAATTAGCCATGGAGGCCTTCAATACTGCTTAACATTAGTTGGCTTATGCTTTCATTATTTGCCTTATGCTGTCTTATGAAATTTGAACACCACAAAGATTTAGTTTCGTAACCATTTTAAAGAAACTAGAATAATTATATTTTATTTTATCTAAAATTCAGATTTTTTTTGAAATTTCGGTTTCATTTTGTTCCTTGGGTAGCACTTTATCTAGAACAGTGACCAGAAAACATTTTAATGATGCATTTAATTTGTCGCAAATTATTAATAATTTTCCAATTGTTTTGAAATCATTTTCGATATGGGTTCAGCTAACTTTTTCTTAAGCTATCAGAACTCATCGTTTTAGTTGGAAGGAATGGAACCAAAAAATGTTTAATAGGGAATTTAATTAGCTTTTATTTATTCAAAGTAGTTTGTAATGTTCGGCTGGATAGGTTCTGCTAGCCCAAGGAGTACATTATTATTATTATTTAGATATTTATTAAGCTGAGCTACCAGGCTGAAACGCCACACCGAGGTAACTAAACTATACTGGCGTTTCTATATGCTGCTAGCTACTACGTTCCCAGGCATGCATGGTTTAGGCAACAGTGTTAAACGCGTCTGGTCTACTATCATATTTTCCATTTCCATGACATGTACCCAAAAGTTCGTGAAGCTGCAAATCGCATTGTTGCTTACAAATGTGGCTTTATCACTCGTAATGAGCTACGGAAGATTTCAGTTCTTGTTGCGGTGTATTCGGTTTGATAATATTGAAACTCGTTAAGAGTGGCACCTATTTGACAAACTGGTACCGATTCGGGAAGTTATAAAAATTATAAGGAAAATTATAACGTTGGATGTCATGTTACGGCTGACGAAAAATTACATCACAAATAAACCAGCAAAATATGGGATCAAAATATTTTCGGCGGTAGATTTAAACACGTCCTATATTTCAAAACTCGAAGTGTATTGTGGTCAAAGACCAAATGGGTCATAAAACCTTTGTAATAAATCGGAACAAATCGTGAACAGAACAACACATCACTTTCAAGGTTTTTGTAGGAACATAACAATGGATAAATGGTTCACTATATACACATTCATTGGCTGAAAACTTGTTGAAGAAAAAAACTTCTTTGGTTGGCACCATCAGGAAAAATAAAAGAGTATTGCCACCAGAATTAACTGCCGGTAAATATCGAGAAATAAAATCAACAATTTTGAAATATAGAAAGAACTCTACTATAACAAGTGTGTATAACTACTTTCAACACTTCATTTGGATAGCAATATAGTTAGTAATGCAAAAAATTAGCCTAAATTATAAAGTTCTACAATAAAACAAAAAGCGGTGTTGACACTACTGGCCAGCTATGCACAACATATAATATAGCTAGAAATTCTCGCAGAAGGCCTTTGGTAGTATTTTTTAGTAGACTAAATTTATCAGGTATAAACGCCCGAATAATATTGCTATCCACCTATCATCCTCCAATGCATTATAAAAATGATCATTGAGGCAGCTGAATTAAACTTGCCAGTAAAACTGCTGCAAACGATCTGCATGAACAACCAGGGCCGTTATTTTTTAATTTTTCGTATAATAGTTTTGTTATTAAATTTATTTAAAATTAGAAAATTTTACGATTAAAATTTTTTGTAAGTAAGATTTTTTCCATGAGCGATTTTTGTGTTATGGGTGGATTACACCCAGGGTTAGTAGTTCTGTACTAAAAATAGATGATAGTTACGGAGGGTTAAATTATTTATGGTGGTGGGTCATATGGGAGGGGGGCAATCACTATTTAAATTTAATATAACGGTGCCATTTACAAATGAGCCTATATTGCAAATCCTAACATACGATTAATATCCAAATTTAAATCAGAGTCCGAATTAATGAAATGAATCAATAAAACTGAATTAAGTATACTGGGATATAATGATATTAATACAGCCCATATGAACATTATGAACATTTGAATTTTTTCTGTGGCACTATTCTGGAATAATTCGCCGGGAATAGGGAACAGCGGCCCTATTCTGGCTTTCCCGGGGAATTGGGGCTTGGGAAAATATTTTAAATTTTGTAGTAGTTTTATTCCCTTTTCGCCAAAGTGTATTCTGGCCATTGGGAAAGAATGTTTTTTGGGAATAAATTATTCCCAATTATAGCAGTTTTGACGTTTATTATTCATTACTTGTGCTTTGATAATTTTGGTGATTTCAATACAGTGTTAGAATAATTTAATAATTTTGAAATATCTGACTAGAAATATCTATAAAAAGTATATTAATTTTAATAATTATTAAAAACTAAAATCAAATTAAAATGACTACATTGACGTCTCGGGTAAGAATGCTAAATGTAAAATATATAGTAAACATTTAAAAAAAAAAATTTAACATCTTTTATTTAGGGGAAAAGTGTATCAAAAGGCCAAAAAATGTTGCTTGTAACTATAATGGAGGAAAATATTCACAGTGCAAATGATCGGTAAAACAGAAATAAATATTTTGTTATAACTATAAAGATAATTGCAACGTTCTCCTTATTGTTTCAGATTTGTTGGAATGGATGGGAAGGGGAATAATAGAGCAAATTTGATTAAAGTGGCAGCCCAATTAAATTCGATAGGTGGTGCCAATAAAAACGGCGACAAATGGCGTCGTGCCTGGATCGACCTGAAGTAGTTATAATGCTTTTAATTGTAAAATAATAATTTTTATATATGTGTATCTTTATCTGTTATTAGAAAATACGTTCGTGCACAGTGGACCTTTCTAAAAGAATATGACAATCGCACAGGTTTGGGGCTAGTCGAAACGTCAACAAGTCAGAGCCCATTGAATGCATTGGATGAGCGAATTTTAAATACCATCACCACAGAAGCGTGTAAAGGTACCAACAATATTGAGGGTGGGTTTGAATTGTCGACGCAGCAGGTATTGTACATTTTTAAATATTTAGCTCATATTTTTGTTTATACACAAATAACAAAGTACATTTGTATTCCAGCTCAATACAAGCAAGCGATCTAGATCAACGAGCTGGCAATGTAATGCCTGAAAGCAATATTGCTGAAGCTAACGAAATGAATTGCTCTATGGCGGAGAAAACAACCAGGCAAATAAGGTCTAAGCGAATACGAGGTTCGTGTATTTAACTATTATGCTTATAGTCGTTATTAAAACTAACAGAAAACGATAATCTTTCAAATCGTTTTATTGTGGTTTTAGATTCCGTTTATACCAGGGATAAGCTCTTAGAAGAAGCCAACAAAATTGAGAGCCAAAAAGTTAACGTATTGAATAGAATTGCTGCGGCCAATGAGGTGAAAGCGGCTGCTTTAAATCGGCAAGTCGATGATAAGGAGAAAAAAAAAATTCTAAAATTAATTCTTCAAAGGTAATTTGTTATATTTTTATTGGTTACTTGAACCACTTAATAATCTAGAACAATTGAAGTTTTAATATTTCGGCCCGTTCATCAAGTCATGAAGTTATATTGTCTTCCATGTTCATCTGCTGGATTGTGAATCAGTGTCATCGTTACAAAAAACATGTATATTTTTACTTACACATTATCTATATTTTTAGGAAGATAGACAATGCAATATCCATGCAAGGGTCTCCGGTGTATTTGGACACTATTTATCTGGATGACAATTTTTTTTTTATTTAATTAAATTTTTTTGACTGTATTATTTTTTATTCTAATGTGATATTTCTTTTAATAAAGGGCTACAAAATGCCAGTGAATTTATATATTAGTCATTATACGGTTGTGAATTTAAACCAAAAGTAACCCAAATACCTAACAACCATGTGTTTAATAACACTCTTGCTTTGAATTAATTATGAAGAATGACTTTCGCCAAACTTTGCCACCGAATGGTAGTATCATGGCTAAAACCACTAAATGAATCGTGCAACCACTTATTATTAAATCATTATCACAAATCTGCATCAATATAAAATAATTAGAGATATCGTAATGTTGATTTTTAATAAAAAAAATTCTTTGGGGTTACGAACTGTGAGTAAATCATGCCAATTAAAATTAACGTGCTCGACACGCTAAACCGGCCTATGAGTATAATCGATGCATCCCACTGTTCCGGGAAAACGGAATGCATAAAAGTTTACTCATTAAATACTCATTGACGATAATATAAAACGATTGCGACAAGCAGGACAAAATCGCGGGACCAAATTAATTTTATTTCTTTCGTTTTTCTCTGGATCTCATTCGGCTACATGCATATCCATAAGATTTAAAAGAAAACGAGGGTTGTAATTTAAAAATTGTAGTTTTATTTTTAATACAAAAGTAGCATCTGTTAAAACCACTTATAAATAATATATAAGTAACCTTATCATTTTATCGTTATGATTATTATTTATATTTAAAAATATGTTCCAGCAATATTAGTTCTGAGTTGTCGGGCTATTGTTAGTAGCCGCTCTACTGTGGCATCATAATCTGTTACCTCCTGTTCCGAAGGGTGTTCCAAATCATTGTCATTGTTCGATTGCGCTAAATCGTGTTCATCTGTATAATTATGCTGTTTAATAAAATTATGCATTGTTGCATATGCGTTTATGATTTGTCCCACTTTTATGATGGAGAATATATTATACATCGATTTTTTGCCAAGCATCGGAATTTCGATTTCAAAACACCATTACATCGTTCAATGCAATTTCGAGCCGACCGGTGAACCATATTGTACCACTCTTCTGACTCATTTGTCGTATTCTCTATCGGGGTCATCAACCATGGTTGTAGTGGATAACCACTAGCAATATTTTTAGCTCTATAAATTCCGAGTGTATACGAATTATCGGAATATGATGATATAATTAATGTACATAATATATAGTTATAATATCTACAATAAATGAATTTATACCTAACAGCCATGTGATTGCCAATTTGCCCGCATTATATTTATTGTGTATAGAAAAGCTTTCACCACCAATTTACATGTATGTGTATTTGGCCCAAATGTCAGCCCAAAAAAACGCGCTGGCAACACGAAAACTATAATTTCTGTCACGCATGAACGGTCAGCCCAAAAAAATCGTATGTCACGACATTTTAATGATGCCAGCCCAAAAAACAAAAATGTTTTTCATTATACATTTTTGAAGTGAGCCCAATTTTTTTTTTATCTTTGCAGTAACAATTGTCTTGACAGTTATGTCGAATATACTCAGCTAAAAATTCAAATTTTCATAGTTAAAGGAACCATTGTAACCGCATATAATAAATATAAAACAGCCAAGAAGCAATTCTTAATATTTTCAATTGGTTCAAAAAAATATTATTTTTAAAAACAATAATATCGAGCTTCAAAGACGAAAATACATCAAAATTACCGATTTTTCGAATTTAAATTGAGCTTTCTACTTTTGTTTGCTATCTTTAGAAATATGTAAACTTCTTTAACAAAATCGATGTTTTCGCAATTTTACATAACTAATACCAAAATTAACAAAGGATTCAATAGTAAACAAAAACAGTTTTGGCTATGAAAAAACTATGACTTATGCAGGAATTTGATGATAAACGACTCATATAGAAATCCTATTAGTCTATCCGCTCATTACGAGTTTTTAGGTTAATATACATTAACATACAACTATATATAATACAGCCTCATACCGAGAATGGCCTATATTCAGCCGCTTTACGAACAACCATTATAGTTAATGGAAGTTGAGTTTTTCGGTGTTGGTCATCGATTCCACTATGATTTTTTGACAGATCTGGTTCTGGATTTACGGGTAAGAAATTTCAGGAGGTTGTGATGGGACTCTCATACCGAGAATGGTCTATATTCAGCCGATTTACGAACAACCATTATAGTTAGTGGAAGTTGAGATTTTCGGTGCTGGTCTATCAAATATGATGACTTGGATCTGACTGAGAGCTTAAAAGAGCCAAGTCTGGAGCATACGCCGCTTATTGTAAAATTTTTCAACCTAAGTAAAAGATTAGTTCCTGGGTTGATTTTGCTGTATGTGGACGAGCATTGTCATGCAGCAGTATCACCTTCCGCCTTCCTTTGCCCGCAAATTTTTCTTCCAGAGCATTACTTAATTTGATCAATTGGGCCAGCCGTTACAGTTTAACCATGTTCCAGAAGCTTGTAGTAAATGGCTCACTGAATATTCATTTTTTATACTTATGTTGGCGTCTAGGATTATCGTACAAAATCCACTTTGAATCACCCGTAATGATTTTGTGCAAAAAATGTTTCTTTTTTATCGAGAAAGCCAACTCATGCAGATGTCAACTCTTCGACTTTTCTTTTCTTCGATCAATTTATGAGGAACCCATTTTCGTTCCTTCTGTATTTTTCCCCATTGCATGCAATCGAAATGATATTGCTTGGTGTGTAACTCATAACTGTTCTGCAAGCTCTTTTGAGTTGAGTTTAACGCGGATTTTCCACGGATTCAGAAAAACTTTAAGTTCTTCGTCTTGAAATTGTTTTACAGCACCAGGACGTAAATCGTCCTCAAAGCTAAAATTGTCATCACTAAATATTGCAAACCACTTTCTTACTGTTGGTTGACTCACATAATCTTCAATAATTACGAATAAATCAATTCCATAGCCTGAGTAGAATTTTTCTCATTTGAAAACAGAGTAAAATGCAATGAAGTAAAGGTTGCATATCAAAAATATATAATGACCCCATCACAACCTCTTGAAACTTCTTACTCGTAAAGGCTAGAACTAGATCTTTCCAAAACTATAGTGAGACCAATGACCAACACCGAAAATCTCAACTTGCACAAATTATTTAGACTGTTCGTATCACGGCTGAATAAAGGCCATTCTTGGTACGACAGCCCCATTACAACCTCCTGAAATGTCTTACTCTTAAAGGCTACCATTCTCGGTATGAGAGCCCCATCACAACCTCCTGAAATTTCTTACCCGTAAATGCTAGAACTAGATCTGTCCAACAATCTTAGTGAGTCCGATGACCAACACCGAAAATCTCAACTTCCGTTAACTATAATGGTTGTTCGTAAAGCGGCTAAATATAGATCATTCTCGGTATGAGAGCCCCATCACAACCGCCTGAAATTTCTTACTCGTAAAGGTTATAACCAGATCTGTCCAAAAATCATAGTGAGACCGATGACTAACACCGGAAATCTCAACTTCCACTAACTATAATGGTTGTTCGTAAATCGGCTGAATATAGACTATTCTCGGTATGAGAGCCCCATCATAACCTCCTGAAATTTCTTACCCGTAAATGCTAGAACCAGATATGTCCAAAAATCATAGTGAGACCGATGACCAACACCGAAAATCTCGACTTTCACTAACTATAATGGTTGTTCGTAAAGCGGGTGAATATAGGCCATTCTCTGTATGAGAGCCCCATCACAACTTCCTGAAATTTCTTACTCTTAAAGGTTAGAACCAGATCTGTCCAAAAATCATAGTGAGACCGATGATTAACACCGGAAATCTCAACTTCCACTAACTATAATGGTTGTTCGTAAATCGGCTGAATATAGACCATTCTCGGTATGAGAGCCCCATCACAACCTCCTGAAATTTCTTACCCGTAAATGCTAGAACCAGATATGTCCAAAAATCATAGTGAGACCGATGACCAACACCGAAAATCTCGACTTTCACTAACTATAATGGTTGTTCGTAAAGCGGGTGAATATAGGCCATTCTCTGTATGAGAGCCCCATCACAACCTCCTGAAATTTCTTACTCGCAAAGGCTAGAACCAGATCAGTAGACAATTTTTAGTGAGACCGATGACCAACAACGAAAATCTCAACTTCCATTAACTATAGTGGTTGTTCGTAGAGCAGCCAATACTAAAAATTACAAATACCTTAAATAAGTATTTAATTAGTTTTAATAAAATTGCTCGCTTTTTTAAACATTTCATGATACTACGAGCTCTTCTAGATCCTTTAGCTGTTAAAAGGCTATTTGTTTTGTAAAATCATCATTTTAAGGTAAGGAACTGAACGCTTTTGACACATCATAAAATTTCTGAAACTGATTTTATCATGTTAAATATCATTTTGAAAATCTTAAAATTTCTAGATTTAACCTTCAGTATTTTTAGTTGGTTTGTCGCAGCATACCGTAAAACTAAACGTTAATAATCAGGTATTAACGAATAAGTATTTTTAATAAAGATGAAAATATAATGTTCGTTATTTTTAATCTTCGAATTTATGTGAAATTCAATGTTTTTATTGTTTTCTGTCATGACAGTTATCAAAAAAGATGGCGGTATTGCCAGCGATAAAAATACTATTTTTTTGGGCCAGCATTTTGGGCCAACTTCACAAACGTCCGATTTTCTCCAAATTGTTGCGTCGTGATTCGAGCTTCCATAAGAAGCGTTAACATTTATGATTCTTAGGTTAAAGTCACAAATCTGTAAATAATAAAACAAATATCCGATATTTAAATTGCTTCATCTCGGATATTCTTTTTGGAAACTTAACGAATCGATGCATCAAATGATTGGTAACAATTGAACAAAATTCTTGGTGGGGAGCAACCATTTCCTTTAAAATTAATGCCAGTTCGGGTGACATACGAAAAATGTTTACAAACTCTGGCTCATACAGATCAAACGGATTGTTTGACTATCTGAAACGTAAACGTTGAACTCTAAGATTGTGTCGTCTTCCCTCCTCGTCATCTTGAAAATAAATATTTCTTCTTCGTGATATTTTTCTGACGACGTTAAATATATATAATATTAATATTATATGTAAATAAATATACGTAATATACTAAGGTAAGAGTTGCAATCCAGAAAAAGCTTGTTGTTATGACAGATCAATTGAGTTATTGCGAGTTCGTGGTAAACACTTTAACTAAAAAAATTTTCCCGGGGAATTTATTCCCAATTGAACAAGAATGCACTTTTGTGAAGTGGAGAAAAAACTTTAGGGAATAACTTCGATAAAAATCCCGTTCCCCGGGAAAGCCAGAAAAGGGGCACTGGGGAAAGATTTCATGTGTAATTTTTATTTAAACATTTTTTTTCTGGCATGCTGAAGTAAAAAGTTAGTGTTAATTTTTTCGATAATGGGGAATAATTTTCCCTGCCAATTTAGATTTGGAAAAATTATTCCCAATTTCTAAATATTAACATCAAACTTTTCTTTCCAGTGGGCCGGAAATAAATATTTGAACATAAATTACAAATAAATTCTTTCCCCATAGTTCATATTCCCGGGGAATTACCAGAATAGTGCCACTAAAGACTGGGATAGCTTTGCACACTTGATCGATAGTGATGTATTCGAGATCTATGCATACATTCGCTGTGAAAGAAAATCGGGTGTTGGCCGAAACAGACTCATTCTCCATTTTTTTACAATGCGCGGTTCCTTTTATTATCGTTTACGTAGTAAAATAAAGTGCGGTAATCATAAAAAAATGTACCTCGAGATTTTTGCGGATTTACCATTCGCGATAGCGCCAAAGTAAAAAAAAATGATTGCTCTTAACCTGCACCGACCAAATTAGCCCGCCCCAATGAAACCTGTACTATAATTTGTTACACATTTATTACAATTTATTACAACAAATCCCGATTTTATTACAGTTACCGTTTTCGAGGAACGAGCGGTCGGTTTAGCTTACAATTAAACCTGCACCGCCAAAATTGTAACTCTTGATGTAACTATGATATCGGGATGATTCTTGAACCAGAACTATTACAAATTAATTACATTGAATAAGTTAGTTCAAGACCACCCCTATAACTATCCTAAGGGTAAATTTCACCCCAAAACGATTATATATTTCAAAAACGTCTATTTAACCAAATTTAATAAAAAAATTTACACCAGACTGCCACAAGATTTTAGGAAAAATGTTGCAAGAAGTCTTGTCGAGAGTAGTTAAGCCCTATCCAGATGTGTAATAAATTATTTTTGTGTCACGATACGCGGAATTGGCTCCCAACGGTAGAGGCCTCGAATAGGTAATTTAAAGGTCGATTTTACCACCTTTAATAATTTATTACACCAGACCGCCACCAAATATGGGGTCTAATGTTACTCTGTGGTCGTTGTAAAGGGTAGGTCAACCTTATGCAGGTGTGTAATAAATTATTTTTGAGTCAGGTTACACGGAATTTCCTCCGAACGGTAAAGGTTTGCAATTTTTAATTTAAAGGTCGATTTTACCACCTTTAATAATTTATTATACCAGACCGCTACTAGGCATTGAGTCAAATGCTACTCCTTGGACATTGTGATGGGTAATTCAACCTTATCCAGTTGTGTAATAAAATATTTTTGAGTCAGGATACGCGGAATTCGCTCCCAACGGTAGAGGCTTCAAATAGGAAATTTAAGGGTCGATTCTACCACCTTTAATAATTTATTACACCAGACCGCCACCAGATGTGGGGTCTAATGTTACTCTGTGATCGTTGTAAAGGGAAGGCCAACCTTATACAGTTGTGTAATAAAATATTTTTATGCCGGGATACGCGGAATTCGCTCCCAACGGTAGAGGCTTCAAAAAATAAAGGTAATTTAAAGATCGATTCTACCATTTTTAATGACTTATTACACCAGATCGCCACCAGTTATTGATCAATTGATACGTCTTATACATTGTGAGGGCCAAATCAACATTATCCAGTTGTGTAATAAATTATTTTTGAGTCAGGATACGCGGAATTGGCTTCCAACGGTAGAGGCTTCAAAGAATAAAGGTAATTTAAAGATCGATTCTACCATTTTTAATCATTTATTTCACCAGACCGCCACCAGATATTGAGTCAAATGTTACTCCTTGGACATTGTGGTGGGCAGATAGAATTCGCCTTTAGATTTAAAAAATGGTTCAAAGATATTAAGCATAATGAATATTCACAAATAAATATGAATTTCTAATAAAATTATGCAGTGCTATATGTGCATTTGGATTACAACCTTAACCTTCTGACACTATACACTGTTAAATTTTGTTTTTCTATTTGATTGGAAAAAATCTCAAAAAAACTAAAAGTTTTAAAAGTATAAAATTGTGACTCTACTTTACCCGGCAAAACATTAAAAATCTAAATTGGTAATTAAACACTGTAGCATGCGTCTAACATCTAAAATAGTGTTAATTTTGGATGTCGAAATATATCACATTTTTTGTAACCGCACCTTGCGTTAGAAGCACCAACCAATTGAATTTAACAAATTTATTTAATTTTCAATGATTTATTAGAAACAACTTAAATTTTTTCGTTTATTAAGTAGAGCACTTTCTTGCACCATAGTTATTACCCATATATTCTCCAGCTAATTTAGTCTAACCTGATACAAAAATAATAAAATAAACACATCCATACGGTTCATATGCCCACCACAAGGCCAATGTGGTATAAAACTGACCTATAAATTGAAAATTTGAAGTCTTTACAGTTTGGAGGGAATTCCACGTACGCTGGCACAAAAATAATTCATTACACACCTGTATAAGGTTAACCTACCCTTAACAACGACCACAGAGTAACATTAGACCCCATATCTGGTGGCGGTCTGGTGTAATAAATTATTAAAGGTGGTAGAATCGACCCTTAAATTTCCTATTTGAAGCCTCTACCGTTGGGAGCGAATTCCGCGTATCCTGACTCAAAAATAATTTATTACACATCTGGATAGGGCTTAACTACTCTCGACAAGACTTCTTGAAACATTTTTCCTAAAATCTTGTGGCGCAGTCTGGTGTAAAATTTTTTATTAAATTAGGTTAAATTGACGTTTTTGAAATATATAATCGTTTTGGGGTGAAATTTACCCTTAGGATAGTTATAGGGGTGGTCTTGAACTAACTTATTCAATGTAATTAATTTATAATAAATTCTGGTTCAAGAATCATCCCGATATCATAGCTACATCAAGAGTTACAATTTTGGCGGTGCAGGTTTAATTGTAAGCTAAACCGACCGCTCGTTCCTCGAAAACGGAAACTGTAATAAAATCGGGATTTGTTGTAATAAATTGTAATAAATGTGTAACAAATTATAGTACAGGTTACATTGGGGCGGGCTTATTTGGTCGGTGCAGGTTAAGAGCACTAAAAAAATGTGGTATTTAAAAATTCTACGTGCGAGTATCTGCGTCTGCCTGCCTGCGTGTGTGGTATCATGCGGACTATACCTTGTTGATTCTGTACAGCGAAGATACATTTTTGACTGAGTTTTGTCGTTGTCAAAATGGCGTTCATTTCGTTTTACACAAATAAATACCTTAACAGGGGTACATTTGTAAAAATTTATTGTAGAGCATAAAATGAACATAAATCGTATTTAATTAGAATTAAATTTCTTTTTAGAGTACTAATAATTAAATAACAAATATTTATAACTTATAGATTGTGGTTTACTATATCTATATGCTTTAATTAAGTTTTCACTTTCCAGCCCGCTAATTAGTATGTTATATTCATCTACATAAATGGACACTACGCCTCATGACTATACACCCACAGTACGAAATTCGTAAGAAGAAAGTAAGACTAACCATAAAATTTGACCTTGAAATATGCTAAATTGGATTCGTAACATACGAAGTTTTGCCACTTACTGTTCATTATACCAGAAATCAAAATCTTTACATTATAAACTTCACTGCATCATGCAGTTATTTCATAATTATATCTTAAACATGATTTAAATAATCGATAAAGATATAATATCTCTTATACATAAACACAGGCACCAGAAAATATCAAATATTTTCTATACCAAAAATATTCGATCAATTTTGTGAAATCGAATTCCCGTTAACAAATTTTATATTGTTATACTATTATTGTTGAATTTCACTTTCAATGAATCACGATTTGTCCTAATTCTTATTGATAAAATCGTAACAAAACAATTTTTGCTTTTATTATTCAAGCAAATATAATTTTGTTCGTGTTGTACTATAGAAGCATATAAGATTGAGAACATTTATTTTTTCTCTATGCGTACAGGTGGCGGTGACATTGGAATTCAATCTTAGTTCATTTCGAAATTTTATATCGCCCATCGTCTATTTTCTTAATGACCGTTTATCTAAAGTCGTGTTTCCTAAATTGTTAAAATAAATTTGTAAAGTGAAATTATTATTAAAATTTGTATTTTATTTAAATTTGTGTAATCATTTTATTTTACTTTATACGTATACAAATCAATGACCTGTGCGAGTCGCAAGTGGGGTGCTACTGCTGGTGTATAAATAAAAATAATATTAGTAAATATTATGGTGATTACGTATATTTTGAATCCCGGACATATTTTAATAATTCGCATATCATAAATAATTTATGTGGATCAAACGAAACCAACAATTATTTAAATTAGCATTTTTATTTTCAGAGTAAACGGAAGTACATCAGGCGAAGAAAAAGTTTTATTATATTGCGTTTAGATATTCATCTAACCAAAATGTTATTTTATTTAATTTATTGTCGCAAAAATGGAAAAATTTGCGTATTACGATTCAACAGACATGCACGTGTTTTACGAAAGTTCTCATAACCGTAAAATTTTTTGTTCAGATTATTATCATTATTAAATAATTTTTCTTTTATTTTATTTATTTTTTGCTTAAGTGAACTTTTAATACATCAATGAAAGTTTGTAAGAAACGACAAGGCATATACAACAAGAAACTCATTTAAATTTATTTAATTTTACTTTTCATGATAAATCAATTTTTTAAATTACCACACAAAAAGCGAAATTTGATCATCACGAGCACGACTTTTTGTTTGGTTTTTTCTTACCATTTCTTTATAATGAAAGACGCATATACTCGTATCTACATGTTGACTTTTTGTTTAAATTTATATATATGAAGTTTTTTATGTTAGGCAGCTCAAAATGAAAATTATAATTTATCATAGGCCTGATGTACGTTTTATAAAACTTTTAAAATCTATTAGTTTAAAATAAAATCAATCGCTAGTAACCGAAACAAAAAGCTTTACGTTTCTAAGATATTGTTATTCAATAATCATTGTATCTATATTCGACTAGAAGCAATTAATTGTCGATGGATCTTTTGAAAATAAACTAAATAAAAATTGTTGTGCTTCCTTAGGTGACTAATTATAAAATGGAGGAGTAAGTAGGTTGTAACCAATACCACACTTTCTTTATCACGCATGTATACATATTTTTCGAATTCATCAAAGTTGATTTCTAAAGCGAAAAATTAAACATCTTTTGGTAAAACTGTCTTGTATATTCAAAAAATATTCTACTTAAATTTCAGAAAACCAGCGAGGTAAACTAATGTTGGCTAAAACGAGGTTTTACGAACACTTGCTGGTCGTGCAATCTTTACTCGTTTTTCGTAAATGCAAAACTTTTAAATATCGTTGGAAATTGAAAAAGCTTCAAATGAAGCTGCCAATTCTGGAACACAGATTTCTCCTTAAGCATGAAGTTTTACAGCGCCTCAATTTTTTTAAATTTTGTATTACATTGGTTAATTTTATTTCTTTACATAAAATTATTACAATGTACCTAATTGGCTAATAACATTGACATTAGCATACCCTCATGGTTTCTCCTAAATTGTATCTACTGTTAATTCTGTCTCGTGCAGACTTTCAAGCTAATTTAAACGGTGCTACCTTTTTAAGCCTTCGTATTATTAATCGTTGGTCAATCAGTAGGCTGTCTCCGATGTTTTGGTGATTTTGGAGCCCTCCTGGATGCTTTTTCTGCTTTGCTTATATCGTTGATGACTGTTTCTACTGCAAGGCCCTTATGGAGGTCGCTCTTAAGGACGCGTACTAAAAGCAATTACTATATATTTTCCAGTACTTTGTTTTGGAAACTTTTGATGACGTTCAGGTTACTCGAATTAGTACAACCCCACAGCTGAATACCATACATCCATATGGGCTTTAATATCTGCTGATATAGTATCAGTTTGTTATGTGTAGAAATTGGTATTTCCCTCCAAAAGTCATTACATGTTCTGTGTTTGAGTACGGGATTTTGATATTTCTTCTTGACTTGTACCTTCCTTTTCGCAGTTTATAACACCTAGAGACTTAAATCTAGGTATTTTGATGCTGTATAGGATAGCGGAAATTTGACAGCAGAAAACAAGAGATTACGCTACTTGCCGCAAATGGCAGCACTATCATAACATAAAATTTTATTTGTTATATACGAGTAATTACCAGCGGAAAGTATTTATTCATTTTGTATCTCTTTTTTCACTAAATAAAACATCCCAGCGGAATAAAATATTAAAAGTGGTCCTTAAAATGAAAAATTGATTGAGCTCTAAAGTAAAGGAACTCGGTAAATGTGATCTTGAAATTTAACAATATGCCGTATTTCCGCCATTTCTGAAAGAGTGGCGATGAAATTTGGATACTAATATTGATCGGGGATTTTAAAGTAAATTATGGACAAAATTTTAGGATATGTTCATGCTGGACTAAGCTTGGTCATTTCACAACTAATCCTTTTGGAAATTTAAAAATTTTATTTATTTATTTGTAGCTTTTGACCAATACATCAGAAACTTCCTTTAGTAACCAATACTTTCGGCTATTTTTATAATAGAGAAACGTACAGGTTTTCTTTTACTAAATAAAAAAATCGTTGAAAGAAAAAAAATGATTTAAATAGGTGTTGAGCTGCTGTTCCACTGCTTTGATTGATCCAGTATTGTTGCATTTGGTATAAAAGACAATAATATTTTGGATTGCATCGATCAAATCTGATTTTAGGTGGTTACCAATTTGTTTAAAATGTAGGTTGATAGTAATAGCCACGCAATCGTGTTAATTATGTATTAAATAAATGTGTTTTAGGTTATCACAATAATTTATTCTTTAATAAGATTGAAGAAGACATCTATAATAAGATTCCAATAGAAAATTGTTTATGTTGTATGTACCAATTTTATGTAACCAGACTGATGTTGCACATTTTTTGGAATATAATTATTTGTACGGAGAATGGTCCGTTAGTAAATTATGTCCCTCAGCAGATCCTGTTTTCTTCATGTGATTTTTCTATGACGTCCGGAATGTCAATCTCGGAATCCATATTGATGTATAGGGATGAGTTCGTTACTTACTAACAAAAATACAATTTTGACATAATGGGTAATAGTGGTGTATAAAAAGTTATTTAAGTCATTCTGCAAAAACAGGGCTGTGTTAATTGAGGAGTTAATTTTTTAATGTCGATTTTGGGTAGTTCTTTACGGACTTTTCCTGTTAAATAATTAAAACTTGCCGCTTTTCATGGATTTCTTTATTTTAATTTCATTAATCACTTCGCAGAAAGTTCATGGTTAATTCTTGATCTTCGTTTCTTCCATTTCTTGTATTTTTCTCCTGTACATCATTATGCTAAACTGTACCTTTTAGTTGATCAGCAAAACCTTCTTTTTTGTTATTGCTACTTTCCCAGGTTCCATTGCTTGTTCTTTTAGGTGGAGTCTGAGTTATTAGGAATTTTACTGTTTGATGTCTTCCAGAATGAAAAGAAAGTATTTTTTCTTATGCTAATTATCGTTGGCACGAGTTTGTTGCTTAATTTAGATTTTTTTTCTTTTTCTCTTTATTCGTTGGGTTAAATTATTTAGAATAATTTTTAATAAAATTGTATTCGTTCAAAATCAGTAACCCATTGACTTACCATCAGGGATTTTTGCAAAAAAAACTGAAACCATTTTGCGGTTCAAAATGATTATTGGCAATGGGAATAATATAATAACAAGAATCTATCAATACTGGGTGACTGACACGAAGTGCTACCAACTTTAGGCTGTCATTGCTGTCAAACCAGTGATGACAGACCGCTCAAATTTACACTAATGACAGTTCATTCCAATGTTTACAAGCATACAAAAGCATTTTAGTGGAAAATATTCAGAAAAAAAGTTATCCGCAATGGAATTCAACCGTAATAGTGTGATTGCTCTATATTTGGCTGAAAAACCACAGCCGCAGATTGTTAACCAGTTAAAACATCTGCATGTGAATAAAATGTTCGTGTATCGCACCATAAATCGTTATAACGATACTGGCAGCATTGCAAAACGCCATGGTGATGGACCGAAACGCACTGCAACATCGCCGGATATTATTCGGAAAGTGAAGGCCAAATTGGCTCGGAATCCGCGCCGTAGCGGCAGAAAAATGGCTCGTGAGGCAAACATTTCGCTCGAACGGATGCAGCACGTACTGAAAGATCCTTTTTTACTAAAGGCCTTGAAATTCCATAAAACGCATGGTCTCACCGATGCTCAAAAAAGTTAGAGTGGAAAGAGCAAATGAGTTGTTACGCTTGCACGAAAGTGGCGATTTGCCGAATTTGGTTTTCTCCGATGAGTCACCGTTCGTTATTGAGCAATATGTGAACAAGAAAAACGACCGGATTTACTTGCCCGACCGTTCTACTGAAAATTTGGACCAACGGATTGTCACTCAAAACCAAGCGCCGCCGGTGGTGATGGTTTGGGCCGCCGTAACGACCGAAAGCCGTTCACTGCTCCTTTATTTGGACCGTGGTATCAAGAGGGATGCTCAAATTTATCGGGATCATGTACTGGAGGCAGCGTTTAAGCCTTGGGCACAAAAAAATGCTTTGAAATTTCAACAGGACTCGGCGCCGAGTCATAAAGCGCACATCAATCAAGATGGGCTGAAAACAACGTTCCTCTGTTGATTTTCACTGCCCAATGGCCACCAAATTCACCGGATGCAAATCCGCTAGATTTCTCGGTTTGAGGTATTTTGAAGAGCAAGGTTGGGACAAAAAAATACCAAAGTGTCGATCATCTCAAGCAAGCGCTTCGTCGTGAATGGGTCAAAATACCGCAGAGCCACATTCGTGCTGCATGCAATAGCTTTGTCGGCCGTTTGAGGGCATAATCGCGGCTTAGGGTAGCTAAATCAAAAACTGCTAATGCAATTCGAAAATTTAAATATTTGTGAACATTTTTTACTTTGGTTCAATAAAATTCATCAAAAAATAAAAATTCTGTGGCGTTTTGTTTTGGTAACACTGCGTGTCAGCCACCCTATAGTTTGCACATGAAGAGGGCGGTTGTTGGAAGAATTTTTTTTAAAATCCGGGAACATTTTGAAATTATACATGATTTGCAAGCGACTGTAATTTTTTTGACCTGCTTAAGTAAAAGCTTAAGATTTTAAGAATATTGTGTTAAAAATCGTATTTTCTGCTTACATAATTTTTTGAAAAACAGATCTGTATTGTTGAAAATTTAGTTGCAAATCTATTAGTACTTAGTCGTTTTTCTCGTAAATGCTAAAAAAAAATGCTTGGATCTTTTAACTTATTGTAAAAGCTTAAGAAACAAATTTGGGCTAAACAGAGATCCAAACTTTTGTTAAAACTCAGTTTTTTGTCTAAAAGTACAATTTTCACTAAAATTTTGGAAAATTGGACTTATCCGATATTTTGAAGAATTAGTTTAAATTTTTTAGAACTTAATCATAAAAATAAAATAAAAATCATTGAGATCTCCCGATTTAAAACAGAAACTTAAGTATGATCATTTAATCTGTCGAAGCTGTAGAAAATCCACAGGCATATAGTCAGCACGATACAATACATGCACGCACGTGCACATAGAATATTTTAAAAACAATATTTTTGAACTTCTGCGATACAAAAATATTCATTATTACTATTATTGGTTTTAATATATAAAAGAAGGTAGAAAAACGGAAATGCTGTCGGTTTTTTGCCTGCTTTCCTGTAGAGTAATATGGTTTTTACAGTAGCCTTTTTAATATAATTCTCGCCACAGGTGAACAGCATATTTTGGCTAATGCGTTTTACTTCTTTTATAACAAGACCAAACAAATTTCCTCCATTCTTTAAAGATTCCTCATTGACGGTGCCTCTCAGCTTTCTAGCTTGGTATCAACATGAAACTCTGAAAAATAGCCAGTCAAAATTAGTACGAGACTAAATTTGTTGGAGGTGCTTCATATGCCTTTGAAAGCTTATACGCATGTTTTGCTTTACTGATTTGAGCCTTCATACAAAAGTTTATAGGTACGCATATGTTTTATGAAGTTAAATATAAATTTCTTCAACATATATGCTAGATTGAATCAATCTGGCATTTATAAGCTTGTGTAGAGTACAGATATTAGGTTGAATGCAGGGCCTCACTTTAATTTTAGAACCTTAATTTTAATTAAAATTCATGAGGAATTTCATAATGTAATAATTAATTCAGTCTGGCGAAGATGAAGCTCTAAACCCATAAAACATTAATAAGAAGAAGAATATAATAAAGTCTGCGACTCGCTTAATTTCAAAATATGACGGTTCGTGTTATGATATTCTTTTTCTATTACTAATTCAGGGCAGAATAAAACAACTTTCAATTGTTAGTGGTTTCTGGTTGTTTAAGAACAGAGCATCCGACGTTCGTTTCATCTATTTCTAATAATTAAAACGTTGAGTGCTCTGCTCTTAAACAGCCAAGTATAACTAAATGTTTTTGTATTTGTTTTATTCTACTAAAAATGATAGTGACAAAGAGAGATTATCAAAACAACCAGGCATATTTTTAAATTAAACAAGGCGCAGTCCCATGAAATTGTTCATTTGCATTGAGAGATGATCTATGTAATATATTTTATATATCAAGACTTAAATAGACAATGTAGTTTGCTGTGACTTGGGAAAATAAACTTTCGTAATATTAAGGCACGGTAAGAGTCAACAATCACAGACTTGTGCAAATGGTACTTGTTGAAAAGATATGATGCAAAAACTGTAAGTAAGCTTTAATAAAAAAATTAACAGTTGAATGTTCCTCAAATGTGGAGGTGCAAGCAGTAAGTTCTGCGGAAAACTAAAACACAATACATAAATATGTGTTTCTACTCAATTAGGATATTTTCAGCTGAATAATAATTTTTTAATTATGTGAAACGGTGTTCAATATTTACACATGAAGTGTTGATCGTCAGTCTTTTTCGATAAACTTAGCGATCGAAATTATTTTGATAAATGCCTTTGAGTGATCATTTGCCATCAGAATTTTATTCCGATTTATCTTAATTTAGCATTTTGATATAAACCGCTGAGCTACTACCGCGGAAGAATAAACTGCCTCCCCTAAATAGGATAAAAAATAGCACAAAAATTATAATTCAAACGGCTGTTTTCACAATTTCAGTTCAGTTTTTACAACTCGTGGCGTGATAAAAAACGTCGCGACTGCAAAACAAATGTGCGAAACTCTATATAAATTTTGTTTACAAAAACAAACGAAAGTGAATTAAAATCGTTAAATTTTAATTCACACATACGAGAATTTAGAAATTTTTGCTTTATGGTCGTATTTTTAACCTCAGCTAATTTTACATGGAATGCGACGACAGATTGAAATTACTCTCATTTATGACGCTCACTTCTATGTCAACCAGATTTGTTTTTTATTATGGTAAAATTTGAAATTTTTGCAATTACAGAATTAAAGTCGTTTTTTATAGTTTGAGCGATGCTGATTTTTAACCAGTTAAGTTAGATTTCATTTATTAAGTTTTATAGCTAATAACTCATATCTGGTATTTCAGACACTTAAAAATCAAAATAGAGTTATGATAATAAAATGTTGAATACAAATAAAAACTATAAGATTTATGGACACTGTTTTAAAATTTAAACCATGTGTAATGTTAGAAATTACGCATATCGTGTTTCTGAAAAAAAAATATTTATCCAATACTTCGGTGTATAAATAATCTAAAAATTAAGAATAAAATTGAGAAATGTAAAATAAAAATTACAGCTTATTTGGGTTATGATTTAAAAAAAAGATTTAGTTAGTTATTTGTCTTGTGGTCCGTTAACATTTACATAAATTTAAATTTATTTTTTACACATATTTTATATTTATGTAGAAGTTACAAGAAACTCGTCTTAATCGTCTTATTTCGCTTTTTGTACAGTTAATTCGGTACCAAATTAGATCAGTCGTCTATCGGACTTGACCTAATAAATGAAACCCAAGTTTTAAAACCAGTAAAAAATTTGGAATTTTTAAATTTTCGATTTTGGTTTCGCTTTTGATTTTTAGGTTAGTGTTAGAAAGTAAACGATATGAAATCGATTTTGTCTCTGTGGAATTTATTAAAAATTTAGTATTTGCCAAAATGCTAAAAATATTGGCGATGTGATGTGATACTGTCAATTTTTATGAAAATGGAGTTGCTTTTATTTTTCAGCCAATCACTCTTACTTTTGCAAAACAAATTGCTTTATAAATTATGTTCCGAGTGGGATTCATTGTGGTAAATGGCTCGGTAAATTAAAAGGCCGACAAAACTCGTATATTATCACATCACGAAATAATATTCGATTTGAATTTGGCTCAAGACCAATTAAATCAAATAAGTTTACCAATCGAAAAATCAAAAATACGTGTTAAATGCTGAAGTTTTTGGACTTGTAATGATGGATTGTTGTTAACGTTATTGTTACGGTCACAACAACAATTCTCGTAATTTACACCGCTTCCGCAGTATCCGCGAAAATATCTGAATTAAACAACAAATAATTTGAATACTTTTACGAAATACTAACGCCACCACCAAGATACAGTGTTGTGCCGTATTGTTTACACCGCGTAATTGATAATTTGTATTCCGATAATTTGTATTCTACATGTGTAGAAAATGGATGTAGACAACTAAAATATGTGTAGAAAATGTATACAATGTCAAAAATGATTGTTTCTGTTAGAAATCAGGATAGTTCTATGATTTATTTGTTAATTGAATCATTTCGGCTCCATGGAGCTTCATTTCTAACTCACTTTTCAAAAATGTTAACTTAAATTTGGATGGTAATGACATGCTCCTATGTTTATAGTATGTGTTACTCGGAAGACGGTATGATAAGACAAAATGGATATTTCTTAGATATAATTTAGCTGGCTTAGTACAATTTTAAAAATATTCCAAAAAGGTAAAAATCTATGCTAAGATGTAGAACAATAGACACGTTAAACTTTTATATCAATTATAGAGCTGTAAAAATAAACCGGGGCCTTGCTATTGAATTCGACGTTAATGTTCGACGGCTATAGTTCCTATATCAAGCGTAGAATCAAAAGAGAATAATACTTCTTCTGTCTACTATAGGAAAACGATAACCTTCGACAATGCATAACGAATTAAATATTTAGGTCCCTGCTTTAAGCCATGGTACTTCAATGAACAAAATCATCACCACGCAACAAATTCATGAATGGATAATAACTGCTATCACACAGTACAAATATAATTTCGTTGAAATCGCTCAAATACCCCAATATTTTTATGGACCTTGTAAATCCAACGTGCAAAAATATTTCATTAAACATAGATGTTAAACTTGGGTAATGAAGGTTGATACAGTATCATTTTGCAAAGATGCGCATAGAGACTTTGGATAGAGAATTGCTTTCAGATCCACGAAATAGCCTCTTACGACCTTATGATTATCGATAGAGCTGATATGTTACCACATTTTATTTGGTCTTGTTAAAATGTATCTTGACGAGTTCATTGCAGTTGATAATATGTGGATGCAAAAAAATGTTTGGAGCATGTTCCGATTTTCCGGGTTGCTTGATTTACTACTCGAAGTGAATTACATCGACAACTGTGTTGTATCTATATGGTATATTAAACCAGGGATTAAACACCTGAGATTAAAATTAAACAACCTACCGGTGTATGCTTATTTACCGATATGCATTTTTGTCACTTTTTTTAACCATATACCTGAAATTAATCTACAGAGAATTATTGTAAGATCGTTTGAGAAGTAGGTTGGTTTAATTGAAATTGAATATTTTCCAAAAACCATGCTTTTATGCTTTCCAACAGAACAATCTATGAACAATCTAAATTGAATGGTTGGAAACGAGATGGTTTAATTACATTTAAATTGTCAATTTTCCAAATCCGCATTTTAAACCTTTATTGGTGTCCTATATTTTAATTGCGCAAACAAACTTCGTTTTACCGCAATCGGCTAAGAAATAGATTTATCTAAATTAATATCTTCCCGTGGCGGGCTGCAGAAATGAATGAATTAAGCAAGCCGCCCCACCCGAAACTCTGATGGAAGGAGGGGCTCAGGGAACTGGGGAGTGGTTAACCTATATTCACTAAAATCTGAGTGCCTGTGATACCCAGTATGGAAGGGCGAACTGATTGCGTCGTAAAAACATCGACTACTAACCACGGCGAACTGAGCGTCACGTCTCGCTGCGCTCGCGGGTCACCCAGGTAGTAAGTGGGAATGGGAATGGGTCCTATTTGTTTGGGATATCCATATGAACGGCTGAATGGACGAGTGAATGTTGGAGGCTTGAGGGGGCGCCGGAGGCCGCGGTGCTCGGTAATCCATTGGGCCGGATCAAGGTGTCATGCGACGCTTGCTGATGATCGACTAAGATAGGCGCACATTTAACAAAGCCCAACCATAAACGGAGCCCTCTGGAAACCAGGCTTCCTTCAGTTTTATTCGGCCTTACCTGTGTAAACGGATCTTTGCGCAGGCGGACCTGTATTTTTCCGACATTCGTGGGAAAATTAATGACTAAGAAAAAATTAAAAATAGAGAAAAAACCGGAAAGTACACAGAAAGAAAGTAACTCTAACCATAAAAGTGGGCATCGAATCCAGGAGGAAGCGGGACTGTCAAACAAAATAGCGGGGGATTGGGAGAGGTCCGTCCACCTAAGCGATGCAGGGAGAGACGATCGTATAGAATTTTAGAGAAACTGGCTGTGACCCCTGAGGGGCAGCTTACAGTAAAACAAAAAGAATCCGTTGCATGAGGTAAGAAAACTGTCCGCTGCGATAGCTCGGAAAAGGTTCTTTGGTCTAAAAGACAGAGGTCACAGGATAAGCATGAAGTGGGCGGCAGAAAGCAAAGCAAGGTGCAAACAGACATGATGTCGGGTGCTCCTAAGGATCAAAACCGAAGCTATTTAGTGAGATCCTAAATTAGCACGTACTGGTGCTAGCAGTCATATACAGAAGTCAGGAAGATGGGAGAATCACACCGATGAAGTGAAAGTTTTGTATAATACACTAGACCCGATATTTTTAAGGGTTCTGAGAGAAAATCCGCGATCCTCCCTATTCTGTAGAATGAGGGATGGTACCTGGGGCGCGTGAAGTTAACTGCATGCACGGGCCAGTGATTTGTTTATTTATTTAAAGAAATCTATTCGGTAATTTACATGTGATTTCAGAATTTAATTTAAAACAAAAATATTGAAAAAAAAATAAAATAAAGAAAATTAAAACACAGAAATATTTAAATCAAATCTTGATTTAACAATTAAAAATTTAAAAAATAAATCTTAAGTATATTTTTGAACTTGTCCTTTGATAAATTAAAGTCAAATAGGTCGTCGACGATGTTGAACGATTTAGACGACCTATTAGTGGGGTTATTTTCTCCATAGTTTGTGGAATGGTGTTCTAGTGCTAAAATTGGTCGATCTCTATAAAAGAGCAGTGACCGAAGTAGTTAAGGTGTGACAGGGCGCGAAGCTTGTGGTTGTCTGCAAAGGGTAAGTCTCGAGCAGACCGAGGGTAAGCGTCTGGTTACCAACCGAGCCGGACAAGCCAGAGAAGATCCTTGAGAACATTCGGGCCAGTAATCCCGATCTTCCAACGAAAAATTGAAGGATTGTAAAGCTGGAGAAAGCTAAGAGGAGCTTTAGATTTGCAATCATGCTTAGCAATAAAAAATCCCGGGCTTCCCTTGCAAAATCAAAAGAAGTGGTCAACTTCGGGTTTGGGTCGATCACACTTAAAGTATATTAGAAAGATGAGGGCGACAGCGAACGGACCCAGCGAGAGATCGTGAAGCGGGCGGGGAACGACGAAGAGAGCAATGTTTCAGACGCAGAAAAATTGGTGAGGAGAGGTAGCTTCCTCTATTTTGAGTCTGGTGGAGACATCCTGTCGAACTCTCGACGAGTGACGGATGACGTCCGAAGCATCGAGCCAGATGGCACTATTTCGTTGCATGGAGGGAAGGAAGAGATTAGTATGGGAGACGTCAATGATTATTATTGTAGAAATAAACCTGCATCACACGAAAGCTGCCTCGGCAGCTCTCGTTCTCAGACCGAATAAGACAGATGAGGACTTGGCGTTAATCCAAGAACTTTGGATTAAACAGTAACAAGATCTGTTACCTCAGAACGAGGGGGTATACATTATTTTACTCAACTAACTCTGAGAGGATCAGATTGTGTATTTTATTGAAAAGTAATTTGAAGATGTTTTTTCTTCCTCAATTTAGTTGCGGAGATATTACAGCGATGATCGTTGAGGTTGGCTGTGCAAAATTATGGCTAGCCTCAGCCTATATGGATCGCGAGAAGGATGTTCCGCCGGATAACCTTGGGGAACTGATCCGACAAACAGGAAATTTTAGATATGACCTTTGCGTCAAAAACAATTGTTCAAGGGGTGGAGAGTGGCGAGGCAGCACTCCTTCTCTGATCACCGATATGTAACATATAACCTTAACGTTAAACCTGTTATCCAGAAAGCCTTCAGGAATGTTAGAAGAACAAACTAAAACAAATATGAGGAGATGTTGGAGGAATTATTGCCGATGAAGGTCCCTAAACTTCCGGCGAAACAGGATTGAAATTGTCACAAAGGCATGCAATCTTTAATTTAATGCTACGTGCCCCCTGATAAAGCATAAGGGCAGGCAGAAACTGACATGGTAGACCACAAAGTTGGGAACCTATCAGAGGGCGTGCAGGACAGCCTTTAATAATGCAAAAACCACAAGTTAGTTTCGGGATTGGGACTCCTATAAGACCTTAAAAAGTACAAAAAAAGAGTTGAGGAAGGCACAAAGGGGGTCTTGGAGACTCTCATGTTGTAGAGTGGAGGAGGTCTCTGAGGCTTATCACCTTAGGAAAATTCTATCTACAAACCCAGCCAGAGTTAGTTTTTTAATTAGACCGGATGGGTCATGGAGCTTCAAGTGCAGAATAATTGGAGCTTCTCATAGTGGCCCATTTTCCGGGAAGCTTTGATGACACGATGGAGCCTGGAGCTCATCGAGGAACAACTTTAATAGATATGGGGACATCGTGGACAGGGAACGAATCCAGTGGGCGCTGAACGGTTTTAAGCCTTATGCCTGGCTTTTACTGACAAAGCGAGATTTTTGGACAAAACCTTGGACAGTAAGCTCAGCTGGAAGACTAATGTAGCCACTTACTCTTGTAGGAACGCCATAGATAAGACATTAGGTTTTAAACCAGATCTGGTACACTGGCTTTATACCGCAGTGGTAAGACCTGTGCTAATGTACGGAGTGGGCGTGTAGTGGCCAGCTCTGGATAAGGTAACATATATACAGATGATGGAGAAGGTACAAAGAACGGCTCGCATGCTTATAAGCGGGGCGCTTAGGACAACACCAACATGCGCTTTAGAGGTTATGCTCTACCTTATTCTAATCGAATTTTTTGGTAAGCAGATGGCAGCCAGTGTGGCTACGAGATTGTCGTCTGTCTCTCATTGGAAGTGTCTTTAGGCGGGGCACTCCACGATAGTTAGATCGCTAAGGGAAGAACTGGCGAATCTAGATTACATAAAATCAACGTTTTGCTTCGATAAAGGCTTCCGGACCATCTGTCATCCGAGGGAATCCTAGAGGAACGGATCAATACTGGAAAACAAGGCTGTGCAATTTTTCACGGACGGCTCTAAGCTAGACGACAGAGTAGGAGCCGGAGTCGTGTGTGAGAACCTTAATGTTAGTATATCGAGAGAGACGAACATCTCTGACTACTGCAGCGTGTACCAAGCTGAAGTGGTGGCGATCAGGGAAGTCGTGACATGGTTCAAGCATAACGTGGTATCCATGAGGGATATATAAATTTGTGTGCGCAGTCCGACGGCGGTTAGGTCACTAGAGGTTGCTTGCCTGAAGTGTCGGGTGGCGCTGGATTGTCTATCATCTCTTAATGAGATGAACGAGTAATTCAAAATCCAGATACGCTGGGTCCCTGGTCACTCGGACGCCACGAGAAACTGCAGGGCAGACGAACTAGTTAGGTACGGTACTACTTTCCAGATGCAGCCGAAAAGGACAAGGAGATGACCTATGGCAGCGCTCAAATTGGCGCTCAGTAAAAAGGCAATCGCCTCGACAAATCAGAGGTGGGCCAACACTCTAAGGTGCAGGGTAGCAAACAGGTTTGGCCAAAACTGGACTTGCGGTGCTCCAAGGCAATAGTATCCCTCTAGAAACGAGAGGTAGGATTGGTTGTAGGGATATTGACAGAACACTGCCTTCTTGAGGAACATGCGAGAATGCTGAGTCTACAAACAAATGACTTTTGTAGAAGTTGTATGGACGAAGAGAAGGAAGAGAATTTAGATCACTTTCAATGCTCGTGTATGGCAATATCAGACAGAAAGCATGAGTACTTAGGTGTGTACGGTATGGACAGCCTTTTAGAACTCGCGGACTGTGGAGTGCGAGATATTTTACGCTACATTGGTAGCTCTGGATAATTTCAACAATAATGAATAAAGGGGATATAGGATTCTGTGGTATCACAATGGGCCACTATTGCCCTAAATGTACGATAGCAGCCACTTTAACCTAGCCTACCCTAACCTAACTTAAATTAATACCATGTAATTTCTCATTTTGATTTTTACGATTTTCACTTCTGTGGGTTTTTGAAATCCGTTGATTTCAGAAATGTATTTAAATTCAGGCATTTTGATATTTTTCAATCTGGAATTTCGTGGTTTCAGGCATTTCCCACCACAAATATAACAAAGAAATAACATAAACAAAAAATATCGTAGAAGTATTAAGCTTTTGGTTTATATTACATCCGTATCCGGTACATTTGTTACTAAATCAAATACACTGTTTCAATAACGACGAGTATCATGCTGTTTATTTACAATTTCACCCAGCACCAAAAATAGCAACATAATGATTATGAACTGTACTACTCGTATACGAACATTCTTGTTAGAAGTAAAAATATCAAAACGATTTTATTTTATTTCTTTTAATAAAATTACATAAGATGATGTGTAAACATCTATATTTATCGTTAAGAGATTTAGATTTGTATGTCAATTTAATTACGTTGATAATTATTTAATGTTATTTTGGTGTTTCGAATATAAATAGTGGATAAACTATTCGTACAATAAAATGTGTATAGTAAAGATAATCTGGGTTTGTTACATTTCAAACGGGGTGTAAATCTAATTTTATTAATAAATATTCAGCTAAATCGGACTTACATAAGAATACTTTTTTAATGTTATCGGCCAAAATAGCGGAATATTTTTGGTTACCACAAATCTCTCACACCTTCTACTACTCTCCATTTATGTTATGACTGGAACCCACAAAGGTTCCCCTTTAGAAGATCCTAAGTTCTGCGATTCTCTCAAAGGGCACAAATATCAGTTTTTACCCAGACAGTATATTAAAGGAACCCGTTTCACAAATTCGAGGATTAAATTAATTAGATTCGAATTAAATTTCCTAAAAGCGTTAATCTTTTACATGTAAATTATTTTTTTTACTAAACACTTCTTGAAGTAGGTATTTTACGACCATAAGAACACGAGTACAACAAAATTATAGTTTTCTCCAAATTTAAATTGTTAACCAAAAATTAAACAGTTAAAAATTCACTCTCATTCTTAACAAAAATATTTAAAACGATAATGATGATGATGATCTTGATGCTATATTTCAGCGTTAAAAATTTCTTCTCAGTTAACTTTTTTTGAGAAAAGATGAATGGATTTGGATTTTAGTTCAAATTATTATATCACCTATACGCCTTAAATAAAGAATCATTTTTAACTGTCATTGATTTTCTTTACAGTAGGTGACACTGTCCTAAAACACAATTTACAATAAAATATTTTTGCAAGTTGTTTATACAGTTACAAAGTTCTTCAAATCTTTTAATAATTCTGCCTTAACCATATTACACCCAAAACACTTCATTTCATCATTTAACTGCTTTTCATAATGTTTAGTTAGTTTTTGGGTCAATCATATTTATTTGTTCATATGAAGTTATTATTAAATTGATTTGATATCGATGTAGCAGTACTTTACATTTTTTCAAGATTATTTGAGATACACATCAAATACACTGCATTTTGCAAACATTGAGCATACAACATGACAGAGCTGTTCGTCACAGAAATTTCTTTAATGAAAGTGATAGCGGGTGACACACTTGCGAAAACAATACAAAAAGAATTTACATTTTGAACTCATTGTATATATTTTTTTTTACTATAAACTACTTCTTTACATATTTCTTTATACAAATTTGCATATTTGTACTTACGCTTTGTGAATATTTTTATGTAGTATCATATTCAGGTTAAGACTTGCTAAAAATTATTGGGATTTTGAACATACCATTTCTCGTATTCACCAACTCGTAATAATATATTGTTAAATAATTTGGAAAAATTAAATTTGATTTGGATGATTTTTGATTTAAATTTGCTTTTGTTTTGAGCTTTTTAATATTGTTTTAGATTCTGTGTGTGTACAGTCGTTGGTGTCAAATTTTGGTTCTCTACAGCACAGATAGGTTAACTGATAGAGGTGAAACTTCATATTTAAGTGGAAATTTTTAGTTATTTTTGGCCGATATCATCGGAAGTGGTAGCTTCAATAAGAGCTTTATCTATATTCGCAAAATTTTTGAGTAATTATCAATTACGAAAAACCGATCAAAAACTAAAAGTATTAACTTAAATTTCTAACAAAACAACAAGATAATAAATGACAAATAAAAAAAGTCGGCATTCTTACAGTCCAGGCGAATTAAATCTTTATACTTTTTATACTTTTTCCATAACAACAAATTGAGAAATATTTGCGAAATTTAATGGACATCGGTGTACGTATGTGAAGTTATCCCAGAATTCTATCCCAGAAAATGAAAATATTTAATCCGGCAACACTAACATAGCAATAACCAATTTGCTCTTGTGTGAAGTTAGCCCAGCCCTTTTAATTCATTTCATTCAAATATACTATATTTGTGAAGTTAGCCCAGCCCAGAATTTTTATCAATTTTAATGAAAAAACGAAACCTTATCAAATTTATTAAATTTGATTTGTTTATATAAAGGGTGATTTTTTGTGGTTAGGATTTTCATGCATTAGTATTTGACAGATCACGCGGGATTTCAGACAAGGTGTCAAAGAGAAAGATGCTCAGTATGCTTTGACATTTCATAATGAATAGACTTACTAACGAGCAACGCTTGCAAATAATTGAATTATATTACAAAAATCAGTGTTCGGTTCGAAAAGTGTTTCGCGATTTACGTCCGATTTATGGTCTACATAATCGACCAAGTGAGCAAACAATTAATGCGATTGTGACCAAGTTTCGCACTCAGTTTACTTTATTGGACATTAAACCAACCACACGAATGCGTACAGTGCGTACAGAAGAGAATATTGCGTCTGTTTCTGAGAGTGTTGCTGAAGACCGTGAAATGTCGATTCGTCGCCGTTCGCAGCAATTGGGTTTGTGTTATTCGACGACATGGAAGATTTTACGCAAAGATCTTGGTGTAAAACCGTATAAAATACAGCTCCTGCAAGAACTGAAGCCGAACGATCTGCCACAACGTCGAATTTTCAGTGAATGGGCCCTAGAAAAGTTGGCAGAAAATCCGCTTTTTTATCGACAAATTTTGTTCAGCGATGAGGCTCATTTCTGGTTGAATGGCTACGTAAATAAGCAAAATTGCCGCATTTGGAGTGAAGAGCAACCAGAAGCCGTTCAAGAACTGCCCATGCATCCCGAAAAATGCACTGTTTGGTGTGGTTTGTACGCTGGTGGAATCATTGGACCGTATTTTTTCAAAGATGCTGTTGGACGCAACGTTACGGTGAATGGCGATCGCTATCGTTCGATGCTAACAAACTTTTTGTTGCCAAAAATGGAAGAACTGAACTTAGTTGACATGTGGTTTCAACAAGATGGCGCTACATGCCACACAGCTCGCGATTCTATGGCCATTTTGAGGGAAAACTTCGGAGAACAATTCATCTCAAGAAATGGCCCGGTAAGTTGGGCACCAAGATCATGCGATTTGACGCCTTTAGACTATTTTTTGTGGGGCTACGTCAAGTCTAAAGCCAGCAACTATTCCAGTTTTGGAAGACAACATTTCCGAAGAAATTCGGGCTATTCCGGCCGAAATGCTCGAAAAAGTTGCCCAAAATTGGACTTTCCGAATGGACCACCTAAGACGCAGCCGCGGTCAACATTTAAATGAAATTATCTTCAAAAAGTAAATGTCATGGACCAATCTAACGTTTCAAATAAAGAACCGATGAGATTTTGCAAATTTTATGCGTTTTTTTTTAAAAAAAAGTTCTCAAGCTCTTAAAAAATCACCCGTTATAATCAAAAAATTAAAAACTAAAGTACCAAAAAACAGTAAACTTCTGAATTGCGTATAGTAAAGGAAAATTACAGGCAATGTTAAAAAAGTTCGATCCGTGTGACGAGATCCCGAAAATGAACTCTGAGCTGGGAGTTTCATTGATTTTTATATAATTTTTCGTCCCACTCGATAAATCTAAAACTATTTCGCCAAAACTAAAAATGTCTCGGATCAGGGCTACATGATTTTGAAATGTATATACCAGTAGCTAATTTTAAGTTGAGTTAGAAGAAAATCGTTTAGTGGCAACATCCCGAAAATGAACTCTGTGCTCGGAATTTCATTGATTTTTATATAATTTTTCGTCCCACTCGATAAATCTAAAATTATTTCGCCAAAACTAAAAATGTCTCGGATCAAGGCTATATGATTTTGAAATGTATACACTAGTAGCTAATTTTAAGCTGAGTAAGAAGAAAATCGTTCAGTGGCAACATCCCGAAAATGAACTCTGGGCTAGGAATTTCATTGATTTTTATATAATTTTTCGTCCCACTCGATAAATCTAAAACTATTTCGCCAACACTAAAAATGTCTCGGATCAGGGCTAGAAGATTTTGAAATGTATACACAAGTAGCTAATTTTTAGCTGAGTTAGAAGATAATCGTTCTGTGGCAAGTTCCCGAAAATGAACTATGGGCTGGGAATGTCATTGATTTCTATATAATTTTTCGTCCCACTCGATAAATCTAACATTATTTCGCCAAAACTAAAAATGTCTCGGATCAGGGCTACATGATTTTGAAATGTATATACCAGTAGCTAATTTTAAGCTGAGTAAGAAGAAAATCGTTCAGTGGCAACATCCCGAAAATGAACTCTGGGCTAGGAATTTCATTGATTTTTATATAATTTTTCGTCCCACTCGATAAATCTAAAACTATTTCGCCAACACTAAAAATGTCTCGGATCAGGGCTAGAAGATTTTGAAATGTATACACAAGTAGCTAATTTTTAGCTGAGTTAGAAGATAATCGTTCTGTGGCAAGTTCCCGAAAATGAACTATGGGCTGGGAATGTCATTGATTTCTATATAATTTTTCGTCCTACTCGATAAATCTAACATTATTTCGCCAAAACTAAAAATGTCTCGGACCAGGGCTATATGATTTTAAAATGTATACACTAGTAGCTAATTTTAAGCTAAGTAAGAAGAAAATCGTTCAGTGGCAACATCCCGAAAATGAACTCTGGGCTAGGAATTTCATTGATTTTTATATAATTTTTCGTCCCACTCGATAAATCTAAAACTAGTTCGCCAACACTAAAAATGTCTCGGATCAGGGCTATAAGATTTTGAAATGTATACACAAGTAGCTAATTTTTAGCTGAGTTAGAAGATAATCGTTCTGTGGCAAGTTCCCGAAAATGAACTATGGGCTTGGAATGTCATTGATTTCTATATAATTTTTCGTCCCACTCGATAAATCTAACATTATTTCGCCAAAACTAAAAATGTCTCGGATCAAGGCTACATGATTTTGAAATGTATACACCAGTAGCTAATTTTAAGTTGAGTTAGAAGAAAATCGTTTAGTGGCAACATCCCGAAAATGAACTCTGTGCTCGGAATTTCATTGATTTTTATATAATTTTTCGTCCCACTCGATAAATCTAAAATTATTTCGCCAAAACTAAAAATGTCTCGGATCAGGGCTACATGATTTTGAAATGTATACTATAGTAGCTAATTTTAAGCTGAGTAAGAAGAAAATCGTTCTGTGGCAACATCCCGAAAATGAACTCTGGGCTAGGAATTTCATTGATTTTTATATAATTTTTCGTCCCACTCGATAAATCTAAAACTATTTCGCCAAAACTAAAAATGTCTCGGATCAGGGCTATAAGATTTTGAAATGTATACAAAAGTTGCTAATTTTTAGCTAAGTTACAAAAAAAACGTTCCGTGGCAAGTTCCCGAAAATGAACTCTGGGCTGAGAATTTCATTGATTTTTATATAATTTTTCGTCCCACTCGATAAATCTAAAATTATTTTGCCATAACTAAAAATGTCTCGGATCAGGGCTACATGATTTTGAAATGTATACACAAGTATCTAATTTTTAGCTGAGTTAGAAGAAAATCGTTTTGTGGGAAGTTCCCGAAAATGTACTTTGGGCTGGGAATTTCATTGATTTTTATATAATTTTTCGTCCCACTCGATAAATCTAAAATTATTTCGCCAAAACTAAAAATGTCTCTGATCAGGGCTATATGATTTTGAAATGTATGTACTAGTAGCTAATTTTATGCTGAGTTAGAAGAAAATCGTTCTGTGGCAACATCCCGAAAATGAACTCTGGGCTGGGAATTTCATTGATTTTTATATAATTTTTCGTCCCACTCAATAAATCTTAAATTATTTCGCCAAATTTTTAATGTTTTATTACAATAAGATAACATACAAACATCAAGTGGCATATATTTAAAAACAGTTTATTCAAAGATAAAACCGGTTTATAATTGGATAAGGATCTCTTGTTGCGAAAGGATAAAGTAATATGTTTATGTC
Source organism: Nephrotoma guestfalica (assembly GCA_963691935.1). Lineage (NCBI taxonomy): Eukaryota > Metazoa > Arthropoda > Insecta > Diptera > Tipulidae > Nephrotoma > Nephrotoma guestfalica. The sequence goes on along the minus strand of OY829913.1, from coordinate 201,603,301 downwards.
ATTTGATAACCGAAATTTAACAAAAAATTTAAATCTATTCTGTTGGTTTCACATAAACCCACGAGAGTTTAAGTATTCCACACAAATTAAACCAGTATAGTTTTTATAGTTTCATCTACACAATTTGCCGCATATAAGCCGTCCAGAGTAATTTACAATTGGTGTTGGCCGTCTTGTAACCTAAAAAGAAAATCAAAATCTCAGCTATAAGAATTTTATTTGTTCAAATATTCAAGCAACTTAGCTATTAGGATCGTCGGGAACAGATCAAATCCATGGTAGATTCCCCTTAGTTGGTGATCTACGGCGAGTTTACCTAAAATAAAATAAGTTTAATTATTTTACGTTCTAAAAATGTAATTGTACTTACCTTAATTTTGTTTACAACTACCATCTGGCAAATTTATTGATAACGTAGATTAAGGATATAGCAGATTTCGATTTATTTTTATGTTTACATGTTACCTTATATAATTAATATTCTACTACATTTTTGGTATATAAATTAAGCATCATCGGTTTTTCTCGGTCTCTTGACTCTTACAAAATATTGTAAAATATTGTAAAACAAAATATACTTTGTACAGAGAAGAAGATTTTGTGAAAGTTTTGGGGTTTCCTTTTTTTTCTTGGTGTTTTTGGTCAACTTTGCTGTGAATATATCGGTCGGTAATTTGGGCGGTAACCAACCATTTTTTTTATCACGTTTTTTCTAATTTGTCTAATCCGACACAAAAAAATAAATCTTTTGTTTGTACCAGCAAATTCTCGCGAAAAAGAAAGTGAAATCCGCTACATTCGTCTTTTAAGAAATTTTTTAAAATCATGGCTCATTTTGTACATTAGAACTGTTCTCTAGTCTTTTACATCCTCCACTACATTCACATTAATCTTCTGTCATCTGGTAATTTATTACGATCTAAAACATTCCCGAACATCGCAGGTTAATTCGTATCTATTCCCGATTTGTTTTTGAGAGGGTTACTACAGAAGCAGTTCGAGGATAGAAATTTTGAGCTTCCACTATATTTAGCCCTATATATTGTGTTTTAAAAAGAATTGATTTTTCGATGCCTAGTTTAATTTATAAGGCACCTCCAACCAACAATCGTTCCTTAGGTAGAACAAATTTGGGTGACAATATGGAAAAAGCGTAAAATCTGCAGAGAAGAGATCATCTCCCCTTCGGCATGCCGGTAGGCCTCATCTAACAACAGTATGCTCATTCCAGTAGTACCTGACTGTGATTAATAATCTGAATATCTAACTTCAAAAAATAGACCACTAAATCCCAGCATGAGATACAGCACCACTAAAACACAAAATAAAATGTAATTATAAATCGATTAAATTAGAATATTATCGGGATAATTATATTAATAAGTAGCAACAGTAATCAGTTGGTTTTAAAATATGATATACAATTGGTATGAATAAATCCGTCATATACACATCTATTTTGATAATGCAGCAACCGAATTACTTAATCTCATGCATACTACTGCTACAGAATTCGGTTATCTTCTATAATCACCGAAGAAATGTGTCATCATAAGACAAGATTCCGTGCCGAACTGATTAGGTCAAAATAGAGGGACTACTAGAGCAAATTGCCGTTTTAAAACGTACTTCTTGTGTGTCTTTTTTCTTTAATTCACCATTTCCAATTCGTTTTCCTCATAAGAATCAATGATTCAGCCATTGAATCCCTCTCCAGAAGGTTTGCTACTTATTGCTATTTATTTAAAAAAAGGATAATGTTCCATTTGTTCTTAATTTTTTTTAAAGAAGCTTTGTAAGAATACGTTAGTTTATCATAAATTTTTGTTCATAGATTAGGTAACGTTTTGCATTAAAACTGTTAGATGCATAAGATAATGTTTGATTCTAGTAGCAGTTTTATTTAAGTTTAACAATTCGATAGGGTCTGATCTGGATGATATGGGATAATTCATATTATGCCTATCTTGTTAAGGAATCGGGCGACATCAAAGAGCACTATATTTTCGCTATTTTCATAAATTTGTCAATCCCAGTAATTTTGGACGAAAACGGTCCACCAGAAGTGACAGCTTCCTCTCCAAATGTGTATCAATTATAAGAAAAAAATATCGATTCGTGCCAGTTTTTCAAAATTAAGCAGAAATGACGATTTTTGAAAGAAAACCTGATAATTAATAAAAATTCGACCTCTGCATAGCCCAGACGGATTGATGAATTGGGATGAAACTTCATACTTAAGCGTTTTGCTGTAAATTGGGGGTCTGAAATTTAATAAGCTTTTTGACAGATTTTAATAGATTTCTGAGTTTGTCACTATCTAACACATTCATGTAACTAATGCGAAAACGTCTAATTATTCGTTCAATATTTCTCATCCAAATTTATTTGGCGGGGGTGTGTTTGTGACTTATTTGTTTTTAATTATATTACAAAATCAAAACTATATTAGTGATATAATTTCGTGATATAATGGCCATAAAATGACCACCTAGGTTTAGGGCATCACAAATAAATCAACTTCACAGTACACAGTAAATAATGTAAACTAAAATTGAAATTATCGAACGTCACTAATTTGCAGTTTTTGTGTTTTTTGACGACTAGTAACTAAAGGATTCTAAATTGGTGGTCCCTTAATTTTCTTATAAACCCCTTAAATCCCTTAATTTCTAATTATTACTATTTTTTTATTTCCCTATTGAAAATTAAGAAATCAACTTAATTTATGAAAAATGCCAACCTCTAAATTGATTAAAATTCAACATGTGGGCTACAAAATTATATCAACAGCTTGGAGCTACTGTGACAATACTTTATGAGTGTTTTAAAAAAAAAATAATTACTAATTATAAAGAAGGTTCGTCAGTTATCACAATTTTCAACCCGATAAACATATTAGGGATTGCATTAATCTAAGTTTGAAGTTATAAAAGTGTATCCACACATGTGTTTAATTTTTATGTGAATACAAAAATTATCTGGAACTTTGTAAAATTGAGTGATCGAAATGCATGTTACACAGCAATTATGATAAAATTATACAGACCAAAAAAGTCTTGTATAATTTGGTGTGTAGTTATAAATCACATTTAACTTGAATATTTTAAAATAGTAAAAACCTTAGACGCCATTTTATGAAAAAAATTTAGTTTGCAAATCTTTTTTTCTATATTTTCTAGAATTTTAAGCTTTCAAATGGATACAACAAATGTATCTAGTTATTTTCAAAATTGTTTTAACAATTGCTTTTTAATTAAATTTTAGAATAAAATTTTTGACAATCTATATTTTAACAATTTTGTATACTGTAAAAGTTATCCGAAAGTGAAAAAAACCGAATCGGTTCGTAAATGGTTGTCGTTGGAAAATTTTAAAGATCAAGTTTCAAGCTCAGAGTTCGGGAGTATTAGGAGGAGTGAAGTACACGTACAAACCCCGAAAATTTGTAAACACTTTACGTTTAAAGTGTTATGTCTGGAAAAGGTTTCGTTTAAATCGGTTCACCGATGGTTATCTCTGGAAAATTTTTCTTTTCATTTCAAGCTTCATCGACGAGCCGATGCAAACGAGACCTTTTCCAGACATAACACTTTAAACGGTAAGTTTTTACAAATTTTCGAAATTTGTACGTGTATTTCACTCCCCCAATTTTCCCGAACCCCCAACTTGAAACTAGATCTGGAAATTTTTTCAGCGATATCCATTGATGAACCGATTCAAACGAGACTTTTTCCAGAAATAAGTTTTTAAAAATTTTCAAAGATTGTACGTGTATTTAACTCGCCCCAATTTTCCCAAACTTCCAACATGAAACCTAACCTGAAATTTTTTCCAGCGATAACCATTGATGAACCGATTCAAACGAGATCTTTTCCACACATAACGTTTTAAACGTTAAGATTTTACAAATTTTTGAAGTTTGCTCATATGCATTACATTCAAATTATATGCACAAATTATATGCAAACTGCTAAATTGAAGTCGATATTTTAATTTTATTTGTTGTTCGTAATGAATCAGCTAATATTGTAGGTTAGTTACTATCGGCTGGGATATTTCAATTTAATATAAGAAAATGTAACTTTCGGCTGAAGTAGTCTGTCTATATTATCGATATTTTCACTTACAGGTGACAACTTTCGGCTAATTTTAACAAGGTCAATTTTGTTATTTTTTTTTAATGCGTATACGAAATTTTTTATGTTAACAAAGTGAATTTATCAAACCAAATTTGCTTAGATATTTTCTTCAATTTTACTTGAAATCACGAGTTTTGTTTAAAAAAAACCGTATTTCCCCAAAATTCAGCATCTCTACTCCAGATGTAAATTATAAAGCTTTTCCATAAATTAAAAGGTAGTCCTATGGTAAGTATATCGGAAGTGACAGCTTCCTAAAGAGCTTTATCTACTGTTTCAAGTGAAGATTATGTTTTCAACAAAGGGCGACCTTGTTGGTTTTCTGTAATTTAAACAAAAAAAATGATTTTTTATTCCACAAGACAGTTTTTATCAAACATCCGATAGACACAATATTTTGATTTATAAATTAAGTGTAATGTACACGAGATTTATGAATATTTGTCGTAAAATAAAGTCAAAGTATTATATTAATTATTATATAATTACTAAATATTGAAGTTATAAGAAATTGTTGCTGAGCTCTCTAACTCAGACGGTATTATAAATTGGCGCTGTCCTCCCATACGTTTTTTTCTCTCATAATGAAACAAGGAACCATACAGCGATGGATAAGCATCCCATATCCGGACACTCTAATAAAAACACATGCATTAAAACTTCAGATTCCTTTTACAAAACAAATTAAACGTCAAACAAGTTAAAACAAATTAAAACAGTGTATTCAAGTTCAATTCAAGAAAGTTTTAGCACTCTTAAAAAAGTGATGTAATCTATTCATGGGCATTGAAATTTACTAAAGGATATACTATAAGGACCATATGTCTATATTTAAATACTGAATTCGGATTTAAATTTGTTCAAATTAGAATTAAAATAGAATTAAATTTAAATCTTGGAAGAAATTTTGATTTTGTGAAACATTGTTGTTGTTGTCAAAATAAACATGGTCGATATTAACAAATTAAATATTTGTAAGCACTAGGTGTCTATATTTAATTATTGCATTTGTTTCTAAATTTGGTCAAATTGGGATTAAAATTGAATTATATTCGAATTATAGCCAACATATTGACTTTGCCAAACATTGTTGTTGTTGTCAAAATTAACATGGCCGATAATAACACAAAAACATTTATAAGAACTAAGCGTCTATATTTAAGCACTGAATTCGGATTTAAATTTGTTCAAATTGAGATTAAAATTGAAACATATTTCAATCATAGTCGAAATTTTGATTTTGAAAAACATTGTTGTTGTTGTCAAAATAAACATGGCCGATAATAACACAAAACATTTATAAGGACTAGGTGTCTATATTTAATTACTGAATTCGGATTTAAATCAAAATGTTGATTCTTCCAAACAATGTTGTTGTTTTCAAAATAAACATGGTCGATAATAACACATAAAACATTTATAAGGACTAGGTGTCTATATTTAAGCACTGAATTCGGATTTAAATTAGTTCAAATTGGGATTAAAATAGAATTTTATTTTAATCATTGCCAACATTTTGGTTTTGTCAAACATTGTTGTTGTTGTCAAAATAAACATGGCCGATAAGAAACACATAAAACATTTATAAAGATTAGATGTCTATATTTATTTACTAAATTCGAAATAAGGATTAAAATTTAATTATATTTTAATCATTGCCAACATTTTGGTTTTGGCAAACATTGTTGTTGTTGTCAAAATTAACAAGACCGTTAATTACACATAAAACATGTGTACGGACTAGGCGTCTACATTTAATTACTGAATTCGGATTTAAATTTGTTCACATTGAGATTGAAATTGAATCATATTTCAATCATAGTCGAAATGTTGATGTTCCCAAGCATTGTTGTTGTTGTCAAAATAAACATGGCCGATAATAACACAAAAAACATTTATAAGGACTAGGCGTCTACATTTAATTACTGAATTCGGATTTAAATTAGTTCAAATTAGGATTAATATTGAATTAAATTTAAATCAGAGTCGAAATTTTGATTTTGCTAAATATTGTTGTTGTTGTCAAAATAAACATGGCCGATAATAACACATAAAACATTTATAAAGACTAGATGCTTGTATTTTATTACTGAATTGGGATTTAAATTAGTTCAAATTAGGATTAAAATTTAATTATATTTTAATCGTTGCCAACATTTTGGTTTTGTCAAACATTGTTGTTGTTATAATTAAATACTTAGTACCAGAAATCTAAATAATTATTATTACAAAGCCTAATAACAATAACTGGATTGAAACAGTTTTTTAAAGCGATTTGAGAAATTTAATGAATCTTATAATAGCAATTGATCATGTTCTGTGTTATTTAAATACAACCAGTATTTTGAAACATTTAAATAAATAAAAGGAAAGTTATTTCTTCAAATGTTTTTTGGATACATATCAAGGATGTGTAAATATTTTGTTAATGAACGAAATATTATTGAAATCAAAAGTTTCTGCCATCTTTATCCATTTTGATTCCATTGTCTTTAGGTCGTTACCTTTTCATTAAAACTTTTCACAGTCTAACATAAAAAACTTTCCATGTTTATTGTCTCGTCTGGGGTAATGTTTCAGTTTCCTGTTTAGAATATGAACTTTTATTGTTAACCACAAGAAATAATTATCCGAATATTTCAATCGTTCAGCATTTGCCGCATGCAGAAATTGCAAAATGTTGATTCTCAACTAAGAGAATAGCATTTTTGATCAACAAAACTATTTTTAAGCAGTTTCCTTCCTTTTATATTCAGTTAACCATATTTCTAATTTGAATTAAACCAAAGACAAATAAGTATTTTCTTAACAATTTTTTAATTATGTTCGTCATTGGTTTAACTTCCATAAGGAAACCGAATTGTTCTAACTATTGCATTTTATTTAACAAAAAGAAAATTATTTGGGGACATCGGTCTAACTCTGAAAATGGATATGTTTATATGTAACATTTATAAATGTTAAAGTTTAAATTTTGAGGGAGACCAGAAATAAAAAAATTTTGAATTTTATTATGTGGCTTTATTCTTTAACAACTAGTCGTACTCAAAATAAAAACACAAAAATGAGAAACAATGAAAAAGTACGAGTGATAATAAGTTAAATCTAAAGGAAATAAATGTTATAGAAAGTTTTTTCGCCTTTGACGGGAACCACATTAGATTAATAAACATTTATTATTGTAACTACGAACAGATAGCTTTTCTATGTGTATACACGTGAGAGCAGAAAAATCGCACGGTTGCATTTTCTCTTTTTAATTTTCTCGAGAATCGAAATGATTTTTTTCTATCAAAGTATGACCAGTTAATAATTATTTTATCACTAGTCTAATAGTAGCACGTATGTTTATTGTTTGTTTAAGAACAGAACAATAACAACAATCGAACACAACAACCCCAAAACACTCGTTCCAGGTGTAAAAGGGTAGGTTTGAAGGGAATTGTTATCATTCGCATATCAACGCTTAGTCTGAACGATTTTGTATACGTCGTCCTCCGGAACAAGATAATTAATACCACACCAGAGGTAGCCGCTCAAGTGGTTGCACTAATTGATGCGAGGCAGAACCAAAGTGAAATTGTTTGACAACTACATTTAAACGGACTCTCCGTTCGTCGAGTCTAAAACGTGGCGGCTATACACGGCGACAATGATCTGGCTAAATTCGTGTTACAACACGCGGTCATCACGGGCTTATAATAAAAATATGTTATTTGGATGGTTGTTGTGTTTATATTTTGAACGTAATTTATTTAATTTATTTAAGTTTACTTTTATTTCACAATAATTATTTAGAATTGCCAAAAATAGCAAAAATAAGATTTGAAATTCTTAGAATTAAATCTAATCTTAATCTCATTTTGAGTAAATATTTTATAAATTTAATATCAAATCTGTGGCACTGTTCTGGCTTTCCCTAGAAATAGGGAGTTATGAAAAACATGTTAATATCATTTTTGTCTAAATTGTATATTTATGTCCTACTGATGGAATTAGTTTCGTGTAAATATTTTCAAAACAAAGTTAATTGGAAAAAATTTGTTCCAAAAAGTTCTTTTACGGGAAAATAATTCCGCAGTTAACCTTGCTGAAAAAATATTTACACCAAACTAATACCATTGGAAGGGCAGCAAAACACAATGAAAATATTCAAAAATGCTATGAAAATATTTTTCCAAATCCACTATTCCAGAATAACGCCACAGGTCAAAAATGAAACAACAACAATGGTCAAGTCACACTTAGTAATTGTTTTGCCTGATTAGATATCATGGGGTACCTGAACGTGTCAGATACCTCCAAATACTTTGCCAGAAGATATTGTTAATAAAAGTGTTTTATTAAAATCTACTGGTCCAGATACAACTTTTCCAACAAAAACAAATGTTATAAAATGAATATTACATGCAAATTTCATATTGTAAAACCACCATTTGACTGTAGAAATGAAATTCTGGTGAGATTACTATATGTATTTAAATGATAAAATGCATGCTGCCGACTTGAAATGAGTCTGACACACTTATTAGAAAGACTAGGTCTTAGGCATATTCCAAGGCTTGTTTTAATATTTTCTAGGTATTTGGCGTCAATTTCTGTATCAGTTAAATTATTTTAATTTAAATAATTTGCACAATTATTTGCACTGTACACTCGAAATGAAAAATAAAACGACAAACATTTAAAATTCAACGAACCTATCGACATTTACGTATTAATTGCGTAACATAATTCTCTATAAATGGTGTTTTCATCACTCGTTAATTCTACATTCCCGTTCGCTTCCCAGTTATACATCACTATTACTCTCAAACAAAAATATTAAAAGAAACGTCGAAATGTGAAAACAAAAATAAATGTAAATTCAGATTTTACAACGTAACCGTTCCTTTTTTATTTGTAATTTATTAGAAACGTCAAATTTTTTATTTCGATAAAGTGGTGCACTGAAAAGTCACCGAAAGTACGCAAATGGCGATAATAAGCAATTTTAAAGTTTGGTTATTAAGACGATACCAACAAAATAACTGACGAAAACAAACGTAACATAAACACAAAAGGCAACGAAACACATCAAGAAACACAGAAAAGACATCGCATGATCGAAATAAATTTTTTTTCAATTTCTAACTATTAAAAATCAAGAATTTCAATGCCTTCATAATCATTTTAATGACATGTCAGTGATCCTGGCTCATATGTTCCAAACGACAAAGCCTGACACTATTTACTCTCTGTCCATTGAGGATAAATAAGAGTTAGTGAGACACATTTTTGGAATGACTAGCCCCGTTAGACGAACGTTAAATTAAAATATCGATAAATATTAATTTAAGAATAATAATAATATGCCGGAACTAGGAACGTGCAAGATGCGAGACGTAATTTGAATGCCGCAAAACATTTGAGGTCCGCGAAGATGTCGCCCAACACGTACAATAAATATAGTGCGTCATATACTTTTCATCCAGTTACATTATACTAAGGCACACGGTCACGTCGAAACGAATATCACAATTGTCAATAAAACAAACGACTTTACATATGCGACAATATAAGTAATATGACTTTTCTAATACACGCGGGAGCTGACCTTTCTGTAGTCGCTTCTTGACATTTTTGTACGCGTTACCAGTCGCAACTTGAAAATCACTACCAACGGCACGAAATTTCTACAGAGCTGATATGAATCCCCCAAATGTCGTTGCCGATTGTTGTTTACTTCAGCATCCACAACGATTATAGTTTGCTTATAAAAAAGTTTCGTTGGCTGACAGCCTAGCCTAATTATAGTTTATCCATCAAGCATTCCATAGTTCATTTACCTGTATCTCGACCACGAAAAACTTTGCCGGCCATCTGCATCGCACGTGTCTTGTCAGCTTTATCTGGTAATGAAACCATATTTAGACTGGATACCGTTTGGAGATTTTCAACAACATTTTTTCGGTAACAGTGCTAGATCTTAGCCAACGTTACCAGTACTATGTTTCCCACGATGGATCTTATACGAGCATATCATATAATCCCCGTCACCCTCAATGATATACACAAATCCGCAATCACAACCTCATTTAGCCCCATAGATCTTACAAAGCCGCTTTTTGCTACCAGAAATGCTGCACCAACGTATCAACGTTATATCTATAAATTTGTTCGAGACCTCGACGTTGTCTTCGTAAATATTAATAACATTCTGGTGGCTTTTAAAACTTAGGAATAACAAAAACGTCTTTCTGACTTCTTTTTTCAAAGACTCGTCGCGTGTTGTGTAAATATTGAGTGCTCAGCGTATATTTCGGTTCGAATACTATCGATATTTTCAGTCGTAAAATCATTCTAATTTGCATAAGCGACGTTTTGTTAAAAGCGTCGAATACGACTAAAATGACACGATGTTGGCGACAATATCATATCCATATTTTAATGGTGAGTTCTTTATCGAAAATTCATTTAAACTTTCATCATCAACCGACACAGTATTCGACCAAATACGCACTACCATACGCAAAATCGTTTCATGAAGAACATACCATAACCATAAAACTATCTAATCTTTGTTAAAACGAATTAGCTTCACACTTGATAAGAACTCTCCCAGGAAGGCCCCTTTAAAGATATGCTTGGGCTGCGTTGATATTTTATCAACTTAATTAAAAATTATGAGCAATCTGTGTTTATATATCGAGCTATTAAAACCGGCATACGGTAACATTTATTCTGAGGAGAGAATTCCTGCAAGTAGAACATGGCGTAAATCACCTACTAACTACCATTTATATATCACAAGAAAATAGTGTTGATTAATCCAAGATATTTAAATCCAAAAAAAATTATTTAACTACTGGATATGTTGTACCGATTTATGGGCCCACGGAATACGTGCAGTTTAAATTTTGAGCCGCCATCTTTTAGCACGAACTAAATCTATTTTAAAATGGCAAATACTTAAATATTGCTCACAAAATATATGCAGTTTGATTTTTGAACTGCTACCCCTTAGAACAAATACTACACTTAATTTTCAAGTATAAAAAAAAACTTCTATTTCTTTTCCATTAGAAATGATGTTCCGTATTAGGAGCACTGGATATATGGACAGTTTGATTATGAAGCTGCCAGTTTTTATTTATAGAATACATTTTTTCTTCTCAAATTACCTTGTTTTTAGTGGTGGGAGCTGAATCAACGGTGAATATGCCGCCTCACTACAATTATTTTAATTCCTGCTGAACCGGATATGCTCAAAATTATTTGTTTGCTATTTTCGAGACCTTATAAATAGATCATATTTCTGTACTGATTGTTTTTTTAGATTAACAAGGTAAAGGGAGCTTGCTCAACATAAGTTATTGCTTGTGTTTTTTGAAGCTAGCAATTTTTTGTCATGTGAAAACATTTATTAACCATTTATCGAACGGTTGATAATTAAGTTTCATTTTAGTTGCATTTATTTATTATGCCAGAAAATGGGTAACAAGTTGAAGGAATTTACACAAATTTCGAAATATTTTGACAAAAATGATGAAGAATCATTTGACTATTATCAACAAACTGGAAAAATTTAATAAAAAGTGCAATCGTATCAGATGCCAAGTAAGCGGTGGTACCTGTACAATTTTATTTGAGGCATGGGATGTCTAACAAATAAAAGTAATATGATCGAAACTATGGCGTTTTATAAGTGTGAGCTCTTCACATCAAACTTCACACACTTCAAAAGTCTACAAATTTCTTCTTCTCGAAAGGGGATTGTCGGTAGTTGAAAGTGTGTTGAAAAAAGATTTTGCTTCATATTTGGGGTACAAACAATAGATGTTCATCTTTATGCTATACATCCTATTACGGAAAAAACACTAAAAGAGGTAAATATTAAAATTAAAACTAGAATCTACAAAATTGTTGAAAGGCTTTTATATTTGTTCAGCAAAAAAATAAATAAACTGCCAACAACTGTAATATTTGAGTCAATTCTATCTGAATCGCGCTTCCTGGTTTTTATTACTCCTTTCCTATTTTCCTCTATAAAAACTACTCGTTTGCCATCAAACCCCGAAACCATTATTTCAGATGGACCAAACTCGATTAAATTTTATTTACCTTACTAAAAGAAGAACGTCAAAAGTTCAAATAAAAGCTCTTTCCTTAAGCTACAACTTTTGTTTAAAGTTTTTGTTTGAAGAAAATTTTTGTTCAATGAAAATTCCATTTTTTGCACTCGATGAATCCCCGACCACTTACTTCCAGTATCCCTCTTCTGGTAGTTCCTGGGAAATAGGAAACTTGATATAATTTCTGTTTTTCTGGCACACGAAAGTAAAATGTTATTGGTAATTTATTGAAAACAAAATAAAATTTGGAATAATTTTCCCAGCCAATTTTGCTATGGAAAAATTATTTCCATTTTACAAAATATTTACATCAATTTTTTTTCTCACTAGGTCCAAAAAAACTGATTTATAGATAACAGCTATGTAAATTCATTATTTAATACCCTACTATCAGGGAATTACCAGAATAGGGCCACAGGGAGGGGATTTGAGTAGCCTGTTTTTAATTGTTTTTTATGGTTAAATAAATTTTTTGTGAAATCTCATACTAACTAGATTTCTCGAGTTTCAAATGCATTGTACATGTACATGAAATTCTTTAGAATGATAAACTGTGTTTTCTTACAATTTTATTTGTATGACGTGATTCAAAGCTAATAATCTAAATAAATTTAACTCTAAATGTCTTAGATACTCTAAATGTCTTGGAAGTTGTGGTATCGTTGGAGGTACAATCGTGTGCTAATAAGATTCGCATAGAAACGTTTTGGCAACAATGTTTTCATTCTCAACAACTATTTTCTATCCGTTGAAACTAGTCTTTTATATACTTTTATATACCAACGGTCTTTTGAATTTGAGCTGGTCGACAATATCACTCAAGTGACGCTTGTAAGAAAAATACTTGAAAACGGCTTTCCAATTATCATTGCCGATTTAACAAATTACATTTTATTATCATTGAAGCACCCTGCGTAAAAAATGAATCTAGTTTAACAGAACATTTTAATTATAGTTTTGACTATGATTTTTTACATTCTAACAGGAATTTTAAGTTCATTTTCTAACTAATAGGAAAGAAATTAGCTTTTTTAAATCACGTAAATATTTTTGTTGTTACCTTATCAAGTTTAATCTTTTGTTTAAAATATGAATTCTCTCAAAATTGTTCAACGTATAACATTTTCCAACTGTGCTATGAATAGATAAATCCTTAAAAGCAGTATACTTCAAAAAGTTTTATGAAACTTAAAAAAGAACTTTCAAACAAAACAAAAATATATGAATATTTTTGTTTTTCCTATTCTTTTAAATTAGTAACGCAATCTAAATGAGATTTACGATTTTTAATCCTTCTGCTAATGGACTCATGTCAGCAGACGAGGGAGGGAATTAATGTTGACCTAAATAAATAATTTTCTTAGAAATTATATTTTCTATTTTTGTTCTTTACTTTTTTATAGAATTTGACCATTGGTGACGTGATTTTGTTGCAACAATAAAATCACGAATTGTGTTATGTTGAATCACAATGAAATCACAAACAGAACTCATTATGTACTTTCCCCTTGGGATGATGTACTTGAGAGAAATTTTAAATTGAAAAAGCGTTATTATGATGGCAAAAAATGTCTTCTGAATAGCAAAAATAATTATCATAGTAATACGACCGATGTTAATAGCATTAAAATATTTGAAAAGCAATGAATGACATCCTCCATAATGTACGATAAACTCTGAACTTATTATGAGTACGTATCGTATATATAGTGATAAGCTTGACATTCTATAGTTACAGAGTTTATTTACGTTAAAGCTGTTATTCCATTTACATATCACAACCAACATAATCGGTGTATACAAGCATAACGTTTACGTATTTTGCATCAATTATAATCAATATTTACTCGTTGTTACATAAAAGCGCGATTGACTGAGCTTATTACATGTATTTTAACTTTAGTTCAGATCCGTTAAAAAACGTTTTATTTCTTTATGAATTTCTGTATACATTAATATCGTTTGTGTATGCCACAATAAATGATGCACATACGATAAAAAAGCTGTAACATCGTAACGATACACGTTATGGCATTATTTTATTTTATGGTCACATACGATGATGGGTTCAAAGCCATTATCATTATTTATCGGGATTACCACAATATTTGAACGTATTGTGTTTCGAGCATTAGCCTAATTCCAAATGGGATGTATTAATAATTAATTGAAAAATCAATATAAATATAATAATTATATATCTTGTACCAACTGGGAATTAACATTAATTACAATTTCTCTATACGAGTCTATACAATAATGAGGTTTAAATGTTGCTAGAAAATAATTACTTATTATGTTAAATTTTTCTGACACCCACCCACCTCCAATACTAATGATTTCTATTTTTTCTTTTTATTTTAAGACAAATAAATTATAGAAAATGAAATTTATTTTAATTTTATGTCGTGCGCCTACCAATATAAAAAACGGACAGGATTTGAATATTGAAATTTTATAAATGTTTTTGCTTTAATTTCTATAAAAAAAGAAATGAAAATTCAAATTGTTTACTGTCTGGTGTGTGATGTCTGTGTAATAAATTAACCCACGTACATTGCAGTTAATTGATTAATAATATTTAAACAGCATAATTGTCATAACAAATATTTTAGGTGTACAGTGTTTAAATTATTGTAACGTTGGCGTAATTAGTTTTACATCGAATCATCTAAATATATATTCTCCGCAGTTATTTGTGACTATATATCAATGCTTTAAAATATTAAGAATATATTCATTCGGACTCATTTCGGAAAATTGTGTACATATAAATGCACGAGTATGGAAGTAACATGTTTGACTATCCAAGGATTTTATCACATAAAATTTTAAACAGATTAGAAACACTAGAACTCTTTACTTTAAAAACACTCTCTGTTTCAGCATTGAGTAAGAGAAGCATATATAAATTTGGAATAGGTATTCAAACAATCTTCCAATATTTGTAGGCTTGCACCATTTAGCTGACATGGTTCACTATTAAACAAATGAATGAGAGTTTCAAAGGCAAGGAAACGATAATCATTGGTCGTGAATTCAGAAAAAATTGTTCATAGGATAGTCCAATGAACCTTGGGACTATGTTCGGTTATAATGTTGCATTTTCATCCCAAGTTGCCATATTCCATAAATTTTTCCAAAAAAATTTGCGAAATCTATTTTAAAAGTATTATAAAAATTCAAATACTGAAATCCGAAAAATAAATACCGCAAGTTTGAAATTCTGAATTAAAAATGCTTGCTAAAAAAATTTGGTATTATAATTTAAATGACTTACAAGAACAGGTTATAGTAACAGGGTACCATAACACGAACTGTGATAAACATATCCTTCGACTAAAGTTGGAAATATTATTTAATACAGAAAAATGGAGTAGTTTGTTTAAAAATGTTGGCCCGTTTAACGTGTTAGGTCACTCTCATCGGAATGTGGGACTTAACAGAGCTGTACAGAGATGTGGTTTTTACTTCAATTTTGAAGCCGTTAGAAATCGTTTTGCAAAACCGAAATTTAAAATCCCGAAAACAAAGATGATTACAAATACATAATTTTTTTTTTAATTATTAAATCAAAAATATACTGAATATAAAAATCTCAATACTGCAAATACTTAAATAACTTGATTAAAATAAAAATTCCATTGAAGAGCTGAGCTACAAGATTTTAACATGATTGGTTGGTGTAAGATACCCAACTTCCGTCCCAGTTGGGCATATTTTAGAAATACTTCTGAAGTTCTACTACAAACCCAATTTCGTTAATATCGGTTAAGAAATGGTCTAGTTCCGTTCCAGTTCGTCTGTACGGGAATATCCTAAACTTCTTTTGAAAAATGTTATAGAATTCTATTTTTCTACTTTCCTAAATTTGTAATGATCTGCTATAAGAACGCTTGGATCTGACACTTAGCTTGCACAAAAACTGCTTCTAGTCCAGCTTTCCAAACTGCTTCCATTTTAAAATTCATTTTTCATTCGACGCAACAAATTAGGATTTGATGCCGGCCATATTCCAGAAAATTGTGTACAAGTAATTTTAAATTACTTTTTCGACTCAAAACACTTATGTTTATGATTATCACATAACATATGGCCTAATACCGATTTGGTTCACTGTAGTCAACTTCTTTTAAAAATCATTGTTGAATCCAAAAACAATATTCCTGAATTTGTCAAAAAATTAATTTTATTTTCCGATTTACATCGTACAAATCCAATTTCACAGTGATCGATTAAAAATGGCTCAGTATCAACCTAGTTTGGTATATTACAGTACTTTTCTAAAAATAAGTTTAAATTTTCATTTTTAATATTGCATACTAAATTTCTTCATAGTCGGTTAAAAATAAACTAGTTCCATTGCATTGATTTTGAAATAACATAGTTTCAGATCTACAAATTTTCTAGAGCTACATTTAGAACTTTGAATTAAATTTTCATCATAAAATCCAAATTTTCCTGAAAATCGAACAAATTGTTATCAATATCGTTCAAAATAAATGTGATTGATTAATTTATTATTATCTGCGGCCACGACAAAGCAAGAATCCCGAATATCCTGGGCATACCCTAAACCCTTTCACACATAACGAGAAGGAGGGATATTAAAGATTACTAAATATTATAGAATTGACTCGATTACATATCTAAGTAGTCAATAGTTAGAAAAGTGTTAGTTCGTTAAATATTTAAAAATTTTAAAATATAACAACACAGTTACAGTTTGTATGATAATGTAGCATCTGCTTCCTAGATACTTGGGTTGTCTATAAATTTAAATTTTATAAAAGAATAAAACTTATAAATAAAAACAGCTCACGATATACCATGTCTATTAATTAAATGAACAATTTATATAATTTCTGCATTACAATTTCTAAATCAAATCATTATTATTATAAACTAAATCTAAAAACCTAAACCTAAATCTTGATATAATACTGTGGGCAAAAAATAGTAAGATTTTGTTCATAGTTTTAATATTCTTTATTTATTTCTCCAAATTTATTTCGACCCCCTCAAAGTAATCTCCCCCCGGCCTCAATACACTTGTGTCCACGTGTTTTCCAATCCTCAAAACAGTTGTTAAAATTAAGTTCCAGAATAGCCTCCGATGCGCGTAGCGATTCACGTTTAATGTCTACAATTGATACAAAACGCTTTCCCCGAAGCGGTCGTTTCAGTTTGCTGAACAGCCAGAAGTCACACGGAGCTAAACGAGGCGAATACGGTGGTTGCGAATCGATATGGGTGGAATTTTTTTGACTAAATCCAATGCAGTAACCAAACCAAAACCAATGCAGTATGAGAAGGTATCGTGGTGCAAAAACCAAGAGTTGTCGATCCATAATTCCTGCCCTTTTTTACGAATAGCTTCGCGAAAACGACGCATAACACTCAAATCGTATTCCTTGTTGACAGTTTGGCTGGTCCGAAGGAATTCGGAGTGCACCACACCTCGATAATCGAAGAAAACTGTTAACATCATCTTGATTTTTGACTTGATTTGACGTGGTTTTTTCGGCTTCAGGTCACCTTTGGCACGATGTTCGGCCGATTGATCGTCTGTTTCCGGGTCGTCAGTATAGATCCAAGACGCATCGCCAGTTATAATACGTTTCATGACATCCTGGTAGTCGGAAAGCATTGTTTCACAGACGTCAACGCGACGCTGTTTTTCCAAAAAATTGAGTTATTTTGGAACCAATTGTGCTTTCACTTTTCTTAGGCCCAAATGATCTTTCAAAATGGTTTTCACTGATCCTTCCGATATTTCAACGATGCCAGCAAGGTCTCTGACTGTTAATCGTCGAATCTCGAGCACCAATTCCTTGATTTTATTAACGTGTTCATCAGTTGAAGTTAATGACCGTCCTAGACGTGGTTCGCCGTCAACAAGTTCTCGAACCTCTTTGAACAATTTGTACCAATCAAAAACACTCAACTATCCCTTCGGTGATGACAACGAACCACGTCTAGGACTGCAACATTTTGCAACATTCTGAACGTTTCGGCACCACAAAATTGACTCCGCACTCAAAATTTAATGGAACTTCTTTGTTAAATAATTTCACTCATTGTAAAAATCGCCGAATGCACTTTTTGTACTTCAGAAAGACCAGCGTATACTAAACACTAATGATTATTTTGATGTGACATTTGGCACAGATGTCACTGACAGTCATACCAACATAGAAAAAAAAGTATTTCGACGAATGGTTTTCCACGCGAAATTTAAATTAAAATGTCTTGCTACTTTTTGCCCACAGTAGTATATTCACACAATCTTTTAAATAATTTGTTATGTTGAATTGAAATTTATTGTGACTTAACATTGAAATTTAAAATCTATTACAAAAGTTAAAATAATAGAAAATATACCTTGCTTCGGCAACATCATTAAGCATTTTCAGCAAAGTTACCCTAAGAACATCAATTAAAATATTTATATTACTATTTAAAATTGTTCTAAACTAAATAACAGCTTAAAATAAAATATAATACAAAATTTATCAATTATATTATCACAATGTTACCTTTATAATTTTAAACTAACGAAAATTAGCAAAAAACAAATAAATAGAAGTTATATATGTCAATAAAGGAATTTATAGGACACAATACTAAACTTACTTGATCGCGTACACCGAGACACTAATATTATTTACAAAAATAATTCTGGGCAACAGAATTTTAATTTTGTATAATTAATACACACAAACGTGAATACACACACACACACACACATGCAGCAAGTAAATACTACAGTCATATAAGTTTTAAGTTTAAATTAAAAAACAAAATGCATTTATTTGACAAGTGATAATTAGAAAAATACGTGATTACATGCGCGAAGTGAATAATAATATTCAGTTAGTAAGATAACACTTGTTAACAATATATACAAAAATTTCACTGATGCAATATTAATAACATTTTCTCAAATAAAATTACATTACAATAATTACATGCAGGAAGTAAATACCTCCTTTGTTATAATAATATAAGTTATCTAGAATTAATTCAAAATTGATTTATTTGATAGCTAAATTCAATGGATCGATAGATCACGGAATGTACTGCAGATTTACACGTAGAACACAAATTTAAAGAAAACGGATTGTTATATGCACGAAGTGAATATTAAAATTAATTTACTAAATTATATTAAAATAACCTCAAGTTAACAAAATTTCTAAATCTAAATTTCACTAAAGCAATAATAATAATATCTATATAAATAAAATTTGATTACAATTATTACATGCAGGAAGTGAATCCTTCTATTGTAACAGTCATATATAATTTTTGGTTTTCAATAAAATACAAAATGCATTTATTTGATAGCTAAATTAAAATAGATCAATAGTTTACGAAATATACTGCACATTTACACATGTACTTCAAATAAGAAAACCAGATTATTAAATGAGAGAAGTGAAAATTATTATCATTTAATAAAATTTATTAAAATAACATTAAGTCAACTCTATGAGTATACTTAAATTTCACTCAAGCAATAATTGTAATATTTTCACAAATAAAATTAGATTACAATTATTACATGCAGGAAGTGAATACTTCCACTGTTACAGTCAAATATGTTTAGTTTAAATTAAAATAAAAATTCATTTATTTGATATCTAAATTCAAATGGATCAATTGTTGACAGAATATACTGCACTAGGCCTATAACCTAAATAGTTATTATCAAATTAAAAAAAACTGATTATTACATGCGAGAAGTGAATATTAATAATGATTTAGTAAAATTTATAACCACATGTAAACAAAATATTTATACTAAAATTTCACTCAAGCAATATAAGTAATATTTCCACACATAAAATTAAGTTATAATCATTACATGCAGGAACTAAATTAGTTTAAACCAGTTTAAATTGAAATACTAAATTCATTTATTTAATATCTAAATTCAACTGGATCAATTGTTCATGAAATATACTGCACATTCCTTATAACGTTAATAGCTATTTGCTAATTAGAAAAACACATTATTACATGCACGATGTGAATATTAATATTTATTTAGTAAAATTTATTAAAATATCCACAATTAACCAAAATAAAAATACATAAGTTTCACTCAAGCCATAATAGTAATTTTTACACAAGTAAAATTGGACTACTTTGATTACATGCAGGAAGTGAATACTTTCATTGTTATAGTCAATTATGTTTTAAAGTTTAAATTAAAACACAAAATGTATTTATTTCATAGCTGAATTCAAATGAATCAATAGTTCGCGGAATATACTGCACATTCACACAAAAACTGCAAACCAAAAAACAGAGTATTACACGCACGGAGTAAATATTATTATTCAATTAGTAAAATATATTAAAATAACCACTCCATTAAAGAATATATGTAATTAAATTTCACTCAATCAGTAATAATAATATTTACTCAAATCAAATTTTATAATAATTATTACATGCAAGAAATGAATACTTACTTTATTACAGTCATATATTAATTATAACTTAATTAAAATACAAAATCAATTTGTTAGATAGCTAAATTCAATGGATCAATAATTTACGGAATATACTGCACATTTGCAAAATTAGATTACAAATATTACATGCAGGAAGTGAATACATCTATGTTTACAATCACACAAGTTATCTACTTTTAATTAAAATACAAACTTAATTTAATTGGTAGCTAATCAAATGGAGCAATTGTTCACGGGATATACTCCACATTTACAAATATCCTGCAAACGAGTTAAAAAGGTTATTTCATGCGCGAAGTGCCTATTAATATTCATTTACTAAAATTTAATAAAATAATCACATTTAAACATAATATTTATATTTTTAAATTTCACTCAAGCAATAATAATAATATTTACACAAATCAAATTGGGTTACAATAGTTATATGCAGGAAGTGAATCCTTTTATTGTAACAGTCAAAATGTGTTTACTTGATAGCTAAATTAAAATCGATCAATAGTTTACGGAATATATGAACTGCACATTTACACATGTACTGCAAATTAAAAAAAAACAGATTATTACATGCGGGAAGTGAATATTAACATTAATTTAGTCAAATTTATTAAAATACCTGCACGTTAACTATATGTATATACTTAAATTTTACTTAAGCAATAATAATAATATTTTCACAAATAAAATTGGATTAGAATCATTGCATACAGGAAGTGAATATTGTTACTGTAATATAGGTTTTTAGTTTAAATTCAAATTCAAGATGCATTTCGTTTGATATCTAAATTGAATAATTCACCGAAAACACAGCACATTATTTATAACCTAAATAGTTTTTAGAAAATTCGAATAACATAATATTAAATGCGCGAATTAGATACTAATATTCATTTAGTAAATTTTATTAAAATAACCACATGTAAACATAATATATATTTATATGCTAAAATTTCACTCCAGCAATAATAACAATATTTCCACAAATAAAATTGGATTAGAATTATTATATGCAGGAAGAAAATAACTCCACTTTTACAGTCGTATATGTTTTATAGTTTAAAATGGATTACAACCTTAAAATTTATTTGCTTGTTAGAAAAACAGATTATTAAATGCACGAAGTGAATATAAATATTCATTTAATTAAATTTATTAAAATAACCACAATTAACCAAAATACATGTACTTAAATTTCAATAAAGAAATAATATTAATTTTTACACAAGTGAAATTAGATTACAGTTATTACATGCAGGAAGTGAATACTTCCATTATTACAGTCACAATGAGTAATAGTTAAAATTGACATACAAAATGCATAAATTGATATGATATGATTGATAGCTAAATTGAAATGGATCATAAGTTCATGGATAATACTGCAGATTGACATATAAGGTGCAAACATAAAAACAGATTATTACATGCACGAAGGGAATATTAATATTAATTTATTAAAATTTATTAAAATAACAACTCGATAAAATAATACTTGAACTTAAATTCCACTCAAGCACTAATAATTATATTTACACAAATAAAATTCGAATATAATTATTACATGCAGGAAGTGAATGTTACAGAAATATATTTGTTTTATAGTATAATTTAAAATACAAAATGTGTTTGTTTGTATTTTAGTTAAAATGGATCAATAGTTCACGGAATATGCTGCTTATTTCTTATAACCTAAACAGTTATGGCAAATTGGAAAAAATATATTAACAGAATAAACTCAAGTTAACAGAAATTATATACCTTAATTTCACTAAAGCAATAATACTAATATTTACAAAATAAAACTTTATTTCAATAATTACATGCAGGAAGTGAATACTTCCATTGCTACAGTCATATTTGTTTTAAATTTAAATTAAAATACAGAATGCATTTATTTGATAGTTAAGTTGAAAAGGATCGATAGATCACGGAATAAACTACACATTTAAGCATAAACTGCAAATTAAAAAAACAAGTAATTACATACGCGAAGAGAATATTATTAGTCATTTAGTAAAATTTATTAAATTAATGACACGTTAACCAAATATATATACCTAGATTTCATTCAAGCAGCAATAGTAATATGTACACAAATAAAATTAGATTACAAATGCATTTATTTGTTATTTTAATTAAAAAAGTTCAAATGAAAAAAACAAATTATTACATGTGCGGAGTATTAATTTAGTAAAATTTATTAAGTAAAGTAAACAGAACAAGTAAACAGAATTTGAATACTTAAATATCAGTCAAACAATAATGATAATATTTTCACAAATAAAATTATATTTCAATTATTACATGCGGGAAGTAAATACAAATAAATAAAATATATATATTTGATATTTTATATCGCGTTGTCTTTTGTAGCGTACTCAAAATAACGTCCAAATAGAAAAACTCACTCAGCCGATGTGATAAATTTTTCCCAGAAGCATTGGTGGCTGGACAATTCAACCGAATATCACACTCAAAGGACCAAAGAATCTATGGTGAACAGAGAAATGAATACAACAAAAATCATTAAGTTTCACTTTTATATAGTTTATACTTTTACATAAGTTTAAACACTACATTTTATTTGAGCACCAAACTTTGGTGTACTCGTATTCAATTTCACTAAAGTTTATTTTAGAATTATATTTCTAGACTGGTTGCTAATCGTAATGTAAGTGCAATCAAATCTAAAAGTTATATAATTTAAATTTAACCAATTTGTTAGTATTAAGACGCTATTGTTTAAATATATATGCGGATTTCTTTTACTGAATTGCAGCCAGGATTTTCTTCTTTTTGTCACAATATTTTTAAGATTGCTTGAAAGCGTTTCATCATTTTAATGTTTCGTCAACGTTACTTACGCTTTTATTTCGATTGTTGTGGATTTACTATAGTTATTGCGGATGATTTAAATTTAGTTTTCTACCATAACTAAGGTTTGTTTAAATTTTGGTAGCGATCAAACAATCGTTAAACGGAAATTTTAAAATCTGAGAGATCACATTGCTTGGGCTAAAGCTGTATTTAATTAGGGGCTTTGAATAAAAATTTAAACCACACATTGTTGCTTCCAAGGTTTAGGCGTTAACGTGGACTCGAAAATTTTTTTTAACATATAATAATATAATTATTAAATGACCTTGACTTAAAAAAATTCAGAAATCTTTGTATTTACATTTTGCCGATACGTATATTGTAGTTCATGTTCCACGTTTCCGCATATTATCAATTAAGGTACCATAGTTAATGATAAACGCTTACAAAAATTTAATTTTAATGATGTTTAATTATAATGTTAAACTGGACAGTATTCCTAAGTAGCAAAAACGGCATTTCTCAAAACTGCATTGCTCAAAACGGCATAAGGTACAAATTGAAAATTTTCATGACAACATCGTTTATTTAGATACTCTTCGGCATATTTCAAAAGTGCAAAAAAAATTACATAAATAAATAAGAGTTTGTGCAGGTGGTGGATTTTCGATTCCAGTTTCACAATTTCTGCGCTGGTAGTTTTAGCGTTTTTTACCGTACCGTATTTAAATATCGCTGAAATGATTCGGCATTATTCTTCATCCATGGTATTCTTATTGAATTCTGATCAGACACGCTCCATAGATTTGGCGGAAACGATGGACCTCTGCCATTATTTCCTTAAATATGATGCTCTTCTAGCCAGTCTGTTAGAAGATCTAATTCCGAACAAATTTCATTTTTAATTTATTAATCATTCTGGGATTTCTTTAGGTTCCAGGAAACATAATACAGCACTTTGTCGCACTTCCATTGCGAACTATATATCACTGCTGTACCGAGTTCGCCAACCAATTTATTGGATATGTGTGTATATGTTTTACATAAAATGAACACATTTATAAATTTACACCTAAGCTTCTGTTGTAAACGATATACTAGACACCATATTATAAAGGTGCGATTAAGATAAAATGATTGTGATTTTTTAAAAATGTACTATTTAGCTGATCCTGAGCAGAACCATAAAAGAAGAAAAAACCATCAAAAAAAAATTGGAGTTGCGATGTACGTTAATAACACTACATATCTGGAAACTATTATCTTTGTATCGTTTTTTTTTCGATAAACCCGATAAATTAAGAAAATACATGCATGAGATGCATTCCAATTTTAATTAATCTGCTACAATCATATAATTGTAGTACCTGTAGATCATATTCCAGAAATTAATGAAACGATAATTCTAGATTCATAATCGATTAAAAGATTCCGTTCTACCTTGTGCTGTTTTAAAAAAATATCGTTTTGAAACATGCAGTTTTATATCGTTTTGAAATATATTGTTTTGTATACCATGCAGGTTTTAAATATGCCATTTTGAAAATTGCCATTTTAAATTATGCCGTTCTGAACCGATCCGGTATTCCAGACCAAGCTTGTAACTTCAATTTTTCAGATGAAAATATTATTCTGTACTGAGAAAGTGAAACTCTAAAAATTGTTGCGCAATTCGATGATCATTAACATTATGTTTCTCTTTCAAATTTTTATCATTTTAACTGTAATTACAAAATACCACTATTAAAACGATTTTATCTATACGTTAGCAATTAAGGCAGATGCTATTTCTTTTTATATGATTAGCAAAACTGAAGTACTTAAATACAAAACACAATTAAATTTTAATGATAATCGTCACACTGAAAGTTTCAGTTCTTAACATCAGAAGTTTATGTACATTCTTATGTAAAGTACAAATTATAAATTTTAAATATACCACAAAATCGCAAACACGCTTTTCTTAGAGCCTAATACATTTATGTCATGAACCAAATAGTTTCAGCAAAATATTATTTTAGATATGAAGGTGGTTAATAATTTGAACATTTTAATATTTTGTTCACTTTCCATTTGCACGTGGGAAAATCGTCTCGACAATACTTAAGTGTTTTATGTTTTTCACACATTAAATTATATATTTACTTTTGTGCGGCACAGCTTTTAAAATATCGTTACTTAGAGGCGGCGGAATCTTTAAAGTAATATATTTTATCGTAAATAACACATGTCTTTGATATTTACGTAATCCACATTCATGTTCAATTTCAAGTTCAATTCCGTCAAGATGAATTAAACAATATAAAAATTGATTATATGAAAGTATAAGCGGATTTAGTTTTATTAATTAATTAATAGATTTCTATTTCAATTTATGAGTATTTAAATTACCCATCAAGAGGTTGATGTACTTGTTGTGGTTTTTGCATAAATTTAGAAATTACTGAAAATTTTGAAAACAATGCTGAAGATGTACACAAAATATAAATTTACGAAAACCTAAAAATTTAAACATTAATGTTAGAAATTGATAACGCGTGTACTGTACAATTATGTGTATGAACTTTAAAATCTTGACATATATAATTGTTGCTAGTTATATTTTTATTAACGTATTGTGTTAAGACATTTTGTTATAACAGGTATATATATATATCCCACCAATAAGTAATATGTGCATATAAAACATTTTTTTAAATTTAATATCTCTTTCGCACACAGTTGCTATTCAAAATCTATATACAGTAACATAAAGCCGCACTATCAGCTATAAGTAAAGCAGTTAAGAAATACAACATATACATACAATTTCCCATTTCGTATTTACACTCATTGAATATTCTAGAGCAGCACGGCGCGAAAAATTTCCAACAGAATAAAACGCGATTGCTGCTGTTTTCTAGTCACAGTTCACCGGTTGTTTTCTGACCATTAACAACAAAATTTGCATCGTATAAGTGCGTTCCTTTTTGTAAACATAATGAAAAGTTTTATAGTGTTTGTAGTCGTATTAGCTGCTGCGGCAGCGGTACCATCCGAAACCGATGGTCTTTTATCGACCGCGCTTAAATTTGTCAAAGAATGTGGTGATAAATCAATGACATTGTGCCTCAAGGTAAGAGTTTTAAAAACTATGTGACATAAAAGTGAAAGAACCAAATAAAAACGGATATTGGATTATGTACAAAACCCAGTGATTATTTTGTGATATAATAATATAAATAAGTGTATTGATCTCTAAAGTTTGATAATCAACATACAAAAAAAAGAAACGATCAATGAAACATGGATTACATTCATTCATCACGAAACACAAAAAAAAATTCATTCATAACTAGCTACTCTACAAAAAAACGAAATTTTTGTTTGGTTTTTTCCGTTTTCAATTTTAAAAGACTTGATATAAAAGTGAAACAAAGCAAAAAAAAAATACTAGTGCGAGTAAAATTTGTGTTGTATAATTACAGGAACGTGCCCTTCACTACGTAGACCAAACAAATGGAGATGTACAGCTCGGCGAAGGTGTTGAATTTATTCAAACGGAACAACCCGCACAAGGTCGATCATTGAACGAAATTAATTTGCCAGCCGAGCCAGAAGCGCGCGAAAATGAAATCGACTCACTGTTGATCGACCGTGTCGCTCGTTTCATGGGATCGCACACACTTCAGTTCAAAGTACCAAAAGATTCGATACATGATATGCAACGGTCGCTAGAAGAAGCACGCAAAAAAGGCAAAAAGACAAAGAAACTTTTAATGCCACTGCTTCTTTTATTCAAGTTGAAGGCTGCTGCCCTTCTTCCTCTTGTGATTGGTTTCCTCACGCTCATCGCCTTCAAAGCTTTGATTATCGGCAAATTGGCTCTCCTTCTATCCGGTGCCATTGGTTTGAAAAAGCTATTCGACTCAAAGGGCTCATCACAATCGTACGAGGTTGTAGCACATCCACATGCCTCATACGATGAACATCACGGCCACTATGGCCGATCGTTCGATGGACAAAAATTAGCATATTCCGCACACGCCTAAGAAAATCGATATAGTATACATCATGTATTTAATTTAGAATAAGTAATTTATTATATATAAAAAAGCCATTGCACGGGATTAGCCATTTCAAAACGACTTTTCTCTACCCTCATATTTTTTGCATTCACAACATGAAAAAAATCTACTCTCTCTTCCTATCCTATTGAACTATATACTATTTTAAAACGAAAACTATCACTTCTCAAATCTAAATTAACAAGTAACGCGACAATTTTTATTTTCTAAGGACAGACTTGGACCGATTTTTAATTTTAATATGTAAATACAGTTATACTAAATAATTTATTTTTAAACTTTACCAATTTATCTTATTAGAGTTATTTTACATCTTTATAAGACGATAACGGAAGTTAACACAAGACAATTATATATATTACAAGATGATACATTCTGGGTCATTTTATATTCTACGTTATGTATGCATCTCTTCTCTATAGATATTGCATCGCGTATGAAGAGAAATCGGGTTAATAGCATTTAAAACGAAATCCATTAAAATTATGACCGCTCGCGCTAAATTAAAATACCTTTTGGAATATAAAAAATTAAATATTAACCTTACAATTCCTTCTATTCTCATTTTCTCTAAATTCACTTAACTCATATACGCATTAATCACATAAACTATTTAACCAAAAACTAGATTTTAATAATTTGATTTAGATTTCCAAAAATTTTAACTGACAGGACTAAAATGCTATATTTTAAAAAAACCTTCTTATGTTTAAAAATACCTAATATTTGTTCTGTTATTTATTATTTTTGTTATGAAGAAGAAGAAAATGTAACGAAAAAACCTGCAGCAATAACTTATGATTATTTATTTAAAAAAAATAAAAATAATTAAGAATATCCAAAAAAATTCAATAAATAAAAAAGTGTCAAAATGATTTTTTATAAAAAAAATTTGTTTATTTTATTTAATATTCTGCCGCTTTTAAAAAATGAAAGTATGTATACCTCCTCATCACATGCACACACACACACACTCACACACACATACGTAATACTCGCCAACATATATCAAATTCACCGTTGTTTCACTTCTACATACCGATCAAGTCGTTTATATTCTATTCATAATATCGCATTGACAACAACAACAATGACTAATATTGACAACAACAATGGTCGCGCGTAAAACAAACGACATACAACAAATAGGATGCGTAACCGGAAAAGAAGAAAGTGGGTCTTGAATAAAAAAAAAGAAATTTCAAATATTTTTAATACAAATAAATAATAAGAAGAAATACAGTCCATATAAATAAATACAAATAAATAAACACGCAAAATAATTTATTAATTTTATTAAACCGTTAACCAAATATAAATAAAACTTCTCTATACTGCATACTTTATATTATAATACAAATGAATATTACACCATTATGTTGTCTTGAGCTCAATTCTCATCAAGTAATACAAGTTTTTTTTTCTTGCGTTTCTCGCGTTGTCTTAACAACATATACACAACAAGCAAAGGCAACGAGATCATCATCATGTATAAAATAATTTAAAGTAGATCATTGAAGATGATACACAAGCTTAATTTTTTTTTTTTTTTGGTTTTGATCTTATTGCATCGTGAGAAAACTGTAGCGCTTACGGCTAATGTGTTATTTTTATATTAAGTTGATTTGAAAAGTAAGCACATACACTTATGCTATTTACTTAGGTATATTTTGCCAAAAAACATTAACAACAACCAAAAAATGTCGTTAATACTCACGCGCGCGACGAGAAAGTATACTTTTAACGGTAATTTAAATTCAACTAAGGTGTCAAATTATCATTATTATTTTATTTTTTTGTTTTCTAATTTATACTCGTTATAATTGAAAATTGTTGACGGTCAATGTCTGAAGGCGATTTATAGTTGAATTGAATTGATTTTATGTATTATGCGGTATTGTAATACATTGCATTGCACGGTATATACGGAATGGTGCCGGTAGAATTTCAAATTAGGTAATTGTTATTGCTTATTTTGTTTAGTCGAAGTACGCGATAATGTGTAGTAGTAATATTTAATGGAATGATAGTGTGTGGTATTTAAACCTTTGATTATGAACTGCGGATTATTTGTTAACTTGTATGAGAAAATGCATTCATTATCGAATTACACATTCGACTAGCTAAACAAGAGAAATGCCTTCAAGCTCTAAGCAACAGGTTAGATAAGCAAGACTCTCTAAATGAAATAAAATCCATGCTCTATTAAAATGATGCAAACAACAACAAATAAAATATTAAGAATAGTAACCTGGAATGCAAATGGGCTAATGCAACATATTCCAGAATTAGAAATTTTCCTAAATACTGAAAAAATAGATATATGCCTAGTATCGGAAATCCATTTTACTTCAACTTCATATCTTAAAATATATGGATACAATTGTTACCACGCCATTCATCCAGCAGGAAGGGCAAGGGGAGGATCGTCGGTGGTTATAAAAAAAAACATCAAACACTTTATAGATCTTAAAATTGAAGAGGAATTTATGCAAGTAGTCACCTTAAAAGTATTTATAAATAACAACAAAGAATATAGTGTATCGTCAATATATTGCCCCCCAAGATATAATTTAATTAAACAAGTCTATTGCACGTTATTTAAATCACTTGGATCAAGTTTCATAATCGGAGGTGATTTTAATGCAAAAAACACCTACTGGGGATCAAGAGTAACCTCTAAAAAAGAAAGAGAGCTGTTTGCAGCAGGAAGACTATGCAATTGCGATTTTCATTCTGGAGATCAACCAACTTATTGGCCTACGGATAGAAACAAAATACCCGATATCATTGACTTCTTTATCACCAAAGGTATAGACGAAAATTACATATACCTAGAAAGCAGCGAGGGGATTATGTCGGATCATACGCCTGTTATTTTACAATCAGTGCAACGATTATTAAAAAACCTAGTCCACCTTCGCTAATGAACAAAAAAACCTGCTGGGAGAAACTCCAGAAACTTGTTGAGGATAATATTGATCTTCAGGTGCCAATTAAAAACCCGATAGAGCTAGAAGAAGAACTAGAACAACTCAACAACAGTATACAAGAAGCGGCGTGGAGTAGTATCCCCTCAAGTTCAAAGGAAATGCGCCGAAATGCTATTTATCCTCTAGAAGTTAGGGAACTGGTTGCAGCAAAACGAAAAGCAAGAAAGGCCTGGCAAAGAAGTCGAGCGCCAGAATATAAAACAACTCTTAATTTTTTATCCAATAAACTAAAGTTGCTAATTAAAGAAATCAAATACGAATCCATTAATAAATACTTGAGTGGCTTTACTGGGGAAAAAGATACCGAGTACTCCCTTTGGAAAGCGACAAAAAGTTTAAAATGACCTAAACTACAAATTCCACCAGTAAAAAATGAAGATGGCACATGGGCTATAAGTGCAAAGCAAAAAGTTCGTTGTTTGCAACCCACCTCGAGATCACGTTTCAGCCACTACCTAGACAAACTGCAGAGGAAAACATACCACGAGTATATAAAATGGATAACTGCAATATATCTCCTGTCACACTACAAGAATTAAAAGAGGAAATCAATCTCAACCTTAATACAAAGAAATCTCCAGGATATGACTTAATTACAGGACAAATAGTAAAAGCTCTTCCTGAAAAAGGTCTGCGTAAACAACTCCAAATAATTAATGCAGTGTTCAGACTTAAACACGTTCCAAGTCAATGGAAAGTAGCAGAAGTAGTTATGATACCTAAACCAAACAAACCACTTAATGACAAAAATTCGTATAGGCCGATTTCCTTACTCCCAATAATTTCAAAATTATTCGAGAAACTACTCCTAAAGAGACTAAAACCAATAATAGCAGAAAGAAATCTTGTTCCTTCACATCAATTTGGCTTCAGAGAAAACCATTCAACAATAGAACAAGAACACCGAATTACAAACATAATTGATGACGTACGTACTTGAATAAAAGAAAGTATGTTCAAGCATCTTCTTGGATGTAGCACAGGCCTTTGACAGAGTATGGCATAAAGGTTTGGAATATAAATTACAAAGAGACTTACCAAAGCAGTTTTATGAAATTCTAAAATCTTACATATCTAACCGACACTTTCGAGTTAAATTAGATGGCGAATACTCAGAAATAAAGAAAATATCAGCAGGGGTACCACAAGGTAGCGTTCTGGGACCAACTTTATATGTTCTATACACCTCGGACCTGCCAACGATAGAGAATACTAACATAGCGACGTTTGCGGATGATACGGCCATCTTAGCAGTTGCTAATTGCAAAGAAGAATCTACAAGCAAATTGCAAAGAGCTACTAATATTGTCAGTACCTGGACCAAGAGATGGCGAATAAAACTTAATGAAACAAAATCTGTTCCCGTAAACTTTACCAACAAGAAGGTCAACTGGATACCAGTAGAACTGAATTCCCAGCAAATTCCCAATGATGAAAAATTCCTGAAATCACAAATTTTTGTAAGTCATGTTTTAATTGTATAATTTTTATGTTTTGAATGTGTAGCCTTGATTGAAAAAAAAAAATTGAAATACTTTAATATTTGTTGTTGTTGTTGTTGTTAAAGATTTAGGGTGTCAAATATTGAGAAAAACGAAAATCTTGATGTTGTTTATATGTCAATAAAAAGAAAAATAATTATCCGATAATTTTGATTTTGGGCTCATGTTAAAGGTAAGTTAATAAGGATTTCTAAAAAAATATAAAAATATTATATTGTTTAAATCCTTCTACTCTTAATTTCCCGCCAAAATGTTCTTTTTAAATTTTCTCAAAAACCTATTTTTTTTTTTCTAGAATTCGATATTTAATATTTTACAACATATCAAAAAACTAGAATACCGTTATTTTTTGTTTTCTTGCAAAATTCGTTTTAGTAAGAGAAGCATTTCATTTTTATATGGAAAAACTGTATTTCAGTGGATATTTCTCAGTGTTTTGAAATTGTTTACAAAAAGGATAGTTCAGTTAAATTATTAACACTAGATATACCGACAATTTGACCATAACTATTTCTACGGACACCAGTCAAAATGACTGGTTTTAGAAAAAATGGTTAGTGGGGTTTCCGGTCTTAATGTATTTTAAAAAAATTATAAATTACTTCAATTAAGTTAATTGTAATATATTATATTAATTATAACTTTATTTATTAGTTAATTGAACATAATAAGTAGTAAAAAAAATAAGGTGAAGTAGTAAATTGAAAATATAAATTTTAAAACCAGTCATTTTGACTGGTGTGGTAAATCTAGTGTTAATATTTATTATTCAAATTTAATTACATATATTTAAAATTTCAAACCCAAATTCTTTTGATAATTTTATTTTATTGTTTAACATTAAATCTTATTCAAATTACAATTTAAATTTAACATAATAGTCAGAATTAGAATATTTTTTACATTTCAAATAGCCATCCTCTGTTGGAATAACTGCATGGAAACCGTGAGTTTCTTTTACTGTTTTTAAATTTTCAAACCAAGTTGCAAGTTTGATTTGCTTGGATTTATGTTCTGCGTCTGAACAAAATCCACAATTGATATCTGTCTTCAACGTTTTAGCCCATTTAAATAATTCATCTGCATTGGTTATTGTACTGCTGTATTCCATTGTGAGACTAGCTCTGGATGCCATTCTTTTGATGGTACCTCCTACTCCATCACATGGACCTTTTCCATGAGCTGTTGCATGGAAATGCCATTCACAATCAACTCAAAAATCCTCTTTGTGTTTTAAGATGTTCTTATAATTTTTCTTATTTTTATAATGCTTGACTGCCCCATCGGTAATATAATAAATTTTAGATAAACTGGATATTTTAGTTTTCAAGAACTGCATCAATTTTTCAATGAATAAGTGAACCGCTACAGTATCGTGGTGAAGACAATCCGATATTATAATGAAGGTGTGGTGAAGTAATTTGCCATCGAAATTTTGGTAAATTACAAATGGATGAATAGTCGCTTGCTTATTATTCCAATGAAATCCTTGTGCGGCATTTTGCATTATGATTGCATAATTTTCTGCAAAATCACATAAAACTATCACCTCCGTAGACTTCAGCGACAATTTTTTATTTTTTAAGAAGTTGGACTGCTGAAGTGAAATGAAGCAATGAGATGACAGATTCTTCAGCTTATTCATGAAATAATCCAGAAATTCATCCAACGGTTGAGAAAAGGTCTCCAGATTGCACCTATCGGTAGAAACCCACTGACTAAATTTCAACTCAGCATCTTCGCAGCCATGTTCCCGAAATGAATTTTTCAAATATTCTTTAAATTTATCCAGTCCTGGGCAGCTTTCGCATTGTAGAAGGTAACATGTTGATGTAGGCTCATCAAATAAAATATTTGAAATACAATCCCGGTAGTGCGCTATCTTTCCGTTGGTAATAGTTTCCATTTTGGTGCCATAAATAATTAATTTTACATTTTGATGTATGGTACACACGCAGACTGTGTGCGTTCCACTACTACCTGGTTGTACACAGTATTTTGGACGAAGTAGTGAAAATTTAGAAAAAACAATTTTTTTGATTCGTCATCCTGATACATCGTCTTATATTCTTCGTAGCACTCTTTCAATGTACACATCATTAGCCGCTTTTGAACTTTAACTTTATCGACTGTTAAACAATCGTTTTTGTCTGGCATTATCCGACTAACATCATCATCAGTATAATAAGATAATACTGCTTGCTTCAGCTCATCACTTATTCGCTTTCCTACTTTAGCTGCTGGACGACTTAGTGGACCATTCTTGTCTCGTAGAACTTTAGCGGTTCGCACCATATGTTGCGTTGCCTTGAACTCATTCTGGATTTCTTGAATGGTTAATGATTTTGGCAATATAGTAAGTAGCTGAATCTTATCACTGGTTTTCTCCAGTTCTTTGAATTTAGCTTTTAGATCACCAATCAGTTCATCATATAGTGCAACCTTCCATTGATCTTCGGTTGACTGATTCGAAAGCGGCACGATTCCCGGAACCAAAGATGTTGATGATTTTATTGAAGCTAAATCTATTACTTTTTGCTGCTGATGTTTTGGCCTGGCTTCTAACGTACTCGGATATATAGGAGACTTTCCAAGAAAGGGTAACACTTCATTCAATTTTTTCAAAACGGACACATTTTTTAAATAACACTCTTCACTATCACTGCTATTATCGTTATCGGCTATTTGCGGTGTTAGAGGTGATGTTGTTGATGGTCCCGCAACTGGTGACAACTGTGATTCTATTTTTCGTCGTTTGCAGGTAATATTTATATAGTATTAAAAACCAGTGGTTGGTGCTTATCTTTTTATCATTCATAATTTCAAATAAACGTAAAATTGTACAACAATACTAGTTCATATATTTGCTAAACTTTTCCCATACCTGAATTTTTTCTTGTATTGCATGTGGGTGTCGCAGTAAATTGCATTTCTATCTCCACCCAAAAGATCTGCTGCACCGTTATAAGATGCGGCGGCCAATGCAATGCTACTTTGTAAGAAAATTGTCGCCAAAATCAATGATAACAGAAATGTTTTGCTTACTCTACCGGGAGCATTGAGGAAAAACAAACCGACAATTTCTTGCGGAATCGCATTCGTAATGCGATGATAAGCATTGTGTTGTTATATCGTCAGTTTTTGCAGATTTGTTTTAAATAGTTCTGCTCTCTGTGCTGCTCTTCTATTGGAGAAAATACCAAAATTTCCAATCGAGAGTAAAATTGTAAACGAAGAAGTTGTAAATTATGGAAAACATGATGAAAATCATTATTCGTGCCCCATTTGCACGATATTGATAGAAACTTTTCTGGCCTATTCGAATATATGAAAGAGATCACATGAACATTTCTGGTATGGGCGAAATAACCATAAACGTGAAAATGTCTCTGGACTAGTTAAAAATCATCATAATTAGATCCCGTTCCTTACCCACATAGAAGTTTGACTGATCTATCTGACCATGTAGGTGAGACCGCGCGAACATCTCTAGGATCAGTGAAATAAAATTTGAAAATTTATTCAAATTCATGAAACTTCTAAGTCGTATATGGCCCAGCAAGTATCATCACAAATGAACCCTGTTCGGAACTATCGAAAGTGGAAACTTTGAACTATCTAAAAGTATAACCGTGACCATGTGCACATCCATAGGATTTTTGTTATTTGATTGTTTTCACAATAAATCGGGTTCGTAGCTTATTTGTGAATGTCAATGGGTAAAAATCCTATTGGAGAAAATACCAAAATTTCCAATCGAGAGTAAAATTGTAAACGAAGAAGTTGTAAATTATGGAAAACATGATAAAAATCATTATTCTTGCCCCATTTGCATGGTATTGATAGAAAATTTTCTGACCTATTCAGTCTCTGGACTAGTTACAAATCATCATAATTAGATCCCGTTCATTACCCACATAGGGGTTTCACTGATCTATCTGACCATGTAGGTGAGACCCCGTGAACATCTCTAGGATTGGTGATATCCAATTTGAAAATTTATTCAAATTCATGAAACTTCTAAGTCGTATATGGCACAGTAAATATTTTCATAAATTAACCCTGTTTATTTCATTGTTAAAACTTTGTTTGTGCTATCCTAAAATACATTTTAAATATTATGAATATCTCAAGGAGCGGTAACAGTAAAATTTGAAAATAGATTGATATCAAAAACCA
Organism: Nephrotoma guestfalica; assembly: GCA_963691935.1. Classification (NCBI taxonomy): domain Eukaryota; kingdom Metazoa; phylum Arthropoda; class Insecta; order Diptera; family Tipulidae; genus Nephrotoma; species Nephrotoma guestfalica. Next base: position 201,567,001 of record OY829913.1, on the reverse strand, counting down.
GTATTGTTTAAAATACGCTGCATAAGTTAAAAATCATCATATCTCAACGTTATTTACCACACACGTGAGGTTTTGACTTAGCTATTCAGCCATATAGGTGAGACCCCGTGAACATCTCTAGATTCGGATATATAAAAGTAGAAACAGTGTCTAAAATAACCTTCTTTAGAATTAAAAAAACTTTAGTAAATTGTATCACAATTTTCTCGTGTTGATTTAAAATTGTTAGAAAATTATGTGTTCTTTACAGCGACACTATTAGGGATTCAAGGGCTTCTCTAGTATAAATGTTAAAGATTATCTAAAAATGTTTCAATTTCACTACAAAATAAATCCAATTGGAATATTTTTAAATTTAACAGTGTACATTTTTGGTACTATTTTTGGTATGTATTTCACAATCATCAACTAACAAACCACTTTTCATTGAATTTCTGTCTTTATTTTTACCACCAACCAAACTCAGCTTTTTCTTACGAAAAAACTCACAATCCCAAGAACCAGATTTTTTCTTTTTCCAAAATAAAAAATGAAAACTCTAGGCTAACGTAATTTAATTTTTTTTCCGCAAGTTTATAAAATCTCCTAACTGAACCTAAACAAGTATAAAAGCCTGAGTGCAATTACATGATTGCAACATTTGTGGAGACGTACCACACACCCTGAATATCTCAAAAGCCGGGTGAAACATTGGATAACAACTACTCGTATGTCTTTCTGATTCTCGTGAAAATGTATACTTTAAATTTTTATAAATTTTGCGCATTACGGTCGAATATCTTTAACATGATAAATTCCGAAATTTTTACCGTCTTCCTTTGCTACTTCATTAGCTGTATTACCTAATTTACTTTTGAACTACACATTTTACATATTTTGGTGAAAAATTTTGCTGAAAATTTAGCCGCCGCATTGCTCTGCACATAATTTTTAACGAATACAGTTTGACCAACATCTAAATTGCGATTTCTGCTCCTAAGATTGTAATTTAGAGAAGCTCTGGTATAAGCGTTTTCAAGCTGTTTTAGTTCTGAACGCTGATGAACACTTAAGCAACTTTAATAATTCGTATTCTTTACCGTTAGTGATCATCTGTTGCCCGAACATGAGAAAATGAGGCGAAAACTTTTGGAATCATGGATAACATTTCCTAATGTACATGTAGTTTCAGCAATATACTGATCCCAAGTAGTGTGATTGCTCACGTATCAGTATCGATAGATTGACGCCGCTCCGACGCATTCGCTTGAGGACAATACCGTGGAACAAGTGAATGTTTAACGTTAAATTTTGACAAAAAAGCTTGAAATAATTTTGAAGTGAAATGCGCTCCGTTATCAGAAACAATATATTCTGGGACCGAAAATGAAAGGAAGATATCTTTCTCCAAAAATTTAATAACATCTGAAGCTAGGTCTTTCCGAAAAGGTTTTATAAATATAAATTTAGAATAATGATCCAAAACAATAAAAAGATATGTGTTACCGGTTTTAGATCTTGGGTAAGGACCTAAGGCGATTTTTGCCCAATAAACATACCTTTGACTCCGTTCAAGCATTTTCACAGAACCAACATGGGCTTACGTAGGAGGGTTATGCGCTTGATTAATGATATAAGTAATTTTGCGGATATATAATTTCCAATTATTTAAGTCAGTTAAAGATAAAGAACAAATTCTATCTCCAGAGGTGTTAATAAGAATTTTGCCGTCAGATACCAAAAAGTTAGAGAGAGAGAGTCAGAAGAGGACACAATTTTGGAAATTAAATCTAAATATTCATTAGATTTAAAAGAAGCCGAGTCAAGGTTAATATTAAAGCCACTTTCATTTAGGAAAATCTCATCCATAAAGACTCTCGATAAAGCGTCCGGTACGACAACTACGATGCTGTATGGTAAAATCAAAACCCTGAAGTTTCAGGCTACAATGCGCTAGTCTGCCTATGAGCTCTTTTAGACTCATAAGCCATTTGAGACTGGCATGGTCAGTAACAATAGTGAAAGAATATCCCTTGATATATGCTCGAAACTTCTTTACGCTGAGCACGGCAACTAAACACTCTAACTCTGTAATCAAGTAGTTGTGCTGTGCTGCGTTCAGCTTCTGATACATATATGCGATGGGATGTTCCTCTCCATCATGACTTTCCTGCAACAACACGTTTCCGACACCAGTTGTACTAGCATCGCACTGCATCACAAACGGTTTGGAAAAATTAGGATGAACCAACACTGGAGCATTTGATAATGCAAATTTGACACGATCAAAAGCTTGTTGGTCTTTTTCAGACCAAATGAATTTCGAGTTCTTTTTAGTGAGATCCGTTAGAGGTGCCACCAAAGATGCAAAACACGAGACAAAGCGCCTATTCCATCCAGCCATCCCCAAGAAGCGACGAAGTTTCTTGTGAGTGGTTGGTTTTGGGAAATCGGTTATGGCTTGTACCCCATCTGGATTTGTTGAAAGGGTTCCGTCCCTAACTACATAACCAAGATAATTAATGCGTTTGAGGAGGAAGTGGCTTTTATTCAACTTTACCGTTAGACTAGCATCACACAGTCTCTTAGCTACTAGTGACAGCAACTCGTGATGTTCTTCAAATGTTCTGGAAGTAATCAGAATATCATCCAGATATACAAAAATACGATCATGGAATTCATGGGGTATCACCTGATCCATTAACCGTCACATGGTTTGTAACGCGTTCTAGAGCCCAAATGGCATAACTGGTAAATTGGTAAAGAGGGCGACCAGGAATGGAAAACGCTGTCTTATCTCGGGACCCAACAGCTAATGGGATCTGCCAAAATGCATCTTTCAAGTCAATACTAGAAATACATTTGGTTTCTCCCAATCGGCTTAGCATTCTGCCGATTATGGGCAGTGGATACGAATCCCTGACCGTTACCTCATTCACACGACTTGCATATAAACACATGCGGACCTTTCCATTTGGGTTCCGAACCAATGTCACAGATAAACTCCATGAACTGTTTGATTCTTCTATTACATTCAGAGACAGCATCCGCTCAATCTCGCTTGTTTGACGGGCGTGGCATCTTGAACATTGATATGATGAGAAATTAAGGAAGTTTTGCTTATACCATGTTTATTGAATGAAGGGTATTGAGAGGTAACAGAATGAAAATCAGAATCGGTTCTATTCAGAAATGGTTTTGGGAACTATATTAAATTGTTTCCAGAAATCGATCCCAAGATACAACGGTTGTGTGAGACAGAGAAAATAGATATTCATATATTTCTGATTACCATTGAAGCTTACGGACGCAGTGAAATAACCATGAACGCACGGTATATGACCACTAGCTGTTTTGACATTTGACGAAACATTGTAAATTGTTATATCCGGATTAGAAAAATATTGTTCACAACCTGAACCAAGAGCGGTTATTAGTGCACCACTATCCATCAAACCTTTATATGGTATTCCATTGATACTTATAATGGCGTAAGGTCGATCATCTGATTCTGTGGTAAATGATGATTCAGAAATCCTGTGTACAATTTCCTTTCGTTTTTCCTAGTTTTTCTGAACACGTAATTTAGCTGAATTTTGCAATTTTGGTTTTGTTGAGAATTGTTCCCGTACGATTACAATTAGAACAATTTATTTTTGAAAACCCATCAGTACCACATCCATGAAGAAAATAATCTCCGTGGCTTTGGGCAATTAATAAATGTATGTCCTACATCACGGCAATTCCAAAATACAAAATAATTCGGTTGTTGAGAATTCGAATTTTACAGAAAAGCGTCAATTTGATTTGGAGAACAAATGTAGTTAAATTGGTGCGAATTAAAATTTTGATTTCCAGAATTTGGAACCGAAAAATAACAATTAAAATCTGGAATAAAATTTTGATTCATAGTAACCGGAATAGACTGAACTGCATTCGATTTAGAAATTTCATTGACATATTGTTGTGTTTACAAAGTTTCTCGGGTACACAATTATGCCGTTTCCACATGTCTTCAAGTGCAACGCATCTTCTAACAAGGGTATTGATAGAATCAATCTCCTGATCAGCAAGATGATTTTGAAGTCCGATATTCATATTGTACCGAAGAATTTTTAGAATATCTGAATCAGATATGGGTGTACGAAATCGAAGAGTTAAAACGAGAACTTCATTGTTAAATTCCAACAATGATTCGCCTGCTTTTTGCTTTCGGGAATCGATTAATCGCCGAATGTCGTCATCCGGCTTTAAGTTGAAACCAACTTGTATCTGTTGTTTTAAGTGTTCTACTCTGAAAAACAATCTCTCTATCGATACTCCATCCGTGGTACCTTCAAAGCCTATTTTACAATTAGATAATAATTGATGTTTCCTATCCCCAGGAACAAACGAATTATTTGGTTGAGACGAAAATAAAGGAAGTGGTTGAGATTGCCCAAAAAGTTGGTTTGGAATATTAGGATTATGAAAACCACTTGGGAAAATATTAAATCCAGATTCAAAGCCAGAATTTTGTGAAATTTGATTAAAATTACATGGAGAATTATTAATGTTCAATTTAGCAAACTGTCCTAACATTGGATTGCTCATTATCGGATCTCCAAAATACTCATTACCATTCAAATTTTTATTATCAGGAATTTTTATTACTTTTTTGTGGTGTGGAATATATAGTTTTCTGAGAACAAATAGACTCCACATCCGAACGTTCATCTTCTGAGGACGATAAATCTTCAACAATTATTTTAATATTATCCTCTATAAACTTTACTGATTCATTAAGGGATACATTATTGATGACCGTGTTATTAATTTGATTTTGTAATGATTGCCACTCCTTAAATGCGGCCAAACAGTTGGACTTGTATCTTCTAGTCGCATTATCCAACCGTTCTTTACTTGTGCAGAAGCGTGGTCGAATTTTAGGCTCTTTGACAAAGGCAATCACGTTCGCTGAGAATGTTAATGATGCAAGCCAACCGAAGAAATAGAATTCGGAAAATAAACTCAAGATCAAATTCTATTTTCTCGCGTGCACAAATTTCAACTACTCAAAGGATTGCTTCAAAGAAGTGCTGATAAATTAATTAATCATTTGGTAATTGCCGATGCTAATTACGTAGAAGCATGGCACAAGTTAAATCAACCATACGACAAAAAACGTACCCTAGAAAGTTCAATAATTAAATCTGTTTTAGATCATCCTGTTACCCACCCCGCTTCCACATATGCTCTCAGAAACCCCACCTCTGATGAGCTACTCCGAGAACTGGAAGCTTTAGGATCAGCGTGCGAAACCAGCGATCCATGGATTTTGCATTTACTCTTAAACAAGTTAGATGATCAAACAAGAGAGCAGTGGGCATTGCATTTAGTGATGATGAATGTTCCAAGTGTAGACGATATATTGAAGCTTCTGAACCAAAAACTTTATTAAAGTATCGCACGTATCGCATATACATATCGCACATAGATACCACCACGAATAAGTGTATGTATTGCAACAAACCACATCCAATTCATAGGTGCTTTAAATTACTACGATGTGATGTTGAATTGCGCAAAAGATTCATCAATGATCACAATTTATGCTCACATGTTTTAAGTGCACGGCAAAACATCACACGATATTACATGAAACCAACACTAATCCAGACCAAAATGTAAAAGTTAACATCGCGTCTAAAGATACCCAATCGGATTCAGTCAGCTATGGTACCAATGCTACACCCGTTGAAGAAAAGCAACCAATATTGCCAACCGTAATTGTTTCGACAGTGGATACACAAGGCAACGTTCACAACATCAGCGCATTATTGGAATCAGGTTCGGAATCCACGTTTATCACCGAATCACTAACCAAAAAGCTAAGATTGAACCGTAGGCATGCACGTGGGTCTGTGCATGGTTTATCGTCAGTTTCCGCAGGTAGTGCCAGAGGACAGATTAGCATAAAATTAACTTCGAGATATAATGCAAGACACTTTGTAATCGTAAATGCATTAATATTAAATAATTAACCTAATAATCTACCGCCTCAGGCAATAGCTATCAATGAGGTATACAAAGGTAACTTAAATGAATTTTGTCTAGCTGATCCTAATTTTTACGAGCTAAATCCAATCGAAAAGATTCTGGGCATTGTAAATTGCTACATACGATAAATGCGAGGAACATTTTTCCAGGACAAATCAATTCATCAACGGTCGCTATTTGGTAGAACTACCTTTAAAGGAGAATGTTAAACAGTTGGGCGGCAGTTTAAAGGCAGCAATATCTGGAATGATTGCAATGGAACGTAAATTCGAACGAGACACAGAACTTCGAGATGAATATACAAAATTTATGCGAGAATACGAAACGCTTGGACACATGGTACGTATTCCTAACCGGGAAGAGTTGAGCGGGAAGAGAGAGGTGTACTATCTATCACACCATGCCGTACGAGTATATAAAGTAAGTGCTACGTCAAAGAAACTCAACAAGTTCCAGGTTCTTTTTAAACGATGTACTGATGACCAACCAGGTTGGAACCAGGTCCAACTCTTCAGAACGACCTGTTTCCAATACTGACGAGGTTCCGTCAAAAAGATCTGCTACCGGTTAATAGTTCATCTAAAACATCATAATTACCAGAAAATTGTATGGCGAGAACATCCAACAACCGATGCATAATATGTTGCACTAAATTAAATACTGTCACATATGGACTAACGAGTTCACCATATCTAGCCATCAGGTGTTTACATCAATTAGCAAAAGACAGTCAATAATCGTCCAAACTAGCAACTATACTAAAATCCGACTTTTACGTTGACGATTTGTTGTCAGGTTGCGAAACGATTGAAGAAGCTGTTGTGACGTACACTGATTTGTCTGCTACATTATCGAAAGCTGGCTTCGCATTACGACAGGGGAGTTCAAACAATCCGGAGTTGTCTGCCGGACAGACTCCATTTCATTTGAGGATCCTGATATGTATGTTAAAACATTGGGAATTTGCTGGTTGACGAAAGAGGATTCGTTCACCTTCAGTGATCCTGCGTGACACTCTGAACTATCATCAAAACGCCAGCTGTTGTCAGAGTGTGGTAAGATATTTGATCCGCTTGGGTGGCTATCTCCAGCAACAATTACATTTAAAATCATACTTCACTCACTCTGGTTGTCGAAAATAGGATGGGACGATCCGTTGCCAGCCGAAATCAACAAAACATGGACCGCCGCAAGAAACGACCTTCTCATAGGTATCCGTATACCACTATTTCTTCAAATGTGGTCAACACATAGTATACAATTTCATGGTTTTTGCGATGCGTACGAAAAAGCATATTCTGCTGTAGTATACGCAAGATCAACCAACATTAACGGCGACAGCTCGGTCCACTTAATCGCTGCAAAAACTAAGGTTTCATCAATAAAGCAACTATCAGTTCCTCGCTTAGAATTGTGTGAAACTGTATTTCTAACGAAACTTCTCAACAACGTTGCAGCAATTTTTGAAGCACCAGTAGGCTCAATATATGCTTGGACGGACTCTAATATTGTATTAGCATGGCTCGCAGATGTTCCGAGAAAATGGAGTTGCTTTGTGACGAACATAACGAGTTTCATCATAGACAAATTACCAATTAATCGATGGAAACACGTGCCAAATAAGATGAATCCAGCTGATTGTGCAAGTCGCGGTATATCACCAAAAGGACTGTTAAACCACAATCTTTGGTGGAGTGGTCCAGAATATCTGCAAAAGTCAACGCTTCATCGGCCAAATCACGAAAATTTGCCAGTTCGAACTACAACCATCGAGGCAAGAAAAACCGTTTTAAATTCAACAAATGCAGCCGTAACTACAAATGGAACTTGTCCGATAAAATATGTAATTGACAACTTTTCTTCATATATGTTGATGGTTCAAGTACTAAGCAGTCGTGTTCGATTTGCCGAATTATGCCGTAAAAAGGCATCACCATACATTACCAGCCAGCATATGCAGAGAAGCAAAACATTACTAATTAGATGCTCAACAAGAAATGTTTTAAGAGCAGTTAAACGAAATACCAACCAATTAAAAAAACAGTAAATTATTATCTCATTTTCCATTCGTAGATTAAAGTGGCTTATTACGAGCAGGGGGCTGCCTGAGCAATTTAAATTTTGGGTATTCAACCAAGCACCCAGAAATTGTACCGAAGCAACATCCATTGACTGAGAAGCTGCTACGCTATCTTCATGTAAAATATTTACATCTCAATCCATTAACGTTACTATTCGTATCCAGAACAAAATATTGGGTTATTAGCGCAAAGGATGTAATAAATCGAATCTCCAACAGCTGTATACATTGTATACAAATTTGTCCATTATTAGGTAAGCAAATCATGGGAAACTTACCTACATCACGAGTCACGCTAACACGATTATGCCAGACCTGCCGCAATTAGTTCCAAGAAGGAAAGAGGTTCCAAACGGTCAAAAGGGTATACAGTACCGAGAATAGAAAGTGCAACACCCATAAAAATGCATAAAAAGATGTATTTTGCCAAATACATCTTTTTATGCATTTTTATGGGTGTTGCACAAACGTGCGTCGGTTTAAAAACAAAATTGTTTTAGAAGTGCTTCTTTGTAATATAACACACATTTTATGGAAAAACAATATTTCATGCTAAATGGATTTACCATTATAATTTTTTATCATTTTTCAGGAAAAATTAAATTTCAGTTTCAAGAACAGGTAATAAATGTTGAGTCACTTTTTATTGTAGTTTTTTTGATTTTTATGGTGAACAGGTGTCTTACGAAGTAATAAAATGTATATTTAATATTTAGTTGCCCCGCCTTTGTTGGCAATAACAGCTGCAATCCTTGTTGGCATGGGGTCAATTAAATCTTGCAGGTACTCGAGGGTCAGTTCTTTATACCATACTTCTTCGATGATTGAATTGAGTTTTTTGGATGATGACGGCATCCTTTTATTGATTTTCAACCCCATTACGTGCCAAAGGTTTTCAATGGGATTCAAATCCAGTGAGTTTCCAGGCCAATCTAGAGCGGGAATTACATTTTTCAACAGAAAATCTTTATCCTGAAGAGAAATAATAATAATTAACTGTTTCTTTTTCTTTTATCGTCTTAAATATAAAATTAGTAAATGAGAAAAAAAATAATGCTTACCGTTTTTGCTCGATGACAAGGGACGGAATCATTTTGTAAAATCACAGACTCAGCACTCAAAAAATGCATTTCAATGGAAGGGAACAAATGGTCCTTTAAGATTTTTCTGTAGACTTCTGCGTTGACAGATCCTTTAATAAAGGTACGCCTGACGTACAGGATTCCATCCGATCCAAAAAGGTTAAATTTACTCTCATCGGAGAATATAACTGTTCGCCACTGCTGTAGACTCCAACCAGTGTGATTTCGAGCTCATTCTAACCGCTTTTGTTTCATTTTGGTTGTAAGAAATGGTTTTTTGCCATATATCCTTTTTCTCGGAGGCGGTTACGAATCGTATGAACCCCGATTTCTTTGCCGGTTTCCACGATGAATTCAGTCCGAATATCCACAACAGTTTTAAATCGATTGGCTGTTGACATTCTGATAATTTTGGAATCTTCTCGAGCAGTTGTCTTCCTTTTTAGACCTGTTCCCATTTTGCGTTCCAATTCACCGGTGGAATGAATTTTTTTTTTAAAAACGGCTCACGGTCGAGTAATTGCATCAAATCTCAACAGCATCTGCCTCGATGACATTTTAAGTGTTCCAGACAATGCCAGAATCCGATTTTTCTGAGTCATTGTTAGTTGTGTGTATTTGGTCATTTTGAACAAATTATAATTTTAATAACTTTCTCGTGCGAATATTTATCTCAAACTAACCAAAAAAGTTAAATAACTAATGTATTTATATCCAAAAAATAAATCAGCCTCCTACGATAATGACAAGGGACAATTAGTACAATTTTACCTGAAAAATATTGGTGTTGCACTTTCTATTCTCGGTACTGTATCTGCTTATCTATTTGCATGGCAACCAAGGCCATACACCTAGAAATAGTTGACGATTTATCAACAGATGCGTCCATAGCATCATTGAAAAGTTTCACATGGTCTAGGGTCTACCAAGTCAGATCTATAGCGACAACGTGACTAATTTCTTCGGCGCACAGCGAAGGTTTGACGAGTTGTTCCGAGGAATATCTTCAAAAATTCATAATGAGAAGGTATCTGCATATCTTGGTACACAGAATATACAGTGGCATACTATGTCATCGTCTATCTCACATTTCGGAGGCTTTTGAGAAGCAGTCGTTAAATCAATAATAGAACATCTGCGGCGAGTATTGGGCGATTTGGCACCTAATTTTGAAGAACTTCAAACACTATTAATCCATATATAAGCAATTGTAAACTCCCGGCCGCTAACTCCAGTAAATTACAATCCTGACGATCTGAATATTTTAACTCCTGGCTATTTTTTAATTGGCTCACCAATTCTCGAAGTACCAGACAGGGGCCCAAATGACACCACACAAAAATTAAGTGAAAGATGGGAATTAATCCAAAATATGGCAAGAAATTTTTGGAATACATGGGATTTGGAATACCTTACTACGCTTCAAAAACGGCCCAAATAGCAGCATCAACATCAAAATTTCAAAGGCGAACTGGTGTTGGAAGTGAAGAAAATTTTAAACTATCGGTACATTTGTACAAATTTCGATTACGGAGTGGAAAGTTTATGTGACCATTGTCGAATGAATCAAATGCAATTGACTTTTTCCAGTTGAACCGTGCTTGGGATACAGAGTTCCCTGATCATATCATTTGATAGATAATAAAGCCTTGCTATTCACACACTAGTAGCCTTTCGTCTTCGAACTTTGAAATATTTTACAACTTATTTAATTGTTTCTATTTACTAAACGCTCATTGCTAAAGGGTGTTGTTAGAGGTTCACATTTTTAAGTTGGCAACGCTGTTTTGTTTGACCACCGATTTGACAGCTAACATTTGCTTTGTCATTAGTTTAATTTGACATTTCATAATGAATAGACTCACGACACAGCAGCGCGTCCAAATTGTTGAAATTTTTTATCAAAATAATGGATCTGTTCGCCAAACTATTAAAATTGTAATTTTAAGCTAAAAGTAAATTTCACTTTTACTCAAAATCTCCGCTTCGTAATAGTGAATAAATTATAAAATTAGATTAGCTAATTTTTAATAATAAGTTTTTGTTGGTGCATGATTTTGCAATATAATATGAGTAGCTGAGTTATCTTAAATCTTTTTGTTTAAACAAAGCAAATTAATAGCGAATTATAAAACAATTAAACAGTTTTAAAACCCGAAAGTAAAACTACTACGAATGGTAGACCAGAATCCATTAATCATAGAACGAAGCGTAAATTGCTATAACACACATACATTCCATCTCGCATTTTAAGAACACTTTGCACTCGTGAATTTTATTATATTTATGGTTAGAAATATTTTTTAATACAAGGTTATTCATAAAATCAACCAAAATAATAAAAATTCCAATACGAATGTGCAAAATAAAGAAATATCGACTAAATTTAATAACTGCATATTAACGGGTAAATGAATTTCTAGGATCATTCTAAGAGGCCAGTTAATTCGGGGAAATTTAATAATGTTTACGATAACGAAAATTATAAAAACGTACAGTTTCAGATACCTAAGATTAAGCATTTCAATACATAGCCGGTGGGCCATAGCCACGGTGGGCCTCCAAGGGAAAAAAGATTTGTGTAGGTCTGAATGTGAAGTGTTGCTTGAACATTTAATAATTTTGGTATTATTTGCAATCCCTCAAAAGAACGTAGATTTAAAGAACATTTTTAATAAAATAAAAAGAAGATTCAATTATCACAATGACCCCAATAATTTTAAGCAGATATCGGTCAACCAGAATAGACAGCTTCCAGTACGGTTTGAATTTTGTAGTACAGGATATATTGGGCAGTTTTGTGATTTTGGTTTACTTAAAAATTATTTATTTCTAATTCGGTTGCATTTTTACCAACTTACACAAATAAACTTTATAAAGTACAAAAGTATTCAAAACAAATTCAATCGAAAAATTGAATATTCAAAAAAAAAATTTATACAAAATTTTTGAAGTTTTCAAATTATAGGGATAGCATATTTAGCAGGAAACTAACGATAGTTTGCATATGGAAAGCGCGGTTATTGGAAGAAACGCATTTTGAAATTCGGTCACATTTTGTAATCGAACGGAAGCGGATTGCAGGCGAAGAAGACAACGCATTGCAACAACTTCAACTAAGTTCAACTCAAAAGTACATTAATAACTCGAAATAACCGAAACTTACAGAATCTGTGACAATAAATTTCATCCGTCCAAAATCAGTAAGGCTAACCATCAGCGATTTTCGCAAAAAAAGTGGAAACATTTCATTGTTGATATTCTGGTTCAAAATGATTATAGATAATGGGGATAGCATATTAAGCACGAAAGTAATGATAGTTTACATATGGAAAGCGAGGTTATTGGAAGAAATGTAATTTGAAATTCGGCCACATTTTTTAATCAAACCGAAGCGGATTGCAGGCGAATAAGACGACATATTGCAACAACTTCAATTATGTTCTACTCAAAAGTACATCAATAACTCGAAATAACTGAAACTTACAGAATCTGTGACAATAAATTTTACCCGCCCAAAATCAGTAAGGCTAACCATCAGGGATTTTCGCAAAAAATTGGAAACATTGTATTGTTGATATTCCGGTTCAAAATTATTGCAGGTAATCGGGATAGCATATTAAGCACGAAAGTAACGATAGTTTACATATGGAAAGCGCTTCTTCCAATAAGAAACGCATTTTGAAATTCGGTCACATTTTGAAATCGAACCGGGGTGGATTGCAGGCGAATAGGACGACGTATTGCAACAACTTCAACTATGTTCTACTCAAAATTACATTAATAACTCGAAATAACCTAATCTTACAGAATCTGTGACAATAAATTTCATCCGTCCAAAATTAACCATCAGGGTTTTTCCAAAAAAATTGGAAACACTTTATTGTTGATATTGCGGTTCAAAATGACTATATGTAATGGGGATACGCGGTATCCCCATTTCCATACATTTGGAAAGCGCGATGGGAAGAAACGCATTTTTTAATTTGGCCACATTTGTTACCAAACCGAGGCGGATTGCAGGCGAATAAGACGACATGCAACCTCACATGATCGGTTTTGAACGTCGTCTTTCAATGTATTTCGTGCGGTTGTTTATGGGCGTAGGAGGAGTTTTGCATCATTTGGTTTATTATTTGAGGCGCCGTAGTAAATGTTTCTATCTGGAGTAGAGAACAGTTTTTATTATTAAACAAGCTGTCCCAATGATCTTCCTACAATTTTAAAAATTTGCAACTTTTAACAAAAATTTAATTTTTGCTTGCAAATACGAAGAAAGTGAAAAATTAGCTTTCTATAGTCTGGTCAACAATTTTAATTGTGGTTTTGCTACCTAAAAATAATAGCGATTGTATTTATAACTACATCCTCGTATAAACACCTCCTACCATTCACATCTACAATCAAAAATTACTTTTAAATAGTTGGTTTCGATAATTTTCCAAAACCTGCTAAAAAATCTTAATAGTTCCATTTGGTTGATTTCGAAATCAAAATCTACTCGTATAATAACAAAACTTCATTATCTAACTATGAAAACAAAAGTTGAAGTAGAGAATTAAGTGTACGAAAAGATGGGATCTTAGAATAGTACGCGCCGCTCCATCAATTTTGTCCATTCATAAATTCAAGCAAATAAAAATTGTTTCTCTCGCAGTCTAGTGCGCACTGTTATGTGATTCAAATGAAAAATTTTATTTTTGGGTGGATGAAAAACAATGATGATGAACTTTCACTTTTAATTTTTGGTATAAATTTCGCAAATATAAATCATTTCATTTGAATTTTAATTAAATTTTAAAGAATATGTTTGGTTTTTTATGGTAATTTTGTTCACTCGGCCAGAACAGAAACTATATATAGTTTGAAAACATACCTCACGGAACTATTTCTTTTATAAATTTAAAGCTGATCGGTGTTTAAGTGAATATACGGTCGTGTTGTGAAAATTTTGTGTCATAGTGAAATATAAAAATGTTTTTAGAATTGCAGTTTCTTGCAATTATAACAATTTTCCATAAATTAGTGCATACCTCAGGTGAACATTCAGCTTCGCAATTTGGATATTGCTTGCAACAAAAACCATCACCTGGCATAATATCATGTATGGGACGACAAGCTTTAACAGCGCTTCAACAGTTTGATGATTCGGATAATTTTACAATTACGACGGGATTAGTTGCAATAAAACATGATACAGAAATATCTCGATCATTACCAAATTTTGTTGAACAAGACCCAACAGATTTGAGGTAAGAAGAAATTTATAAATAAAACGGCAAACCTTTTTAAGTGGCTGACGGATATTATTATTATTCGTTTAAATTAATGAAAATACAAAAAACATCCAGCGGGTGAACAAAGAGAAGGGTTACTGTTTAACTTTTAGGCAAAATAATCAAACAATACCATGAAACGAATTATTTGTTCAAATTATTATCTAATTAGAGCCAATTAAATATTAAGGATTATTTTGTTTGTAAATATACCCAAAATAACAAAGAAAAAGAAAATTTAAGGCCAAAAACAAATTGATGGATGGACACCAAATTTTGATTATTTTTTTATAATTTTCATAAACATTTCCTTAAGTGACTAATTTCTTGGTAATGTCTATCTGATCTTAATAAGTCAAAAAAATCTCAATTAATGCTTAAAAATCCCGCTTTTCTCATATTTAGTTATTTCGGTTTGAAGAAATGAATTTTCAATCCATAACCAATATTAATTTGAATTCAAGCAGGTTATGTATAGTAAAGAGTGCTCACGAAATCGGTGATTACTCGGTTGGATATGATTAAATTCTATTTGTTAAGCGCTTTGCTTTCCTAACATAAAAATGGATTTACATATCCGACGATTTTTCGGCTAAGCTGCTTGGCGCCGGAATTTTGGCGGACGCTGATCCCGCTCGACTCGTGACTGATTGTGTAAGCAGATCCCTCTAAGATTAATTGTGATTCTAGGAAATTGTGTTTTTGATAAAACTTTAAATTTGGCCATGCTGGGACCCCAATTCTGTATGAATTTTAGAGGAACTATTCTAGTATATATTGGACAGGCTGGCTCTCGATGTATTTTTGACCGATTAGTTTAATTTAATGTATTCATTAACTGGCTAGGATCAGGATGAGAAAAGTTAAAACATATCCGTATCGGTTAAATAAATGAATAAAATTATGTTTATGACATTTTGTTGAAATATGATAAGGATTTAAATCTTGATTTCGTAAAAATTTCCGTATTCAGCCAAATTGAATCAAACAGATTTACTGAAATGAGGTAAAAGTAAGTTCTCTCTACTCATAAGTCACAACATCTTAAGTCGAATTTTGCTATTTGCCGGAGAGCAAACACAAAGCTAAAGTTATTTTCTTAAAAATGAGGTAACGATCTAACTTTCAAACGAAACATCGAAATGACCGGTAATGTGGTAGCCGTAGTTCTGTATAATTGCAGTTTACCTTTCTTTAACCATTTTTAATTTAATCGCGCTTTAATAACCTAAGATTTTATCAAAAAACATGAAATTGTAATAAATTAAGGCTTAAGCCACTTAAGATGATTTTAATGATTTTTTTAAAAGTTGCTTGTTCTCTTATGTATACTTTAGATGTCTGAAGAAAGTGTTTTAGTAAATAACAAAGATCAACTTAAGATAATTTAATTCCAAAATATTTTATTTCAGTCATAAAAATATAAAAACTTAACCGAATAATAAAATCATCCAAGATTAGGCTTCCAAGAATATGAGTTCTTAAGATTATTTTTCATGCTCAGATTCTTCCGTTAAGTCTGGATGATAATCAGGTTGATCTTCAGTGGATACATTTTAATAAAAGTCGTGGTAAATGGGGTCGGTCTACTAAATTAAGTAAATCCAGTATATCTTTGTTTTAGCACTGCTAATATTTACTGGGCTTTAAACTATTAAAATTTAACGAAGCAATGCCGCGTTTTTTAATGTTTAAACATTTAAATGGCTCCAACGAATCAAGAGTATTTTTGTACTCAATTAGTCCAAATGTTTTAGTGTATCGAAGCTATTCCTGTTTTTCTCCAAACAAATTTTCTTGGAAAAACGATGAGAAGCTGTAAATTATATTCTGTTTCATTTCCTCATCTTTGAAAACGCGCTTAGAGGCGGCGGACCGCACAAATTGATACTAGTCCCTTGAGTGATGAATGGCCGTGTGAGTTTCTTTTTCTCTCTATTAAAAAGTGCTCCACGTCACACGCCATATGTGTGTGGAACCAAAAATTTGTGGTCAGCCACAAACTTATTCTTGTTTTGATAAGAGCATGAGTCACTGTGCATACAGATTGGCATGAGATACAGTCATATACGGTGAGATTATACGTCCATAATATTCGTTTGTAATATGAGAATGAAGTTTCTAAATTCGGGGTTGGCAAATATTTTTACCTAAAGTCAAAAGTGAATACTTCGCAAAAATTATCATCTTGTTCCAACCAACATTTTGCCGTGGTTTTTGGCTTGGTATGCATCATCTGCTTGTTTGTGGTGCTCTTCCTGTTGCTTGTCACATTCAGCCAATTTGTGTTAATCTTTCGTCACCATAATTGTTAGATGCAATACCTCACATTTAGTACCACGATCTTTTGTTGATTTTTTAAATTTTATTCCCATTGCCCGAAATATTTCGGTATACTATGTATAAGTTATTGTACTTGGATGTGATTCATTATAGAACTTTCTGCAAGGTAAGATCGGATGAAAAATATTTTTGAGCCGAACGTTCTCAATATAATAGCTTCCATAGGATGGAAAGCAGTTTATATGATCACGAATTTTTTTAATAGTATCATCTGAGAGCTTGTGACTTGGTGTATGTCGTCCCCGCTGATCAAGCTTAACACATCCCGATAATGACTCCAACTTTTTTGTAGCAAGCGTTTTTAGTATTTGCTCACTTTTACATATGGTATACAAGAAACATTTTTGGCATACGTTGATTTTTGTATCCCAAATCACAAAAAGAAATAATTGAGCCGCTTTTATGGTTGTGTACTATTATTCGTTCGTTCGTTCTGACAATTTTTTTCGACCAATATTCTCTTGCGAAAAAATGTAGGAGAAAAAAATCGTTATTTTGGAACAATGTGATTGGTCGAAAAATTGTCAGAACGAACGAACGAAGAAAAGAACACCAACCATAAAACCGCCTTTAGAGTTAGTCCTGTTCCGATTTTTTTGTAAAACAGTTTGGAGTCTTTCACATTTCAGTAGCCTTCGAAAATTTCTTTTTGATCACCAAGTGATACAAATTATTTACATTTTTTTACGACAATTACCGAATTCTCTAATGGATCTTCGGTTAATAATTGTTCCGATTCTTGTTAAATATCGTTCTCCAGAATTCCGTTTCTGCTTCCGCGATTTTATCGTTTCTTTGGTTTCAACGCAAGGGTTGCATTTAATAATTGGATTTCGAGTTTGGGTATTTATTTCACTTGATTCGCTTACCACCGATACATCGTTAGACGATGGTGTATAATTGGGGTCTTTGGCAGAATCATCAAAGTCAGATTCATTGAAGAACAGTATAAGTACCACAATAGAATCTGTTCTGTAGTATAAGTTTTATAGCAAATTTCTCGCTTTATAATCGTATTTCTGATCATAAAATCGCTAGAAGCATGATGCCGGGCAATAATTTATACATTAGATGTATTTGCACTAAGGAAGAACTTATATGGTTTGGCAGTAGGATCCATAATAACACCAATGGTGAGTTTATTCACATTAGTAGTCATCAGAATGGATGAGAATTTAGACGCAGCTTTCACGTTTAGCGGCAAACACAACAATATATCAATGACGATCATCCGATCAACATGCGGGTGTTCACGATTCCACCGAAAAAATTAAATATCACAATTAACAAGCTCTTGCTTCCATCTAAGTCAAACCTAAGGAAGCCAAATATTTATTCATTGTTGAGCAGTAGGACATCGGAAATAACTTCCTGCGCCATGATTACAAAATATTCAACCGTGACTTCAATGAAAAAATACTACATTACATATTGGTCATTACAGCTAACATCATCTCAGTATAGCAACATCAATCATTACTTCAAGCAACTAGTTAAAATGTGTATCCTATATACTTGCATCAAGTACGTACATACAAACGTATACTTTAATAAACAAACTTTATCACGTCATGATCTCCAGGAGACACTCCACCAGACTATGTACAAAATTAACAATCAATTGTCACAATAGAAAAATACAATTTTGTAGAAAGCCACTAATATCACGGAATGAATGATTCGCTCAACGATCAGTGCGGCCTAATCGATGTAAATAAACGATCAATGCATGAAAAATGTTTAGCTCGTAACACTAGCAGCATTGAAACATAATATCTTCGCTCAAGGAAATGGACAACGAAACACTTCAGTCACTAAAGTCAAGATACTACTTCATTAATCCCAGAAATCTTGAAAAGAACTTCCACCTAAACTATAAACATTTTTCTACTATTGAGTAGAAGACGAGTACGTTCCCTTAAGAAAAGTACGTCCCCATGCAGCTATTAGTTGAATAAAAAATTGAATGGCACACAGTTTTGATGGAATCCCTGCAGAATTATAAAAACAAGAAGGGGGTAGCTCACTTGCATATAATATTTATGAACCTATTCTTGCCATTTACAATCATTACGAGTCTTATTGCAATGGAAGACCACCACACAGACACATAACCGCTTCATAAATATGTGACCGTCTCAAATGTGGAAACTACCGTGACTAAGCTTTGTTAACTCAGTCTGCAAAGTGTTCACTTGCCCATCTACTCTCCTGGCCAAAAGTATTATCAGTGACTACCAATGTGCTTTTTCCCCAAGCGATCAATCACTGGCCAGTGGCAACCCGAAAGTTGTTTAGACAAATGAAAAGTCAGAACAATGTTATTTTTAACAAACGCGTTTGGGTTATCAAACTTATTACGAAAATTGTCATTCTGTAAAATTCAATTCGTAAATTACGTGACGAATTTAGTCAACATGGACGTCTTTCAGAGCCTAGAGTTTGCAAAATTGTTGTTTCAAAGAAAGTGGATTGGTTGCAGGTCTTACAGTATATGAACACCACCGTCCGGTTCGTACAAGTGAAACAGTTCGACGCGTCGTTGATGATAACAAAATTGGATGAAATTGGTTTATCGCACAAATCTCAAAACACTCGACAAATTGGCCACAAAACACATGTGATTTGACACTGTTAGATTATTTTCTTTCGAGTTTTAAAAAAATAAAGGTTTTACACTTAATAATTCACAAACAATTTAAGATCGTAAGAACAACACTCGAGCTAAAATTAGGGCCATTGAACTGCTTTTACTTAAAAAAAGTCATCGAAAATTTAGATGTTCGAATGTAGTGGTGGTATGAACGGTGAAAACTAACAGATATAATATCCTTTTGGCATTTGAATCGCTGAGTTACGTTGTAGTTTGACTATGCTTCCTAGTTCCATGAAGTGTTGCCTCGGTAACGTTTATTTCAAGTCTGAGAGACGGCACAAGCAAATCGCGAGGATTTAATTTTTATTTTTAAAGACAAGTTTTTATAAAATAGTTCTCGTAGTAGTTTACGTATGCTTCCGTTCTCCTGCGACTTGTAACTTATACTGCCATTAATAGCTAGCTTAGTTGTTCATTGAATACTTCAGTAAAATATCTTAATATAACATTTAACGTAGCAGCTTAAAGTAATTTCCGTTGAAACTCACTTTAAATTTAAGAAACAAAACTCCTGAAGTTTCTTCTAACCACCTCAAAAATGGAATTTGTTTTTCCAAGCTCAAGAAAACAGGCGAAGTAATATTAAACAGGCCCATTTGACTTGTGCCTTTTCCTAAAAGTTGAACGAAAATTTTAAAATTGTGAAATCGAAAACTTCATATTGTACTTCACCTAGAGGGACCAAAATGTGTGCAACTAGATCATCTTACCGCATTTCTGAAGTTATTTTGGGAATCCAAAATTAAGCGTTGAATCAGTACATTACATTTAGTGCATTCATTAAAACATTGCCCATTGAAATCAAATATGATGGAATACCCAAATAAAACCCAACGTCCCGCATGCATTCACACTTATTCGGATACAATCGTACACCTGAAGGAATCTAAAATCGGACAATGAGCAGAATAATCCTCTGCGTCGTATTACATACATTTCACCAGTCTAAGAGTAAAAGTTCGATCGAGTATGGATCTATTATTTTTAAGCGAAAATCATATGGACATGGTCGCCCAAAGTTTATTCACCATAGAGTGATGATATTGCTGAGACTATGCTTGCAACGAAGAAAAACTGTCTATATTCAACAAAGCTTTCCACCATAACTAAGATATTTTTTACTGTCTCGTATAGTCTTCGTCCGTTCATTCTTCATCCAACAAGTTTTTTTGCTCGAGGAGGATTTAATCTTAAAACAGACACAAAATCATCTCTCTCCACCATTTAATTAAACTTCCACAGATTCTGAAACGACCCAGGGAATAACTGGTTCATCAAAATTCCCGAAATGATATTTTCGAAATGTGCGCAGTTCTTCATCCGTTTATTTTTCATTCAACAAGTTATTTTTTATGTGTGGTGGAATTTATGCTTAAGAATGAAATAGTTACCACCATGTAAATAGTGCTTCACGGATCCTGGAAGAACTCGGGGAATGACAAGTTCGTCAAAATTCCCGAAAACGTTGTTCTTGTAATGAACGGGATTACTAAAAGCTTCATAATAATTCCAACAGGAGGTTCACTAGAAACATTTTTTATGCGGTCTAGATGGACGGAAAATATATTTCGCAACTACCAGATTATTTTTAGAACCTTCGTTCGCTCCATACTTTGTGCATTTACTTTAATGTTAATGAAATGTAGTTTGGATACATAAACGAGGTCAATTTGGTTGACCGGTATGCCGTCCCATGATTTCCATTGAACTTAATATTTGTAAAAAGATATTTTTTGGAGTCCGGAGCAATAGTTTTACAATTAATCAGGCCACTTCCGATTTGGGCATTGATATTATTTTAATGTCGCGTTGTGGTATTTTACTTAAGACACTTTCAAAATTGTTGAGTGATTATGTTCCATCTTCCGAGTTTTAAAACGTTAAATGACCGTTGCTTCCACAAGCTACCTTGGAAATTGAAGGCATCAATAAGCGAATATTTGTAGGTATATATTGGTTAGTTTAAGCCATGCAAAGTTTCAAGAAAATCTATTCCTTAACAGTAACAGTACCATTCGAGTTCCGATTGCTTAGGAATGAGTGTTACTTGAGAAAAACGTTGTAGCGGCTACCACCAGATTGAAAATACATGTTAAAGCTAGTTCAGTGATAGGCGTTTTGTTTTTGTTTGATATAAGGAAGGAGATCCTGATTCGATGAATACTATCTGCATTACCGATTTGTGCAGCCAAGTCACCCAAAATATATCGCATTTCGTGTACGGAATTCTGTTTAAAACACTTTCGAGGTGATGCACGAAAAATACCATTGCCAAGATCTGATTCCACCTCCGCTAGGGCTTGGTTCACAAATGAAATATTGAAGTAACGTGGATGCAATCTGAACACGCGAATCTAAGGCATTTTATGAAAAAATGCGATTTCGCCATTTGAACTAATTCAAGATGCGTACTAATAATGCGTAATAGTACTAAACACATTACTTTTGAGAAAACATGAAAAATGCGAATGCTCAATATCGGATATTGATTTGATACAATGTGCAATGTGCAGTTAAAATCAAATATGGGAGACACTTTGAATAATATAAGATACATAAAACAGCTTATTGGTGCCTTCGAATTCTCAGGTAGTTAAGAAAAGCAAAATTATGAATGCAAAGCGATTCAGTTGATCTACAAAGCAATTCTAGGGGTGGTTTTGATCAAATCTCAAACTGACCAATATCTATTTAAAAATAGTCGCCTATTGATGACATCAAATTTTAAAGCACGTTAGGTAAGCAAAATTTCGAATGTATAGCGATTCAATTGATCTACAATTCAATTTTTGGGGTTTGGAACAAATCTCACCCCCAAATCCCCAAAAGATTTTCTTGAAAGTTGTTGCATGGCTTATACTGACCAAGAGCTACCTACAAATATTCGCTTATTGATGACTTCGAATTCTAAAGCAGTTAAGGAAAGCAATATTACGAATGTAAAGCGATTCAATTGATCTACAAATCTATTTTTGTGGTAGTTTTGATCAATTACACCCAAATCCCCATGAGATTTTATTGAAACTTTTTGCATGGCTTAAACTGACCAATATCGATCGATCTATAAATATTCGCCTATTGATGACTTTGATGGCTTCGAATTTTAAAGTAGTTTAGGAAAGCAAAACTTTGAATGCAAAACGATTCAATTGATCTACAATTCAATTCTTGGGGTTTTCATCAAATCTTACCCCCAATATGAGATTTCGTTGAAACATTTCGCATGGCCTAATGTGTCCAATATCTATCGACAAATATTTGTTTAAGAATGTGTTCAAATTCTAAGGTAGTTTGGGAGTGCATAATTATGAATGCAAATAAAATCAAATATTTTACGAGTACACAATAAAAAATGAAGCTGTATAGCCGGAGTGTGGCAAATTTTCAGTAAGATAAATAATTTAACCATACTACCTTAACTATACTATGTGTTGTACATTACTCGTCTTCACCACAAAAGATGTCATTGTGTTCTTTGTTTCATAATCTTAGATAATAAGTTAAGTTTTTTATTCCGATTTATTAAAATCTATTTTGTTGCTCAGATTTGTTGAACACACTTTGGATCATCATTGAATCAATCGTTCATCGTGAATTTGTAGTTTTAGGAAAAACTTCACAATTCTGTATAGACCTGTGAAATTGTTGCTAAACTCTTGCTTGCTCAATTATCTTCAACGTGAACAGACCGTGTTATTTAATTTGTTAGTTCTAAAAAAAATTGCTCAACAGCAAAAATATTAATAAAATTTTCTTTACTTTCATTTTGAATAATCAGAGGAATGCTCGAAAACGCTGGCGTCATGGTATCGCACCGATCACTACAATGGGATTTAAGCCGAATTTATCCAGGATTGCAAATGAAAATTGGTCCGTCATACGGCTCAATGGGAGTATTGGAATTTGTCATGGATAAAGGCAATGAACTTAACGATCGTACTTATCTAAGTGATGAACCATCAACAGGTAAATATTTTTATTTGTTCGCTCATGTAGTTTAAATTTTTTGTTCTTCTTCTGCTTTCAACAATTCAAGTCAATGAACTTAACGATAGACGTTAGATTTACTATGTTTTTGTTGTTGAACATAAGAAATATTTTTTCTATTTTATTTTGCCTTGTATTTTTTTATAAAAGATGGCATTCACATAAAGCTTTATAGTTCAATGTCGTGCACTTGAACTTGAAATATGCAAACATACAGGCGCATAAAATTTTATGTATTACATGATTTATATTTATGTTTTATTTTTCAGCGCGTATTTTAACAAAACAATTCGTGCTACCATTTTTATTGGGGTTAAAATTTAACATGCTGACACTGTTGCCGATTATTATAGCGGCGATAATATTTGTGAGTAAAAAAGCGGCATTTTTAGGAAAAATTGCGCTCGTATTGTCGGGACTATTTTCAACGGGAACACTATTTTCACTTGGAAGTTTATTCAGTGGAAGCGGTGGACATGATCACCACCACTACGGATTTCATCAAAAGCCTCTCTTTCATAGTGGGTATAAAGATAACGATTCACAATTTACACCGCATCATCATAACCATCATCATGGTGAAGATAATTTATCTGCAGGTTACTACAAAAATTTAAACAAGGATGCACCAGATCAACAGCAGCAGCAACAACAATCGATCGATAATTTTTATGATTACGAAAAGAAAGTGTTATTAAGGGATCGGATTAGTAAATTGTATGAGCGAGACCTAGACGATGAGCCATCCGGTCGTAATGCGAGACAACAGACGGGTGATAAACCAATTGAAAATCAAAGTAGTTACCGTAATTTTGCTTGGAAAACGCAGTAGAATTAGAAAAAAATTTATTAGTTATTGGTGTGCGTGTCGTTAGTAGTTTTTATGATTTTTAGTATTGTGCGCTGTATTTGTAAATAAAAATAAATTTATTTTATTGAATGCAATATTAATGCTGGTTAAATAGACTGGAATGAAAAAATACTTTATATTAAACTTGATACGAAATATTAAAATTTTACCAGTATTTATGAGAAGTTTGTGATGAGCGTTATTATGACTGGGAGAAGGTAAGAATGCTGAATTTGGAATTATTTAATCGTTCATTTATCAATCAGAATATTAAATTTAAAATTAATTTTAAATTCTTTGAGAGTTGCTGGGCGTATATCAAAATCATCTAGCTTGTGAATTGACATTACATTGTCATTGGCCGTTTGTCATGGTAGTCGTTGGGAGGTATCCTTGAGCTACTCCGCAAATAAATCAGCCTTCTATTTAGGACCTCTTGCCCAGGTTCCATTCTCCTTTTTATGTGGAGGCACTTGCATTTTGGGCCTTTTAAGTCACTTCTTCGTCTTCCACAGTGAATAATTAGAAAATTTTTCATCGGTTAGGCTAACTAGATATCTGTTGATTGGTGGATTTTTAACTTTTTTAAGAAAAGATGTGAGACTGTTATCTAAATTGTTAAAAATTGTCTTGTTCTCCGGTGGCCTTCGTTTTTCTCTTACCAACTCTCTAACTTCCATTGGGTAGGATATGTTAAGCTTCTTCTTATTTTGTTCAATGAGGGTACTTGCCAAAGCAGCACAGTGAATTGTGTTATTGAGTTTTGTAATTCATCTTCCAACGGTTGAGAATTTTTTATCCGTACCTCTCCCTTTAAATTACCATTTCACTGACTGTCACGATATCTGGGAACGGACGTGATTTTATTAATAGAAGTGACTTTAATGCGAAAGGCATCTATTGGGGATCTAGACTTACAACGCCAAAAGGTAAAGAATTGCTTCCAGCAGGGCAGACATCAACATGTGAGTTTTGATCTGGTTGGTCCCCAACATATTGAACCAGTAACGAAACGAAGACACCTAACTTAATAGTATTTTATGTAGCAAGTATTAGTAATCGTAACAGTGATCGTAACAGCATTAAAACAATTCAAGGTGTATTATGCTGGGGTTAAACTTTGGGCACCAAAGAGGCACCTTAACATCAATAATGGGCACCTTAACATCAATAACTTAATTATGAACTTGAACACTGTCCGTTACATCGCATGCGCCACGCCGATGTGCTGAGTCGCAGTGTAGTTGTATTTACTATAGAGAAAGGAGTGTCTTACTGGGTTAAACCAGCCGAAAGTGACGACGAAGCCTTCAAACCTATTTTTAAGCTACTAGAGTCAGTGTTGGTTGTACCAGAACGAATGCAATCAGAGATGATTCGTACATATGAGCAGAGTCAGTGAAGTCCAAGCACGGAGGAACATCGGAATGCAAGACATCGTTAATAAACAGCAAGTCTAGGAATTTCCTTCGACTGCTGCTGAAGCGGTTAAGCTGCGTTGTTGATATGGAAGCGAAGTAATCGATGATAATCAATGATTTCTCGTCGGATGAGAATGAAGGGGGGTAAGTTAAATGGGTAAGTGAACTGAATATTTAACGGCTGAGTCGATGTAGTTAATAAACGTGTTGTAGACATCCCGGCCGGATCCGTAATAAATTTAAACGGCAACGGCAACAATTGAGGTGTTGTAAGCTAGTCTGACATAGTTTGATGGAAAGTACTCTTCGGATAACATATTGAACGTAAGCCATAAGTCTTGCTGATTATTATAACAACAAAATCATTGTCGAGTATGCCTAAGCGGAAATGCCTGGTTTTACTTGGAATTCTGGCAGCATTGTGATAGTTGATTAAAGTGAAGGCGTTGATGGTATTAGATGAAGCAACGGTCGTTGATAAATTAAACTGCCGGTTAACACTGCAGTTACTTCGGCTGATTAAATGGGGCAACAGTTCGGTTTTTTGATATGCGTGAATAATTTGGAAATGTGCGGATTAAAGCACCAGCAGGACAAACATCAGAATTGTTATGCAGGTTAAAATCAGCCTCCTTTAAACCAATTGACACGTTATTTTAATCTATATAAGTAAGTTCGTAAACGAAGACAATATGAAAATAATAAAATCTAACTCAGCAATAATTTTATCTGAAATTAAGACAGTCGCGGAGCCACAGTTCAACAACATAAGAATTGGTCAAAAAATTAACAACCGATGTAAAAGTACATGACTACCACCATTACATTACGATAAATTTATTTCTTCCAGTAAAAGAATTGCCGAAAAATATCATGCAATTGTAACTGGTGCGCCATCTTTTATGTCGGTTTGTAAACATTGAATAACTTTGAAAAAAAACAACCGATTTCTATATATTTGGACTAGTTTTTGAATACATTTCCATACCCATTTCGGCACGAATGTTTACCTTGAGCTCGTCAATGGTCTGAGACTTGCTGGCGTATACATTGCTGCAGAAACTGAATTGTTTGATTTGCAGTGCATGTCGCACCGTTTTGTTGAAACCAGTAACCGTCAAAACTTTTTTCACGCATTTCCGGGCAGACATACTGAGCCAACATCCACCGATATCGATTTCTATTGACTATTTCATTTTCTCTGAAAAAATATGGTCTAATGCTAGTTTTGGGGCAAGCGCCGACCTAAACAGTAACTTTAGGTTATGAATAGCGTTTCATGGATCTCGTGTGGATTCTCCGTTATCCAAACGGGTTAATTTTGCTTGTTAACGCCACCAAAGAGTGTGAAATTGGTCTCGTCGGTCATCAAAATTTGCTTTCAAAAATCATATTCAGTGTCTACCAATCGAGCGATTGTTTGACCGTATTCCAAGCAACGTGGACGGTCTGTCGGCAATATTTTCTGTGTTAATTTCACTTTATACGGAAACAAATGCAACTTATCCTTCAAAATGCGCCACAAAGTGGTCCCACTGACGCCAAAATGCTGAGCACGACGTCGATACTAGTTCATTGGAACGTCTTGATCGTTGATGAACGGCATGTTGATGATTTCTCACTATCCCGTGCTGAACAAAATTCGACACCAAACGTCGAATAGTGTTGATAGACGGTGCCTGTTAGCCACAATATTTTCAACGATATGTACGTTAAGTTAACACAACTGAACGTTTATTTTCAATGCTCAGTGTCACTATTTCGGCGCGATATTTCGATGTGGGGCGATTCATGGTTTAAGTTGTACAAATACTCAAAGTTTACATAACGACATAAAAGATGGCGCACTCTCTGCAGTTCAACAGGCAGTTTCACTTCCAGATGCATATGGGACCGGGAATATGTTGAGAATACAACATGCTGAATAATCAATATGAAATATTTCTCTTTCACACCCAACACCAATGCAGTAAATTTTAAACTAAACTGCTTAGACAGTAGAAATTTGAATTAATACTAACCCGTTGTAGGCAAAAATAAACCAGAATAAAATAAGATCCTAGCACAAGTGGTTGTTCTCATTAATAATCCTCACCCGGTGTAATCAATTATTAAAAAAAATATTAAAAGGTGTAGATAAAGCTCGAACGAATTTAAACTTGCATAAATCGTTCAGTCTACCAAAATGTCATCAAATTAGTAGGATTTTACAATAACAAATATTTTTAGAAGCGAGCCTCGCGACTTATTGAGTGACGTGATAACTCCGCAGACTAAAAATATTGTCATAGGCGAAGTTCTGAAAGTAAAATATGGTTTTGTCAGATTAAGTATGTTAACCCTAAACTGAAAATTTTAAGAATAAATATCTTTCACTGTAAATAAAGTGAGTAGCATTTTGTAATTTTTTTACAATTTGATTAAGGAAATAGTCGGTTAGTAACAAGAATTTCAAAAATTCAATAGTGCGTTCGGATTTGCAAAAACACTTTTATTACCGCGAAAAAGGCTTGAACGTCTTCAACACAATTTCAAAACACATTTCATTTGTAAATTAATCAACATAAAATCCTGGTAAACCCTTTGTTATTCTGTAATAATGTATTTATACAGCATTAACATGGAACACTATTCACCGTTAGATGTTGGTGAAAATGTAAAAATAATTTAGGTGGATGGAGAATTTTCTGATTATGTGCGAATTAAGATGAAATTCTCATTAAATTTTTTTTTCAACTGGAATTAAGTATACGAGTAGCTTTTACTGCAGATTTCCTTGTCATGTTGCCGAAAAATAATAATTTTTCAACAATATTAATATTGAAAATAATGAAAGTAGTCAAGTGAGATAAATTTAAATAGAATTCCCGTGAATTTTTTATTCCTGGATATTTATATTTAGGGGAGTACTGAATTGTTGAAATTTGATTAGTAAACTGTTGATTATAAAATAAAATGTTGGATGTAGGTCACAACTAAATCAATTACTTTTAAATTTTATTCCGTAAATTACATGTACATTACAGAAACCTGGAGTACGGGATTGACAGCCTCCACAAACTATTCATAGATGGATACGGATGTACTCTGGACAATGTTCTGTAGAACGAACTGTTGTGGTTTCTAATTCATTCGTAGTGGTGCAGCAGAATAACTAATTAGTCAATCAAAACTATGCAATAGTACTAACAAAAGGAAATAATACCCCAGGTGGTACACCAATACCAACATTGGTTAGTCCACTCTCTGTGGAGACTGGTCCTATGGATACTGGGGAGGGCCATATATTGCATTATCAGCGAACATCAAATCCGTTCCGGAGAAGAACAAATTTACAAAGCTCACCGATGAAGAAAAATAGAAGCAACTCGGTAGCTGACCAAGCCGATGCTTTTTATAACGTTAGTTAGAACGTCTAGTTATACTAGAGCGTCTAGTTATACTAGATGTACTGGACAAACATTACACGAAATCCAGAGTCAAATGATATTAAAGAAATAAATTCTCAGTCATGATGCAATGTATCAGGTCCAGCTACAATTGCCAATGAATTTAATGTATTTTTAGGTTTGTGTAGGTTTAAATAACATCTCAACAGTTGATTTAGCAACCATTGACAAGGAACGGCTAATTAAGGACAGTAATAATACAGTAAACAGTTTTTATGTCTCGACCATTATGCCCTGCGAATTATATTATGTGATAAATTCCTTGAAAGAAAAATCTTCTCTTGGGATAGATGGTATAACCAATAGTGTTATAAAGCCTCTTGCCTTTTAGTGGATGTCCTAGCTTTTATTTATAATATAAGCGTGGAAACAGGAACCTTTCCGTTATATCTGAAAAAAGATGTAGTTATCCCAATTTTTAAAAAAGGTTTTAAAACTTGTATTAACAATTATCGTCCGATTTCACTCCTGTCTGTATTTTCGAAAATATTTGAAAAGGTTATGAAAAAAAGGGTTTTAAGTTTTTTAAATGCTAATAACTTACTCTCCGGATCGCAATACGAGTTCAGACAAAACAGGAACACTGAGAAGGCACTTTTATCTTTCCTGGATCAAATTACTGACCCTATGGATAATGGTCAAACTGACTCAGCTTTGTTCATTCATATGACAAAGGCTTTTGATAGAGTTGATCATACCATCTTATTACAGAAATTGTACTGCTGAGGATTCCGCGAGACGATTCAGAAATGATTTAGCTCATACTTAAGTGGTCATACTCAATGTGTTAGAGTAAACGGACAGTTGTGTAATTAACTGGGAATCAAGATTGGGGTTCCGCAGGTTTCGGAGTTAGGACCATTGCTATTTTTAATCTACATTAATGGAATATTTTCACAGAATTTCAATGGGTCCCCTACTGCATTTCCTGACGATGTATCTTTTACATACTCCGGTCCCAATATTTCATACAATATTAGTTGCAGCGAGCAAGATTTCGTATCATTATCAATTTGGCTGAAAGCACACAACTTTCTGTTAAGTGATAAAACTAAATTCATGTATTTCAAACAAAGAAACTCATCAGCTTGTTTTATTAACTATCGTGAATTCGGCTGTAATCGTAGTATTCCATGCACCTCAACTGGTTGCTTTCAAGTTAACCAAGTAAGTTAATATAGATATTTGGGTATTATAATAGATGAAAAGCTGAACTGGAAGTCTCAAGTTGAAATAGTGAAAAATAGACTTTTGTTGGTTGCAAGGAAAATGTATGTCCTACGATTATATTGTCCAAATTATCTCCTGCGGATTGTGTATTGTGCTTTGGTTGACTCAATTCTCCAATATGGCTTATCTTGTTGGGGTGGGACATGCCAGACTATATTAAACCCAGTTTATGTGCGTCAGAAGCATATAATTCGTATTATGGGTTTTAAAGCTACTCAAGACCCTTCTTGGCCTTTCAATCGTTAGAGTTATTACCGTTACAACATTTATATGTCTTTAAGATATTAAAATTATTTTACATTATTAGTGGAAAAGATTTCGCAAACTACGCTGATTATAACCTTCGATCTAACTTCCAGTTCAAAAAAAAAATGTTCCGAAATTTAAATCAAATCTCCGAAGGTCCTTCTTCAGTGTGATCTCTCCAATATTATTTAACAATTTGCCTACTCATTTAAGAATGTGTAGTGGTCTGTCTGTGTTTTCCAAAACTCTTATTATTTGGCTGAAGCCAAATAATAAGACCTTTCAAATAATAACCTATCTTATCAACTTATTATTAAAATTTATAATATGTTAATATATATAATTATTTGTAATTAATAAAGTTGATAATTGAAAAAAAAGAGACGGACTGGATCCTAGAAAAAGAAAAAACAGTCCAGGAAGATCGCGAAAAGAAAACACGAACTCATGAGGCTGAGTAATTAAATAGTAGGGGACAATCTAGTTCAGATTCAAAAGATGTTCTACCCGAAGCCCATCAACCAATAGGTAGTAAATCTACCAAGAACATTACACCAAATTTGGTGCAACCGAAAGAAAAATCACCCCCACTAATAAAAATGGTGGGTGGAACAATTTACCCAGAAATTAAATCACTCATGATTTCGGTTACCAACAAAGACTACAAGTTAACAGCGCTAACAATGTTGTTTAGGAAATTATTACTCTGGACTCAGATACTATAGAACCTTATCTTTGAAATTGAATGCTAAAAATTATCAGTGGTTCACTTACGAAAACAAACAGGCCCGACCTATAAAAGTCATGGCAAGAGGTTTGCATCACACTTGCTCAAGCAAAGAAATAATGGAAGACTTACAAAATAAAGGTTTTAAAATACTAGATGCTGTGAATATTAAAAAAAAGAGAACATAGATTCAGGAAGGAAACAAAATTATCAGTAAAAGGGGACTCCCTCTTTTTATGCTGATATTTGACAACAAAGAGAATTTTCAAAGATTTATGGAATAAAAGCAACCTTCCATATGAAGATGAAAATCGAACCAATGAAGAGAACCACAACACGCATATCCCAATGCAAGAAATATCAGGCATTTAATCACACCCAAAGGTATTGTGGCCGGAATACAAGATGTGTTAAATGCTCAAGTAATCAATATTACCCAGGCTTGTACTACAGGGAGAGAGGTGCCAGTCAAGTGTACAAATTGTAAGGGCCAACATCCGGCTAATTATTGAAGCTGTGAGGTTGCTAAACAACTACAAAATTAAGAAATAGAATACGAAATCAACCGCAAAATCACGAAAGTCGAAGGAGTCAAATATCAAAACAGACGGATCATAACCCACAACCAAGCAACACAGGGCAAAGAAGTTCACTTGCCCAGGTAATGAAAGATTTGGATTCAACCAAACATATGGGCTCCGAAAATAACCAAATTGTCCTAATGTCTGAAAGCCATCTAGTTAAATATTCATTTTTTAAAATACGTGGTTATAACTTATGTCACTCCATAAGGGGTGGTTCAGCATTACTAATAAAAAAAATACAAAACACCATTTAGAATCAAATATCGAAGAAGAAACAATGCAAGTCAGTACTGTAAGGATCCAACCAAATTAAACACATACAATTCATAGCTATTGTACTTTTCCTCAGCAGGTTCCTCCATCTATATGGAGTTCTGTCTCGGCCGCGAGGGAGCCAAACCTGAGAACTGGTTCACTGGTTAAAATGCACTTTAATCGTTCGAATACTTCTCTCTGCACAAAGAAGCAGATCTGACAAAGGTTTTGTGATTGCGGTATAATTTTCTGCGAATTGTCAGAAATAGTCAATCCAAAGAAACTCTGAATTTTGACTGCATTCTTGGGTTCTCGAAATTTAGTGATTCCATCACCTATTTCATATCCAAGATATTTGATGGACTTGAATAAAAACTGACACTTTTTCCATTTTATTTGCATGAATACTTCTGTCAGCTTCTCTAAACTTTCCTTCTAATCTTTTGCCGGTACCAGTAAATCATCCATATAAACACAAAGTTTCTTCTCCAAAATATTGTTTTTGCAACGTTGAAAACTACTTGGCGAGTTACATGATTCAAATGGTGTTCCAATTCCCAGATAGAACAACCATTTAGAATAACACAGCACAAGACTTATCATTAAATGTTATCGAGGAGATTTAAGGTGGTTTTGTTGTATGTAGCATTATCGAGTATTGGCAAGCCTTTAAGCCAACGAGTAAAATCCAATAATAAAATATTGCACGAGATCTTCCGAGTCACTATCAATTTAGTTTGTTGCCTACACCAATTCCTGTCGCAGAAATAAATAATATGAACAATGATTCAGTATGGCCAATTACTTCAAAAGTGAACTTACCCCGTAACGAAAAGGGCGTATTAGAGAAAGCGAAGATTCAACCACAAAATATTTTTTTAAATTATTCTATTTAAAAATCAGAAGTAAATAATCTTTAAACGAATCTTGTTCACCTCTAATAGTTTTATGTCAAACAAACATCATCCACCCAATTAAATATAAAAAGCCACGATATTGAAACAAGCAATCTGCGTACAGACTGTTAAAGTCTCGTATAAAAAAATCACTTAAGAAGAACCGTCTAAAAAAAGCATGACTGAATATGATACGAGTAATTTTTATTTTTATTTTTTCATCTCGTATATTAAACCAATTTAAGATAATTTTTGAACCGTGGAAATTATTTTTCATGACGAAAATTCCTACCTCTTATACACCATAAGTTCTTTGATGCTTATTTTGGTTTCGTATAAATTCGTAAGGCGTACCAAAATTCTATTTATTCTCAAATACATTTTTGGATAAATAACAAACGTCTCTTACCATAATAAGTTCTAAGTACGTTCATATTAGGGATTATGTGCAGTGTTTTGTGTCTAATCTAATAAATTTTGCTGTGTACAAAAAATGGATACGCCACTAGAAAAATATTTCTTTGTGCTAACATTAATAGTAGCGAACGGAATTTATGTGGAAGCGGTTATTTCAACAATCTCAGGCCATGGCAAATTTAGTGCCCAACATTATTATTACAATGCCACAAACAGTTCGGAACCAGGTGAACCGGTGAACGCATTGCAACGCTATCAAAATTGTTTATACGGTAATGAAATTATCGAGTGTTTAAAGAAGCAAACGGTTATGATGCTGGATGATTTTACGCGAAATAACGATTCCATCGTATTAAATGATTATGTGCAGATAAATAAAAATTTGGAATGGAGCCAACGGCGTATAAATTCATCGGCTCGAAGTGTTGACAGTGTTGATGAACTATTGAAGAATAAGGTGGTAGATTTGGCTGAATCACGAACGATACAAATTAAACTCCCAATATTATCCAAAAGGACGCAAACCGAAAATCAAAATGGTAGACAATTACAGGATAAGATTGAAGATTTTGGTCAGGGAGTTGATGAAGGTATAAAATATTATATTGATGAAGGTATAAATTATTATATTAAATGTAATTTAAGGACGAAAGAAAAAAGGTGGAGGTGGAAAGCATGGTGGTTACTTAGTCGGTGCAATGGCAATTGCAGCGGTGTTAGGGCAACTTGCTTTGGGTAAAGTTGCATTTTTAGCAGGGGCTGCAATACTAATTGCAAAAATTGCACTGCTTCTATCACTTTTGGTAAGACAAGTCTAATGTATTTTTTTAATGTTGAATGTTTGATGCTAAAATGAATTTAGTCTGCTTTAAAGAAACACAGTGGTGGTACGGGAGCTGGCGATCATGTCGTATTAGCTGAAGGTCATGGACACTCATCATATAATGGTGGTGGGTGGCAAAGGAGTATAGATGCGCATGCACAAGATATGGCATTTAGGTCACAATTGCAACAACCAGGTATCGAATAGATCAATACGTTTAATTTATTTTAATTAACTTATTTATTTATTTAATTTGATTATTGTTAAATTTTAATTACAATACATTTCAAATCTTGTATAACAGCATTTACCAAATTTAAATTTTTATTTATCAATAAATATATTTTATTCCTTAATTTCGCAAATAAATCTAAGCTTTCATGAATATGCGGTAAGTTAACACATTAAATTTTGATTTGATCTTAAATACAAATTACCGTAATTTTTAATTACCGTAAACACTCATCGTAATATAACCAACGATCAACGTGTATGTTGCCAAAAATTAACCAGACCTAATTTTTGTTGAGGTACAGTAGGTAACATAATATAATTTTGTGATACCTTTATATATACATACATAGCGAAAATTTAATTTTCAAAACATTTGAGTCTCGTATTTGCAACTAGGTTTATTGCATAGTTTTATTCCTGTTCTGTCTAACATATCAGGCTAGTGGCCAAAAACATCAAATCGAATATCTTGTGGTGGCGCATACGATCTTTTTGGTGGAGCATATTCTGTATTCATTCGCGCGCTTGGAAACGAAAATTAACAAGTTCAAATTTAGTGAATCCTCCTCCGTGGATACAACGATGGTGAAGATAGGAATTCACTATTATTCGCAGTAACTACTCGTCTTCAATCGAATGTGGTTATGTCCGAGCAAGCCGTCTATTAAATCTACCTACTCCAAATATCCAACTCCAAATATTTTTTTACTGTGATCATATCGAGTCCCTTTAACTGGATTCGGTTTAGCTGCGGATTTGATTGGAATTATTTCGGCATAAGTTGAAGTCTTTCATTTTTCGTGTCCTTCCATAAAACCGTTGTTGTATCAAAACCGCACGCACGACCTACTTATTCCACTGAGTAGCCTCTAGTTGCTCTTTGAAGCTCTTTGTCTCTATCACCGGGAAGTTTGCAGTTATTTATGCGACTCGCGCGAATTATGCCTAACGAATATATCCCTCGACTTCGAAGATAAAGTAGCAGTGGCAGTGACATATAAAAATTATCAAAATAAAGTATATGGTACTTAAAAACTGTATTTGACTGTGACAAGCGAACAACAACATTAGCACAGGCGCCTAAATTCAGTGTATTTGAAAGTACCACATTATCTCTCGATCCAGTATATATTTCGAGCTTATACGAAAAGCCATACGAGTCACATAAAACAAATAGTTTTATACCACATTTATGTGGTTTATATTGACGAAATCTCGATTTTAGGGCCACATATTTGTTCATCCACGCACAATCGGGGATGTTTTGGTATTGAATCAAACGTGCTATTCAAATGATCCACAACTGGCCGGATTTTAAGTAACGGATCGTAGCCGTTTTCATCCTAAGAGTGATGTTACATTATTTTATAAAATCGTTTTGACGTCATTGTGGTCCAAATTGTCTCGAATGAATGTTGTCCCCAGTAACGTTACACACTTGGATACCGATAAATAGACATATATACCAAAACACCGATCAATGTCCTGTTGAAGAACATTCATATTGGTTTCTTCGGCTATTTTTTGTACTCACTGAAAATTTTGAGTCTCCTCTGAACACAATTTCGTTTCGATAATGAACAATATGTGATTTTTTCCAAGTGATCTTTGAGAATTCGATTGATTTTAAGTCAATGTCCGCTGCATTATCAATAAACCCACCATTATTTGGTTGAAACCTAGGACCGCATTCTTGAAAGACAGGTAAAGGAGATCGAGGATGCTTTGCAGGTTTCACTGGGAGCTGTACAATTGTCGATGTTTGAGTCTGTGACTGTTGTGTACCTGCTCCTTGCTCTAAATTAATCGTCGATATTTCTGGCAGTGGCTCAACTTCTGATTGTACTCGTTGCCCTAGTTGGTTTTAATCCATTGTTGCTGTTTTTGATAATGGTTCGGCCGAAGGTAGAACTGGACTCATATTTATGTTATTGAAAAAACAAATTTTACCACCTAACCGTATTACATGCTAGAGGGTTATGCTGGATGAAATGAGATTCAAAATTTATCTTTAGAAGAATTTCTGATACATGCCTGAACTGCATGATCTAGCATGATCAAATTGGGACGTAACTGTATTGTTTTGGACATATTATGATAGGATTGTTTATGCTGGATAGAAAAGGGACTCCAAAATGTCTGATATAATAATTTCTAGAATACAGCCAGCTGAGACGGAACTAGGCCATTTCTAAACCTGTCATGGTTATATTGGGTAACATAAATGGAAATGGAATTCCTAAATCATTTGTTAAACAAGTTTTAAAACAGAGGAATTATAGACGGAGTAAGACGTTAGACGAAATTTACCAGAAATTCTGGGATAAAAAAATTATTTTAACAAGAAGTTCTTATAAATATCCAACTAAGATAGAACTAAGCCTTTCCTTAAATGATCCTGACGAAAATGTGAACCACTAATTCTGAAGGATCTGTTCTGCTGCAGTCGCAGCACATAACTCTTTGCAAATTTTTATATTCATCGCAGACTTATTCCCTGTTTAAGTCTCTATGAAGATTGTCATTTCTAATGTTTTAGTTTGTTGTGCGTTACCAGTTCGGAGTTTCTTCCAATCACTCAGTAGATTTATCTGAATTTTATTTAGTTTTTACCTTTTTTTAACGTGTGCCTTCCACCTGAGCTTAGATTCTAGCGTCATGACCAGGTACTTAGCGTTATTAGAATATGAAATTTGTTGCGAATTCAGTCTAATCTAATTTCCTGTTTGTAAAATCGATATGTCTAGATCACGATTCGTTTTGTGTTATTCGCCATATTTTTTCCAGTTATTCACTATATTAACTGCATTTTGTAGCTTCCTTGTGGACTCAACAAAACTAGCATCAGTGGTCATAACAGCTGTGTCATCAGCAAACGTTCATATTCTAGGTTCTACTATGTCTAATAGAACATTTGTATACAGGAGGTGTAATACAGAGCCCAGAACACTACCTTGTGGAGTATTCCCATTTCTGTCTCATCCGGAAGTAACGGTCGTTGATGTAAGTCTTTGCTAATTCAAAATATTGTTTTGGCAACTCTCGTTGGAGTTTAAGTTCCAGACCTCGGTGACCTCTTATGAAATGCTTGGGTCTAAGAACATTGCCAAACAAACTTTCATTTTTCCCACCACCTCTTTAATTGTACCCGTGATCCTATGTACCTGTTCTATCATTGAGTGGCTTTCTGGGAACCCAAATTGACTTGCTGGTATAAGATTTCCGCTCTTTATAATTAGCTTTAGTCTCTTGAGAAACAGTTTTTTGAAAATTTTTAATGTTATTGTTAGCCAAGAAATAGGCCCGATGTTTTGTCGTTTAGCGGTTTATTAGGCCTTGGAGTTATTATGATTCCTGCTACTTTTCACTGTCATTGAACATAACTTAGTCTAAAGATAGTATTGATTATGTGTTTTAGCTTTCTTAGTGCTTTTTCGGGTAGGACTTTCATTATTTGTACCGTTATCACTTCTTTCAGAGTCACTGGTAGCACATATACCTCGTCTTTTTTCTTATATTCAGTTGGAGGTTTGAAGTTATTTTCTAGGAATTCGGCAAATAGATCAGCTTTTTATTTTTCACAGCGAGCCTAGGTTCTATCAACGATTTTTATGGGTGGTACTTGAATTTTATATCATTTAAATCTTTGGAATATTCCGCTTTAAGTTTATCCGTCAGGTTACTTAGCTGGCCGACTCCTTTGTAATCTCATTTATAAGTAGTTTAAGTTTGTTGCACAAGTTGTTTAGGAATGTTTGGTCTTTTTATTGGCTCTAGTTCTCTTCCAAGTCTTACGAGCTCTTCTTCTTTCGTCAAATAACTATCTCACTTTAACTGGACAGTATATACTTTTTCGTAATATTTTTTGCTTATCAGCCGAACTTTCCCATGTCGCTTTTCGTATACTTTCATTCAATTGCGCTTTCCTGTTCTTCTTCTATTTTGAAAGCGTTCGGGATCTGCACCTGTAGATTGACGCTTTCTTCGACTAGCCGCTGGAAGTATTTTAGCTTGTTTTGTTATTTGCTAGTCTCGAGTAGTAGTAGGTTCGCTTTCTGCCACAGTCTAACTTCCATTGTAATTTCGTACATGCTTTAAATAACACTCTTTCTTTGGAAGTAGTTCTAATAGTTCCCCAGAAATATGTGTCGCGTTAAAGTCTCGCATCCATTAATAAAATTACTATAACAAGCTATTTAAGAGGTTTGATGTGGTCTTTTTTTGGGTAGGGGTGGACAGTACGTTGCTCATAACTATAAATCTTGTTATTTTTGGTTTCAATAGATACAGTAGCTACTTGCATAGGTTCTTACTCTAGTTTTAATTCTTCGTTGTGTTTAATATTATCCTTAATAAAGATTGCTGTCCCGCCTCTAGCTGGTTCTTCTGGAAGTACTTCTAATTCTGAAATGATTTGCACAAGACCATTTGCATTCCAGGTAGCAATTCTTAAATAGTGTGTCATTATTTTTTCTTGTTAATTTTGTATAGACTAGAATTACGGTAGTCAATGACTTCTCTAGTTTTACTTGACGCATCCGTTATTCTTTTATCTTGGCTCATCGATGTATTTCCTTCCTAGTCTATATGTTCTTGTTTTTTTCACTAGATCGCCTATAGATTCTAGGCTTTGGTTCTGCTTAGCCAAATGCGAATTGATAGCTTTTGAAGAATTTCTTGCAAGACACGGTTTTCCTCACTCGCTTGCTCTTACTTTAGCGCTATTTAGAGGTATTTCTTTTGGGTAGGATTGCATCCTATGTTGAGAACTCTTACTTGTTTGATTTCTCTTGCTGTCTTTCATTCTTTGCAGCTCTTTGGCTACCTCACAATCTCTATAATTTGCTAAGTGTTGATTACCACAGAGTATGCATTTCACCGGTTCGTTTTTACTTTTGTTGCATTCTTTTGATAAATGATTCCTAACTCATTTTACACATCTGAGCTCGCTATTACAGTATTTGCGTTTGCGGTTATTTGCCTGACAAATGTAGCATTGTGGTATTCTACTAGTGCACTTTCTATTATCTCAATCCTAACTTTCATATTAAGTATTGCTTTGATTCTATGTACCCGATCAATGCTCTCAGTGTTGTCAAATCTTAGCATGAAACGGGGAGGCCAACTTTTGTTGCTTCTTTTTCACCGTTTGCGTTTTAAGTGACCTTTTTTATTAAGATCACAGCATTTAGAATTTTGAATCCTTTCTGGCTAAGTACCTAGATTATTATTTCGTTTGGGCGTGTATGATGTAGTCTTCTGGTCATAACTTTAGTTTGAACCATTGGATGTTTTGAACTTATAATGAAGTTTTTTGTACTATGATGAAATCAAGATTCTAAAGTTATTTTCAGAAGAAGTTCTGGAATACGGTCAAATAGGACGGAACTTAGTTATTTCTTTATAATTCCTATTATAATATCTCGAAACTAATTATCTAAATTACTTTGTGATATTCCTACGAATATCGAAGCACAAATCGCCGGAAAATTAAATGAATGGATATCGCTCACTATTCCAGCGGGGCACTAAACACTTTCGTATTATTATAAAAAAAAAGTTTGAAGGTTTGTTTTTGATGATCTAGAAATTGGATGACAGATTTACAAAAGAAATTTTTTTTGTGTTCTACCTTTAATTACTCGAAGGTTATACATTAAGCGGCATTCAAGGTCATAACAAAATGTCTCTTAATGATTTTTGGCAGAAGTAAACCATTTATTTACCGATGTTCGTGCAATTTGGAGCAACGAACGTAAATGAGATTCGTAAATCATTTTTGTAAAAGGTTTGGAATAATAAAATCTACTGCGGAGGCAGTTAAGCGTGCAGAGCAGACGATAATCATGGGGAGCAAAAAGCTTTCGTTTTGCTTGTCCATATACATAGAAGATAGAATAATAATTCAACATTCTTTCAATTCAGACGTGTTTACATTGTTTCTCGTGTTAAAACTGTTTAAATTTCAATTTTATTAGTTTTTATTTTTTGCTGTAACAATTGTCTAATAATTAATAGTTTTACTATCTAGTAGCACTAATGCAAAATCGCTGATTATTCTTTTTGGAACAATATTTAGTGTATCGTGATAGTTGTGAATTTATTTGGTATTTCTTAAAATTACAGTCAACAAAAACTTCCTCTTGTTCTCTTATCTTACTGATACGATTCACGTCCTCCTTGGAATATGGTCTGACTGTGTGAGTGGCAGGAAACTGCAACATGTCGGCTGTTAGCGAATTTCCATGATTTGTGTAAAATACCGCAACTGATTAATGTCAAATTTTATTCAATCCATATCCCATCCACTAGCAGCTGTTAAGTGTGAGCAGATTAGTTGTCTCCTGCATACATTAAACCTTTAATAATGGAAAGACTATAGTATATTATTACTGCAAATATTGTCAACAGCGGAATTGAAAACACTTTACTGGAAATATTCCAATCCTTAAATCCCTCGGTATCATCTCCTTCCTAGAAATGGATATGTGCATTGCACCAGTCATCACATCAATCACTCTTGTCAGTACAGAATTGTAGAATTGTTGGTTATGTGTATTAAGACAGTATGTCATTAAGGAATCATTTTTGAGAAACCTTTGTCGTTGCAGCATAACTAACAATCATCAAAATTTTCAATAGTTTGGAACCAATGTTTTTCTTCCTATTTAACATCATTTGAGACAGAAGCGTATGCAAACGCCTGTTGAAACGGTGTTCTCAAGAGTATAACTTATTTAATAAGGAGTGCCACTAAAACGGTAGTACCTACATAAATAGTTATAACTTTAGAATTTGTTAAGGATTCCATGAATATTATTCTAATTATTTGATCAAATTTTGACTTCTTTGCGCCATGGACGATCATTTATAAATAAAGAAAAATACAAATTACCCTAACTAGATCCTTCTAGTACATCTAAAGTTAATCAGCTCATGTAGAGCAGTTAACACCGTGTTTTACGAACTGCACCTGAATTACAAGAGTACACGAAATTAATTGCAGAGCCAGAGAATTTTTAATATAAGAACTTACAAAGTCATTCGTCGTTTTCGAAAGCATTGCATTCTTGACATAAATGGCAAGATGTCGGCCTATGGTGTCCTAGCTGAGTATTAAACCGAACGATTCCTAAAAAAACCGTCCAGTTTCAAAATCTTTCGTATTTAAAATAATCCACTTCCTACATTTACTTCCTCCAATTTTTAGCACCTTTAGGAAGATCTTACTTGCAGGGGGGTAATGTAGCGCCCACAACGCAATATACATTGATGTTGCATACTAAGTTGTTACGATTACATGATCGTAACAAGCGCTGTTTGATTTTATTCCCCTCGGTTTGCGTCCTCGCTTTCGGAGTTGCTTAATGTTTGTGCACGTCGTGGTGATGGCGCGAGGGTGAGTGAGATGAAGAAAGAGAGAACGATGCGCATCGAATGGGTGTGTAAAGCAAAACATTCCATAAGAATGTTTTTCTTATATGCCTCTCGTTTACATCAATGCGAATTGATGTAAACGAGAGACAGAGAAGAAAGACAATTCTTCTGGAATGTTCTGCGCGTCGTTGTGCGGGGCAAGAATTTTTTTTCTTGTTAGTCATTCGTTTTTTTTGTAATTTTCATATTAGAGTTTTGATTTTTAGTGATTCGAGTTAAACTTCAACTAGGGTGAACGTATATAATTTTGTCGGTGAAAATTTTTTTTTTGATAAATAGTGTTTAAAACCTAAGTATTTAGTAAAAAAATTAATATAAATATTCCAATAGAATTGGAGTTATATATTTTTATTCATTGTATAATTTATAAAATAAAATCAAAATGCTGCAAACAATTTTTTTTGATATTTCATGATTGGGTGGTTATTTGGTTATTTTTATACTTCGTGTGTTCATCTTTAAATTGTGAATGAATTCTTATTGTATCATATGGTTGAATTCGGTGATATTATTGAATAAATATAAATTTAAAAGTGCAAAACATAAATATTGTGATTCGTTTGATGGATACAACGTTTTACTATAAAAAGAATTTACAAAAGGATTCATACGTCGCAAATTAATTCAAATCAAAGAATACGAGGGAAAGACAACGGGTGCCACATTAACTCATCAATAACGGTGCCGTATTAAACGGACCCCGTATTTTTATATTTCATCGGGTGCCGCATATTTCATCGGGTACCGTATATTTCATCGGGCACCGTATATTTCATCGGGTACCGTATATTTCATCGGGTGCCGCATATTTCATCGGGTGCCGTATATTTTCAACGGGTGCCACGCATATTTTCAAAGGGCGCCGTATATGTTCAACGGGTGCCACGCATATTT
This sequence comes from Nephrotoma guestfalica, assembly GCA_963691935.1. NCBI lineage: Eukaryota > Metazoa > Arthropoda > Insecta > Diptera > Tipulidae > Nephrotoma > Nephrotoma guestfalica. Next base: position 201,524,096 of record OY829913.1, on the reverse strand, counting down.
TCAACGGGTGCCGTACAAGGTCAACGGGCGGCCAACCGGCTATTTTAATTTTGGTATCGGGGAGAGGCTCCGCATCGGTCATTTTTGTTGGATAGTATTAATTAAGGTACAATTTTTTTTTTATTTTTTTTATTTTTATTGTTATTTCATTTTTTTCCTTATCTAAATTTTTTTTATTCAAAATTTTTTAAATTTTTATATATAAACATTTTTGTAATCGAGCGCCGAATAACGGTCACGCGTTCGATGTGCATTGTTGCTCTCTCTCTCTTTCTCGTTTCTCTCTCTCGTTCTCCCTTTCTGGTGTTTTTTTCCTTTCATGAAGAAAAAATGAATTACTAAATTTTTTCGGTGTGGTGTGATGGGAGCGGAAACTCCCTCTGTGTCGGCGTAGTGTTTGCGGTCCCTTGATGCCCGCATCCGATTCCGTAACCAGGGCTTGTCCCCGTTTGAATGCGGATGGATGCGCGCACCAAGGCACCGCTCTCGGTTTATAATTTCGTTGTGCTCGTTCCTCAGGTTCCGGCCGACGAGTTTCGGCGGAACTCCGGGTACATCTTTCGATTATTTGCGTTCCCCTTACTTTCTGTATGATCACGGTGTAAGCCAGGAGCCCTGTATGCCTCAAACCCCACGACCTTCGCACTTCTCCGCTGAGAACGTAGCCGGCAAAAATCACCGTGGAGGCCTCTACAGGTGCTTAGTGATATCTGCAGGTTGGTAGTAGCCAGCCTGTAACAAAGTTACTGCAAAACAACATAAGTCGAGGATGCGCGCTCTTATAATTATGTACAATTGTTTCAGTGGTAAACACCAAAATATATATTTTATTACGCAACTCCAAATTAACAATCGGAAAAACAAAAATTTGTGCACATTTTGGACCAACAACTATAAAAATGTTCATTATAAAAAATAAATAATATTCGAATAAAGTTATTCACCTATGTTAAATAAATCGTAAAGTTCATAAAAATTACTATGCGTATACGGTAAAATCGTTTTCTATATGTGGATAAACATCTACAAATCCAAATTGATTGAATAGTTTGATTATGACTAATATTCTGCCCCTCAGCCTAGGGTACTCAGAGGGTTTCGGCTGTCTCTGTGTACACCTAAGTAACACCAACGTAGCCGCTACCTCGTCGCGGGAGCGCGTACTGCTTCGACAGTAGCAAAGTGCTACCGAGGACCAACATTATCAATGTCAAATGGCAGTGGTATAAATTGGCTAAAATAAACAATAAGTATAACAAATACGGAATGTAATACCCTGGATGGATATGCTGGATTCAGATATGCTGCCAAATCCACACACTTCGGCCGCAGGTCCAACAGATTCTGGGGTAGGCCAATCATTATATAACTCATTTGCGCGAAGTTCCAAATTATCAAGATTACCAAGATCTTCAACAGGAAATATATTTCAGTATGAGAAGGAAAATGCCTAACTCCGTGGACAACTAAGAGAAACAAAAGAATTTACAACTAAATGGAAAAAAGAATTTACAATTTTAAAGAAAGAGAATGAAGAACTCAAAAAAGCAGTTTAGACACGTGCAGAACTTGGGACGACACCAAGCCTAACAGTCCATGATGACGTAAATCCTTTCCATACGGATAAAAAAGAATTAGAAAGAGAAACAAATTGGATGTTGAATGGGAATAAAAGACCATCAACTTCAAAAAAGGTTTCTAGAAACCAGTTACTCATGAAGAAACAATTAGCTCTAGAACAACAACCAGCTAAACCAAAAGAGCAATCACCTTCACCAATAAATATCGTCGAGATATCAAATTTCTCTACTATACAATCGATTACGGTAGCCAAGTACAAACCCTCGAAACAATGGCGTCTAGAAAAATTAATGTTGTAGACTCTGAAACCTATAGAGCTAGGGTCATCAATGGATTACCTATGAGGAATAAAAATGATGGTCCAATCAAACTTATAGCTAGAGGTGTTCACACAACCTGCGCAAAAGAGGACATTGTTGAGGATCTCAAGCAAAAGGGTAATCAAATAGAAAATGTTGTACACATCATTAAGAAAGAAAAATTCGAAACTGAACAAGGAGTTCAAATTAACAAAAGCGGGCTTCAACTATTTATGCTCACTTTTAATAACAAACAAAAAGTGGAAGATGTGTATAATATCAATGCAATACTTAACATGAGAGTTAAAATAGAACCATTGAAAAAGAATAACGGATTAGTACCGCAGTGCAAAAAATTTCAAGGCTTTAATCATACGTAGAAATATTGCTAAAGAAAGATTAGATGCGTGAAATGTGCCGAAAAGCATGATGCCCAGGTATGCCCGATTAGTAAAAATATTGCTGCAAAATGTGGCAATTGCAATAAGTCACATCCCGCAAAATACCGGGGATGTAAAATAGCTAAGGAGCTACAAAGAATAAGAAATAAAACGCGAAAACAAATTCCAGGAATATCGGTAAATTAAACTTCCACCACAAAGAAACCTCACGCTAGTAAAACGGGAGAACCAGAACCAAAACTGTACTCGCAAGTAGTCATGACAAAACCAATTATTTCGGAGCACACTACTGAAGGTACAGCAGTGCTCCAAAAGATACTAAGAAGCATGGAAGCTCTTAACATTCGTCTAGCTAAACAAGAGAAATGCCTTCAAGCTCTAAGCAACAGGTTAGATAAGCAAGACTCTCTAAATAAAATGAAATCCATGCTCTATTAAAATGATGCAAACAACAACAAATAAAACATTAAGAATAGTAACCTGGAATGCAAATGGGCTAATGCAACATATTCCAGAATTAGAAATTTGCCTAAATACCGAAAAAAAATAGATATATGTTAAAATATATGGATACAATTGTTACCACGCCATTCATCCAGCAGGAAGAGCAAGGTGAGGATTATTGGTGGTTCTAAAAGAAAGCATCAAACACTTTATAGATCTTAAAATTGAAGAGGAGTTTATGCAAGTAGTCCCTTGTACTATTGTACGTTATTTAAACCACTTGGATCAAATTTCATAATTGGAGGTGATTTTAATGCAATAACATCAAGAGTAACCTGTAAAATGAAAAAGAGCTGTTTGCAGCAGAAAGGCAATGCAATTGCGATTTTCATTCTGGAGATCAGCCAACTTATTATACCCGATATCACTGACTTTTTTATCACCAAAGGTATAAACGGAAACAAAATATACCTAGAAAGCAGCGAGGGTATTATGTAGGATCACACGTTTGTTATTATGACAATCAGATTGTTTAAAAAACTAGTCCACCTTCGCTAACTAACCAAAAAGTCTGCTGGGAGAAATTCCAGAAACTGGTTGAGGATAATATTGATCTTCAGGTCCCAAATAAAAACCCGATACAGCTAGAAGAAAAAGTAGAACACCTCATCAACAGTATACAAGAAGCGGCGTGGAGTAGTACCGCCTCAAGTTCAAAGAAAATGTGCCGAAATGCTATTTATTCTCTGAAAGTTAGGAAATTGGTTGCAGCAAAACGAAAAGCAAGGAAGGCCTGGAAAAGAAGTCGAGCGCCAGAATATAAAACAACTCTAAATTTTGAATCCCATAAACTGAAGTTGCTAACTAAAGAAATCAAAAACAAATCCATTAATAAATACTTAAGTGGTGTTACTGGGGAAAATTACCGAGTACTCTCTTTGTAAAGCGGCAAAAAGTTTAAAACGACCTAAATTAAAAATTCCACCAGTTAAAAATGAAGATGGCAAACAGGCTATAAGTGCAAAGCAAAAAGCTTTTTTGTTTGCAACCCCCCCTCGAAAACACGTTCCAGCCTCTACCTAGACAAACTGCGGAGGAAAACATACCACCAGTACATAAAATGGTTAACTGCAATACATCTCCTGTCATATTACAAGAATTAAAAGAGGATATCAATCTTAACCTTAATACAAAGAAATCTCCAGGATATGACTAAATTACAGAAGAAATAGTAAAGGCTTTTCCTGAAAATGGACTACGTAAACTACTCCAAATAATTAACGCAGTATTCAGTAATTATGATACCTAAACAAAACAAACCGATTTCTGAGGCCGATTTTCTTATTCCCAAAAATTTCAAAGTTATTCGAAAAATTACTCCTAAAGAGACTCAAATCGATAATAGTAGAAAGAAATCTTATTCCACCACATCATTTTGGCTTCAAAGAAAGCCATTCAACAATAAAACAAGTACACCGAATTACAAACATAATTGAAGACCTTCTTGAAAAAAGAAAATATTTTCAAGCGTCTTCTTGTATGTAGCACAGGCCTTTGACAGATTATGACATGAAGGCTTGGAATATAAATTACAAAGAGACCTACCAAAGCAGTAATATGAAATTCTAAAGTCTTACATATCTAACCGACAGGTTCGAGTTAAATTAGATGGCGAATACTCAGAAATAAAAAAATATCAGCAGGAGTACCAACAGGTAGCGTTCCGGGATCAACTTTATATGTTCTATACACCTACCAACGATAGAGGAGACTAACATAGCGACGTTTGCGGATGATACTGCCATCTTAGCAGTTGCTAATAGCATAAAAGAATCTACAAGCTAATAGCAAAGAGCTACTACTATTGTCAGTACCTGGACCAAGAGATGGCGAGTAAAACTTAATAAAACAAAATCTGTTCACGTAAACTTTACCAACAAGAAGGTCAACTGAATTCCAGTAGAACTGAACTCCCAGCAAATTCCCTATGCAAATACGGCAAAATATCTAGGCATGACTCTAGACGCGAAACTAAAATGGAAAGAGCATGTGAAAAAGAAAAAAGAAGAGTTAAACATCAAATACAGAAAGATGGATTGGCTCTTAGGAAGAAATTCTGAGCTAACTCTACATAATAAATTGCTACAATACCGGCAAATCCTAAAACCTGTGTGGACTTACGATATTCAGCTCTGGGGCTATACAAAGAAAACCAATGTCAATATCATCCAGTAATTCCAAAGCAAAGTCCTATTCGGAATAGTTAATGCACCGTGGTACATACGAAATGCAAACCTCCATAGAGATCTGAAGATGGATTTCATCAGTAAAGAAATAAGCAAATACGGGTGAAAACACATGCAACGTATTAGTCCACACCAAAATGCTGAGATATGTCATATGTCGGATGAATCAAACCCAGTAAGACAGCTGCGAAGGAAGAAACCGCATGATCTACTAGATCCAATCAGGATCGACTAAAAATATAAGAATATATCTAGAAATATAATATAAATTATGAAAGATAAATTACTAGATGATTTAAAAATCAGTTGTAATAAATAAATATAAAAAAAACATTAGTTAGTTAGTTCAACGTATGTACATCAGCTTTACCAACGATATCGATATAATCAGTAGAGCCCAGGTCACTAATACTATTATTTTCAACATTATGATCACCTTCATCCAAGGTTGCTTTACACGTTTTCAAATTAAAAGTAGATTCTTCAGTGCTCATTGAATTTTGTGACAGTTCAACAATTTTACTCAATGTGTTAAACAAGTCGCAACACATGTCTCAAAACAAATGTTTGTTTTTTCTGCCAGATATAAAAACGTAAGATGCTTTTTTTAAGCTCGCGCTTTGTTATCATTTTCAAATTTTTCTCACACACAAAACCAAATAAAAGAATTTACACTTTGAGTAAAGTAATTGGAGGATTACCGCATAACAACAAAATAGCAGAAAAATTTTCCATTAAATTTAAATAAAAAAGTACTGTAATTGGCACTAATGCCAAATTAAATATAGCACATCACAATAAGGTAGATTTTGCTTTGAGTTAGAACATTATCTCAGCCATGTGATTCTAAATTGTGCATGAGTAACTATTTACGATACACGTACTTATCTTAATGTTAAAAAAAATAATGTAGCAAAAATGATTTTCAGAAACAATCTACATGTAGTTTCTATTTTGGCTTAATTCTCACGTGCAAAACTAAAGAAATGCAACTAATTTTGTATGTGGTATACGATTAAACGGCACTTCCATCAACGTATTGTATGCCTTTTGTTTCTTGTATTTACTTTAATATAAACCAATCTTCTAATTATCCAATTTCTTGTGTATTGTTTAAAATTCTTTCAAGAAGGTTCAAGTGAAAACAAAATTACATTGTTGTTAAGGCTAGTTCGTGGCGTATAGAAAGTGGATGTAGGTGTACTTAAAGTTAATTTGTAATTACTTTGCTGAAAGTGAAATTGTTAGTTGAATAATTTATTACACGCACTTCAAATTAATTGTATAATTCGACCATTATGTTATGTAGAATGAATTTTGTTTAATTTAGCTTTGATGAGTTAATTTATTGGACAGTTCACGATTTACCCACTATAAATTGGTTCATTCATAAATATATTTTACGGTTAGATATTAAATTGACGTGTACCATCAAAACATTTTTTTATGCTCGTAACATATAATCTTCTTATGACATCGTACATGTAACCATTTATTAGCATTTATTTTACAAACATGATATACTTACATCTTCTGGATGAATTATCTTAAAACAAACTGCTTTACCGCAATAAACTATAAAGATAGAAATCATATAGAACACGAAAATATAAAACTAACAAATTTAACAGATATAGCTACATTTTACTGGAACATAACTTTATGTCTAGAGTATGTAATCTAGGTAATTGAACGGAACCGTTTAAATTCATTGAGATGGAAAATATGATTTATACGATTATGAATAGAATTTGTATATCAAAATTTGAATCTTACTTTTTTATAGATTTTGTTTATTGAGGTAAACCAAGTCATACTACCGACCGGATAATTTAAATTTAAGGTTTAAACCAAATTTATGTTTAAAACAGTTCATGGGACTCTATAGGGAATGCAATATTGTAAAATGAAACAAATATCATGAAAATACTATTTAATTAAGGGCTGCGGGATTGGAATCTGGAGCTTAAGGTTTATAAACTACTGAATCGGGACTCATCACGCCCTTGGAGCTAGTTAACACCACACGCTCAATTCAATACTCGGAGATTTGCGCCTCGCTAGGTATAATGATTTTGGATGTATTAGACTTGTTGTTGTGTTTTAAAAATTGGCGCACTTTGATATCAAACTAAAAGGCGGTTTATAAGTTCTAACGGACAGTAACGATTCAATATTGCTATCAGGAGTGAATTTTTGTTGCCTAAATTGATGCAATAATTATATTCTGAATGGCCTGGTAAAAAATCAAGTCAATTCTAAGTACAATGGTGAAGATTTCATGAAATTCGGATGGATTTGTTTGTGAGATTAGCCCGGACAAAGAATCAGAACTGTGAATAGTTTTAAACCACCATAGACCAACACCAAAATGAGTTGGATTATTTCTAAAATTAGTATGAAGGCAAAGAATCTGGCAAACTTGAAAATGAAATGAAAAAACACAAAATAGAATAAATTCGCTTAGGATTCAAAAATTTAAAATATAAAAGTAAAGTAACAACAATAAAAAAACTGTGGGCGTAAAATGTATTAAAATTATTTTTGGTTAAACAAAAATCAAACAAATTGTTAATTTTATTGAAACTTGCACACATCTTCATCACTGGTTCATTATCGCCATAATAGTCTGTGACTATCTAGGTTCAAGAAGTCATGATCTCTCAGTTGTCTACTAGTAAGCTTTATTTTAATTAAATTAAGTACATCCGGTGCGTCGATTAGGCCTAAACCCACCAAAACACATTACATGGTGGCACACAGCTTACCCTTGCAATGCTGAGACAGAAATATTGGATCATCGATGGGAGACGAGCTGTATAACAAATGATACAAAAATGCATAACCTGCTTTCGCTACAAACAAAACCACATGAAACAACTAATGGTCAGTCTACCATCAGCAAGAGTGAGCCCGGGAAAACCGTTTTATAAAACGGGAATCGACTATGCAGGACCCATCCAGCTAAGAACCACCAAGGGTCGGGGTAACAAATTCTATAATAGATAGATTAACCTATTCGTATGCATGACAACCAAGGCCATACACATTGATATAGTGAGCAGCCTAACAACAGAAGCATTCATAGCGGCCTACAAAGGATTCGTTTCTAGATGAGGGTTTTTCACTGATATAGTCTCTAACAACGGAACCTATTTTGTGGGTGCAAATGCCGTAATGAAGAAGACGTTAAGTTCAGCTATGACCACATTACCCGACGACGTCGCAGCTATGTTAGCTAGCGATGAAACGACATGGTACTTCATACCACCTCATAGCCCACATTTTGGTGGAATATGGGAAGCAGGAATAAAATCCGTGAAATTTCATCTTAAGAGAGTAATAGGAGATTCAACTATAACATTCGAAGAATTAACCACTCTCGCCACTCAAATCGAAGCGGTCCTCAATTCTCGGCCGCTGGTTGCACTAACCAACGACACAACGGATACAACAGCGCTAACACCAGAACAATTTTTTATTGGAGTTGCTCTTAAGGCGATGCCGGAAGCGACAACCAGCAACATAGGATTAAGAACGAGATGGCACATGGTCGAAAAAAAAGCGCAAGACTTTTGGAAGCAATCGTCTTCTGAACACATTCACCAACTTCAACAACGGAGCAAGTGGAAAACCTCCCAGCCAAATTTGGCAATAAACGATATAGTATGGGTGAAGGATGATCAACTACCCCCAACCCGATGGAAATTGGGACGGATCACAGACACTCACGCCGGAAAAGACGATTTGGTACGAATAGTAACAGTAAATGTAAGGACGTGACCTACAAGCGACCAATAACAAAGCTGTGTAAAATTCTTATCAGCGACGATCCAAGGCCAGTGCAATTACAACTCAAAACAACAAGCCGATATCCAGGCAACAACCTCACCGTCAAACCAAAACGACAGGAAAAATAAACCACATGGCACAAGCCATCCTTTTATTGTGCTGCCTATTTGGTTTCGTGAGCACCAACATCGAAATAAGACCGTTCAATCATTCCATTGGGATACATTTCGAGGAATTGGGCAAGTTGGAGATTGTGGCGAGAAAATTGACATTAGTTGTTCAATACAATTTATCTTCCTACTGGGAGGAAATTGACAACTTTAAAAGAGCCCACACGGAGTTACAATCAGTTTGTAAGGAGCTGTTCGGTTTAAAATGCGACATCATTTTCAGCAACTCTTATTTCCATATAATTAGTTGATAGCAGATAACGAGGTATTATTTGAAAGTAATAAGGATCCTAAACGAATGAAGCGAGGCCTCAGTGGGCCTTGTACTAAAGGACCTATTTGGAGTACTCACCCAGCGAGAAGCTGCAAGTATGAATCCTATTTTTAATAAATTAACAGTGACGAAAATTATCTCTTGACTCTCATCAAAAATCAAACAACTATTGTGGATAACACACAAACCTCACCAAGGCATCTATTAACAACTTAAGGCCAACATCGTTTGCGGCAGGGAATGTTGCAGTTAAAAGAATATAGAACGTATGAATACAGAGTGCGATCAACGCTAATGACCACTTTTGAAATGATGCTAGTTCTAACGAGCCTCCAGGACACGCAACAAGGATTACTCAACGTGATTTATCATGCTCATCAAGACGTCCTGCATCCATACTTACCCCAAGTCAGTTTGAAGAAGAGCTATAATTGATTCGACAACACGTGCCGGTGACCATTACTCTACCAGGACACAACATTCACGACCTCCACCATGTGTATGAAAGCATGCAAATCCGCAGCCGAGTAACTCAAAAAAATGTAATAATTGAAATCACTTAACCACTGTCGTTCGTGTGGGACTATACACTAATATATGTAATTCCAATTCCCAACATCATCCATGGAGGCACCCAGTCACAAATCATTAGCTCTACTGACTATATAGCAATGGACAATCGGCGTGAAAACTTCGCGTTATTAACCAGAGAAGACGTTCATAAATGTCAGGTATTTAAGCCTGTACATCTCTTATGCGAAGTATCACAAATTATCAACATTCCTTCAAATCAAACGTCATGTGAGGTAGCGATATTACAACGAAAGATCGAATTGGACACCGTATGCGGCATTAGGTCAACAAAAGCTAGTAATCATTGGATCAAACTTCACGCTGCCAACCAGTGGATATATGTGATACCAAACGAAATCACAATCGATGTCATATGTGGGTCTAGAAACCAATCTTACAATATCGTAGCTTCCGTTATAGTGAAAATCGAATCCGGCTGCGTGCTCAGAGGCTCTGACGTTCAAATAATTGCTGTAGGAACAGCTAAACAAACTATCAATAAATTTGCTCAGCACGCAACTCACCTAATGCATAGGGCTAACAACCTACGGGAATTCAGTGCTGTGGTCAAAAATAAAGCGAACGAGGTGGATCAATTGAATTTACTAACCACGCCAGAAACAACCGGATTGGATGATCAGCTTGAATAATTGAAAAATGATGAACAGATTACCTTCCATCATCAGATTGCTTATTATATCCCCCATTACGCAATGATCCATATTTTATTTTGGAGTGCTGTAGTAATAGGAGTCATCTGGTGGGTTGCAAACAAATTAAGAGGAAGATGCATTGCAAACCACCGTCCGCCGTCTCCTCTAGCGAGAGCCAACGAAACCATAATTTAACAGATGTGCGACATCAGTAAAGCCCGGGAATATGTTGAATCAATGTCAACATGCGCAATAATACAATATTCCAAGTGGTCGATGATACAGTACCGACATGTGGAATATTGTATATTGTAGCAAATTCAACAGTTTTTAATTGTTTGTATATTGTATTGATGTTTGTTGTATATCAATATTGTTGATTTTAAGCGTAAGCAACAGTATTGTTGATTATAAACGCATAACAACAGTTAGTCTAATTCTCAGCGAATATTTGAAGCTTACCAGTGGTAAACCAAATATTTACCTAAGTACAGAAATCTAGGCAAAGGCCAGATTTTTACACGCCTATTTCCTAGCGTTGCCAAGTTGTATGTTTTACATCTAGTTAAATATAATGGTTTTCGCTGTATGTTTACATGGTCGTCTTTCCAGCTCAAGTAGCGTGTATACTTCTGTTGAATTTTCTCAATACTTGTGCTAATATGTGCTTCGTAGAAAAAACACCACACATTTACAGCATATTCCACCTGTATTACCCCTAGATCGTTAGTTTCAAATACTACCTAAATAAGCACACCATTTATATAGCCTTGTGTAACAGGATTGGCTTTTCGTTGAAATCATATAGATTTGCATTTTTCAATGTTGAGACTCAGAGAATTTAACTCGCACCATACCTCTAGGTTGTCAATGTCTTTTTCACTCTATAGCTATTCTCCACTTATGTGAAAAAGTTGCACATTTTTAATGACTGATTAAACAAAATGTTTATAGGAATTGCCAAATATTGCCATTAAAACTACATTTTTTTCTAATCCTATCAATGTTGGCTGGATTTCTTTTGACTCGATGTGTGGAGTAAAACTGAATGTGCTGGCGGTTGGATCTTTATAATTATTACTGTTTTCTGCTTTATAAACAAATTAGAAAAACTCAGCAAACATGTTGGTTACGATCTGTAGATAAATCTCATCCTAGCTGGGTAAGCATTAGTTTTGAGTTTGTTTTTAAAAAAATTTCAAAAGTGTCTGGGATCTCCTTTTATTTTATCTTTTTGATTGCGATTATAGCTTCTATATCTCAGTTCAAAATAAGATTCAAAATGTTGGTTGCACGCAGTAAATTTCTGTTTAGGAACATAATTTGAGGTTAACTTTATAAGCCTTGTCTTTTTTGTTTAAAGACTGAGGAGTTGACCGCCATACCATGGAGGATATTTATTCTGTTTGCTCGTAGAAACGGGAATGAATAAATCAATGCTTTCAATAGATATGTGTAAAATATCTCCACATTTACATCTATGTCATTGCTGTTTACTCGACATTCCAGTTTATTGGTTCAAAATATTGTTGTGAGCTATTCGAATTGGGTGTTTTGAATTTGTAAAATGGTTTCCGGTTTTAGTAATTTTGGAACGTATTACTTACGTTGGTTTCGAATATTTATATTGCTTTGTGGTGAATATCATTAATAATGTCGGTGTTAATGATTCTTCTGTTTTTATTTGAACAAATTTTAGTCAAATATGGTGTCCATGAATAGATACTCGTTATCCGAATTCACGTTTACAGGCATAATATTGTTCCTCTCTTCATAATAGGCCCAACTAATTTTTGAGAAATTGCAGTCCCCTGTTAATAAAATTATGTCTGATTTATCGGCTGCGTTAATAGTGTTTTTAAAACAAAATTATGAAATTGCGCTGCATTTGAGGACATTTTATTTACGTTTTGAAAGTAAAATGTCTGTTTCTCAGTATTTTCTGGAAGTGACAAGGTTGGGGTGTCTCGATTACATTCCGGACTTGTCGCACTATTTTTCCCAGCTAAAAAATTTGCTTTGAGAAACTTTATACTGATTTTATACGGTACGTCATATTTCAATTGAAAGAGTGGTTTCGGCACCATGCGTTGGGCAAACTGATTTTCTGTATTCGCGATCTATGTCCGTAGTTTGCGGTACTGTTCATCCGACACTGAATTGTGTACGCGGCTAACGAAAACCACTTTTGGGTTGCACCACACGAATGGAGTATTCATCCGTTAATTTGACGTCATTTGCAGTTGTATTTACTTTAGATTATTTCGTGCTGGGTTTTGATGATCTATAGTTTGTCACGTTTGGAAGGCTGGTGATAATGTAGTTGTAATTTGGTATGGTTTTTATTCACTTGACTTGGTGTTTCGGTTTGTATGGAGGCTTCTGAAATTAATCTTGTAACCCAACGTACTGCTGGTTTAACAGAAAAGTGGGACAGACATAGTCCACTGTTGTTAATGTCCCTTCTAATCCATTCATTATTTTGAGAAGTATATCGATTATGGTGTACTCTATTTTTTTATTTTTTGAGTGATTTTGGAAAGGAGCTGCATAAAAAAACCATTCACCGCCAATTATAATTTCACAATCAATATAATTGTTTTAGATCGAATGTGTTAACATTTGTTGTAACATCCAATTAGAACACAGTTTCATTTTTCTCGTCCTGCTTTGAACCAAGTTAGTGGAACTGAGTTTGTGTACTATGACGAAGGTGGAACATCTGCAGATGTTTTATTATTTATTAGGTGGAAAATAATAAATTTCATAGATTTAGATGAAGGTCGAACATTTAGACAGCGACGAGTTCTTAATCGAACGAAAATGTCTCAAGATACTTTTAGTGTATTATCATAAAGCTGCTAGCGCTTTGAAAAATGAAATGGATATCAAGAAGATGTGATATGCTTTCACAAGTTCGAAAACATTTGTTCCACCAAATTTCAGATGGAGGTACTCCAGCAGACTGACACATTTAACTTACCATCTTCTATGCACAAGGGGGCAAATTTGACGTAATAGACGTAAAATTTGAATGAACGTTCAACAACACGTTAAGAATCTAGCTATTAGTGGATAATTTTGTAAACTTTAAATAACAGTCCCTGCAAAGGATGAAAATACGAAAATATATTTAAAGGCTTTACCAACAAATAATGCAGCGATTGAAGGAAAGTCAGCCGTTTCTAAAGCATTCGCAGTTCCTCAGCTACTGCACGACTGAGGAATAGCCCAACGGATAGTACACCAAAAATGTTATCCTGCAACTTCAGGTAAAATAAAAAAACTGAAGTGAAACGAATTGATTCTCCGAGAAAACAGCTTAATTGAGAAGTGGAAGTAATTCTTATATTAGGGTTAGTAAAAGCTACGAAATAAAAGCAAATTTAGTACCTAATTTAGCTTAGATCTCATATCAACTACTGATATTATTCGCCTTCAGCTTATAACCTAGTTTGGTTTAGTAAATTTAGATTCTTTATCCCAATTTTCCTCAGTTCTAATTTTAAGTTAAGCTTAAAGTTATGTCTAAAGCTTTTCCCACTAAACTAAACGTTATGCGTTATATTAGATTTTTGCTCATGAAACTCATATATCGACAACCACTGCCTTCTATAGGACAGGGCTGCGGCCAGCTGCCTTCTTTAATCAAACTTGGTTGGTACTTAATAGAGTACGGCCAAATTCTGTGAACCGGGTCAGCCTTCAGCTGAGCTAAGGTTTTCAAGTTTGAGTTGGATCATACACCTACTATTATGACAATCAGTACAACAATAGTTAGGAAAATTAGTCCACCTTGGCTAATAAATAACAAAACCATAAAACAACAAAGGTACAAGGTTTGCATCCTATGATAAGGGCAGGATGTAAAAGGAAATTTTCATCAACATATTACGATCTGTGATTAAAAGGAACACAACTACGACCCGCTATCGGTGTGCAAAACTCATGGGCCAACCCATGGAGCTATCCAATGCGCAGGTAGTAACTTAAGTCGGTCCTATAGCAGTATGTTTTCGATTTGGCAGCAATTGCGTAAAGTAAGACGGAAAAATGAACCGCGAAAGAACAGGGAGTGTTTCGGCTCCAGAAGAGATTGCATGGGTTAAAAAATAAAAAAAAATAAACAATTGAATAAATTAGTTCAATAGAGGGCGAGATGCAATTGACTCATTAATAGTTCAACGTTGAATCCAATGGCATTTTAAAATCGAATAAACATTTTTTTGGGAACTATCATTACAAATTAAATTGTTTATCATAATTAAATTAGATTCAAATTAATTCTCTATAACCTTTTGATTTATGTATGTCCTTTCAATAATAGAACATGTGTACATACTGTTGTGTAATATACCGGAAAGAGTCGATCCATTTATTTGTTTTCCGCATTGTTCAGTGAGGTCATTCAATTTTAACAAAATAAACACAATTGCGTTCAAAATATGAAAATGCAACCTTGCAACCTCGGAAAATGTACATTTGTTTTCCGCAGTGCTAGTATAACATTTTCATTTCCTCTAAATTTTAGTATATAAGACGAGCATTTTAGTTTTAAGACAGATAGTCATAAACAGTAATATTGGATAGTCATAATCAGTAATTTTAATTGATAATATGTAATTAATAATTAAGAATCAAAAATTATTTAAAGTGTTTAAATTTAAGTTGTGTATAATAATTGTATACCATCAATTTAATAAATAATAAAAGTGTTAACAAAATGTAATAAGCAACAGTGAAATGAAGTTTAAAATACCCAATCCCAAAACAGCTCCGCACAACATTGGCGCTGCACAGGATCCTGCGAGCGAAAATGTATGCGTTTCATTAGTTCCTGCGAACAAACAAACGTATGATATTCACAAAACACATCAAAGTAGAATCTAACCACGCTATAGAAAAACTGAGCTGTTAAGAATGCAGAACGAGCCATACCGATTTTCAACAACAAAACTAAAAACTACCACTTAATCGTCATTGAGAGCAAATCATAACCATACAGCAAAATAACACAAAAAGGAAATCCAGAAAGTCATCGTTATCAACTCTTTAACAGTAGAAAACATTAAACTCCACAATCCATGTACTTCATTTTAAAATCTAATCAACGACACTATTTGAAACAACAGATCAACGACATCGACTTCAATCAAAAAAAATGAAATGGAATCAGAACCATCGCCAGCATAACGTGCATTCTTATCGAAACCGAACTTCGACACACCACAATCTTACAAAATGAACCAGCTGCAAATATTAAAGTGCATCGCTCTTATTCCAGAATTCAGTGGAACTGACACAAAAGACAGACCAATTGAACTCAAACATTTTTTGACCATTGCAGACAGTCTTTATGAAACACTTCTCAACATAGAAAAGCAATTATTCGACAAATTAATAAAACTCTGATTAACAGATGAATCCACTCGAATTTATCACAGAGAGATAAACGACTATCCAACTTTGCGAAAAACACTTATGGATATTTATTTACCAACATATTCTGTAACATAATTGGAACGGAAGTTTTTGGAAACGAAACAATATTATGGCGAAACAACCAGAAATTATAAATACATACTTTATGATGCACTTGACCAATACAAGCCCAGCTTTAAAAACAAATACGGACTAATTGACAAGATATTCAACAAACATCTAGAATTACAAGTCGAGCATATGGTCAACTCAACAATGGTATGCTTACCTACAACACAGCTAAATGAACCTTCAACACTCGCCCTACCAACGATCGAAAGTAAACAATTATATCCAAGATCATACCAAATCAGATGTAACTACTGTCGAAAATTTAATCATACTTGGGACATTTGTCGTACTAGAAAAAACACAGAGAGAAAATTACAAATATATCACCCATCGCCAAATACCTGGAGTCATTTTAGTAGTCCTGCTATACCAGAGCAACGAATAAGTTACTACGAAACGCCAAATTGTAACCAACATCAACACTCAAACTTACAATTAAACAAACTTCAAACAAACGGCAACAGTTACTTTACAACGCAACCGCGAAACTATAAGTACGAGCTAGAAAAACGCACATACAAATCCAAAGAAACCCAAATTGTTATTCCAGAAAGAAGTAATAGGTTTTCAATCAGCAAAAAAATCAATATTAACACACAAGTCAGTAATAACAACCAACAGAACGAAGATACTCATCAAATAAACGGAAACGCTCAGTTCAAACAATTTTACAACATAAACACAAATCAAGCAATTTCAGACATTCTTCAAAGTAATGTATCTCAAATCAGATCATTTCAACATTACAGTGACAACGAGGATTAAAATTTACAATTAAGAACTAAATCATTCAAAACCAACAGTTTAAAACAAATACAAATCCAAATCAACGACACAAGTCGAATTAATTCGGAAGTTCATTTATCAAATATAGTTAAGAAGCCAACGAATCCATTTATTCATCAATCAACGAAACCAAACCAAATCGTTCAATTACCACAAGACGTTAAATCAACAAATTTAGTTCATAAGCAAACGAGCCAAGACGCTCATAATCTAATTCATAACACACAAATCAATCAACAATCAATCAAATTATCAAACAACCAACTAGGCCCAGACGCCAACCCATCATATTTAGTTTATAAGCAAACGAGCCAAGACGCTCAAAATAAAATCAACCAACTATCAAACCAATCATCAAACAACCAATCAGGCCCAGACGCCACATCAAAACACTTAGTATATAAGCAACCGAGCTCAGACGCTCATAATACAACCAGCCAATCATTTAATCAGTTACCAAAAAAACAATCAGGCCCAGACGCCACTTCAAAGAATTTAATATATAAGCAACCAGGCACACAATACAACTAACCAATCATTAAATCAATTATCTTACAATCAACCAGGCCCAGCCGCCACTTCAACACATTTAGTTTATAAGTACACGAGCCCAGACGCTCATAATATAATTACCAACCAAATATAATTACCAACCAAATATCAAATCTACCAAATATCTACCATACTAAATCAACAAGCCCAAACGCTCAAATTATAAGCAATCAATCATCAAATCAACCACATAACAGTTATTTAAACTCAGAAATCTTTCCAACACACTTAGATAATAAGATAACGAGCTCAAATGCAGAAATCATAGCAAATCAATCATTAAACGATTCACATAACTCATATCCAAATCATAATACCTTTCCAACATGTTTAGTTAATAATCACGACAATTATTCGAGAATAGGCACCACATCAACAAATCTTTTGAGCCCAAACTTTTATAACACACAAATTAATCAACTGTTAAATCCAATAAATAATCATACGAGCGAAGACGTCCCATCACTAAATTCAGTTAAAAGTCCAGTAAAAATAAATACTTACACTCATGGAGTGGTAAATGTTAAGAAAATTAGATATTTTACTGCAATAGCATAAAAAACTCTTGCATCCAAAGCAGAGTGACAAGACTAGGAATAGGATAGATAATATCACACAATTCGTTACAATTTGCCATAAAACAAAATTATATTTATACGATTTACCAAAATCAGCTATTAGCATATTAAATAAAACATTTTTCTCTTCCAAATGACATTATGCATAGACTAACTAATTTATTTAAATAATTCTAGTCAAAAAAAAAAAATTATTAGACATAATAAATTAGGTTTAAGATCATTTCGTATAGAAAACAAACAATTTTTGAAATTTTTAATTTAACATTACATAGACCATAGTAAAAGTATTAATCATAAAACAATTTCATTCTTAAGCTAATTTTGTGACGTAACGTAATTTTTCTAAACTACTAAACTTCTGCATATCATACAAAATATTTTTAAATACAATTCAAATCAAAATAATACATTGAAAACCTTAACCTTTAACAATTATGAAATGTAACTTACTAGCAATGTCAATGTACATAAACAAAAACAACAATATTTAAAAAAAATTATATGTACATATGTAAATAATAAGTAATTTAGGTTAAAATAGAACTAAAATATTAGAAGACATCCAAACTATTCCATAAAGAAAAAGCTTCCAGAAGATTTTTCTTCTCTCAAACGGGGAGGAATGTTGAGTAATATACCGGAAAGAGTCGATCCATTTATTTGTTTTCCGCATTGTTCAGTGAGGTCATTCAATTTTAACAAAATAAACACAATAGCGATCAAAATAAGAAAATGCAACCTTGCAACCTCGGAAAATGTACATTTGTTTTCCGTAGTGCTTGTATAACATTTTCATTTCCACTAAGTTTTAGTATATAAGACGAGCATATTAGTTTTAAGGCAGATAGCACAGACGTAACATATCCGGACGTTTTATTGCGGAAGAAAGTTTGGTCGAATACCGTGGCTTCACTTTTCATATTACATTATTTTTTGATATCTAATCGAGGAACCCAATATATTTTATAAAAAAAATTCATTACCGCCATCTATATATACATAGCAGAAACAGTCTCAAATAATTTCATATTCTAACCAATAAAATACGCATACATAACCAAACTACAAAAATAAAACAAATATAAATATTGGTATGTATGTAAGTAGGTTTCGTCGACAGTTTTCAAGGTTGTATTTACGTTATCCTTTTCATATTACAATAAATTTCAGTTAGAAAAATTATTGCTTGTAAATGGTTCTAAATTTATGTGTTCCGACTTCCTATTTCAATAATTAAAACTATTAAATATCGACTATATACTTTAAATAAAATTCATTTGATTATACATTAATTAATATTCATCAATAATATTCTTCTATCTTTACAATTACTTATTCTATACGTTTTTCCCATTTTATTGATCGTGAGTTTTTTAAAGATCGTTCCACAATGAATCGTGTTAAAAGTGGTATAAAATGTGCAGTTGAAACCTGCCGTTTAACTAAACGACAAAATGTTCGTTTGTTTAAGTTGGTGGCTCACCACAAGAAATTTAATGATTGGGTACTGAATTGTAGATTAAAAGATTCCACAATTAAAAACATTATGGTTTGCGAAAAACATTTCGAAAAAAAATATTTTACTAAAAGAGGGTTAACAAAATATGTTGTGCCTACACTAAATTTATTTGAAAATGATTCCGGCAGTGATATTTCGATAGAAACTATTTTATCAATAGAAGATTGGTTGGAACCTGAAGACGATCCAACTACAAGTGATCCAATAGTAGCTACAGACAATTTGCGTCAGGATAGCTCAGAAAATATGAGTCAAGCAACGATAGTAGAATCGCAAAATGACACTTGTATTATGAGTTTTGAAAACATCGCGTATCTACCAGAACCGGCGATGTATAAAAGCGACATTGAACCTCCACCATGTAAAACGTGTTTACGAAATATTAAAAATGAAAACTATTATCGATTAAACTATAATAAATTATTAAGAACAGTAAAATCAAAAGACAGTGAAATAATGGGGCTGAAAAGAAAATGTTATAATTATTTAAGAAAATTTAAACGAATGAAAGTGTGCATCCAAAAATCAAAACCAAACATAAACGACCACTTAAATAATTTACTAATTGACGAAAACGCAAAAAACTTTTGTAAGATGTTAACAAGTGGTCGATCCAAAAATCAAAAATGGCAGGAAGAGTAAAAAATAATCAGAACATATTTTATCGATCGGCAAAATCATACAAATACTTAAGAGAGAGTTTAAATTTTAATTTGCCATCTAAATCATCATTAGTACGATGGCAACCTGTTAAGTATCTGAGCCCTGGCTTCAACAATAATGCACTTACGAAAATAAAAGAAAAGCTTAGCATTATGAGCAGCGATTCGATACAAGCTGTGTTGTTATTCGACGAAATATATATAAGAAGCGATCTTGTTTACAATACTTATACAGATCAAATCGACGGATTTGTAGATTACGGAAAGGACAGAGAAGCTGAAGTTGGTAAATTAATATGTTGTTTTATGATAAGAGGGTTATCAGCGAATTGGAAATTTGTTTTAAGTTATTATGTTTCCCAAAATAGTATTCCAGCTGATAGGTTATTTTTACTTATTCAAGAAAATTTGGACAAATGTTGTTGAGTTGGGAGTAAATATAACAGGCGTAGTTTGTGAACAAGGGCCAAATAACAGAAAGTGTTTGAAAATGTTTGGTATAACAATTGAAAGACCTTATTTCTTATATAATGATGCAAAAATAGCATGTATTTATGACGTGCCCCATTTAATAAAGTCAGTTAGGAACACGTTAATGAAATCCGATATAAATACGCCTGACGGTTTGGTAAGTTGGAATGTAATACTAGAACCGTACAACTTAGAGGTAAACTCAATTACCAAATGTTGCCCTAAAATCACGGCTAAACATATCTACCCAAACAATTTTGAGAGAAAGAGAGTCAAACTAGCTACACAGATTTTTAGTAGAAGTGTTGTAGCGGGTATCAAAACAGCGATTCAATTGAATAAAATATCATCTCGTAATAAAGCAGTTGCATGTTCTACGTATAAATTTATTGAAAAAATTGACGAACTCTTCGATTGTCTCAACTCAAAAGTAAAATACGAAAAAAATCCATTTAGATGTGCCTTTATTACGAATAATGAAGTGGATACATTTTTAGAATTTATGGTTAACTATCTTTCACATATTGGTTTAGTAAAAAAACAACAGTTTATTGTTTTAAGGGGTTAATTCAGAGCAAACGAGCCTTTCAAGCCGTTTCTAAAAATATACTGTTGGAAAATATTGGAATTGAGTATATTTTAACGTCAAGATACAATCAAGATCCAGTCGAAAATTTATTTGCCCAAATCAGAGCTGCTAACGGAAATAATCGCAACCCGTCGGTTCATGAATTTAATCATAACATTGCAAAAATTACAACGGTTAAAATTTTATCACCATTCTCAAATATATCAAATTGCGAGGATGACACAGACGAAGTGCTTGAAACGACGGAAAATGTACAAGCTGAATCAAATGACACCGTTAATACAAGTTCAATTGAAATTGACCATGTTGATGACATATCAGATATATCTGAATTTTTTTTTTAATTTGGATGTACCTTTACAAGAAGCTTCAATGCGGTATTTGGTGGGCTACGTAGCGTTCAAAATTTTGAGAAAAATTAAATGTTCCCGTTGCGAAAACATCTTTATCAAAACTGATGAAATTTTGGAGGCTCCGTCAGAATATTTGATTAGCAATAACAATTATGGCGATGAAAATAAGATAAACCTTAAAGCCCCGACTGATTATTATTTCAAAATTTGCAAAGAACAAATTTGTTTATTTTCCCGGATGTTTTCAGAACGCGCAAAAATGAAAGATTTGAAGAAGAATATTGTCCAACTTTGTATTGTTAACACCAGCGTTACCTGCAAAGATGTGTATGTCGAACAAAATCCATGCCATGAACATAACAAGGCAGCCTTAAACTTCATGATTTTGGTTTTAATCAGGAAACATTGTACATGGTTAGCTGAAAAACACATACAAAAAAATTATAAAAACGTACGAAATCCCAATTGGCGAATACTATTGCAAGGCAAATAATTATATAATGAAACGTAACGCACATGGGTTTTTATTTTATTTTTAAATTTTTTTAAGAAAATTTTTATAAAATTTTATTTTTGAAAATTTTATTTTATTTGTTTTATTGTTATTGAATTTGATTAAACTCGCAGGTTGTAGTTTAAATTTTTCTCACCACCATTGGCGCAATTATCAGTCAATTTGATAAAACTATGTCTTCATTCGCCAATAATTCGTCTGGGTATATTAAGTTTGTGCAGATAGTCATAAACAGTTCATTTAAGAATCAAAAATTATTTAAAGTGTTTAAATTTAAGTTGTGTATAATAATTGTATATCATCAATTTAATAAATAATAAACGTGTTAACAAAATGTAATAAGCAACAGTGAAATGAAGTTTAAAATACCCAATCCCAAAACCGCTCCGCACAACAATACTAAAACTTCATAAATTCTTATAGGTGTTTAAGAAGATGTGGAATTTATGCCCATCTACAAAATTACTTGAATTAAAATAACAATCGTATATATTTACCCAAATGTGGCAAAATAATTTAAACAAATATAAAAAAAAAATATTCTTGCATAAACAATCAAAGCGTCAACATTATAAAAAATATTCAATATTGAACCTTATGCCAAATTATGTCTTGATCGTGGAACCTCCACGTTGGTGCAAACAAATCCATTACAGTATGATAAATACACTTCGAAAATAAATTGTATTTAAAAATTGCAAGCCAAATGTCATGCACTTTTAAAAAATAATAAAATTACTCTCATCACGTAACGTGACGCGATGACATGCATATAAAAATACATTATACGCTAAAAAATGAATGATGAGATTTGTCATGTTATAGAATCACTTTCTAATTGAAAATTGTTAATTTATTACCGTGCAATTTTAGGTGTCAGAAACTGCACGGATATTTTTACAGTGACTATACGACTTTGTACGCCGTTGAACCCGCGAAAAATGTAAATTTATTGTGACGTCTATAACGACATTAGGTGTTCTAAAAATAGAATTTTGTTTTTTTGTAACAAAAGCATTAAAGACGTTTCGCTTTTGTTTTTTCAATTCAATTAATAAAAACATAAGAAAACTGCTGAAAAGTAAACAAGATTCTTTTATATTTTTCCGTTTTAGTCTGAAACAAAAAAATTTTTAGATGTTTTGTCATGTTGTTGCCATTGTAATCAAGAAAAACATTGGAGAAGAGTGAAAAATGTTTTTTATGTCTTTTATATATAGACTCGCACACGAATTCTATACAAAGCATAAAAATGAAAATTTGAACAAAATATAGAAAACTTTCTCTTCTTATTTCTTTGTTTCATGAGAAATTTTCACGAAAAATTTCTATATCATCTATTTTAAATTGGAAAGAACAAGTATTCTTTACACTACGTAAGTAAACATGTTCCTTAGCTTCATATACACGGAAGAATTACGCAGTGTCGTCTACTTTACTTTTGATGGGTGTAAAGAGCTGTCAGTGCTGCTGAACAACTATAACTTCATATTAAAAGCGTGAATGTTATATTTTGACCAAAAGCGAAAATTTCCGTTTCATAAAGAAAATGTTCATTTTCACATGGTTCACAACTGGTAGAGACAGCAAGACTGAGTCCAATTATTTCTAAAATAATAAATTTCTAGATTTTCTGAAACATAATGCGATATATAAAGGTTGCCTGTTTACAGTATCACGATATTGCAGAAATAATTTTCAACATTATATTTAGTAGATAATGTAATAAGGTTCTATTGCAAAATTTCGTTTACGCTAGACTAACCAATACGAGCTATGTTGTTGGTTTCAGTAAACTTTTAAATAAATCCCTTTGAGAAACTAGAGGTATACTTATAGAGGTACATAAGTTCTTTTGAGTAGATCCTTAACACCAAAACCGGCATGCTGGTAATTCAAAACTTATCTCGTATCGCTTAGCTAGTTTAGCTTAAATGTGTAAAATAACGTGAAGCTAACTTTTGATATGTACTCGATAGGCACGTTAGTAAGTAATTTGCTAACCAACATCCTGGTTGCCTAAATAGCTTTGCCAAGGAAATTTTAGATACGATTTTTCTTTAAAAATGGTTTATTTCTGGGATTGTACAGTAAAACACAAAAATATACTTTACACTTTTCGAGTCGCATATTTGAAAATTTTTATGAAGAGCCCGATGTTCGATCAGCTGTAGTAACCAAACGATTTGATAGCCGAAAATCTGGCTAAATCAGTTTTATCAAACTACTAGGATTTGAAATTATACTTGTACATAATTAAATTTTTTGGTTTTTGCGATTGTACAATAATTTGCTGGTCATTTTTATCAGCTGCAAGATTTACGTTGTAATCACCGAAATGGATAAAATATGTATACAAATATTATTTTAGATCCGAACAAGCTTGATAAAATTCATTGGGTATCCAGTTTTCGACTATGAATTTGCTTGCTTGTTGAAATTAAAATTAATTTAAAAATTGATTTAGTTAGGGTGTGAATGGTTCGCCGAACGAGAATCTGCCGCTATACTGCCATGTTTATGCAATGTGCGATTTAATAAGTTATATCAATGTTTTATTGACACTTTGTAAATATTTTGCAAAATCAGGAATTTGTGATTATTTTAATTATTATTGTTTTGAAAATAACTAAACTTTTGTTGATACTGCTTCCCGAACTAAACCGATTTTCACCGGTCATTTCTCGGCGATCAATATTTTGGTCATTTACGCATCATTCGTTTAACAATTGCTGGCGACGCTAGTTTTTTTTTAAATTTCGTGAACAAATTGTTCAGTGAAAAGTGTTTTAAAAGTGGAACCCTTACATAAAGAAATATTTTAAAATATTATTATT
The DNA here is from genome assembly GCA_963691935.1 of Nephrotoma guestfalica. NCBI lineage: Eukaryota > Metazoa > Arthropoda > Insecta > Diptera > Tipulidae > Nephrotoma > Nephrotoma guestfalica. The sequence goes on along the minus strand of OY829913.1, from coordinate 201,499,246 downwards.
GTGATTAGTGGAATAAGTATACATATTAGTGAAAAAGGTAGATACCAATAAAGTGAGTGAATATAAAATTGTCGAATAAGTACTTACGAATTGTTTTATTAAAATAACGACGGTGACGGCGGTGTTTGAATACTGCATAGGCATGTAAAAATGTGTAAAAACTGTTAAAGTGTCTTTGGTTTGTAATATATGGGCATGCTGTGGGTGAGCCGATGCAGTGTTTATGGATGCTTGTTGCTGCGTGGGTTTTGATAGTGTCAAGTTTATTTTTAAAATTTAATTCATATTGATAAAATGACCATCACAGAGTACATCAGAGAAATCTCCCTGATTTAGCAGATCCAATGCCGGAATCTTCAACAATTAATTTAAATCAGACGTCATATTTAAAGATAGATTCTGTTTGCAATGAGGAGCAGGTTAGATTACGTATTATTAATTTTGTGGAAGGCTACCTAGATATCGTGTGGACATATTGTAGTCCCTCGTTTTTTTATATGTTTGGATTTAGAAAAGGGGCCGCTTAGAAAGTTATGTTACATTATATCTCGTACGTGAATTGTACAGTTTAACTCATAATTGAAAGCATAAGTTTTTGATAATTCTGTCCACATATGTGATATTGCTTTGAATCCAGACGATCGGCGATTTAATTTTTATGTTCCATAGGATATGTAGTGTATCTCAAAGCTGTATTAAGTCGATTTATTAAATTTAATAGTTTATGTTATAATACACTTGATAGCTAAATATAAATATTTTAAAAATTATTTACAATAAATTGTTTAATTATATACATTTTTAACAGCATCTTAATAATATATCGGATATTATCGACAAGGACATATCTGAAGCCTATACAATTCATCAAACAATTAAAGAATACCATAGAAAACGGATTTGTAATTCCCTTGTTCAACATTTTATAAAACAAACACACCAATTTGTGTTTGAGGTCTTTAAAAAACTATCTATGGAGATAGAGACGGTATTTTCAAAATCTTGAATAGCTGTAAGAAATAGATACAATTCGTAAAACAAATATTTTTATTGAGTGGTTTAAAATACTCATTTTAGTCATATTATAACGTGGAACCCACGAAAGAGATCGCAGTAAATTTCAAGTTATACCAAAGGTGGAACAATGTCACGAGACAACTGAGACAACAAGGCATTTGTACTTCCAAGTACAACAGTGATTCGAAAAAAGAATTCAGCAGCAGCAGACAACCAGAATCGGATAGTAGATTATCGGATGGTAATTTTCTTTATAGGGAAATTTGTTTTAAAATTTTATATTGCATTTGTATTAATCTAGATTTTGACAAGCAGAAGCTTTGGCTCAAAAACATATACGAAACCGTGGAGTTTCAGTTGAAAAATTCTGGAAGCAACCCATTGTTGGGTGAAGACAAGGCATATTGAACTATAAACTAGGAATCCCATTGAAAGAATGGTCTTTATATAATCACAGTTTAGGTGTTCGTCTCGTAAGTTTATTTTAACAATAACTCCGATAAAATTATTTGATTATAAAAGTTCATATTCAATTATATCGAAGTATATTATGACGAAACGATCGAAAGCAAAATGTAACTGGATAGTTTTGGTTATATATTTGTTATATTGTTATTTTTCGAATATTTAGGTTTCACTAGTGTTTCGGTATATTCTAACATAATTGACAGCAGTATTTTACACTACAAATACCGATTTAATACCAATAGCCAAATAAATAAAACTCGCAGAAAATAAATAGATTCATGTACCGTTTTAAATAAATTTGTTTATAAAATGTAAAAATTACGTTGGCGTCGATTCCTTTTACATCTGCTTTTTCTTTCTTTTATCTTCTAATATTTTTAAGGTAATTAAATCTTCAGTTTCAATTTTGAAATTCAATTCAATTCCAAATTTAGAAATGTTCGCTTATTCTGCATCGAGTTTTCATAGCAAAAATAGCAGATTTTTTAGCAGAAACTACCAAAAATTACAAACGAAAGCGATATCTTCGTTCTCCGGAGACTATACAAAATGGCAATATTTTCATAGTATATTCTGTAGAACAGTCCTACTCAAGCATCTTAGCAAAACAGACGCTAACTACTTCGAAGCATTGAGAAAACTGCGACAACACTACGAACAACGATAAACGCATTCATCAAAAATAACATGCTCCAACCATCAGTGACCATATCAAACAGTGCACACGTTTGATTTCTGCTGGATACGTCAGATGAGATAGTACGAGGACTCAAAGCGCTAGGAGAAGACGCGGGGTCAAGAGATCATTGGTTAATTTACATAATGGTTAGTAAACGGTGACCGAGGTGACCGGTAGCAGAAACGTATGCAGATCCCGACCTATCACCGTTAAAGTAGTTTTTCGATTTCTTTACCAAACGTATTGATGCACTAGAACCTCTAAGGAGTCAAACTAAGTGTGTTTATCAACAAACGTCACCCCAAAAGTATACTATTAAAAGCCATGTTATTTCAGGTCCCACTCTGCACTGCTGAAGCACACCGATTATTCGAGTGTGATAAATTCAAAACCATGTCACTGGAAAATCGCAGAGAATTCCTGAAAAGAAAGACGTTGCTTTAGCTGTCTCAACAACAACCCCAATGTCTACAGTTGTCAATCAAAATTTAAATGCAGAAACTGTAAGTGTAAGTGATGTTTTTCCTCCCAAATCAATCGAACCAAAGTTATTAGGCTGCATCACCAAAACCAACTACGGATGTTGTCTATTACCCACTGCACTAGTCAATGTAACAAATGAGATGAACCAAAAAACATGGTGCCTAGCATTACTATAGATTCAGGATCACAAGGATGTTTTATAACCGATTGCTCAACAACTCCAATTGAGCAGAACCAATACGAAGTTTATAGTATCAGGCATCGAAGCCACAACCACTGGATACACGAAAGGGGCAGTTCAATTAAACATTACACCATGGAACAAGCCAAAACCAAAAACATTCAACTGGATGCATTAGTATTCCAAAAACTGACTGCAAAACAACTATCTGTACTCAAGTGTATCGACCTCAATTATTTCAATAAATATGAGCTAGGATATCTAGACTTTTACAACGGCAGAGTGATCGACATCAACATTGGATCTGATATATTTGTTGATATAATCACTGATGGAAAAACCACGTACCATGGGCTATCTTTGCAAAATACAATATTCGGATGGGTAGGTGCCGGAGGATATACCGAAACCCAAACGTGACAAGCTCTTACGACAAATATTCGAAGTTCCGAGAGCAATATTGACCAATTATTACGCAAGTTTCTTCGAAACCAGTGTAATTATCAAAACCGGTCAATTTGAAGCAAGACTACCATTCATATTTGCCCCAGCTGAATTAGGATGCTCCTTTAAACCAGCAGCGACTGCATTCAATTGAAAGACGCTTCCAAAAGCACAAAATATTTGCCCCCATGTACAAGGAGCTTATGGTTGAATACATTCAACCGGGACATATGAAAGCGATAACGGAAGACCAAGCTCCTGTAAAATAACCAGTGGACTATCGCCGTCTCGCAGTCGGACCAATTCAAGCATCTCTTTATCAAATTATTTGTCGTTTCAGAAAATAAAAAATTGATATATATAAAAGCCGACATCGAGGAAATCAGATACTAAAGAATAATATGGCGAGAACCACCCGGCACTCCGTTTATCATTTACGAGCTTCAAACTGCCCCCTACGGAACAGCAAGTTCAGTACCATATTTGACCACCAGAGCACTGAACGAAGCAGCGAACAAATACAACAAACAGCTACCTGAAGCATGTAACCATATAAATAATGAAATCTATGTCGACGATTTAATGACAGGAGCAGATACCATCGAAGAAGCAATCAAATTGAAAAATGAAATCCACCTAATCCTTTCCATTTTAGGATTTTACGTACAAAAGTGGTTATCAAACAACGAGACCGTGCTGAACCTCATTGATACCGAACTAAAACTTCTCGAAATCAACGGAACCGAAACTACAAAGGTATAGGGACTACACTGGAATCCTAGAACAGCCAATTATCACTTTAAGAGAGGAATCTTGTCAGAAGCAAGTCGGTTATTTAACCATTTAGGCTGGCTTACACCTGTGATCGTTATAGGAAAAATCCTACTTCAAGGGCTATGGACAATACAACTCGGATGAGATGATCGAGCGCATCAAGCTAGAGAGATATCTAGAAACATGTTCAGCCAGTCAGATAGTCTTACATGGATTCTCCGATTCATCAAAATTTGCTTCTTCCGCAGTATTACATGGCCAAATATTCAAACAAATGGGGACTCGGCCATTAAGCTTCTTTCAGTAAAATCCAGGTAGCACCAATCAAACAGATTTTGAATCTTAGATTGAAACTGTGCGGTGCGGTTCTCTTATCTCGACTGATCTCGATGGTCAGAAAGGCATTGGAAACAAGATTCCACCATCGTCTTAGATTGGCTTTCGTCGCACCCGTCAAAATGTAATACATTCGTCGGCAACGGGACTGTGCATACCGTTGTCAAGCATATTAAAACTGATCAAGCCATTTATCGATGACTCAGGAATATTGCGTATTTGGGGTAGACTCTCAAATGTCACAATCAGTCACAATCACTTACAACTTAAAACATTCGGTAATTCTACCAGCTCATGATACATGACCTTCCTAGTCAGAGTGTAAAACTTAGAAGTTCTTTACAACGTGAGACCATCTGCAGTCTCTTCAGTGATGAATGTTGCTTAGGAGGTTGGATCAATCAGCATTCGAACTAAATGTTCTCCGTTGTCGGTTGTTATCCTGACCATGGCGGTTCCCAGTAAAACGCTACCTTTTAGAGTATTAACACCTGTTTGCAACGATGTCTTTGTTGAAGTTTCCAGTTTCTTGGCCTTTTTCTTTTGAATGCCGTGAAATAAAGTATGGAGAGCTCCGTGCCACTCTTCACATTTTATTATGATAATTGGGGCCGTGATATTTTTGAAACATCTACATAAATCCTTTTTCTTAACAGCCGTGGCCCTCTCTGTTACCGTCAATTCTTGGAACTTCCTGCAAGTGTACAGCTCGTGATTACCACCATAATGATCACAGCAATATGATGGAAGCATCAGTACTACGTGTGTTGCTTCAGGACATTATTTGTGGTGATTCTCTTTTCTTAACGATACTATCTCTAGAAGCAGTACCTAGAGAAATGAAATCTTGATTCAACTTCCGACGAGGGTACTCCATGCGGTGATATAATTGTCTCCTGCCAATGCTAAATATCTTCGCTGCTTGTCCTCGGACCACCGAAAGTAGGTAATACATTTTCTCTTCGTTGGCTTGCCCTTCATTGGTTTTATTGAATTGACTACACAGGCTGTCCATTGCGAGCTGCTCAATCCGTTATCCAGGTCTTCTTGTAGTGCAATAACAATTGTTTCGTATTTGATTTGAATGTTGTCGAAATCGTTATTCACGAAATACTCTTAATCCAAATTCTCCTTTTCGGCTTCTGAAATAATATTCTCGTGATTATTGTAGAATTAATTCCATGCGTCTGTCAGCTGCTTTAACTTCAGCCCGCAATAGACTTTGCTAGGTTTTAGCGTTGAAACGTAATCCTCTATTTTGTTTAGGTTTTGTTTTTAACTGACGTCCTTATGAAATGCCAAAACTATGAATGTTGTGTGACGATGTTGTGACCGACCGAGTGTTCTATTTAACCGTAATGCGTGTCACCTACAAGAGGGTCGTATATATTAAATATTTGTCTTCTTGGTACTGAGATTTGAATGTGTTGCCTCAAGCGGGATTACTGCTCAAATTTTTTCGTCTGTTGTATCATTATGTACGCAACATATTTGGTATAACAAATCCATCTCAAAATTTTCATTAGAAATTTTAATTTGATTGATGAATTTAAACCACACTTTTGCCACTCCTCTGTATTTTGTCGTTTTAAGCGGCTCGTTTACTATAAAACCATTGCTTGGCCAAAACATGTCTTATATAAACTACCGTATTTACTTCAAACACCTAACGGCGATTTTATGTTTTTGCTAGGCACCTCAAAATACAGCCACAAATTCTTTAGCCACAAATCACTTATTGGTGTTCAAATTAGATAACTTTTCATACAACTAAGAGATCTTTATTATCACTTGGAATAACAAAGACTCATCAAACGGAATCCAGGTGTTATTAAAGTAAGATTTTTTAAAATTCATAAAAACTCCTGTATTATTACACAAAACTCATTATTCCTGCTAAAATTTTAGACCAACAAAGAAAACTTTGTTGAACATTTATTGCTAAGCTTTTCAATATCATTGTGAAAATTAAAGAAACTCACTTGGAAGCTACCATTTCCGATACACAGAGTTTCGGATAGTTAATCCATCAATAATTTTGTTTGAAATTTAATTTAAATGTTTTCTTGTTTTTAGTCGTTTTTTCAAAAATGTTATAAACTTTTCAATATTATACAAAAATTGAAAAAGCTCTGTAGAAGCTGCCATTCTCAGTGGACCGATTTCGGCAAAAAATCAATCAAATCTTCTAGGTTATGGAAAAAGTTTTAGAATGAAATTTCACATCGATTAATAAATCTGTGTATGGAACGAACATTTGTTTAAAATAGGTTTTGATGAAAAATCGTCTTATCCGCAGAATTTTGGGAAACTGATCTGAACCGGAATTGTTGGGATTATAATTTAAAATCATTTAATTCAAAGTTGATTTTCTCGGAAATTATAGACTTTCAAAATGTTTCAAAACAACCTAATCGTATAGAGGCTGCCACTTTTAATGAATTAATATTCTCCAAAATTCACTGCGATTTCCCAATTTATGAAAAAATCATAAGTATGAAATTGCACACCGATCAGTAGTCAACCTGTCTGGACTAAAAAGTACAACAACATTTACCTAATGATAAATCTGCAATAATCTCGAGGTCAGATTTTGTTAGTTTATTTTGCTACGTAAAAGAAGCGTACGCTTGCTAAGAAAAAGATTCATAACACCTTTAATAAAAACTATAATCACTTGTAGGTCAAATTATGTCAATAGCTGATTAGGACCTCTCCGATTACATTGATTTGTTTATCACAACAAAATTAACCGTAAACCTTATAATGTTTTCATTTAAAAATATTTGATACTTTCATATGTGGGTCACGACAGAAATCCCATGGTATTATTTTGTCTAGTAGTATTTGATTATGCAATTTTGTGCGTCTAACGTTTAGCTTTGTGCATAACGTATTTTGGAGATAATGTGGGATATCACCACCATAGATTCATTAATCATCAAAGCTTATATTTTGCTTTAGTTTAATTGTGTCAAACTGAGCACATAACCTGATATGAACAGGATTCACTGGTGGCATACTCCATATCAGCAAGAATTGGAAATAGAAAACCCTTAATTTAACCCTAAGTTTACAAGCAAAATTTTAGTAATACATTTTATGAACGATTTTTGGAGATTCCACCTTTTATTAATGAAATCACTTAAATTAGTTGAAATGAACATTCTGATCAAATTTCATGAAGGTGTCTGTTCCCCAACAGCCAGAATCACCGATTAGAAATCCCCATTTAAACCCTGATGTCACAAAATCAATTTCGAAAAATGTTGTATGGGTGATTTCTAGAAATCCACCTTTTACTAATGAAATCACTTAAACTAGTAGTAATTAATATTCTGTTCAAATTTAATGATTGTGCTTACGCTCCATCAGCCAGAATCACCCATAGGAGACCCTTCATTCAACTCTTATTTCAAAAGATCGTTTCACAAAATCTTTGAATGGATGATTTCTGAAAATCCCATCTTTTATTAACCCTTTTATGTAGACCATATAGATTTTACATATTTGAAGATGTGTAAATCTGGTGTTTGTGTATAGAAATCCGGGACATCCTACTTTTAGCCTTGACCTATTTATATTTACCTAAAAATATAATATTAATTATTTTTTGGCAGAATTATTCCCTATTACTGATTGGCTATAATGTTGAGTGGATATCAATAATACAATTTTTTTCTTTGGGACGTATGAACATTTGGTGACATCGTCGTCAATGAATCCAAACAAGAAAAAATATACTTCACGTGATTTAGACGGCAGCATTTCTTATGGAATGTAAGGTTTATTTTTTTAACCTCCCGACAATACATAAATCCCAAATCATCAATAATCTTGCGAGTGGAAATGTTGTAAAAAACTGTCCATAACGATATTTCTGCTAGACTATTTGAAACGCATGCATACATCCTTTACAATTCGCTCCCCTTGATTCGTTTCCCTGCCAGATGGCTGTTTGCAGGTATAGATTTGTCCTCTTATTGCGTATGAATTAGAGGCATCACAAACCCACTAAACTTTGATTCCATATTTAGCGGATTAGAAGGCATGTACTGTGTAAATCTGATTCTACCTACAGAATAATCAAACATAATAAAATAAAAAAAATTGAAACACAACACCAAACAACATGAAAATGTTTATCACAATATGGAAAAAGTTGCTCATCCACAACCAAGCATTCGAACGGAGTATAATTATTTTGCATATTTGTGTTCAGTAAATCAAAAATTTTACTTATAGCGACAGTTTTATCGGTCTATAAACGAGTTGCTCGTGTGCGTGGATTATCGAATCTCAGAAACCTGGATATTTCACGAAAACGATTCAACCCCATACTGTCGTATGCTCATTATTCGAATGATGAATGCCAGCTTTTATAAGTACGTCTAAGTATGCTTCAAATTCGTTATTACTTAATATTTTCCACTTTTCGCGGTTTTATTCCCGTTTTTTAGGTTATATGCTTCGTCAACCACTTTCGCCTTCCTATTTATTTTTATAAATACAATGTGACGGATTACGTCCGAGAAAACACACTTTAATGTGTATTGTATAAAAAACGTATTTCTCAAATGTAGTGTCTCAATGTTTAAATTTGGAGCGGATTCCGCCGCCATAGTGTTCCGTCTTTTACCGTATAATTAGAATAAATGTTTCGTCTTTGCTTTCAGTTTCATCGATTTTACAATTTTCCTCGTTGCTATTATATTCATCTTGCGACATGTTTATCGTTACATTCTCAGTAACTATACGTCTGCTACATCGAAATCCTCGTTATTTTTTTGTGGAGCTGGTGAGGGTTACTCATCTTTTGAATCGTCGTCGAAGAATTCATACACGTTGTCGTGTTCTACTTCATCTTCCTCACATTTTTCTGGCGAACGTTAGCAATACGCTTGTTGTTCTTCGTAAGCCGTCGGAAATACATTACATAAAACAATCTAATACAAAAATTATGACCAAAAGCAATAGTTACGGTCGAAATTCTGCGTTTATTAGTTCGTTATTTCGTTCCGCCAATTTAAAAAATTAATATGTTTATAGTTTTTTCACGCGGACAACATCTTAGTTTGAATAACTTTCCATCACTAAATCACTAATTTCTATTTATTTATCCTCTAATGTTGATGTGTTTTATTTTTGTCTCGCTCTTCTACTTTTACTCGGGGAATCCCAATTTTAAATATTTGTTAGCATTTTCAATCCTAAAATTAAAAAAATAATTGCAACGACATAGAGAAACGACTTAAATATACGTGGCCACAAGGGTGGGTCGGGTATATACGAGTAGTTAGATAACAATCAGAAATCACCTATACACAATTTTTCGAAATTAATCTTTTAAAATCTGGGTTGAATTAGGAATTTTCTATGGGTGATTCTGGTTGATCAGGCACAATAATGAAATTTGTACAGAATTTTTATTTGAACTAGTGGAAGTGATTTTATTAATAAAATGTGTGATTTCTAAAAATCATTCACGAAATGTATAACACAAATTTTTCTTGTAAATATAGGAATTCACCAGTGAATTCTGTTCGTAGCAGGTTATGTACATCTAGCCTAAACATTGCAACTAGAAAACCACGATATTTTCTTACGTAAGAGTAGTTGATCTAGTTTAATATATATTGTAAATATCGCATGTAAATAGGCAGATATAGCCATTCTTGGAAAGATCCTGACAAATTCTGGAGGATAACTTAATTGTGATAATCACGACAGAAGTCCTACGTTATCTCCCAAAATACGCTATGCAGAAATTTTACCGTTAGAAGCACAAAATTGGACAATCAAATAGTACCTACTCGACAAAATAAGGAAACCGTTTGATGTCCAAAATGGGATTTCTGTCGTGACTCACACACTTTCTTCTCTAAGAACGTATTAAAAAATTTTTGATTCGCAAGTGATACGTACCATACTATTTATATGTAGATTAAAAGTAAATTAAATTTATTTTCATGCAAGAAATGCAGAATTCAGAATGCAATACGATTATATATAATGCGGGACATATGCGGTATGATTCCTTTTCACCAGCTTTACCTTTGTAAATGGAAATTAAACGTTTAAATATTTAGTAAATTTGCAATGGTCAGTCTTCGGGTTCGTCTACAAAATAATCTTTCCTAATTAAAAAATCTCAATAGTTGTTTACCTCTGGTCACTTAATTACGGCCTATGCAGAACACACAATTAAACAAACATTTTGTGGTTTCCAAGTTATTCATTTTGTTTCCATAAATAAATTTATATAATTAAAACAAAGGAATTTTTATTTTTAAATAAATTAATACTAGAAAAAATTACTTAATTAGTAATAAATATTTTATTAATTCTAAAACTTTCTATTTAACCTACACAAATTATAAATTAATAAATCGAAAATTAAATAATAATTATAAATAAACCAATAACTTAAAATTACTATGAACAGAAAGTTAAATTTTTTTTAAAACGATTTAGTTTGATGTGCATGATAAGCACGATCTTGCATCAACAAATCATCATCAAAATTAAAATTTCGACCGTACGAACCACCTCCGCTGCTGCTCTCATGTCCACCACCCTCATAGTCATTATGACTGGACGAATAACTATGCGTTTGTTGTACATGTGGATGTTTCACAATTTCATACGTAGTCTTTTCATGACCCTCAGGTGTAACCAATTTCTTTAATCCAATAATTGCGCTTATAATTAACGCAATTTTGCCGATAATTAATGCTTTGCCCGCCACGACGGCAATACTATGGTATGCCATTGCAAGTATTCCACCCTTGATTGCTATCGCCGCCAGAAACGGTCCATAGAATTTTTTCATTTTTTTCCGGCCCTCTTCGACCAATCGCGCAGTCGACTGCTGTCCACTATTCATTAATTTCGGTACACTAACTTGAATTTGATGTGATTCGAAAAATTTATTGGCCCGCTCATTGAGCACCGTATCGATTTGTTTCGATGACATTTTTAAGAGATTGTTTTCTTTAAACGAATCACTTGAGTTGGATTTTTCGTAACTTTTATCACTACTCGTGAATGATTTCCCCTCGTCGTAGCTATCCTTTTGCGTCACTGATATTCCATCGATTAGTTTTATGAATGGTATTTTTAATGCACGATCTGCTAATTTTATCGCCTGTATTTTCAAACATTTTATTAAATCCTCGTTGGATTCGCAGTCTGCGTAAAATTTACGCATCATGCGAATGGGTGAAAAACTTTGTGACGCCGAACTTTTATTGGCGAGTACATGTTCGTCACATAGGGCTAACACTAACCATACACTAATAAACACTATTAATATTGATCTACACATTTTTAGTAAATTAAATTATTTTGAAATATTTTTTTGTGATTTGTTCTCCACCAATATTTAAACCAAAATGCAACCAAATCATTCAATGCATCTAGGTTTTATGCGATTAGATTTTGTGTGCAAATAATGCTAATTGAAAATTTATAGACTGTAATAAATCTTTTTACTCTAGATATTTTCCGAATGCATTTTTAGATTATCAAATATGAATTCGTATTCAATATATGCAATGCACATACCAACATAACATTTTTATTTATTGTGGTTTATGCAGTAAAATTCAATTTTACAAAAATATTCTACATGTTCATTAAAATTTTTTGATTGCACATGATAATTAATGTTTTAATTAACTAAGGTGTTATTAACGTACAGCAGCATCGTACCTACACATACACATGCCGCTCCAGAGTGGGAGATTTTATGCGGTTTCGAATGAAAACATTTTTGTGCAGCCAAACGTAAAGTTTCTGAGATATCATTATAAATATGACATTCAAGTTTTATAAAGAACGGCGATAAGAAAAAACACCTTCTTACAAGACATGTGCTGATAAATGTATAAGGTTTAATTTTTTCAGGAACGCATTGTTTATTCAAAATGAAGCATTCAAGTGTTTTTATTTTAACCACTGTAATTTATTATTACTTGTATTATGATGCAATCAAAAATTTAATTCTAAAATAATATATTGGATTATATTTAATTAACACAATTTATATTCATCTTCTTAAATGTACTTATGTCACAAATTTACAATTGCGACACTAATAAATTATAATGATATATTTCATAAAAATATTACTCCGCTCTGTCTCCAAAATAAATAATTTGGTTTAGAATTAATTTATACACAGGTTGCACATATTACGAGGGTGTTTAACAATTTATCTATTTTGATGATAACATACACAACAGCCAAGAATTCAGAATTCTCTCGATTTGGGTAAGCAGTGTATTCATCTCCTCCATGGCGAGTACTGAACCAGCGATCCGACTAAGATGAAATTTGGTAGACTTTATAGCTGATTTTCAAACACCACCGAAATGAGATACATTAGGAGGAATAAAATATAAAGTGATTGTGTTTCTACAAAGAAAATGAGAAAGATTATTTAAATTGTCAATACAACGCTTAAAAGATTGATGCAATTGATTGTTGGCGCCGCTAAAATTTGGTTCGTTGCCACTATATAAATCTTAACAGCATCCACGAAGTGGTATGAAACGCTTCTGAGCCGCTAGGAATGCATCACTGCTCAGGTCGCGTACAAGCTATATATAAACGGCCTTTGTGCTGAGGCATATGAATAAAGCTATGTATGCTTCAAATGTTTTTGACCTCGCCCCTTAGTCAAATGTATATATAAATATATAAATATATAAATATATAAATATATAACTATATAAATATATATATATATATATATATATATATATATATATATATATATATATATATATATATATATATATATATATATATATATATATATATGTATATATATATATATATATATATATATATATATATATATATATATATATATATATATATATATATATATATATATATATATATAAGTATATAAGTAAAATGGTCCAGCGTAATCGACAACCACCGTTAAAAAGCTTTAGACAGTAGCTACGTACAGCTTTAGACGGTAGCTACGTACAATCAAAGCCAATATAAATAAAATATTAACATAAAACTAAACTTTTATATAGCAATACGTTTGATAAATAAAACATGAATCAAAATATTATAAAATTAATTTTTGTTTACATAAATTAAGGACATACAGTTACCCAAAAAAGTCTCCGTAGAAAGTAGTTTCTGCTCTATTATCAACGAAAACTACAATGTTTTATTAATTTGAAAATGTATTTATATTAATTACATAGCTCCTTAATTATCAATAATATAAAATAATTTGAAAATATATGTACGTATTAAAACAAGGTAATTAATTAAGGTAAATCCATTGATATTTGACAACAAAAAAAGCTCCTTACGCCTAACAAGAAAAGGAAAAAAAATAACAAAAAAAATTTTACTTGAATATTTATTATTTTGTTGATTGTCCCTTAGCTTTTAATACAGCATTTCTACGTCTAGGCATAGACTCCACCAATTTCTGAAAGATATTCGACCCAATATTGTTCCATTCCTGTTGTAGTCTCTACTTTAATTCATTACGTCCTGCTATTGGATTGCTGAACCTTCCGTTCCAATTCATACAATAGATTGTCTATCGGATTCAGGTCCAGTGATTGCGGCAATAAATCGAGCTGTTTCAGGACGTTATACAATAACCATTCCCGCCCTATCATCAACGTGTGTTTTGGATCTTGATCTTGCAGGAAAATAAATAAATTTTCTAAAACCAATTGAGACTCGCTTTGTTTAAAATTGTTTTTTAAAATATTTAAATATATCAATTTATCTATAACATAATCTATAAACACTAAAGTTCCTACTCCCGGTGCAACCATACTCCGCCACACTAATACATTACCCTCGCTATGTTTGAAGGTGGGAACAACATTTTTCATATTTAACTCATAATTTGGCCGACACAAACATGGCCGACAATAACACATTAAACACTTATAAGAACTATATGTCTATAAATAATAGCTGAATTCGGATTTAAATTTGTTCAAATTGGGATTATAATTGAATTAAATTTAAATCATAGTCAAAATTTTGTTTTGTCAAACATTGTTGTTGTTGTCAAAACAAACATGGCCGGTAATAACACATTAAACACTTACAAGTACTAGATGTTCGTATATAATTGCTGAATTCGCTTTTAAATTTGTTCAAATTGGGATTAAAATTGAATTAATTTTAAATCCTAGTCAACATTTTGTTTTTGTGAAACATTGTTGTTGTTGTCAAAACAAGCATGACCGGTAATAACACATTAAACACTTATGAGTACTATACGTCTATACATAATTGCTGAATTCGGATTTAAATTTGTTTAAATTGGGATTATAATTGAATTATATTTCAATCATAGTCAAAATTTTGTTTTTGTCAAACATTGTTGTTGTTGTCAAAACAAACATGCCCGGTAATAACACGTTAAACACCTACAAGGACTAGATGTCCGTATATAATTGCTGAATTCGCTTTTAAATTTGATCAAATTGGTAATGATATTGAATTATATTTCAATCATAGTCAAAATTTTGTTTTTGTCAAACATTGTTGTTGTTGTCAAAACAAACATGCCCGGAAATAACACGTTAAACACTTACAAGGACTAGATGTCCGTATATAATTGCTGAATTCGCTTTTAAATTTGTTTAAATTGGGATTAAAATTGAATTAATTTTAAATCCTAGTCAACATTTTGTTTTTGTGAAACATTGTTGTTGTTGTCAAAACAAGCATGACCGCTAATAACACATTAAACACTTATGAGTACTATACGTCTATACATAATTGCTGAATTCGGATTTAAATTTGTTTAAATTGGGATTAAAATTGAATTATATTTCAATCATAGTCAAAATTTTGTTTTGTCAAACATTGTTGTTGTTGTCAAAACAAACATGCCCGGTAATAACACATTAAACACTTACAAGTACTAGATGTTCGTATATAATTGCTGAATTCGCTTTTAAATTTGTTCAAATTGGGATTAAAATTGAATTAATTTTAAATCCTAGTCAACATTTTGTTTTTGTGAAACATTGTTGTTGTTGTCAAAACAAGCATGACCGGTAATAACACATTAAACACTTATGAGTACTATACGTCTATACATAATTGCTGAATTCGGATTTAAATTTGTTCAAATTTGGATTAAAATTGAATTAAATTTAAATCATATTCAAAATTTTGTTTTGTCAAACATTGTTGTTGTTGTCAAAACAAACATGCCCGGTAATAACACGTTAAACACTTACAAGGACTAGATGTCCGTATATAATTGCTGAATTCGCTTTTAAATTTGATCAAATTGGTAATGATATTGAATTATATTTCAATCAAAGTCAAAATTTTGTTTTTGTCAAACATTGTTGTTGTTGTCAAAACAAACATGCCCGGTAATAACACGTTAAACACTTACAAGGACTAGATGTCCGTATATAATTGCTGAATTCGCTTTTAAATTTGATCAAATTGGTAATGATATTGAATTATATTTCAATCATAGTCAAAATTTTGTTTTTGTCAAACATTGTTGTTGTTGTCAAAACAAACATGCCCGGAAATAACACGTTAAACACTTACAAGGACTAGATGTCCGTATATAATTGCTGAATTCGCTTTTAAATTTGATCAAATTGGTAATGATATTGAATTATATTTCAATCATAGTCAAAATTTTGTTTTGTCAAACATTGTTGTTGTTGTCAAAACAAGCATGACCGGTAATAACACATTAAACACTTATGAGTTCTATACGTCTATACATAATTGCTGAATTCGGATTTAAATTTGTTCAAATTTGGATTAAAATTGAATTAAATTTAAATCATATTCAAAATTTTGTTTTGTCAAACATTGTTGTAGTGAAGGTATTAATGCATTGTTGCTCGGTGAAGATCGCACCTCTCGCTGTGTTGGATGCATCAGTGGTTATGCTAAATTTCGTTTCATTTAGCGGATGTGCCTGAAGAGAAATATTTTAAAAGCTTTCCTTTCAAGCTGATGGAAAGCGTTTTGACATTCTTCAGTACAAAAAGAAATTTGGGCGTTTTGGGCTTTTTGAGAAGACTTGCCAAATGCGTGTGTGTTCTGCAGCTAGTGCTTCTGTAAGTTTTGGTATGAATCGGTGGTAGTAGTTTACCATGCCGACTGTTGCTGAATTTGTTTCACGTTTTGAGATGCTGGGAATTTTCTAATTGCAGTAATTCGTCCTCCGGACGGCAGAAAGCCATTAGATATAATCTTGTGACTAAGAAAGTCAAGATTGTTTGCCCCAAATACGCATTTTGCCGTGTTGATATTGACACCGTTCTTTGATAATTTTTGAAAGAGTTGTTCCAAATAGAGTATGTGTCGCTCCTCGTCTTTTGAAGTTAAGAGAATGTAAAGACGAAACTAATATCTTTTACATTTTCGTTGATGAAACGCTGGAATGTTTGTGCAGCATTCCTGAGTCGATTAAGCCAAATGAAGTGGTAATAGCAGTTTTGTAAATGTCGTCAGGAGCAATTGAAATGAGATGGTATGCTCTGACAAGATCGATTTTCGAGAAAACTGTGCAATCATGTAATTGCAAGGAGAACTTTAGTATGTGAGGAATATGAAAACGGTCAGGAATTGTGACTGCGATACGCCTTCTGTAGTGGTCACATGGTCTCCAGTTGTTGTCCTTCTTCTTCACCATGTGTATTGGACATGATATTGCTAATTAAGAAGGTCTGCAGATTTCTAGTTTCACATCTGTTGGAATTATTACTGAGTGTCTACATCAGGACTAATAAATAGTTGCCTAATATTTGTGAGTTATTTATTAAATCCGAAATGGTCTTTAATTTTTTTCCGTGAATCTCCTTAAATGTTTGATTAATTAAATTATTTGGTATCACTTTTAATAACTTTACCACTCAAGATCCGCTAAATTCGTTTTAAACAACCAAGAATACTTCATCATTGTATTGTGTCCGTAAGGTTTTATTAAGGAATCATATCTGAAATCTCACTCATGACACCCAACGATCCATTACCTTACAAAGCAATATTATTGATAAATCCGCGTCCTTAGTAACTGTTTCTTCCGGTTTTTAATATTGCATTAGGATTAAAGGTATATAAATGAAAATGTTTCATACGCCCCACTATATCGATAGTGATTTTCAGTAAAATCGTATAACACGCACTCGACTAATTCTGGTGACACATTTTTCCGATGCCATCATTTCTTGCATCAGTATCAAAAATAAATTTCACGTTGGGTGTAGGGTATGCAAGTATTGCTGCTGTGGATAGCCGTTTCCTCTGCCTCGTGAACTCGTGTAGACTTTTTATAACATTGTCGAATTTTGGTACGAATCGTGTATTGGCTCGAACAAATGAAGCTGCACAATTCATTTAAATTGTTGGGATTTTATCTGTATGAATTTATTTGGCTTTTACTACGAGTATAGCGACCAAAATACAATCCTCTATTCCGATGAGTAAACTTTTCTGAAGGCATTAATTTTACCCGGTGGATTGTATTCATTCGAAGACTACAACTGGATTTACAAAGTGTTCTTCGAACGTTTTTCTCATCATCACAATGTCGTTTATATATTCAAACAAGATTTGTTGATCAGCGCAGCCCTTTTGAAACACTATTCACCATTAACCATTAAATAACATAATCCAAATAGCGTTATATTAAATTGTCATAATCCATTTCCTACATTAAATGCTGTCTTGATCTTATACCTGCCAATAGTCACTTTGAAAATGTGTCTAATGTGTCATCGATTCGTGGCAATGGAAAATTGTCTTTCTCGTCACACCACTGATAATCTATACGGACTGCTCTATCATCCGATAACTCATATCGCTTACATATTCCTAATCATTCGAATTGCTCCTTCTTGTTTAACAAAAATCAATCTTCTAAAATTTTGGCGAGTCAATGTCTCTGTTCCGGTATCAATTCTGTGTTTTATCATCACTATTATCAAATTTACCAGAGAAAGTGGACAGGTATTATTCTATTAATCGCCATGCTTGAGATTTCTGCTCCTTAGTAAGATCATTTGTCAAGTTCCTCATCAGTTTTCTTAAATTATTTCCTTTTGTTCTGCTATAATGCTTTGCATTGTCGTTTTTACCTATTTAAATTTTTCAATGATTGCTCCTTTAATGAGTTTGTTTACATATGCAAGAGAGTCAGAGCTCGGAATTGGAACATTATCGTATCGTCGTTATTTGACATTTGACACTTAAAATTTTCCAATTATTTCTTCCATAGTTCACAACATGAATGATTCGAAACTTCTAATCACAAAACCTTTTCTATCAACATCAAAATTTTTTTCAGTTTTTACCACTTACCTACATCTGACTCGTAGAAGTTTAACGAACTTTTACACGGGTCCTCATCCTTTGGCAATGTTTATTGCCTTTTGGTTTTCGCTGTATTGGAGATGATATGACCAACTCCGCATTCGTAGTTTTTTCCAACAGTCCCGCAGGATGTGACTTATACTGCTTTGTATTCCTTTCGTTATCTATTGTAATTTGCCGTACAGTAATTGGCAATTTAATGTTCTCTTATGCAAACTTATTGATTAAATCAAAAAGAAAGCATCGCTTTTGATTCTTTGTTATATTCAGTCTCTGATTTTCCTTTCATTGGTTTCCTTTCATTTGATGAGTTATAGTTATCGCTTATATCCACTTCCGTATTTCCGATCCAGCGCCTTTTTTATGTTTCTGTAACATTTTTTATGTCTTATGTTTCTGTAACGATTATTTACGGAAATAGTTTGTAATGTCTCCAATAATCCACTTTAAAGATTTATTATTTATTCTGGAATTTAAAAATCCCCAAAAAAGTTATTCCATAGAATGTCGGTGGCTTGAGTTTATGCGAGTATACTATCTGGACTACCTCCATTTATGTTCCTTTTGCTTTCCAGCAGAGAAGATTTTTTTTGAGGCGTTGAACCTCAGACTGCAACTACTGTTTCTTCTTCGACACGTACCTCTAGAAACTTTTCGTCTATTTTCTCCACAAATTTTTCGTTGCCAATTTTGATCTATTTTATTTCTTGATTTATTTCTCCATAGTTTCCATAGTTCTGGTTTTGTTGATCAAATTTTTTCATGTCATTATTTATTTTACTTTGCTGTCATTATTTGTGTCTAATTAAAACTTACAGATTTCCCAAGAACCGTTTCCATCATCACTTGTTTATCATCTAGTTTGCCATCCATTACTACTTTGAAATAATAATTTTCCACACATCACTATTGTTGATACCTAGATAATTATTAGTTCAACATCTAATTTAAAAATAATTGGAAAATTAAAGGTTAATATTAGGCTATTTAAATGGCCTATTTAAGTTTTTTAATTCTGCTCATTCTAGAAAAAGCATAAGGCTTTATCACTTCAATGCTAGAAGAATGTAAATCGAAAATCGGACCAAAAACGGAATTAGAACGCAAAACAAGATCAATTGACAAACGAATTGTTTTAGGCTCATTGTGGCCTAATCAAATGCTCATTAATCAATTTTGGACTCCACTAGTCCGTGACCAAACTTCAGGTCATCAGATCTAAAGCTAGCAGAACCCAAATCGAAAGTCGGACCTAACACGAAATTAGAACGCAAAATAAGATCAATTGACATACAAATTATTTTAGATTCATTTTGGCCTAAGCAAATGTCACTCGAGCCTAAAATTATTTTGTTTCTCAGCAGATCAAATTGTGCATTCTAATTTCGTTTTTGGTCCGCTCTTCGATTTGGGTTCTGCTGGCTTTAGATTAGATGATCTGAAGTTTCGTCAAGAACGAGCGGAGTTCAAATTATTTTTATTGTGGCATTTAATTAGGCCACAATGAGCCTTAAATTATTTGTTTGTTGGTAGACCAAGTTGTTTGTTCGAATTTCGGTTTTGGTCAGACCTTCGATTTGGGTTCTGCTAGCTTAAGGGACGTAATTATTCTCATAGATCTATGTATGACCACTACTCATATTAAATAATCGCAGGACTCGGAATATATAGAGATGTTGTTAAGGCAAAACCTAGAAGCTCGGAACTAACAGTCAATCATAAACACGAGAAGATTTAAAACGAATAATAGGAATGACGTTTTTCGGAACAGAAACGAGAATTTTTTAAGTTTAAAGTGCATCCCTTGTCCCCCCAATTATGGGTTTCACTTCGCAAATACATAATTTTTTTAAAGCTCTGGAACTTATCCAGAGTGATGTTCTACTTTATTTAATATTTAAAGGTTACAAAACAACTTTAACATAGACCTTGTGGTTTGATTTAATGCACTGATAATAATGAACACAATAATGTTTCTAAGGTTTATATATAATAAAACGTGGTGCCATCGGAAAGATGGTATCATGTTGCGTCTGTTGTTTGTGTGGAAAATTCCATGTATTTAGGTAAACAATCTTGTTGTTCTGTAGAACTATCTATTTGTTGTATCAGCTAACTACGGATGTGGTCAATGTTATCGCTGTTGCTTTGGTGTCGATTGGAATATTTATCTCCCCTCCCCCCGCTCCCCCCATTATTTTTCTTAATAAACACAGACTCCGTAAACCATTATTAATAGCATTTCTTACTTTATTAACACCTAATTTCCACGTAATCTACCATAATTCCATCTTTAGAACAATTTCCAACATTACAAAAAATGTAATAGTTCCTTGTAAATGGATAATTAGGACAACTTGGTACCATACGAAATGAAAATTTCCAATTTAGATCTAATTGATCAAAAGTAAAAGATATTTGTAATTTCATCTATTAAATATTTTATAATGCCCCATAAAGCATTAATGATTTTACTAGATCGTTTTCTAGCGCCTAACCGACTGTGCGGACAAAACTATAAAAATAAACAACAAATATGAAAACTTAATCTTGTGCGACAACAAAGAAATCAATATCGTGATATACATACATAGAGATAATTGCACCGTAGCCAGTTATTTACAATCTTGAATCGTCTCGTCGGTTGTAAATTTGTGTTATCTAATGGCAAACGCGATTCATTCAATTAAAATTGTAACAATTACGGCGAGGCTTCAAAATGTTATCGAGTTGGAATGACTCGACGATCGACAATAGGAATTATATTTTTTGCTGGTGCTTAAATCAAGTTTTTATTTTTTAGCATTGTAACGAGATACTGACCAGCTCTACTTGTTGAAAAACTCTTCAATTTTCTTTAAGTATATTACGAGTGCAATTAAAATAAGCGCAAGCGAATAGATAAATAAAACAAAGAGAAATTGAAATTAAACTGTAAATATAAATAAAAATAAAAAATGTGATAATGAAAATAGTTTTTTTTATCGTTAATAACATTAATAATAAACACTAAATGATAGTTTTAATTTTTATGCTTCAGTTAATAATTTTTCTAAGCTAAACTCAAACTAAATAATATAAACATCCACCTACATATCTAATTATTTTATTATACATATTACATTTTAATTATTTACCGTAATTTATTGGTCTAAGAATCGCTGAAGATCAAAAAATTTAATTTATTTCATTTGATTTCAAATTACGGGCGTAAAGAAAGTAGCGATATATGGTTTCGTTCAAAAATTTTCATTTTCATTTTACCGTTTTGTTGCTTTAGCACAACTCACAAAATATTAACAATTGTGGTATATTGGTACATCGTACATACATCCCCTTTCGATACCTATGTCTAATATCGCGTTTATTCTTTTGCAATATCGTGCTATTAAATCATTTCCAACAATGTTTAAAACTATTCTTCAATATAACTTTCTCATGGTGATGGCTTCTAGGTGTATAATCTTCTTCCTTTTATGAAATATTTTGTCTTTTTTATATTTTAATTTTTCAATTTAAAACGAAGAGTACTTATGTGAATTAAATTTTCCACTATCTAATAAAATAGTTGATTGTGGGTCACGTCGTGGAATTTATTAATGTGTATAAAACTATCACTTGGCCGATTTTTTTCTCTAACATCTTTGATCACTGTGTTTGATGATTTAACGTTGGGAATGTACAATGTTTTAAGTGATCCAGAACAGTTTGTATTTCACAAATTTGATGATTTTGAAAGTCAAAAACTCAGTGCCGAAAATTACTACTTCAAAATGCAGACCAATCCAGCGAATTGGCATCCAGCTGGAAGCGGTAAGAGTTGCTGATAAGAACAAAACGATGTACCCGCAATATAATATTCAATAACAACTAAATACAAATACTTAAGTAAAAGCAAACTTTGTAATTATATTATCTAATCCATCATCTTTAAATCAATATGATCGTGAACCACTCAATATTATGAGACAACTCCAAATGTTCCTGTTTCTCCATACTCATGAATGTGACGATCGCTTGTCCATTTAACAACTATAGACCACCTTCCATCGTGCCTGTTTTTTCTAAAATTTATGAACGGCAATTAACTCAGCATTGGTCGATCACTTCAACAAATTTATAAGCTATAAACAGTTTGGATTTACAAAAGCTTGTAGCACTGTTTTTGCTACATAACATCTTGTTGAAGGAATTTATGAATCATTAAAAAACAAAAACGCTACGTTTTGAATTTTCCGAGGTTTTAGGGAAGTGTTTGATTTCACACAATCAAACGCAATCGTCGTTCGTTATTAAAAGGCAATTAAAAGACTGGAACTACATTGCTTTTGATTTCAGTGACTGACATTTTCACTTTAAACTTTTCCAAAGATCCAGCTTTTTGCGGACGATGCTGCTATGTTATACAGTTCTTCATTATTTGAGGGGCTTCAACATGATATGAAAAATATTAAGATCATAGTTAGCAGATAGAAAATAATAGATTGGTATTAAATGATTCCAAACCTAACTTTCTCATATTTTATTTAAGGCACAAATCTACTTTTATATTTCTTGAAATTAATTTACAATTTTAATTAATTAATCGTGTCGATTTCAACCGATATCTTAAATTGCTAATTAATTCTCAACATTGCCTCCGCCGCGAAACAATTTTCACGCGATATCGTGAATTTGGTATCACCAAATACGATACCTTTTCGCCATCTATCCGATAGCGAGAAAAGTTCCGCCATCAAAAATGTAGCGGATATTTTTTCGATTGACTAGTCTTTATTTTGTTTGCAATTATTTGATGTGTTTTGCAGTTTCACTAACGGTGTTTTACTTGCACTGATTATAGTAGATGTTTAGATTTCTAAGAAATTTTTTTTTGAAATTTATGTAGGGCAACAAAAGTTACAAATTCAAACCTTGCCTCAGCAGCTCACGTTCTTAGACTGACTAATTCGGATAAGGACTTGGTGTTAATCCAAGAACCTTGGATTGACAGTACCAGGATCTGTGGCCTCAGAACGAAGGGACTCTTCTTCCTCAATTTAGTAGTAGCGGGGATGTTAAAGCGGTGAGCGTTGAGGTGGGCTGTGAAAAATGTTGGCTAGCCTGGGGGGAACTGTTCTGGGAATCAGGTCAAAGAAGGCTAGGTTATACTTGAATGTGATGCAAAAGCGCATCACACAATCTGGGGAAGCAAAGACATTAACGAGAGGGATGAGTTGGTTTTTGATTACTAATTAAATACTAACCTGTTATTTGCAATATTGTGCGAGAACCCAGATTTGTTTTTCAAAAGCAACTGGAGGTTTTAGAGGTGACCTTTGTGTCAGAAACAATTTTTCATATGATCAAGGGGTTGAGAGTGGCGAGGGAGCACTCATTCTCTGATCGCCGATGTGCCACATTTAACCTCAACGTTAAAGCAGTTATTCGAAACCACTTCAGGAATCTTAGAAGGACGAACTGAAACAAATATGGGAGGTGTAGGATGAATTATTGCCGCTGGAGGTCTCTGGACTTCCGGCGACAGTAGAAGAATAAGATTGCATGATTGATATTGTCAAGTGCATTCTTTCATTTAATGATACGTGCTCCCCAATGATAAAGAATAGGAGCAGGCAGAAACCGACTTGGTGGTCCACGGAGTTATAAACTTATTTTAGGGCGTGTAGGACAGCTTTTAATTAAGCCAAGAACACAAAGGAGCTCCACAATTGGGACTCCTATAAGGAGGACCTAAAGAAGTACAAAAAAAGAGTTAAAGAAGGCACAAACAGGATCTAGGAGACTCTTCTGTTGTAGAGTGGTCTCTGAGACTCCTTGCCTAAGGAAAATTCTATCTACTATTAAAATCAGTCCTACTTTTTTAATTACACCGGACGGGTCATGGACAGCTTCAAGTGCGGAATCATTGGAGCTTCTCATGAAGACCCTTTTTCCAGGAAGCTGTGATAACATGATGGAGCCTGGAGCTCATCGAGCAACACCTTTAATAGATATAAAGGGCAACGTGGACAGGGAACGAATCCTGGGGGCGAACGATTTTAATCCTTTCTGGGGATATCTGAAACTGGTCTATATTCCTAAGAAATGGAAGGAGATGTAAATAGTTTTTATCCCGGAAACGGGAAACCACTCATATGCTTGTCCAACGGACCTGAGGCCTTTAACTCTATTATCCTTTCCGTTGAAAACCTTGGAAAAGCTTGCAAATGTAATTATTCGAACAAAAATTGGTTCAAGAAATTGGCCAATACCGCACCATGCATACTGTAAGGTAAAGTCTATGATTTAAAATTAATTTAATTTTAATCCCAATTCGAAAAAATTTAAATTCAAATTCAGTAATTATTTAAGATATCAAGTCCTTATAAGTGTTTAATGTGTTATCATGTTTGTTTTGACAACAACAACAATGTTTCACAAAAACAAAATTTTGACTATGATTTAAAATTAATTCAATTTTAATCCCAATTTGAACAAATTTAAATCCGAATTTAGCAATTATTTATAGACGTATAATAATGTTTGAAAAATCAAAATTTTGACTAGGATTTAAAATTAATTCAATTTTAATCGAAATTTTAACAAATTTAAATTCAAATGCTTTAAATATATATAGACATCAAGTCCTTATAATTGGTTTAAGTGTTATTATTTCAAGGTAGCAAAATAGGTTTGTCCAAAACTGGACTTGCGGCGTTTCATGGCACTAGTATCATTGGAAAAACGAGAGATAGGATTCGTAGTAGGGACACTGACTGGACACTGCCTTTTTTAGGAACGCAAGAAGGAAGAGACTTTAGATCACTTCCTATGCTCGTATCCGGTACTATCAGACAGAAGGCATAAGTACTTAAGTGTGTATGGTATGGACAGCCTTTTGGAAGTCGCGGACTATTTGCCTAACTGTGTGATAGTAGCCACTCTAACCAAATCCAACCTAACCTTTGAATGTAATATCTTCCGATTTCTACTCATTTTCCTTTATTTTCACTTCGAAATTCACTTAGCTATTTCTGTTAATTGTCTTTACAGAGTTCTTGACGCTATTTAAAGATATGGACGTGTTGCTAATTAGGCTGTTTCATCTGCAAATGTTACATAATTTGAAGTAGGAAGCTCCGCTTTACAAACTAAATTCAACAATGAACCCAGAATACTGGCTTTAAAACACCTGTGTATATTTTTCATTTAAATTGGAAGATGCGCTATTATTTTTCACACAGTATTTTCGGTTTGGCAAGCAATTTTTAGCATTTTTATCGAGAGCTGCGATGTCTATAGACATGCCGCTGCGCAGTACTTTATTTCATCAAATGAGTTTACTATTTCTGATACGATCTTATGCACTTTTTCTATGGTTCCATGTTCTTCTCTAAATTCAAACTTGTGATCCGTAAAAATACTTTGATCTTGCGGAACTGGTTTAAGTTGGCAGCAAACTAATTAGATGATACGAGTTTACCTTTGATTACTCTTTACAAGATTTGGCATCAATAATTTATTTGATGCCAAATATTTGGGAGTTCTATAAATATTTTTATTAGATTAGATCATGACTAATTAGCTCATGACCAAGTAAGACATTTTGGGGTTTGTGTACGCCGTTTCAGCTGGTTTTTACTTTTTCATATTCAGTAGTATATTATGCTTCTGTCGCTGTAAGTTTACTTACATAATATTGGACTCCCTCATGATGTTCTTATCTTAGCGATACCTTCTGATTTTTTAAAGCTTAATTTAATTTATATTTAAGTTTTGTTCTTTAAGAGCTGGTGAGTGTTCTGTGACTGGTGATGTAATTTCATCTTAGCAGACCAACAATATGTATCATCATTTACTCTTTCTCTATCTCTCTCCTTCTTTTTTTATTTAAATTATACCACAAGATCAAGGATTTTGCCACCCGTCCTCCAACTATTACGACGTATCGAACACTCTCCCGAGTTTCAATGTCCTGATATTCGCAGGTCTTGTGCGACGTAAGGGTAGGAAGCACTTGGTAGGCGGTGTTTAACAAAGCTACGCCACGGTATTTTCCATAATTGAGACAGTCGCCTTTTTATGCAGCGACCATATGAATGTGGCCTTCCATTCCTTAAGAAGCTCCTCCTGAACCCCGATCGCAACAATAAGTTCATATATTTAGATTAGGTGCAATAGTAGCTCCTCCGTGTTTCAATAATTCGGCGGGGATTCCGTGTAATTTTCACTTTTTATTCGACTAATAGCTGCGTCACCTTCTTCTAGTACGATTTAGTAGAATTTCTGGCATTAGCAAACCAGATTCTTGAGTTTCCGTATTCATCATGGAAGCTGATGTTTTCGATACAGGTCCTCATATATTTGAGCTTCTTTTTCCATAGATACTCTATATGAGTTCTCCGAGTGTTGCAAACTAACAATTTATCGTGTAATTTTCTATTATTTTCGACGATTTTTACGGCACTGATCGTTGAACCGAACATTCTTTCTGCTTTGTTAGATATAACCGACCGGATAGCTAGCCACTACTACTAGATATTTGGTGGAGTTCCGGAATTTGCGTTGTGCCAATTAAAATGATCAATGACTGCTGTTTTCCAGCTTTGTAGATCACACCATCTATGGTTTTGTGAATTTTTTTAAAATACTGTCTTTTAACTAAAAAAGATTAGAACCGTGAAGAGGTATGAATCTATAAGATTTTTCCCACCAGCATTTGTTGCTGCTTGACGAAATATACTGGTTAGGTGCTGTATCGCATCATCAATTTCAGATTTTGTTTTTATTGAGATGCCTAAAAAGCACTCAATTGTTATTGTAAATTTGAATTCAGTCAAGGTGGTATCGGTTCGTTAAGAATATATTTGGCTCTGATTTTTAGCTTTGCGTGTTCAATATTATCTAACTCCAACATGTTGAGCAATATGTCAGTCTGCCGCCAGATACGTAATCTAGGTTTCTTTCCAGCATACATTCACACAGCTGCTTGCCGTTTGGTGATGTTAATCTGGACCCTATTGGATGTGTATTGGATGTTGTCTCCTACTACAAGAAATTTATCTCTCAAGGTTTTTAATTAACTTGCAAATTGTTTCTGCCTATAATTTTAAATATTTCGGTAGACTGTAGACGGTAGAAATGTTTCACTTACCATACCATTATTTTAAGCAGATTCTAGTTACCTATATAAACTCCTCGCAATATTTTTACAGTTTCCACTCTTAAAATACTTGCTGATGCACTATGAGATTTCCCATCCCCTTGGCGGTTGCTTCTCAGTTATTTCTTGTAGCAATACAGATAACTTCAATCCTTTTATTACGAAGTTAGACCTCTTGAACTATTTAGTCCTTATGGGTAAAAGCATTTACTACCTGCTTCTAAGATGGTACAATTTTACATTATGCTTCGATGCTCGTGCGGCTTGTAGTTGTTGAAACGTCACTTCACGTAGATATATTGATTGTAGTCGTTCTTTTAGTAATCAAAATTTGAACTAAAAAATTTATTTGTTCAAATTATTTCTGTTCGCTGCTTAGCAAAGTCGCACATGCAAACAGTGGTGTGCTAATTTGCAAATAATTTCTTCGAGCCATTCGCGTTAATATACAGCACCAACCTATACCAAAATGTCATATTATCGTAGCATAAAAATATAACATTTAGATCAATCCTCTCAGTTATTTATGTTTGCGCGTCAAGTTTTCTTCGCTAAGC
The DNA here is from genome assembly GCA_963691935.1 of Nephrotoma guestfalica. NCBI lineage: Eukaryota > Metazoa > Arthropoda > Insecta > Diptera > Tipulidae > Nephrotoma > Nephrotoma guestfalica. The sequence continues at coordinate 201,470,801 of OY829913.1, read as the reverse complement.
ATTATTTTCTTTCACAATCGTCGTCATATCTTTTTGTACTCGTACATACATGAATTGTTAAGTAAGTTATTAGTAACCACATCACGAGCATATACAGAATTTATTAAAATGAAGATAGACACTTTATTTTGTTAACACATGAGAGGTTTGGATTTGAAATAAGAAAAATTAAACCATCGCGTGTGAATTTCAACTACAGTGTTTGCTTCTGTGCTAGCTAAGTAAAATATAAAAAATTCTTGATTTATAACAAATTGGATCGTGCGAATTTTTAATTAAATTTATGGGGGATATAAATCTAATTTTACCTTTCGCTATATGCACATTATGTCACATACCGCACTAATATAGAATCTAAAATCATCTCAAATAACAAGATTAAACAAATTTCTTCAAATAATTTTTTTGTTAATAAGTCGATTGTCCTAAATTGTAAAATTGTTTACATAAAAGCAATTGGTGCTCAAGATACTGTGTAAATGAAAGAAAGACACGCGTTAAATTTCTAATAAAAAGTATTATATAGGTACATCTAAATTTATGATTCAAGTGGTTTTGCGTATGTGCGATGGTACTACTTTCAGAATTACCGTGTGCTAAGGTAAACAAGATTTAATTACTAACCTTGCTCGACCGTAAAAAATAAAATAAAAACCGAAAATAAAATAATATTCCGATCGCATAACCACGATAACACGTTACCAAACCTTTTATCAATTTCCTGAAAATTTTACGACTCACTACATCATAAAATGTACAAAAAAAAAATGTTTACAGTATAAAACTGTTGTGCAGAAAGTGAAAATGTTAAGTCAACCACTTATCGTAAAGTGAAAATTCCCAAATGATTTACTCGACTTTTCTTTCTGTTGCTTTGTTTAGTTCATGACTATAAACATAAAATCTCTATATCTAGATCGATCTTACAGTATACTCGTATACGAAATTCTATTAACTCTTTTCAATGGTACATAAAAGGCTTAAAATTATTTTCTTCAATGCTGTTTATGCAGATTATGAAGAGCAAAATATTTTTTTACATAAAACGTGCGATACGAATTGTTTTGTTGTTGTTTTGCTGTTTAATATTTTTGTGCAGTACAGCTCAGCTACATAACATCACTTTCTTTCCTTGTAGCAGTTCGTCTATTTTATTGGTATTGATTTAATATTTTATTTGTTATCAATTGGAAAAATAATCAAATAGATTTCCATTTTCATATGGTTGTTTTCGCTGGAATTTTTATGGTTTGGAAGACATTAAAAACGTGAGTATTCGATTTAATATGAAAATTATTCTAGTGAAGGTTTACGATTGGTGATAAAGTATGCAAAGGTTATTCTGTGCTATATTTAATAGACTGACGGTCTACCGCAATATTTTATGGAATAATCGTTTCCACGGGAGCTTTTTCGTTTTTACAAAAAGATTGAAAAGTATATCATTTACGAAAGTAATTTGGAAACAATATCGGACCATATCAGGTTTTCAAGATTTTGCAATAATATTAAGGGTCCGAGTAATGATTAGCAGAAATCTGTCTAACGGAAATAACAGCTTTTAGGCGAGCTTTTTCGTTTTTTGTCAATATTGTGAAAAGCGTATCATTTACAGGAAAAACTATTTGAACTATTAAATTATAAATTAATATTGCAACATTTCTGGTCCAGATCATTTTCCAAAATCAAGCGGAAATAACGATTTTTGACAGAAAACTTTTTTTTTAACTAAAATTACGAACTGACGACGACACTTAAGCCATTCACGCACAAAACTTACCCAGCCCTAAAATAAACAGTATGGTCTATTTAATAGCTTAATTTAGACATAACGAAGGCAATTTCTTGGCCAGCCATCAATTGCTTCCAGAATTTGAGAAAATTCACGAGGCAAGTCTTACAATATGGTTCTCAGGACAAATCCAGGTCTAGATAAAATACTTGATCCTTTACGTATGTGAAGCTGGCCCGAAAACCATCCTGAAAAACGCCATTAAAATTTTGGTGTGTTTCTCCGCTAAATTCATTAAAAGGCCCTTCAGCACGATAAATTAAAAAATATGAATAAAATCAAATCCCGAGAAAATAAAAACAATCTCACGTTCGCACAGCAAATTTTAAGTATAAAATTACGTTACAGTGGGGATAAAGGACCTCCCCAGCTGATGGGGGCACCAATTGCTGAATGGTTTCAGGCAACCATTCTTTAAGGTGCTCATAGGAGATACTAGAATGTTACGAACTATGGAACGAATGAGATTGAATCATGCAAATTTGAAAGAATGTTTGAATAAACGCCATTTTGTTGTGTGTGAATTATTTGAAAGCTGTTTGGTTGGGGAGGACATCGAACATTTGATTCTGAAATGTTCTGCATTTAACCAGAGCAGACAAATGTTCGATGTTCTATTTAGTGCAAGTAGTTTGACTGACTTATTACGCATGGGAATGAACGTATGTAAGAATGTGTATGAATTTATTAGAACAAATCAGATAAAAGTGTGAAAGGGGATCGATGTGTGCTAGGTGGATGAAATTAAAATTAAATTTTGATGCTAAAAATGTAAAAGTTAAATTTGTAAATTTTGAAAAGGGCCATATGGCACCAAATTTTTGGAGCTAATTTATGGTGACATATGAGCATAATTCCGATACCTAATCTAACAGAAGCGAATATTAAATCAGCTGGGGACGTTTCTTACCCCCATTGTAAGGTAATAAGCATATTTGTGTGCTTAATGCTGATAGTCAGTGCATTAATTAGGCATATACAGTTACATCTGTCAAACTCTGTGAACGGAGAAATTTATCTCCGGACGTATGAGTATATGTCCGATTCCTAATTTGACAGAAGCGAATATTAAATCAGCTGGAGGTCCCTTATCCCCATTGTAAGGTAATGAGCATTTATGTGCTTAATGCTGATGGTCATTGCATTAATTAGGCATATGCCGTTACATCTGCCAAACTCTGTGAACGGAGAATTTTTCAGCAACATATGAACATAATTCCGATACCTATTCTAACAGAAGCGAATATTAAATCAGCTGGGGAGGTCCCTTATCCCCACTGTAAGGTAATTTTATACTTAACATTTGTTGTGTGTGCGTGAGCTTGTTTCATTTTCTCGGGATGGAATTTGATTTACTTCATTTTTTTCGGTCTGAAAAGCCTTTTAATGGATTTAGCGGAGAAACACACCTAAATATTAAAGGCGTTTTCAGGATGGTTTTCGGGTCCGCTTCACATACGTTGCTATTTTCACTTTAACATTTATTCAGGTTTCTACATTTGAAATCAGAATTTAATATTAAATGATTAAATCACATTATAAAACTAAAAATAAGAAATTAATGTCATTTTGAACAATGATACTCGGTAAAACAATTTCTTTCGGTTGTAAAACACAGATGTACATTGCATTGCGTTGAACATGTAATATGGTTTTTGTCCAACTGTAACTTTTGATGTAAAATGACAAATGTGCCAAGTCAAAGCAATATGGGACATATAGGTCTCAGTTACGTTAAAGGGTTAAGCTGTTAAATTTAGAAACCTCATTGCTATTTGGCCGAAATATGTCTACAGGAACTGACATATACCACAGGAGCTTCTTCGATTTTTGAAAATATTCCGTGATACGTTTACAGGTAATGTTTACAAATGTTACCCCCATTAAAGTGAAGAAGACCACATTATTCGCAGATCGATTATGCTCTTGAAACTGCTGATACTGCTGAGCTGCATTGATGTCGACAGCCTTCTGGAACTTTAATTTTCCTTTGCGGCAGTATTGAGTAAACAGGCCATCCGAAGGACACTCTACTAAGAATTGTTTTAAAATCAAAACAGCAAATCTTCAAAACCGACGAATAACAATCATGCCACGTCAGCTGTGATAATTGACGCTATTCTCATGGAAATTGATAAATGCCTACCGGATCACTTGCCTGGGCTGCTGTTGAGTTACTTGTCGTGTTGTGATCGAAACTGGGCTAGTTAGGATTCGTGCTCTACTTTATAAGCCCTTCAGCTTGGTCATCATGCATTTTAGGCATAATAAAACTATTCTCCTCATTCTGCCGTTTTCTAAGGCTTCTATTTTTGAATACGCTTTTACGTTTGTCAGAAGATTTGCGTGAAATGAATATTTTTTTGAAGATAGTTGACCAAAGTTCATTTTCAAACGATTTTTTTCATATGATAAGGTGTAGTAATAGGAAAAGGTGTAGTAAATTAAATTTTAAACAATGGTAATGGTTTTATCACCAAAGGTAAAGACGAAAACTACATATACGCCTGTTATTATGACAATCAGTGCAACGACTCTTAAGAAAACTAGTCCACCTCGACTAACTAATACCAAAACCTGTTGAGAGAAATTCCAGAAACTAGTAGAGGATAAGATTGATCTTCAGGTGCAAATAAAAAATCCGGTACAGCTAGAAGAAGAACTAAAACAACTTAACAGTAGTTCAAAGGAAATGCGCCGATATACTATTTATCCTCTGGAAGTTATTGAACTGGTTGCAGCAAAACGAAAAGCTTCAAAGCCTGGCAAATATGTCGAGCGCCAGAATATGAAAGAGTTAATCAACCTTAACCTAAATACACAGAAATCTCCATTGGATATGACTTAATAACAGGACAAATAGTATAAACTCTTCCTGAAAAAGGACTTCGTAAACTATTCCAAATAATTAACGCAGTATTCAGACTTAAACACGTTCCAAATCAATGGAAAGTCGCCGAAGTAATCAGGATACCTAAACCCAACAAACCACTTAAAAATAAAAATTCGTACAGGCCAATTTCTTTACTTCCAATAATATATAACTTCCAATAGTATTTTGTTCACAAATCTTGCGAAATTCTTCTGACGTGAATTGAGTGCCATTGTCGAACACAGGTGCCATTATTTGCACAGTAGTATCTGCTGTGATATCCATCAGCTCGACCGTATACGGAAACTTAGAGGAAGCGTCTAGACAGATCAATTATATTTTAGTGAAAAATGGACCTGCGAAATCAATATAGATACGCTCCCATGGATGCTTGGCAGCAAGCCAACATTCCATTTGAAAACCAAATATGTCTCCGGGCCATCTGCTTCATTCTAGTTGAACCTTAATTGTCTTCGTGAAAAAGCTGAATCACTTTTAACTGAGGTGAACAATTTGACTGCAAAAATAAAACAAACTTTCGATTGTAATATGGTTGTAGGATGCTATCCATATTGAAAGGGGCACTTGGTTATCCGCCTCGAATGAAGACCTTCTTCAAAATTGGATCGTCGAGAGTAGCCCTGGCAATCAACGATGAATTTATAGGTAAATCATTTGACGAAAAATTTCTCATCTTTGCCTAATGAATGTCTAGATAATGCGTCTGCATTGGCATACTTTTCGGTTGGGCGATATTTGATGTCGTATTTATAACCTTGGAAAGTGTTAGAACAAACGCTGAAGTCTTTGGAGTGTGCAACTGGCAATTTCTTGATGAAAAATTATCGTCAACGGCTTGTGATCCGTACAAGTAATTCAAATGTTATGACGTATACATATTGGTAAAACTTTGTCACACCATAAATAATGGAAAGAGCTCCTTTTCAACTTGTCCATTAGCTTGCTGACTTGTCGTCAATGTTTTTGATACAAAAACGATAGGATTTCCTTGGATTCACGATTCACCTTGGAAACGGTGCGAAATTACGGCACCAACGCCGAACTTGGATGCATCTGTAGCAAGAATGATTGGTTGATCCTCATTGTAGTGGACTAATCTGGACGCTTTTAGCAACTTCAGAGCTTGAAAAACAGTTTCTTGTCGATTGGTCCAAACAAATTGCACACCTTTGTAGCGAGGCTCATTAAGTGGTGCGGCAATTGAAGCGAAATTTCTAATGAAGTTATTGTAGTAATTTATTTTACCAATGGATTCTTCCACTTGCTTGACATCAGTAGGACGCGGCATGTTCTTCAAAGGCTCCAACCCCCTTTGTGATGGGGTTATACCTTGTTAATTTATTATATGTCTCACGTATTTTATGTTTTATGTCGCGAATGTGCATTTGTCGATATTGCAGCGCAGTCATATCTGTCAAGTCAACTCAACAACTCTTTGAGATTTGGAAGATGCTCTTCATTGCCTGCACCGGTGACTATTACGTTGTCAAGATATACTGCACACTTTGGAATGTCGGCGGTAACTTCTTCCATCAAACGTTGAAAAATTCCAGGCACTGGCGATGCCGCAAGGTAATCGTTGGTATTGAAAAAGCGCAGATGATGTATTAATTACTGTTAACTGGCTAGACTCCTCCAAGAGCTCAAAGGTTGCGTCGCTTAGATCGATTTTAGTGAAGAATTGCTCTCTTTGGAGCTTATTAAAATAATGGTTAATAGTCACTTGTTTCTGAATCTCCTCATCCACATCTTTCTTCAACGCAAATGACACTTTGTAAGGCTTGCAAAATTTTGGGCGAGCATCAAGTTTTAATATAATTTCCGCCTCGAAGGAATTGCATAATCCGAGAGTAAGCGAAAAATGGTTTGGGTAATCCGCAAAAATCTTTGAAGCACAATCGACTAAGTATTACTGAGACGTATTCATTCAGAACATACACTGGCTAGATTACGATTTGTTGATGTCCATAGTTGAAAAAATACCTGCTTACTATTGACACTCAATTCGGTCATAATTTTTTCCAGATTATGCCCGCTCGTGGTTGACACTTGATTGACTTCTTCTGGAGTATCTGATTCCTGATTAAAAACAGAGTTTATTTAATGAAAACCGTTCAGTTTGTTAACTGTTTCATTCCTCGATGATTGATGGTTTTGAGCACGACCTCGTTCACGGCCATAATTCCTTTTTGACCGCTTATTATTGACTGGCATATGCTGGCAATGTTACCTTTCTTTCCACATTTGTCGCAAGTAGTTAGAATATTTATTACCAGCATTACGTGAACGATTATTGCTTCGGCGTCGAGCTCTTGTTTGATCTGAACGTTGTTGATTTTGGCCCTCATTTGGTTTTATGTAATTAACCACATCTGAATCGGAAGTGGTGGCCTGAACTCCATTGATAATTGCACCGGCCCTTTTAGAGCACTCATACGCTTATGCTATTTCGATTACTTCGTCCAGATTAGGGTTAGGTTTTATCAATGCCGCATTGCGCACCGGCTTATGTTGTGTATGCTTCAAAAGCTTGTCCCTAATTTCCCACTGTGTGTAGTTTTCTTCGCATTCGGCTTTTGGACATACACATGCATAATCTCTCGTTGCTCCTGGTAAATTGGCCAATCTTAATACGACTGATCCGGCAACATACGAATTATGCAGAAATCACCGGATCACCGAGGCACGAGCACATGTTTTTTGCCACAAAATGTTCGGTTAATGCTTTTGTTAACTCATGAAATGACTTTTTACAGACCCTTAGGAAACATCCTGCTTCCGGGGAGGTAAGTTTCCCAATTAATTTTATCCTTTTCAAAACTGTGGTGCGGCTCCTGATCCGGTGTTTTTTCTCGTTGAGCATTGTCCTAACCAACATCTTATTCTTCTTTTGAATTACCTCTAATATTTTTTTAAATTGCTTGGCGTCCATCTGGTTAACTGTGAACACGTAGACACTTTAACAAAAATTAACCATCTTCGTCGCCAAATGTTCATGTTTAGATTTACTCAAAGTGAAGAGTAATATAAAAAAGAAAGGGAGTGATGTTACATTTTGTTTCATCTTATGGAGTGTATTCATAACCGCACAAAATATGCACTGTATTGAACGTAACTGCAATTATATTGTGAGATACATTAGTTTACCTTTCCATTTCCAACAATCAAACATACTTCTGTCATCGCGCTCTGCAAACAGCGTACTAATAAATTATTGTTAAAACCACTTTTAGCCATATGTGACCGTAGTAGTGATACAAAAACATCGAAGTGAACTCATGAGCGCTCTCGGTTAGCAGCTGACCTAGAATCATGCTCTAAAGCTATTTTAGAGGACCGAGATACTCTCCTTCCTTCAGCAGATTTTGAGTAATAAGGAAGGTATCTTCTCTTTCTGGAACAGGCAAGACAAAATAAGCAAATAAAAACAAAATGAGTTTTGTTTTAGTATTTTTTTAAATTGTCAAAATTTTATTAACTTAGATAATTGGATAAAGTCCATGAGGTTAAGGAATATAACAAAAATCATGTTATCCAAATCTCTTCTGCTATTATTTTGTACGCATCGATTTGATTGTGGCAAGTTGAATGAATTGAAATGATGCGAAGAATTTTGTACTATCCAAATTTTTATTTGTGAGCCCTTCTAGCCTAACCACTTAGGATAGTTACAAGCAAGCGTGTGTATCTATAGGTCCGAGGTGCGTCACAAATACCAAAGTGGCATTAATATGTGTTCCAGTTATATATTTCAGGGTGTTGTCAGAGATTAGGAGGAAGTGTATTACAGTGAATCTTCTACTTGTGCATGACCACAAATTTTTAGAACCACTTTAGTATATTTTAGGATATAAAATATTTTTTTGAAAATCTTCTACAAAATACTCTGAATTAGTGAATCCAATCCCGATGCCCCCCATTTTGTTTTACAAAATTTCGATAATTACCGGCAATCGCAATAAGTTTCAAATCGCTCACTACTACATTGACCGTATACAATACTATAGCATAAATACAAATAAGACCGTATACAATACGATAGCCTAATTGACCATTCACCCACTATGAAACGCATAAATAACCTTTGACACTTGTGTTTTGTTTTTGTGCAATCTTTGCAAAAAAAAATTCTTAAGAAAACAGGTTTCAAATTTTCGATTTATAAAACCTTTTTGAATTTTGACGTTTGATGTCAGGTGAGATATATTTTCTATATTCTATATCTGATCTGCTCGATTTTTGAACAATCATAATAAATTTAATTCAAATTCGAATACGAATACGATATTGATGAAGACAACATTCAATTTACAGATAACCTTATCTTATCAAATGATACTGAAAATATTATGATATCTAATCACTTATATCCTGTCATCCAGAAAATTCGAAAAATAATAAAAAAAGGTGATCGTCTAACCTAAAAATAACGATAACCTTCAAAAACATACACCAGATGAATTTAAGAAGAAATTTGCACTTATTCTCGACACAAAGATTAGGTGAAATTTTGAGAACCTGTTTACGGAAAACTTTTATTGATTTAAATGCTGACATAAGTTTTTCAGAAAATGAAATTAACTTAATTGAAGGTATAATATCATCACTATTACCCATAAAGTTGGCTGTGGAAGCGTTATGCTCAAGTAATAGCACTTTTTAAGTGCTGACGTCTCTATTTAATGTATGTTGGACGAACGATCTAACCAAAATACACTACAGTGAAGACCTAAAAACCGAACTACTTTTCTGTCTAAAAAAGGGGCGTTCAAACTATTCTGATATCCTTCAACTTTTACATAACTCCGACGATTGGAAAAAAACTAAACAAAATGTAAACGATTACGATTTGTTTAACATAATAAGCAAAGCTAAAGGGTGTCTCAACAAGAGCGGGTGCAGACCTCACGGTTTAACAATAGTTAAACATTTAGCGAAACCGCACTCCCAAGTTCCTGAATTCTCGGCCACAGATTCCTTTACTGTGGCTATATTTTCGAGTGACCGACAAAGACGACGACGGACACGATCTTCTGATCCACCAGCGAAAATGTGGTCCCAAATTTTGTAATTAAACGCCTCAATGCCGATCCATTTGGCGCATTATTGCAACCGACAGCTTGACATAAGTGGCGAACTGATTTCGCAAAACTTTCACCATTTTTGTAATGTGTGTTTACAATAATTAAACGTTATTGGTTTGAATATTTCTTCATATTCTTAAAATTCCGGCGCTTTTGCTGAGACACCCAACAGTATGCAGAAACTGCTTGTTTTATTAATAGAACGGTTAGATTACCAACATGATGTACCGGTAGTAGATTTATCAGGAAGCAATGAATCCGAAGAACATTTAATTATCCCGAGTACTTTATACATGAAGGAACGACCAACTTTAGCAATCAAATATTAAACCGAAATGATGGTGGAGGACAAAAAAACTGTGCCATTAAACACAGCAAACTGGTTTTATTTGAACTAACTACTGAACTAACTAACTAGTTTTTTTTGAAGAAAATAAAAACCGAGAGCGGGCATACCAGTACGTTCTTACAATAACACCAACGTCTGTGGAATCTGAAGAAGTCTTTTCAGCCGCGAGCCAAATATGCACTAAAATACGCTCCCGTCTTAATGACAAAAATTTTGACAATCTGTGTTTTTCGCGGGCTTATTTTGTTAACCAAAGTGAACATTTTGTCCCCAGTACCTTATCCATGAAGGAATAACTAACATTAGCAATAAAACAAAAAAGCGAAATGATGGTGGTAGACAAAGAGAATGTGTCACTAAACGCAGGAAACTTAACGAAAGTTATAAGAAGAGAACTAGTTTTATTTGAAGAAATAATTATTATTTTGTTAACCAAAGTGATATTTGAATACATTATTAATAAATTATAACAGCAAAAAGTAGATGAATTCTTCCTTTTTGTGAGAGAAATCAGTGTGGTGTGATTCTGAAATAAAATTTCACATCTAAAAAAATTATAATGGCAGTTTGTAAATATTTTCTTAGTTACGACATGTATCGGTAATTACTGGAAATTACCGGTAATAGCGACTAAAATTTACCGAAAACCGGTAATGTAAAATCTCGGTAATTTTGGATTCCCTACTCTGAATATATTTCGGTGCTCTTTTAATTAACGGATACTCAAATTCTGCATTAAAAATCGTATTTACTTCAAATGAGCATTTTGAAACGATAGATTATGTGCTTAAATATTTTACAAGATGTGATTTGATTCGATTGATTTAAAATGATAGAACTTGCGTCCGTTCAGGCTTTATCCCTTGACTAAATTCATACCTTTAATGAGCTCTTTATTTCTACAAATCACAATCATCAACTTCAGTACACCTGACATTTCCTTTAACTTACCAAATTAAATTATCTCGTAATTTTTTGGTACTACAAAAATTTGATAAAATTTTACAAGAATTTAAATTGTATATGCCTGCTCGCAATGTCACAAGTCGATATCGAAATACGTCTTGTTCGCAGAAAATTTATATCAATAAGCTACTCAAAGCATTTTCCATAATAAATTAAAAAGCAGAAAATTCACTTTTCTCCAAATACCATCTACGTTATTTTACTTTCTTCCCATAACTTTTCAAGATTCACCATACAATAATATTTATAGCAAAACAACTTTGCTAAATTCTTAAAAATAAATAATCTTAATAGTTTTTCTCTCAACTAATATAAACAACAACAATCACGTTACTATCACTATTATGATAAAGATCATATATGATGAAAATGGATATTGTTGTTGCAAGTTAAGAAAATTGTCTTGGGGAAAATAAATGAAAAAATGTTAATTTCAAATTCGTTTTTTCATTGTTAATGTTATTTAAATATTTTTTAATTTTTATTGTTGTGTTTGTACATAACAACGAGTATGTACCCTCATGAGAAATGTGTATAGAGGTCATCAATTTCCAACATCAAACCAAAACTATAATACATATAAAAGAAAATTGTTAAATAAAACTAAAAAGAAAAAGGAAACTATAAAGTACTGTACATAGAGGTATGCATGAGAGAAAGGTCATGGTTATTTATTATATTGGGACGTTTTTTTTTTCTAAATTACTAAAAGTGGGAAATCTATCATATCGTGATACTTACATATCGGTTTCCTTCTCTTCTTCAAATCATTTATAATTACATAGACGTACATAGCCAGAACTAAACCATCTTCGTTACATACACGAATTTATACATTAAAATAGCAAGTGCCAAATGAAATATGAAACGATCTTCGTAAGTGTTCGTATTATAACCGCTCTAGCTTATGAATGGTTAAACTTTATATAAAAAGCGAAAACCCGGTTTTCTTTTAAACAACAATTGTACTGTAATTGAATTTAATATTTTTTTTTTATTTTTATTTTGTTTACTTTACCTCTTCCACTTGAATTCCGCACTGAAGTTTATTTTTTATTGTTTAGTCGTTGAATCAAAAACAATATTTAACTATTTTGATTAGCTTTACGTTTGTGTTTTAGTTTCGATATAAATTTGATGTAATTTACCTAACCAGCCTCAGTGAATTTTAAGCTTTGGTTCAGTGCTCTTCACTATTAAAATAAAAATAAAAAATATATTTCTTTTATATAAATTGTAATAATTATTATTTGATAAAATGATTGTGATAAAATACTTAAGTGTGCTCGTGCTTATAGTGTTCGGTTGCGTACAAAGTGGATACGGTATCGATGAGAACGCGGGCACACGGGCTTTAATCCGAGTGTACGACGATTGCCATAAAAGTGAAGGCGGGATTATACAGTGCCTTAAGAAAAAAGCGGTCACATTTTTGGACCGTGTTAATCGTATCGATGTTATAAATGTGGCCGATGGATTTAAGGTGTTAAAAAATAATGATGATACGGCACCAAGTGATGATACGGCACGGATTTTAAATGAAACGGAATTGGAAGACACGTTACCGCGGGGATTAGAGGCGCGAGATGAAGTACTTACCGATTTATTGTTGGAGCGTGTTTCTCGATTCTTCAGTAGTCGAACGATACAATTTACACTCCCAAAAGTGACACCGAATGAGATTAGTCGATCGTTCGAGGAAGGTAATGGATACAAATATTATACATATATATATTACGGTGTTTAATGTTTTTTTTTTGTTTAAATTTTATTTAATTGATCAGCTCGAGGAAAACAGAAGAAAATGATGAGCATGATGATGATGGGATTCGCAATGAAAATGGCCGCTATGGTGCCAATTGCCATTGCTGGCTTATATCTTCTAGCTGGAAAAGCATTAATTGTTTCGAAAATTGCATTCCTGCTGGCCGCTATAATTGGTCTTAAAAAATTGTTGTCCGGTAAACAGAGCGGTGGTGGAGGAGGAGGTGGAGGCTGGTCATCGGGTGGTGGATCACAAGGATGGTCACAAGGTGGCGGTGGCAGTGGCGGACATGGAGGTGGTGGTTGGGATCGACGATCCATAGACGCGCATAATATTGTGTACAATGCACACAAACAATAATTAAATTTTATTTTATAGAAGATATCTCGTTTATTACTTAAGACTTAAATTTTTTTTGGTTTTCTATTCTATTCTACATTTCTATATAGCCTAATTCAAATTAATTTTCTAGAACAATAATTCTATTACAACAGTTGACACATTTCTTCTTCGTGTCTCGTCTTCCTACTTTTATATAATTTTACAAATTTAAAACTAAAATTATTTTTTTCTCACACATAACGATTTTCCCATCGCGTTTTAACATTTTATTTCTAATTTTCATTACCTTCGTCTTCTCATCTATTCTAACTTCCTATTCTTAATTTAATCATCTATACGTCTATTAGCATCTCATAGTGCAGATTTTAATTTTCCGATTTAATTTTCCTGATTTAATTTTTATTGTTATTACATTTTTAAAAAAATTATGAAATATTTATTTATTTATGTTGAAATTTTAAACTAAATTATGTATTTAAATAAAATCAAATAATTCATATTTGTGTTGAATGATAAATGAGTTAATAATTAAAAATATATTTGTTATAAAATAAAATCATTTAATTTTTTATTATATAAATTTGTGGTTTTTTTATGGTCTTTGATAGATTCATCCGTTGTCAAATTGTGGTAAATTGTTTATTTGTGAAAATGTAATTAAATAAATTTTATACAATATTGAGATTTTAAGAATGATTTTATTAATGGTCTCTTCACATGCATTTGTGCTGGACAAAATCATAACAATGCGGTCGCAACAACCTGACTATAGAATTATGGCCTTATCTGATAGTTAATATGGACACATAAACTTTTAGCTATAAACATTTGGCACAGCAGTATCTTGCAACGAATAGTCTAGCCCAACATTGTATCATTAAAAAATATCAAAAAGGTTCGTTCTTACTCATTTAAATAATCCAAAGGATTGAAGAGAAACGTAAACTGATCTTCAAGTCTACCCACAGCGGACCGTTGCCTATTAAGTCAGGATCTCCAGTCTGGAACTATATAATCTAAGTAAATAAGTTAACATCCTCAAGATTTAGGACAACTGCTCTCAATCTGCCCCTCTAATCGATCTAGTAGTTCTGCACCTCACGTCAAAGAATGGAAATAAATCAACATAGTTGGAGATTTTAAAGATATATTAGGGTCCTGTTCTTGTCCAGACCGAATTGATCTTCAAAAATGTGAGGTGAAATAGAATCAACAGTTTTTCAGTCCTCGCTCTACTGACTCACAGAGTAGCTGCTCGCATAGTTTCACCAAGTAATCTAGGTTCAAGCTGTTAATTATAACAAATATATTTTTAATTATTAATTTTAACCAAATGAACTCATTTATCATTCAACACAAATATGAGTCATTTGATTTTATAATTAAATAATTATAATTAAAAATTTATTTGTCAAGTTGTTAATTTTTATTATATAAATTTGTGGTTTTTAGTAATTGCGAATTTTAACTTCGTGTTAACTTTATGGGCTTTGAAAAATTCAGCCGTTGTCAATTTGTGGTAAATTTCTTATTTGTGTAAATTTAACTAAATAAGTTGTATGCAATATTGAGAAGTGAATGCACTTTGGACTACGCTGTCAACCACAGATCAGTAGAATGAGCGAATAATGGTCTCCTCAAATGCATTTGTACTGGACAACATCATAATAATGTGGTCGCGACAAACTGAATATAGAATTATGGCCATATCTGTTATTTAGACACATAAACTTTTAGCTATACAATGTGGCAGAGTACCAAATGCTACTGACTTCACTCTGCAGTCATTTGTGTAGTTGTCATTTTCGTGTGTCAATTTTTTGACAGATTGAGGTTTGGTTAGTTGTTTACATGTGGTCAACAAATAATTGTTCTAAATTAATATCTTCATAAAAAAATCGTAATGGAATTCGAACGTAATAGTGTAATTGCACTGTATTTGGGTGAAAATTCACAAACAGCAATAGTTCGTCAGCTCCAGCATTTGAATGTGAATAAAATGTTTGTGTATCGAACCATAACTCGATACATCGAAACTGTTAGCATCGCTAAACGTAACAGAGGCGGTCCTAGAAAGACAGCAACATCAAAAGAAATGGTACGAAATGTGAAGAAACGAATCCAACGAAATCCTCGTCAAAGTGCCAATCAATTAGCCGCACGTCTACATGTTTCACGATACAGCATTCAACCCATATTGAAAAATGAACTACACTTGAAGCCCTACAAGATACCTAAAGTTCCAGATCTTACGGAGGCACAAAAAAAAGTTAGGCTTGAAAGAACATTGAAGGCCTTGGCCGAACGTGATGAGATTCCAAAAATTGTCTTTTCTGATGAGAAAATTTTCACCGTTCAACAGTATGTGAATAAACAAAATGATCGTGTTTGGTTAGAGCACAAGTCCAGCGATAATTTGGACGCAAGAGTTGCCATGCGCAAGAAATCACCAGCTTATGTTATGGTTTCGGCTGCAGTGACTGCAGAAGGACGCACTCCTCTGGTTTTCATCGAACATGGAGTCAAGGTAAACCAAGAGGTGTACCGCCAAAAGACCCTAAACGATGCTTTGCTACCTTGGGCACGTAAACACTTTGGTACGAACCGTTGGTCATTCCAACAGGACTCGGCACCGTCACACGAATCTCGAGCGATTTTTTTACAAAATTGCGTACCGTGGCTGATTTCGTCGAAAGAATGGCCACCACATTCACCAGACTTGAATCCCATGGATTTCTCCATATGGTCCATTTTGGAGAGTAAGGTGTCCACTAAAAAATACGAAAGTGTTGATGCATTGAAGTCAGCTCTTGTTCGAGAATGAAGTAAAATTCCGCAAGCTCACGTTCGGTCAGCATGCAATGCTTTCTATGGAAGACTGAATCAAATAATCAGAGCCGAAGGAGGTCATATCGAGTAGTAACATGTTTTTCATAAAATGTAATATGTTTTCAACATATTTACGAAATTTCAATAAAAAATAACCAAAATTAAAAAAATTACAGCGTTTTCATTTGGTAACACTTGATCTCAGCCACTCTGTATATACATTTAGCACAGCAGTATCTTGAAACGAATAGTCTAGTTCGACATTGTATCATTAACAAATAGGTTCGTTTTTACTCATTTAAATAAACCAAAGGTTTAAGGACCTCCATTCATTTCTCTTTATAGTTGACACTGAAGGAGGACAGGGTGCAAATCAAATAAATTACATTTTCCTATTGCCTTGTCTTTGCACATGAGACGAAATTAACCCATCTGACGTACATTTGACGAGATGAGATCATATTCAATTAAATTATTTTTAATAATGAAATACTGGAACTTTCAGAATTACTATCCATCTACGAATCATGTATGAATAAGATGTTAACATCAAGGTTTGGAACAGCTGCTATCAATCTGCCCCTCCGATTAATCAATAAGTTCTAAACCTCACTTCAAAGAATGGAAAAAAATCAACATAGCCAGATATTTTAGTAATATCTCTGATTTTAAAGATGGATTACGGTTCAGTTTTTGTCCAAACCGAATTGATATTTAAAAATGTGAAGTGAAATAGAATCCACAGTGCTTCAGTTTCGCTCTACTGACTCACAGAGTAGCTGCTCGCACACTTTCACCAAGTAATCTAGGTTCAAACTGCTAAGGTGAAGCTAATTTAACCTTTAAAGAACCGAGCTAATTATAGAACTCAAAAGACCGAGTGGGGTCACAATGTTCCCCCTAGTTAAAAAGTAGATTTAGATGTCTCCAATTTTTATTTTTGAGTAGTTTATTATTAAAAAAGAGTTATTTTATATTTTTCAACAACACTTATTAATTAATTTAAAAAAAAAATACATTCTTGCTAATTTCAATATTATTTGTAATTATGGTTTTTTACCATAAATTATTTCACATTTCAAAAATTATATTACAAATGATATTTCAAACTTTAATTTTAAAACAAAATAATAAATTAAAATAAAACTAAACAACATAAAACAAAAAATATAATTCAAATGTCATCACAATGAAGTACTCGTACACTCTTCATATCATAAATTTATTGATTTATACAATTCGGTTTTTTTAATTCTATGTCAGTTACAAACAAATCTTGCGCACTTACTTCTCTTTATTTTTGATTTTTTGTCTTTATTCCTGTGACATAAATAGCAACGACCACGTTTTTTCCCCTCCGCAGATGAGGGACATCACTCCACTCCTTTTGGAGGCTAAACACTGGAAGCCGACAAAGCACGCTGTAATTTCGGATTTATTTTAGCCATTTGTAATCGTTGTATCATATTGTTTTTAACCAATTGTTGTCCAAGGGATAATAGAAACTGTTTTTTTCTTGATGGGTTTGAAAGTTGCCATTGTGGATTTTTGGCATGAAGATAATAAGTGCGGTCAGTGCAGCTATATCTAATATATTCATAAATATTATGTTGGCCAGCGAGCAGTTCGTCTACCACTTGCATATTCTCTAATTAGTTTATCGCTACTATCTACCCCTCTTGAGATTGAGGCATGTTGCGAAGACAAAAGATGTAATCCGTTTTATTTTTTCTTAATGTTCCAAGGAATCTCAAATTCTTGCTGAGAAGAAACTCTGCTAAATCAAAACTCATGAAAAAATTATCGGTGGTTATGCTTGTGCCTGATCCTAACAGAGGTTCAGCTAATTCCTTTACAACCAATGCACCTTGTTTTTTTTCTGCGATCCCACCCTGAGCCTTTCCCGTATAAACCTGCATATTATATAAATATGAAGTTTTGACATCAGATGCTGCCCAAATTTTAATACCATATTTGCCAGGTTTTGATTTTATGTATTACCGGAATGGGCATTTTCCACGAAATGTTACTAATTGTTCATCGATCGTTACTTCGCCAAATATGTAAATGAGTTTTGACAATTATCTACAAACGTATCCCAGGTTTATCTTATGGCAGCAAGCTGGTCCATCTGTCGGCTCGCACTTCTGGTAGTTTTGTCGTCAAATCGAAGGTATCGGGATATTGCAACAAATCTGTTACGAGATATGGCTGCATTGAAAATATTTCTAGGAATAGATGTATCAGTCGTTCACATTTCTTTAAAATTTTCTTTTTTACAGTGTAGAGCTCCATAGCTGATAGAAGTACTCCAACAAAATGCATCAAGCTCAGTTATAGTTACTGCATTCCATTTTCTTCGTTTGTCAGGGAACGTTTCATTGTACCTCTTAAAAACTCGTTGTGTTTCCTCGTTAGTATGACTAGCTATTTTTTCCTTCATTATTGGTGTTATCAGTTTATTGAATATATCAATAACTTCAGTTGCTG
Source organism: Nephrotoma guestfalica (assembly GCA_963691935.1). Lineage (NCBI taxonomy): Eukaryota > Metazoa > Arthropoda > Insecta > Diptera > Tipulidae > Nephrotoma > Nephrotoma guestfalica. Next base: position 201,452,291 of record OY829913.1, on the reverse strand, counting down.
AACTCATATAGCTGGTTACACCCGGCGTCAGGTTCAGAATATTTTTTTAAACGTCGCGCCTGTGGAAACGGGTTACTGGACCAAACTCGACCTGACTTTGCCATTGCCACATACTGATCCGAATTTTCAGAATTAATCACATCATAGGCGTCATCAATGGTAGTGGGTAAAGCATAATCAGGTTGCTCTTCTACTATTTAAATTTCGTCGTCTATTTCTGAGTCTTCTGCATCAGGTATAAACTCCGGGTCATTATCACTGTCAACACCCTTCCGAATTACATTGCCCGTAAATTTCGCCTTCTCTATCAGACAAGGAATGAAAATACTCAACCGCATCTTCAATACTCAAATACTCACTTCGACATGCCATATTTACTATAAGCAAAAACAAAATTCAAAAAAAAACTTTAATTTTATTATGGTGTACCCCAAATATTTCCCCCAAACGAATAAATTACCTTTTAATCATAAAATATACGGTTAAAACATACTATTTGTACCACACTCCACGAATTCTACTATGTGAATGAACTACACGAAACGAGAACATAATAAAAAAATATTTGCGATATAATTAGGGAAAAAACCTTTTTTGGGGGACCCAAATTACTCCGCTCGGTGTTTTATAGGTTAATTAAGCCCGTTCATTCTACAACATTAGATCAAATCAGAATTGTGTGGATTTATGCTCAACACACAGCTGTTGGATCAGAGTGAAGTTTATGCCAACATAACAAAATATACACTGTGGCCTATAAGTACTTAGAATTTAAAAAAAAATTCAACATAAGAAATTTATACAACAGAACACACTACGAATCGCGCAGGGGTGATCAGCAGAAGCAAATCTTATTTACCCACATGCTCGGAAATTAAACATTTGAAATAATTTAACTCGGCCCCTACGGATCGCACAGAGATAATCGAGTGGTTCTAAAGCAGCATTTGACGTAAGAAGCAAATCGTATTTATTCACATGTTTGGAAATGTCTGAGATTTTTGTTATTCGAGAGAGAACATCATTGAGTATAATCCGAAAATTCTTAAACATTTGAAATAATTTATCTCGTCTCCAAGGAATCACACAGAGATGATCGAAGTGGCTCTAAAGCAGCATTTGACGTAAGAAGCAAATTTTATTTATTGACATGCTCGGAAATTTCTAAAAATTTAGATATTCGAGTGAGAACATTATTGAGTGTAAACCGAATCAGTGTGCTTTCCGGGTGGGCCGAAATAAACTATTTCAAATGTTTAAGAATTTTCGGATTTTACTCAATGATGTTCTCTGTCAAATAAATAAAATCTCAGAAATTTCCGAGCATGTGGCATAAAAATTGTTTCTAACATCAAGTATTAGTTCAGAACCACTATGATTATGTCCGTGCGATGCGTAGGGGCTGAGTTAATTTATTCCAAATGTTTAAGAATTTTCGGATTACACTCAATAATGTTCTCTCTCGAATAACTAAAATCTAAATGATTTCCGAGGATGTGGATAAATGAGATCTTTTTCTTACATCAAGTACTACTGCAAAACCACTTCGATCACCTCTGTCCGATTCGTAGGGTGTTCTGTTGTATAAATTTCTTCTAACAAAATTCACTCAAAACTTTTCACAAAAATAAATATTTTCTATTTATTGTGCAGAACTGTTTGTGTTTATTAAAAATTTTCACATATTATTTTAAAAGTACAATTTCTGAGTGTTTTTTTAATTCTAAGTAGTTAAAGGGCACAGTGTATATTTTGTTGTTTTGGCATACACTTTACTCCGATAGCTGTTGGCCAAATAATGAACATACAATGCGCGTCTTACGTGTTTTCTCTCACGGTACTATAAGAGTTAATAACATCATGTTAAGGATCATGCGATAATGAAGAGAGATATAGGAACCCACCATTCGTTTTTTTTCTACTCATAAACATGTAAATGAAAAATTTGTTTAAATTAGCTATCACGATCATGCTTCCTAGTAATGATCCTCTGTATGATGTTTCTAAAAACACTGGTTCACATTTATATTTGAAAGGTGATAGTTCGAGCGTAGGCAGCAACATCCTCGTTCAAATGCTCTACGTCACATCAATAGCCTTTTTAGATTGCACACTTGATACTTCTATAACCCATTTGTGAACGTGCATGCTCAACGATGGTAATATCCGAACAGCCTAACGACCACCTAAAAATTGTTTGATCAAAATTCTCCAACACGATGTAAATATCAAACCTCAACGGGATACGCACCACAGTGCTATAGCTTTCTAATAACCTGTATTCTTGTGGTAGCTCTCACTTACTACTCACGTAAACGAATCCAAAAATGCACGTGAAAATTAAACAACGGAGTTAGAACCAATCAAATTGACTACATTCTCGTGCAATAGGCACAATTTCCTAGCACCAAAGATATTAGGAATAATCACAGAGCAAACATAGATTCTGATCACGCTCTGATAGTTGCAAAATATGATGTAAGTTTATCCACCAAGATAGTCAGGTTAAATTCGAAACTAGCATATCAGGAAACCTGGACAGTCAATCACTTCCCTATTCTGTGGAAGAGCAGTGGAACATTATAAAATTGACAATAACAAATGCCTCAATATTAAATGTAGGTAAAAATAAATCTAAACCAAGAAGAGATGAGAATTGTATAGCTAGAATTCACGATCGAGCATGAAAACGGAACTTCTCTTAGTCAACAGAGCAGACACACAACGACTACGGCAAACTACCCAGTCTTGAGCCATGCGCTAGTGATGAGCCCCATGAAACATATTTGTACAAAGGAGTTGTGGAGGAGTTGGAGTTGTGACATCTTGTTGAAAAGATCGATCGCGTGATAACTGTGAAAAAGTGAATTTTGTTAAGTAAATCTACAAGGAAAGCTGACCGTTATAACCTGAAGGTAGGTTAATTTATTTTATTTGAACTATTACAACTTATAATTTGTAGTAATGATTAATATTTCAGTAATATAAATCTCAGCCCCTCAGGGCTCATTACTGGGTTTACGATAACGGAAAGAATCTATTTTGAGCTGGGAGTTCATAATTGGTTCGTGAAAAACGCTTGTTCTAGTTATGAGCCAATGTACTTTTCGCGCTGCCAATTTCGATGACAGTCCCCATAGCTCGTTAATAGTTATTTTTATTATAATTTAGATGATACATTTGGTTTAGGATCAGTTTGACTAATCGTAACAATGCATTCCAAAAGGAATTATAATGTAGAACTTCGAAATGGCACTTGAAAATATAAGAAGTGGGACTTCAATTCATGTGGGTGCTAGGATATTCATCATTCCGAGAGCTCCAACACAAGATATATAATCGTTCGACAAAAAGCATGATGGGGCCTGCGCCAGAATTAACGAAGTTGGGGGAAAGTGACATTGTCAATTGGATTTTTGAAAATCATTCAAGAGGTTTCCCAAGAAGAAAACTCGAAGTACGTGGCATAGTGAAATAATTGTTAAATACCAATCCCAGAAAGAACATGTTTGTTGATAATTTACACGGTAACAAATGGTTATACCATTTAAGTAACTAATTCTAGTGCATGCGTTTCAGAAAAAGATATTAGAGGCTTGTTTCAACAAATTGAATATTATTTTGTTTCAAAAAATTGAAATGACGTGGTTAAAGATCCATCCAGAATTTTTAATGGTGACGAGCCTGAATTTCTGCTTTGTCCAAAAAGATGAATAGTCTTGGCACCTAAGGGAGCAAAGAACGTCTACAAGACAGATAAAGGTCGGCGCAAAGAAAGTATTACTATCCTGTTTAGTTTCTCTGCTGATGTCATTGTGATTCTTCCTCCGATGATATAGTGTTTCTCTATAAAAGAATACCGAATTATGTAATTGATTCATTTCCGGAGGGCATAGTTTACACAAAAACGGTTTTTGGGTGGATGACTTTGGACGCGTTTTTATTTTACATTAAGGAAGTTTTTTATCCTGCGCTTGTAGCTAAAAGTATAACCGATGATCATAAGATACATCTAACTTAAGCACCCTAACTCAACACGGATTCTTTAACCTGCGGATGTGGCAATATTTAGACCTTTGAAACTAGGCTGGATAAAGGAATTTCAAGTGTGGAGAAGCACCAACTTGGACGAACAATTCTCCAAAAAACATTTCGTACCGATGTTGAAAAATGTTTTTTTCGCACTTGTGGAATTTCTCCCTTCAACGCTAATTCTATTGATTATTCTAAGTGCCTTGCAAACGCAACACGAATTTCAACGAAACCTGAAAGAACCGAAATTGATGTAGTTGATGGAAATACGAGCAACATTAAGTTGGATTTGAAAAAATTAAATAACTAGACGAAATTGACCAGAGCAATAATTATTATTCTGGGTGCCTTAATTATCTAAATTTTGATTTAGGATGGATTTAGCTGAATTAGCAATTGGACACGAAATTATAATTTTCGAGACTGACGAAGTTGAAATTTTTATGCCTGAAGTAGGAGAACTGTTTACATATTGGATATTCCAAATGAACTAATTCTGTTTTTCTTTAGATAAACCACACTGAGACGCAAGTATTTGACCAGGATGATATTCCGATAGTTTCAATCGAAAACAGAAACGATACCAGTGAAAATAATCAAATTCAAAGCTTTTTAAAAGTTATTAAGACGCCAGTGCGAAAAGGAATCAGAAATATTCAACGTCAAAGTCAAACAACAATCCCGTTCCAGAATGCCATCAAAACTAAAATTGATGGGAAAATTGCGATCGAACAAGCAAACTAAACCGAAAAAATGTAAGGCTAGGAAAAAAATGATAAATCAACAATCCAAGGAAAACAATCGTAATTAAAAGTTAACCATACCGAAGAAGCGGCTAGTTGCCAAACCAAATCCAAAAATTATCAGTGATAAAATTCCAATTAAAAAACGCGAATTAATCCCAAGATTTAAGGTAGGTTTATTAAATGTGCTAAGCATTGGGCAAATTCATCGCGAATAGGCCTAATTAAATCAATTAGGTAGATGCCTACTTACTAAAACTAAATTTTTTCAAAAGGTTTTTATCAAATTTAAATTAAAACTGATTTTTGTTTTAGATATTATCATTGATAAGACGTTGGGAAAGTCACCAAAAGAGTGTTCCAATATATTGAAAGAACCTCACGTGCGTAACTTTATCACAGATTTTCGAGGTCCTGATGAAAACTTTCAAAATCCTGTTTAAGAACAAATAACCACTGGGCTTTGTTATGCATGTGCTGCGAATATTTCGGTAACCGAAAACGGGACTGCTTGTTCTGTATGCTTCAAGGCGTACCACGTGAAGTGTGCCTCAACGTTCTGCACTGATTTTAATTATTTTAAATGTAACAAATGTCATTTTAGCTCCTAAGTTCTAAGGATGTATTTAGTAATCGGTTCCTTATGGTTCATATGAGATCCAACTTTTTTATGTGCAATTTATTTTTTAATTATATTTTAAGTGACAATTATATTGTTTTCGTTTTAGTTTAATGAAACAAAGTAATAAGTATTTTATAAATTAAACCAATTACTGTGTTGAATTATGTTAAATTAGAGAGGGCTCATCAGTGAATTAAATGTGGCTCAGTACTGGATAAAATAGGGCTCACAACTAGAAGATTGATTTCATTTTGTTAAATTCAGTTTAATGAAATATTTTTCAAATTATATAAATAACTAATTATGTCATTTTACTAACAATTCTTCAATTCATAGCTTGCTTTAAACAGATTTAAAAAAAATTAAGATATTAAAGTTTACAATCCAATAAAAGTAAAAGCTTTTGTTAAGAAGGCTCAAGACTGGGTAGTTTATCCTACACTCCAACCAACTATGACGAAGAACGGAGAAACTGATTCAACTGAAAAGGCAAATACCGTTCAATGAGATAAATCGCAACAAATTTGGAGAGTTTCAAATGGACGCAAACACCATCCTAACACTGTAGACAAATTATTTTTCGTTACTTTTAAACAGAAAAACGCTATCATTCAGCGAGCAAACAACATTATTGTACTAATCTTTTATTAATGTAGAAAGACACTACTGCCCGCTGCATCTTAAGATAAAGTGCGAGGCGTAATATCAAAGATGGTAAAATTATAAAACACTCGGTGAGGATGGCATCAGCATCGAATTGTTCAAAAACGGCGGTGATTACCTCTTTTATCGTAAATTTGAACTTATTTCAACAATTTGTTTGCAACGAAAATCTCAGACGAATTGAAAATAACCCTGAAAATAGCTCTAATTCGTCCGTCACATATTAGGGCAGACCAGCGAATTGTAGCAAAAACCGCGGAGTGCTTTGGTTAACACACGCTATAAGATCTAGGGCACCGTAGTTGCTGGCGCGTTATCAATTTACAGCGAGCGAATTTGGGTGATTACGAGTGCTGATTTTACAAATTCAAGTCGATCAGCAATTAACTTTTTGCTCTGAGTACTGTGTAAGAAAAGTGATGAAAATAAAGTTCCTTGTAATAAAGTTCCTTGTATTAATGGTTGGCTCTAAGGGCAAAGTGACAGTCGAAGGCAGGCTCTCGGAGGTTCTCAAAATAACAACAGGAGTGCGGCAATTAGATCCAATATTTCAAATTGTATTCAACCGTTCATTGAAATATGCCATTCAGTCAAGCCAAATTTTATCTTACTTCGATGATATTTCCAAGGGGGGTCGTACCATCATGTTTTTCAAAGAACTCCCGTTGTAAAAATAACCGAACAATTCGGCCTCGATATATTCCATAAATTGGGAAATTTCAGTAATTTTTGTCCGAACTCGGTCCAGTTTTTTGAAAAGTATATCATTTACGAGCGAAACGGCTTTAAACATAAAGATTCTAAACACATTGCTACTAAAAAATTATTACGTACTATATAACCATAGTTAGGGCATTTTGGAGCTCAATCAGGGGCGAGCGAGTCGATTACGTCGATATTAATTACGATGGAACAAGCTAATTACGATGGAACAAGCTAATTACGATGGAACGAATACAAGTTTCTGTAAAAGTCAATTATTGTGGTGTGACTACTTGCTCATCCCTCAATCATCAAATGAGCTCGATATTTGGAAAACATATATTGCAGTTGGAATCGACCTAATTTGGTTAATTTTTTTGAACATTCATAAATCGTATCTTTTCTCTTTTTTCCTTCTAATTTTCAATTAAAATAATCCGTAGGAGAAAAAGTTCGTGGCCTTGGTGTTAGATGGCTTTACATTCATATATCTCAGTAACCATTGATCGTTTCGAGCAATTCTTGTGTGTTTGAAAGGTGACATTTTAACTTGTACTTTGACATACAGAACAGTGAAGTGAATAAAAGGTTACAACATTTTAAACATGGAGATAAATAATGAAGAAATTTGAAATATTTTACAATTTTATTACGACAAAGTTAAAAACACTTATGAATAAGGTGCTTTATCAAAATCAGCAGCAAAGAAATGGTATTCAAGCGCTTTCGTTCTGGAAATATGGATGTCAAGTCGATGCAATCATGCAAAAAGTTGAAGAGGACCGACATATAAGCCGCCATGCATTTGGTAAAGAACTAAATATTGATCACAAAACAGTTTTATATCATTTGAAAATGGCAGCTCAAGTGTAATGTCTTTCCTTTAAAGTGGATCTTGTCATATTAGATGAACCAAACTCAAAAATTGTTTAAATAACATTTTATCCAGAGATATAAATGTTTTGTCTAGCGTCCAACAAGGTAGCAATCTTTGATCTGTCTTATTTATTGCATTCATAGTTGTTGTAAACGGTGCTTCAAACATTGTAAGTTTTTGATTTATGTTGATGATGTTACGACTAAAACCATTTGCAGGATTCGAAATGATCGCAATTTGTTTAATCTACATGAATAAGCTTTGTCGCAACGTTTTTAAATATAAAGTTATGAACACTTCTGGAAGACGTAATCATCCTAATAATAGCTTATTTTTAAATGGAGTTAGTAAGATGTCTTATTGTCTCGATATTTTTCGTTTGAAGACCATATTGACAGATGTTTCAGCAAGACTAATTCAGTAATAGGAGTTTTAATTCATTTCTCAATAGATTTTCTTGATCCGTGTACTCTAAAAGTCCTCTTCGTTTCATTTGTTCATTCGCGCTTGGAATATTCCTCAACTTTCTGGGGTCCGTTAAGACGACTCTCTCGACAGATAAACGTTAATAAATATTGAACCATTGTCAATAAGTGCTCCTTTGCTGTCACTCAAATACCGAGGCTTCATGATCAATCTGCACTGTTATGGGTTGAGTTTTGGTATGTCGGACCAGATTTTTATTTCAAGTCATGTACTCGTATTTAATAATGTTTTTGCCGTCTTTAAATTTGTCTAGAGACCAATTTAAAAGGGTTATAAAAATTTTATTTTACAAACTTTAATTATATAAGATTGAATTGATTTTTTAACACAAGATGTACAAAAATACCGTTGGCTAAATAAGCAAATAAATAAAACCACCAGTTTCACCAGCCGGCAATTCAAATCAAAATATTAATTAACAATTTTTGCTGTAAAATTTAGCAGACTTTTCGACTAAGATCTGCAAATGTTCGACATTTTCTTATTCACCTAATCTTCCAATTTTCTTGGTATGCTAATATACTTGACACCTTCTTTTCACAGGCAACTAAATATTAAAATTTGTTTCTGCCCTTTGAAATTATTGCACTCCTCCTGACGAGGTTCAATATCTATAACGATTCGAAAGTAGGTGCATTGAATAAGTGTTTAAGTTGAATTTGCAGAATAATATTATGATCCAATTAGCCTAAATCGATTGCACGGTTCTATCTACCTTCTCGACCGGCACTAAGGTTAACTGATGCTTTTAATATTGGGACCAACACACATACGGTAGGTATGTAATCACGTATTTATTGAATTTGGCTCAAAAGTTATTTCTCGTATATCACTCGATAATTTTTAGCACACACCGTAGAATCGTAATTAATTATGGAACCCAGAAAATCGGAACAAATTCAAAGAATTGTTCGGCATTTAGCGCTGCGTTAAAGGAATTATAAATTTCAATTCTAGACGGAATCGAGCTCATCAAGATACATTTTAACGATACCAAATAAAATGTGGTTACATATCGGCTTCATCGATAGTCATAACATCCTACAAGGCTAAATTCGCGGCTATGAAAGAAATTCTTTGTGAAATGTCGTCTGTCGTGCACACTTGAAAATTATCCAGATTTATGCTGCACTACCCAAGCTTGTCATCCATCCAGCAGCCACAACCGGTGTGAAGTTTTCAATATTTATGAAAAGTGTAGCTACACAAATTAACAAAAAACAAAAATGTAGAAACACAATTTATCAAAAAGTGTAGAACTACATAAAAAAATAGTGGCAAGGTTGAATTTGTTATAATTTTCACTAAATATAATCTAATCTAATCTGCGGCATATCACTACGACCTTCGGGGAATTTTTTTATTTAGTGTAAATGGAAATAATAATATAAAAAGTGTAAACCGGGTCTTGTAGGTATTTAAGGGCCACTAACACTTAATTCTAGAAATGACACCACAAGTCGCAGGTCGCAGTGATTTGTCGCATATTACTAAAGGTTGTAGGGAGTGTCCCCGAAATTCCACTATACTCAGGTTTGTGGTATCATCTCTTGAATTTAGTGTTAGTGGCCTTTAAACATGCATAAGACCAGGATTACACTTTTTATATTATTATTTTCATTTACACTAAATAAAAAAAATTCCCCGAAGTTCGCAGTGATATGCCGCAGATTAGATTAGATTATATTTAGTGAAAATTATAACAAATTCAACCCTGCCACAATTTTATTATGTAGTTCTACACTTTTTGTCAAATTTCGTATCTACATTTTTGTTTTTTGTTAATTTGTGTAGCTCCACTTTTGATAAATGTTGAAAACTTCACATCGGTGCGGCCACACGAATGGATTGTGTGTACAATCGAATATTTTTGCCCGTTGGATTTACAAGCTTCATAAAAATATTGGGGTATTAGAGTGATTTTATAGAAATTAAATTTGTACTGTGCGATGGCTGTTATCAATCCTTCCATAAGTTTGTCCTTTAACATTTTATTGCGTGGTGATGAGTAGTTAATTTTGAAAGCTCTGTATTTGGTTTACAAAATTATCTTTGTATTTAGTTCTATTTTTTAATAAAGCTTTATAACTTTTCTCGAATACTTTTAAAATTGTACTAATACAGCTGTAAATGCAAGAAATAACCACTTTTATCATATCATATATAGGAGTTCGCCATTGTCATACATAAAAACGTTGGTTTAAATTTCATTTATGTTAGGTAAAAGAAACAATCAGTTTTGACATTTTCTACATTCTCTACATGAGAGATTTATAATTATATACGTAGATTCTCTAGACAAGTAGAATATTAATTACCTACGTGGTGTAGACAATACGGAACAACCCTGACTGCCAGTCGGTAATACCAATATGATCTATTAATATGGACGTGATATCATAACTAGGTGGCAGAATTTAGGCAAAGATACAATTTTCCTGTATTATTATAACATTTATTAAATTATGATATTAAAATAATTTTATTGTCGACATTCTTTACACATGACTAATATAAGGCGACAAGCGCAGTAATGTGAAAGGCGTATAATTTTAACTCTAAATGCTAGTGAAGATGTTTTGGTTAGAATGTTTTAGAATTCATTTAATTTTAATAAAACAATATTTGCACGTCGCTGACTGATTACCTTGGGAAATCGCATAAATAACAAATGAACTTTTTCACCTGACATACAAGTAAACAGACAACCTTACATCTTCTTGCTTTCAAATTCGTATTTATCAAAATAGTTTTTAGTTAGCTCTACAGGCTAACCTCCTCTAACAAAATAACTATTTTCATCTTCATGAAACCTAATAAATCTATTTGAAAATTAAAAAGATAATAATAATAATTTATTTGTGTATAAATGTTTTTCTAACTTTCTATAAAAGCATTGTGGCAGCATCAAGTGATTGATGATATCGATATTTGGTTGCAATTTTACAAGAATTTTCTATTTCCCATACAAATTTCTATTTCATTTCGACTAGAAAATTTCTTTTATTCCATTCGTTTATTTTCAATAATAATTTATATTGTTTAAAATGTCATTACGGTAAACAATTAGAATTAAATTAGATTAAAGACACGGTTCATTCGCTACTAGAGTAATTATAAACTTGAAGTTATTTAAATGATATAGCATAGAGGATAATTGTACAAGAATTATGTTGAGCGTGAATTTTCGTAGAAATCTAATTAAATTACATGACCCAAAATAGAATAAATCACTTCAAATACTAGCAACCAACAAATTTAAATTTCATTCCAATCAATAAAATTTTTAAAATAACTTTAATCTTGATTCACCTCAATTTATTTTCTTTACATACAGTTAACGCAGCAACACTAAACATTCAATCGATTTAATAAGCAATAATTATTAATTTATTGCAAATTTAAGACGGTATCGTTTTCTATTACAAGCAATGAAATAAATCGCTGTACAGCACAAAAGTATTATTGGAAATGTGAACAACTGATGGAAAGCAGAACGATATGATGATTTTCATAACCGTTGTGATGCCCGTGATAATTCATACACCACTTGCCATTTTCAGTTAATTAACCAAAGTTACAAACAACAGTGTCTTGATGCCGGTTGAAGAGTGTTTTTTTGTCCTTTAAAGTGAAAGAATTTATTTTGACACTTGTTATTAGAATCTCTAACGTGTGTCAATGTTTGAACTTTAAATATTTTAAATTCGTTTGATTAGAATCTTATCGGATGTTAACGAAATGTTTACTGACTTTCCCCCCGAGCCCATGAGAGATGGTAATGCCGTTAGCCATTTATTTGCCGCTCTGTCCATATGGATCAACGTTTGTAATCGACCGTTTGCTCATTTAAAGAAGTAAGAATTAGGCTGAAATTTTGAACAATCACTCAACTTCGATGACAATACGTGAATCAACAATTTATTTACATCCCTATATCAAGGGTACATAATCTGATTAATTTATTATTTAGATTAATGGTTGATGGGTCTTTTAAATCCTAGCCAGGTTCCAGAGCCGCTAGAAGACACATCGGTGAGGTATGGGGGGGCGCAGTTGGGTGATGATCTCGTTTCCTCCCATTTAATAATTTCGTTAGGGCCTACATTAATTAATTATTTAACAATTTTCAGTTAACGTAGTTTTTCTATTGAAATAGGTTTTGTTAATATTTGTGGTATTCTTTAAATCTGACGGCGTAGTGTCGAATGGGGAAAATCGGTGATGCACTGAAGTTTGAAGAAATTTTTTTTTAAAGGTAAAATTCCAAAAAATTGTTAAAAAAATTTTATTAATATTTTGCCAATTTTACATTTGACATAAAAGTGTCTGTCATTTGTGAAATCAAGTTTAGAATTCTTCAATAGCTGAATTGATAAGATATTAGGACCTTAAGAATTTTGTTAGTTTGAATGTTCGATTCCTTTTGAATAAATTTAAAAAAAAAGAATTTATAGGTTAAAATATTGGTTTTTGCTAGTAAATTTTCAAACCGGCAATTTAACATTTCTTTAGGGTTTTGGTTTCAAATTTTTTCCTTTTTTAATTATTTTATTGTCGGAAATTCAGCCAACGCGTAATCGTAAGGTACATGTCGAGGATGAGCAGAGCATATAGTTGGTTAAAAAATATATTTCGCTAACGTATACTACCCAACGTTAAGGTTAGATCCGTGCCAAGAATGTATGGCCAGTGGATAGTTAAATTGACATGTCGTTAGCGATCAACCTCGAGGTGCCTGGCACACCCCATTGAATGAATACCCTATTGTTCATCTAAGCAGCCTCTAGAGAGATAAAATTTCACTTTCCGGCATGCGGGACTAAAATTGATTTTTTTTCTTGCTAAAGCAACGGATAATGTAAGGCCAAATAAGAAAAAAAAGAATTATAAAAAGAAGAGAGTCAGTGAAATTCAGAAAAATAAGGAGACTCTATTACCGAAACGGAGAAGACAGTTGGAAAATTGATCGTTTGAGCTACGTGTTAAAGATTTCAACAAAATTGGAAACGGCATCTGCACTATTAGCGCGTTTTGCAGAATTTGCGAGGCCTGCACGAAGCGATGATGTCCGAATCTGGTTTAAATCTGCTGCTGCATATGGATACCTGCCAAAAGAGTTATCATCGAAACTTACTTGACTACTAAGATATCATTGCAAAACGCAAGTCAGCAGTCGTATATCAACTTCGTCGCCGAAAGCATATTGAAATAATTATGACTCAAGTACCATTTTTGACGTGATTCTGCAACTTTGGCAAGCCGAAGGACGACTTCCTGTCTCGAATAATACTATTTGTCTAGATCATCAAGTTCAATGATATAAACGGACAGTATGGATAACCAAGCGGTGCTGTTCACTACGGATATATTAGACATTGAAGAGCTACCGAATATGCTACTAGGATCAACACGAAATCATAGTCATCACTATGGGGATCTGGAAAATATTGTCATCATTACCCGTGAGTTTCCAGTCTCGAGAACACGAGTAGATAAAGTACTTAGTTGCAAGTTGCAATTCATCTACTATTCAGCCAATCACTATGAACGACAATCAGATATAAATTAAGTTCAAGAAGAATTACCCTTACATCGCGTTAAGAGTAGCCTCCCGAATCATAGGAGTCTCAAGTAATCAACTAAAGAAAGAATATAAATAACTCAACCCATGAGTCACGGCCAATCATCGCATCACCGTTCAACACCATTCCAGTTCTAACGTAGGTTATAACTGAAATAAATTCAGCACAGTTTATAATAAATTCAGCACAGTCGGTTGGCCCACAGGGTGGGCCAAATAATTTTTTTTTGAACTAGCGGTTTTTTTGAGTATGGTAAGGGTTATGTCACTTCTAATTTGACAGAACGTTAGTTTTATCTTTCCGCTGAACGAAAATGGTTGTGTATTCGCTTGAACAACGCTGGGAAATATTGAAACATTCCTTCGAAAATCATGGTAAGAAAATCTTATTTCCAGATGAGGTGCATTTCTATCTTGGCGGCTATGTAAACAAGCAGAATTGTCGCATTTGGGGCACGGAGATCTCTCACGTGATCGTAAAGAAGCCGATGCATCCTCAATGAGTGACTGTTTGGTGCGGATTTTGGTCCGGTGGCATCATTGGGCCATTTTTCTTTGAAAATGAGCAAGGAGCCTTACTGTCAATGGTGAGCGCTACCGCGCCATGATAAACGATTTTTTGTCCCGAAACTTAAAGAGGAGAACATAGACAACATTTGGTTTCAACAAGACGGCGCTCCGTGCCACAGTGCAGACGTTCCAATTGATCTTTTGCGCACTGTCTTCGAAGGTCGAATTATCAGCCGAAACGCTGATGAGATTTGGCCGCCTCAGAGCTGTGATTTGACGCCGTTGGACTATTATCTTTGAGGTACCGTCAACGATAAGTGTTACGCCGATAAACCAGCAACGATTGACGCCCTCAAGAACAATATTCGCACAGCCATTAAAGACATACACATACCATCGAAAATGTGCTCAAAAATTAGACCGACCGTATGGGGTACGTCAAGGCCAGCCGAGGCAATGATATGAATGAAACATTATTCCATAATTAATCGGAAGGATAGTTCTTTACAATGAAAAAATGCTTAAAGTGGTTGAGCATCTGAACGAGATTTTGTGCGCAAGCAGAGAGACAACATCGTAATCAAGGCACTTGAGTTGATGACTGAGGAATTTGCATTGAAGGAAGATCGACCTGACAGAGCCACAGTACGCGATGACTATCAATATCTAATACCCAGCAGCGACACAAGATTCGAGTATTTTAAGATAAAGACAAGATCGATGGTCAGGTTGGATTCGGTAAGGACGTGTCTCTACACACAGAACTTGGAAGATTTAGGAGACTACAGTGCGAAAAAAATACTTTACTACCTGATCGCACAAATCAGATGTCTGGGATCAACAATCGGCCTCTTTCCCTCGAGTGCAACAACTTTTGTTGGCTACGTATGAGAAGAGCCCTTTAAATAGACACACAACTTCTCATAGTAAAATATCCATTCATTGAAATCCGACATTTTCCGTTAGAGTTGTTGTGTTACTGAAGTTCATTATGTTTAACACTGAATTGTTTGGAGTTCCAGAATAGTACGAACCCGCACCTTTACATGGTGGTGTGTATTGAATATCGTCCATCATTCGATACTGATGATCGCATTTAGCAGATACTAGCAGACAAATAGAGCATATTCTTGCAGTATAACTGAAAAGAGTTCGGAACTCTATGAACTTACCATAATACTGCAACATGGAAGAAGTACTAGGCCACAATTGCGTTAAGACTCAGCTTTTCAAGTTAAGTTAACACGAACACATGGATGATGATTCACTACTCGAACAGGTACAGCAGGCCATGAATGTGGATTAACTTGAAACCTTCACAAGAATCACAAGAAGTATTAGGATAGAGTTGCAAGATGAGAGCAGAGCTACAGTTCATCACGATAAGCGCCGAAACTGCACAAATAACTTCATCTTCAATCTCCTTATAAACCAGGTGAACAGGTGGTAAGGTAGAGAAACAGTGAAAGTCGGAGCGTTAACAAGAATGATGGTGCTATTATTTAAATAAAATTATGCCTGTTCTGAAGGGTTGAAGAATCGTCGACATGTTGACTGGTAACTTTATGTGGTAAGAATCCAGCGACAGCAATATTGGGACATTTAATTCCTCTTCATAGATCAAATTACTAAATTTCATGTATGATAGGCTCGCGCTTGCAACATTTGAAGAATACCAATGAGATTTTCGGAAAATTGAACGTGATTCTATTCGGTTACATAATGAAGCTACCGCCATTTCAAAGAAATCAAATCTTTAATCAACCAGTAATTTGTATTATGCCTAAATGCCCTCAGAAATGGAGATCTCCATCGACATCAACTAATCAACCACCGAATGAGAGAGAGCGCACTAATACCACGGGTCGATTCACGATAGATTAGTCGCTAAGAATCGGTTTATACTTACCAAAAAGTCCAAGTGCACAGCGAAGCTAGACTAACACACTATCAGCATACAGAAATATTTAATATCGAAGTTCAAGATCAGTTGATGTTTGCAATGAGAAATATACCAAATGTTGAAATAGATGATATCATGATGTCTGTTGATTAATAAGACTGGTGGACTACCTAAATAACAAAAGATCTTATTAGAAGCAAAATTAACGCTACCATCAAACAATAATGTATCTAATGGACTAGTCAATGCACTATTTGAATATTCGCGAAAAGCCAAATGGCCATTCCTTCGTACAGCGCAGATGTATGACACGGTTATACCTTCGGTTCAAACAAAATTCAAGGAAGCAAAGTAGACTACGCTGTGGTTTATGTAAGATCGAAGGTATTCCGAGATCACCGTAATATGCCGCACGAAACAGATTTATTTCGCTACATGGACATGGACTAGTAGAACTCGATTGCACAAAGTCGCTTTTTTGTCTCTGTTTATTACACAACAAAAGGAATCCGCAAATCGGTTCCATAAACGAATAAGTCTTAGGGTTGTAGCACCCGACCAAAAACAACCGCACCACTGCCATCCATTACTGCTACGGAACAAATTGAAATCCCGATTTAGCTCTGGCAGGAGAAAATCGTACCACAATAATCACCTATGGTACAAAATTACTAGACGTTGACATCGGATTAAGACGTTCATTTAAACACGCCATCAACCTCGCTAATAACAACCACCCCATCATCGGCGCGGATTTCTTAAATAAATTCGGCCCTTTAGTGGATCTGAAAAATCACAAATTGGTTGATTCATCCACTAAACTCTCAACCAACGCAACATCACCACGCGTTGATACACAACCACCTTTGCATTACACAATTAACAATGGGTTGGATCACTGCTAAAGAAATTCCCTTCTTTAACAGCACCACCAAATTACAACGCTCCGGTAATACAAAATGTAGTACATTGCATCGTGACTACAGGCAATTACCATTCCCATGACCAAATCGATTTGATCCAATTCGCCACAGAGCAGCTTTCATAGGATTCCAACACATGGTTGGACTAGGAATCTGCCGACCTTCTTCATCGGCAATAGCTTGTCCATTTCACATGGTGAAAAAGAAGGACAACCACTGGAGACCATGTGGGGACCACAGAAGGCTTAACGCAGTCACAATACCTGACCCTATCTCTCACATACAAAATTTCTTTATATTTATGTACCCCTATTCGCACGCATTTGGCAAGCCTTCTCAAAAAGCCAAAACGCCTCAAAATTTTTCTTGGACTAAGGTTTTTCAAAACGCATTCCTTCAGCTAAAGAACAGCTAAGAAAATATTGCTCTTTTAGCGCATCCACTAAATGCAACCAAATATAGGATTACCACTGATGCATCCCACACAGTAATAGGCGCGATCTTACAGCAATTAAATAAAGAGAGCTGGGAATCTCTTGGATTTGTCTCCAAGAAATTATCAGATGCCGAAAGAAAATTTTCCGCATTTGATCGTGAATGGCTTGCAATTTTCCAAGCAATAAAACATTTTCGATACTTTGTCGAAGATCGGGAAATTACCATATTCACCGACCACCGAAATCCAAGGCAAACATTTAGATTATGTCTCTCAATTTACGACAGACATGCAAGACATTCAATACAAAGACAATGTGGTCGCCGATACACTATCTCGGTCCACGATCTTGCTTCCGCAAAAACACGCTACGATATCATCGCAATCGCAAAAGCACAAGCTTCCGATTCTGAACTAACTAGTTAGTTAGTAAACTCTGAATTAGTTACTAACTCTGAACTTACTTTCTAGTTCTACAAGTCCGCGCCATTCTAAGTGAAAATTAGATAAATACGCATTAGCTGATTTAACATTTTACTGTGAAATATTTACAGGCAACAATCGCCCGTAGAATCCAGAGTCATTACGCCGCACAATATTTCACACCCAAGTATACGAGCAACTCGCAAACCCGTCACTTCAAGGTATTTTTGGCCCAATATGTACAAATATGTAATCGATTAGGCGAAATCTTGCTTATCCTGTTTATGTAGTTTTGAACATATCAATTTATATATTGTTGGACCGCTTCCACCATCTAATGGATTCACATATATCTTAACCTGCGTTGGTCCGCACAAACAATAGCAAAAACGCTCGCCGAAAACTACATTTCTAGATTCGGCGCTCCAAACAAATGTTCCCAAAACGTTAAATTGTACATATATGTTAATAATTTTAGCTAAAAATAAGCCAAGGTAGTTAAAATGGATAAAAAAACGATGACATGCCAAAATTGTGCTTAAAAAAATCCAACAGTTTCATCATTCATTATGACAGTTTCATTATGTTTGAGTAAAACTTACTTATCTGGTTTGATTTAAATGTGTTTATTCTCTTACAGTGTTCCCAAGCAAATTTCACAACTTTCCGCATCGCATAAACCTAGTACCACAACTTCAACTGAAATTTTCCGGCCCTTTACTGAATGCGTCGACAGACATACCATCAATTGCACCTTCTGAACCGAGTATTGTGAACACACTTAAAGCGTACGAATAAACAAAAGATAAAATAGCGCAAGCTTGGCTGATTTTGAACCAAACAAATGAATGAAAGTATCCAATAAAATGTTACGAGACATGAGAACACAGCCATGAAAGGATTCATTCTTTAACCGTTTCAGACCTGTTGTACATGAGTTCAAACTTTTCAAGGAGACGTAGTGTAGTATTCACGAAATTCATATTTTTTCCTCTATTACATGTTTGTTTCAGTTTTTATACCACTTTTCCATCATTCTATTACAATAAATCCCCAGCATCTTTCAAAAATGAGATCAATATTCCATAAAACGTCAAGGAACAATCACGTATTTTTAGTAGTGGAAATTCTTTATTTTTTAGCTCAATTTTAGTGCAAATAAAAAAATCCTGGTAATGGTAATGTTTTTTATACATTGAATATTTACAATAATGTTTATTCTAAAAACAAATGGTTGTTTAATAATGGACATGTAGATGTACAAATATAACCAACGGTCATCTACATCCTCATGTACATTGTATAGATACGATTTTGTTCGTATTGCGTTTGTTTTTATTTGATGGTTACCACTAATAAACTCTGTGTTTGGATATAGAGGGCTCGTAAGTATGTAACGCATGACAAAATGTTGGCCATTCTCTAAAAAGACAGTGACAATCCTGATGATGCTGACGAAGGGCAAGATGAATCAATCTGTTTTTGTATCAAAAGAAGGAACTGTAACAGTTTTAGAAACTATTGATTTTGAAATTATGAATGAGAAGCAAAATGCTCAAGATTATTTTACATATTCAGTTCTTGTAACGACAGATTCTGAGGTTGACTGCCGTTAGGACAAAAACGAACAATAATATTTAATATTAAATAATGTATTTTTTTTAGAGCATGCCATGATTTCTGGTGCTAACTCAGTGGTGGAGGTAACAATGGCCCTGGGGTTGCACTTTGACTAAGCTGTTCCGGATCGCATTGGAACACCTCGTTCCGAATAAAAAAGAGGAAACCAAAACGAGAGAAACATTTCGACACTCATTATAACCACCTACCTCACTCCCTCAGTTCGCTCCAGTCCATTTCCACTCACTGACTCAGTTGTCAAAACAGAATAATAAATTTTACAAAATTTGTTTACAAAAAAAATAGAATTGTAAGAAACAACGAAAATGAAAATTTCAATAAGGTCACAAAAGTGTTCCTTTAACTAACAAAAGTACAACTTTAGAATAATAAGAAAATCAAAACTATTTGCTAAGCAACATTTTTAAACTGTTGAATTTGAAAAAGAAATAGATGAACGGTGCTCAAACGGTACAAAAAAATGCATGTATATATATATATATATATATATATATATATATATATATATATATATATATATATATATATATATATATATATGTACATATATCTGTAAAACAAGGTTACCTGTCTCCACCTGAACGTAGAAAAAGCGCTTGCTTTGCATCCGAGCCGCGACACCTGCAACCAAACTAAATATTTGCTTTGTGGAAAGAAAAACAACAACAATGATTAACCAATTAAAAAAAGAAACTGTCACTCGGCAAAATTTAAATTTGAAATCAAGAATAAACTAAATTTAAAAAAAAATGTTTACTTAAAGGAAAAGCAAATAAAATAAATGTCTATATAACTTAGTAAAAAAAGGAAATAGAAAATAGAGCAAAATAAAAACTCAGTGTCCGGATAAGTCGACGTCCGCTTGACCTCGCCGAATGCAGCTACACCTCCTCAACTTCGACATCGGCCTTGACCACCGCTCGCTCCGCAGACTGGATCCGGATACCGTAATGAACGAAAAAACCATCGCCAAAATCTCCAGCAAGGCACTTACGATGCCCCGGTGGAATCCTAGGAATTCACCAAAATTCAACCACTATCAATCGTCCGCCTTACTAGGATGCTACCAAATACTCCAGTTGCTTTATGCGTAGTTGTAAATTTTCACACCACACATGCAACTACACTCGAACTCATTTGATGATTTTTATGCCAAACATTTAACGTTGGAATTCTTGTGCTTTATATGCTCAAATAATTGCAATGTATCGATTGTCCAACTTGAATTTTCTTTGGACTATACGCACCGAAAGATTACAATATATATATATATATATATATATATATATATATATATATATATATATATATATATATATATATATATATATATATATATATAGATATATATATATACATATATATTTATATATATATATATATATATATATATATATATATATATATATATATATATATATATATATATATATATATATATATATATATATATATATATATATATATATATATATATATATATATATATATATATATATATATATATATATATATATATATATATATATATATATATATATATATATATATATATATATATATATATATATATATATATATATATATATATATATATATATATATATATATATATATATATATATATATATATATATATATATATATATATATATATATATATATATATATATATATATATATATAAATATATATATATATTGAGTGGTCGACAAAATTAATATTTTTTTTAATCTTTACCAGGAAGAAAAAACAAATTCGGTATTTTTGTTATACCCCAAAAAAATAGCAGAACAGAAAGCCGCTAATGCAATAACAAAAAAAACAATTATCGTACGGCTTGCGGTCTGTGCATGGTGCATACACCAAAATGCAAGGCATAACCGATAATATTACTTCACTTAAGGTATACTACATATAGTAATATGTATCTGCAAACCACGCAGGCGTAATAAATTCAAATGGTGTAATTTGGTTGTGTGCAGCAGTGACCTAGGCGTAATATCAATGCTATACAATGTGTCACCAAAGGTGGAGCGAGATAATAGAGGCATCAATGTAACGCACATTACATTCTATTCGAACTCAAATATAATGGGAAAAAGCGAATTTGTTGAAACCGAAATCAAATACCAAACGCCTGAGAAAACAGAACCTGTTGAAGAAACTCCAGGTCAGTATTTCATGAAATATTTAACTGTCCTTCGAAACTATGGTGAACTTTACAAATATATATATAAGGTCCAAAATGCCTAAACTTTTAAATTATCGGAGTTCATATACTCATCGGATGTACAAAATTTCCCTAAATCAGAATGTACTGGAGCAATCTTATAGAAATCGAACGCGTTATGCGAACTATGGCCAGGGACTGATTTTTTCAATTGCGAACTAATGTTCATGTCACCAACAAATTTGACATCCCAAAAGATAATAAAGACGTTTTTGTAAGGTTCGTCCTATACTTAGTTCTGTTAGCCAAAGATGTTCAAAGATTCCCGTCGAGGAGAACCCTTGCATCGACGAACAAATGATTCCATTTAAAGGGACTTGGGATTTGTCTGCGATACAATATATGAAAGTAAACCATCACCTTAGGGTATGCAATTGTTTGTTCTATGTAGAAAAATTGAGACAACCATTTTATTTTATTATTTATTAAGGCTCAAGAACCATTTCCATCAACAAAAATTTGGGGTTGGTGCAAAGATCGTCCTCCATTTAATTCAAAGAATTAAACTGACGGTACACATTCTGTATTTCGATAATTTTTTTGCGACTCACAATTTATTGAAAATATTAAAAAATAGAGGGATTAATGCAATTGGGATCGCTCAAATAAACCGATTTCACAAGCCAGATTTTTCGGAAGACCGCCAATTTAAAAAAAACCGTGGTTATTTAGAGCAATGTGTCAGCAAGAATGACACAAGTATTGTGATCAAAAGGCTTGATAACAAACCTGTTTATCTGACATCCAATTTTATGGGAAATGGTGATATAAACACAATAAAAAGATGGAGCGCCTCTCTAAAGCGATATGTTGACGTTTCAGAACCAGAAATTATAAATTTATATAACAGCGGTATGGGGGGAGCTGATCTTTTAGATCAGCAGAAGTTCGATTGAGTATATACGTGTGCAAAAACAAAACATACAAGCCAAAGACATATTTGTTGGAATTCCGGTTACATGTGTTACTCTTCCTTATGAATTCTTCCACCAATTCACGAAAACGAGAGCGTCCTTCAGCGAATTACACCAATACCGAATTTCCATCTCATTTAAGAAGACCACAGAGCGACATTCGTACAATCTCGGATATTCGCTATGTTTGTATTGATAGTTTTCCTGAATTTAGTGGAAATAAAGAGGCAAGTTGATGCAAGTTGGAAAGCTGTACGTTTTGCACGCACGTTTACTGTGGAAAATGTGTTATACAGCTTTTTTGTCTACTAAAAGAAACGAATTGTTTTTTAAAATTCCAAAAAAATTAACGTGATTTTAAAAACTGTGAGACTGAAATAATTAAATTCTTCTCTAGTTTATATTATTTTTTTATATTTTTAATATTATTTGTTACTTTTGCTAGAAGCAATATACGAGCATGTATTCTTAATTACTTTTGTATTTAAAATCACATTTCTATGATTGAATTTGGAATAATAAGTTTATAAACTTTTTCTTTAATACAAAAAATAGTTTCAACCCAAAACATGTCACAACAAAAATCTATTGTATCAATTAGGACTGAAAGGGTTAAGCACGATTCGTCTGATCTGTATTCGAATAAACTAACCAATCGATACTATACACATAAACTATTCGAAATTAGTGCGGTTCGGAGTGATTTCTTGCTTAAAAATTGGAATGATATACCTAGTCGAACGCCGCCACCAGTCAGACAACAGTAGTTCAATTTTAGCAAGATCACTGAATTTTCGGGAGAAATTTCCCACCAAAATACACTCGACTTTTCTCCTACAAATAATGATACTGAAAATGTGTTGTACATATTTGCTTCTTGATTAGGCATCGGAAAAGCCATGGAAAATTTTATCAAATCATCTTGAACAGTTAAAATGTATTAATTTTCTTGATACAATATAGGCAGAGGACCCACAATGTCCAAAAATATTTTTTCAAATGGTGCTTTAATTCTCGAATATACATTTTTGAAATAATTATAACGTTTCAGTCTTTCGGCGGTACGAAATACTCCTTGATGTCCTCCGATTGGACTTGAATGGAACCCTTGAATTATTTTGTCTATTTCAGCATCATCGGTTGAGGACTGAGAGTTGATTGATCTAATTTCGTTTCATTTGATTGCTTTTGTTGTAATCGAGTCACAACATGCAATTCTGGATCGGTTTTATTAATTTTAATCCTGCTGAGCTCGTTCGCGTTTAAATTCAAATTCCCAGGTTTATGGATTATCTTGTAATCGAAATCATCTAATCTTATACGCCATCTCTTCAAGCGGGATGATGGATTAAGGAAATATTAAGCCATATTAATGGTTTATGGTCCGTGACGATTGTGAATGGTCGAACGTAAACATATGGCCGGAAATGTTCAACAGCCCATACCATCGCCAAAAGTTCTTTCTCAATTGTCAGATAATTATGTTCTGTCTTGTCCAGCACCCTACTAGCATACGCAATAGGTAAATCGAAATTTTTTTTTTGTTGGGAAAGTATAGCCCCTATGGCCGTATCGCTTGCATTCGTGGCTATAATAAATTGTTCGGCAAAATCTGGGTACTGGAGTATTGGCGGATTTATTAATGCTTTTTTTAATTTAGAAAAGGATTATTTACAAAAAGCATCCTAAATAAATAGTTGTTCCTTTTTTAATAGATGTTGAGATTGTTTTTGATTTTCAGGTTGAGGATAACTTCGAATGGCAGTACCCTTCGATGAGTCAGGTTGAATTCCATGTTCGGTTACATGATGCCTAAAATAAATAATTTCCTTAGACAAGAATTGACATTTCCATAAACTAATTTTTATCATTAAAACGCAAGATTCTAGTTTTAAATGTTGATCTCTTAGATTATGGCCTATCACTATAACGTCGTCCAAATACACTAAGCATTTAATACCATTTAATCCACTTCGTATATGATTCATACAGCGTTGAAATGTTGACGGCGCGCCTTTCCACCCGAATGGCATTCGCTTGAACTGGAAATGGCCTAAAGAAGTGCTAAATGCAGTTTTTTCTATGTCAGATTCATCTAAGTATATCTGGTATCTCGTTTATCGTGATATTATTTAGCCTCCGAAAGTCAACAACAATTCGCTATTTTATTTGTCAGTCGTTAGTTTTCTGTGGTAGTACTATGAGAGGAAAATTACACGGGCTTTTGCTAGTTTCGATTATTTCGTCATGTAGCATTTTAGCAATCTGATTATTGATTTCACTTTTGGTTGATTCTGGCAAGCGATATTGCATAATGTATGTAATGTATAAAAGACGTCGTTGTATTTGCGGCAAATGTTTAAGATCGGTTTCTTTTCCTCCGAGTTAAGGTGATCTAGACTAAGCGATGATTGAATTATTTCCAACTGATTACTAATATTATTGGACCATGCTCGTAAATGAAAATCTTCAAATTCATCTAAATTTTGTAGCGATAAATCTAAATTTTCTAGTCCCACATCGTAATCGTTATTACTCAATTTAAAATTTTACGAGACTAATTAAAAAATCTGTATTATTAGGAATATTTAGATGAATTGTAAACGTTTTTTCAGCTCGAGCTGGTGATGATACACTAGAATTCGTAGTAAGTTTTAATACAATTATTTCGTTTTTGGTTGAAATTTCGAGATTGTAATTATAATGATCAATCTTACATTTATGTTTTGATAAGAAATCCTGACTTTCCGAAAATGAACTCCGGGCTGGGAATTTAATTGATTTTTATATAATTTTTCGTCCCACTCCATAAATCTAAATTTATTTCGCCAAAACTAAAAATGTCTCGGATCAGGGCTACATGATTTTGAAATGTAGATACTAGTACCTAATTTTTAGCGGAATTAGGGGAAAATCGTTTGGGGGAAAATTTCCTCAAATGAAATCTGGACTTGGAATTTCATTGATTTTTATATAATTTTTAGTCCCACTCGATAAATCTAAAATTATTTCGCCAAACCTAAAAATGTCTCGGATCAGGGCTATATAAATTTGAAATGTATACACTAGTAGCTAAATTTAAGCTGAATTAGAAGAAAATCGTTTGGGGGCAAGTTCCCGAAAATGAATTCTGGGCTGAGAATTTCATTGATTTTTATATAATTTTTCGTCCCACTCGATAAATCTACAATTATTTCGCCAAACCTAAAAATGTCTCGGATCAGGGCTACATGATTTTGAAATGTATACACTAGTAGCTAAATCTAAGCTGAGTTAGAAGAAAATCGTTCCTTAGCGCGAGTTCATTTTGTGGGACGATTAATTGGCGAAATTTTGGCGAAATAATTTTAGATTTATCGAGTGGGACGAAAAATTATATAAAAATCAATAAAATTCCCAGCCCGGAGTTCATTTTCGGAAACTTGCCACGGATCGAACTTTTTTAACATTGCCTGTAATTTTCCGTTACTATATGCAATTCAGAAGTTTCCAGTTTCTTGGTACTTTAGTTTTTATGTTTTTATTATATAACGGGTGATTTTTTAAGAGCTTGAGAACTTTTTTTAAAAAAAAAACGCATAAAATTTGCAAAATCTCATCGGTTCTTTATTTGAAACGTTAGATTGGTCCATGACATTTACTTTTTGAAGATAATTTCATTTAAATGTTGACCGCGGCTGCGTCTTAGGTGGTCCATTCGGAAAGTCCAATTTTGGGCAACTTTTTCGAGCATTTCGGCCGGAATAGCCCGAATTTCTTCGGAAATGTTGTCTTCCAAAACTGGAATAGTTGCTGGCTTATTTCTGTAGACTTTAGACTTGACGTAGCCCCACAAAAAATAGTCTAAAGGCGTCAAATCGCATGATCTTGGTGCCCAACTTACCGGGCCATTTCTTGAGATGAATTGTTCTCCGAAGTTTTCCCTCAAAATGGCCATAGAATCGCGAGCTGTGTGGCATGTAGCGCCATCTTGTTGAAACCACATGTCAACTAAGTTCAGTTCTTCCATTTTTGGCAACAAAAAGTTTGTTAGCATCGAACGATAGCGATCGGCATTCACCGTAACGTTGCGTCCAACAGCATCTTTGAAAAAATACGGTCCAATGATTCCACCAGCGTACAAACCACACCAAACAGTGCATTTTTCGGGATGCATGGGCAGTTCTTGAACGGCTTCTGGTTGCTCTTCACTCCAAATGCGGCAATTTTGCTTATTTACGTAGCCATTCAACCAGAAATGAGCCTCATCGCTGAACAAAATTTGTCGATAAAAAAGCGGATTTTCTGCCAACTTTTCTAGGGCCCATTCACTGAAAATTTGCAAGCGTTGCTCGTTAGTAAGTCTATTCATTATGAAATGTCAAAGCATACTGAGCATCTTTCTCTTTGACACCTTGTCTGAAATCCCGCGTGATCTGTCAAATACTAATGCATGAAAATCCTAACCACAAAAAAATCACCCTTTAGTTATAAACAAATCAAATTTATTAAATTTGATAATTTTTCGTTTTTTCATTAAAATTGATAAAAATTCTGGGCTGGGCTAACTTCACGCAAGAGCAAATTGGTTATTGATATGTTATGTAAAAATTTTATACTTCTTCAAAAGTGATTAAGTATTTATAATTAATATTAACAATTATATATGTTTATGTACTAGAAGCGAGTTACATAGAATTTAAATATACAGTGCTACACTGTTAATATATAACAAAAATATAATATTAATTTTTAGCGACGATGAGGATTTCAATGAAAATTTGATATCTACATTAAAGCTGACTGAAGAAATATCAAAACTATCAAATCATTATAAAACAACACCCTAATATTGTAAAATGTTAGGATATGCTATTTATGTGCTGGATGATTTTAACAAACACTATTTTTAATCGCTTGGCCACATGCCATTAAAGATCTAACGGTATTACTGTTTGTCACATGCAGATATTAAATACTATTTTCTTATTCATCAACCGTAAACCACAAATTTTTGGTTTACCACCAAAAACAAATTCATCATAAATCCAATTACAGACAAAAAAATGATGTCCAAATTTCACCGGACTATAAAACTAGAAAATAATTTTCTGACCAATTGAAAATGCCAATTCAAATTTGATATGCATGAAATATGATCATAATTTTCATATGACTCGAGTTTGTCTTGTAATTTTCTTATATAAACCAGTTTACCATATAATTTTGTACAATATTTTGTTGTAGCAAAAATTACAACAAATTTTATAAGTTCTTTTATAAAAAAAATTGAGGTTTGTGGCATTGTTGTTGCTGCTTTATGTACACTTAGTACTATTTGCCTATGTATACCGTACTTTATGTAAATAAAGCATAAGTTACGAGAACAGCAACAAAAACCAGATCATCATCAAAAATTAGGAATTCATGCATGAAATACTTTTTTTATGTTTTGACAACATACAACATTTTCAGTTTTTAATCTTTGCTCGAATCGTTAAAGGAGAAGTTCTTATACAAGCGCAGTCTATTCTGAAAGTTTTAAGCCGCCAAAGTTCGAAAACTATAAATAATTTTATTTTACATTAAATAATTAATAATGAAATGTCAGTGATAACAAAGTTGTTGTTTAAAATTATTTTAAATTTTTTACTAATTGGACATAATTTCAATAAATATAATTGTGTGGCGTTTAATTATAGTGACAGTGGTTTTATTACTGATAAAATAAATTTTTATAATAAGCCAAATTATATTTATGATGGTGACATGAACAAAAATATCGAAAAGTCTAGTTTTAAACCAATTTATATCTATTCGACCGCATTAATTAATTTGGAATCGCTAAAAAGTTCAAACCGTAATGAGCTGAACCAAAAACAGCTCAATGCACCTGGCAATAACCTAACAGCAATAAATGCAAATCAATTAACTGGAAAATATAATATTGCTAGTGTTCGTAATAACAATAGCGATACAGTTCTGGAAAACATTGACACATTAATCCGTGTGCTGGTGAACGATAATAGCACGGTAACCTCATTACTTTGGGAATATTTCTTTGACTATGATAATGGCATAACGAGTGTTATTGATTACAGCAACAATGCTAATGACAGTGAAATTAATTATTTTACAGTTTACGATGGTAATTATAAAGATAATCGTGTGTTATATGATATTATGATTTAATGTTTGATTTATGTTTTAATGTGTTATAATACCGTAACTGATGTATTTGAAATGTATATATTGTGTGTGTGTGTGCTATATTTACTATCTTAACTAGAGCGAATAGTGTATCCCTTTTATTTTGCGATAAACCTGATTTTTAGCAATCTATATACAAGTGATACTAGGTTAGGTTAGGTTACAAGTGATACTAAGGTACCAAAGAATTAAAATTTGATACTGCCCTCAATTGATTCAGACAGTTTAATGATATTAACACATTTGTAACCAGAGCTTAAAATTTTAAAAATAATGGCTTAAATTCTTGAAAACCTTGTTGATGGTAACCATTATACTCCAAATTTAGTAATTGTGGAAATACATTTCCCATCCAGTACGGAAAAATTCAGGTAAACATAACTTGTTAAAAAGGCCGTTTGGGGAGTTTTGTTAAATTAAAACAAATAGCAACAAGTTCGAAATGTACTTTATTTTTAAACTAATTCAGTCTAAATTATCACATTTTAGTATAAGTGTGGAGCATTCAAATGTTACGTGGGATATTACTTCACGAACACATTTTTATGGTCTGTAGCTCACATTCAATACATGTTCTTCTCGACGAACATGTAGTTATCAAATGTTAACCACTTTGACAACCAGGATTGTTCGGAGTCTAATAACGTCACTACCCTAGTACCCATCCATCGAACAGCTGAAACTCCGATGTGGTTGTCGATTGCAGATGTATATGCTCCTTTGTGCAACTTTTTTGTAACAGGTGCTCTTCCGCAACAACGTTCTCTAACTGTGCCAGTCCCTTATAAATTAAATCAGTAAATTTATTTGTAATCGACGGATTAGTGAAAAAGTTATCAAAAAATAATGAATGTTCCAAATGTTTGAAATTTGCCAATAGTGAAAATATCAAATTGGGTATGTGTAACGAAATCCCGGTTTTCAAAATTCCGGTTTTCTACTAAAAAATCCCGATTTTTAGGAAATCTCGTCTGGAATTTTTAAAATTTGACATTTGGGAAAATGGGATTCTTAAATGAATGATTTATTGACAAAATTCAAAAATGAGTTTGCGATAAAGTTCTATAAAATGGCTAATAGGGATAGAATTTCGCCATTTCTTAACAGATTTTGTTGAAATTCGATATTTGCGATGGAAATCGATTTTTAAAATGATTTTTTGATAAAGTTCTGAAATATGGCCATTGCTATGGAATTAGAGCATTTTTCAACCGATTTAGTTGCAATTTAGTAAAATAGTTGTTCTGGGAAAAATAGATTATATATAATCCGCTCCTACGAGCTGCAACACAATTCGGCTTCCCTCGGAGGGCTAAGCGAAGAGAAGCGCAGTGACTTCCTGCGTGCCCGTGAGAGTTATTGAAGCCGTCAGCCACTAAAATTATTGCATTTCAAAATGCAGTATTAACAAACTATTTCTTTAAATATAATAACATATTATATTATAAATGATAAAAGAAACGCTGCGAGTACAAAATAATTTAAGTCAACTACTTCGAAGAGGCGATTTCAATTTAAAAAAGTGGACAAGCAATCATAAGGAATTACTAGCTAACGTCACCGAGACCGGAAGCACAGATGTATACAAAATTAAAATAGATGAAACTGTCAAAGCTATAGGGATTTATTGGAAAGCTTGTTCGGACAGCCTTGAATTTTTATGTAGACCTCCCTGCGCACACTGGATTAGTGACAAAGCGGATCATCTTCTCTACGACATACAAATTATCTGATCCGTTAGGATGGCTAGCCCCAATAATAATAACACCAAAAATTACGGTGCAAAAATTCTGGCTTCTAGGGGTTAGTTTTGATGAGCCGGTCTCACAAGAAATTGCAAACAGTGGGTTATCTACCTAGAAGAACTTACTCTGATCAACGAATAGAAAATCCCCAGTTGGATAGGATGACCTCCAGATGACGCCCCAGAACAGGCATATACAGCTTCTGTTTATCTGAAAGTAGTCGCTGAAAAGCAAGTTGACATCAGCCTTGTAACAGAAAAAACAAGAGTGGCACCGACAAAACAAAAAGTAACTTTACCTCGTTTAGAGTTAATCGGAGCCCTCTTTGCTGCGAAACTACTACAAAAAGTCAAGCAATCACTAAACATACAACAAGCACCAATAACATCACTTTTATGGGAACAAGGCGAAAATCAAAAGTTAAAATCATACGTTGCCAAAGGAGTATTAGAAATCCGAAGCTCTTCTGGTGGACTGGACCACAATGGTTAAAAAATAATTAAAATTATCATTCGATGGAAAGATATTCACAATTTGATGAACAAGCAAAAGCTGAACTGAAACATGCAAATATGGCAACTGTCACCGAGAACGACAACCAGTTTATACACTTAACAGAAAAAACTTCAAGCATTATGAAACTAAAACGAATCGTAAAGAATGTAAACATCTTTATCAAAAGATGCAAATGAAGCTGAACGTATTATCATAAAACAGACTAGGCGTATTCTTTCCAAGGCGGAAATAGAAGAATTGCTGAAGAACAAGCCAGTCAAGAAAAAAAGCAAGTTATTACAATTAATCCCTTTTTTGGTTCAATATGGAATTCTGTGGGTAGGTGGAAGACTTCAGAATTCATTGCTAAATTATGAAGAAAAACATCCTGCGATACTTCCTTCTAATTATCAGCTCACTAGAGCAGTAATCAATTACACGCACTCGAAAACAGCACATGGAGGAATCTAACTTACCCTCTCATACCTACATACGAAGTATTGGATCATACGTGCAAAAAATAGTAACATTTTCAAACGTTAATTTCAAAATGTGTCACTTGTCACAGATTTGGAGCTCATCAAGGGAGTAACCAACTAAATCTGCCATATCCAAGGGTGCAATCGTCAAGGATATTCACTCATACTGGCGTTGATTATGCATGCCCACTATAGTTAAAAACGAGCAGAGTAGAGGATATAACACTTATAAAGGCTATATAGTGATTTTGATCTGTCTTGCTACCAAAGCAATTCACATAGAGGTAGTAACAGATCTTACTACTGAGGCATTCATTGCATCTTTGAAAAAATTCAGCTCTAGATGAGGATTATGCAGTTACATGTATAGCGAAAACGCAACAAATTTCATTGGAGCCAACAACCAGCTGAAAAAAAAATTAAAAAAGAAGCTCTAGTGAACATTAACAAAATCGTATCAGAAGAGCTAGCTTCAGTAGGTATAATATGGCATTTCCAACCACCAGCATCATCTCATTTTGGTGGATTATGGGAAGCTGGCGTAAAGTCAGTCAAAACCCACCTGAAGAAGATTTTGGGAAATACCATACTGACCTACGAAGAATTGACAACCGTTTTATATCAAATAGACCCAGTGCTAAATTCTAGATCCCTATGTCTAATAACAAATGACATAAATGATCTAGAGGTACTCACAGCAGGTCACTTGCTAATAGTCTCATCAACTAATTCAAGGTGATCTAACGTATTCAAACATTCATAGACTGTCAATTTATCCAGGAACAGATGGGCATGTTCGAGTCGTCTCAGTATGTGGCGCAGGATATTATATTTACAAAAGAGCCACTAACAACAGATAGGTGCGATGATACGGTTGTGGCCAGCGCCGAAAATAATCAACCGAATTTACATAGACGAGTGACAAGACAAACACCAACCTAAGGCTATTGCTGTATACACTCTCAATAATCTGCATGCTGGGAGCGGTGGTAGTAGAAAGAACAACAATGAAATACAACATTTTACGATTCACTGCTCATCCTGGGATTTAATTTGATAAAATTGGTCAAGATAATCTAATCAACGGTGAGTAGAAGATTATAACGTACTTTAATCTTACACAATATTTGGCTGAACTAGACTATCTAGAGCACCGTAGTTGTTAGCTGGACGGATTATGCATAAACGGGAATAATAATGGGGTTATACTGATAGCTCCAGCCCACATGGATGACATGAAACACTGCGAAACTATTGTATCCCAAATAAAATCGTCCCACATTGAGTTAAAGGAGCAAAACAAAATTGCTCGCCAAAAACGGTCTCCTTTCGATTTTATTGGCACGATTGCTAATGAATTATTCGGCGTGCTTGACCAACGTTCCGGTAACGCCTACAAGGTCAGCATCAAAAAATTAAATACAAATCAATACCAACACCAGAAATTACTACAACAACAGATGTCGATTTTGGAATCAACGATCAACTTGATTAAGCACAATTATGAAGAAACCAGTTGAAAGTTCGAGACATTCACAAATATTCTGGACAATATAATGTTTCGTGAAGAGATCTCTGATTTAGTTCTTCACACTATGATGGAAATAATCAAACTCCGCACGCTTCAATTCACAATAATCGAGAATATCACAGAGGTTTATCAAGCAAGTCTAGACCCCCTCATGCTAAGGGGGGTTGATGCTGAACCGCATCAACTCCGAGGGCAGCTCGGGCAAATCATTCAAGGCCTGAAACCAAGTCAAGGCATATCTTTTCGAACCAATGACATAGCTACCATGTACAAGATAATTCAAACCAAAACAATAAAAATAGGATATATATTCATATTCAAATTCAAAATTTCACTGGTTCAGAGGGCACCATTTAATTTATATCAAGTAATACCAGTGTGAACGACCTGATGATCACGTTGCAACAAAATCAAAACATGACACTTTCTGCTGATGAATTCAATTCATGCACTTCTTTCAACGGAGATTACCTTTGCAATATTCATCAACCACTATACGATAATAACACAAATACAAGCAACTGTGAAGTGCAACTACTCAAACGAATTGGAGATCTCTCAATGCGTAGATATAATGCCTGGATCTTTGTGATGAAATCCAAAACGCTTTGCAACCTCATATGCGAAAACGATAGCAGTAGGACAACTGACACAACCACTATTTTCATTGAAGGAGCTGGAATTCTGGAACTTCATCCAACCTGCATCTTGAAAGGAGATACATTTACAGTGTCGGAACTTAGGACATCCAGCAGTAAACGGGAAATATCATTTTTGCTACAATTTAATCTAACTGATTTGATAAACGAAAACCACTGGGCAACGATTAAATCTACATCAACATCAACCTTATCGGATATCTAAGATATAGAGACCTCAATTAAGTAGCAAAAGCGTCTGTTAGAGGCAACAACAACCGATGTACATGTGCATGACTATCACCATTACATGGCAATATACTTGTTCTTCCCAGTAATTCTTGTAGTTATTACTTGCATAATGCTTAGAAAAATAAGACATCATGCAGTCGCCACCCAACAGTTTGACTCACTGCCGAATACATACGGGCCCAGGAATATTTTGTGAACACAGCATGCATATACATCATCAGTCTGTTGCACAACAGGATACCATACACCACCGGATATAATTTAATTTTTGTTGTAATATAAACACAATAGCACATAAATTCGATTAAAAGAAAGTCGATGTTTTTTATTTCGACATTTTTATTTTAGATAAATAATTTTTCGATATTATTACGATGTTTAAGGAAACGGTCAAATGACCCTAACCCCCCTTTGACACTTTCGGCCCACCTTCGTACCCATTTCCTGCTAGTCTACCTAGAAAGCAAAGCGACAAGAGCACAGCGATCCAGCTGATATTACCAGATCCTATACTCCCGCTCCTATCAATTTTTCAACTCCTATAAATTGAAATTTTTTTTCTAGCTAGGAAGTAAAGCGACGTGAGCACAGTGACCCGGCTGAACTATTTGATACTATACTCGCGCTCCTATCGATTTTTAAATTCCTCTAAACTGATTTACATAGACCGATCCTATAGTCCGATCCTATACTCCCGCTCCTATCGGTTTTTAAGTTCCTAAAATTAAATTTTTTTTTCTAATTAGGGAAAGAAGCTACGGAAGCGCCGCTTTCAAAAAGTGTACGGGTTTTACTGTTTTAGTTTTGTTATAGTCGTTTTTTATTTTTGAAGAAATTGGAATTGAAATTTCAATTTTCGAAAACCATCAAAAACTAGGAATTAGTCGAATATTCTATTTCGCGAGTCAATATATGGCATAGTTGTTGTAATTTGACAAAACAAAATGAAAATACAGTTTTTTCCGACTCCGACTCCGATAAAATAGCACCGATTCCATGAAACCAACTCCCACCTCTGACTTCGCAGCCTTGTTTTTTCTAGTAAAATTTTGGGCATGCTATCCTATTTTTATGTTAAAATACTAACTATTAGTCTGGCTGGCCCGAATTAATAAAAACTATTTTTATCAAAATCAAGACTTAAGAACTAAAAGAAAAGAAAATCGAGATTTTGAAAATCGAAATTTCGTAGTAGACCCTATCAAATTGCATACATTATCAATTTTTTGGGGGCCAAAACTCAGGTTTTAAAACCAAAACGAATTGGTTTACTACGCGTGAATTGTTTACCGATATGTCGTCCAAAATTGGAAATCATAAATTCATTTATCGTACAGCATTGTGCAGGTGACTCAGTTTCATCTGGTGTTTCGTTCGCTGGAAGTAAGTTAAGTAACACCAAACGTTTGCCATGTCTTCCAAATAATGTTTAAAACTTCTGGATTTCTTTATTTGCCGGCAGCAAATTTGTAAACAAGACCCCATTGCTCTTTATTACTATGTTACGTGACATACCGTTGGTAACTATTTTGCGTCGCTTTAAATACTTCATGGAATTACTTATTTCATGCCCCACTAAAGATTGGCAATTTTATCTCTTTTTAGCTTCTTGATATTGTTCCGTCTGGTTTGTCGTTTTTAGCGAACATCTTAGTCTCCTGAGTTTAGAGTTCCACCTACTATTAGGAATATAAATTGATTCGGTCCGTTTTCAAAAAGTGGCTCCGAATATAATTAATGTTTTATAGTGACAGCTGATTTCCGTTATTTCAGAAAGATTAGACATCTGCCGTTAACATTCAGTTTTTATTGCTTTGAGTTTCATACAAAACATGTTTTTTACGGTGTTGAATATGTCGGATAAACAGGATGTGTGGGGCGTGTTAATTTTTTGTTTTAATTGAAAAAAGTGCAGCTGAAGCACATCGAATGTTTGTGGAAGTTTACGGTGACAATGCTACAACCGATAAATCATGTAGAGAATGGTTTTGACGCTCCAAAAATGACAATTTCAGTGTTGAAGATAAGTCTCGCTTGGAACAGCCAAAAAATTCGTAAACGATGAATTAGATGCACTGCTAGAAAAAGATCCAATTAAAATGCAAGAAGCGCTTTTTGGTACTTGGGGGTGACCCCATTTTCGTACGGTTAAAATCTATGGGCATGATTCAAAAGCAAAGCAATTGGGTCGTTTATGAATTGAAACCAAGGGATGTTGCAAGGGGATTTGTTTCTTGCGAGTAGCTGCTCAAACAAGAAAGGGTTTTTTACATCGGGTAGTGACTGTTGACGAGTAATGGATTTTCTACGATCCACCCAAGAGAAAAAATACTATGCTTTGCCCGGCCAATCGTTGCCATCAACCCCAACATCAACACCAAAAACGAACATTCATTGTTCGAAGGTTAAGCTGTGTATCTGGTGAGACCAAAGAAGCGTTGTGTACTACGAACTGCTACAAACTGGCGACTCCATTACGGGCAATGGGTACAGATTACAAAAGTCGTTAAAAATATTTGGAAACGCTCAAGTGGGATATTGTACCATACCAGCCGTATTCTACGGACATTGCTCCTTCTGATTACTGGTTATTCCGATGAATGCAACACGATTTCGCAAGTCACCGGTTCACTTCTTTCGAAGAAATTGAAAATTGGCTTCAAACTTGGATCGCCTCAAAAGTCAAAACGTTTTTTCGAGATGGGATTCGAAAACGAACCGAATTAATTTGTACCCCCAATATATCAATTCTAAGGCCCTCTTTTCTTTAGAATTTAGTTATTGCTTATAAAGGATGCCCCAATAAAAAGTTCAGATTTAAAAATTTAATAAAACAAAAATGGCTTAACATATTTCCAAATTATATGTTTTTGTTTGAAAATACAATCCTCCTGGTTATTTATGGAAAATGAGTTCATTCAAATGTGAGCCGCGGCTGTTCTTGGCGTACTCTATTGGGTCGATCCAATTTCTGAGCACAGTTTGGATTGTGTTGCTTCAATATTGGCTTTCAAATGCTCAATTGTTTGTGGATTGTTCGTATAACACTGGTCCCTCGCAGCACCACACAAATTAAAATCCAAAGGCGTCAAATCACAGCTCCTTGCCGGCCAATTCACGACACCATTCCGACTGATAATGCCGATGTGTGGCATGACGCACCATCTTGCTGGAACCAGAGATGGAAATGCGCCTCGTCCGAAAAGATGATTTTTTGAGCAAAATCCTCATTAATTTCGACTGTGTAACAGGCCCACAAAGCGAATCGGTATCGAGGCGGATGGTCACGAGGCTTCAATTGCTGGACCAAATGAACTTTATCGTGCCACAAGCCAAGATCTCTACGCAGAATTCGTTGCATGGAAGACCGGCTGATGTTCATTTCCGATGCACGATGACGAATTCATTTTCTCGACCGTTGGCGCATATTTTCGGCCACCTCGGCGATATTATCACGAACACGACGCTATATGCACAAACTTATTGATACCGTTGGATATTTGGGCGACATTTTCGTGCGATTTCGAACCAATTGTCTTTGTTGTGGAAGTAAATTTCTAACATTTCCCACTTTTGTTGAATGATTAAGCGATTCATTTCGTCAACTAGAAATAATATACTGAGTTTTTGTCAAACAAATAATGACGGTTATTGTAACACCCTATACTTGTTAATTATGAAGAGATCAGCTCCACACGAGCATCAATTAGAAGTGCTTTCATACCGTTACAATTGTCAGTCAACTATTTAGCAAACAAGCTCCGGTCAGCTATATTAACGGCAAATCGCGGAGTTTTTTTACATCCTTTGAGTCACTAGATGTTCAACTTTCTCTTAACCACCAGTCAAATATCTAGCTCATCAAGGTTGCATTGATTATTGTTGGATCCATATTTTAGCTCCCATTTGGCGAGAACGTCGCTTGATTTTCCTGTTTGTTCAATATGGAGAAGTCACCCCTAAACAGGAAGTTCTTTGCTTTTCTTCCGTTTTTTTTTAGTTGGAAGGTCGTTCCTTATTTTATTTCTAGCGTTGAAGTCTCCGTAACCATTATCTTTTGATATTGACCTTTAAAGCGCCTAGCATAATTTCGATTTAGCACGCAGATGATACTCGATCGGCTCGCTTTTTTCCGCGTATATTGTAAATAGAAAGACGGAATTAATTTTTGGTTGTATTTGGGTCTCTCATACCAGTCTGTGGCTATTCCGACTATTTTGGAGGACAGCCTGTTGATCTGGGCGATACGTAGGTTGCTGTTACAATATATTAAGATTTGACTAAACATCATATTTAGTACTATATCGCAGGTGTTGCATAGTACATTTGCATGCGGTGCAGGTAGCGTGATCTACTTGGTGATCATGTGGTTTCTGTATTACCTTGCAACTTTTGCTATACTGCCAACTCGTTTCTCTGCGTAAATTATCACCGTCTGGATCTGTATGTAGAATCGAAATAAAAAAACTATGTCAGCCTTTTTTTAAATAACATCTGGTGTTGTACGCAGGAAGGTACACTTGTGCCTGTGCTGATCGATTTGGCGGTTGAGTACGGTGCAAACAAAAGCAATATTGAAACTTCGCGGTGATATTGTAATTCGTGGCCGAAGATCCAGCGATATTAAAATCATTTATATACCAAGAAGACTTGGTTTCGAGGTGAACCAAATTCATACCCACACTTTTGGAATCGGCGACCATAATTTTGATAGTGTTTTAAATTTTAAAAACTTCGTTCGGGTCAGTATAAATATGCATGCAGAAATAAATGGCCGAATATCTGCTGGATAACGAGTTTTATGCGCCCAATCAAGGTTGTTGCGATCTTAGCATCTGACGCAGCCGTGCAAGCTCGCACTTTATACAGCAATTATAAGACCCCTGCCGGCTTTCAGAAGTGAAATCTGAACCCTAACTTCTGCAAAATGTTATCTACTTTTGATAGGAAGGTCATTCTTTTCATCTTTGGTTCAAATTTAATTGTGCAAAATGACAATCGGATTCATCAAATTTTATCGAGTAAGATAACTGTGCCAGCCGGCATGAATCGTAAAGGAAAACTTCGCTGGCATGACGACGTAATAGGATGTCAAAACTGCGGGTATAGATATCGACAGGTGCAGTTAAACCGTTTATTAAGCAGCAACTGTGCTTCTTAAACCTCATTTTGCTTATATATTTGCTTTTATTCTCCATAAAAATATTTTCGAATAATTCATTTGATGTTGGATTATTATTAAAAAATTAAATTGTATGTAACATTTAAACAACAGACCACAGTATTTAAAATAAAATCAAACTTTATAATAGCAAGCTTGTTTCAATTACAGAATCACCAAATTTTCAATCTAACAATTCACCATAATTAACTGTATGAAATTTATCTTTATCTTTCTAGTTCAGGAGCAAAGTGAAGGCCGACAGCGAAATGCCGGGCGTGACGGGCAGCGAGGCACCAAACACATTAAAGTCAAGAAAAAATATAAAAAGTATATGTTGCCCCTGTTGCTTGCATATAAATTGAAATTTTTTGCGTTAATTCCAATCATGATTTCCGGCCTGGTACTCCTGACGGGATCAACCGGGTTGGCTGGATTCTTTTTTGCACTCTTCGCCGCGGTTATGGGATTGAAAAGTAAACATCGTTCGCAATACTGATGATTTGATCAACGGGTACAAAATTAATAATAAGTTGGTTTCAGGAATTTGGGATTTTATTTATTTTTTATTTAATAATTTTTAAAATAAGCTTAGTTTAAATATGTGCGACATCTAAATTAAATGTTCAAAACTATTTTTTAAATACAAGTGTTGAAATGTAGATGGTAATGAAATAGAAAAGTTTGATATACAAAAGTTTCTTGTCTGTGAGTTTTTATTTGCTTTCTTCGAACTTTCTTATTACACAGTGGTTTACCCACACCAATATTTATTACTGTTTGTGAAACATACAACAATAATCTAACAACTTTAATAATATTATTTTGTATAAAGTAAATACATTTAATGGTTTGGTAAGCAATTAAGATATTGTTGGAAACTTACTGTACAACTTTATTAATTCATTCATAAGACAGATACCGACAAAATACTTTATAATTTATTAGATAGTCAAAATAAAACTCAGTTAACAATTTTTATTGAAAACCTCAAAAAAATAACAAACTGATAAAAAATATTCTAATTAGCTAATATAATTGCTGATGTTTAAATTTGAAAATGATTATACGGGAAGGCCGCGGAATAATTTGCGTTGCTGTAACTCGGATCATCCCAAATGTTGATATCATCACCATATCCGTTACTGGCTTGTCGATCACCCCAGCCAGGTCTATGGTATTTCAATGGTGCACTATGTATTTCTACTTTTGAATCATTTGACGGAACATACAAAAGCCGCAGCAGGATAAGAACCGACAGTACCAATGAAATTTTGCTTAACACAAACGACGATGCCGATAAGATGGTCAATCCCTTGAGTAGAAACGGTAGAAATACTGATTTTGCGGCCAGCGCGATTAATGCCACCGGAATTAACATACCAAAGTGTTTCTTAAGTTTTTTGGTTTTACCACGACCTAGAATGATATAAGACAAAAATTATAAAATTTCACTTTTTATTTAGGTATTTATTATGTTTTGAGTTCAAAAATTGTATTTCACATCTATAAGTGAAATTGTTTTATCATCACGAACGTTTCAATTAATGTTCATTATCTAGTTCGCCCTAACTAATAAGATCAATATTTTTTTTGTAGTTTCAAACTTATTTATCAGTTAAAAGTTAGTTTAGTAAAATAAAGTAAGCGAATGATGGTTTGTTTGTCAAATTTGATTGAAATTTTGTCATCCACGATTAATTGCACATTACATGCCATCTACGGGTTCAGAATAATTAAATTATAATTTTGATTTAAAAAGACACGTAATCGGTTTAGAAGACGTTTCAGGTAATTTATAAGTTAATTTTTCTTGTGAAAGTGATTTTTGTTGGATTTATTGTTCGCCGTGTAACTTGTATCTTAAATTTGATTATTTGTTTTATGTCATCAATGCCATGAAAACAGTTAACAAACGCACGTTAATTTGCAAACCTGGCGAAATCTCAAAATATTTTTTTTAATTTATATATTTATTTATTTGGTTATAAACAGGAAGAGCCCTCGTTACTTTCTTTTATACAGTAAAATAAAGAATCGTGATCATGAAACATTTTGAGCCCGAGATTTTTGAAGATTTATAGTTCGCTATATCGCCGATCTTACTGCCTTTGGTTCAAAGGCCACCTCCTTCGGTTCACCGGAAGTTGCCGCTTCCATACGAGATTTTCTGGTTTATGCAAAATATTTTGAAAGGTACGTACAAAAATTTGACCCCTATTCAGCCCAGACAGATTGATTGATAGAAATAAAACTTTGTAATTAAGCTTTTTTGTAAATTTATAAATCCAGTTGATCTTTGGCTAAAATCGATCAACAGAAAATGTTAACTTTCATTGAATGATGCCTTTTTTTTGAAAATATTTTGAAAAGTATCTCAATTATGAGAAAATTAACTAGGTATGTACTAAAATATTCTAAATTAAATTTGCGACTATATAAGGTCAAATTTTTCCCCAAAATTAACTGAAAACCATTATTTTTGACAAAGTGAGTTTTCTACAAAAATTCGACCTTGATTGATTGATCGAAATGAAACATCATACAAAAGCTTTTTCTACAAATTGGCAGATCTTATTGACTTTTGGTCGAAATCAGTTTGCCGCAAATGGCAGCTTCCGTAGGATCTTTTCATTTTTGCAGAATATTTTGGAATGTGCGTACAAAAATTCGACCGACCCATCCAAAAAACGTCCAAATACGTTGTTTCGTCACCATCCTTTTGGGAGATGTTTAGAAATGATATTCCCACAGAGGGAACTAGTTAAGAGAAGCTGATCTGAACCCTGAAAATATTAACTCACGGATCATTCAAATATAAATAGTAAGGTTGGGAGAGAGGCGTTCGACGTAATGCGT
Source organism: Nephrotoma guestfalica (assembly GCA_963691935.1). Lineage (NCBI taxonomy): Eukaryota > Metazoa > Arthropoda > Insecta > Diptera > Tipulidae > Nephrotoma > Nephrotoma guestfalica. Next base: position 201,410,250 of record OY829913.1, on the reverse strand, counting down.
GAATGTGTGAATTAATTGAGATAAGAGAATACTTTGACTGCGGTTGAGATGTAATGTCTACAAATGATATTTGCATTATTATGGACAGTCAGGCTACGATTAAAGCATTTGAATAAATTTTCCTTATGTATGATCATCTATTATGTGAGTTCCAGGACTGTTTAGTATCACGGTTAAACGAAGAACAAGAAGTTGCTGAAATTTTGCTCGGTAACGTGTAAGCTTATTCAAGAAGAAACTATGAGACTAGCGCCTCAAGAAACAGTACCTTGCTTGATTTACACTTGTCCCCATCTAGCGTAAAATAAAGCATTTAGATTTTCCAAAACTCAAGCGAAAATATCGATTATTGACTAAAAACTGTTTTTACTCTCTTTTATATAGTAAAATAAAGTACCTCGAGATTTTCGCAGAGCTGCCATTTGCTTTCGTGCAGTGCAGACTAAATGCTTGTGTCCACTCTACAGCCAAGACGATTTGTCCGATCGGTATGTTACTTCATACTAGTACATATGCTTTTATCATGAATTGGGAGAACTCAGTGACTTTTGTCCGAAATATGTGTATCGGAAGCGGTAGTTTCCATTTAGCATTTGCAAGAAAAAAGTGAAGCCCAGACGGACTGAATGATCCAGTTTTTTTTACAAATTGGGAGATTTTAGTAACTATCGGAATTGGCAGATTTCATTGAAGGTTTTTTTGGTTTTTGCAAAATATTTTAAAAGGTACGAACAAAAATTCAGCCGATATATAGCCCAGACAATTTTGGAAATTAAACTCTTTAATTAAGGTTTTTCCAAAAATGTACATGATTATGAGTCGCATAATTATGTGAGCTTCAAAAGAAATTGCAATAGTATCAGACGAATGGCTGAATTTAGGATTTTTTACGATTCCATCAAAGACAATGTATGCCTCAACACAATAGTCACACATTTTTGTTAGAATCTAAAAAATGTGCTATGCAGTCAGTCTACAACACGATGGATACTTTGAATTTTAAAGACACCTCCGCCATGCTTTGCCAATCGCCTTCGAATGGTTGAATTTTCGATATTTTATTATTCCAAAATAGAAAATTGTTGCTTCAACGGCTTGCATAATTATGTTGGCTTCTACAAAGATGCGTTAAATTCAGTACTATACGATGACGTACTTTAATACCAATACCAATTAAAAGCACCGCTACGATGCCTTGTCAATGCACTACAAATCGTTGAATTTTCTATTTTTTATGATTCACAACAAAGTTAACTATTTTTGTATTTTTTATTTGAATGACACGAAATTAATTTAAAAAATATATTTTCCTTAATTTTCTTATTTTACTTAATTACAAATTATGTTTTAAAACTGTAGTGTTCTTAATTTAAATATTTACAGGTTCACAAATCGTTTATATTGCGATATTGGGCAAAAACTCCCAGAAAAAGTACAAAATATTTACGATATTTTTTCACTCATAAAGGCGAGTTAGTCTTGCTAATTTTAAGCAAAATTATGATTTTTTGTTTCGTCGAAATTAGTTTGGATTTGATTGGTGGTGACTTCAAATTTCTCATTAATATTCGTTATTATGTACGAAATATTGATTGAAAGAACAATAGAGTGTTTGTATTATGAAATGTTAAATTCTCGATTAAAGTAAAATGCGGGAAAATTCTGTAAATTTTTGTTGCCTGTACAACCATAAAAATTTGGATCAAATTATTTTCGGATTTCAAAAATATCCAAAACCAACTAACAGTTTTTTTAAAATAACAGTCGAGCAGAAACAGAAAGAATATAACAAATAGTGAAGATCACAACTTGTTAGTGGTTCACATCATCGATTTTTGAGTCAAATATTACTAAATTGTACTTTTTGTAAGTGTTGTTACAAACAAAAAAGTTTGACTTTTAGAATACCTTTTGAATTTCAAAATATCAACAATATCACCCAACAACCACACTTTTTTTTGAAGTAGCAGGCAACCAGAAACAAGAAGAATTTTACAAAAAGTGAAGATCACAACCTGTTTCTGTTATACATCAAATACGAGTAATACTAAATTTTCCTCTCTTAAGTTTTTTCGCCTGTTACAAATATAAAAAGTTGGATCAAATACTTTGGATTTTAAAAATATCAAGAAACAATACGAAGTTTTTTTTGAAGTAACAGGCAAGCTGTAACAAGAAGAATGTAAAAAATAGTGAATATTACAACCTATAACAGTTATAAATCATCAATTTGCTTTTTTTAAGTCTTGTCGCGTGTTACAAACCAAAGTTTTGGATTTCAAAAATATAAAAAATGGAGAAGATTTTTTTTTGAAGTGACAGGCGAACATGTGCACGTTTGTTTCATTGCCATAATTTATAATTTTATTACATAAAAACTTAACTTTTCATACTGGGGTTGCTCAATAAAAAGTCAAGAGTGAACTTTACATTTTGATAAAAAGGAATAAGAAGTCTAGTTTTTTGGTATGGTGTAATGACGTTATTATTTACGTGGTGACATCATCAAATCGAGCATTTGAATATGAAAGTGTATATAGGTGTACGCTGTTGAAGTGTCACGTCTTGATACAAAATAATTTTCAGTTTTGAAGCGACTGTTAAATTACATTACCGGGATTATTAAAATATATTAAAGAGATATTAAAGGGAAATGTTTGTTGGAATTGTGGGTGGTAAAGAGACCAACCTTTTTTTGTAGTAATTTTATAAGGCAATTTATTTTACACTGGTATGAGTAGTTATTCTTGAATAGAAAGGTCATATGGTGTACCTGTCCTGTTAGTCTGTTATAATAGTTAAAAAAATTCAATATGCTTGTAAAAAATTTTAAGGGCCATAGTCTATCTATTTTGTTTTTTAGCATTTCCACTGTTTATGTTATACGCTGGCTTTCAGAGCGCACCACTAATTTTTTTTTAAAGTACTCCGAACTAAAGAAAATCTCTGCCGGTGTCCCACAGGGGAGTGTCTTAGGACCAATCCTGTATTTATTATTTACAAGTGATATTCCAACAACAGATAAAGGAACCATAGCCACCTTTGCAGATTAAACATCAATCATGGCGATTGGAAATAATGTAGCTGATGCAACGAGCAAACTCCAGATGTTTACCGCCCATGAAATAACAATTCTATTAGAATTATCAAACTCTTGTTATATCGAATGATTATTTTTGTTATTTGTGTGTATTTCTCGACTCATTTTAATAATTGTCCGTTGTATATAGTAACTCAGTTGAATTAAAATTGCGGAGTTGGAATGACGTGTTGTGCATTATTTTTTTTTTGGTTAATATTTAGTCAATTTTGATAAGAAGCATTGGTTTGGTGTGTGCCTCTTTTTATTTATATAATTAAGTGGAATAATTAGACCAGTTTGCAGTTTTAAAAATAAATATTTCGAATAAAACGTAGTCAAAGTTAAATAAAATGGGAACCAATAGTTGATACCACATAATGTTGAATTCCAATTATTGGCACGTGGTGCCGATAAATTAGTTTTTTGCACTACAATAATAGACACGTGTCAATAATTGTGCGTATTTAGAGTGCCAATAATACAGTAAAATCGTTAATTTTCAGAAATTATGAGTCGAAAGAAGAACTCTGACGAGTGCCAACTACAAAAGGTTCTTGATGAGGTGAGAGCTAATAAAATTTCCGTAGTATTCCGAGGTCAACGATTCAATTTAGATTGGGTCCCAAATTCACGAAAATCCGACCAGGCCCATCAACCCATTGACTGAAGCGGAGGAGCTAGCAAACCGTAGATTAAAGTTTCACTAAAGTTTCGTTAAAGTTTCTCAACGAAAAGGTTTCCCTAAACCGAAGGAAGTTATTCTTCATGCTCCATAACACTAAGAGTACCAGATGCTGTTTCATCTGCCAGTGCTAATTTTGCAATTACCGACGTATTCAAATGCTTCGACTCCATAGACAATTATTTATTGGCCAATTATTATTTTTTCATTTTGAGCGATCCCAGCCGCATATTTAATGGAGATGAAACAAATTTCTAAAACAAAAAATGATTTAGCAGCTAAACTCCACCAATGATTATTAATCCCTACAAACGAGTGCAAGAAGAAATCAGAAGCACGATGCCAGATACTTGGGGCTATGGAATTAGCGAAAACAAATGGATGACAAAACAAACATTTTACGAATACATTTCGAAAGTTTTTATCCGCATCTTTGAGATATCAAAATTAAATTCCCAATTATTTATTTTGTAGATGTACACAGCACTCATCTTATTTTACAAGTTAGCCAGCGTTGCGTCCAATGGAGTATTATATTAATTGCTCTGTATGCAAGCTCAATCAGAATTTTGCAGCCAGCGTACGTAGCAGTTTTTAAATTGCTGAAAGTGCATGAAATAGCTCTATGCTAGAATGGAGGCGTAATAACCCTAGCAAAAATCTCACCAGGAGCATATTTAGTCCTTTATTAAAAGAAGTTGTAGAAAAGTCAGTGTCATCCGATAGTTTGCGGTAGGGATTTAAGGCACGTGGCCTTTTTCCCTAGAATAAGTATGCCATAAATACGTCCAAGTGCTTAGGTAGACCCTCCGTTGCGCATTTTCAAAATATTAAAAATTCAGATGACACAGATGCTTTTCATAAATGCTGTACTATTTTAGGAACCGAAAAAGTAGCAATGTTGGAAACACTTGATAACGCTACAGATTTATAACTATGCAACATTTATACCTATCTTAAGTTTAATAAATTTAAAAGAACGGTGGAAGGAAATACCTAAACAAAGGTTCACAGGCGGATATTTCATCACTCTCGTCAGAAGGCATAACTGGTATAGATATTGCCAATATTAACGAATTTGTTTACTGCGACCAAGTAATTGAAAATATAAATGATGTTGGAAACATGACAATACTGAATGGCCTCGAATCCACAGGTATTCCTCAACTCGGTCAAATTTCGGTTACTCAAACGTACACCGTCATTAATGATAAAATTACCGACCAAATGGCATAGTGGCTTTAGCATTTGGATCGGGAGGTACCGGGTTCGAATCTCGATAGGGGCAGGATGCAAAGTGAATTTTCATCAACAAATTACGATTTGTGATGAAAAGGAACACATCTATGAACTCCTGCCGGAGTGCAAAACTCATGGGCCGACCCATCATCCTTGCCAGTATAGGCTGGCATGGAGCTATATGCAATGTGCAGATGGTAATAAAAATCGAACCTATATCCGCAGGTCCTCGAATTGGTCAAAACAGGCGTAAAGGTAAGGACGTACATAAGCAAATCGCGAAAGAGTGACAGCCTTGGCTCCAGAACAGATAGCAGGGGAAAAATTATAAAATTGACTGGTTTTCAGAAAATATTTTAACCGTTGTTGGGAACACGGATATCCCAGAAAATATCCAAAAAAAATTAGAATTGTCACTCCTCCCTGAACTAAATTAACTCCAAAAACACAAGCATATACACTAATGGAGGACATATTAAACTGGCCGCAGACAACATAAAGAAAGGATTTAAAAGTTCAAAAAGACAAGAAGAGTTTTGTCATAAGGAAAAAAAGGAAAATTAAATATCTCAAAGAAGAAAGGAAATTTGAAAGAATTAAGAAGAAAGCTTTTACAGAAAATGGAAAAACTACAAAAAAATCCGAAGGCGACATCAAGAACCAAACAGAAAACCCAAAAAAAAATTGCAAAACTTTTGCCAACAGCAAAAAAGGTACACGAACAAACGCACACTGTAACATCCGGTGCTCTAGCGTCATTAAAATATTGTTCACCAACAAAAAATGTAATGGAAATTCAAAAAGAGTCCAATCCACCACCTCATGTGCGAAAACTTTTTTCGCCTGAAAAAAATTTGGATGGACTCGGAACAAATTCCGTATGTCGTGGGAAAATGTGTTATGAATGCACAAAATTTATGTCGGGGAATTTGAACTCCGACGCCTGTGGCATCAGGTGTACAAATTGTACAGGGGAATAAATGTTTGAAGCAATTAAAATACTCATATCTTCCTAGTTTTGCGTGCAATTCATGTTTAGCTATGGCAAATTCAGAAAAAGACTGAAGACAAGTAGCTAGCTTGCTATGTAGCTATACCTAGCTATGATTTGAACTGAATTTTTTATTTTATTTTTATGTTTTAATCAAACTTCAAATAAACAATTTATTTAAAACAACTAAATTTGGTAGCTTTGTTAAGTTAAAATATCCTTATGGGTGCCAATAACTGTGTTCGATACACTATCAAAAGGCTTCCCGTCTAGTGGAGAAAGCATGTCAAAAAGGAAAAATACGAACTTAATCTTAAGTTCAGAAAAATGTATTGGCTCATAGGTAGAGGCTTACAATACACAACAAGCAGTTGCTATATCGGCAAATACTGAAGCCGATATGGACCAACAGTATTCAACTCTGGGGATGTACTAAGAAAACAAACGTCAAATGATACAGACGTTTCAAAACAAGGTTTTCCGTAGCATCGTAAATGCTCCCGCCTTTGCTGCGTATTCAATATGAACTTGAACCAAAGCAGTGATCACTGTTTAGCAAAATTGAAAAAGTAATGGTCATGAAATAGAGTCATTACTACGTCGATGGGTAATTGTGCAAGTAAATGTGATACACGAGTCTCTAACAAACCATGTCAGTTCTATATTTAATTCAAAAAGACTGATATAATTTAGAATAGACACGGAATCTCCTAGCTAGCCTTTATTCAGAGCTTAAGCGTACTGATTAAGACGGCAGTTAGAAGTAACATATAATTTGCTCTCAACTTTGTAATGACAGTAGCTCTTTAGAGCTTTTTCACTTATCACTAATAGTATTCTGAGGATCTGTAAATCCATTTCAGATCACAAAAGAGTTGCTAAACACAAAACTTTAATGTAGACACTGGGTCTCAATCCAAATAACGAATATTCGGTCAATGACAATGATTTTGCAAACAAAGTGCTAAAAACGAGCCTGCGGTATCGAGAAGCAAAAAAAATTTATGATTTTCAAGCAACTCGTCAATCCTCTAACGCTGCAGCCTATACTGATTGAATAGTTAAATTTGTCAATGCTACCCGAACAGCAAAATAAACGTTCTACCAAAGTAAGACAAATTGCGTAAAACTAAATGGTCAACGTAAATTAGAGAATGAACTCTGCAACAACCATATTTGCAGATAGTCAATGTGCCAATTTGTATCCAGTAATTTATTATCACATTCAAAATTTCATTTTTAAAATTGGAACCAACTAAAATTTAATTTTTTTTATATGCAATATTCCTCAGTGTTTAGCCATGAACTAAATTGACCATCAATTAGGACGATTTCATAAACGTTCATAATCGAGTCGGTCATAAGAGGCCTTTGTAATATGATAAGGGGATACAAAATAGCCAATCTCACATTTTTATTTAACAATTTACTAGTATTTTGTAACAGATGCAAACTTAGAAGCAAGAACATTTTTGGCCAAATTTAAAACAGGAAAACTGACCGTGATACAAAATAAGTCAATTACATATTTTCCAATTTGTCATTTTGAAAATTATAATTTTATGTTACCATTACATTTTAGGCATTTTATAAATCGGGCTGTTAAACACTTAAAAAAATTTGTTTCAAGTACACAATTAAGACTTGTGTCTCTGAATATGACTGCAAGTCATCCTCTGATCACTTCGATGATACAATTGAACACAACTCGAAGTGCAAAATTCTTAAGCCGGCCCATCATTAATATCATGGCATGGAACTATGCAATGAGTAGATATGGTTCTGCCTAAACCACATATATAAAGGTCCTCGGTTTTGCTACTCCATAGGGTAGAAAGTTAAAATTGAATCGCGGAAAATCTGGTAATGCTTTTACCCAAAAATAGCTAGCAAAGATTATAAGCAAATAAACCAATCCAGTATCAAAACATTTTAATTATTTTCCAAATTTAATTGTCAATTATTGATCGTGTTATTTTCACTTTATAACATTTCAAACAAATATCACCGAGTATTACGACAAATCAATAATTTAGAAAATAAAATTTATTTTTGGTGTACCCATCGTGCATGTCTATACGTAATTACCTGAAACCTTAGGTACAAAACGTCACGAATATGTTTTAATTTAATTGTGGTATCAGGTAACGAATTTTAATCGAGACATGACACTGATGTGTCTAATACACAAAACTATAATATCGATTCGTCAATATTTACCTTCATTAAAATTTAATAGACGTTCTTTTGTTGTTACTGTCACATTACGAGCATTGTTTTTGCTGTCATATCGATTATTATTAAAACCAATATTCTTTTTATTTATAAATTTAAATTGTTTAAGCATCAACAAATTATCACTTTTATTGTAGTTATCAGCACTACCTGTTGACGTATTATTATGTGAAATTTCACTATTTTTATTATTACCACTAACCGGATTATCGACTTTATTAATTTGATTATTCAACGATTTTGAATTTATAATGACAATCAGTTGTAAAGGTAGAAATAATGTGATTATTAAAAATTTATGCATTTTTGTATCGCAATATAAATTTTTTTAAATTGATTTTAAATTATTTATTTATTTATGTTTGATGTTAACTAACCGATTGATGCGAATGATTTAATGACAATAAACTATTAAAATAATATTGAACGAAAATGTTGTGGTTAATGTTCCAGATTGGTGATGCGTTAATTCTTGTTCTGTGCGATTATGGTAACTAATGGAAGAACGATTTGTTTCAAAGGTACTAATTAGAACTACTGTATTGCAATATCGTAATGCTAAATTATTTCGTTTACCTAATTATTACGATAAGACTTGAATACGTTATATATCGAACAAAATTAGTCGAATAATACCGTAGAACCTTTCCAACTATATTTCAAATAAGCCAAAACGCTTGATATAATTGCTGGAAAAAATTTCAAAATTCATTGATATTCTGACAAATTCCACCTAATGACACGTCCCTGACTAATATTACATAAACAAATCTTTCAAACTGACCATCTTCGATGGTGGTAGCCTGTGGCATTTTGTTGACGCCATGAATTTCACTAAACACTTCTATTTATTGGGTGGACGTGTTTAGATAAATTTATAGCCATCAAAGACGGGGATGGATAGCTGAGCACAAGCGTGGCTAATGTTCTTTAAAATGGCCAACATACTTTCAAAATTCGTTAAATCGGATTGACAAAGTGATCCCTATTAGAGCAACTCTGCGATGTCGTTCATGACGAATTTCCTGAAAATGCAGATGACATTGTGCTTCTTAATGATTTCAAAGACTACTTCATACGGTTCGGTTGCTCCGCAAGATGTCTTGATTTAAAATTCAATAAAAATAAAACAAAACTCTTACCAGTGCCAGACATAAAAGCCCGAATTGCTGCCAAGGCTAATACAATTTAAACAGCTTCTGCAGTCGTGCAAGCTCGCACTTTATAAAGCACTCATATGACTTCTGCTGGTTTTCACGGAGACAGCGATATAATTGGATTTATTAAACCTAATCGAATTGAATGGATAGGAGTCGTTGCAAGTGCAAAAAATATTCCAGCAATAACCAGTCGGTATTAAAATCGGATCAGTTGAGACATTGTACCTAAAAAAACGAACATACGAAATGCACCATTCTACTTAATTCACTCATGTAATTCAGAAAAATGTATCCTTTCCTTTAGTGAAAATTTAAAAACATTGACATACAGCATTCACCAAAAAATAAAATTATTTTAATAATTTTGATTTTGTTTTGTAGCAATGAATAACACACGCTCTCCACCCGCCATTAACAGCAAGTTATACCATCAAAGTTCTGCCAGTTGTAAGTGGAGACGCAAACTATTAATGTCTGCCAGATTTTATAAAGTGTTTTCTACCTGCTTTCCTCGACTTCAAGTTATACAAATTTCTGTCAATTTTTAAATTTCAAAATGGCGGAATCATTTATTTCTTGTGATTTGTTTGTTGAGGCGCTCTTTTATGTGTGGTCAAAATTAATTCGATTCGAGTGTAATACTGTAGACAAAAATAGTAAGATCTATAGAATTATGAACAAATAATTTTAAAATTCTTTATTTGTCCAAATATATTTCGTGCCCCTCAAAGTAATCTCCCCCGGCCTCAATACACTTGTGCTAACGTTTTTTCTAATCCTCGACACAGTAGTTAAATTCAATTTCCGGAATAGCCTCCAATGCGCGTAGCGATTCACGTTTAATGTCTTCAATTGATACAAAACGGTTTCCCCGGAGCGGTCGTTTGAGTTTGCTGACCAGCCAGAAGTCACACGGAGCTAAATCAGGCAAATACGGTGGGTGCGGAACGATATGGGTAGAATTTTTTGCAAGAGTTGTCGACCCACAACTCCGGCCTCTTTTTACGAATAGCTTCGCGCAAACGATGCATAACACTGAAATAGTATTCCTTGTTGACAGTTTGGCCGGTCGGAAGGAATTCGGTGCACTCCAAACCACACCTCGATAATCGAAATAAACTGTCAACATCACCTTCATTTTTGACTTGCTTTGACGTGTTTTTTTCGGATTCGGCTCACCTTTGGCACGATATTCGTCTGTTTCTGGGTTGTAAGCATAGATCAAAGACTCATCGCCAGTTATAATACGTTTCATGACATCCTGGTAGTCGGAAAGCATTGTTTCACAGACGTCAACACAAAACTGTTTTTCCAAAAAATTGAGTGATTTTGGAACCAATCGTGCTTTCACTTTTCTTAGGCCCAAATGATCATTCAAAATGGTTTTCACTGATCCTTTCGATATTTCAATGATGCCAGTGAGGTCTCTGACTGGTATTCGTCGAATCTTAAGTACCAATTCCCTGATTTTATTAACGTGTTGATCATCAGTTGATGTTGATGGCCGTAATAGACGTGGTTCGTTTCGACCCTCTTTCAACAATTTGTACCAATCAAAAACACTTGCTCGCGACATACAATTATCACCGAAGGCCTTTTGCAACATTCTGAACGTTTTGGCACCACAAAATGGATTCCGCACACAAAATTTAATGAAACTTCTTTGTTGAATAATTTCACTCATTGTAAAAATCGCCAAATGCATTTTTTGTACTTCAGAAAGACAAGCGTATACTAAACACTAATGATTATTTTGATGTGACAGTCATACCAAAAGGAAACATTTCGATGAATGGTTTTCCGCGCGAAATTTAAATTCAAAGGAATTACTAATTTTTGCCCACAGTAGTATGTTTCTATTATATCGTTAAAAATTTGTGTTTTTAAGACAATTTAAAAAAAATTTATTTTAATTTTAAAGACGTGATGAATTCAAAGCAAGAAATTTTGAAATATATTTAGCTTTATAAAAGCCATGAGTGCCTGTGAAATATAAGCTCCAACTTTTCGCAGAACCGATACAAAAAATATTGCGTACCGCAAAATCGCCACTGAGATGGTAATAGACGGGGAAATCGTTAAAAAGCAAATAAAAAGTCTCCGCACTTCTTATACGGCAGAAAAACGAAAATTTGAAAACTCCAAAAAACTCGGGAACAGGGCTTGAAGACGTGAAAGAGGCAAATTTATTCTATTATGAAGAAATGTCCATTTTGGATCACTGCATTGTTTATTGGAAAGAGCAAACAAATTTAAGTGTAAGTTTTTATTATAATTATTTGGATACGAAATTTTTTGTTAATGAATCCTATTTAATTTATTTTTAGTTTTATTAACCGATACCTGAAGAGTCGCAATACGAATTGGACCCGGAAATTAGTTTTGAGAGCGGAGTAGAAAGCCATGAACCACCTGCAAAAAAAAAAAGACTAACAACCATATTTCAAACTTCAATAATGCACTAACAAAATTTATATCGGCTGTAAATCCTGATACTGAAGATGAATAACATTTCTTTGGGCTTCAAATGGCCTCAAATATACCAAAGCTTCCTTTACGATACGGATACCACTTTTGCGCTATCTTTCCAGCATCAGATGACCGATGTAGGAGTGCAAGTTTTAAATTCGCAACAGGGAACTACTGCAGGAGCATCAAACCACCGTCAATTTTCTTCAATTTCGCCCATGTCATCATCATCGTCTGTAACTGAAATATACCCGACGATATCTACACCAGTCACTGTTACTTCTCCACTTCCCAGCTTATCACGGACAGCGCATAAATTTAATGAACCCATGCCATAACAGTTCTAAAAGCAGAACGCGTAAACCTTATTCGACCGCTATCAATTTCTTCATCATTATCTTCATGCCAGTGTGGGGTTTGCTATTACCCCCATCAAGCGCCTCCCCGGGTGGCGGATAGGGGAATGCTTGCCAGATATGGTAGGTACCGGGGAAATAAAATACTCGGGGCGGACCAAAAAATAGCACACCAAAGCTAAGGTGGTACTACATACGCCGATGGCTGCGTGGCTAAGAGGGTGCTTAGTCGTTAGTATGTGAACTCCGAATTTGGCGTCATTCGGTTTAAACCCATAGCCTTCCTATGATAACGCAGAGCTCTGTCATGCGTCTGGAAATGAAAAATAATGATGAAAATAATAGCCTAATAATATTAGGAAACGAGACGGATGCGTCTATAGAAGCATCAAATCAACCGGGCCGCTCCATATACTCTTCGGATTCTAGTACCATAGATTCTGGGAGGAACCAACCCTTGGAAAATAAAGGGAACAACTTTTCTAAGAGCATGAAAATGTTGAGATCACCGCCTCCAAATATAAGTAGACGTATACTACAATTAAAGACAACTGTGTCAACAGCGACTGCGTCCACAGTAACTGCAAGAAACGCGGTCTCTACTGAAAAAGGAACTTCATTACAAATACCGAGTGCAAACATTATAAACAGCGAGGATCTGTTATCCAAGTTTCAGAAAATGGAGAAACTAATCGCGCAGCTGAGCAATGAAGTTGCCGAACTTAAGAGAGAAAACTCTACACTAAAAGAAAAGGCTAAAAATAGTAAAGCTGAGAATTCAGCACGAGCTAACAACCTGCCTGTCAACCATATTCAGCCATCAACAAGTCAACATCATTCAAATAATTCCAACTGGTTCCTGCAGCAATTTCCAGTCTCTCAACAGAATAATAGATTTAATGCTCATCTGCAAGATGAAGAAGAACTTGAAGAAGAACTTTCCAGAGCTAATAACAGAAATCCTAAGAAACGTAGGCGCACAAAAACGAAAACTCCCCCAAAAAATAATACACAAAGTGTGAACAGTAACACTGAACAGAAAAACCCAAAAATACCGCTTCCTCCACCCATTAAAGTGAGCAATATCAACAATTTCGAACTTTTTCGACAAAAAATAATAAAAACCACTAGTGAATCAACAATTTTAAGGCGCTCTCAAATGGTGACACTAGAATTACCTTTCAAAATGAAAATGATTACAGAAATGTCAAAAAATTACTGGAAGAATTAAAAAATGAATCTAGCAACCAACTAGAAAATATTCAATATCACACCTACCAGCTGAAGAGTGAAAAAGCCTATAGAGTGGTTATCAGAGGCTTACCTTCTTCTATAAGTCACGATGAAATTAAAGCAGACTTAGAAAAAATGGGACATGAAGTTGCAGGTATTACCAACATATACAAAATGGTCACAATTGATGGTGTAAAAGTCAGGAAACACTTTCCATTGTTTTACGTCGACTTAAAACAAAAAGACAACAATAAAGAAGTATACAATATCAAGAAAGTTGCGTACTGTATAGTTAAAATTGAGCCACCTAACAAGACAAGGGGAATTCCACAATGTACGAATTGTCAACAATTTGGACATACCAAGAGCTTTTGCTATCGTCAAACCAAATGCGTTAAATGCGCGGAAAATCACCACACGACAAAATGCAAGAAAACACCAGATATCGCGCCTTCTTGTGCTCTTTGTCAACAACAAGGGCATACTGCAAATTATAAAGGATGCCGTGTATATCAGAATAAAATTAAAAGTCAACAGAATAATAGAACAAGCGCAGTGCAGCGATTACAAACCAAAGTTGGTAAACCACAAACAACAATCACACCATCCACAGTTGGATTATCCTATGCGCAAATCGCCAACGAGTCAAATAACACTGAAATTATTAAAATGCTTAGCCAAATTCAACTGTCACTTGGTCATCTAGCAGAGAAGGTGGCAAAACTGGAAACCTATATCTATCCACCAAGCAAAAAAGTCAGCATACTCACAAATGGTTAACTCGTTCCTACGCATTGTAGCTTGGAACGCTAATGGGCTCAACCAACGAGCCCACGAACTGGAAATATTTCTCCATACAAACAACATTGATATTGCGCTGATTTCTGAGACGCACTTCTCTAACAAAAACTTTATCAGAATAAGGGGTTTTAATTCCTACTGGACAACCCATCCTAGTGAAAGAGCTAGAGGTGGTTCAGCTGTACTAATCAAAAATAATATCAAACACAATCGATAAGAGGATATTCGTGAAAACTATTTGCAAGCAACTGTTATCTCAATCCAATATAATAGCGCAGATCTAAATATTGCAGCAGCGTACTGTCCTCCACGGCATACACGAACGAAGTTACAATTTAATAACGTCTTCAATAAGCTCGGTCCAAGATTTATTATTGGAGGGGACTACAATATAAAACATACAGCTTGGGGTTCCAGGCTTATTTCTCCTGGGAAAGGTAACACCTTGTTCAATGCCATTCATGAAAACAAATGCGAATATCTGTCCCCAGGGGGGCCAACGTATTGACCAACGGATGCAGGAAAAATACCAGATCTACTGGATTTCTTCATCATAAAAGGTATTCCTCTAAGTTACACTAGAGTCGAAGGAATTAACGACCTAACATCTGACCACATTCCTGTACTGTTGTCAGTAAGCGCTACAGTAATAAAGAAACAGAAAAAGCAAAACCTTACTAATAGATTCACGGATTGGGACATCTTCAGAGAAAAATTGGAAGAGCTGGTTGGATTAAAAGTTAGTATCAAAAGCAATGAAGAATTGGAACAACAAACAAACAATTTTATTGAATACACTCGAATGGCTGCCAGACTAGCTACTCCTGAATCAAAGGACAAAGCGGAGATTGAAGTCAAATACCCAAATCAGGGAACAAATCAAGGCGAGAAGAAGGGCGAGGAGAATATGGCACCTCACCAGAAATCCCGCTGACAAGACAACTTTTAATCGAATAAGTAACAAAGTCAATAGACTAATCAAAAATTTCAAACAGAATTGCCTCGATAACTACTTAAGCGGGCTAGGTCCAGAAATGGATAAAGGCTACTCGTTATGGAAAGCAACCAGAAGATTTAAACGACCTGTAGTTCGAGTACCACCTTTAAGGAATGCTCAAGGCAGTTGGGTTCGACAAGACAAAGAAAAAGCGGAACTCTTTGCTCAACACCTAGCAGCAGTGTTCCAACCCCATGACATTCAATCCAACATTGATGTAACACCTGTTTATCAACGAAATCAGGACTTTAAAAGGGTCACGCCAATGGAAATTGCTAAAGAAATCGACAAAAATCTTAATCATAAAAAAGCACCAGGAATTGATGAAATATCACCGGGTGGGTCTATTCAAGGAACTTCCACGTAAAGCAATCTTCTTGATCACATACTTATTTAATGCCTGTATGAGATTGAAGTATGTACCCAAATGCTTCAAAATGGCCCAAATAATTATGCTAAAGAAACCAGGTAAACCAGATGAAGAAGTAACATCATACAGACCAATCTCACTGCTTCCGACCTTATCAAAGCTGTTCGAGAAACTGCTACTAAAACGTCTAAAGCCAATGGTAAACGTTCCTGATTTCCAATTTGGATTCAGGAATAACCACCCCACCATAGATCAAGTCCATCGAATAACTGCGGTAATAGAGCAAGCGTTAGAAGAAAAGAAATATTGCCCCGCCGTATTTCTGGATGTATCCCAGGCCTTCGATAGGGTTTGGCATGGGAGATTGACATTCAAAATGAGCAAAATTCTACCACAAAACTATTGCCAGCTGCTTGAATCATACCTCTCTGATCGCCAATTCAGAGTCATTCATGAAGAAACATGTTCTGACTTTTATCCAGCGATTGCGGGAGTTCCACAGGGAAGCGTATTGGGTCCCCTCCTCTACCTTCTTTATACTGCGGACATACCTACAACGAATAAAACATTCATCGGCACGTTCGCTGACGACGCTGTAATTATGTCAGTAGACGAATCTCAACCAAGAGCAGTGGAAAATCTTCAACGAGCAATGGACAACGTTACTAAATGGACAATTGACTGGAAAATCGCACTGAATGATCTCAAATCAACATATGTGACATTTACGCTCCGACTTAAAAATAACACTCTTCATATACACCTCAAAGGAGTGCAAGTGCCGCAGGCTGAGTCGGCAAAATACCTTGGTCTACATTTAGATTCCAGGCTCAACTGGAAACATCACGTGAGACAAAAAGCTGAACAGATACGATTGAAACAACGTCAAATGTACTGGTTAATTGGACATCATTCCATAATGAACCTGTATTGCAAAAGACTGGTATACCAGACTATCTTTAAACCAATATGGATGTATGGTGCGCCAACGCCTACCGATTTGTACCTAACAAGGAAATCCACAATGATTTAGAAATACAATTGATAGACGACGTTATCCGTGAATGTGCCATAAAACATGAGAAGAGACTTCTTACCCACACCAATCTTGAGGCCGTACAACTACTGGACAGTACAAACGAAGTAAGGCGGCTCAAACGAATCAAACCACATGAGCTAACCGTATGAAAATTATAAACCAAGGAAACTGGACACTGGTCCAGCAGACCCACACAAGTTTATGCTTATCTCATAAGTACTAATGTCAACCTTACTAATGAATTAATAATGTTTAAGATTGTAGTAGCCATATCAATAAAGTTGTTAAAAAAAAAAATTATCTTCATCAACATCAATGGACATTTATTGGCAGGATAAATTTTAATACCCACCATATAGTAGCTCAAAATTAAATGTGACCACCGAACCGAAGAGCAGTTGAAATTTAATAAATATCGCAAGCAAACATCGCAACCTAATCGCATTCAACATTTATTGTCTTTCGACTGAAGCAAAATTGTTTACGGGTGTGTACTTCTCATCTTCTTCATTTAGAAGCCTACTTTCATTAACTAACAAATTATGAAGTGCAAACGAAGCCTTTACAATTAAATCGGTAGTGTCTAGTGATGTTTCAATTGGTCTTTGGAATATTCGAAACCGCTCTACTAATCTGCCGAAATTAATTAGATAATTATATACTTTTTGAGGTACGGCTAATTCAATATTACGATAATGAAAACATTTTCAATAAAAAAAGGTGTTTCAATAACCCCTGGTAACATGGTCGCCGAGGGGTCGTTGATTACGGCTTCGTATAACGGGCTTTCATGTGGTTAGTTCTCCTGTTTAACCCAACATCAACAATAAAAATTTGCCATTGGCATCAACAATTTCGAATAAAATAATACTGAAATAGCCTTTATAATAGTTATAGTTTGATCCAGAGTGAGCTGGAGCCTTAATTCAGGCTTCAATTAAGTTTATTTTTGGTTCGAGTGCAATTCAAATGGCTTGAAGAACCTCAGGAACAAATTTTGATCTTGCTCTTGTTGAAATAGCGTCCCTCAATGGTGTCTTTTTTGGTTATTGCAATTTTTATCTATAGCATAATAGTATGAGTATTAGTATGTTAGACTAACAAAATAGGAAACATAAATATTACATATATAATTTAATGAATGTACCAACCAAACTCAAAATTTCTTCGAATTGTTCTATATGTGTCCTTGTAAAATTTTGAAAAATGTTTCCAGTACCCCAGTCCAAATCTTTAATTGAATGCATTTCCACACGATGATCACCACGTTTTATTAATAATGGATTAACCCAAAATTCCGGTGATTTGCGCTTTCGTTTTACCTCAATTTCTTTTATTTCACGATCATGCAGTAATTTAAATTCTTGTATAATTTTTAATCCTAAGGCAATTTTAATTTTTTGACAATATTTTAATTATATGTAAACATACACAACACGTAAAATTCCAAATTATTTTGAAAAGTCAAAATCATGCAGATGTTCCTCACTGAACGCAATTTTTTTCTAGCAACAAATTTCATGTTAATGGTATAAAACATGTCAGGTGGAGTAGCCATGTAGGACGCTCGATTTGTAAATGTAAATAAAATTAGTTGGAAATAATATTTCATGGCAAAAAATACAAAATATAACATCGTTCAAATTTCCTCCGCGGCTTTGCTTGGTGGCACGTACTCGGGAGTTCCAATTTTTGGATGACTTGGCTGAATTTGCTGGATAGCGCTCGTTATGTTGACTTTGAAGGGATAAACCAAATGTCACCGGTATCCATATCATCCAGAATCTGTGGACGGATATTTCAATGCCAGTTTTGTTTTGGGAGAAATACGAACTGATGTTTCCGCCAGACCAAAATCCGCAATAAACTAAAGTTATATTTTTCGGCTCGAATTTTATATACTTGTGACTGGCGAGAAAGTGACTGCAACGGGACGTCCCATACTGTTTTCAACAGCCCTTGCGTTCCGGTAACGTGCGGTTGTTAACAAAATATTTATCGACCCGGATGACTCGAATTGGGCCACCAAACGTTGAATAGTCGACTCGGCAGTATGGATTTGGTGATGATACAAATCAAGTTGTGCACGCATCGTTTCTCGATTTTGAAAATGCGTTGCTTTAACAACGTGGTTTCTATAGCCTAACACAAATTTCGAACGTTCCTATTGATGGACTCTTCGCTGTCATCATAATTTGTTTTCTTGACATTGTTAATGTGAGCTTTGATAGATAAACATTTTTAAAGTGAGTAAGTATAGTGAGGAAAAAGCAACCATTTTGAAACTCTATCTGATTTTTCATTGCATTGATATACAAATGGGTTTAACACGGAACTACCTTTAACTACCGAATATCACAAATTTCAACCAACATGATGAGCTATCACAACGTGGTGAAGAACGTATAACTCATGGTACAACAACAAACAGCATGCAGTTGAATCATCCTCAAATACGGTTTATCATTGTGAATATTAGAATATTGTGCTGAGCCAGGGTCACGTGTTTGCCACCACAAATTATTTTTATAAATAGGTGAACAACTTAAACGCCAAATTAAATCGTAATTTTTTTGTGTAGATATACTTTGAATCATGTGCTATCTTGATCAATCTGTCTTTAACTAAAATTTAAGTATGCTTCTGCCACACTCAGACACCGTTTTATAACAGAGAAACCACTTCATCCAGTAACACAGTTTCGAACTCGATTGCTCGAAATTTATACATGAGTTTACCTTCATTACAAAACAAAATTTCGGACTTGATGAAATTGAAATCGCTTGTACTGTTATTACACTACAGTAACTAGTCTCAATACGCAAATTCGGACAAGAATTTTAGCTACAAAAGTAAGCTTCGTCACTTAGATGAACACGCTAGTCAGAACGGCGCGCATTTTGAAGTAAAATTACCGAAAATTCAAAATTTTTCTGGTAACTATGGGATAGCCGCCACGTCGTTACAAAAATTCAAAGTATTGCTTAGTTATATCAGCATCACTAAGGCGAATTATTTCGGTGCCCGAATAAATTGAAAGATCTTTTTAATAGAAAATAGCATATTGTGAACTCATTTATAGAAAATTTCTTGAGCCAATCTCCAATTCAAGTCGCCACCACAGCTACTATAAAAGGTTTAATGGATACATCTGACGAAATTATTAAACGTGCTTTATATAATTTTGACAAATCTGCGGAATCACGAGACCTCTGGCTTATTTCTATTTTAATAAAAAAATTGATGACGATTCTTAATCTCATTGAGCTCGAAGATCCGCAGATTTAGACAACTCACAATTGTCTGATTTTCTTGGTATCTTAGTGAAAAAAAGAATACGCGTTAAGATCGGTCTCCAAACGGACAGCTACCAAACCAACTCCATCGCCCGCTAATCATCAATCAAAATTTGCTTAGTGCTAAAACCCTTAAAACTGCTAATTCCAATGTAATAATTTCCATGAGAATAGCGCGGGGCAACGTAGAGAAACTAACCAAACGGATAATGCTTGTTGTTCTCAAAATAATGCCATTTCTGCAATCCTCCCAACAGCTAATAAACGAAAGTCTCAACTCTCAACTAGTGGTGTAGGTCAGACGGGAGTTGGCATGATTAAGAGTTAAGCAGCACATTAAAGCCTATAATGGTAAATACAATTTAGATTGTTAACTTGGTGCTTTAGTGATGCCCAAAATAACAAGTGAACTACCTCCTATCGAAATAAATGAAAGATGCGGTAAGAAGTACATCTAGATGTCCACTTTAATAAATTTGGCTATATTGATATTCAAGTGTGGGCCGATTATTCCTCGATTCTATTGGAAAATTGTTGGATGAAAATTAATGAACATAAGCCAATTTACAAAAAAAGATTCCAGCATGGGTTATGTTGAAAAAATTGGCAAACAAACCGCGCTAACAACGATACACCTCAATCATGACCAATATACCAAACATTATTCATATCAACCAAACAACATTATAACGCTTGAAGAAAAACTATGTGAGATGCACTTTATCAGCATTCACACAAGTCAATCGAATCAGCTGGGTAATTTAATGCCGAAAGCTGTTTTGCTCGCGATTTAAATGTTTGAAACTGTATAAAGCATTCACGATGAAATCCGGGAACCTGTAAACTATGCGGATGAAATTTATCAGGACAAAGTTGACGATACAGAATTTTATCTGCCACACCATGGTGTATTACTAAAGGATAGATCGACCATGCAATTATCTGCTTAGACTTCCACCAGCATATCTTTCAAAGACTGCTTGGCTGTACGTTAAACAAAAATCGTTGTATTTTATTATTCAATTCTTTCGTGATGACTAGAAAAAATGCATCGCTAGATAATAATTGACGATAAAGGTATAAAGCATCCAGTTCTCCAGTTCCAATCCAGTTCTCCATTACTGATTTAGAAACGTGACATATAAAGGAACTTTAAGGAAATAGCTATTTAATATAGAAACTTCGTTACTTTTTCCCGCTCAAGGCATTGCCGAGGATTTGTATGTTGAAGACCTCATAAAGGGTGCCGATAACAACTTGAGGCAGACATTATAATAGTTATTATTACCTGTCTTTTAAGTCAACGTGGATTTCAATTAAGAAACCAAAACAGTTGGTGGTTACATTCACCGAGTTCCACACTCTGTATAGCTATTAGAGGTGATTGAAATTCAACAATAGACGAATTCTTGTTTATTTCGGATTTACACAAAAAATCAACAACCCTCTAAATGACCGGTACTTTAACAAGCAAGTAGGCATTTCGATCAACATGGTTTATTGGCCCCGATAACAATTTAGTTAAAATATACCTTCAACTACTTTGGCCAAGTAACTTAGATTTGGACGATCCTCTAAAAGAATCCCAAATGAATCAATGGAACGAGATAAGGACTTAGCTCAGGCACATAAACCAAATTTCAATTCCGCCGTTTATCAAATGACAAATTTTCAAAATAAAAAAATATCTACCATTAAGTTGCATGGATTTTGTGATGAAAGCCAATCGGCTTATGTCGCAATAATTTATTACAAAATCACGAACTTCAACAAGGAAGCGTTCGTCAAATTAATCTCTGCAAAGAACAAAGGGGAACCTATTAAACTTGAAATTTTGTGTCTTGGATCTCTTGGCCAAACTTATAAATTTGATTAAAGGTTGCTAAAACTTATACCTGATCCAACAATCATTAGTTTTAGTTTGGCTCTATTCTAGATGATAGAGAATTTTTGTATGCAACCGAACAGCTGAAATGCTCAATTTACTAAATCGAAAACAATGGCACCACCATCGGTACCATCGAAGACAAATCCAGCTGACTGTGCTTCTGGTGGACTGTTGTCAGATGAAATTAATACGTTTCGAATTATGGTGGCATGGTTTAAGCTTCTGACTATACGCTATTTAACATTGGATAAAACGGCACAGCAAAAATATATTGAATCTAGTATACGCACGCGAGAGAATTGGTCTCCTCTGTTCCCAATGGCGTGTAGTAGTGAACGCTGCGATCAGGCTCTCTAGAAAAATCCCAGAGCAGCGCCCAACATAATTTAAACAACATCAATGTGTTAAGATGAAGGTGACCGACCAAATGGCATAGTGGTTAAAGCTTTGGCGTTTGAATCGGGAGGTACCGGGTTCGCATCCCGATAGGGGCAGGATGCAAAAGGGAATTTTCATCAGCAGATTACGGTCTGAGATGAAATGGAACACGTCTATGACCCCCTGTCGGAGTGCTGAACTCATGGGCCGACCCATCTTCATACATTGTAGATCAGACAATTCAATAGCTATGCAAATCCACTCGATAACAACGAATTTGCGAAAAGTAACAAAACTAGTTCTAATCAATAAAACATTTTTTTGTGGACCACCACCCAGAATCTAAGTTGTTTACTTAATTCAATGATATTTTCTGGAATCGCGTTACAGGTCTTTAATCAGTAGCAGCAGTGGATTACTATAGGTTGCTCAGTAGGTTTTGTCGTTCGATGAGAAAATCATGATTTTATGGTTTAAAATACATTTTACTAATTAATTTAATCTCTCTGCAATTAAATACATTTTTTCCTGTGTTCTTCTAATTTATGGATTCCACTGTCATAATACGCTCCACGCGGCTTCTAGTACCTCTTCATTAGATGAAAATCGGTCCCCACGCATGATTTTTGGTTGATGAAGTCAGTGGGAGCTAAACCTGGCGAATAGGGTGGATGTTACAACAATTCGTACTTTAATTCACTGATTTTTGCGATAGTTTTTGAGCTGTGTGAGAGGGTGCGTTGTTTTGATGAAAAATTATTTTTTCAGTAGTACGGGGACAATAGTACGGGGTGTTGTAATGTTGTTTATGTATCGGAACAGAAACTTGTATATTACGTTATATCAGAAACAAGTACATTACGCCCCTCCACTCTCGATTAAGACGCACACGTGGAAGGAGCGGTCTTTGGCCTAGACGATCGATGGGGGGAAGCTTCATCGATTTCAGATGGTATTATTTTTTCTCACTTCTTCGTCTGTGTTGTTCAATGTGGTGCGGTTGATGATGAACCATCGGTTGGTTGTTGTCTCTCTGATGTTGATTGTTGAATATCGAGCGGTGATGGAATAACAAAACGAGTAAGAATGATTAATGATGGTACTGGTTGAACGCCTTCTGAATTAACAACCTCATTCGGACAAACTGATTGAGCTTGTTCTAGCGGGATTATAGTTGTGTCATCCGTTTGTTCATCAGTAGTTCGACGTCGTAACTGATCAATATGACGTCTCATTGATTGGCCTTGTTCGGTTTCTATAGTATATATATGAAACAGGCCCTGTTGTTCTGGTACTGTAGGCCGAGATCCATTTCAGACCCGACGAATAATTTCGCGCCCAAACTGTGGAACCCTCAAACAGTTTTCGTGGTTGGTCGACCATTGGTTTGGTCTTGTGAACGCGAATATTGTCTGGGTGAAGATGATCGAAAAAATGTCGAATACGACGGTTAAATAGGAGTTCGGCGGGTGATCTGCCGGTTGTATTTGATGGCGTTGCATGATGGTGGTGTAGGAACTTCGTCAAACGATGTTGAATATCGCCAGAACTCTCTTTCTTCAGGAAATCTTTTGTTGCTTTATCTCCACCGGCCCATTTGAACGTGGATGCCATAGAGCCACGTACACTGAACCAATACCATTCGTATCACAGAACTGCGGGAATTCTGCGAAATCAAACGCTGTACCGTTGTCACTCACTATTGTCTCTGGAATTCCATGAGTGAAAAATATCTTGCGAAGAGCCTGTATGCCACAAGCAGCTGACATAGTGGTAATTTGGACTACTTTCAACCACTTGGGATACGAATCGCCCAGTATGAAATAAGTCTTACCGTGGTAAGGTCCGGCATAATCGATATGGATTCTCGACCAAGGGTTGGTCGTCTTCTCTCATGGGTGCACTGGTGCCTGTGCTACCTCTGGAAGGCTTGATTGACACTTTTTACAAAGATGTATAACCCTTTCGATGTCTGCTTCTAGTTTGGGCCACCACACGTAATTTCTCGCCAGTGCCTTCATTCTCACAATGCCTGGATGAGCCGTATGTAGAGCGGACAATATTTGCGCACGGTGGCATGGTCGAATTATTACCCGGTAACCCCAAAGGAGGCATGATTTGAGTGAGCTCAAGTCAGCAGAAGTGACAACAGAGAGAACTGGGTCTTTGGTCGAAGCGGCAATGTCATCGGCATTAACGGTCGGCTTGTGGACCGCATCTATAAGCAGCACTCCATCTTGCAAAATAACGAACTCACGACCGTAGAGAAAATCATGGAACTTTTTAACTGCTGCTATAATGGCCAGAGCCTCGCGATCACCTTGGCTGTATCGTCGATCCGTTTCGGTCATCGTTCTCGAGTGATAAGCTATGGGACGCTCTTTCATTCCCACTTGATGTGACAGAATGACGCCAATTCCGTAGGGGAAGGCATCCCATACTAGCAACAAAGGGCACGTCTCACTAAATAATATTACGTTGTTGCTGGACATCAAGGCATCGAAACTGCGCTGCTTGATAGGTCCTCATCTCCAGAGGACATTCTTGTGAAGCAACTGGTGCAGAGGTTCAGCAAGGATTACCTTATCTTGAATGAAAGAATGATAAAATCTAATTAAGCCTGGGAAAGTTTGAAGCTGTCCCTTATCCGTTGGTGGTGGGGTGCTTATGGTGTCAATTTTCTGTTGCATTGGGTGTAGACCTTCGTAATCGATTCTGTAACCGAGAAAATTTGTAGATGAACAACCAATTTGACATTTGTCTTGTTAACGGAGACCAGCCTGACTAAATCGTTGGTAGATGTCAATCAACTTCTGGCGCAAATCGGTGTCGGACGATGCAATGACGATGTTATCGTCGAAATACGGTATAATTCTTTGAATCCCTCGAAGTAGATTATCTATGAAATTTTGGAAGATTCCTCGCGCGGTACTCATACCGAGTTGGAGTCGGTTGACCATAAACGCACCCTTGTGTGTAGTAATTGTTTGTACCTGCATCAATGAGCTGTTGGTACGCCTGAGCGAGGTCGGGTTTTGAAAACACGGAACCATTTGGTATCGTCGACAATAGGTGATTTGCTGATGGTACTGGAAAACAATGTGGTGTGAGAGCTTTATTCACAGTTGATTTATAATCGTCGCAAATTCTCCCGCTACCATCGGACTTCGGAACAAAAACTATAGACGTAGCCCGATCGCTGCATTCGGCCGGCTGCAATATTCTCCGATGAATTAATTTATCTAATTCTACTTCAACTGCTGCTCGCATGGCAATAGGAATTTTCCGTGCTGTTAAACGAATCGGAATTACGTTTAGATCCACTTGTAGAACCATAAAAGGTCCACTGTACGAACCAAGCTCAGGTGAAAATAGTAGACTATATGTCACCAGTACATCGGAAAAAGCTGTCTCTGTGATTGAATATACTCCTTGAAAGGAAATCCTTAAAGGCTCGAACCAATCGACGCCAAGAACACTGGTTTTGTTCCCGGTGGTGATGTATAATGGTAGACTGGAGACTGGTTTACCGTGGGTATATAAATCTATGTCCAAACATACCTAAATGTTGATCGCACGACGGTTTGCTCTGTTGATTAATTTTAGCTGGGGCTACATGATGTTTAGGCATGATTTACTTCACTTGCTGTGTTTCAGCCATAACCTGTTAATTCTTCGCGGCAGATTCTGCGGCAACACTGCGATCGATAGCGGTTAATCCTTTTCTGCCAAAAACATCTGATGCAACTGAATATTGCGCAACCCGCAAACCAGGCGATCTCGTCGCATTCAATTAAGGCTGTTCTTGTGAAAGTTGCAGCTTTTAGCAAGACATCTAAGCTCGGCTAAGTAATCGGTGACGCATTCTCCGGGACGTTGATCACGTTTGAAAAATGTGAACGACGCCGCAATTTCCGATGGGCGAGGGGGAAAGTGATTAGGTAAAGTTTCCATGATTTCTTTTATCACTAAATCTCTTACCCTTTTTGGTGCTATAAAGTTTTCTAGCAACTCAGAAGTATCCGATCCGCATAGTGTAAGAAATGTGGCTCGCTTTAATTGTGCATCTTCAATTTTATTGGCCTCACAAAACAATTCAAAACGTGTTGAATATGTGCCACATTCAGTTGGTTTCGTTGTATCAAAATTTTCAATATTTCCGATCGGCATGGTCACTCACGAATAATAGAGAAACAAAAATTTGTTAATTGTCCATTTATCAATGCCCGATATAATATACGAAAGAGTTGACAGATCTACCTGAAACTTCACACGTGTTCATAATAAAGTAGTACCATTTTTAGAAAAATTAAACGGCCAACCTAATAGCGCCATCTCTTATCGAACGACAAAATTACTGAACAAACTAGTAAATTCGATGTTCTACTAAAAAAATTTCACTTCTAGCATAATGATCAGAATTTAATTTAAAATGCAATTTTCTAGCAAATATTAAAATATAAATAATTGAGCTTAATGAATTTCAAAAGTAGTAGCCCAAAATATATGTGAATTCAAGTTATTTCGGTTGCAATTGCCTCCGTTGGTTGTGGAAGAAATTAGTTGAATATAAACTACCATAATTATCAACATCTCATTGTGCTTAATTCAATAATGCAGTTAGACTCAACATATAATAATTATTTTCTAATAACACCTATCAATAGCATATTTAATTGAACATCTTTTCAGCCATTGAAAATATACATTTAACATGGGGTTACCGGATAAGGTTACATTTTAAGTTCCTAGAGAAACCAATTCATTTTATTAAGGTGATTCATGATAAAATTTAAAACAATTTCCAAATATGTCCGTACCTACCTGTATTATTAAAATTAGTTTAAATTTAATGAGGCAGACAAACGCCAAAAGCATCAAAAGTATAGCAATATAATATTACCATCTCGGCTACTGCCTAAAAGGTCACTGAACTTTATGTTTATCGTATTTTCATTCATGGTCATGCTTTTGGTTTTTCGGGTTTTAGTTTTAATTATTAAAAGTTACATCAAAATGAAATACAAAAGAATTAATGAGATTGGGTCAGTATTTTAAAATCGAAAATATGTGTAGATGCAGGCGAACCAAAACTAGTTTTCATTGTGTTAATGACCTGTTCATCGTACTCATAAAAGTTTTTTTACAATTTCATATGCATACAAATTATTTAAAGCTTAATCATGACACACAACCATCTTGATGTCAATTTAACGAGAATTTAAAGTATTTACCAAACATAACATTTTTTATATTATCGTGTTGATTTACTGTTGCGAGTGGAGCGACCTGGTTACGAGTATATGGTTGTGACGAATGAATAATGCATCTCCGATTTGGGTTGTATTGTGTTGTAAAAAATATTGGTATTTGATTTCACTTTCAAAGTGCAGATAATTGATTTGTTTTTCAATCCGTCGATAATACAATAGCAAGACGTATTTTATTATCACGCAAATAATAGCAAATTTATTTGACCCTATGAATTTATACAGCATCGTAATATATATTATGATGTAATCTACTTTCTACTGTAACAACACGATCGCAATACAGGGTCATTGACATTTTTTTTTATCTTAATAAAAGTAAAATACTAAATCTTTACGAGTAAATGAACTCTCTTTCGGACACCCTGCTACGTACCAATAAAATAAACAAGGGCTACCTTTAATCGTTTTTTTAATTTCCTGTTTTACTCGTTTCATGTTGAACATAAACATAAAAATTTCTTTCCATTTCATTACAAAAAATGTTTGACCAAGACTTTATGTATATATTTAACACAACTTACTAAGAGTTAACTAACATAATGCGGCAAAGAACGGAGATTTTCTATGTTAGCTCACGGAAATTTAAATTCTTGGATTTAATTTTTTTTTTATTATTTAGCAATTAAAACTGCAGGGACATAAATATAATTTTACAATCGTCGTGATTTTATTCTCATGAGTATTGCAATAATAAGCGTTCAACACATGTTATACACGCTATCTTTCCTGCCATTTGCTATAAAACAAGCACAAAACTATTTACCTGGAAGTAACTTACAGTAGCTTATTGTGCAAAATACCAAAAAGTTATCTGAAAATCCGGTTTTCATAACACTTCGAGTTTCTACTAGAAATAACGGGGAAAAATTGCAGGCCTAGTTCTGAAACGAACACAAACTTTCGATTAAATAATTAGACCATTTTAATATCACGCAACTGGATGCATCAGAGTACATGAAATATGTTTCCTCAATTAAAACTTGAAAAGCTACAGATAATGCTACAGAAGCATTTTATTAAATGGGAACTCGCAAGTCGCAATACAAGAAGTTCCCGAGTGAGCTGTATTGCTTCAAAATATGCTACTATATTACAGCTTTCAAAACAATTATGAACACTGCAGAAATTTTAAATGTAGATTTCCAGTTTAGAAAGCCTAACAAATAAAAAATGTATGCCTAGCCGCTTAAATTCTCTTCGAAATTGTGCGATGTGAGGCTCAAGATTACTGAAGCTCCCATTTAAGTAGTTGCTGTTTTATGTTTTGGTTTGGTAGAATCTAGTTTGTTGTTGTTTATTATAATTTCTGCAGACGAAATCGTTACTTGATTTTATTACATTTTGTTCGCCTATAGTTTAGCATACCTTTGCCTGAATATTTCTCTTCCAGGTCAATGTGAGTATTATTATTGATTTTAACGCTTCATACTTTCACTTTTAATAATTTTTCATTATGTTGTTATTCCTCCGACAAGGTGACCGACCTCCTGTTATTTTATGAACTAATCGATATTTCTGTTAATAATTTTAAGTGGCTTCTTATCTTTGGTTGGGTTGAACTTGTCACACTAGTAGACACACTATAAGTGTTAATGATACACTATAAGTGTTAAAGACACACTATAAGCGTTAACAAAATTTGATCCGTTATGGGCCTTTTTAATCAGTTAAGTCATTTAGATACTGTTTGCTATCAAAAGATTGGAATGTATAATTTAATTCAAGAGTTCTTTGATGAATGTTTGATGTTTCATGCTTTCCAGTAGAGGTCAAAAGATGCCATTACCTTCTCCGTATTTACACTTAACGCCTGTGTCTGTTTAAGGCATAATTTGGTATTTTTTACCGAAAATTGTTCGCCGCGTGCTTGGGCGTTTATTTATGTTAATCTTCCATTGAGTGGTGGTGTGTTTAGTTTTATTTCTCTAAAGAACTCGTACTATTTACTGTCGGTCTTTTTTATTTTCACGAACCGTTTTACTTCAATACAGAAGTTTGCGATAGATGTCTTTCATCTGGTTGGCCGGATAAAATGTGATATTTTTACCATATTGTGTCTTTTTATATTTGTTAATAGTTGCTCTTACCATCTTGTTGTATGCACCTCTACCGGTTTTTGGTTCTTTTTATTGAATTCATTCAAAAGGTCCTGTTTTTTATGGATTGTTTCTTTTTCCAGCTGTTTCAATCGTTTTATTCCGCGCGTACAGTTTGCAAAATACCCGAATGGTAAACGAATATCTTCATAAGGCCCGGATAGTGATCTGCACATTAACGAAGATTTGTTAAATTTTAGACCGTAACAATAGCCGATATTACATCAATCTCTAATTAAATGTGATTTGGTAACTGACACATCATATATCAGTAAACCGTGTTTTGTCGATTAATTCCTTTGTGCTTTTTAGCACATACATTGGAAATACTGATACTCGGTATACATTTTTTTTTTATTTTTATTTTAATTTTTTTTTTTTTTTTCCCTGATTTGTTCTGGGGCCGAAGCTCTCCCTACTCTTTCGCGGCTCGCTTATTTACGTCCTTACCTTTACGCCTGTATTGGCCAATTTGAGGACGTACGAAAATAGGTCCGATTTTATTACCATCTGCACATTGCATAGCTCCATGCCAGCCTATACTGGCATGGAAGATGGGTCGGCCCGTGAGCCCCGCACTCCGACAGGGGGTCATAGATGTGTTCCTTCTCATCCCAAATCGTAATTTGTTGATGAAAATTCCCTTTGCATCCTGCCCCTATCGGGATTCGAACCCGGTACCTCCTGATCCAAACGCCAAAGCTTTAACCACTATGCCATTTGGTCGGTTCGGTATAAATTACGGAATGCGCATAACTAAAACGTACTCTGATATGATTTCATAAAATGTTCGCAGAACTGTAGTGTGTTGTTAGGGTTTGTTTTGTTCCTGTACATAGTGTTGATTTCATTTGTTCAAATGGCGACTATTTAGTCTCTCCACTAAGGTGTAATAATTATTATTAGCAGTTCTAACTTGGTCAAAATTGTTCCAAAACTTGTTTATGGCTGCTTGGATGTTCATTATTCATATTCTTTTTAATTACAAAAATTTTGTCTCGACTATGTTAGCAGGATTGTGACCTGAACGCTGAATGTTTGATTTGCATGGCATACAATTTCCTCAAAATGACCACCTGCTTAAGTAAAATATAATAATAACCCCAAAGATTGCCTTTGGGACTATTCTAATAACGCAACCTTTGGAAATATTATGGTAAAGCAAAAAAACAGTATTTTTAACAGATTTTATATGAAAACTCTCAAAATCTAGTTCTAAAATAATAAGCTTTATTATTTCTGCTATAATTATTTTAGAAATAATATTTAAACTTTAAGTCTCCCTTAAGCACATTGTTTTAAATTATCGGCCATGTTTATTTTGACAACAACAACAATTTTTGACAACAACAAGAAGTATACTTTGAGTTAAATATAATTCAATATCAATTCCAATTTGAATAATTTTTAATCTTAATCCAGTAATTATATGTAGACTTTAAGTCCTTCTTTACCACATAATTTGTAATTATCGGCCATATTTATTTTGACAACAACAACAATTTTTGACAACATCAAAATGTAAACTCTGATTTAAATATATTTCAATATCAATTCCAATTTGAATAATTTTTAATCTTAATCCAATAATTACTCGTATATGTAGACTTTAAGTCCTCCTTAAGCAGAAATTTGTGATTATCGGCCATGTTTATTTTGACAACAACAACAATTTTTGACAACAACAAGAAGTATACTCTAAGTTAAATATAATTTAATATCAATTCCAATTTGAATTGTTTTAATCTTATTTCAGTAATTATATGCAGACTTTAAGCCCTTCTTTACCACATAATTTGTAATTATCGGCCATGTTTATTTTGACAACAACAACAATTTTTGACAACATCAAAATGTAAAATCTGATTTAAATATATTTCAATATCAATTCCAATTTGAATTATTTTTAATCTTAATCCAGTAATTACTCGTATATGTAAACTTTAAGTCCTCCTTAAGCAGAAATTTGTGATTATCGGCCATGTTTATTTTGACTACAACAACAATTTTTGACAACAACAAGAAGTATACTTTGAGTTAAATATAATTCAATATCAATTCCAATTTGAATAATTTTTAATCTTAATCCAATAATTACTCGTATATGTAGACTTTAAGTCCTCCTTAAGCAGAAATTTGTGATTATCGGCCATGTTTATTTTGACAACAACAACAATTTTTGACAACAACAAGAAGTATACTCTAAGTTAAATATAATTTAATATCAATTCCAATTTGAATTGTTTTAATCTTATTTCAGTAATTATATGCAGACTTTAAGTCCTTCTTTACCACATAATTTGTAATTATCGGCCATGTTTATTTTGACAACAACAACAATTTTTGACAACATCAAAATGTAAACTCTGATTTAAATATATTTCAATATCAATTCCAATTTGAATAATTTTTAATCTTAATCCAATAATTACTCGTATATGTAGACTTTAAGTCCTCCTTAAGCAGAAATTTGTGATTATCGGCCATGTTTATTTTGACAACAACAACAATTTTTGACAACAACAAGAAGTATACTCTAAGTTAAATATAATTTAATATCAATTCCAATTTGAATTGTTTTAATCTTATTTCAGTAATTGTATGCAGACTTTAAGTTCTTCTTTACCACATAATTTGTAATTATCGGCCATGTTTATTTTGACAACAACAACAATTTTTGACAACATCAAAATGTAAACTCTGATTTAAATAT
Source organism: Nephrotoma guestfalica (assembly GCA_963691935.1). NCBI lineage: Eukaryota > Metazoa > Arthropoda > Insecta > Diptera > Tipulidae > Nephrotoma > Nephrotoma guestfalica. The sequence goes on along the minus strand of OY829913.1, from coordinate 201,377,952 downwards.
ATTTCAATATCAATTCCAATTTGAATTATTTTTAATCTTAATCCAGTAATTACTCGTATATGTAAACTTTAAGTCCTCCTTAAGCAGAAATTTGTGATTATCGGCCATGTTTATTTTGACAACAACAACAATTTTTGACAACAACAAGAAGTATACTCTAAGTTAAATATAATTTAATATCAATTCCAATTTGAATTGTTTTAATCTTATTTCAGTAATTATATGCAGACTTTAAGTCCTTCTTTACCACATAATTTGTAATTATCGGCCATGTTTATTTTGACAACAACAACAATTTTTGACAACATCAAAATGTAAACTCTGATTTAAATATATTTCAATATCAATTCCAATTTGAATTATTTCTAATCTTAATCCAGTAATTACTCGTATATGTAAACTTTAAGTCCTCCTTAAGCAGAAATTTGTGATTATCGGCCATGTTTATTTTGACTACAACAACAATTTTTGACAACAACAAGAAGTATACTCTGAGTTAGAAATAATTCAGTATCAATCCCAATTTGAATTATTTTTAATCTTAGTTCTGTAATTATATGTAGACTCTATTTAGCACATTATTTGTAATTATTGGCTATGATTTTCAAGCCCCGAGGCAGAGTAACTTGCCAAAAGTCATCCTCAAGTAAGGCACTATCGTAGGTCTACATTTGCTTTTTACTACGGTTATAGGGAGCTTGAAGGACTGTAATTTTCTTTAAAAGCTTGTAATTTTGGCAATGTATCAAGCTGGGTGTATGTCTGTTTTGTATCACGGGGGATAGAATCCTGGAGGAGCACGCTCGTTACCCATATGATGACTTAGCAACTGAGTTCTGCCTAGAATTTTTTTTCATCAATTGATAAACGTACGATTATACCTTGATGTTGTTACCGTTAATTTTCGATTACATCTTGCTGTTTTGTCAAGACAATATTTTTAGATGTGAGATACCGGATCTAGAACTAAATCCAAAAATCTTGTTGAACGCTATACTAAAAACTCCCAGAAATCTTATATTACATAGGTTGCCAGAGCTAGAGAACAACAAAAATATGCGTGGGAGTCTGGTAGAAGGTCTCCTAAACAATAACAAACAATAATACGGATTGAGGTGAACCGCAAGCAGCTTGAACAATTTTCCATATTGGTTAAAAAACTAGTTCATGATTTGAGATGAAAAGATCTGCAAGTTTACTGAAAGCGCTATTGGTCGTCCTGCTATTCAACAGACAAATTTGGTCCTCTTAAGCTCCATTGCAATACAGGTTCGGTTTTCCTGGGGAGATTCAGATGTTTTGGTTAAAATAGTTTCTGAACATCTGGCATACATGCTTTTTGGCTCAGATAACTAATAATTTCACCGAAATGGAAAAGATTTTGTTTTAACACGGTTGATGGGTTTCACAGTGGTTTCACTAGACGAAAGGTAAACAGGATGTACTTAGGGCATTGATGGCCTGCGATCGATGGCCTTGTATCTTCTGATGATGCCGCAGTATTGCTCGTGGGCCGACATTTTCATGTCGGCAATATAATCGACCGATTCAGGTTTTCCACAAACTTAGCGATATGTTTTAGAAGGTAAAATAGCATCAAAACTAATAGTGACCTATTTGCCGGCAATTAAAGCGATACCAAAATGTGTAGGTGCAACTTAAGAATTATAATTATTTTGACGGTTATTACTAATTTCGACTAAATTAACTGAATACCATGCTTAACAAAGTAAAATGTAGCTTAAATAGAACTTTGTCGGCAATTATTAGAGAATACGGCAACATTTCCTTCACCGTCGACGGATAAAACGAAAAAACAATGAACAATATAACAAGATCTAACCAAGCACCAAAAATCCATCAATAAAAGTTTCAGTAGGGTATTTTGAAAGGTAATGTAGGTTTTGAAAATAAGTTTTTACTGCGTTCTCTAGCAACCGTTTAAATCTTTACTACCATACCTAAATAAAACTCAATGGTATCACAGAACCTGATTTACTGTTATCTTTAACATGGTAGAAGGGCCGATGAGGTGTCTTAAAGTTGTAAGAACATGCATTAAGTTTTTATATTTAGCATATGATTTGCAAGGGTTAAATAGACACGATAAACAAGATGAACGCGAAGTCTCATATTGACAGATTATAGTCTATGAACTGAAAGAGTTTTATCAAAGATAATAGGTAGAATCAGCAGATCAGGTAATCAGCAGATTGTAAGGACCAATATAGTATGTATGTATGAAGCGATTGACTTATTGGGCTGAATATTTGGTTTTTCTGTGTTTCATTAGTGAAATTTTGTAATTTTAATTTATTGAAATTTAAGCATATTTAAACTGTCAGTTCATCTTCACTCCTTTAGTTGTTTTTGTGTTACCAAAATCCATATACGAGTACAAATAGCAAATATATAGAGATTTCAAAGCTACGTATCAACTTTAACGTCATTGAACTCTTACGGAGAGCAGATTGACCACCTTTTCTACGAAGTCAAAACCGTCTTTCGATGTCGTATTTTAAAAAAGCCACTTAATTCACAGTCTCTGTAGTTTTGGAAAATGAATCACAATAAACTAGCGCACAATTAACTTGATCGATTTACATAAATAATTGCAAAACAAAAATTGTGACGAATTTTGAACAAGTTTACCTGTTGTACGTTATTATAAATGATTTACGAAGACAAGTACCATTACGAGTTTCATTTATAAATTCTTCAAATTTAAATAAATATTTCTGCTTTCTCTTTGCCCACAAACGTAAACGCTAAGACTAAACCTATAATGTAACGTATTACTGAGTCAACCAAACAAGGATATCCTAAAAAAAATTAAATTTGATTTACATAACAAAACATTTTTTACGAAAACAAATTGTTAACAACCGTCTTAGTATACCAATCTTTAAGTCATTCATGCTCGTGCGTGTACATACATAAATATTTATCTTACATATTTTGAATTCTTTCTCAATTAGCAATTTATTTTTTTATTTACTGTTAACTGTTAAGGTATTAAATGAAACACAATCAAATAATCATAAAATTTATATTATTGTTAATTTTGCACGGCAGTGTCCGTAAGATGGAAAGTATTTTGGTAATATAACCTACTGATTTCATTTCGATAGACATACCTAAATAGCGAGAGGGTGCGTCTCGTCGTAGCAAAAATAATTGAGCGACAAAATGTATGTTACCGAGCCAAAAATGATTTTAGGTAATTTAGAGATCTGTACGATATGTAAATTTTATACAACAAACATGAATTAATTGTTTCTATACATAAGATAAGCAATAATTTCAAATGAGCTGGATAATTATTGGCGTGGTGACAAATAGAAAAAATGTCTAACGTCTATTTGCGTTGTGTTGTAAACGAAATGTACGTTAACTTAAAAATGATTTAATTTTTGTTACAAAAGAAAGTTTATTTATTTTTATTTTTAGACGACAATTTACCTAAACATTTTGTTATTGCTAGTGCTATTGTGTTTTGTACGATTGCGTCTGATATTCACTTGAGACGATGTATTAAGCCGTAAAGCAAACAAAACTGCGATAACTTTAGGCATAATAATTTCTCTAAGATATTTACGTTTCTGACTTGTCTCTTGTTGATGAACTTCCGGTACTTCAAATGTTTAAAGATTTTTTTCAATTACTCATATTCGATTAGTATTTTGAAATGTAAATCTGTAAACAAAACCTTTAATGTTTTTGCTTGGGTGTTGCTTACGCCTCTTTTTAATATTTATTTTATTGACATTTCGTGCCAATATTTTCTAAACACAGAATAATTGATAATCTAAAATGTCGTTTCTTTCAATACCAGAAATGTGTCGCTTTCGAAAGTTCATTTGCGTATAAATACTCCAAGTCGATTAATTAGTCCATTGTTATCATGAATCGTTTAGTATTTTATTTGAAAATTTGTTTTGCACCATACTAACAATTGAGTAGGAAAATAATAACATAATTTCTATTAAATTTAAATGTATTAGATGATAAATTATTTAAACTACGTATAAGAACAAAATGAGACAAAATTTAAGTTATAAAATCAAAAAGCTATTTCCTACTAAAGGTTTAATCAAAATGAACAGGAGTAATTCAAAAAAATTAAAATACTAATTATAATTTAAATATTTAAAATACTTAATTTTTTTTTAATTCTTAATTCTTTTTTAATTTAAAATTAAAAAACTATATGTATTATTTCATTTTAAATTTAATTAATTTATGCAACTACCAAAATTTTATAATTTTGGCAAACCTTTTTTAAAATCTTTCAAATATATATGTACATAAATTCTTTAAACTCTTTAAATTCTTTAAATTCTTTAAATTCTTTAAATTCTATAAATTCTTTAAATTCTTTAAATTCTTTAAATTCTTTAAATTCTTTAAATTCTTTAAATTCTTTAAATTCTTTAAATTCTTTAAATTCTTTAAATTCTTTAAATTCTTTAAATTCTTTAAATTCTTTAAATTCTTTAAATTCTTTAAATTCTTTAAATTCTTTAAATTCTTTAAATTCTTTAAATTATTTAAATTCTTTAAATTCTTTAAATTCTTTAAATTCTTTAAATTCTTTAAATTTTTTAAATTCTTTAAATTCTTTAAATTCTTTAAATTCTTTTAATTCTTTAAATTCTTTAAATTCTTTAAATTCTTTAAATTCTTTAAATTCTTTAAATTCTTTAAATTCTTTAAATTATTTAAATTCTTTAAATTATTTAAATTCTTTAAATTCTTTAAATTCTTTAAATTCTTTAAATTCTTTAAATTCTTTAAATTATTTAAATTCTTTAAATTTTGTAAATTCATTAAATTCTTTAAATTCTTTTAATTCTTTAAATTCTTTAAATTCTTTAAATTCTTTAAATTCTTTAAATTCTTTAAATTCTTTAAATTCTTTAAATTCTTTAAATTCTTTAAATTCTTTAAATTCTTTAAATTCTTTAAATTCTTTAAATTCTTTAAATTCTTTAAATTCTTCAAATTCTTTAAATTCTTTAAATTCTTTAAATTCTTTAAATTCTTAATATCTTTAATTCTTTAAATTCTTTAAATTCTTTAAATTCTTTAAATTCTTTAAATTCTTTAAATTCTTTAAATTCTTTAAATTCTTTAAATTCTTTAAATTCTTTAAATTCTTTAAATTCTTTAAATTCTTTAAATTCTTTAAATTCTTTAAATTCTTTAAATTCTTTAAATTCTTTAAATTCTTTAAATTCTTTAAATTCTTTAAATTCTTTAAATTCTTTAAATTCTTTAAATTCTTTAAATTCTTTAAATTCTTTAAATTCTTTAAATTCTTTAAATTCTTTAAATTCTTTAAATTCTTTAAATTCTTTAAATTCTTTAAATTCTTTAAATTCTTTAAATTCTTTAAATTCTTTAAATTCTTTAAATTCTTTAAATTCTTTAAATTCTTTAAATTCTTTAAATTCTTTAAATTCTTTAAATTCTTTAAATTCTTTAAATTCTTTAAATTCTTTAAATTCTTTAAATTCTTTAAATTCTTTAAATTCTTTAAATTCTTTAAATTCTTTAAATTCTTTAAATTCTTTAAATTCTTTAAATTCTTTAAATTCTTTAAATTCTTTAAATTCTTTAAATTCTTTAAATTCTTTAAATTCTTTAAATTCTTTAAATTCTTTAAATTCTTTAAATTCTTTAAATTCTTTAAATTCTTTAAATTCTTTAAATTCTTTAAATTCTTTAAATTCTTTAAAATCTTTAAATTCTTTAAATTCTTTAAATTTTTTAAATTCTTAATATTCTTTGAATTCTTTAAATTCTTTAAATTCTTTAAATTCTTTAAATTCTTTAAATTCTTTAAATTCTTTAAATTCTTTAAATTCTTTAAATTCTTTAAATTCTTTAAATTCTTTAAATTCTTTAAATTCTTTAAATTCTTTAAATTCTTTAAATTCTTTAAATTCTTTAAATTCTTTAAATTCTTTAAATTCTTTAAATTCTTTAAATTCTTTAAATTCTTTAAATTCTTTAAATTCTTTAAATTCTTTAAATTCTTTAAATTCTTTTAATTCTTTAAATTCTTTAAATTCTTTAAATTCTTTAAATTCTTTAAATTCTTTAAATTCTTTAAATTCTTTAAATTTTTTAAATTCTTTAAATTCTTTAAATTCTTTAAATTCTTTAAATTCTTTAAATTCTTTAAATTCTTCAAATTCTTTAAATTCTTTAAATTCTTTAAATTCTTTAAATTCTTTAAATTCTTTAAATTCTTTAAATTCTTTAAATTCTTTAAATTCTTTAAATTCTTTAAATTCTTTAAATTCTTTAAATTCTTTAAATTCTTTAAATTCTTTAAATTCTTTAAATTCTTTAAATTCTTTAAATTCTTTAAATTCTTTAAATTCTTTAAATTCTTTAAATTCTTTAAATTCTTTAAATTCTTTAAATTCTTTAAATTCTTTAAATTCTTTAAATTCTTTAAATTCTTTAAATTCTTTAAATTCTTTAAATTCTTTAAATTCTTTAAATTCTTTAAATTCTTTAAATTCTTTAAATTCTTTAAATTCTTTAAATTCTTTAAATTCTTTAAATTCTTTAAATTCTTTAAATTCTTTAAATTCTTTAAATTCTTTAAATTCTTTAAATTCTTTAAATTCTTTAAATTCTTTAAATTCTTTAAATTCTTTAAATTCTTTAAATTATTTAAATTCTTTAAATACTTTAAATCCTTTTAATTCTTTAAATTCTTTAAATTCTTTAAATTCTTTAAATTCTTTAAATTCTTTAAATTCTTTAAATTCTTTAAATTCTTTAAATTCTTTAAATTCTTTAAATTCTTTAAATTCTTTAAATTCTTTAAATTCTTTAAATTCTTTAAATTCTTTAAATTCTTTAAATTCTTTAAATTCTTTAAATTCTTTAAATTCTTTAAATTCTTTAAATTCTTTAAATTCTTTAAATTCTTTAAATTCTTTAAATTCTTTAAATTCTTTAAATTCTTTAAATTCTTTAAATTCTTTAAATTCTTTAAATTCTTTAAATTCTTTAAATTCTTTAAATTCTTTAAATTCTTTAAATTCTTTAAATTCTTTAAATTCTTTAAATTCTTTAAATTTTTAAATTCTTTAAATTCTTTAAATTCTTTAAATTCTTTAAATTCTTTAAATTCTTTAAACTCTTTAAATTCTTTAAATTCTTTAAATTCTTTAAATTCTTTAAATTCTTTAAATTCTTTAAATTCTTTAAATTCTTTAAATTCTTTAAATTCTTTAAATTCTTTAAATTCTTTAAATTCTTTAAATTCTTTAAATTCTTTAAAATCTTTAAATTCTTTAAATTCTTTAAATTTTTTAAATTCTTAATATTCTTTGAATTCTTTAAATTCTTTAAATTCTTTAAATTCTTTAAATTCTTTAAATTCTTTAAATTCTTTAAATTCTTTAAATTCTTTAAATTCTTTAAATTCTTTAAATTCTTTAAATTCTTTAAATTCTTTAAATTCTTTAAATTCTTTAAATTCTTTAAATTCTTTAAATTCTTTAAATTCTTTAAATTCTTTAAATTCTTTAAATTCTTTAAATTCTTTAAATTCTTTAAATTCTTTAAATTCTTTAAATTCTTTAAATTCTTTAAATTCTTTAAATTCTTTAAATTCTTTAAATTCTTTAAATTCTTTAAATTCTTTAAATTCTTTAAATTCTTTAAATTCTTTAAATTCTTTAAATTCTTTAAATTCTTTAAATTCTTTAAATTCTTTAAATTCTTTAAATTCTTTAAATTCTTTAAATTCTTTAAATTCTTTAAATTCTTTAAATTCTTTAAATTCTTTAAATTCTTTAAATTCTTTAAATTCTTTAAATTCTTTAAATTCTTTAAATTCTTTAAATTCTTTAAATTATTTAAATTCTTTAAATACTTTAAATCCTTTTAATTCTTTAAATTCTTTAAATTCTTTAAATTCTTTAAATTCTTTAAATTCTTTAAATTCTTTAAATTCTTTAAATTCTTTAAATTCTTTAAATTCTTTAAATTCTTTAAATTCTTTAAATTCTTTAAATTCTTTAAATTCTTTAAATTCTTTAAATTCTTTAAATTCTTTAAATTCTTTAAATTCTTTAAATTCTTTAAATTCTTTAAATTCTTTAAATTCTTTAAATTCTTTAAATTCTTTAAATTCTTTAAATTCTTTAAATTCTTTAAATTCTTTAAATTCTTTAAATTCTTTAAATTCTTTAAATTCTTTAAATTCTTTAAATTCTTTAAATTCTTTAAATTCTTTAAATTCTTTAAATTCTTTAAATTCTTTAAATTTTTTAAATTCTTTAAATTCTTTAAATTCTTTAAATTCTTTAAATTCTTTAAATTCTTTAAACTCTTTAAATTCTTTAAATTCTTTAAATTCTTTAAATTCTTTAATTCTTTAAATTCTTTAAATTTTTAAAATCATTTTTATTATTAATATATTTCAAACAATTAAACAAATAAACATTAAACATTTCTAATATTATACAACCAATTTAAAATAGTTTCTAATTTAATTTATTAAAATTATAAAATTATTAAAATTAATAAAATTATTAAAATTATTAAAATTATAAAATTATTGAAATTATTAAAATTATTAAAATTATTAAAATTATTAAAATTATTAAAATTATTAAAATTATTAAAATTATTAAAATTATTAAAATTATTAAAATTATTAAAATTATTAAAATTATTAAAATTATTAAAATAATTAAAATTATTAAAATTATTAAAATTATTAAAATTATTAAAATTATTAAAATTATTAAAATTATTAAAATTATTAAAATTATTAAAATTATTAAAATTATTAAAATTATTAAAATTATTAAAATTATTAAAATTATTAAAATTATTAAAATTATTAAAACTATTAAAATTATTAAAATTATTAAAATTATTAAAATTATTAAAATTATTAAAATTATTAAAATTATTAAAATTATTAAAATTATTAAAATTATTAAAATTATTAAAATTAATTAAATTAATTAAATTATTAAAATTATTAAAACTAATAAAATTATTAAAATTATTAAAATTATTAAAATTATTAAAATTATTAAAATTATGAAAATTATTAAAATTGTTATAATTATTAAAATTATTAAAATTATTTAAATTATTAAAATTGTTATAATTATTAAAATTATTAAAATTATTAAAATTATTAAAATTATTAAAATTATTAAAATTATTAAAATTATAAAAATTATAAAAATTATTAAAATTATTAAAATTATTAAAATTATTAAAATTATTAAAATTATTAAAATTATTAAAACTATTAAAATTATTAAAATTATTAAAATTATTAAAATTATTAAAATTATTAAAATTATTAAAATTATTTAAATTATTAAAATTGTTATAATTATTAAAATTATTAAAATTATTAGAATTATTTAAATTATTAAAATTGTTATAATTATTAAAATTATTTAATTTATTTAAATTATTAAAATTATTAAAATTATTAAAATTATTAAAATTATTAAAATTATTAAAATTATTAACATTATTAAAATTATTAAAATTATTAAAATTATAAATATTATTAAAATTATTAATATTATTAAAATTATTTAAATTATTAAAATTCTTATAATTTAATTATTAAAATTATTTAAATTATTTAAATTATTAAAATTATTAATTTTTAAAAAACTAATAAGCAGAAATGGTCAGTCTAAAAACCGATAGCTCAATTTTGCGACGTCAAATCTGCGAATGGAACCGAAGTGGAAGGTTCGAGCGATCAAAAGATTGCTGTTTTGAAAGTCAGCGGTAAACAGCAGATACACGAAAACTTTAGAATGAGGCAAACGAAAGTTATCTCGCTTCGCGTTGCATGTTTCGGTTGTAACCACGTTTCCAGAAAGCTGAAGTGTGAAATGCATATCAATATTGCATATTATATTCAGGAAAAAGGGCTTGGTAAGGTAGACCTGATGGGTGGTGATCACAATATGAATAAGAATTATACGCTTTATGACTACTGTCAACCTCAGAAATCCTTTAAAACGCAAGCGACTTAGTAACAAAATTCAAGGAAGAAATAACCCTTGTAAGATATGTGAACGATATCGCTGAGCTTATCTATATTCGCGACACTAAATAGTCAATCGAACTTAAGCCATGTTATGCAAAAGATAAATGGATTGATGAAAGAGCACGGTACTGTCCTGATTCTCGCCCTAAGTGCGTTTTCAACACGTTACCAGCAGTCAGTCATATACTTGTATAGAAATACAACAAAATCATTAGTTTCTGTGAGCAAATCCGCCAAACTATGAACAAACCGGCGAGAGAGGTGACGGCCTTAAACAGACTTAAGGCAAACATTAAAGCGTAAAATCATGAAAGCCTTACATTCTGATGTTCGCAGAACATTTTATTATTTAAAGCGGAAATATCTAGCAAAAGAATTGTACAGAAAACAACTGCCCAAAAAAACATAATCGCATAGAACACAGTAATGTAAATATGTATTTGACAGGTTCAGACTAGTTCAGAAGAAAGCGGAGGCTTTCCCAGTCAGGTGCCCAAATTCCATTAATTTCATTATGGCGTTTATGGTATTGAGTTGCTGTTGTGAAGCTTTGCTTATGTGAATACAATCGCCCTACTTTCAGCACTGTCTTAATGTTGAAAGTAAATCAAGATCCTCAGTTGTACACGTTTTATTGACTCCAGATTGCGTTACAAAGTGACGAGAAACTTTAGCGACTAAGCATTATAATTATCCAGAAGTATTGTCTGATAACTACCGATAATATTCACCGCGTTTTGATCGAGACTTTATAAAGATCTCATACCTTCGTAGCTTTCTTGCTGAATAATGAGGGTCATCATAATTGTGATCATTCAATACTTACCCCTGCCCTCATGTAGTGTTAGAAAGAAGGCGTCGACAAATGTATTTATATTGAAGCTCAACATCCCACACTCGCCCTGTGGTACGCCTATAGGATTATGAGTTTTATTTTGATTAATTTATTAGTAACGATAATTTAAAAGTTAATTTTGTAATCTTGTAAGCCCATCGCGTGAATTTTAACTACGCTCCAACGGCATGTTTCGTTAGGTTCTCCTGCAGAACTAAATAATTATTCGCTAGTTTGTACCAGAGAACTAAACTACATGCGATCCTATTTTATTGTCCATGGTCGCATGTCTATCGAGCATATACATAATCTATTTTTGTTAAGCGCTATGCTCGCAAAATGCGAACTGATTCGATACTATACCATAGATGATTACCTATCCCAAGCAGTTTTTACTGGAAGTAAAATGTTCTTGTGGTGTCCCTTACTAATTATGCTTATTCCTAATTATTTTATTTTTAATTTTGCAAGCTTTATAGCAGGTCTGAAATATTGTGGCTAAGTCTTTAGTCGGAGCTCGCCATTCTTATCCATTTTGTTTCGCTCTCACCTGTAATTGTAGGCCTGAGCCCCTTAAAACAACTTTGAGCATGCGCCTATATGATCCAGTTAAGAATCTTTGGTCTCTGGGCTGTCAATTCATATAAAATGGTATTTGTTTGGTTTAAATATCCAAGGGGCCAAGTATCCATTTTGAAAGCTTGATGGCCGCAGGATGACTTCTACCTGGGTTCCACGGCTCCGTCATAAATTACTTCAAGTACTGTGTATCGAACTCTTTCTAGCTTAAGTAATTTTCATGCAATCCATAGTTGGTTTTTTGTGTAAATACAAATGGAAAAAATTAGTTATATGGACGATTAAATAACTTATGCGAGATTTGGGCCTGCCACAATAAATATTTGTAATACAAATATTAACTTATTCCAATATTCCAGATAAAGTGAAAACCTTAAAATTTTAAAATAAACGTAAAAAAATTAAATATCACTCAATTTCTTGAATAAACACAATTATTACCATGTCTCTATACGGCATGTATTTGTCATCTACATTCATTTGGTGATGATGAGGATGGCGATCAATGAGAAAGTACAAAAAATAAAAATATTGTAAAAATTATAAAATTGTTGTGGTTTTATTAATTTACACATTTATGTTTACATTTTTGATCAAGTAGATTAAATTACTTTGTTGCTGATCCGGTGATCGTCTGCGCGAAACATGTCTTATTCATATTCATTCATTAAAAACGCTACCCTATAGGTATGCTCTAAAATGTGAGGAATTTTATTGCATATAGCTTTACCATATTTCGCGTTACTCTTATGCAGACAAATAATTACAATTTCATTTTCATTAACAAAACCAACAATGTTTCATACGAATTAACTATGTTATGTGCTTAATGCATTTTTGTGTCGTTTTATTGACATATGTGTTTGAAGAATATCTCAATTGATTGATAGTCAATGTTATCTCAATGTTACCGCTGTGTATGTAAAGACGTCAATTTGAAGTGAGAAAATTCGTTTTCTTTCATTTTCTATTGATCGAGACTCGGTAGTACACATATAATGAGATATTTAGTATTACTATTGTAAATATTTTGATTGACTGGTATTTGCATGATGACCAATGACCATGTTCGGTTAAGTGTAAGCGCGTTATGTATATAATAATTGATTGCTAACGGCGAAAAATGAAAGTGTGATTCCTCGTAAGTTATACAAAAATGTGAAACACACCAGGATTTTGATGTATAAATACAAATAAATTATTTTTCATTACTTTGCTGGGATGTAGAACAAAATGGGAGCTGACACTATTGCGAATGCCAACAAGTTCAATTTTTGAGATTTTGAACGGACCCAATAAAAAACTTGCGTGTCTTTTTATTTTACTTTAATTAGTAAAATTAATAGAAATCGAGACATTTTCGCTGACCAACCGGCACCACGATCAAACATTAAATGGACATTCGCTTAAAGTTGTGCAATTCGCAGTGATCTACGAAATTGAGACCACCAGTAGTGCTTTATCGGTTTGGCTTCGTTGTAACATAAAGCGTGAAAAGCGAATCGCGTGAAAGTCTAAATATTATGACAATTTTAATCCATATATGATATTCTCCAATTTCTCATTCGAAAAGCCGCCTAATTGCGGAAAGTGGTTTCAAATGTGGGGCCTGGTTCTCTTACTGTCTAACAATCTGTGTTTTGTTTTGGATTTTTACATTTTTGTTTGGCTTTAATAACCGCCTCAATTCGTTTAGGAATGCTGGCAACTTAATTCTGGCACGTTTCTGGATCAATCGAATTCCATTTTAATTCTGTTTTTCTGCTATAATTCATCCACTTTTCCCGTCGAAGTTGAAAAATTTGCCAAATCACGTTTTAGCACACCCCAAAGCTGCTCGATTAGATTAAGATCAGGTGATTTGGGCGGCCAGTCCAATATCCGTATTTTATTTTTATGTAGCCAAGTTTTAGTAGCACTAGCAGTATGCTTCGGATTATTGATAATATCCCGCTTACGATACCGCCATTTTCTTAAACTAGCGTCAACATTTTCATCTTAAATCTTTATATATATTAAACCAGTCATCTTACCATATATTTTGTGGATCGTACTAACGCCGTGGGCCAGTTGGTCGATCGTGTCGCGCATTAATTGGCTTTCCTGGGCGTCTCCATATCCACTTCTTTCCATTTGCGCCAAAGTATTTCATTTTGGTCTCGTTCGACCAAATAACTTTATACCAATCAGGAGACCAATATTTGTATTTCTTGGCAAAATTTAGTCGAAGTAAATGATGCCGTTGAGTTAACAAAGGTTTTTTAATTTTTCCTTTAAATTTTTGGGCTTGCCTACTTTACCAAGCACCAAGTTCTGGTAGATTCTTTCCATTAACACCAGGTATTATTGTATCGTTGTTCTTAATCGGAAACGGAGCATCGTCATTCTTTGGTTTACGAAACAAAATGGTACTTAGACGACTAATCGTACGTGCATTTTATACAGACGTTGTGTGTCATTCATATGTGTTTTACGGAGGATCGTGGATAATAAAAAAATCGGCTTGTCACCAGATAATTATATACGAGTATCACGATTGTCATAATGAATGGCCGTTTTAGTATTATTTTTTTTAATTTATTTATAAACAGTCTTTGGCAACAGATGGGGAGCACTTTTATTTTAAATATTCGTACAGATAAACAATTTATTTTCTGGCATTTTAGCATGTCCGTAAAAGCTGTGATACATATCGTCGTGGCGCACAAATACGAAATTATCGGTTCCTCAAGTTAGAGGAATTGAAGATTTGAAGATTTGAATTGAATCAGATTCGTGCGACTCTTTTTTAAAATTAAATGGGAACCTAGAATACTCTACAGTTTTCAAATCGTTGTCAGAAATAGGGCCCAGATTCATCACAAAAGCGATTTTACTAATTACAATTTGAGAATTTTTCAGGAATAGGAACATATACTTCAAGATTTAGATATTAAACGTACTTGAATTTCGAGGGTTTCAACGGTCTGGGTAATGAATTCATGAGTCCATCATTGCCGTCACACTCTCTACTACGGCGGCCATCAGAACTATTAATGATTAGAATCCTGCATTTGACAAATGAAGGTGACAAAAAGATCTACTTTGTGTAAAGAGGCTATCATTAACATCTCGCAATTCCATCATATAAAAACTATCATGAAAGACTTTAATGGAAAAATATAGCAATCATTTTGAATATCGGATAAAAAGCTTGCACCTCGCCAATAACAAAAACTCCCAACCCGTCACTGAACAAGCGAATTCACAAAAAATTTAGAACCATTTTGACCACGTTGTGATCTCTATGAGACATTGTGTTGGCATAGCGATCATATCAGCGATCATATGCTGTCGCCTTCAAATAAAGTTCCAATTTACATCTACATTCAGAAGGAAAAGCAATCACTACAAAGTTACCAAACAGCTGTTATTGACCATTTAGAGCAGCACAGATTTTAAAATCGCAACGAAAAATACGGTAAAAAAAACCACCGAAATACTGCATTGATTAGTTCTACGATCAGCGTCTCCAGTTATTCGAACAAAAGAAAAACTGATTATTTGATGGTAAGCAGGCAGTAGGGACAACAAATACTTGAACTTCTAATAGGAAAATTCCCAGCATGCAACAAGGAGGAAAACACAATTTCTCCATCCAATTAGAACAATCAAAGGAGAAGGAAACATGGCCTATACAAAGGATATACAACTGCTAACAAACGATTCGCTTTAAGGGGAGAATTATATACCGATATTTTCTCTGATAATGGAACTTACGTTATCGGAGAAACGCCAATAGAACAACCACATAAAGATATAAAACATGTAGGGAGCTGCCGGTTTAAATTGCAATGTCCTGCAATGGCAATTTAATTGTTTAATAGCAGCTAACAAGACATTATTCAAAACGAATACGAATAGTAAACAAGTTTAATGAGGTTTGAAGACTCAGAGTTCTTTATGTTAGGGGACACGTTCGGAGTCTCCACTTACTGAGAGGTCGAAAAATATGAGTCTTGTAGCGGCTCAAAATCCTTTTCACTTCGTGAACCTTCCTTTTCACTTATTTATACAAAGCGCCGTCTATTTGACCGATAAATATCGAGAATTAAAATATTTTTTTTGTAAACATTTATGAATTTGTTAAGCTTATTGTAAGTGTACGATTGTTCGCTTCGACATTTCTCAACTATTAACTTCGTCAATCATTCAAATAATTTTTTTTCTTCAATTTTGCACGTTAAAATTTTTTCACGTAATCGATTTTTTTGTTGATTTTCTCATTCGATCAATTCACAATACTCCTTGGCTGGAAAAAAAAATTATATTCAGCTTGTTCGCGAACAAAAATTTTTTTAGTTTATAAATAAAGAGACACGTTTATAAAATAAATATTTCTGCTACGCCGGATTTTAGTGAAGTGAAAAATAAAATAAATAAAGATGTCACCTAAACAACAAAAAGCCGTTTCATCATCAGAAGATGAGAACGACAGCATTACTGGCACAAGAAATACAAGATGCACACACTCGGCGCAATACCACAAGAGACGGTTCAATTCATAATGGACATGACAGGCTCGAAATATAGCCGACTGGACTGTTGACCAACCGCTACACTATTAGCGAGGAGCAACGACTTGACGAGTTGCTCTCCGGTTTCCAACAAATGGAAGACCTTAGACCGTCCCACTTTTATCGCCTGCTTGAACAAAAAGCAGGGGATTTTAAATTCGTACATAACGATTTACTCAAAAATCTGTGGCTAAAACGTTTGTTAGATGACTTACGAGCGATAATGGCCAAGAATATCAAAAATGACATCGAGGAAATTCTAGCGGTCGCCGACAGTATCTAGATTTACGCTCAATCCAGAGCCCGCAAACCAATTGCTGCTGTCAACCAGCCATCTACAAGCAAGGCAACTGCAGACGGTAAATCTTCAATGCAAAGTCAACTTGAGAAGACGCAACGACAGTTCGCAGATTTACAGCAAAAACTGGCCAATATGAACATTGGTTCACGTGGAAGATCGCCAAACAACAGACCGAATTTCAATTACCGACACACTCCAAGGTCAAGATCGTCATCTCGACCCAGACTATGCTACTACCACCATCGTTTCGGCTCACGCACACGCAACTGTAATAAGCCATGCAGTTTCCGACCGGCAGCTTATGGAGAAACTACTTCCAAACATTGCACTACCGCTAAATCCTGTTGTCTCTACGGCAAACAGTGGGATTGGTTCGTCTCCCCGTCTTCTCATCAAAGATCACGAAAATAACTTGCAATTTCTGATCGATTCGGGGGCTGAAGTATCTATGTAATGCTAAAAATACCGTTCGCATTCTTACCGCAGCAAACGGATCCCCAATTTCCGCTTACGGCACAAAACTTTTGAAGATTAATCTCGGACTCAGGCGTTCGTTCACACATCCCTTCATCATCGCGGCAGTAGACAGGCTGATTTTCTGTCCGAATACGATCTGGTGGTCGATTTGAAGAACAGAAGACTCTACGATTCATTTACTACCCTCACTGTGAACGCAATCATCGCCCAAGTTGATACGCCATCTCCTAAACATTATAGCGTCAACAACGATTACGGCGCTATTGTAAAGAAATACTCCTCATTCACTGAGGCTCCGAATTATAATCTCCCAGTGAAGCATAACGTAGTCCACTACATCGACACGCAAGGTAGGTCATCTTGTGCTAAACCGCGACAACTCGACGCAACGAAACTAAAAGCTGAAAAAACTGAATTTCTGGCTATGACAGACATTGTAATCTTCCGTCCTTCATCATCACCAGTCTCCTCACCACTACATATGGTGCAAATGAAAGACAAGGACTGACACCCTTGTGGAGACTATCGACAGTTTAACACTGTCACTTTCCCAGATAGATATCCTCTCCCCCACATACACAGTTTCTCGTTGAAACTTGCCGGCGCCACAGTTTACACGAAAATAGATTTGGTTAGGACATATCATCAAATTCCCATGGCTCTCGAGGATATTCACAAAATAGCGATAACTACTCCTTTTGGGCTTTTTGAGTTTACCCGTATGACATACGGCCTTTGTAACTCAGCCTAAACTGTTTTCGCCTATTCACAGGCATTTGGCCACTTTAATCAAGAAAGGCAAAAACAGAAGAAACTTCTTTTGGCTCGAAAATTGCACTGAAGCTTTCGAAATGGTCAATCATTCTCTTGCCACTGTCACTCTTTTGGCCCATTCAACGGGTAGTTCAACATAACTACCGATGCTTCCAATGTAGCAGTTGGAGCTGTCTTACAACAACGTATTGAAGGATATGAACAACCATTAGCGTTATTTTCAAAGAAGGTCTCTCCTGCGGAAATTAAATACTCTACTTTCGATAGAGAACTTCTTGCAATCAAACACTTTCACCATTTCGTCGAAGGACAGAATTTCTCTATATTTACCTACCATAAACCGTTTACAACAGCTATTGCGTCAACGGTAGAACGTAGTCCCCGGCAATTACAACATCTCGATTACATTGCCCAGTTTACTACCGATATTCATCACATCAAAGGTAAACACAATGTGGTGAGCGACTGTTTGTCTCGTTCGGGTAAAACACTTCCCACAGAACTCAGCGGCTTCTCTTTAGACACGAATGTATTACTGGTACAGCAACAACTCGACGACGAATTGCAGGAATTGATTTCAGCACGCACACCGAAATCAAGCGTAAACCTGCAACGGATCGACTTAACAGACTAGCAGCGAATTTGGTTGTTTACGCTCCTCTCAACATGCGACGGACAATCTTCGATGGTATACATGGCTTATCACACCCTGGCTTCCGTGTTACGCGAAAACTCACAGCTTCAAAATACTCCCTGCCAAGAATGAACACTAATACAAGCAATTAAGCTAAATCTTGTATCCCATGCCAAAAGTATAAAGATGAGCGCTACACAAAATCAGCGCTTGGTAAATTCTAGCTGCCAAGTAGCAGGTTCGAACACATCCACATGGTCCTAAACGAATAGCTATCATTATATTTTAGGATAATCGACCGATTTACCCGTTGGCCAGAAGCTAATCCAATCCGAGAACAACAGACCAAGGAACCCAATTTGAATCAACGTTGTTTAAACAACCCGAAAGCTAATAGTCTTGTTGAATGGTTCCATAGGTAACAAAAACCGCATTAACAGCTCGATGTATTACAACCCATTGGAATTCAGAACTTACAACTATCCTATTGGGTATTCGAACCTACGTTAAGGAAGACCTCATATGCATACCAACAGAGCTAGTATATGGTCAAAATATCAAGGTTCCCGGTGAATTCTTCATCAACGATCACAATTCGAACCCAAACACAGGTACTTCGGATTTCGTGAAGCAGCTTCGGACTGCCATGAGAGCCTTAGTTCCTACGGACACACGACATCCAACCGAACAGGCGATGTGTATTACCAAAAATCTGGAAACATGTTCACACGTTCCTTTGAGTACACCTTATTGTAGACCGATCCAATAACGCGCAAATTTTGCAAATTCTTTGTTGTGAATATAGATGGAAAATCAATAACGCAGCATACGGAATACTTGTGGTAAGCCCAGTTGAAAAACGTAGTGTTGAAAACCCGATTACATTTAATTTAAAACACTACGGTTTTCGATCCAGGAGGGTAGTGATGTAGCCGCTCAAAATCCTTTTCACTTCGTGGCACTCCTCGTAACAACGAGGATTCAAGCGGATTACACCACAATCGAGTCAAGACCATAAATTAAATTCGTGAAGTTATCGAGGACAGACAGCCGCAAATGTGCGAGTTGGTCATGGAAAGTTTCATGGAAAGGATATGGTGCTGCAAGCTTAGCCGTAGCGGCCATTTGGTTGATATCGTTTTCAAATGTTAATGGCGTACCCTCGCCTTTACAATGAAATAAACATTCAATGATTTCTCTTAAAAATACTCGTTTTTTTAAATTTCAAAATGAAACCTCTTATTGGAAACCCCTTTAATTGAAATGAACTTTATTCACAAATTTCATCACTCTGTTTTCAGTTAGCGCTTTATTACTACCGAATATTGTACGCAATTTTCGGCCAGTTTTGGCATCTAAATTACTATTGTCGAAATAAGTTTTCAATATTTTCCAATTTTAATCAACCGAATATTGACTCATTTTGTTCACCGTTTTATTTCGAAAAATATAATATCTAACCGCTTTTGTTCGACTGTACACTGGTGTCTGTTGTTATATAATTCCTGACATCAATTATGGAAGTACTCAATCACACATTATAATTTTCACTAATTATCTAACAATGGATAATCGGCGTCAGCAACTTTCCAGCCTGTACACTTCTTAAGTGAAGTATTAGCAATTAACAATATTGATATTGAAGTGTGGCGAAACAGTTATTATCGATCACCAGATCGTTCACCATATTCACAATTATGCGATGACCCAGGCCTTATTTTGGATTATTCTAACCATAAGAGTAATTTGGTATACGTAGCAGTATTCTTAAAACTTTCTTAATAAGTCAAAGAAGATTCGATTTTGTTTATTTGTATTCCTCCTGTTAATACGAAATAGTTGGTTTCCGGAAAATTGGTTTAAAGGGTTCTGCAGTAGCGCCGATCTCTTTCTTAATTTTATTTCACCTCAAAATGCTTTTATAAAAATTGGAGGAGGAGGGTTTCGTTTAGTCACGAGTCGATTTCGAAAGGTGCTTATTTCCGAAAAATCCGTTCATAAGGTCGTCCGGTTTGATCCGATCCCTTCTTTAATTTTTTTCGCCTTGCACGATTTTTATAATGATTGCTGGAGGGTCGTTTTCGAATACCAAAAATGTATTGTGGTTGGTCCTGATCTCGGGAAAAATTAGAAAAACCGCGTTTATCAAATGCAAGAAAACGATTACAAGGATCACACAACGATTACAAGCATTTAGAATTTCCTGGATAGTTGTCATGTTTGCACCATGCTGCATAATATTTCACCATGTTACACCACTCAGCATGATGTTGCGTCTTGTTGAAGGATGATGCTTGATGTTGTATCCTGTTGGAAGATGATGTGTGATGTTCAGTCGCGTTGGCTTGGGGCCTTTATTTAACATTTTTATAGACGATTTTGATCAAATTTGCCGGGGCAGGGCTTTCGGATGCAATAAAACGGCTAGAAGAAGATTTGGTAACTGGATAATTCATTCTGGAGTCCTATGCAGTATGATGTTGCACCATTATACGTGCATCCATTTTTAAAAATGTTGCACAATGTTACGATATTTTGCATATTCACTTTGTTGTGGGATGTTGCACCTTGGATAATGTTGTATCATTTTGTGGAATGTTGCTAGACATTAGAAAATTGTGTTGAATGAATATTTACTATGTTGCGTGTTTGCTTCGTGTAGAGTCGGGTGTTTTTGTTAATTAGATGTATGGCGTGCGTTATGTTAAATCATAATGCATTACTGCTGCATGTTCATTTGGTTGCGTACCGATGATATTGCTGCGCTAATCGCTACATTTTAAATGGTTTTTTGTTAGTAATAACATTGATTTGTAGCTTTCAAAATTTAATTAATGTTTTATAATATAATTCCGGCTCAAACGATTTTCATCTAGTTGGGCGACAAAGTCGGGTCTCTTTATTTAATTTTTTTTGTGCTAGCATGATTTTGATAAAAATTGGGAGAGAGAAGTTCAAATAAATCAAATGGCAGGAATCTATTTTAAAGGGCACTTCGTTAAAAAAATTCTTTTAGGAGCTCCTTCGGTGGTCCGGGACCTTTTTTAAATTTTTGTCGGCTCGAACAATTTAGAAAAAAGTTGCGGTGATAGGATCGATTGCTATTATTACTTATTTTGAGAAAGGCTTAAAGATTTTACTAATATTTAATTTGAAAATTTTTTTTTAATGATTTTTGGAAATTTGTATACCTATATAGATGCTCAGATTTAGCTGCTATTTAGCGTCTCCTAATTATGGGAAAATTGTGTCATTCTATGCTCACAGTAGAATTTGAGAATATGTTGAGGTAAGCATAACAGGATTAACAACACATGATAATTTTTTTCACACAGGATACTACTTAGTCCCACAACATACCCACTGATTACAGTTTGAAATATTTTCAGACACCAGCTATCGATGCAGTAAAATTTTTTTTTAACATTTTTACATTTTGTCTTGTTCATGTAAACTAAGAAGACAGCAGAGATTATTCGTGTAAATAAGACATTTTCGATTTGTAAAGCAGAATTAAAACCAAGAAACAATTATGCTCTTCTCACTGCGACTATTTAAACCTTACTAGAGGCCTACTTTTGCAGTTAACCTCTTAAAACAATCCTTGCGAGATTTATATTGTTGGTCGAAATGGCATGTTTCTAGAAACTAAGTTTGAAAAATATTGGCGTATTCGGAAATTTTAATGAACATAGACAACATAAACTCTAATGGCCAAAGTACCCAATTTCAGGTTTAGATAAATTTAAATATAAGATTCAAATTCCGCAATCATTACGAAATCCTCTTTGGTTTATTTATATTTTTGAAAAGGATAGGCTTAGCGAGCCATAAGTAAATAAGTTTGCTAATTTACATTAAAATCGCCACGGCTAAGTGGAGGTTAACTTAGAAATAATTTAACAAACTAATAATTTTAAAATTGACGTTAAAGAGTACTCACGTACGTTTCGACCCACTGCACTAAAAAAAAAACAAATTATATAATACCGGCGACTTTAACATTAACCTTCATCATCCAACACAATAATGCATTTCATTTTCAATCATGTAATATACAACCAATCTTAGATAACAAACACAGACAAAACATTATATAATGTTCAAAAAGAATTTAAATTAGAAAGTAAATTTTGTTTCGTGTAGTCTTCTTAAAAAATACAATAAGATACAAAACGAGTAACCAGATTCTAGAAGAATTCTCTAATTCTTTTCTCATGCATTTCACTGTTCATTCAACCGATATCGAGATAGAAATTCGTCCCTGACCTCTAAACAAAATCCAAGAAACTATTTCTAATTTGTTATTCATGATTTTTGTATCGTTCAAAGTAAAGGAAAATATATTTTTTTTAAACTTACGTCCACTACGGCGTCTTACTATTATTGAAAAGAGATTATGTATCGTCTTAGCTTACAAAAAAAAAATGTAATTAAAGAAATCAAAAACTAAAGATGATTCCAATCCGTGGTAAATAAATTACAGGTGCGACAATCATCATCATCGTATTATATATAAGCCAAGTGGGGAGATATTTAAATTATCATTGCATTATGACGAATATGCGCCAAGAAAAAGTAGATTGAGCTCCGCCCTACCACACAAAATTTCTTCTCTTTCCTTCAAACATCTTTAAGATACAAAAGCAACAAAATCAAAATTTAAATCATCAACCACCTTACAACAAAATACAAATTCTTATTATTTTTACCAATAACACTACTATTATTACCATTGTTGTATTATTTGTTATTAGACGTCGTCGTCAGAAAACAAATACTTTAGTACTACAGGAGTAAGAAGAAGAAGACGCGCGCGACTTATACAAAGAAGTGTTATATATGTGCGATCGAAGTGTAGATTATCGGCTTCGTGGTGTAGTATTTTGATACTCGAAATATTTTTTTTCTGTTTTTGGTATAAAAGGGTAGCCATAGTTAAAACTAAAAACAAATCCTCAACGATCGTTCAAGTATAACGAACTATTTATAAATATTTTAATAATCACATTAAAATATTAATTAATAATTGAAAAGTGTTTTATAATTATTTTATTATTTAATAAAAACAAAAAGTGAAAATTTCCTTGTGTGAAAATTTATAAAAATTAAATAATATAACATAAAAATGAAAGTGTTTGTGGTACTTACAATTTTAATTGCTGGCGCATTCGCAGCCCCAAGTGTTAATGATAATAAAGTCAGTGATGATAGCACATTCAATAGTTTTGTTAAATATTTTGCGAATTGTGCTGATAGTGGTGAAGTAACAACATGTTTAGCGGTTAAAGGAATTGCTGTACTAAACCGTGCCGCACGCAGCACAAATATTAATATTATTCCTGGTGTTACATTTACAAGGTGATTACAATATACGAGAACGAAAGTGACATTATACATATTAACCGGATACCCTACCATATTATATAAGAAAAGAAATTTTCGTAAAATTACAACATACTTATTCAAAAAAAAACTTTTTTATTCGTTTTTATAGAGATTCATCTGAAACATTGCGAACGGGAAAAGCTCTATCGGAAAATGAAATATTTGCTACGCTGCCTGCAGAAGGTTCCGAAAAGAATGGACGCCTATTGGATTTAGCAATGAATGCGGCCGGTGATTTCATTAGTACGCATAGTCTAACATTTAAATTGCCGGCTGAAGCACGCACCGAAATTGGTCGTGCATTCGATGAAGGCCGTGGTAAAATGAAGAAAGTTATGGGTCCATTGGCAATTGCAATCGGAGCAAAACTTATCGCACTCGTACCAATTTTCCTCGGGGGGCTTGTACTATTGGCTACTAAAGCTCTTGTCATTGCCAAAATTGCTTTCATCTTGGCTGCAATTGTTGGTCTCCAGAAGGTATTAGGAGGTGGTTCAGGACTCGGCTCAGGACTATTATCTAAAGTAAGTTAAACAAAAATATTGAAGCAACATTTAATTTAAATAACAATAATTTTTAATAGGTCGCTGGAGGACAAAACACACAAGCATGGCCCGCAGCAACCGGAAACGCTGGATGGTCATCAGGTAACGGTCAACAAGCATGGTCGTCTGGTGGCGGTACCGGATCATACCCATATGCTAGAAGTTACGATGCGCAAGACCTCGCATATAGTGCGCAGGCTCCAGCCCCTCAATAGACTAAGCAGATACTACTCTAGAATACGAATAATCTAAAACAAAAAATTTCATTTTCACAAATCAAACGAAAACAAAAAACCAAAATTCATCCTAAACTAGATAATTAATTTTCCTTGCTAAAATAATTACTGTCAATATAACTTATATATTATAGAATTAATTTAATATTTATATATAAATATTTAACTTGTATAATTATACTTAAATGTAATTCGAATCGAAAAATGAATTAAGTAAAATTAATTATTTTAAACAACATTAAACACCAAATGTGTCATTTACTAGCATTTTATCATCACCTAATTCCATTTGTCTTAATGAATTACGTTTTAAATCTAATCACGTAATGGTTAATGTACCTTACCTAGCTGCCGTTAGATTGATGTACATCACATATTGAATTTTTTTTTGTTTTGGTAAGTTTACACTCGTATGTATGGTACTCGTATGTGTAATGGATATGATCTAGTTAAGTATATATTTTGCAAAAAAAATTTTATTTGAAACGTTTTGTTTTATTTACTCAATGAATAATGCACTTTGTTATGTACATATAATACAACAGGAAGTAGCAAAAGTGCAGTTTTTTATAATGAAGTAAATTAAATGATTAATTATTAGAGCTTCACCAATCTGGATAGTGGTCGTGTTCTTTGATCGCATTTGTTGTAATTTTAAAGTAGACAACTTAATTAGAAATTGTATACTAATCGTTTTATCTATGAAACGGAAGCAATTTTTAATCATTAAGATTATGAAAGACTTCTTAATAAATAAAATCAAATATCTTGTATAAATGAATTTACATAGATAAACCGTGAGACCAGTTAATCGCAAACCACATCATCGTATCGTCGATTCTATTAATTCCCAAACGATTTTCTTCTATTGTCATATGAAGTTTTTTCAATCCATCGAAATAAACATATATCGATATTAAATCGATTTGGAACGGATTGTTGTTATGCAAGTGGTATTTTGTGTAAGTGGTTGGTCCCAAGTAGCAAAATATATAAAAAAGCGAAATATATAAGGGAGATCATCTGATACCACTCCTCGAACAAAAATTATTTTTGTGATTGCGAGAATTTTGATGTTAAATTCCACTACAAACATGATTATTGAAAAACAAATAGAAACATTTCCAAAACACGAAAAATTTTCTATAAAATTGCTGATTATGGGACAATACACCATTTCGTTAAAAGTGTTTTTTATTTTATTTTTATTATAACCGATTCGATCTCACCCTTAAAAGCTGATTTTAAACCAATAACACACTAACTGTGGCAAAGAATTGCAATATTCATATATTCAAATTTTTTTTCACTCGTCTATTCTTCGTAATATAGGAGGGCCATACCCCCGTCTATGGTTCTACTAAAATCGTACTTATAGCCGCACGTCCTCGTATTAACTGGCAAACGTTGAAAAAGTAAAACGAGTAATGCGAACCGCGAAAGAGATTGGAGTGCCTAGGCCTCAGAAAAGTTTAAAGATAAATAAAATAAAACTATAAATAAAAAATTTAAGAAAATCGTTTAGCAACCAATAATATCATCGTTAAGATAATTTGGTTTCGAATACCCTAAAAACCTATAAAACATTATTCCAATATCTGGCATATGAGCAAGCAATATCTTATCATAACCACTCGAAATCCACAATAGTGTAGATGGATTGATTGATCGGAATGAAACTCATAAGCTTTTTCTACAAATTAGGAGATGGTTTTGATTTTGCCTGATATTGGCCCACCGTAAGTTACAGGTTTCATAGACGCTTTTTCGGTTTTTGCAAATATTTTGTAAGGTACATACAAAAATTAGGCAGCTATACAGCTCAGACGGAGTGATTGACCGGAATGAAAATCGTGCTTAAGCTTTTTCCATAAATTTGTTGATCCCAGAGATATTTAATCAAAATCGCTCAACCGGAAGTAGTGATTTCCATGCGAGCTTTTTCGTTTTTGTAAATATTTTGAAAATTATCTCAATTACAAGAAAATCTACTAGGCACTAAAAAAATCAAAATTAAAATTGCAATAATCGCGAATCAATAACAAAAAAAATATTTTCTTGACTAAATGTCAGTTTCATCGTACAGCTCAGTCGGCTTAATGATATTATGCAAAATGATGTTTATACCAAAACGTTTACCATATTTCGGAAGATAACCTTGATTTTGACCGAAATCAGACCCCCGGATCGGTTAATACTTTGCTGCAAATATTGTGAGAAGTATATATGCATTTACGAAAAACTATAAAAAAAATATTGTTTTTAATTTTCAGAAATTTAAACTAAAGCTAAAGCATTATTCGATATTATCGATCATGTTTTATTTGAACACAGAACAATGTTTAACAAAAAGCAACAAGCCAAATTTATTTACTCTGACTTAAATATAATTCAATATCAATCCCAAATTGAATTATTTCAAATCTTAATTCAGTTATTGTACATAGGCTTTTTGTCCTCCTTAAGTACATTATTAGGTAATATCAGCCATGTTTTATTTGACAACAACAACAATGTTTGATAAGAACTAAGATTTATACTCTGAGTTAAATATAATTCAATTTCAATCCACAATAGGATTATTTTAAATCATAATTCAGTGATTATACAAGGGTTCATTGTTCTTCTTATGTAAATTATCTGTTATTATCGGCCATGTGTTATTTGACAACAACAAAATCGTTGGTCAAAATCAATATATGTACTCTCATTTAAATATAATTCAATATCAATTCACATTTGAATTATTTTAAATTTTAAACCAGTATATGTACATAGGCTTCTTGTCCTCTTTAAGTAAATAATTTGGTATTATCGGCCATGTTTTATTTGACAACAACAACAGTGTTTGACAAAAAAATAAAATTTATACTCTGAGTTAAAAATAATTCAATATCAATCCACATTTGGATTATTTTAAATCTTAATCCAGTTATTGTAGATAGGCTTTTTGTCATCTTTAAGTACATTATTTGGTATTATCGGCCATGTTTTATTTGACAACAACAACGTTTGACAACAACTAAAATGTATACCCTCAGTTAAATATAATCCAATATTAATCCACATTTGAATTATTTTAAATCTTAATTCAGTGATTATACATAGGCTTCTTGTCCTTCTTGAGTACATTATTTGTTATTATCGGCCATGTTTTATTTGACAACAACAACAATGTTTGACAAAAACAACATTTATACTCTGATTTAAATATAATTCAATATCAATCCAAATTTGAATTATTTTAAATCTTAATTCAGTAATTGTACTTAGGTTTCTTGTGCTTCTTGAGTACATTATTTGATATTATCGGCAATGTTTTATTTGACAACAACAACAATGTTTGACAAAAACAATATTTATACTCTGATTTAAATATAATTCAATATCAATCCACATTTGGATTATTTTAAATCTTAATCCAGTAATTGTACTTAGGCTTCTTGTCCTTCTTAAGTATATTTTGTGGTATTATCGGCCATGTTTTATTTGACAACAACAACAAAGTTTGACTACAACAAAAATGTATACTCGCAGTTAAATTTAATTCAATATCAATCCACATTTGAATTATTTTAAATCTTAATCCAGTTATTGTAGATAGGCTTTTTGTCATCTTTAAGTACATTATTTATTATTATCAGCCATGTTTTATTTGACAACAACAACAATGTTTGACAACAACTAAAATGTATACTCTGATTTAAATATAATTCAATATTAATCCACATTTGAATTATTTTAAATCTTAATTCAGTGATTATAGATAGGCTTTTTGTCCTCCTTAAGTACATAATTTGATATTATCGGCCATGTTTTATTTGACAACAACAACAATGTTTGACAAAAATTAAAATTTAGACTCTGAGTTAAATATAATTCAATATCAATCCACATTTGGATTATTTTAAATCTTAATTCAGTAATTGTATATTGGCTTCCAGTCCTGCTTAAGAACATTATGCGCTTTTATTGGCCATGTTTTATTTGACAACAACAACAATGTTTGACAAAAACAACATTTATACTCTGATTTAAATATAATTCAATATCAATCCACATTTGGATTATTTTAAATTTTAATCCAGTAATTGTACTTAGGCTTCTTGTCCCTCTTAAGTATATTTTGTGGTATTATCGGCCATGTTTTATTTGACAACAACAACAAAGTTTGACTACAACAAAAATGTATACTCGCAGTTAAATTTAATTCAATATCAATCCACATTTGAATTATTTTAAATCTTAATCCAGTTATTGTATTTAGATAGGCTTTTTGTCATCTTTAAGTACATTATTTGGTATTATCGGCCATTTTTTATTTGACAACAACAACAATGTTTGACAACAACTAAAATTTGTACTCTCAGTTAAATATAATTCAATATTAATCCACATTTGAATGATTTTAAATCTTAATTCAGTGATTATACATAGGCTTCTTGTCCTTCTTGAGTATATTATTTGGTATTATCGGCCATGTTTTATTGGACAACAACAACAATGTTTGACAAAAACAATATTTATACTCTGATTTAAAAATAATTCAATATCAATCCACATTTGGATTATTTTAAATCTTAATCCATTAATTGTATATTGACTTCCAGTCCTCCTTAAGAACATTATGCGGTATTATCGGTCATTTTTTTATTTGACAACAACAACAATGTTTGGCAAAAACAACATTTATACTCTGAGTTAAATATAATTCAATATCAATCCACACTTGGATTATTTTAAATCTTAATCCAGTTATTGTATTTAGATAGGCTTTTTGTCATCTTTAAGTACATTATTTGGTATTATCGACCATGTTTTATTTGACAACAACAACAATGTTTGACAAAAAATAAAATTTAGACTCTGAGTTAAATATAATTCAATATCAATCCACATTTGGATTATTTTAAATCTTAATTCAGTGATTATACATAGGCTTCTTGTCCTCCTTAAGTACATAATTTGATATTATCGGCCATGTTTTATTTGACAACAACAACAATGTTTGACAACAACTAAAATTTATACTCTAAGTAAAACATAATTCAATATCAAACCACATTTGGATTATTTTAAATGTTAATCCAGTTATTGTACTAAGGCTTCTTGTCCTTCTTGAGTAAATTTTGTGGTATTATCGGCCATGTTTTATTTGACAACAACAACAATGTTTAACAAAAACAATATTTATACTCTGAGTTAAATATAATTCAGTATCAATCCACATTTGGATTATTTTAAATCTTAATCCAGTAATTGTATATTGGCTTCCAGTCCTGCTTAAGAACATTATGCGGTCTTATTGGCCATGTTTTATTTGACAACAACAACAATGTTTGACAAAAACAATATTTATACTCTGAGTTAAATATAATTAAGTATCAATCCACATTTGGATTATTTAAAATCTTAATCCAGTAATTGTATATTGACTTCCAGTCCTCCTTAAGAACATTATGCGGTATTATCGGTCATTTTTTTATTTGACAACAACAACAATGTTTGACAAAAACAACATTTATACTCTGAGTTAAATATAATTCAATATCAATCCACATTTGGATTATTTTAAATCTTAATCCGGTTATTGTAGATAGGCTTTTTGTCATCTTTAAGTACATTATTTGGTATTATCGGCCATGTTTTATTTGACAACAACAACAATGTTTGACAACAACTAAAATTTGTACTCTCAGTTAAATATAATTCAATATTAATCCACATTTGAATGATTTTAAATCTTAATTCAGTGATTATACATAGGCTTCTTGTCCTTCTTGAGTATATTATTTGGTATTATCGGCCATGTTTTATTGGACAACAACAACAATGTTTGACAAAAACAATATTTATACTCTGATTTAAAAATAATTCAATATCAATCCACATTTGGATTATTTTAAATCTTAATCCATTAATTGTATATTGACTTCCAGTCCTCCTTAAGAACATTATGCGGTATTATCGGTCATTTTTTTATTTGACAACAACAACAATGTTTGGCAAAAACAACATTTATACTCTGAGTTAAATATAATTCAATATCAATCCACACTTGGATTATTTTAAATCTTAATCCAGTTATTGTATTTAGATAGGCTTTTTGTCATCTTTAAGTACATTATTTGGTATTATCGACCATGTTTTATTTGACAACAACAACAATGTTTGACAACAACTAAAATTTGTACTCTCAGTTAAATATAATTCAATATTAATCCACATTTGAATTATTTTAAATCTTAATTCAGTGATTATACATAGGCTTCTTGTCCTTCTTGAGTATATTATTTGGTATTATCGGCCATGTTTTATTGGACAACAACAACAATGTTTGACAAAAACAATATTTATACTCTGATTTAAAAATAATTCAATATCAATCCACATTTGGATTATTTTAAATCTTAATCCAGTAATTGTACTTAGGCTTCTTGTCCTTCTTAAGTATATTTTGTGGTATTATCGGTCATGTTTTATTTGACAACAACAACAATGTTTGACAAAAACAACATTTATACTCTGATTTAAATATAATTCAATATCAATCCACATTTGGATTATTTTAAATGTTAATCCAGTTATTGTAGGTAGGCTTTTTGTCATCTTTAAGTACATTATTTGGTATTATCGGCCATGTTTTATTTGACAACAACAACAATGTTTGACAACAACTAAAATGTATACTCTCAGTTAAATAGGGTTATCCAATTCAAGCTTGATAAAGTAAACTTAAAAAAAACACACAAAATATTCGGAATGTATTGTAATTTTTATTTCATTTTACAGATTGATCCTTGCCATTTTTAGTTAAACAAGATATCATTCAAATGTCCTCCACGGGACTTCTTACAGGCCTTGATTCTTTTGCGGTAATTTTCAATGACTTTTCGGCACATTTCGGGCGGTATCTCGGCCATTACCTTACGAATATTAGTTTTCAATTCGTCAAGAGTTTGAGGATTGTTTGTGTAAACACGATCTTTCGCGTAGCCCCACAAAAAGAAATCCAAAGGCGTTAAATCACAGGATCTTGGAGGCCAATTGACATCAGCCATCAGAAAAATGAGCTTTGTTCGAAAATTTTGTTCGAAAAATCAGCATCGACAGCCTGTTTTTCCAACACCCAATTTGCGTATGTTAAATGCTCCATATTCTTAAATGGCAGAATGTCAACTAAATAAATGACAGAGTACTTGACGTTTATCTTTGACAGATGTCGGTATACAGATTTCTACTTTATCAACCTCGAATTGGATAACCCATTATAATTCAATATCAATCCAAATTTGAATTATTTTAAATCTTAATTCAGTGATTATACATAGGCTTCTTGTCCTTCTTGAGTATATTATTTGGTATTATCGGCCATGTTTTATTGGACAACAACAACAATGTTTGACAAAAACAATATTTATACTCTGATTTAAAAATAATTCAATATCAATCCACATTTGGATTATTTTAAATGTTAATCCAGTTATTGTAGATAGGCTTTTTGTCATCTTTAAGTACATTATTTGGTATTATCGGCCAAGTTTTATTTGACAACAACAACAATGTTTGACAACAACTAAAATTTGTACTCTCAGTTGAATATAATTCAATATCAATCCACATTTCGATTATTTTAAATCTTAATCCAGTAATTGTACTTAGGCTTCTTGTCCTTCTTAAGTATATTTTGTGGTATTATCGGCCATGTTTTATTTGACAACAACAACAAAGTTTGACTACAACAAAAATGTATACTCTGATTTAAATTTAATTCAATATCAATCCACATTTGAATTATTTTAAATCTTAATTCAGTGATTATACTTTATTTATTTATTTATTTAAAGAAATCTATTCTGTGATTTACATGTATGATTTCAGAATTTAATTTAAAACAAAAATATAAAAACAAAAATAATAAAATGAAGAAAATTAAAACACAGAAATATATAAATTAGATCTTGATATATAAAAAATAAATAATAAAAATAATTCATAAGTATATTTTTGAATTTGTCCTTTGATAAATTAAAGTCAAATAGGTCGTCGATGGTATTGAACGATTTAGACGACCTATTAATGAGGTTATTTTCCCCATAGTTTGTGGAATGGTGTTCAAGTGCTAAAAATTCATGGTTTCGAAATGTTATGCAAGGCACATGAATTGATATGTTTTCCAAAATGTATGCTGAATCAATGTGACCAAGCAAAACGTTACCAATAAAAGCCGCACCTAAGAGAAGTCGTCTACTTTCAAGCGAGCACATTTTGTAATCCATGCATCTTGTTTAGTATGGAGGTAACCGAGCCACATTTTTATGGAATGGTAAATTTTGGTCGTAATTCCATCCACTTTTTTTTAACAAGAAAATCAGAAACTTCTTTTGAATGCTTTCAATTCTTTTAATGTGTACAGCATAGTATGGATTCCAGACCGGTACAGCGTATTCCCGTCGAGATCGAACGTAAGCGAAATAGAGTGAACATAAGGTTCGAATATCTTTAAATTCACCAGTCCACTTTTTAACAAATCCAAACATGGCATTAGCTCTCGCAATACAATTTTCAATATGCTTATTGAAACTAGCATTCTCGACAAATGTAACACCTAGATCTATGATCTCATTAACTCGTTGCAATACTTCGTTGTTGACTTTGTAGGAAGTAATTAGCGGATTTCTCTTACGATGGAAAGACATGATCTTGCATTTCTTAATATTTAAGTAAAGCGAGTTTCGATCACACCACTCACTTATTCTATCGATGTCCTCTTGAAGTTTCTTCGTATCTAGCATTCCATTAACAGTTCGAAAAATTTTCACGTCATCAGCAAATATGAGCACGGTTGAATTTAGGATTATCTCGGTTATTTGATCTATAAAAACAATAAATATCCACGGCCCGATGTGCGATCCTTGGGGAACACCAGACGTAACTTTAATAACGTTTGATTTCTCATTTCCCATTATTACAAATTGTCGCCGGTTTGATAGATAGGACTTGAACCAATTTATGTAATCGAGTGAAAACCCAAATGCGAATAAACTGCGGAGTGCTTGTTGATGGCAGATGGAATCAAATGCTTTACTGAAATCCGTGTACACTACATCAACTTGATGATGGTTTTCTATCTCATTAATTATTTTACTGGTGAGTTCAACCAGATTAGTTGATGTGGATCGGCCAGGCATAAGCCCATGCTGGTTTGTTGATATATGACGTGCAATTGTGGATTTAAAGTTGTTGCATGAAACTAATTCAAACAATTTTGGAATTGACGATGTAGTTGATATTCCTCTGTAGCATGTAACGTCATCTCGTTTGCCCGATTTCAAAATTGGTGTAATTTTTGAAATTTTCCATTTTTCGGGAAATACCCCGGTGCTCAAGGAGTGGTTGAATAGGTAACATAATGGAATTGCTAAAATGTCAGCGTACTCCTTCAGAATAGAAGAGGGCATATTGTCAAGGCCACAACCGTCTCCAAATCCCTTTAGAGCCGATAATATGTTATCCTCATATATAATAGGAGGAGTTATTGTTACGTTGGTATTGCTGGGTTGTTCGTACAATCCACTAGTAATGCTTGGTTTATAGACTGATTGAAAAAACTTCGCGAACATGTCAGCTATATCTTTGGAGTTTGAGGAGCTGGAATTGTTATATGTCATATTTGCAGGGTATCCGTCCATTTCGCGTTTATTCCTAAAGTATTTCCAAAAATGTTTTGGATTAACTTTGATTTTTTCTTGAATTTCATTGAGATACGACCTGTATTTTGATTTGAAGTAAATTTCAAATTCGTTACTATGTTGTAGAAACATTGTTTTGTCGGCTTCTAACCCGCTTTTCAACATTTTGGCATACGCTTTCGACTTCCGATTTTTTAAGTTAACTAGTCTATCATCGAGCCACTGAGGGTGAGCATTTTGTGGTTTACAGCACATAGGTACATAAAGTTCGAAGCCTTGCTGCATAATGTCATCAAATTTATCAACAATTTCGTTTATATCATTGGAATTGAGAGTTGTTTGCCAGTTGATGGATTCTAGGTAACTTTGTAGCCCCACACGATTTGTTTTTTTGAAGATGTATTTGATTGGTTGTAGGTGTTCCGAACTCGCCATTAAATTAGTTGAGTCAAATACAATATCTAAAGACTTGTGATTGATTTTGTTAATTATAAAAGGTATAACGGATTCTGAAATTTTGAAAGTGTCAATGTCGTTGCTGAAGACAAGATCCAGTAATCTATCACGATTATTAGTAATTGTGTTTATCTGGTTCAAATGATAACCAAGTATGGCATCCACAAATAAAGATTCAGCATCTCTTGTTATATTGTTTGGAAAAATACAATTTAGTTCCGGGTCCAGATTCCATATTATGTTTGGAAGGTTAAAATCACCAAGCACAAGAACTAAATCTGACGAGTTTACTGTGTTAATAACTTCATCAATCGCAGCGATGCAAGTTGCGTAATGATCACTATTTGACTGATGTGGTATATACGCTGCGTAAATGAATAGATTGGTTTGGTTAATTTTGATTTTTACATCAATTTGTTCGACTCTCGATGGGGCTAAAGTTACTGGAGCATTCCAGAGTTTAGAATGTACTGCAATCAGTACGCCTCCACCCGATTTCTTTCGGGAGACCGATCGCATCTGTGGAAAACGTAATCATGGCCAAACAATGCACTGCTGTTTATGCCGGGTTTTAATGAAGTTTCACAAATTACATAGATTAGGTAGTTTGATTTTAAAACGAAGTTATAAAACTTAGATGCTTTTGATGCCATTTTGTTGACGTTTTGATAGTAAATTGCATATTTCTCATAAACCAATTTTTTCTTGAATTTTATGGATTGATTTACTTTTAGTGTAGTAGTGTAGGCTCGAGCTCTCATTAAAAGCGAGTGTAGTCTATCATTAGCCACTGGTGAAAAATATCTAAATGATTGGGTGTGTCTTGAAATTGCAACTATGGCATGGGGTACACTATCGAACAGCCCAAGTGGTTGAGAATTGATTCTTATACATATCACATGACTTTACTAGATTCTGGTATCTTAAGCTGGGAGATTAATTATTTATCAGCTTTGGTAAAGGTTAGATAGAATGTGTTATCCAACAGAGGTATCGACATCAAAGTTGACGGCAGGTTTATAAATTTGGCTGAAATTTGCACGGTATTCTTACTACTAATGTTAGGGTAGTATTCCGTTAGAGCAGATGTAACATCAGCTGGGCATCTATACGTCACATTCAAGTATTCCGTCTTTGTTACGAATGCGCTTGCATCGGAAAATTGCATGTTGACATGATGTAATCTGTCAATATATGGTATTTGGTTTTTATCACCCAGAAGATATATTTTAGAACATTTACTAAGGATAACCACGAGTCCTATATATCCAGCATGCACCATCATGTACTCATCAATAAAAACTGTATCGTAGGTTCGATTTTCATTGATTAGATATGAAGCAATCGTTTTGTAATTTAATTTGATTTTATTAAAATCAGTGTTTTCGTGCTCACAACGTGCTGCTACCTTTAATTTAATATCAGCAAGCCCTTCTTTTGTAGCACATAAAACAAGATCACTGCCAAATTTATGCTTGTTTATAATCCAGGTTGATTTACCGCATCCAGGTACACCCTGAATATTTGTAATATCCGGCATCTTTATGTTTTCCTTAAGATAGATATTGTTTAACGAGTTGTATGTCTGGTGATACAACATAATTTCCGTACCCGATGAACAAAAAATATATCTGTTTTTGGTAATAAATGTGTTAGTGTCTTCACACAGTTGCACCAGTTTATTCCCATCAAAACCAAAGTGATGTTTTATGGATGGTTCTTCAAGATATTGTTTGTCGACGTTATCAAATATAAATATGTTCAATTGTCGTAACGCAGAAGCAGAGAAAGGCAGTAGTTGAATGTTCTTGTTCATGTAATGGTCCTTTAAGTGGCTTTAAATTAGGCTGTCTGAGTGTTTAATGTAAAACATTAAGTGATTGATGATCGCATTTTTATAGCTGGACTCTGCGGACAACACTTTGTAAAATGCCAGAGATGTAGTTGGGAAATTCGCACAGTTACTATGTGAAAATTTCGAGGGATCACCAGTAATCCAACGAGAAGATAGCACTCTTTCATACTGGGTTGGCATA
The DNA here is from genome assembly GCA_963691935.1 of Nephrotoma guestfalica. Classification (NCBI taxonomy): domain Eukaryota; kingdom Metazoa; phylum Arthropoda; class Insecta; order Diptera; family Tipulidae; genus Nephrotoma; species Nephrotoma guestfalica. The sequence continues at coordinate 201,341,377 of OY829913.1, read as the reverse complement.
TTGAATGGAATGTTTAAAATCCATTTGATGTTAGATGGATAGTTTGTAATGTAATCCAATACCGACATCAGTTTGTTGACATGGTGGTTAACATCTAAAGTTATTGTGAAGGGCGGCTCATCTTTACGTTGTTAGGTTACGTTGTTACGCTGTTAACATAGGCATCTTGTCCTTCTTGAGTACATAATTTGGTATTATCGGCCATGTTTTATTTGACAACAACAACAATGTTTGACAACAACAAAAATTATACTCTGATTTAAGTATAATTCAATACTAATCCACATATGAATTATTTTAAATCTTAATTTAGTGATTATAGATAGGCTTCTTGTCCTCCTTAAGTCCATTATTTGTTATTATCGGCCATGTTTTATTTGACAACAACAACAATGTTTGTCAAAAAATGTACACTCCGATTTAAGTATAATTCAATATCAATCCACTCTTGGATTATTTAAAATCTTAATCCAGTAATTATACGTAGGCTTCTTGGCATCTTTAAGTACATTTTGCGGTATTACCGACCATGTTTTATTTGACAACAACAACAACAATGTTTGACAACAACTAAAATTTTTACTCTGAGTTAAATATAATTCAATATCAATCCACATTTGGATTATATTAAATCTTAATCCAGTAATTGTATATTGGCTTCCAGTCCTCCTTAAGAATATTACGCGGTATTATTGGCCATGTTTTATTTGACAACAACAACAATGTTTGACAACAACTAAAATTTATACTCTGAGTTAAATATAATTCAATATCAATCCACATTTGGATTATTTTAAAGCTTAATCCAGTTATTGTAGATAGGCTTTCTGTCATCTTTAAGTACATTATTTTTTATTATCGGCCATGTTTTATTTGACAACAACAACAATGTTTGACAACAACTAAAATTTATACTCTCAGTTAAATATAATTCAATATCAATTCACATTTGGATTATATTTAATCTTAATCCAGTAATTGTATATTGGCATCTTGTCCTTCTTGAGTACATTATTTGGTATTATCGGCCATGTTTTATTTGACAACAACAACAATGTTTGACAACAACAAAAATTATACTCTGATTTAAGTATAATTCAATATCAATCCTTATTTGAATTATTTTAAATCTTAATTCAGTGATTATACATAGGCATCTTGTCCTTCTTGAGTACATAATTTGGTATTATCGGCCATGTTTTATTTGACAACAACAACAATGTTTGACAAAAACAAAATTTATACTCTGAGTTAAATATAATTCAATATCAATCCACATTTGGATTATTTTAAACCTTAATCCAGTAATTGTGCGTAGGCTTCTTGTCCTCCTTAAGTACATTATTTGTTATTATCGGCCATGTGTTATTTGACATTTCTATTTTTATCGCCGGCGAAACAATGTTGCCAATTGTTTTTCTATGTATTTAAGTTGGTAAGTTGGTAAGATAAATTTTTTTTATAATTTTGAAATTTTTATTATGCGAGTATTCTAAGTTTATGAATCTAGTTTGACTAAGATAAAATATGCCGTGACGCTTGTCGTTATCGCTCTTGTTCTGTTTCGAGCTTAACCTGGAATTTTATTGTATTTGATGCATACATGCGGTTTCTATATGAAATTTTAGTTATTGTGGGTGATATCCTGATATTGTTTCTACATTTTATAATAATAATTCGCCAAGGCATTGCGATTATACTTTGTATGTAAGTGCAAAGTAATTTCAATACTTTTGTAGTTTGGTCACTGCAGTCTGATGAGACGACCGAATATTTTAAATTAAATAATTTTAGTTTTAGTTTCATTAGTTCGAAACCAAACTTTCAACGTCGTGATAACCTCACCTAGATGTAAAAACAATATCTGGCTATCTGCTATCTGGCTATCTGGCTAATATCTGTCGTGATAACCTCACCTAGATGTAAAAACAATATCTGGCTATCACCTAGAATAACTCAAATTTCTAATTGATATGGTCTCACTAGAGCATTGTTAAAATGAGCGTTAGGTGCCAACCGAGTGACTACTTTCGAAAACTGATTAAATCTTAACTGTAAGGCGAAATCAATTGGCATCAACAAATTTGAAAAATTTTGTATTATTAAATGCGAATTTTAACTTAGTTCTTTAATTTTTACTTAGTTTTTTCATGTCTATTATTTGTTTTAGTCAATGAAATGTTTCTATAAATACTTTAATTTTATGTTGTTAATATGAAATTATACGTATTTTTTGAAAATACATAAATATAAATGTTCTTAATGATTATTAGAACAAAAGATCGATATTATAACGGGTGTTTTTTTAGGAGGTTTGTTTTTCCGATAGATGTCGTTTTATTTTATGACAGTTGTTTTGACAGCTCAAAGTGGCATTTCTACTCAGTATTGTTTGGCAAATCATTATGAATAGGTTAACTCCAGAACAACGTTTTCAAATCGTGGAAATTTATTTTCAAAATCAGTGTTCAATTAAAAATGTTTATAGAGCACTTCGTGAATTTTATGGTGCACATAATCGTCCGTCAGAGACCACCATAAAGAACGTAATTACCAAATTTCGGTCTACATTCACTCTTTTGGATGCCAAGCCACCGACAAGAATGAGAAGAGTTCGTACAGAAGAAAATATTGCTGTCGCTGAGGCCAGTGTCGAAGAAAACGACAATTTATCGATTCGTCGTCGTGCTCAGCAAATTGGACTTTGTCCATCGACTTTATGGAAAATTTTACGTAAAGATTTGGGTTTGGTGCCATACAAAATTCAATTGGTGCAAGAATTAAAGCCACACGACCATCGTTTGCGCCGTGAATTCAGTGATTGGTCGTTAAATCAATTGAACGAAGATCCATTTTTTTACCGTAAAATTCTCTTCAGTGATGAGGCGCATTTTTGGTTAAATGGATACGTCAACAAACAAAATTGTCGCATTTGGAGCAAAGATAATCCACACGCCGTTCTAGAATTACCAATGCATCCTGATAAATGTACTGTTTGGTGCGGTCTATGGGCTGGTGGGATCATCGGTCCATATTTCTTTAAAAATGAGGAAGGGCGACGCGTTACCGTGAATGGAAATCGATACAGAACCATGTTAAATGAGTTTTTGTTGTCAAATCTTGAAGATATGGATATGAATGAAATGTGGTTTCAACAAGATGGTGCCACTTGCCATACAGCACGTGAAACAATCGACTTATTGAAAGAAACTTTCAACGACAACATTATTTCGAGAAATGGTCCGGTGAATTGGCCTCCGCGTTCGTGCGATTTGACGCCACTCGATTACTTTTTGTGGGGATACGTGAAGTCATTGGTTTATGTGGATAAACCTCAATCGATTGACGCTTTGGAAACCAATATTCAACGTGTCATTGCTGACATACGCCCTCAAATGCTTGAAAAAGTGCTGGAAAATTGGACCTCCAGAATGACATTTGTGAAAAATAGTCGTGGTAGCCATATGCCAGAAATTGTGTTTAAATGTTAAATGCCAAAAAATTATCTACCAAATAAAAAAAAATTTTGGTCATTTCATAATTTTATATGTGTTTTATTCAAAAAAAAAAATCGGCAACCTCTTAAAAAAACACCCTTTACAAGAATCGGTAATCCGAGGTAAATAATCTGATTTTTTTGAATGTCTATTTTATTTGAAAGAGTATATACACGGACTTCCGATTACTTTGTAACGAGAACAAAGTACCGAAATTACACATCTTTAATACTACATAAGGTTCATGTATTTATATTTACCAACCTTAGGACTAAAACAAATTAAAATTTTGTTCATATATCATGAAAATCATTGAAAGAAATTAATAATTTAATTATTCTACCACCTGCATGTTTAACAAAATTCAGTTTATTTGAATTTTTTTAGAGCTAATCTCAGAAATGCATACTGAAAATGTTGCATGCATTTAGATTTAGCAACGTTAGGGCAAAAATACCATTACTTCCATTCGAATACTACCACGGTTATTGTTAGAAATTAATAATTAAATTATTCTAATGCGTGCATATTTTTTAACAAAAGAGATGGAAATTCCGGAAATTGAGTCGTGGCTTTAGATTCACGAACACTGGGATATATAACTATCCAACTACCATTCAAATATCAAGGAAATTATTTGTAGAAACGATTAATCCGATTACACCACCATTTTTGCTTGTTTTATAACAACCCAAATAGGTTTGCAAAAATTTTCATACTTTTTTTCTGTAAATTTCTGTCAATTTCTGTAAATTTTAAATAATTCATAACACGCAAGTGGTAGAATGATTCCATAAATTATTTTTACTATTAGCTCCTGTGATATATTTCATAATGAGGTTTTGCTGTCTAATTATTTAACGATCCAGGAGTATGAAATCACTTCGCGGTTTGCCTAGACATGCCCAGATTAGTGTTGGAAAATTCCAATATTACACAAATTCGAAGTAATTTATAATACGCAAGTAGCAGAATAATTCATTAATTTATTTGTTTATGAATTATTTTTCATTTATGAAAATGATTACGTGAATTAAATTTTATAGATGAAACAAAATTCAAGTTTTTCATAGATTAGGCTAGATTTTCCTGGTTGTTAAATATTTTTTCTACTGAGGAAAAAACTTTAAGAATGAGGCTCACATTTTCATTAATTTCTATAATTTTTTCGGGCTGAGAATTGAATTTTTCGTCTAACACACCAAATACAAGATATCAGATGCATACAATTTGGTAGAGCCGAAGTTTAAAAAAATATATTAATTTTCGCTCGAGAAAATTAAGAAATTTTAATTTATTTAACACAATTTAGATTATTAAAAAAAGCTTGTTGCATCACCCATATACATAAAAGTAATAAATCACTTCTATTCCACCAAATATTTTAAGATGATCGTGGCATTTTAAATTATGTATCTTATTATTTAATTTAGTAAAGCATGAGTATGTAGATAAGGTAGCACAATTTGTTAAAGTATGGTTAAGTATCTGAAACGATTGTTCTTAATTGCTTTATAAGTATCACTACACCTTATACAGTGAGTCTGCTAAAATTGCGACACTTTCATCATTTATTAATATTAAATATAACAAATATGAAATAGTTGCTTTTACGTAAATATTTTCGGAATAGAACCGGATTTAATTTAAACCGGATATACATATTTGAGTCATGCGGATCACAATTGCTTTTCATTTTTTAATAATGAAAATTGAAATTTATGCCATCGAACAATTATTAGCGAATCAAACAATTCGGAATTTATTAGTTTAAATATTTGATATCAAAATATTTTTGTTAGAACACAGTTAACACGTATACGACATAGTTTCGTGCATGAATATTAATTAAATTCTATATACATTGTTATAGTTTATACGTATGAACAAATTATGGTCACAGAGGTGAACCCTCCCACCCGCCACTCAATTTTAATTATTCGAATAATTTTCTAATCGCATAAATAGATTACATTTAATTAAAATGTTATCAGTTTCGATTCGATAATTAATTCGAATTATTTAAATTTTTATATATCAAAGTGTGAAGTGTTTATAGTTACTCGAATTAAAAAATGTATTTTAAATTAAGTGGATTAATCTTATTAGTAGCTGTTATAGCTCTTGTCAAATCTGATGTCTCAGAAAATAGTTTAATCGATATGATTAATCGTATTGATAGTGAAAAATCGCTATATTTATTTGGTGGATTAACAGTGGAAAAATCGAAAAATGCTCGTTCTATAGCGGCATTCGAGAGTGAAGACTTTGTGGAACGTGCATCCCGATATTTGGAATCACATGAATTGAAATTCTCGTACGATAATGTCGAAACAAACCGTGCCTTAGAAGGTGATTACTACTTTCTTGTTATGTATATAAAACAAAAGATGTCAAACGACGAACCCGTTTTATAATTTAGTCGTTCTTCTCGATACGACATGACGACGAGAAATGAGATTTATCTAGAATTATTAAACCTTTTTATACAAAATTCTATAAAGATTTCAACTGAACTTGAATGAGATTTATCTCGGCTGGTGAAAGTTACAATCTTATATTTTTTTTATAAATACCTAGCCAATTATATATATTTGTTGTTGTAATTTTGCTCCGCATCTGTAATATTTACGTACAATACATAACTTTCACAATTTGTCGGTTCTCGCCAATTACAAATAATTTCACTTTCACTTCTAGTCGGTTAAAGTCAAAATGCGAAATAATTTGCAGAATCTCAGAATTCAATAAAAATTTTATTGCGACCACAACATTAAGATTACGTTCATTCCAAAATTGTATACAGTATTCATACAAAGCAAGAATAAAAAAATGTAAGACGTATTTCTTACGCTACGCTGGGCTAATGACCTACATTTACTAACCAAACAAAAGAATAAAGTAAAGAAAAAGAAAATAATAATAAGTGGGGATCGCGGTTTATTACTGAACTTACCAACGAAACGTTCATGACCTTGTTTAAGAAAAAATAATAATTCTTGTATTTTATATATTTCGAGTATATCTTATAAAATATAATAAGAAATTCTTGGTGGGGCACAACTTTCTCTTTTTACTTCTTGGAAGTCAAGATCAAGTTTTGTAAAAAAAAATCGAGTTCTCTTACTTTTTTATATACGCTTACGAGCATTGACCTCTCTATTTGTGTACATCACAATTCATTGAACTCGTATATTTGAGCCGAAATGTTATTTAATCGAGTCAACTTTTAGGAGCTGGTGAACCGATAATGCAGCACCGAGTATTAAATTTTAAATATTTTCTATTTACAGAAGCTCGTACCGGAAAGCTAAAAAAATTAGCTTTACCATTATTGATAGCGTTAAAATTGAAGATGGGGCTAATCTTACCAATTGTACTTAAAGCACTAACACTCATTTCAATAAAAGGTTTAGTGGCTGGTTCAATAGCTTTGTTAATCTCAGGTAAATCGTGTGCAAACTCTACTCTGATAAAATAAATTCCAGAATTAACAAATCCATATATTTTTTGCAGGAGTAATCCTTCTGAAAGATTTATTCCAAAAGAAACGCGAACAAGTAACAACGGCGTATATTACGGGACCACAACCGCTAGCCGCTGAAATTATTCAACAGGACTGGAATCGAAATGGACAAGTTGGTGCTCAAGAATTAGCATATAATTATCATACGTTGCCACACGCGCAACAATTTTTATAGGCGACGACAACCCAATAAAAACACGAACCCGACCGCGTATATGACGTAATTTATTTATGCGTATTTATTTAATTTATTCTAGATCTATATAAACCTATGTCAAAGAAAATGAAAAGAAAATGCTGGAAAATAAAATTGTGCTTTAAACCAATACATTTGTATATTATCTCAAATATTTTAGTTCACTGTAATTATGGCTTACTGTGCTATCCCAAACTGCTTATTAAATCTTGAATATAGTATGTATGTGAAGTTAGCCCGAAAAGTAGCCCGAAAAAAATGTGTCCTTGCTAAAAGTTTAATATTTTCGGGCCAGCCCGAAAAATTTATAAACACTGCATTATCATAAATTCTCATCCCGAAATAATTTTTACATCAGTATATTAAGCTTTTTGAATTTGCAAAAAAATTAAATACTACATACATTGTAATAAAACTTAATAAATAAATATTTTGTTTATTTACCATACAAATATATATTATTACCAAAAATATATTAAAATAATAATAATTAAAAACGAAATCAAAAATTACGTTATATAGTACAAAAATTACGTGGTTGCCCTCACCAAAATGCTCAAAAACTACTGCAAGTGCTACAAAATATGATTAACATCACCAATCTACAATAAATATATACCTTCATTATCATATCAGTGGGATAGAAGGTTCATATTAACCCGAGTCCGCATATACAAATCACAGCATAAAAATTGAAATTTTTAGTGTTACATTTTATTCTGTAGCAGATTCCACAGGGATATCCGACCACTTCGGCCAATGCCTCGAGTTAGTGTTGGTCACCAGAAATCTAATGCATATACCCACATTGCCATACCAGTGGGATAGAAGGTTCATATTAACCCGAGTCCGCACATACAAATCACAGCATAAAAATTGAAATTTTTAGTGTTACATTTTATTCTGTAGCAGATTCCACAGGGATATCCGACCACTTCGGCCAATGCCTGGAGTTGGTGTTGGTCACCAGAAATCTAATGCATATACCCACATTATCATATCAGTGGGATAGAAGGTTCATATTAACCCGAGTTTGCACATACAAATCACAGCATAAAAATTGAAATTTTTAGTGTCACATTTTATTCTGTAGCAGATTCCACAGGGATATCCGACCACTTCGGCCAATGCCTCGAGTTAGTGTTGGTCACCAGAAATCTAATGCATATACCCACATTACCATACCAGTGGGGTAGAAGGTTCATATTAACCCGAGTCCGCACATACAAATCACAGCATAAAAATTGAAATTTTTAGTGTTACATTTTATTCTGTAGCAGATTCCACAGGGATATCCGACCACTTCGGCCAATGCCTGGAGTTAGTGTTGGTCACCAGAAATCTAATGCATATACCCACATTATCATATCAGTGGGATAGAAGGTTCATATTAACCCGAGTTTGCACATACAAATCACAGCATAAAAATTGAAATTTTTAGTGTCACATTTTATTCTGTAGCAGATTCCACAGGGATATCCGACCACTTCGGCCAATGCCTCGAGTTAGTGTTGGTCACCAGAAATCTAAAGCATATACCCACATTACCATATCAGTGGGATAGAAGGTTCATATTAACCCGAGTCCGCACATACAAATCACAGCATAAAAATTGAAATTTTTAGTGTTACATTTTATTCTGTAGCAGATTCCACAGGGATATCCGACCACTTCGGCCAATGCCTGGAGTTGGTGTTGGTCACCAGAAAACTAATGCATATACCCACATTATCATATCAGTGGGATAGAAGGTTCATATTAACCCGAGTTTGCACATACAAATCACAGCATAAAAATTGAAATTTTTATTGTCACATTTTATTCTGTAGCAGATTCCACAGGGATATCCGACCACTTCGGCCAATGCCTCGAGTTAGTGTTGGTCACCAGAAATCTAAAGCATATACCCACATTACCATATCAGTGGGATAGAAGGTTCATATTAACCCGAGTCCGCATATACAAATCACAGCATAAAAATTGAAATTTTTAGTGTTACATTTTATTCTGTAGCAGATTCCACAGGGATATCCGACCACTTCGGCCAATGCCTCGAGTTAGTGTTGGTCACCAGAAATCTAATGCATATACCCACATTGCCATACCAGTGGGATAGAAGGTTCATATTAACCCGAGTCCGCATATACAAATCACAGCATAAAAATTGAAATTTTTAGTGTTACATTTTATTCTGTAGCAGATTCCACAGGGATATCCGACCACTTCGGCCAATGCCTCGAGTTAGTGTTGGTCACCAGAAATCTAATGCATATACCCACATTGCCATACCAGTGGGATAGAAGGTTCATATTAACCCGAGTCCGCACATACAAATCACAGCATAAAAATTGAAATTTTTAGTGTTACATTTTATTCTGTAGCAGATTCCACAGGGATATCCGACCACTTCGGCCAATGCCTGGAGTTGGTGTTGGTCACCAGAAATCTAATGCATATACCCACATTATCATATCAGTGGGATAGAAGGTTCATATTAACCCGAGTTTGCACATACAAATCACAGCATAAAAATTGAAATTTTTAGTGTCACATTTTATTCTGTAGCAGATTCCACAGGGATATCCGACCACTTCGGCCAATGCCTCGAGTTAGTGTTGGTCACCAGAAATCTAATGCATATACCCACATTACCATACCAGTGGGGTAGAAGGTTCATATTAACCCGAGTCCGCACATACAAATCACAGCATAAAAATTGAAATTTTTAGTGTTACATTTTATTCTGTAGCAGATTCCACAGGGATATCCGACCACTTCGGCCAATGCCTGGAGTTAGTGTTGGTCACCAGAAATCTAATGCATATACCCACATTATCATATCAGTGGGATAGAAGGTTCATATTAACCCGAGTTTGCACATACAAATCACAGCATAAAAATTGAAATTTTTAGTGTCACATTTTATTCTGTAGCAGATTCCACAGGGATATCCGACCACTTCGGCCAATGCCTCGAGTTAGTGTTGGTCACCAGAAATCTAAAGCATATACCCACATTACCATATCAGTGGGATAGAAGGTTCATATTAACCCGAGTCCGCACATACAAATCACAGCATAAAAATTGAAATTTTTAGTGTTACATTTTATTCTGTAGCAGATTCCACAGGGATATCCGACCACTTCGGCCAATGCCTGGAGTTGGTGTTGGTCACCAGAAAACTAATGCATATACCCACATTATCATATCAGTGGGATAGAAGGTTCATATTAACCCGAGTTTGCACATACAAATCACAGCATAAAAATTGAAATTTTTATTGTCACATTTTATTCTGTAGCAGATTCCACAGGGATATCCGACCACTTCGGCCAATGCCTCGAGTTAGTGTTGGTCACCAGAAATCTAAAGCATATACCCACATTACCATATCAGTGGGATAGAAGGTTCATATTAACCCGAGTCCGCACATACAAATCACAGCATAAAAATTGAAATTTTTAGTGTTACATTTTATTCTGTAGCAGATTCCACAGGGATATCCGACCACTTCGGCCAATGCCTGGAGTTAGTGTTGGTCACCAGAAATCTAATGCATATACCCACATTATCATATCAGTGGGATAGAAGGTTCATATTAACCTGAGTTTGCACATACAAATCACAGCATAAAAATTGAAATTTTTAGTGTCACATTTTATTCTGTAGCAGATTCCACAGGGATATCCGACCACTTCGGCCAATGCCCCGAGTTAGTGTTGGTCACCAGAAATCTAAAGCATATACCCACATTACCATATCAGTGGGATAGAAGATTCATATTAACCCGAGTCCGCACATACAAATCACAGCATACAAATTGAAATTTTTAGTGTTACATTTTATTCTGTAGCAGATTCCACAGGGGTATCCGACCACTTCGGCCAATGCCTGGAGTTGGTGTTGGTCACCAGAAAACTAATGCATATACCCACATTATCATATCAGTGGGATAGAAGGTTCATATTAACCCGAGTTTGCACATACAAATCACAGCATAAAAATTGAAATTTTTATTGTCACATTTTATTCTGTAGCAGATTCCACAGGGATATCCGACCACTTCGGCCAATGCCTCGAGTTAGTGTTGGTCACCAGAAATCTAAAGCATATACCCACATTACCATATCAGTGGGATAGAAGGTTCATATTAACCCGAGTCCGCACATACAAATCACAGCATAAAAATTGAAATTTTTAGTGTTACATTTTATTCTGTAGCAGATTCCACAGGGATATCCGACCACTTCGGCCAATGCCTGGAGTTAGTGTTGGTCACCAGAAATCTAAAGCATATACCCACATTACCATATCAGTGGGATAGAAGGTTCATATTAACCCGAGTCCGCACATACAAATCACAGCATAAAAATTGAAATTTTTAGTGTTACATTTTATTCTGTAGCAGATTCCACAGGGATATCCGACCACTTCGGCCAATGCCTGGAGTTAGTGTTGGTCACCAGAAATCTAATGCATATACCCACATTATCATATCAGTGGGATAGAAGGTTCATATTAACCTGAGTTTGCACATACAAATCACAGCATAAAAATTGAAATTTTTAGTGTCACATTTTATTCTGTAGCAGATTCCACAGGGATATCCGACCACTTCGGCCAATGCCCCGAGTTAGTGTTGGTCACCAGAAATCTAAAGCATATACCCACATTACCATATCAGTGGGATAGAAGATTCATATTAACCCGAGTCCGCACATACAAATCACAGCATACAAATTGAAATTTTTAGTGTTACATTTTATTCTGTAGCAGATTCCACAGGGGTATCCGACCACTTCGGCCAATGCCTGGAGTTGGTGTTGGTCACCAGAAAACTAATGCATATACCCACATTATCATATCAGTGGGATAGAAGGTTCATATTAACCCGAGTTTGCACATACAAATCACAGCATAAAAATTGAAATTTTTATTGTCACATTTTATTCTGTAGCAGATTCCACAGGGATATCCGACCACTTCGGCCAATGCCTCGAGTTAGTGTTGGTCACCAGAAATCTAAAGCATATACCCACATTACCATATCAGTGGGATAGAAGGTTCATATTAACCCGAGTCCGCACATACAAATCACAGCATAAAAATTGAAATTTTTAGTGTTACATTTTATTCTGTAGCAGATTCCACAGGGATATCCGACCACTTCGGCCAATGCCTGGAGTTAGTGTTGGTCACCAGAAATCTAATGCATATACCCACATTATCATATCAGTGGGATAGAAGGTTCATATTAACCTGAGTTTGCATATACAAATCACAGCATAAAAATTGAAATTTTTAGTGTCACATTTTATTCTGTAGCAGATTCCACAGGGATATCCGACCACTTCGGCCAATGCCCCGAGTTAGTGTTGGTCACCAGAAATCTAAAGCATATACCCACATTACCATATCAGTGGGATAGAAGATTCATATTAACCCGAGTCCGCACATACAAATCACAGCATACAAATTGAAATTTTTAGTGTTACATTTTATTCTGTAGCAGATTCCACAGGGATATCCGACCACTTCGGCCAATGCCTCGAGCTAGTGTTGGTCACCAGTAATCTAAAGCATATACCCACATTATCATATCAGTGGGATAGAAGGTTCATATTAACCCGAGTCCGCATATACAAATCACAGCATACAAATTGAAATTTTTAGTGTTACATTTTATTCTGTAGCAGATTCCACAGGGATATCCGACCACTTCGGCCAATGCCTCGAGTTAGTGTTGGTTACTAGAAATCTAAAGCATATGCCCACATTACCATATCAGTGGGATAGAAGGTTCATATTAACCCGAGTCCGCACATACAAATCACAGCATACAAATTGAAATTTTTAGTGTTACATTTTATTCTGTAGCAGATTCCACAGGGATATCCGACCACTTCGGCCAATGCCTCGAGCTAGTGTTGGTCACCAGTAATCTAAAGCATATACCCACATTATCATATCAGTGGGATAGAAGGTTCATATTAACCCGAGTCCGCATATACAAATCACAGCATAAAAATTGAAATTTTTAGTGTTACATTTTATTCTGTAGCAGATTCCACAGGGATATCCGACCACTTCGGCCAATGCCTCGAGTTAGTGTTGGTCACCAGAAATCTAAAGCATATACCCACATTACCATATCAGTGGGATAGAAGGTTCATATTAACCCGAGTCCGCACATACAAATCACAGCATAAAAATTGAAATTTTTAGTGTTACATTTTATTCTGTAGCAGATTCCACAGGGATATCCGACCACTTCGGCCAATGCCCCGAGTTAGTGTTGGTCACCAGAAATCTAAAGCATATACCCACATTACCATATCAGTGGGATAGAAGGTTCATATTAACCCGAGTCCGCACATACAAATCACAGCATAAAAATTGAAATTTTTAGTGTTACATTTTATTCTGTAGCAGATTCCACAGGGATATCCGACCACTTCGGCCAATGCCTGGAGTTAGTGTTGGTCACCAGAAATCTAATGCATATACCCACATTATCATATCAGTGGGATAGAAGGTTCATATTAACCCGAGTTTGCACATACAAATCACAGCATAAAAATTGAAATTTTTAGTGTCACATTTTATTCTGTAGCAGATTCCACAGGGATATCCGACCACTTCGGCCAATGCCTCGAGTTAGTGTTGGTCACCAGAAATCTAAAGCATATACCCACATTACCATATCAGTGGGATAGAAGGTTCATATTAACCCGAGTCCGCACATACAAATCACAGCATAAAAATTGAAATTTTTAGTGTTACATTTTATTCTGTAGCAGATTCCACAGGGATATCCGACCACTTCGGCCAATGCCTGGAGTTGGTGTTGGTCACCAGAAAACTAATGCATATACCCACATTATCATATCAGTGGGATAAAAGGTTCATATTAACCCGAGTTTGCACATACAAATCACAGCATAAAAATTGAAATTTTTAGTGTCACATTTTATTCTGTAGCAGATTCCACAGGGATATCCGACCACTTCGGCCAATGCCTCGAGTTAGTGTTGGTCACCAGAAATCTAAAGCATATACCCACATTACCATATCAGTGGGATAGAAGGTTCATATTAACCCGAGTCCGCACATACAAATCACAGCATAAAAATTGAAATTTTTAGTGTTACATTTTATTCTGTAGCAGATTCCACAGGGATATCCGACCACTTCGGCCAATGCCTGGAGTTAGTGTTGGTCACCAGAAATCTAATGCATATACCCACATTATCATATCAGTGGGATAGAAGGTTCATATTAACCCGAGTTTGCACATACAAATCACAGCATAAAAATTGAAATTTTTAGTGTCACATTTTATTCTGTAGCAGATTCCACAGGGATATCCGACCACTTCGGCCAATGCCCCGAGTTAGTGTTGGTCACCAGAAATCTAAAGCATATACCCACATTACCATATCAGTGGGATAGAAGGTTCATATTAACCCGAGTCCGCACATACAAATCACAGCATACAAATTGAAATTTTTAGTGTTACATTTTATTCTGTAGCAGATTCCACTGGGATATCCGACCACTTCGGCCAATGCCTCGAGCTAGTGTTGGTCACCAGTAATCTAAAGCATATACCCACATTATCATATCAGTGGGATAGAAGGTTCATATTAACCCGAGTCCGCATATACAAATCACAGCATAAAAATTGAAATTTTTAGTGTTACATTTTATTCTGTAGCAGATTCCACAGGGATATCCGACCACTTCGGCCAATGCCTCGAGTTAGTGTTGGTCACCAGAAATCCAAAGCACATACCCACATTACCATATCAGTGGGATAGAAGGTTCATATTAATTCGAATCCCACTGTTGTCCCACTTCTATCCCACTGATATGGTAATGTGGGTATATGCATTAGATTTCTGGTGACCAACACTAACTCGAGGCATTGGCCGAAGTGGTCGGATATCCCTGTGGAATCCACTACAGAATAAAATGTAACACTAAAAATTTCAATTTTTATGCTGTGATTTGTATGTGCGGACTCGGGTTAATATGAACCTTCTATCCCACTGATATGGTAATGTGGGTATATGCTTTAGATTTCTGGTGACCAACACTAACTCCAGGCATTGGCCGAAGTGGTCGGATATCCCTGTGGAATCTGCTACAGAATAAAATGTAACACTAAAAATTTCAATTTTTATGCTGTGATTTGTATGTGCGGACTCGGGTTAATATGAACCTTCTATCCCACTGATATGGTAATGTGGGTATATGCATAAGATTTCTGGTGACCAACACTAACTCGAGGCATTAGCCGAAGTGGTCGGATATCCCTGTGGAATCTGCTACAGAATAAAATGTAACACTAAAAATTTCAATTTTTATGCTGTGATTTGTATGTGCGGACTCGGGTTAATATGAACCTTCTATCCCACTGATATGGTAATGTGGGTATATGCATTAGATTTCTGGTGACCAACACTAACTCGAGGCATTAGCCCAAGTGGTCGGATATCCCTGTGGAATCTGCTACAGAATAAAATGTAACACTAAAAATTTCAATTTTTATGCTGTGATTTGTATGTGCGGACTCGGGTTAATATGAACCTTCTACCCCACTGGTATGGTAATGTGGGTATATGCATTAGATTTCTGGTGACCAACACTAACTCGAGGTATTGGCCGAAGTGGTCGGATATCCCTGTGGAATCTGCTACAGAATAAAATGTAACACTAAACATTTCAATTTTTATGCTGTGATTTGTATGTGCGGACTCGGGTTAATATGAACCTTCTATCCCACTGATATGGTAATGTGGGTATATGCTTTAGATTTCTGGTGACCAACACTAACTCGAGGCATTACATGAAGTGGTCGGATATCCCTGTGGAATCTGCTACAGAATAAAATGTAACACTAAAAATTTCAATTTTTATGCTGTGATTTGTATGTGCGGACTCGGGTTAATATGAACCTTCCATCCCACTGATATGGTAATGTGGGTATATGCTTTAGATTTCTGGTGACCAACACTAACTCGAGGCATTAGCCGAAGTGGTCGGATATCCCTGTGGAATCTGCTACAGAATAAAATGTAACACTAAAAATTTCAATTTTTATGCTGTGATTTGTATGTGCGGACTCGGGTTAATATGAACCTTCTATCCCACTGATATGGTAATGTGGGTATATGCATAAGATTTCTGGTGACCAACACTAACTCGAGGCATTGGCCGAAGTGGTCGGATATCCCTGTGGAATCTGCTACAGAATAAAATGTAACACTAAAAATTTCAAGTTTTATGCTGTGATTTGTATGTGCGGACTCGGGTTAATATGAACCTTCTATCCCACTGATATGGTAATGTGGGTATATGCTTTAGATTTCTGGTGACCAACACTAACTCGAGACATTAGCCGAAGTGGTCGGATATCCCTGTGGAATCTGCTACAGAATAAAATGTAACACTAAAAATTTCAATTTTTATGCTGTGATTTGTATGTGCGGACTCGGGTTAATATGAACCTTCTATCCCACTGATATGGTAATGTGGGTATATGCTTTAGATTTCTGGTGACCAACACTAACTCGAGACATTAGCCGAAGTGGTCGGATATCCCTGTGGAATCTGCTACAGAATAAAATGTAACACTAAAAATTTCAATTTTTATGCTGTGATTTGTATGTGCGGACTCGGGTTAATATGAACCTTCTATCCCACTGATATGGTAATGTGGGTATATGCTTTAGATTTCTGGTGACCAACACTAATTCGAGGCATTAGTCGAAGTGGTCGGATATCTCTGTGGAATCTGCTACAGAATAAAATGTAACACTAAAAATTTCAATTCTTATGCTGTGATTTGTATGTGCGGACTCGGGTTAATATGAACCTTCTATCCCACTGATATGGCAATGTGGGTATATGCATTAGATTTCTGGTGATCAACACTAACTCCAGGCAATGGCCGAAGTGGTCGGATATCCCTGTGGAATCTGCTACAGAATAAAATGGAACACTAAAAATTTCAATTTTTATGCTGTGATTTGTATGTGCGGACTCGGGTTAATATGAACCTTCTATCCCACTGGTATGGTAATGTGGGTATATGCATAAGATTTCTGGTGACCAACACTAACTCGAGGCATTGGCCGAAGTGGTCGGATATCCCTGTGGAATCTGCTACAGAATAAAATGTAACACTAAAAATTTCAATTTTTATGCTGTGATTTGTATGTGCGGACTCGGGTTAATATGAACCTTCTATCCCACTGGTATGGTAATGTGGGTATATGCTTTAGATTTTTGGTGACCAACACTAACTTGAGGCATTAGCCGAAGTGGTCGGATATCCCTGTGGAATCTGCTACAGAATAAAATGTAACACTAAAAATTTCAATTTTTATGCTGTGATTTGTATGTGCGGACTCGGGTTAATATGAACCTTCTATCCCATTGGTATGGCAATGTGGGTATATGCATTAGATTTATGGTGACCAACACTAACTCGAGGCATTGGCCGAAGTGGTCGGATATCCCTGTGGAATCTGCTACAGAATAAAATGTAACACTAAAAATTTCAATTTTTATGCTGTGATTTGTATGTGCGGACTCGGGTTAATATGAACCTTCTATCCCACTGGTATGGCAATGTGGGTATATGCATTAGATTTCTGGTGACCAACACTAACTCGAGGCATTGGCCGAAGTGGTCGGATATCCCTGTGGAATCTGCTACAGAATAAAATGTAACACTAAAAATTTCAATTTTTATGCTGTGATTTGTATATGCGGACTCGGGTTAATATGAACCTTCTATCCCACTGGTATGGCAATGTGGGTATATGCATTAGATTTCTGGTGACCAACACTAACTCGAGGTATTGGCCGAAGTGGTCGGATATCCCTGTGGAATCTGCTACAGAATAAAATGTAACACTAAAAATTTCAAGTTTTATGCTGTGATTTGTATGTGCGTACTCGGGTTAATATGAACCTTCTATCCCACTGATATGGTAATGTGGGTATATGCTTTAGATTTCTGGTGACCAACACTAATTCGAGGCATTAGTCGAAGTGGTCGGATATCTCTGTGGAATCTGCTACAGAATAAAATGTAACACTAAAAATTTCAATTTTTATGCTGTGATTTGTATGTGCGGACTCGGGTTAATATGAACCTTCTATCCCACTGGTATGGTAATGTGGGTATATGCTTTAGATTTCTGGTGACCAACACTAACTTGAGGCATTAGCCGAAGTGGTCGGATATCCCTGTGGAATCTGCTACAGAATAAAATGTAACACTAAAAATTTCAATTTTTATGCTGTGATTTGTATGTGCGGACTCGGGTTAATATGAACCTTCTACCCCACTGGTATGGTAATGTGGGTATATGCATTAGATTTCTGGTGACCAACACTATCTCCAGGCATTGGCCGAAGTGGTCGGATATCCCTGTGGAATCTGCTACAGAATAAAATGTAACACTAAACATTTCAATTTTTATGCTGTGATTTGTATGTGCGGACTCGGGTTAATATGAACCTTCTATCTCACTGATATGGTAATGTGGGTATATGCTTTAGATTTCTGGTGACCAACACTAACTCGAGGCATTAGCCGAAGTGGTCGGATATCCCTGTGGAATCTGCTACAGAATAAAATGTAACACTAAAAATTTCAATTTTTATGCTGTGATTTGTATGTGCGGACTCGGGTTAATATGAACCTTCCATCCCACTGATATGGTAATGTGGGTATATGCTTTAGATTTCTGGTGACCAACACTAACTCGACGCATTAGCCGAAGTGGTCGGATATCCCTGTGGAATCTGCTACAGAATAAAATGTAACACTAAAAATTTCAAGTTTTATGCTGTGATTTGCATGTGCGTACTCGGGTTAATATGAACCTTCTATCCCACTGATATGGTAATGTGGGTATATGCTTTAGATTTCTGGTGACCAACATTAATTCGAGGCATTAGTCGAAGTGGTCGGATATCTCTGTGGAATCTGCTACAGAATAAAATGTAACACTAAAAATTTCAATTCTTATGCTGTGATTTGTATGTGCGGACTCGGGTTAATATGAACCTTCTATCCCACTGGTATGGTAATGTGGGTATATGCATTAGATTTCTTAGATTTCTGGTGACCAACACTAACTCGAGACATTAACCGAAGTGGTCGGATATCCCTGTGGAATCTGCTACAGAATAAAATGTAACACTAAAAATTTCAATTTTTATGCTGTGATTTGTATGTGCGGACTCGGGTTAATATGAACCTTCTATCCCACTGATATGGTAATGTGGGTATATGCTTTAGATTTCTGGTGACCAACACTAACTCGATAAATTAGCCGAAGTGGTCGGATATCCCTGTGGAATCTGCTACAGAATAAAATGTAACACTAAAAATTTCAATTTTTATGCTGTGATTTGTATGTGCGGACTCGGGTTAATATGAACCTTCCATCCCACTGATATGGTAATGTGGGTATATGCTTTAGATTTCTGGTGACCAACACTAACTCGAGGCATTAGCCGAAGTGGTCGGATATCCCTGTGGAATCTGCTACAGAATAAAATGTAACACTAAAAATTTCAATTTTTATGCTGTGATTTGTATGTGCGGACTCGGGTTAATATGAACCTTCTATCCCACTGATATGGCAATGTGGGTATATGCATTAGATTTCTGGTGATCAACACTAACTCCAGGCAATGGCCGAAGTGGTCGGATATCCCTGTGGAATCTGCTACAGAATAAAATGTAACACTAAAAATTTCAATTTTTATGCTGTGATTTGTATGTGCGGACTCGGGTTAATATGAACCTTCTATCCCACTGGTATGGTAATGTGGGTATATGCATAAGATTTCTGGTGACCAACACTAACTCGAGGCATTGGCCGAAGTGGTCGGATATCCCTGTGGAATCTGCTACAGAATAAAATGTAACACTAAAAATTTCAATTTTTATGCTGTGATTTGTATGTGCGGACTCGGGTTAATATGAACCTTCTATCCCACTGGTATGGTAATGTGGGTATATGCTTTAGATTTCTGGTGACCAACACTAACTTGAGGCATTAGCCGAAGTGGTCGGATATCCCTGTGGAATCTGCTACAGAATAAAATGTAACACTAAAAATTTCAATTTTTATGCTGTGATTTGTATGTGCGGACTCGGGTTAATATGAACCTTCTATCCCATTGGTATGGCAATGTGGGTATATGCATTAGATTTCTGGTGACCAACACTAACTCGAGGCATTGGCCGAAGTGGTCGGATATCCCTGTGGAATCTGCTACAGAATAAAATGTAACACTAAAAATTTCAATTTTTATGCTGTGATTTGTATGTGCGGACTCGGGTTAATATGAACCTTCTATCCCACTGGTATGGCAATGTGGGTATATGCATTAGATTTCTGGTGACCAACACTAACTCGAGGCATTGGCCGAAGTGGTCGGATATCCCTGTGGAATCTGCTACAGAATAAAATGTAACACTAAAAATTTCAATTTTTATGCTGTGATTTGTATATGCGGACTCGGGTTAATATGAACCTTCTATCCCACTGGTATGGCAATGTGGGTATATGCATTAGATTTCTGGTGACCAACACTAACTCGAGGCATTGGCCGAAGTGGTCGGATATCCCTGTGGAATCTGCTACAGAATAAAATGTAACACTAAAAATTTCAATTTTTATGTTGTGATTTGTATGTGCGGACTCGGGTTAATATGAACCTTCTATCCCACTGGTATGGTAATGTGGGTATATGCTTTAGATTTCTGGTGACCAACACTAACTCGAGGCATTGGCCGAAGTGGTCGGATATCCCTGTGGAATCTGCTACAGAATAAAATGTAACACTAAAAATTTCAATTTTTATGCTGTGATTTGTATGTGCGGACTCGGGTTAATATGAACCTTCTATCCCACTGGTATGGTAATGTGGGTATATGCATAAGATTTCTGGTGACCAACACTAACTCGAGGCATTGGCCGAAGTGGTCGGATATCTCTGTGGAATCTGCTACAGAATAAAATGTAACACTAAAAATTTCAATTTTTATGCTGTGATTTGTATGTGCGGACTCGGGTTAATATGAACCTTCTATCCCACTGGTATGGTAATGTGGGTATATGCATTAGATTTCTGGTGACCAACACTAGCTCGAGACATTAGCCGAAGTGGTCGGATATCCCTGTGGAATCTGCTACAGAATAAAATGTAACACTAAAAATTTCAATTTTTATGCTGTGATTTGTATGTGCGGACTCGGGTTAATATGAACCTTCTATCCCACTGATATGGTAATGTGGGTATATGCTTTAGATTTCTGGTGACCAACACTAATTCGAGGCTTTAGTCGAAGTGGTCGGATATCCCTGTGGAATCTGCTACAGAATAAAATGTAACACTAAAAATTTCAATTTTTATGCTGTGATTTGTATGTGCGGACTCGGGTTAATATGAACCTTCTATCCCACTGGTATGGTAATGTGGGTATATGCATTAGATTTCTGGTGACCAACACTAACTCGAGACATTAGCCGAAGTGGTCGGATATCCCTGTGGAATCTGCTACAGAATAAAATGTAACACTAAAAATTTCAATTTTTATGCTGTGATTTGTATGTGCGTACTCGGGTTAATATGAACCTTCTATCCCACTGATATGGTAATGTGGGTATATGCATTAGATTTCTGGTGACCAACACCAACTCCAGGCATTGGCCGAAGTGGTCGGATATCCCTGTGGAATCTGCTACAGAATAAAATGTAACACTAAAAATTTCAATTTTTATGCTGTGATTTGTATGTGCGGACTCGGGTTAATATGAACCTTCTATCCCACTGGTATGGCAATGTGGGTATATGCATTAGATTTCTGGTGACCAACACTAACTCGAGGCATTGGCCGAAGTGGTCGGATATCCCTGTGGAATCTGCTACAGAATAAAATGTAACACTAAAAATTTCAATTTTTATGCTGTGATTTGTATATGCGGACTCGGGTTAATATGAACCTTCTATCCCACTGATATGATAATGAAGGTATATATTTATTGTAGATTGGTGATGTTAATCATATTTTGTAGCACTTGCAGTAGTTTTTGAGCATTTTGGTGAGGGCAACCACGTAATTTTTGTACTATATAACGTAATTTTTGATTTCGTTTTTAATTATTATTATTTTAATATATTTTTGGTAATAATATATATTTGTATGGTAAATAAACAAAATATTTATTTATTAAGTTTTATTACAATGTATGTAGTATTTAATTTTTTTGCAAATTCAAAAAGCTTAATATACTGATGTAAAAATTATTTCGGGATGAGAATTTAAGATAATGCAGTGTTTATAAATTTTTCGGGCTGGCCCGAAAATATTAAACTTTTAGCAAGGACACATTTTTTTCGGGCTACTTTTCGGGCTAACTTCACATACATGAATATAGTAAGTAAACTGTTAATGTAAAATAAAATAAAAATCCAATCTAAAAATAATAATAATAATGTAGTTGATCTTATCGACTATCGAGAAAGTGTAAAATTTCAAAGAGATTCATTAGTGATTTTCAAATTGTGGATAATTCCCAAAAAATTTCTTGAGGTCAAGAACGCAAGCATGCGATTCTCTATTGCTAAGTTTGTATATAGGCGTTCTATATGGTGGGTATTTGTATTAGTATTAGCTAAATTAACGTTAATTTTGTTAGTTTCGCTTTTTAATTTGATTTAGTTAATTAAAACTGACAAATGGCGTTTTAATTTGGTAGTGGTGGAACTAATTAATACATTAAAATAATATAGGCCGTATAATATGCCGGATATATTTTCAGGTTTGACAGATTCTCTGCCTAAACCGATGTACAGTGCTTAAGAGAAATTTAAAAGTAAAATTACTTTAAAGTCTGCGATCAATAGGCATCATTAGAGTAAGATGAATCAAAAATTATACTCACAATTACAAAATCTACAATTAAAATAACTTCCGACTGTGACATTTTTCAATGTCGTACACCAACACATTGGGTTTATTAAGTTGTATCTAGAGAAGTACAGCTTCATCTCAAACATTCTGCTTTTCTACATATTTTTGAATTACCTTAATCTTGGTAATTTTATAACCTTCAGTCCAATGCTCAGTAAAACGACTAAAATTAATGCTGGCATGTCGTCGCCGTAGTTCTATACCAGTAAAACTATCAAATATAAGATCAGTTCCAACTTTACTTAGTAATAGATCATGATTTAACTTAAATTTTAAGCTCTCAAGTTTTAATGATAAAAACTGTTTGTTCGAGCAAATTAAGAAAATTTGAGAGCACTTCCAAAAATAGTTTGTTCTATGTCCGCTTTTAATTTTTTTTTCTGGAGACAAATGATGGAGATACACTAAAAAAAATTGCGTATAATAGTGATATGAAAATTGAAGGAAATATTGGAAATATACACCAATTTACCACGAATTAAACACTCGAGGAGATAATATCAAGATCAAATTTAGTTAAAACTGTTTTAATTTGCCGTGAGCTGGCGGACTGCTGCTCCCAATTTTAGTAATTTTTGTATTGTGAAAATAATATATCCGGTTTTGGCTTACGTCGTGCGTATTTAAAAAGAATATTTTACATAATTTTATTATCGAAATATTTTTTTCGAAAACATATAGAAAGGTATCCTGATGTCGCGAGTTAACAGATAGTGTTCGAGGCCTTTCCTTGGAAACTTAGCGGGTAAATTTTGAGTAAAAATTTAGCTTGTTATCATCCGTAAGGCTCCAAAATATTCCATGAATCTGTAAGCGATTTTGCATTACGATTGTGCTTTTTTTACGATGTGCAAAACATAATTTTATTTCTAACAATGAAAACCACAGGGTGCGTCTCAAAAAATGTACTAACACTTTGACTGTCGCTAACATCCTGCCTTTTATGTTTTTACAGGTGCAATTAATGGTACAAAATGGCACGAAATCCACTTAAATGAAAGAAAAGTTTGTCCTGAAATGTTGTTGGAAAACCAAAAACACCACAGAAGTTCACAGACGGTTCAGACAGGAATTCGAGAAACTGCCAACAATGCACCGGACCATTGCTCTCATCATTGATAAAATTGAAGCAGCTGGAACCGTTCACAACTTTAACTAGTATCATTCTGGACGACCACGGACATCCAAGAGCCCTGGAAAATAAGAGCAGATGCAGGAAATACTTCTTCGATCTCCACCAACAACTGCTCGAGAGACCCACATCTGGAATTGCTACATTCCAACACTAATGCATGCTTTTAATGAAGACGATCCTGACCGAAAAGACCAATTCTGTGAATGGTACCTGGAAAAATGTACAAGAAATGCATGGTTTCCATACAAAAATGTGTGGAGCGATAAGGCCTTCTTTAAATTTAATGGCTGTATTAATCGCCATAATTGCACATACTGGGGTCTTATAGATCCTCATGTAACAGTTGAACACTTTTTAAACTTAGCAGGAGCACCAGCCTGGTGTGGGATATCCACATTTTGCCTCGTAGGAGAATTTTTTGAACGGAACTGTCACTGGTGAGAGTTACCGCATCTTGCTGCAGGAGTTTGTCGAGATGTTTGTTGATGACGACGAGATTTATTTTCAGCAAGATGGAGCACCTCACCACTACCATCGCAATGTACGATCTCACCTTGGTGCAGCTTTGATGGAGGGGTAGCATTAAATAACCAGCGCGTTTTCCAGGCCTCATGCCCATGACCTTCTTTGTATGGGGATAACTCAAGGACATAGTTTATGGCACCAAACCAAGAACAACTGATCCATTGAAATTGAAATTTTCAAAGGACCTGTTTCGCGACGTTTGCAAATCCCTTGGTGTGCGTTATCAGCGTAGTCTGGACAATAATGGCCATTAATTTGAACATTTTCGAATATGATTATTCAATTACATTTGTCTTCTGTACTGGAAGCCTTTCAACTTCTCTCTATGTTCATAAATAACGTAAATAGAGTTTTCTCGGCATTCGAAGTGTGACTACATTTTTTTGAACTCTTGACTCTTTCTTTGAAAAAAAAAAATTTTATAATTAATTAAAACCACATTAATTTTTCTTCGGTATAAGGCGTAAAAAATTGCAAAAATATATTGAGGTTTACATTTTGGTAACGCTCTATCCATTGCCACATAATTCAAATTGAAAGTTTTATCCTCATACCTCTCTCTGAAGAAAGGATATCGCAAGTCTTTGTGCTTGGTTCTCTTATGAAATTCCAAATTTTTGGTGAGTCGAATCGCGCTTTGATTATAAATAAAACAAAATTGGCTTGTCCAAATCTGGTGGAAAAATTTCTGAAAATAATCGATGAAGTCACACCAGTTTCTTCATCGCATACACAGTCATCGTACCTTCAAACTCTGCTGTCGATAACGCCCAGTAATGGATGAAGTGAATTACGCAATGTAATATGCACGATTGTCGACGCGCAAGATTACATGGCGATTTTGTAAATTCCCGACGTCAACAATGTAGACAACGTCGATAACCTATAGCTAATGATATTAAAACACATTTTTCTCATTATTTTATCTTTATTTTTCGTTGGCCGGTATTATGTTAATAAGCTAATTATCTAAAACGATTAGGCAAATATCTAATTATCCTATAAAACTGTATACAGAAAAATTTGAAATAAATTTAAAATTCCTATAATTAACTAGAAACATCTAACTCGTACACGAACCTAGAAACATCGTTCTGGGTTCGAATCCCACCTGAAGTAATTCGCACTCTCGAAGCTAGTAATAAAGATAAATAAGTCCCGCTGTTGGAGTACAGAATTCAGCGACTACCCACCGTCCATGTCAGTGTACAGGTTGACATGGAGCTTGCAATGTGAAGGTGGTATACTGTAATTATGTGAATCGGTGAATGAGTGATGTGTGCGCGAACGATGCACTTGACCTTCAAAGGATAATAAATCAACAAGATAATTAATTCGTTCTGTTATTTAACAAAAATAGATTAATAGATTCGCGCGACATCTCTTA
The DNA here is from genome assembly GCA_963691935.1 of Nephrotoma guestfalica. Lineage (NCBI taxonomy): Eukaryota > Metazoa > Arthropoda > Insecta > Diptera > Tipulidae > Nephrotoma > Nephrotoma guestfalica. The sequence continues at coordinate 201,315,099 of OY829913.1, read as the reverse complement.
TTAAATATCTATACTTATTTATAACGATAAATGACTTTCGACCATGACAGTGCACAATGTTAATATTTTCTTTTTCCATGTTCAAAACATTTTTCAGCTATCACATTCAATTTAAAATTACGATCTTTAACCTAAATCAGTACAGGTTGAGTCTCGGAGACTCATTTTAGGATTGGTCTGTAAAAAACTATTTTACTCAGTATTTTGATACATTTTGGTCCAAATGTATTTTAATATGCGTATACGTGAACAAAAAAAATGTAATGCCAAATTTATCTATTTAACGGGAAATGTCCTGAGACCATTTTCCCATTTTCAAAGTAAAAACAAATCCGTACACGATGAGTCTGATAGACTCTGTTGACCCAAATTTTATGAACCTAAGATAACATAAGCATCTCTACGACAATAAAATATATCAAAGTGGGACTACCGATCGTGGAAAGATATCGCGCTGAGTTCAATGAAATCGAGGATAAAATCGTTTCATTGAATAATGAAGAAGAACAGGATACCGATTTCGAAGACAATTATTATAAAGCCGTGACAGGATTGAACCGTGCATTAAGAACAACAACGGAATCAATAGTAGGAATGCACATGGATGTGAAACTGCTTAAATTATCAATGCCCCATTTTTCCGGCAAGTATACAGAATGGCAGTCTTATCACGACTTATCCTCCGCCAAGGTTCATGGCAACCCACAGTTCATGACTATATCCGTCGCATAAACTGCAATACCTCAAAGGAACACTATGTAAAGGAAGAAGCAGCGAAGTTAATAACACACTTTAGCAGTACTGATGCAAAGTATATCGAGGCGCTAAAAAGTTACGAGATCGATACGACAAACAGAAGCACACCATTCACGCCTTTATAAAAAATTGCATTCTCCAACCACCTATAACCACGACAAATAATGCAATTGTAAGGTAACTTTTAGATACGGCCGATGAAATTATGAAATTATACGGGGGATAAAGGCTCTTGGAGAAGAATCCGAAGCTAGAGATCATAGGTTGATCCACATTCTGGTGAGCAAATTGGATGGTGAAACCAACAGTTTATGGGCTCAGGCTTCTTCCGAATATGATATACCAAACATATAGCAGATTTTTGATTTTCTTGCCGGACGAGTTGATGCACTCGATTCTTTAAAATGTTGCGAAAAACGTTATCCACCGAAATACAACAATTCAAAAACAAAAATTAGAAATAATGTAATCGCTAAACATTCAGAAATACCTGCAAGTTTGTTATGCCCGAAAGATCACCATAGGCTTTTTGAACGTACCAATTTTAAGGATAAGCCGATTGAGTACAGAAGAAACGTTCTCAAAACCCAGAACCGTTTCTTTAACTGCCTGAATGATAACCACAACGTTTACTCCTACAAATCAAAATTTCGATGTAGGCTATGTAATAGAAAATACCATACAATGTTGCGCGAGAATTCAACCAACCAGGATTAAATAACAGTAGCTGCCGTTAAAATTCCGAAAGAAAATACTGCATCATACTCCGGCACACAAATTGCCATTCCAAAAAACAATTAACTGGGCAGTGCATTATTACCTACAGCTTTAGTAAAGGTGGCAGATGAAAATAAACAATACCAAATATGTTGTATCTTATTGGATTCTGGATCGCAAGATTCGTAAATCACAGAAACATGGGCACACAGGCTAGATCTGAGGAGAATTAACGCTAAATTGGCTATTTCGGGCATCGGAGCCATAACAAATGGATATACGAGAGGCACAATATCGTTAGCTATAACTCCATGGAATAGAACGAAACCGAAATGTTCGTAGTTGATGCATTCGTTTTCTTCAAGTTAACAGCCAAACAACAATCGATTGCTTATTTTGTAAATATCAATTATTTTAAGCAATACGAGTTAGCGGATCCACAGCTTTACAAAGGAGCAGAAGTAAACACTTTAATAGGGGCAGACAGTTTCTTCCAATTACTCATCGCAGAGTAAAAATAATTACCGACAACTAATTGATACTACTAAATACACTGCTTGGATGGGATGTTTCAGTCGCCATCAATTGAACCGATCACTATCAAAATCGATAAATCAGAGGATTCTTTACAAGAATTGTTGCGAAAATGCTGGGTGATTGACGCCGTAGAGATCTCTAGACCCTGGTTATCCGCCGAAGAAGAGCAGTGTGAAAGCCACTTCCAGAATACTAAAACTACGATAGCCTTTCAAAATCCCTCTAACTGTGCTGGGCGATTTTTATCCGAAAGCGGTACAGAGAACGCATTCGATAGAGAGAAGGTTTAAAAGAGAGATACAAGTCCTTTTTGCTAGAATATCTAAAACTGGGACATATGAAATATAGTTCTACTAAACTGAGAGTAGTCTTTGATGGATCAGCAAAAACTCCTACTAATAAATCACTAAATCATTGTCTGGCAGTTGGGTCAATCATCCAATCAAGCCTCTATGAAATTGTATCTCGTTTTAGGAAACATAAAGTAGCTTTCACCACGGAAATTGATTAAATGTACCGGCAGGTTCGGATAGGCGATGCTGATAACAAGTTCCAAATAATAGTTTGGCGAGAAGAATAGAATATGCCGTTTGATACATATGAATTGCAAACTGTTACCTACGGTACGTCTAAAGTGTTAGCTTAATGGCTAATCGAACTGTAAATATGCAGAAAAGTTCCCCGAAGCAGCTAACCGTATTAAACCCGATATGTGAATCGATGACTTGATGACCGGAGCTGCATCTAAAGAAGAAGCCATCAACCTCAAGAACGAGATAAATAAAATACTTTCCAGCGCATTTTTCCAACTTCGAAAATGGTTATCTAGTGAAGAAACGTTGAATGACAATGCTGAATGTGGCATCTCCTCGGGAATGCTAGAAATCGAGGAATCATCGAGTAATTTTGTAAAAGTGTTAAGCTTATATTGGGATCTAAACAAAGATTGTTTTCGATTCAAAGTCAATTTGAATGAAGAACCAACTACCACTAAACGAGGAATTCTTTCCAAAGCTTGTCGACTGTTCAACCCCTTAGAATGACTGGCTCCTGTAACAGTAAGTATAAAGATATTTTTCCAAATATTAGTGACAGAAAATTTAGGTTGGGACGACCAGTTACCATCTACTACGAATATACTAACGGAGACTCGTGTGCAAATCTCTTGTCTGCAAAAACCAAAGTGGCACCGGTAAAACAGATGTCAATCACGCGATTGGATCTTTGTTGCGCGACTCTTCTTACGAAACTACTCCTAAGCGTTAAACAATCTCTAAAATCCAAAAATTATCCAAATAGTGACTTGGACCGATTCCACTATAGTGCTGGATTGGTTGAATGCGCACCTGAATACTATCTCACTTCAACTGGTCGCAATGGAAACACGTTGACTCGCGACACAATCCAGCTGATTGTGCTTGCAGAGGACTCGATCCAGAGAAATTACAAAATTTTGATTTATGGTTGAGCGGACCAACTTGGTTAATGAATTCCGCAAATTGGCCAGATACTACGAGAACTCAATCAAATACGGCAGAAGAATTGTGCAGTCAGTCGTTAATGGTTCAAACGACACAATTAAACATAATTCACGACTTAATTGAAATAATGTTATTAATTTTACATTAAAACGCACTATAAAGGCGCTGCATTGTCTTATATGGATGTCAATGAAATACTTAAATCGAAACTCGTTATTTTTCGACATATTCAATCCAAACACTTTGCAACAGAGATCAAATTTATAGAATCTAATAGAGAGTTACCTGCATATAGCAGAATTAAATATTTTAAACCATTCCTGGATGAATCGGGTTTACTACGGCTTGGTGGAAGAATCGTAAACCCCGCCATAACCTATAACATAAAGCACCCAATAATACTTACCGCAAAGGACAAGTTGGCATATTTACTGGTTCAACAGCATCATATCCGCTACCTACAAGCTGGACTTACATTAATGATGGCGTCTTTGAGGCATAAATACTGGATAATAGGAGCTCGAGGTTTAATCCGAAAGGTACTCTACAGCTGTGTAACATGCGTAAGATATATTTCTAAAATTATGGGCGAGTTACTAAATCCAAGAGTTGAGCAGATCAGACCATTCCATAAAGTCAGGGTCAATTATGCCGGCCAATTTCAAACTTACTTCACCAGAGGCAGAGGGCAGAAATCTCATAAGACGTATGTGTGCATCTTTGTATGGCTTGCCACCAAGGCGGTACATATCGAGCTAGTATTCGATCTCACTACCGTGGCCTACTTAGCAGCCATGACATTAAATATCATTTGAGACGAGTTACAAATGGTCACATCCTCCGAAATTGAGGCATGTTAAATTCGCGACCAATCTGCGTACTCTCCGATGAAGATATGGATTGCTTAACTCCATCTCACATTTTAATAGGTCGATCATCAACGCAGCTTTCTGAAAACAACCTTATCAATGTCAAATTTTCCAGGTTATCTAGTTGACAATTGATTCAACAAAAATGAACCAGCATATATGGCATTTCCAATATTTAACCGTTGTATTGGTTTAGAATGACAGCTGACCATTTGTAAACCATATAAATGTCGTATATGCACAATTGATAAATATGTACGTTGTACTAAAATGATAACGATTTATTATAAGGTTTTTTAGCAATCGAAATAAAATTAGAAAAACTTCTTTTTAAGCTGACCGGCAAAGCATACACAACTAATAGTTTTTTATTGTAACATCACTGTACCAATTAATTTGTTCGAGGCACCCGAATTGGAACAAAATAGACTCATTCATTGGCCTATTTAACACAAAAGATTTAAAAGCAGGATTATTTGTTGTTATATTAACGCTCCAATTTTATGCGTTCATTTTTGTGCAACATACTCCAAAAAAAAGAAATTAAACTGAGAACGTGCACACATTTGCGGTGCAGGCAAATTTAGTCCAAATGGAATTAAAACTAAACTAAACTAAATGACGATAAAATAATCTCGCAAAGCGCATCGACAAAAATGTTAATAAAATAAATAGTGATGGAGGTCAGTGTTTAGTGCAAACGGGCTTAGACAGGTATATCACTGTGTAACCCAAACGAAAGAGGATCTCTAGATCAGCGGCCAATACGAGCGTGCATAAATTCACTAGGCTAGCCACGATTGAATTGGCAACCGGTTTTCTTGATTAATAAACGCCGATGAAGCTGCTGCAGTTACTATACCAAAAAACAATACATCAAAAACTGAGAAACCGACACAAATCTATTTGAGGGAAAAATTAAAAGACCAACTTCCGAGCTTAAACGAAAAAATACAAAAGAAACCAAAATTCAGCAGTAAGATAATGAGGCATACAAGGCATTGATAAATCATTTTGATGAAGTGGGGAAACACTATTATACTTAAGAGCCAAAAATTGTTGGTTGTGATGTTAAAAGGAATTGAGAGCTTAGTTGACCCAAACGAGATACAAGCTGCTCTCGCTGAAAAAACTTCCATGTTAAATCTATAACTTAAATTACAAATCGAGAAAAGGTGTCACAGCCAATATTCTGTCTGGAATTAGAGCCAGATAATAGAAAAAACAAGGCGAAGAATGACATATATGATCTAAAATATCTTGTACATAGAAGAATTACTGTCGAAGAACCTAGAAAAATAACTGGACCGATACAGTATGTTAAGTGCGAAGAATATGGCCACACTAAAGCTTATTGCACTTTGAGCGATGTTTGTGTAATCTGTGGTGATCTCCATAATTCAACGAAATGCGATAAAAATAAAACTCAAATTTCTGTCAGAAAATGCATAGTAACGAGAATTATTGAGGTTGCCTAGTTTATATTCAATTGAAAAGGAGACTTAATCCTAGACAGCGAGCTGAGCAACGATTGCTTAAATTATATTCAGAAGCTAAAGTTCAAAATGGCAACCAGAATATAAAGGTAAACAGTAGTGTGCATCACGGGGTTTCGTACGCAAGTTTCGAGGGATTGCCTATGTAATACTCAGCGTAGATTAAATGAACTTAAATCTAGTTCAAATGAAAATGATCCTTTTTGGCGACGTGTTTGTCCGTGAAACATTGTACCGGTGCTATATCCTCAATGTCATGCTCTAGGAATCTATTTTTATTAATTCCAGACAATCGGAAAAATTTAATCGTGGTTTCTTTATCGTATATTTTTAATATATTTCCAACATAAAATATGTTTTTTTTCCTAACCCAAAACGTTAAACTGCACCAATACGTAATCGTTTAGAACAGGACTTCTTGTAAATGAATCAAAAAAGTTAGACTTTCCTCCATATCGACATCGTCATCTGTGTCTTCTAATACTACTTACATATTATCCTCGGAGTTTTCCGTTTCAAAATTTATCAGCTTAGTTACATTTTTCCGTGCTATTTTTATAAGGGACTTTGGGTTTTTTTGTTTTCTGCCCTTTCTGAATTGCATTTTTCTCAGGAGTATATGGATCTCAGAAGTAATGATACTTTTGCCCCGTCGACGAAATTTATAATTTGGCTTTCTTTTTGCAGCTTTTGGATATTTTTAAAATACTTCCCGAGAAATGAAAATGTGTTTGGGGACTGCATTATTGTGTGCTGGTATCCCTGAATGACTGTTAACATTTCCGACTGGTGATATTTCGGTGGAAGTGATTGTAGTATTTCGGATTGGTGAGTGTACTGTAATAAGGTCTAGAACAAAATTTGTGTTCCCACCTCGATCTAGGTAATTTTCCTCACTCAATGTATTGACATCTCGGTCTGTTACATCACTTGGCTTAAAATCGGTTTGTGTGAAAACGTTTTCGTCAAACGGATAAATTCCAGTGTGTTTGAATGATGAGATGATATTAGATGGTGGCATTGCCTTTTCGAAAGCATTCCCAACGCTGGCTTCAACATTGTATATTGAAAATATTTTCCCAGGGTTCTGTATCATCCACGAATCAACAGTCGAATTGTACGCAGTTTTGAAAGGTTTAAAACAACCAACGTCTAATGACTGCAATTTATTTGAAGAATGCGGCGGAATGGTCAGAACAGTTACACCATTTTCATTCGCTAAATTTAGAGCCTCAATGCTTAAGTGGCTCTCATGATTATCAAAAATCAAAAGCGACGGATTTACTTTAGAACTTGTATATATTTACAAAAATGTTATATTACTTCTATGAAAAGTTTTGAGTTCATCCATCCTAAGGTTCCAGCAGGAGCGCCAATCAGCCTGTAATCTTTAAAATTGCTCTAGCAAAACTATTACGGGTAGTAAATATTGACCAGTCGCATTTATTATACAGCATGTTGTGACCAAAGTCCCCCGCACTAGTCACCTTGCTTACTTGCTTGGTACCTCTTTCTGCCAAAACTTTTTGTAGTTTTTGCATCCAAATTATATACACGACTTCCGCTTATAAAACATGTTTTAGATTTTTTAAAACCGTCGCGAAGTTTTCAAAAACCAATTTTACGTTATGCTTATTAAAAGACGTGGCGCGACTTAAGCTACACCCCTCTGGAGTACGAAGCAAAATCGAAGTGTGACGCTTCCCGAAACAACGAATCTACTCAACTCCGGCTAGTTGTATGTCGGTCCAGTTTTTGGGTACACGCTTCTTGTTTATCACTGCGGCATCGTAAGCTAATTTGCGGAAGTCCATTACAGACAAACCGTAAAATACTTTTGAGCAATTAGCTATATAATCCACAAGCATTTTTTCTTCTTCAGGAGTAAATATTTTGTTTACCGACTAATTTAGTATCAGTTTTGCTTCTTTATTCGTTGAATACTTCTTAATGTACCGTGATAAGGTTTTAAATGCCAAACGTTTTTGAAGAGCTGCTTTGCGAATACTTAATCCCAAATTTCCCAAAGGGAAAGCGATCAGTCATTTTAGCTGAAGTAATCTATTAAAATGTAAGTTTTACGGTAACAATAATATCAAATTTTGGCTTCCTAATCACATACACAAACAGTGACACATATGTTAAAAAGTGACATACTGTACCACTGTTTAACAATCAGATTTGTGTCACTGTTTGAAATACACAATGGACTACTTTTTTATTAAATAAGTTAACTACTGTTAGTACAACCAAAAAATTAACACACACTTCAAAATATCACTTAATGTACAATTAGTGAAATGTAAGCATTTATACTTACGTGGTTTCTTCACGGGTCTAACAAGTCTTGCGTCCAGTAAAACCACAAACAAACTGAAATAGGTTCAAGAGAAAGACAAAACTCTCTCCAAAAGCACATTAATTGTAATGAAAAGATAACATGGAAAGAGAAATTTTGATTTGAATCACTGTCTATGGTGTGTCACAGTTCAACATGTTCCAAAAGTAGAGGCAAGTGAGGAAGGAAGCATCTCATCATCTTTAAACAAACTATCTGGTATGATTTAGAGCTTCATGGTGATAATGGAGATAACTATGGATCCACTGATGCATAATATGAACACGCTGATGCAGATGTTAAAAATCAAAAATGATCCTCCTTAAAATATCAATATGGAATGCAAACGGCCTAGCACAGCATAGAGCGGAGGTTCAAGCATTTCTCATTGAGCCCAATAAGCACATGGTGGCACTGCTGTATTGATTAAAATAAGACTAAACTAGTATGAACTTATGAGAAAGATCATATCCAATCAACGAGCATCTGTCTGCAGGAATGGTCTGGAAATTGTGTGATATCAGCAGTGTACTGCCCTCGAAAGCACGCTATAAAAAATTGCAGTTTATTGATTATTTTGGTCAGCTGGGTAAAAAATTTATCGCAGGGGGTGATTACAACGCCAAACATACTCAATGGGGTTCAAGACTAACAACGCCTGAACGCAAACAACTTTATGAAGCTATAGAGGAACAGTCCCTGGATTTTTTTTCTACCATCTGTTTTATCTATTCTTTCTTGAATAAATAATCATACTGCCAAAGCACGATGTTGAAAGTCATCATCTTATACCATTATCTTGTCTGTACCAAAATTGACAAATTGGACGTTAGAACATAAGGAACACATTCAACTGTTACAAGAGCAAACCTTTTACAATACAGTGGTAACCTGTAGCATAACCGGAATTGAAACAATTATGATCCTAGTAATGGTCATCTACTATATACACTCAAAGAAAAAACAGGTAAAATTGATTAAAATACGGGTTAATTTAACAAAATTTTTGACATATACAGCAGATAAAATTTTTTGTGCAATCTACAATTGAACAAAAAATTCTGTATTTATTATTTAAATTATTTATTACTCTACTCCTCAACGTAATTTAATTTAAAATTGATAAAATGTATAAACTTTTTTTAAATAAATTACAAATTGTTTTGTATATTTTTCAAACATTTTAAAAAGGTTACAAACGAAATTTATAAACTTTATAATGGATTTTATATAATTAAGAAAATACATGATAAACAATACAAACCATGTTGTCAATTTCGAAAACTGTTTTATCAAATATATAAAAGTTTTATAATTTATTGAAACCATTTTATTTATTTTAAGAGTTATTTTTTTCAATAAAACTCAAAAATTAAAATTTTCACAAACGATTTATATCATTTCGACAGAAGTTTTTTGTTAAAATGTAATTTTTTTATTAACATTATGAAGAGGTTTGTACAATATACTTAATAGACACGCATATATATATATATATATATATATATATATATATATATATATATATATATATATATATATATATATATATATATATATATATATATATATATATATATATATATATATATATATATATATATATATAATATATATATATATATTATATATATATTATATATATTTAATAAATATAAAAAATATGCAGTATTACTGTATAAATATGCAGTATTACAATATGTATTATATATACAAAATTTTAATAAGGCATAGATAAATAAAACAAAGTACGTAAATTTTCAAATTTATTTAATTATTTAGACACATTCATTGAATTCAAAATCACATTTTTATGTTTTAAACAATAATATTGTACATAAAATATAACAAGATAGTTTAATTATAACATAAACTTTTAATATGTACTTATAAAATTCACACAATAAACAACCCCGACAAACAATTTCAATTTTGAGCTTGAAAGAAAACCTAACAGTTACCGGTGACCGAGTCAGTCACGAACCCGATCGATTACCATCAGATTACCCAATTCTGGCACACAATGGCTGGTAACAGTTTTCCAATAAGTTACCATCGGGCAAATCGTGGGACTTGTAGCTCTATAGTTACCGATATTTTGTGCTGCATATTGTCCAAATCACAACAAGTAAATATATTTAATTTTATGTAGTGAAAAGTAAAACACAAATTACTCAATTTTTCGGTTACTTCGTGGAACTTGTTACTTAGGAATAAAAACTATTTTGTTATACAAAACTTCAATATCAAATAGGTAAATGAAACCTAATTAATTATAATTCACATGATTATTATTCAATTTATTTTAATACAATTAAGGATATACATAATTAAATTAAAAAATATAAATTTAAGATTCATATTAATATGAAACGATCATCTTTCTGGTTCAGTTCTGTTGATACGGCACGGCACGGACAACCTGAAGAAAATATTTTTAAGCATAAAATAATGAAATTTCTTTTTACACTAGCTAATTACATAGCTAATTAAAACATTAAATTTATAAAGTTGTACATAAGTCCAAAATAAATCGACAAAACCAACACTTGAAATAATGAATTGTTTTACCGGTTATCGATAATTTACAAACTTTGTAAAACGTATAATGAACACCGCGGCATCAGGTTTGCCAATCATTTGCCAACATAGTTAGATCTCAGTAATCCACAGATGAATTATTGGATAATAGAGTTTCTTCACTTTCAGTTCACAAATGTTAAAAACTAGGACAGAAAGTAAATTATATTACAGTATACGGGCACAGACAGTCTCACGTAATACGTTTACGGAAAGTTACCGATAATATTTTTACTTCAATTTTGGTTTTTATCGAATGGCCACACCATTCGCTAAATTTAATTTTTATGTCACATATGATTACTTGTTCAGTTTAAATAATTATAAAAGAAAAGAAAGTTACGTGAAATATGAAACATACGAGAACAGTACGAAACCGCAATTCTCCTTTGGATTATTATAGCTTCATGAAAAGTTACCGAAAATTTACTGAGAAAAGATAAAAGAAATATTTTGTTTACTATAATCTCTTTGTACATACTTAGAAAATTTAAAACATATACTTACATTTGTTAATCAAAGATGATTTTCATAAATTGTTAAAATAGTTAACATTTAAGAAAACTAAATCACACAAAAAAGTATTTTAAAAACTAACAAAACTAAACCGTCACGTATCACTGATATAAACACATTAAATTAAAAAACAATTTTGTGTTAAACGTGTCGGATATTGTTAAATAACACATTGTTACCAATTAATTACCGACTAACCAACTAGTTAATTTACCGAGTGTTACGGTCTAATTACTCACATTTTCTACTAGTTAAGATAAAAGAGAAAGCAAAGAGAATAAAAATAGAAATAAGAAACAAATAATGCACATTGAGGATCACCTAGAATAGAGAAAATAAAACACAATCGTTTTACTAATTTGTTCAAAATATTGTTACGGGGCGTCGGTAAAACTGTTCCCGAGGGACAGTCTACGGTTACAAATTGTTTGTCGGGAACATTTCAATTACAATTATTTATATTTATTTATCAATAGTTATAATTATTTATTTAGTCTTTCAATTAAGAATTTGTCCTCTGTGTTATGCCCACCATGTTTTGTTTTTATTTTATAAAAATAAAGCTGGATAAACATCCACACTTGTATTGACTCCAAAGGATATTTTAAATTAAATAAATTAAAAATATAAAATAAAATATAATACCACGAAGTAATGAAAATACTTTAAATTTATAGTATTTTTTCAATCTAACCCAAATTATTCTATACTTTCCCATCAAAGTATACAATAATTTGGGTTGGATTACATAGCGTTCCAGTAATTAATAATAACGGCTGAATATACCTTTGTCTGTTTAGTTGGAACTTTAATTTTAATTAAAATTCTTCTGCAGTTGCGCCATATAATATAAAACTATTTTGAGCATCCTGTACGTGAGTTGAACGTGAATTTTTTTATTATTTTCTAGCTGAACCTCTCTTGATGTGATTGCAGAATGTGATATATCAAATGGATATGTCAAATGGAAAGTACGGCTGCTTGTTCGTCTGTAAATATTTAGAAAATATGAGGCAATAAATTATTAATCGATTAGGAATTTTTATAATTACATTATTTAGGCACCTCCATTTAATAATATTTACTAAATAATCAATTAGTTCTATGTTATAATTTGCCCAAATAATGTAATTACCATAAATATATCATTTGAATGATTTGATTACTTACTTTCATTGTAATTGCCTTGTTATATTTTTTCACTATTCCCTCCGAAATTCCAATATTTATTAAAAATTGTCCCATGACAAAAAACTGTATACTCGAAAAAACACTTTTCACTCACTTTTTTATTTCCAAATTATTAACAAATTGAAAAAGTATACTTTGGTGTTTAGTCACTCACCAATCAACTAGAACTAACTCACATTTAACGTCTAAAATTTCTTATTTTTATATATTAATAAAAAAAATATTAAAAATCATGATAATAATTGTATATTCTACAAAAATGTTTAAAATAATAACAAAAATTTTGTAAATGCCAAAAAACTTTATTTATTCTACAAAAAAATGTATAATTTATATATATTTTTTTTATTTTTATAAATTTCATAAAACGCTTTCGCAATAAATATGATAAATTTTTTTGTAAATTCTAGTAAAATACTGAATTATCTACAATAAATTAATAAAATTTAAAAGCTTATGCATTCGGCCCAATCAAGCGGCCGTTAAAATATGAACAGTTTTACATATTTGCCTTAAAATTCCTGGGCATTAGAACTCAGTTCTACTAAGTAAGGGCCCAAAAGATTACAGGAAAGGCAAGATTACTTTAAGATTAACCTATAGGATTAGATTCCATTAGCTAATTACTGTGTTATTTATTCTAAACGCATTGTCTTGTAATGAGCGTTTTTACATTTAAACAAAAATTTCAAAATTAAAAAAGCATTTTTCATGCATGAAATATTAAGGTTGTAGACGTTGCTTCTTATCTGGGATTAAAGTATTCCGTAAAATAATATGAAATTTTGATTAGAATCGAATGTAAAATATTGGATTACGGAAAAATTTTATATTTCAGTGAAACAATTTCAGTCTTGAATAGGACTTTAACCATAACTTCTATGTTTAAATTTTTAAAATTTAAACAGGTTCAATTAAATAATCAGTTTATGTTTAAAAATAATGAGTTCAATATAAAAATAACTGGAACGAATATGATTGTACAATAAAGTAACATCAGGGTTTATTTTGATCAACAAATGTATGTTGTTATTTGAACAGATAGTAAAAATAATAATAAAATCATTATGCCAATCATAAGACATTTTTCTTACTCAGCTACTTCCAAGAATAATTTTGCAGCAAATGGAAATCTTTCAAATGGAAGGTACAATTGAACCAAATACTTGTTTTTCGAAGTAAATTTTGCTCGTGAGTTCTCTAAGTTTAAAATCAGCTTGGGAATTTGAAAAATATAGCGGATAATACGTTTATTACCTACATAAATTTAGTTTTCCAAAAACGACAAAAGTCAAAATCCATTTGATTAAAATTACTTTATCAATTCAGTAAAAACTTTTGTCATGGAAACAACATCTTTTGTAAACAAAATAATTCTGCACAAACAGTTTATATTATTAACAAAATTTCTTAAATTTTCAAGATTAAATTGTACAAAATTTTTTGTAGAATGAATTTTTTTTCGTCCATTTTCCTAAGTAATAATAATAAAACGTTTGTTTAGGTTATTTCTTATTTTGTAGATATAATATAATTTTTAATTCAATTAAGTTAAATAGGGGTAAAATTAACAAAATTAATGTAAATTTATCAAAACAGATTAATATTTATCAAAAATATTTTGTGTTTTTGAAATAATCCAAAAAGTTCATATTTTATATAATCAACAAATAAAAACTATGTAAATTACAAAATTTAATCATATTATTAATTTTTTAATTAACATTTACAAAATTATTATGTAAATTGTAAATTTTGTATTTAATTAATAAATTTATTTTGTAAGGTATTTTACAAAACGATTTTGTAAATCTTACCACTAAAATTGTTTTGAGTGTATGGAGGAGATTTTTCAATTTAGCGAAGAACAGGAAAACACACGACGAGACACGGTCAAGTACACCAAAGCCGGTCACAGGAATTAATTCCTTGTGGTCCTCTCTTCTGCGGAAGGAGTTACGATCCTCTGCACGTAATACATCAGATAGTCAACAACAACATTGTGCAACGAGGGAACTATTTTTCAAACACGCGCGAAGTAATACCACAGAAAACACGCGCACAATGTTACAGCATTAAGTATCTTTTGTAATTAGTTGTTAAGTTAGCGTTTAAGGTATACGATTAAAATTAAAATAAATAAATAAAATAAAAATAAATAAATCAAACAAAGGAAAATTGTATTTTTTTTAATACAGTTTTCATTTAAATTATAACGTCATGCTATACAGAGGAATATCAACCTCATCATCAATTCCTAAGTTGTTTGAATTAGTTATATGCAACAATTTTAAATTCATAATTGCACGTCATATATCAATAAAGTAACACGGATATATGTCGGGCCGATCCACATCATCCATCTGCCATCATAAAGCTCTCAAGTATTTATTCGCGTTTGATGATATCTATCAAATCGGCGACATTTTGTAATAATGGGAAATGAAAAATTAAACGTTACTAAAGTTACTTCTGGTGTTCCTCAAGGATCACACATCGGGCCCTGGTTTTGTATTATTTTCATAGACCAAATAAGGTGAATTTAAAGATATTCAAACTTTAAGTTCAATCTCGACTGGAATGCGCTGGTACGGTCTGGAATCTATACCATGCTGTACACATAAAAAGAATTGAAAGCATTCAAAAGGAGTTACTGATTTTTTCCTTAAAGAAAAGTGACTTCGTGATCCTGATCACATTTTATCATTCCATGAAAATGTGGCCCGGTTACCTCCGTACTCAACAGTGGGGATCATTTTGCATTTTAAATTTTGGCCGCCTCTATAATAATGACCTTATTTTTATACTAAATCATATCAATTTCATGCGTGCGTTCTACTTAAATTTCTCACCAAATTTAATACAGTCGGTGGAATTGTAATGATTTAAAGTGAATGTTAATAAAATAAAATTTGACCATTTCTCATCGATTTCCTTTCAAATATCCGCTCGCATACAATTTACATGTAAGTGCTCCGAATAGAATTACACTAGTAAATATCTTTCAAAAAACATTCAATTCATTTGCTAATAATCATTTTAGACAACGATAGACACTACAAAAACCAATGTTTCTTTGCATTGACTATCTAAAGCAAAAGAACCAGAATGGAAACCAGTATGACAAGAAGGTAGGAATTAGAGTATAAGAAAGATGATGAAACCGAAACATGAAAATTATTCTTAATTTCTGACTGGGCTGTAATTAAAGCAAAAGTAAATTTCAATTTGTTTGTACCTTATTCGTGTGGATCAAATAATTCAAAATACTCAAGACTTTCAATTCTGCTAACACAATCTATACATACATTTTTTGGCATTATACCGATAGAATGATTCTTTTCATCGTTCGTAACGTGTAATTAACGCAATTAAAAAATATTAGAATGTTAATTTTATAGTTTTTATTAACAAATTTATGAAATATTCTAAATATATTTACTTTCGACCTTAAAGGTAATTTAAATTATTAATCGAAAATGAAATTGAATGTTATATGCTTTCTCTGCGACCGACAAAAAATTGTCGATGTTCTAAATACCAGTAAATAGATCAAAAAAAAATTCAAAATACTTTCGAACCAATCAACAAAATAAAATAAAATTTCACGCGCCATTCACTTGATACCAACCAGGTGAGTATCTCGCATCGACGTTTCCAAATATAATATTCAAAACCTTTAATTTTTTTTAAATCAGCAGAACTTAATACCAACAATTTATATATGTCTAATCAGTTCAACGTTTTGTTTTGGTTATCGAGTACATATTATTGTTTCTATAAAGACATTACACTTTAAAATTTCATTCATTGATTTTATTTCGTTTATTAACTTTTAATTTAATAATAGAAAGTCTATAACTTTATATAAAATCTTTTATGAAGTCAAGTTTAAGTTCATCACGAATCAAGTGCAATGTCATACCAGCTGGAATTATTTTTAAGTAGCTTTACCAATCACAATATTATTATTAAGATTAAACTGCTTAATTAAAATTAACGAGGTATTAATATTCAATTAAGGCGGAGTGTTTTAGAGTTACCGGGAAATTTTTGCAATTTATACGCAATATTATTTATTTGGTATCGGAATTTCATTATGTAAGTCTAACCGTAAAATTCTTAAAAATTACAGATAGGCACGCTCGTTTAGATAATGAAAATTTCAAATAAATTATTAAAAATGAAAGTGTAAATGTTTGACTGTTTAAATATTGGCTTACCGGCCAAATGGCATAGTGGTTTAAGCTTTGGCGTTTGGATCGGGAGGTACCGGGTTCGAATTCCGATAGGGGCAGGAAACAAAGGGAATTTTCATCAACAAATTACGATTTGGGATGAGAAGGAACACATCTATGACCCCTTGTCGGAGTGCGGGGCTCACGGGCCGACCCATCTTCCATGCCAGTATAGGCTGGCATGAAGCTATGCTACGTGCAGATGGTAATAAAATCGGATATACATCCGTACTTCCTCGAATTGGCCAATACAGGCGCAAAGGTAAGGTCGTAAATAAGCGAACTGCGAAAGAGTAGGGAGAGCTTCGGCCCCAGAACAGATCAGGGAAAAATAAAAAAATAAAAAAATATTGGCTGATACAAAATTTAAAGAATAAGACTATTTTCCTTTAGAAAAACAGTTTCTTCAGTCATCAGACTGACAACTGCAATCATTCTTCAACATTTTACAGGGTCATGTGGTAAACAATTTATTTATACAACACCACTGGCACTATTCTGATTTTCCCTGGGATTAGGAAGTTACTGCAGGAGTAAGTTTGGTGAAAATATTTTACAAACAAAGTGGAATGAGAAACTTTTGTCTCCAAAATTTTTTTTCGAAAGAAAACGGATTGTATCAGTAGGCCAGAAAATACCATTGATTAAAATATGTAAATTTTCGTGAGAAATCTGGGTGTTGCAGAAGAGCTGCATTAGACAATATTTCTTTTGCCTTTTCGAAAGATTGCATATATTCAGGGTCATTGATATTTATTGTTTCGGTTTTCCTTAGACATTTAGTTATTAGTTTAGTTAAGGATGCAAAGTTTTTATAAACTTCCTATAATATCCCAATAGCCTTAAGAAACTTTTGATTTGTTTCTCGGTTTTGGGTATAACTTGTATCTTGCCAGGGTTCGGTTTTATTCCCTAAGAAGTGACGATATGGCATAAAAAAGCAACTTCTCTATGCATGAGTTCAGATTTATCCAGCTGCAATTTTAGGTTTGCTTCTACCAATCTTTTAAATACCTTTTCTAAGCTGACCATAATGTTCTTGGAGTGATGTTGAAAATATAATGATATCATCAATGTAACATGGGCATATTGTTCCCTGTAATGAACCTAATACGTTGTCCATTACACGTTGAAAGGTTGAAGGGGCGTTTTTCAGCCGGAAAGGCATACCGATAAATTCAACACTAAATGCGGCCTTAGCTTTGTCTTTCGGGCTCACTTCTATCTGGTGAAATCCAGAAGCCAAATCTAGTGTTGTGAAATATTGGCTTTTACCAAGCTTACATCTAATCTGTAATATTTAGAATCGAGTATTTATCATCGATACTTTTTTTCGTTTAACCTCCTGTAATCGATTACCATTCTCCATCTAATTTTACCAGAAGCATCTGCTTTCTTTGGCACAATCAATATAGGAGAGCTCCAGGGTGAATAGATTGGTTTTATGGCGCATTGAATTAGTATTTTATTCACCTGGCCTTCAACTTCCTTTCTATGGACAAATGGGTATCTGTTGGTTTTGGTAAATATCGGTTTCTCATCAGTTAGATCGATGATATGTTTTATTTCGTTAGAGAATGTTAAATCTTGATTTTCTTTTTGGAAGATGTGATCATATTTTCTGCATAGACATTGAATGGCTTTTATTTCTTCCGGATTTAAGTGTGTTGTCCTGATTATTTAAACTATCATTTGTTTACGGGAAGTGGAATGGCAAAAATTTACGGTTTTCTTTCTAGAGGATGTTCGAAAAGGAAGGTTTCAAATTTGGGAGAATAATTGATTATTTCGGTTGAAATGAAATAATTTGGCTGTTGCAGGTTCCTTCTAAATAAATGTTTTCCTGTCTCGTGGTTACAGGAATTTCTACGAATTTTTTACTTCTCGGTGGAACGAGATGTTCTTTAGAGACAAGATTTAATTTATAATAAATGGGAATCTTTGTTGAAGGAGTTATGAACAAAGATTTAGTCAAACTGATATCGGCGTCTAATTTATTCATTAGATCTATTCCGATTAATCCATTAACCTCATCTTTAAAATTTGAAAAGAAAGAATGTTTGAGGTTTTTCACTTCCGAATTCTTTAATTACTATTTCTACTTCTTCATCTAGAACGGTGCTATTGAATAGGGTTGATATTCTAACGGGGTTTATTTTAATAATTTTGTGATCAGGGATTACTTCAGGATCTATATGAACGATTTGTTGGCTCCTGAATCTATTAGAAATTTTAAGTGTTTATTATTAATTGTTAAATTTAAGTACGGTAGTTTGGTACCCTTAGTGTCCGAATTGTTGTTACGAATACCTATGTATCATGCAACTCGAATGATGCTGTATGAAAATCCTCTTCTTCAACATCTACTTCAACTATCGGTTGGGTGTTGATCGGATCTTCAACTTCATACAGTTCTTCGTTCAATTGGTTTCCGTCATACTGTTCGACATTAAATAATTCTTTCGATTTTACTCTCGGTTGGCTGTATTGTTGGAACGATAAGGTTGTTGTTATTGTTGTCTGGTTTGGAACTGGTTATAAGGTTGTCCAAGCCTATCTGTAACAAATGATGTATCCATGGGTTCAGGCTTACCCATAATATCATTTGGTGGTTGGAAAGTGAATGGTCTATGATTATAGTAAGGGTTAGGACTTTTGTTGATTGGTACTCTAATTTGGTTGCAATTTGGTTGAGCATCCTGAATGGGAGGTTTGTATCGTAATCCTGCGAGTGATTGTTCTCGCATACATATTGTCCTAGGTTCGGTAAGATATTCTGGTCGCATTGATCGAACATGCAATCCCATTTGTTCTCTCAGTTTACATGTGAAAATGTTGAGAGCCATTTTATTGTACCACCCATTTTTCTGTGTAGCGGATAATGGTTCAGTTAATTTGGCCAAATTTCCCAAACTATTTATTTATGTCACTAATTTTTTGCGAAAAATATTTCTACACTATCGTTGCCCTGGTGGATGTTACGTAACTCTTGAATCAAAACACTTTCATGCCTTTTGTCCGCAAAGTATGCGATTAATTTTTTTATGGAATCCCAGTAGTTAGGGGTAATATAAAGATCTAATGCGTTATTTGCTTTATTTTTAATCCGATCCCTGATGCTACGTGTTACTATATTAGCATACACGGTGTCGGCTGGCTCAGCAATTACATGCATAATCGACATGTTGCAAAAAACAATGGAGTCCCGCTGAGCTACCATTAAAGCTAGGGATATCTTTAGTAATTTTTATGATTTGGTAGGATTTTTCTAGGCGCTCTTGTGCCATCTTAAAACCGTGTTAATCTTCTCGAATTTTTTTTTCTTATTGAAATAAAACTCATTTCAAATATTATTTGCTATGAAATACGTGGAATAATTAACTTAAATCTAAAAAATATGTTTGGACTACTTAATCGGAATCATTTATAAGACGGGGAATCAGTATATTTAAAAATCACTTGCCAAATAATTAGTATTTGCGAGGGCGGATTGAAAATAAAGCTTCATAAGTAGGAAAGCAACATTTTTTTTTGCCAAAAACCATTTATTTCTCAACATAGACTCCATTTAGTTCGACACATTTAGTAAGACGATATTCCAACTTTTTTATACCATCTGAATAATACGATTTCGGGAACCCCTCAAAATACGCTTCCACCCATTGTTTCGATTGATTTTTGGTTTCAGATGTGTAGTGGTGGACCCACGTTTCATCAACAGTAATTAATCGACGCCAAAAATCAACAGGATTACGCTTTATCATGTCCAAACGCCGCTGTGAAGTGGTCTGTTGATGGTATTGTTGCAGTGCTTCTTCGGCCGCGTTTAAAATCAGCAATCCAATATTTTACCATGTAATCTGACGGAGCAGACTCACCGTAATGTTTATCGAGCTTTTCTTTTGTCTCTTTCGCCGTTTTCCCTTTCAAATAATAGTGTTTAATCACTGCACGAAATTCGTGTTTTTCCATTTTTCAAGAAACACAAAAGTTGCTTACTTCAAACGACTACAACAAATAAACTAATCGATGAATTTGGGTGAAATTTTAACAGCTGACGTTTCACAGATCGCAATTTCTAAAAAATAAAAAATGTTTGTGTTTGTGCTGCCATCTAGCGCTAGGTAGTTTCATTTTCAATCCGCCTTCGTAGGTGTATGCGCGACAAACCATCGTCTAGTTTAACTTCCCCGAAATGTTCCGTTTAGTTTCGTCCCTAGTGGATTTCTATGTATGTACTTAGTTTTTTTATTTTATATATATTTTTCACTGGTTAGGTATATATCCCTAGTGGTATTTTTGTTTTTTTTTGGTATGGCGAGAAAAAGGTTACTTTGAGTAAGGCGAATTTCTCTTCTCGAATTTTTTTTTATTGATCTATTATTTTCACTAATATGTTTCTTCTTTTTCTATTTACACTTCACATTTATCTCATTGATATTATTTCTTTGAAATAACTGTCGTGGCACTATAATCCAATACACCGTTGAATTAGTTTTAGGATTACCCAAATCGATACACAGTCAGTTTTTTCTCACTAAAACTTCACCACTTTTGTGTACAAATTGTACATTAACTTGTATTTTCACTTTACTTATAATATATTTTATTTACTGGGATGCGAGTCGATATATCATTTACCGCATCCTACCAATCACCATTGACTGCGCCGGCCCAAAATCGGCACCAAACAGTAACATTTTTTGGATGCATTGCCACCTGGTGAATGTCGTGTTGGTTTGCGTCGTCCCATATTCGGCAATTTTGCTTGCTAACGTAGCCATTCATCCAAAACTGCCCCTCGTCGCCATTGATGATTTTTCGGCTAAAAAATGGGTCCTCTTCCAAACGCACTGAAGCATAGTCGGCGGACAAAAGGCGTTGCCTATGGATCTTGTACGAGTGTACGTTGAAGTGAGCGAAAGTTGAAGTCTGTGAAAGGCCGAGTTCTTATGCACGGCGAGATATTAACTACTTCGGTTTCTCCTGTACACTTTCACGGACCACGGTAATGTTTTCAGCTAATCTTACGATCCTGTGACTAATGAGTGATGATGATGAATTTAGATACTAAACGTTTGACAGTCGACTTTCAAGGACCACCGCATTTGACGTAAAATGGGCGTAAGGCGCGAACGTTTATACTAACGAACACTCATTTTGATAGTAAAGTTTTATCAATTGGACGTGCTGCTCATTCATGTATCTTGTCATAATGATTTAGCATCAGTCACTGAAAAAACACCAGACTACACAGACGCCACCAAAACAAAATGGCCGCCACAGGCTTCCAACATTGGAAAAACCCTTTATATGGATAGATGCGAATGGTTTATCCAGTAAATATTAATTTACCGTTACAGGAGGATATATATATATATATATATATATATATATATATATATATATATATATATATATATATATATATATATATAGTCAAAAAAGTATTCGATCATTTGACTATCACGGAAATATTGCTGTATTCAGTACAAATAAAATAATTGTAAACAAATGTTACTTTTTAAAAAATAATCCTTATTATATTGTCAGTTTATTCCAAGTATCGATTTGTACAATAAATTCAACCTAATAAAAAAAATGGAAATAGTAAAAATACCGTTAATTGTAAAAGTATTCGATCATAGTTAAATTAATAACACGTATTCAGCATACAGTATTTGCCAGTAGTCACATTCGTAATTTTATTCCATTCTGCCAAGATAATGGCTTTTAGTTGCACTTTAGTTGCAATTTCTTGTATGCGAATACGGCCCTCTAATTCATCCCACAAATGCTCAATAGGATTGAGGTCTGGAGATTGTGGAGGATGTGGCAAAACTGTATTTACGTTATATAATAAGTATTCGCTTTCTATCCTTGATGAATGTTTGGGATCATTGTTTTGTTAAAAAATGAAATTTTTAGGATATCTAAGTAGACAAACCTGTAATAAATAAATTGAATAAAATGTGTTGCAAAGCACGAACACCTTTTACGTACCGATCCATTGTGGAGTTAATAAAAAAAGCTCTAACACGCCCGATGCTGCCATACAACCCCATACCATCGCACCACCCCCATTAAACATAACTGTTTCTTTTATATTACAGTGTTCATAAACTTCATTTACTTTTCGCCGTACTTTAATTTGACCATCAGAACCATAAATATTATATTTGCTTTCATCTGAAAACAAAACCGAGTTCCAGAACTCATCTGGTTTACCAATATATTCTCTGGCATACGCGATGCGCTTTTTCCTATTGACCGGTGAAATTTTCGGTCGTTTCCGAGCCGTGCGACCATTATAACCCGCTGTATGTAAAATATTTCTTATGGTCTGTGTAGAGCAAGTCTTTTAAATTTCTACCTCCATTCGACCTTGAATGTTTGGAGCACTTAGCATAGGGTTTTTCTTAAACACTTTTGGCCAGCCACTTCTTTTTTTATTAACCATAGTTTTATCACTTTTGTATAGAAATGAACGGTAGAATATGGCTTTTTTAAAACTTTTGAAATATTTCTTATAGACATTTTGTCTTCAAAGTGTTGTATTATCACTTTTTTTTAATCAACCGATAATTCCGAACCACGACCCATCGTGTAAAACTAAACTGAGACTGAATGTTCGAATTTGCTTAATTTTTTTATTACCAGTACTAATATTAAACAAAAGGTTGAAACAGATGCACAAAGAACACTAGCTCATATGATCGAATACTTTTTTGACGTAATTTAGTACTGTGTGTATTAATTAACTTTTTTTTAAATTTAATTGGAAATATTTACATTTCGTTTTTGTGGATGAAAAGGATATGTGTAAGTGATAAAGCCCTACACATAATTTTTTTATTTGGAATTCAGTTGTTTTTCTAATAATCATGAACAATTAAAATTTCAGACTGATCGAATACTTTTTTGACTATGTGTATATATCTGAAAAAATATTTCTAAATTTTCCGATGTTTTACATACACTTCAACTATAGTTATATAGCCGTATTTGGGACAACAATAATTTATAGTAAAATATCTCATATTTTTGCAATTATTAGAACCGGCGCAAAATCTCTTTTTTTGGTAAGTTATGCTATATTAAACAACGTATGAGATCTCATTTTATGGTATTTATGCTTTAAACAACGTTAGAAAGCTTGCAACAAATATTGGGCTTAGTTTACCAATTATATCGCAAAAATTACATTATTTGTATCAAACTTATTGCCGGAAATGCCACTTTCATTTCAGTTTGACCCTAATTTATATAATTTGGAATAAAATTACTAGAAAAATTGTTCAATAAAATTGGATTCCAGATAATTTGGATATAAATGGATATTTCCCACCAATTGGGAATATTACCCATGCATTGGAACTATTCCAACTGACGCGTGTACATTAAAAAATTTCAATTTCGCTAATAAAAACCAAAAATTAACACATGCTTCGTATTTTATTGTAAAGTAAATTTTGTTTACCAAAATTAAAGAAATGAAACAAGATACAAATTTTAATAACATTAGGAGAAACAATTTTGCATTTAGATGTATATACAAAATTTTTGAATAAATTGCTTATTACTTTAAAATTTAGTGTTATTTTGAAACGTCACTCAGCATAATGGCATTAATCGTTTTCGTCTAGCAAAGTAAATTGTCTTAATTTACGACACACACATGAATATTCATTAGCTGGAATTAATGCACACCCATTTTACTCCAAACTGGTTATATTTGTTTCCATAATTCAGGATCACCGCTTTAATTGTTTTTACCTTTAGAACAATTAAATAAACAACTAGTATCTATTATTTTGTGTTTATACTCGTACATAATTTTTTTTTCAGATCATCTGAGTCTACATTTTGAGCAATGTATTGGATTTCGTATCCGGAATGCAAATTATATCTTGACATGTCCTTATAATGCTTAATTTCACCAATTTCAATACGTGTATCAATTATCACTATTTTAGTTTTAATTTTCATATTCATTCAACATTAATTAAAAACTATTCAACATTAAGCAGACTAAATGACCTCTATACACGACTGATTAATAAAATCCAATTAAGCGTCAAATGCGAGGACGAGTAATAATTAAATTTTTTAGTATGGAAGTCACACCAAAAAATATTGGTGTATATTCCTCCAGACAATTGGTGAGATTTTTAAATGTGCCGAGCCGACTATATTAATCCGATTGAATACCAATATTATATAGGAGTTGTTCGAGAAAAAAATAAGAAAGTGTTCGAGTAATCAAATAGAAGATGGACGCTTCGCTATAAACTATAGACATATCACCGAATTGATTATTTTGAATTGTAAAAATAACTACAAATATTGAATGACCTCCAATACCTTTGTTATCTAGACTTTATAGTCATATAGTCAACACATTTTTCTCTTAGCGTATATACAGTAGCGCTCAAAAGTATTTTGACAAGTGCAATTTCTTATCCATGTACTTCTCAATAAATTCGGGGTTTTCCATATTATTACCTACAATGTGCCAACAACTATTGCTAGGAACAAGTTGGAACTTGTTTGTTTACTTTATGTGCAGTATAAAAACTAAAAATAATTTTTGGCAGCATTAAACAAAAACAAGTGTTTAAAAATAAAACAACAATCAAATAAAATAAGTAACACTAAAAAGGTCGTTTATGTCCTTAAAATCCAAATTATATATTCAAATTACTTTTTATAATAAATTACTTTTGACAATTATTCAGTTCCAAATTGTCAACGAGACCGGTCGCACAGCAGCAAGAGTTTTTTTTAAAATAAGTCGTCGGATATTATAGCCGCGTTTTAATATTGGAGCACTAACCGGCCCCGATGGAAAATTTCTACTGCACTGTAGCTATTTATTCACTGTGTTGCTATACCATAACAATGAAAAAATAAATTCATCCATAAAACAACAATTTAACGACCTGAAATATATCAATTAATATTAATTTTGGCATGACGTTGTGAAAAATAAATCAGCTTGCTTTAAATTTTAATTGTAAGATTAAGTTTCTAATGGTTTAAGGTTGTACAAGGAAATTAACAAATTTACAGTTACAAAGGAAATTAAAATTCCCTTATTTTGAAATGGATAGTGCTCGCGATAGCGGCTTCTGATAAATAAGTAAAGCAAGATATTTTTTATCGTTTTTTAACTAAAAACTTGAATGATAAATTTTAGTTTAGAGTTAAATAAATTAATTACATGCAAAAATAGTGTGCTAAATATAAGTTTTGACATAAAAAATTGTGTGCTCCGGAGCGCTAATATAAAAACATGGCTTATATTAACATGGCCAAGTCTTAAGAATATTCATATAATTTTAAAAGCACCGTCATAACTGCGCTAAAAAGAGGAAGGACGCAATAAGAAGTTGCTTGAAGTTTTATCGTGTCTCAACAGCTTGTTAGTGCATGAAATAAAGCTTATGTTGAACGTAAGACAGTGAAAAATAAGCAACGAAATGTGTATAAAAAACCCATGATCACTGCAAAGAACATGAAGCTGCGTCTTGCGTTTGCTAAATGGCGCAGATCATGGATGAGTTTAGAATGGTCCAATGTGTTGTGGAGTGACGGCAGCAAATTTAATTTAGTATCATACGATAGAATACGGTATGCGTGACGTCATGTAAACAAACGATTTGATGTTCGATACCAAATACCAACAGTAGAATATGGAGGTGGCAGTACTATGGATTGGGGGTGCCTTTCCCGCCAACAAGTTAATACTTTAGTTAGAATATATGAGACTATGGATCATTTTATGTATACTGAGATATTAAAGAAGCAATTGCATTACCGTACGCTAAAGAAAATATGCCACCAAGCTGATATTTCCAGCAAGAAAACGATCCCAGACACAAATCTAAGCATGTATATATATATATATATTATATATATATATATATATATATATATATATATATATATATATATTTATATATATATATATAATATATATATATATATATATATATATATATATATAAATATATATATATATATATATATATATATATATATATATATATATATATATATATACATATTTATATATATATATATATATATATATATATATATATATATATATATATATATATATATATATATATATATGTATATAAATATATATATATATATATATATATATATATATATATATATATATATATATATATATATATATATATATATATATATATATGTATATATATATATATATATATATATATATATATATATATATATATAACTATATATATATATATATATATATATATATATATATATATATATATATATATATATATATATATATATATATATATATATATATATATATATATATATATATATATATATATATATATATATATATATATGTGTTACATTTATACTTTTGTTCAGATAATAATTATAATCATTTTGCAATAAATCGATGCTGTTGTATTTATTATTCATTAATTTTGCATACTTTATTCAAACGTGAGAACGAAAAAATTATGAGTTGATTAAGGCCATTAAAAAATAGAAATAATTTTTTATGAATAATGTTTTTATGGAATAAATTATTGGAATCAAATAAAATTTAAAGCACAATTTATGTAAAGCACGATTTATTTTGTATTATTTTTTGCATTTTTATTCCATTCTAAAGAATAATCCATGCATTCACATTTTTCTGGGTGTATCAAGCAAATAAAAGTTCTCTACAAGTTGCTTTCGTAATTAGCTTCCAAGTTAGAATTATGTTTTTAAAAAAAGTTACTAACGTGGAATTCTCGGCAGTCGGCAATGATAACAGATAATTGCATGTTTCGAATCCTGTAGTATTTTGAGTATTCTGTAATTAATTGTAGAAGCCGTCTTTATTTCATTGAACCTCTTTATGATCAATTATATTATGTTATATTGATTTCTAAGTGTTTAGTACGAATTGCCTGCTGCAAGTTCTTTCTGACTCGGCCCATATGGTTTCCAATGCCAAACGCTGCAAAATGATAAACTTTATTTAAAACGTGTTTATATGGAAAATATAAAAAAACATGAACATTAATTCTGCGCTATGCTGTCACTTATCAAAATCCTTTATCAGCTCTTACATTAAACTCGCGTGTGTCAATTTTTTTCCAATGAAGTCTCTTTTAGCTTGGACTTGTTAATTACGTTTAGGCCGCCGCAAAAGTGGTGCATTGATTAGAGCTTTGGCACCTGGAACGGGAGGTACTGGGCTCGAATCTCACCAAAGGCTGGATGCAAAACAAATTTTCATCATCGATTATGAACCGTGATGTTAATAAACACCACTAAGACCCTTTGTTGGAGCGCATAATTCAGCGCCGAACCACCGTCCATGTCAGTATACAGGATGATATGAAACTTGCAAGGTGCAGGTGGTATACTGTAATTATGCGAATGAGTGGTCGTGTGTGTGAATGAAAATGGGGTATTAATTAACATGCAAAGAAGATTAAATCCACTGGAAAATTAATACTTTCTATTTTCCATAAAAAACCTGTTTATCGATAAACACATTCAAATTGTTTATCTTATTTCACTGGCGCGGAAGAGGTGTTCTTATAAGGATTTGGCCGCCTCATTTCTGAGCTCCGAAGTTTTATTTTTCCATTTATTCTCCGTGTTCTCATACTGTGAATCAAATTTGTATTAACTGTGGGAATGGTGGCTTGACTTGATGATGATGTTGGTTACGTCTGTTCTATCTGTGATATTCGCCGCCCCCCTCCCCACATTAAAACTGTGATTATTTAAAATTTTAGAAAAACAATCTCTATTTTATGTTACTCAAATTAAAATTTGTTCAACTTGGTCTAATTTATGACTATTTGTGGTTTGCTTTTAGCCATTGACTAGTTCTTCCGAATGCAATTTCTAAAATATGTAATTGAAAAATTCCAGGAACTGTTTGACACAAATTGTTTCATCTATAGAACAGCAAAATTAATGCTTACGGTTTTGCGTTCTAATTTTAATTTGATACCTGTTTAATCGGGGAGGTTAGACAAAATTTTGATTTTACTCATAGCTCGTACGGTATGCAAATTAAGTTAAATATTTTAAGGCGTATAACTAGTAGTTAGTAATAGAGAAATTTCTGCTTAATTACCTCCCAGAAAAGGCAATTTTTTTTTCTAAATAAATGGATCAACCCGGTCCAAAATAATAATTAAATACATAGTATATTTTAAGAACATTACGTAGTAAAATAAAGTACAGCTATCTAGAAAAAATTTTGTGCTCGAGAATTTGCAGATTTACTATTTACACCGCCAAATCGCAAATCCAGACTAAATTTCTGGTGGCGCTATTTATCCAAGATGGTTTGTCATGTCGGAGTGAAACTACATATTAAAGGTTTTTCTATAAATTGTTAGATCTCGCAGTAATTTTTTGCCTAAATCAGTCCTCCGGAAATGGCTTTCATAAGAGATTTTTAGTTTTTTGCTAATATTTTGAAACGTACTGTTTGTAAAGATTGTAAATTAGGTTGCAAACAAAATTTGTTCTATATTTATAAAAAAATATTTCTTTAGAATGCTCCATCTCTAGATCTAGTCCAGGCGGATTAACTATTCGGAATTAAGCTCATACTTTTTTCTCGAGCAGCCATTTTTCGATATTTGATATTAAGTTCATTTTTTTTCTTTTTAATGTGCTCTTTTCATGAGCCTGGTATCCAAGGTCATCCCAAAATATTTAGCCTTATTTGTATACGGAATCTGCTGGCCGTTAATGATTACAGGTTTGTAGCTGACCTTTAGATTGGGAAAATCCACATGCGTGGATTTCGATTCATTGAGCCCGATACACCATATTTTTGTCCATTTTATGATTTTGTTACATGCATGTTGATGTTTCGTTGTTGTTTCCTCGATAGTGTTTCCTACTGAGGGAATAGCAGTATCATCAGCAAATAGTGCAACGGTAACATCGTTTAATTGAGGTTAATCTCTGGTGTAGAGCAGGTAAATAATAGGTCCCAAAACACTATTCTGCGGAACTCCTGCACAAATCTTTTTTAGGTCGGAGTATTCTTCCTCTTATTTCACCTGAAAATGGCGATTCTCTATGTATGATTTTAAAATCAAATAATATTGTTTTGGTAAATCTCTATGTAGTCGCTACATCTAACAAGATACTGGAGCAAACCTTTTTCCTCTCTAATGTATTCTCAATGACATCTGCAAGCCTATGAACCTGCTCAATAGTTGAGTGTTTCTCTCTTAAACCAACGTGATATTCTGGAATGAGGTTTCTTTGTTCTACGGTTTTTTCAATCTTTTGAGCAAGATTGCACCTCCCAAACAATTTCGCTAGTGTTGGTAGAAGTGAATTTGGTCGTTAAGATGTTCTATCATTCAGTAGCTTGGCCGGTTTCGGAATCATTATTATTTCTGCTACTTTCCACTGCACTGATTATGTGCAATAACTTACGGGTGCCTTTATCAGGCACCTCCTTTATTATTTGCCCTGTTATCAGATCGTAACTAGGAGCTTTCTTGCTTTTATGTGCTTAATTTCAGCTTTTAGTTCTTCTAATGTTTCATGCCTGATATCTTCGAAGTCAGATGTTTGTGCGTAACAGCAGTATTTTGTAATTGGTCTGCCGACCTAGAGGTTTTTTCAAGGTGTTCAGCAAACAAGTCAGCTTTATCTTTCGCGCTTCTAGTACATTTCTCATCGTTTGTTTTGATTGAGAGGATCTGCGTTTTTGGTGGTTTTAACCCTTGTGTTGCTTTCCAGAGGGAATAGTCGGTATCTTTAGTTGGAGCTAGAGAACAAAGTTATTTTCCAATTGTTTCATTTTTCACTGCTTTTATGAGAGCTATAAGTTTGATGCCGAAGTTATTGAAGGTAGTTTTATCTTGCGGCACACGCATAGTCTGTCATTTCTTTCGGGCTTTTCGATTTTCCTGCACCAGTTCTCTTACGTCAATTGGGCAAATAACGGAGTTTTCTTTCCTGGATAATAAATTGAGGGAGCAGTCCCAATCCGACCATTGTATGACAGTAAGAAGTCTGTCCAGTTTATCTTCTATTTAATTTCCACTTTTGGTTTTCACTTGAAGTTTTGTTTTTTCCTCTACTAGCAGCTTAAATAATTTCCAATCTCTTTTGTTGTTTGTGAGTTGTGTTGAGTTTGTTTTTTCTATTACATTTTCAATAACCATCATAATAACAGGAGAATGATCAGATATTAGACTTTCATCATATTCTAAGAAGATGTAGCTTTCTGATATAACTTTAGTGATGTAGAAATCTATAACGTATAAAATTTTGTTAGTATCAGATGGCCAGTACGTTGGTTTCCCTACTGCGTAAAATTCACAGTTTGAGTATTTGACAGCTGCAAGTAATTCTTTGCCTTTTAGAGAGGTTAATCTTGAACTCCATAAGGTATTTTTTCCATTAAAGTCACCTCCGATAATGAAGTTACTTCCTAATTTATGGAACAAGTTAGTGTAGTCTTCGGTTATACCGTGCGGGCAATATATTGCAAACACCTGTATTGCACATCTACTATGGTGTTGTGATAACCAAATTTAACCGTCACAGTTGTAACTTGCATGGATTCTTTTTCTATTTTTATTCTTCATGATGAATTATATTATCCGTAATAAATATTGCTGACCCTCCTCTTGCCCGTTCTGCTGGATGTGTGGTATGGTAACAAGCATATCTCCGGATTAATACATGGGAAGGAGCTACTGGTAAAATGTGTTTCTGATATTAAGCACATATCAATTTTCTCAGTATTTTAAAATATTTCTAATTTTGCTAGGTGTTGTGTTAATCCTTTTGCATTTCATATGGATATTCTTAATGTGTAGTTTTGATATCTCGTTTCGGCTCCGGAATTATGAATAGAACTATGTATTCCCGACATTATTTATTTTTAGCTATTTCGGAACTTGGTATTTCCAGAAGATTGAGTCGATCCAGAATTTACTTGTTTAGTTTATTCTATTCCTCAAGACCATTTAAAATTAATTGGACAGTGTTTTTGAATTTTTCAGTACCGATGGTGTCATTTTATTTCGAATTTAAAGAGGCCGGTGCATATGTATAATTTTCCTTACCCATATGTACTTCATTTCTTGTTCGATCCTTGTTTGGATGATTTAAAAGGGGTTTGCGTGTCTGACCCCTCATTTTTGGTAGCTGCTTGGTAATCTCACACCCTCGGTAACTGGCTGGATGCTGATAGTTTGCAAGTTTGTGATAGGTGTTTTCCAGCACATTTGACCCACCTTGGCTCGCGCACGCAATATTGTTGCGTATTTTTTATTTTATTTATTTATTTATTTATTTATTACACACACACACACAACATATAACTAATTTTGTTCTCTTCAATCCTCCCTCCGTCCACACGCTCCATTTTGAGCAGCAGCTGCTCATTCTAATGAAGTGCATGGCGTATGGTTAAAGCCTTGGCATTTTTCATTGCACTAGTCTTATACTGCCTCTTTTAACAGCTTCGATCTTTACTCGCATGTTGAGTTTGTCAGATATATTGTAATTTTTTTCGATTTGCTCAGATTTATCAAACGTTGGCATGAACAGGGGAAGTCCTCTTTTTGTAACGGATTCTAGTCGGTTCTCTCCGCTACGTCTCTCTTTTTAAATAATGTGCACAGCATCAAGAATTTTAACTCCATTATTTTCTAGATCCTCCACTATTGAATTACATTCACAGGTTGGATGTAGGCCATGACCTTGTTAGGACGATCGTTTTGATTTTCGTACGTGTATGGGTTTGGATTGAAAGTGTTAATCGTCCTTACACTATTGTTCAGAGCTTAGATTTTGTACTCTTGTTCCGTAGCAGTACTCATTACATTTTAGATTTCTGAATAGTTGGTTACTCCTACTATAAAAATCAGTAGAGGGCTTTTACCTATGGCTGTGCTTCATTTTATTGAGATGGTTGCCGTTCGGGTAATTTTTCTACCTCTAGTGAGGACTCAGCTTTTCTTTTGTTTATTATTCTTGTTTTATTTAGCTTTTCCCTTATTCAGAATCCAGATAGTTTCTCTATCTAACTCTTCCTCGTCCGTTAAGTATTCAGTCTTCTGCGACTTGTCACTTTTAGGTTGTACTTTGTTGTTTGACGCTTCTTTGTTTATGGTTTTGTTTCCCATTTTTGAATTTGTTTTATCTGTTTTTAGGCAGATAATCTCCCGTTTATGATCGGAGATTAAGCCCTGGAGCACATGTCTTCAATTTTTTGTTATAGTGATTGATTTTATTTTTCTAGATTATCATGTAAATCATTTGCATTGCTACCGACGTTAAAGGTATCGATTGCAAAATCTGCTTCTACTTTTATCATACGTTCTTCCTGTATTTGACAGCTGTTAAAACGTATTCGCTGTTTCAAGATTTCATGACCATGCAATAAGTGGTTACCCCAGAAACCATGGAACCGGCCTCCGCAGAGTGTCTATTAGTCAAAAATAGTGTACCACCTGCGATAAATCCTTTTCTGTTTTGGTCCATTGTTTTGTTTCGGATTGACTATTCGCTATATTGATCCACTAATACGAAGAGATTGATTACCACAACCGCTCATGTTACAATACATTGCCCAGGTTGCGCCCGTATCTGAGAATACTTTGTGGAGGCTGTCAATCATTTGCACCATTTGATACAACATCATTGGACGTTTTCTTGGGGATTATGTTAAATAATTGGTTTACTCCAATAAACCACAAAAACTCAATGACCTTAAAACCAACATTATTCGTGTTGTTGGTGAAATAAACGCCGATTTATGTCAAAAAGTGGACAAAATTCCTTTAATAAAAGCCAAAATATTTAAATAAACTGACCACGTAGATGTAAATAATTAAACAAAAAATTTCTAAAAATATATAAACCGATTTAACAATTCTGCGTAACAAACTACCGCTACCAGTAATACACAGACCTGTTAAGTGATTTACCTGGAGTATGGCAATATTTATGATACCTAATTTGTTCTTAAAACACTTTTAGTAATTAGAAGTGTGAACGATGGACCTACACAGTGCTACACCGAGCAAAACTATTTGATGCTGATATAAAATTACAGAAAATTTAACAAAATCAATTAATCACTGAATTTTATTTACAGAAAAATATTAATGACCACTTTGACCAATTGTGGCAGAGTTTTCAGCAGTTATTCAGCAAATCAATGAAGATTCGGAACGAGAGTCCCAAGTGTCAATTTGACTTTTAAAGAAATGACCATACTCATTACATAAATAGAATTGTAAATTGGCAGCGCTTTCTTCGATTAATACATCAAAAATTTAATTGCTGATACACTTAATTGCAAAAATTCATAATATAGTCGCGGATTACGAATACTGTAAAACTGCCGGTGAAAACAATTTTTCGCTTCCGGATATCTGAATAATAAAGGATGATTTTAACTGGCAAAGATGCCCTTTAACCAACGTCAAATATTTTTCCCCTCTAGTAGGCATTTATTAGAGATTCGGAATTTGCAGCATAAAATTCAGAACTTTTTCTGAAATTGACGTTACTAAATTAACAATTCTTCCTGAACATCTAGTCTAGCAGGTATTTTTTGTTCATTGGGGTCATTTGTTAGTACAATGAAATGCTTGTTAATTATTTTTTATTTATGTACGAGTAGCCACGGTAAACATTTATGACACTGATTTCAAAATAAAAGTTCAAGTGGTAGCAGATGTTGCCAAAATTTCTCCTTCTATAGATATTAACAATATCACATGTATAGATATTCCAGAAATGTACATGAACAAAGATATGGGGAGGACTGACAATTGTAAACCGAAATCAAAAAATTTGTATCGTCAAAAAACGAAAGTGAACAAATGTTCTGGAGCGTGCAATGACCCAGTAAGCAACTCAAATAGTTGTTACTAGTCCAAAAATGATTTATAACCTAAAATTAAACATTATAATGATAATGGCTCCAGTTTCTTAGAGAAATTTAAGTGATATATTTTGTCCACAACAGTGATTTAGAAAATGACCCAATAATAATAAAAATGACTAAAAATACTAAAATTATGATTGGCGGTTGTCAAACACGCAATTCTGTTAGACTGTACAGTATACAGATTTGATATGTTTTTCGCCATACATCTAAGAATAACAAAACTATCGCGATTTTAATTCGGCACTTAACACCAACGGATTAAAACACTCACGTTAATCTGTTATAAATTAAAAGCCAAGTCTTCCAAAAATTGTATATACTTCCAAATAACATTGAAAGTAGAAAAAACAATTCATGCTCCATTTATTCGCGGTTCAAAAAAAAATAAACTTACATACAAGTACTTGCTGCTACAACAGTGATTAGAAGAAAAGTGACGAGATAAATTTAAGAATTTTTTTTTTCATTTTATTTAATTTCAATTTTACCATTCAAATTCACCAATTTTGTCGAAGCTTTCAATTCTTTCTCTTTAATAATTAGAAACGAGAATAGGAAAAAACCAAAAAAAATAACTTTACTTTTTCTCGTAATACGCAGACCATTTCAATTTTCAGTGAAAAATGATATTGCGGCAAAAAGAGATGGTAAACAGTACAAATTGTAAA
The DNA here is from genome assembly GCA_963691935.1 of Nephrotoma guestfalica. Classification (NCBI taxonomy): domain Eukaryota; kingdom Metazoa; phylum Arthropoda; class Insecta; order Diptera; family Tipulidae; genus Nephrotoma; species Nephrotoma guestfalica. Next base: position 201,279,747 of record OY829913.1, on the reverse strand, counting down.
TTTATCGAAATTTTAGAATTGTTATAGAAATGATTTTTTGTTTTTGTAAATTACAAACAAACAACATTAAATTGATCTACGATTAAAAAACGTACACATAACAAAAAACGCAGAATAAAAGCAAAGAGGAGTGATCTATAAATACCAAAACACTTGTTCTGTTGAAATCAGTTTAATTTTGGATTACAATTCATCATCTTGTCTGGTACAGCAGCTACCAAACTTTATTAAAAAAATAAAATAAATTTAAAAATTAAAAACTAAAATGTGTTCGAAAATATTTATTGGATTCGTAACGGTGTTGCTAGCCGGACAAAGTTATGTGGCCGCGCAAAATGGTAGCCCGCCCCTTACATTGGATACGCTAAAAGGGCGAGGATTTTCGGTCGACTGTGACACTGGATATAGTATAGCATGTTTTAAATTGGATGTTGTACAATTTTTGGAAAAATATTCAAACAACCAAGAATATAATGTGTTACCCGGTGTTAGTGTTGTTCGCGATCTAAATGCAAGTGACGTGAAAAATGAAGAAATTGTATCGGAAATGGCGAGAAATTTTCCAACTGATCCGGAAAAACGGTTAGATGGTTTTTTGGTATCAAAGCTTACGAACTTCTTGCAGTCACATACACTCCGTCTAAAATTGTTAGACACAAAAGCTGTGGAGGAAGCACGTTCCGCGTTTACCGGTAGAAAAGGAAAGATTGGCGGTAAAAAAGGTGGCCTTGGAGGACTTATTGCCGCCGCTATGATGATGAAAGGTAAAATTTATATATAGCTAAATAGTAAAATTGATAGATTTTTTAATAAATATTATGTTAAATAGGTATGTTGGGAGCTCTCGCCCTTGGTGCACTCGCTTTACTTGCCGGTAAAGCTTTAATGACCGCCCTACTAGCCCTTATGTTGTCAGCCATCATAGGATTAAAATCACTAGCCGGCGGTGGTCATAAACAAACCACGTACGAAATTGTAGCCAAACCAGTGTATTCACAGTCAAATTCACATTCATCGAGCCACGAAGATATTCATAGCGGTGGTGGTGGTCATGGTGGATACGGACATGGCGGGTATGGTCGTTCACTCACATTTGAACTACCAGCACATTTAACCAAAAACTAATGTACATATATATAGGTACATAAGGACTATATACAAAAATCATAATTTATTTAATTTATTAATATTTATATAAATGTATGTCAATAATTATTATTTCAAATATTTTCTACTAATAACTCTTCGTCAACTTTACCTATATTTCCTATCTACTAATATTCTGTATTGTAACTAATATTTGATGTCAGTTTACGATCGCAACTAGATGCGATTTGGCTGAAGCAAAACTATTTCTGTGATGATTAAAAACAAATCTATAAATATTTATTGTAAATTCTATGTTCTTAATAAAATATTGTAAATGGAAATTATAAAGCGTATCACTGTCGTAAAATCAACAGCCGCGTCTTTCGTTTTCAACAAAAATTATCCAGAACACATTTCGTGATTACCAATTTTATACTCATTCAAAGGTCGCAACATGTTAATTAGTTGCAAATTATAAATAAATTATAAACATATAAATAAGTAATAATTTAAGAAATAGACACAAGTACGAGTATGTGTAAAACTAAACCTATTATTATAACTGTGTACCCTAATCAAACTAACTAGCTTTATACCACCAAATAGCAATAAGATAATTGGTGCAATATACGCGACATACACAAACAATCAAAAACTGTAAAAATGTTAAGAATCTACATTATATAAATACCAAAACACTTGTTACGCTGACATCAGTTAAAATTTGGATTACATTTAGGTATTGTCTTAGGGTACGCCGGCATCAGATACCGGAATTTTATTATAAGTTTGTTAAAAAATATGTTCTCAAATTTATTTATTGGATTCTTATCAACATTGTTCATTTACCATTGTTATGCAAGCGCGATGCAAAATGACACAGATGGTTCAGATTACGTAGGCACGGAAATTGTGGCAACCAACTGTAGTGTTCAGTATAACTTAAAATGTTTTAAATTGGATATTATCGATTTTATCAAAAAATATTCAGACAAACAGGAAGTGTATTTGTTGCCTGGTATTAGTGTTGTGCGCGAATTAAATGCTAGTGATGTGAAAAATGAGGAAATTATATCGGAAATGGGTAGAAATTTTCCAATTGTTTCTGCCGATCGATTAGACGGATTTTTAATATCGAATCTTACAAATTATTTGTTGTCGCATACACTTCGTTTAAAATTTGGTAAAAGCGGAAAAATGAGTGACAAGAAAGGTGGGATTTTGGGAGGATTTCTCGCGGCTGCTGTGGTCATCAAAGGTAAACAAAAATATATCTACAACTATGCTAAATATTAAATACTATATGTACGTATAGGTTTACTGGTAATTCTGGCCCTAGGAGGGCTCGCTCTACTCGCCGGAAAAGCATTAGTAACCGCATTGGCAGCGATTCTTTTATCCGCCGTTATCGGGTTTAAATCGCTTACAAGCAAAAATAAGCAAACTACGTACGAAATAATTGCCAACCCAGTGTACAGCCATTCGAATACACTTACATCGAGTCACGAGGATATTCGTGGTGGTGGATATGGGCATGGCGCTTACGGGCGATCAGTAATTTTTGAACTTCCAGAGCACATAACTAAACAATAGTATAATAATTTCCATAAGAAACGTTATTTATTTAATTTATTATAATATTTATTAGTGAAAATTTTAAAAAAAAGCACTTAAAGTGTATATTTCTTAATAAAAAATTACGAAATTAACCGTCTATTCATTTATCAGAATTAGCTGTCAGCCATCGTCACCGTACTACTGGCACCGTAAAATACTATACAAAATACTGTAAACTAATCAAACCATTTATTGTGTTAAAATATTTTGCGGTGCCCTAATTTTTCAGTAATTTAACAAAATTATCATTAATGAGTTTAGAATGTGCTGTAAATTCTATTCGTCTACAGGGGAAATACAAAAAAAAAATATTATTTCGTTTACAACAAATAAATAGGCTTACAGTAAACTAATTCATATAAGACTACGGCGAATAATTTATTGTCAGAGGTCATGTTATCTGTTTCATTTAAAACCAAATTCGATTTGAATGATACATCTAGAAACACACACACACACTCGTCTAACTGGAATAGGTGGCTAATTAACAAGATTATTACGAAAACGACCACATAAATCAATTATTCTTGATGATGGCACCATTCTCGATGATGGCTGCACAGTTAAACATTTTACAATTAATGGTGCTTGACCATCAATATTATTAAATCGGTGTTACAGCACACGGTAAATGCAAAATCAAACCGTTGCACAATATTTGGAATATATGTTTATGGAATGCATGAGGTAAAAATTAAAATGAACGTAAGATGTGATATTAGTTGTTAGTGAAAGTTATGTATCGGCAAAATTAGACAAAACTGCATATTGAAATATGTAAAATACTGATGTTCACGACATGGATGCAGTTACATATAGCCTCTAGCAATGTTCGAGAAATGTATGACAGCTCCGTGTTTTTAATTTTTCGCAGACATTTGTGTATTTCACCGTTGGTGACATGACAATCAGGCTACTGGTATTACTACTGATGCTGATTGCTTTCTATGGATATAATTATTTTTATTATCGAGATTAATTCGATGGCTTGAACAGGAACTGACTTTGAAAATATTGATGTTAATTTAAATTAAAACAAAGGAAAATATAATTTACGGGAGAAAACAGTTAGCCTACATTACTTAAATAGGACATCACTTTGAACTTACCCATATTTTCAAGATTTTTTTAAATACCACTGGTAGCACAAGTGTTAAAAAACTCATCCCAGACTTTTTACATGTTATATACGTAATACGTATTTGATACACATATTTGGCCGTATAGCCACATAATCTAGTAAGTCCATTTAATCGTAAAACCATTTAATCGTAACGGTTCCAAAACGATTTTCATATAGGGATTTGGCAGTTTATCGAAATAAAATTAAATCTGTATTAAGTATCTTGGACCGGATTATTGGCATGAAGTGCATAATTTATTTGAAACAAAGTGATTAGATGCAAGTGGTTAAGAGAGATATAAATACAAATATTTTTTAGCGTGGAGTTTTTACTAAATAACAAATATATCATTGTGTTAGTGTTACACTGTTAAATAATTTCTAATAAGATATTTGAGTGAATATTTTTTGTGCTTTGCAAAAACATGCTTTGGTTTAAAAGATTGTTATAACATGCCATCAAGTCAATAAAATAGTTTCAAGTAATAAAAGCTAATAGGCCCATATGTCATATTATATAGCGTCCTCCTGATTTCTGAATATTTATATACTAGTAATTATGTAAGTTAACATCATCAGATCATCAGTAATGTCACAACAGCACAACGTGAATAAAGTTAACATCCCCAGTAATGCTGCATCAACACAACGTGCCTAGCCAGACACGCCGTGATCAAATTTGTTGTCTTCAATTGTAATATGAATTCTTTAGAAGAATTCCTTAAAATAAGAATTTTTCATAAATTTTTTATGCCAGTGAAGATAATTTTAATTTTCTTATAAAACTGTATTTTATGATAATTTAGTTTTAGTTTGGATTTTTATTACTACAGTTGATTTTTTTTAGTTCGATTTCTAAACGAACTATTTAATTGGCGCCGAAACGTAACAAGTAATATACTACAGTGAGAAGTGGCATATTACCGCGCACAGTGAAATTTCCTGCAAGTTATAGCAAATATTAAACTATAAATTCATAAAATAGTAAGCCGTTCGTGACAGTGGTCAGTCCCGGAGTGCACGCTCATACTTAATGAAAATTCAAATAATTTTCCTGTAAGTTAATTCATAATACACAAATTTAGTGAAATTATCTAAAAAATAAAACCAAAACACAACACGTATACTTTAATATTAATATATAATAAATCACCGCATTTTCACTATGAAAACTAAGCAATCAAATCCTTAATATACACAAATATTTTAAGATAACAAGCTATAAATGCCCAGATCGAAATATCAAAAAAAAATTGAAAGACGGTTAGATAAACTGGAAAATCCTGCGATTTCCTCAGCAGCTCCAACAACTCTAGTTACTCCAAGAAATGAAGAGGAATTGAAAGAAATAAGTCGCTTGCACGATTCTGTCAAGGAACTACCGATTTTTGACGGAAATCCCACCCAATACCTTTCATGGGTGCACATTGTTGAGAGTATATTGCACGACTACAATATTATGGGAAATAAACCAATATACCGGGTTATACTTCAGCATATCCGCCAAAAAATTCGAGAAAATGCCGATGCAGCGTTGATCTCCTATACTATTTTCAACGAAGAATGGGCATCAATAAAAAATGCCTGACATTACATTATGCCTATAAACGAGATCTCATTGGAACAACAACTGAGTACACTATATCAAGAACACATGACGGTGGACGAATTCTACGCCAATGTAAATCACCAATTCTCATTGATCGTTAATAAAATCAAGACAGAAGATTATTCAGTGGAGACAATCAAAGTGTTCATTTGTGGATTAAATGGTGACATGTCCAAAATGTTGATCATCCAAAAACCAACCACATTACCCGAGGCGTACGCATCCTGTTTAGCCCCGATAAACCAAATTTCATATACACACGCACTATCTTCATCAAATAATAATAACGCGCTACCATTTTAACGGATAAATATGGCATACAACATTCAACATTAAAACTACAGCACTCCCTATGGTAATCAGAACTCAAACAACTTGCCGCCACCAAGGCCGAACTATTCTTAACCACCAACACCAATGGATGTGAACCTATCAATGCAAACGCGACAAATAAAGTATATCAATCCTCCCACTCTTCAGGATAACTTGGTAGCAAAACGGTAATATTCTCACCTCCACGAACCAAGAAAACAGCAACGTATCAACCACTTGGAAACGCAAACGGAGGAGGAATATTATAACCAGTTGGCACACGACATCACCGAAAACGAGATATCCATTGACGAGCAAGATATAGAAGATAATTCGGAGGTAAATCTTATTACGGAAGCTTTTCTAGCGTACCATACTTAGAGTACCGGCTTAGAAACGGAAATATACTAAAGTTCCTCATCGATACAGGAGCCAATAAAAATTTTTTAAAAACCGAATTAGCCGTTAATGCCAAACCAACCGAGAATCAATTCTAAATCAGATGAGCTGGAGGTGACATCAAAATTAGTGACAAAATTAGTGTACCATTCTTTAAAAGCTTGGGCATCGACACTACCATCGACTTTTTCATTCTACCAGGATTCAAATCATTTGATGGCATCAGAGCAGGTGATACATTGAAGGAACTTGGTACACTTGTTGATCAAAAATACAATGAATTGATTATCACACCAAACTTACACATTCCATTACAAGTAAAACCATCATGCCAAGCTAACAACATGGAAATTCGGGATGGTCATCTTTCACCTGATTCAACCGATACACTAAATCATCCCCGTACCCATATAGTATGAGGCAAGAAGTGGACAAGCAAATTGCTCAACTCCCCGCAGATGGGATTATACGACCCTCCAAAAGCCCATATAATTCTCCAATTTGGATTGTGGAGAAAAAAATTGATGCCTCGCAAACGAAGAAATATCGAATGGTAGTAGACTTCAAGAGGTTGAATGCTGTGACAATATCAGATTCCTATCCAATTCCGGATATCTCAAATACACTAGCTAATCTCGGAGATTCAGACTTCAGGATTTCATCAGAACAAGATGAAATAGGCTGACATTCCGAAGACTTCTTTTTCTACCGTGAATGGGAAGTACGAGTTTTTAAGGCTCCCGTTCAGACTAAAAAATGCACCCGCAATCTTCCAACGGATAATCGACAACGTCTTAAAGGAATTCCTCCTGGAATCCTTCCTGGAGAGAGAAATGCAGGAAATCATCTAGCTAACGTCGAGAAAGTATTTTCGAAAATACAGAAGGCCCACTTGCGCGTAAATCTCGATAAAACAGAGTTCCTAAAAACAGAAATGATAATTTTGGGTTATCTCATAACAAACATGGGCATCAAGTCGGACAAGAAAAAAGTACTGTCCATTCAAAACATCAAGAAACCCGAGAATTTGAAAGATCTCAAATCCTTTTTGGGACTCGCACCGTATTATAGGCGATCTATTCGAGACTTTGCACTCATAGCTAAGCCGCTAACCAACTTAACGAGAGGAAAAAGTGCTCAAATATAAGCATCGTAATCCAAGAAAGTGAAGTTTAACCTGAACCAGAAAGTTAGAAGCGTTTCGCGTTATCAAAGAACTATTGTCTTCAACTGAGATATTGATTTTTCCAAATTTTAACATATTTTTTCTGCTAACTACTGACGCTTCCTGGTCCGCCATCTCAGGGAGACATCGGGAAAGACCGGTCAATTCAACACATCTCCAGGTCGCGAATAAGACCGAGGAAAATTATGCAACAAATGAAAAAGAGATGTTGGCCATGATATGGGCACTGGGATAGCTTCGCAACTATGTATATGGAGCCCGCAAAATCAAAATTTTGACGAGTACAATTACGAGCTTATTTACAAACCTGGCTGTACCAACAAGGTAGCTGACGCTCTGTCAAGAATGGAACTTGAAGCAAACACATTGTTCACAACTGGAACCATTCACAGTGCAGAGGAGGATTCTACCGACTTAATTCGATACTGTGATGTACCCATCAATGTCCTCAGGAACCAACTGATATTTAGAAAGATCAGGACATCTATGCTCAAGAAGAACCTTATCCCGCTTACCACAGACATTATTTACCACAGACACAGTTTAGCCTGCCGGAGCTAATCAAAGGTATTCTATGCAAGGTCCTACTGGAACAATTGCACTCAACCACCATCAACGGAATCAAAATCCCGGAGGAATGTATTCAACTTCTGCAAGAAGTAGTTAAGGAAAACTTCTCTAGCTACAAAATACGCCTAACACAAAGAATTCTTGAAGACATCCAGAACGAGGAAATCAATTTTCAATCATAAAATAAGAACACAAGCGGGCACACAGGAATCACATGGAAAACCGAAAGCAAATTTTGGAACGCTATTTTTTCCAAAGATGGCCAGTTTGATCAAAAAATACGTGCAAACCTGTGATACTTCCAACACAAATAAATATGATCGACATCCTCACCGTGTTGCTCTCCAAGAAACACCTATTCCAACATACCCTGCAGAAATTCTTTATATGGATATAATGGAAATCAAAAAGGAAAAGTTTCTATCTTGTGTGGCCAAATTTTCTAAGTTCGTAAAATTTTTTCGCATCAAGACTAAATCAATTTTGCATGTACGAGACATGCACATGCGTGTACTCACCAACGAAATGAGGTAAATGGTCCTATAGAGAGAGTTCATTCTTCTATACTGGAAATAGTTCGAGAGCCTCCAGAACGACGACCAGAAACTGTCCACAAAAAAACTTATCAACATAGCTGTGGACCGATACAACAACTCTATACACTTGGTTACTCAACAAAAACCTAACAATATCTTTTTCAAAAGAACATAAAGAACTATTATTGTCGCGTAGCGATTGTCAGCCCAGTCGTTGCAAATGCAGTTTCCTGCTAACACCTCAATCAACTTGCTGCATAACCAATCTGACCATATTAGTGCTACAACAGACATCATTGGAATTGGTGCCGCGTCCACTTCATTACAATCCGTTGAAGTCCCAGATAACGATGTCTTATATGTGAGCAGGTTAAATCCACACACAGAAGATGCTGCCTTAGGTAATTATTTAAAATCCAATCTGGAAAACCTAGACGTGGTTCAGTGTTGCCTACTACTCCCTAAAGGCCAGGGTAAAATTAAACTCATATTCCTTTCGTTTAAGCTTACCTTTGAGTCTTAGGTTGACCTTTTGTGCGTAAAACCGGAGGCTCAAAAATGATAGAGGTATCCCCTACCACAAATGGGGATCGGCAATCATCTTCTAATGTAATTTTTCTTTTTGCCGAGGAGATTAACAGCTACACAAATACTGCTATCACAGTAAATAACTTTTTTTCTATATTTTAAATTTTGACTTGTTTTTGTTGTAATACACAAAAATTAAAAAAATTTAATTGACCCGGAACTCAAGAAAAAACCCAAATGTGGTCGCATGTAATAGTTTTAGGAAGGGAAGCTTAATAGTTATTCCAAAACTGTCAAAGTAGAATTAGGCGTAAGTTAATGCATACATGTCTGTGTGATCACAACCAATACCGACCATTCTACAATTGTGTTGGGTACCATCAACACAACATCAGATATTGGACCGGAATCTAAAATAATAGGAATCCAAATAAAATGCAAAGAAAAGAGGAAACATTACGAAGGATTTGGTAAACAAAAAACCGCACACTGACCTGGGGTGCGCAGGTTGTACAATTTTTGTAACGTTTATCTAAATAAATAAATATTACATAAATAAATAAATAAATTATGCAGTGATGATCATAATTCATTCACCACTTCGAGACTTGGAGTATGGGATTGACAGCCTTGAACATCAAATCCGTTCCAGAGAAGACCAAATTTACAAAGATCACCGATAAAGGAAAATAGAAGCAAATCAGTAGTTGACCAAGCCGATACTTTTTCTAACGCTATACCTAGACAAACATTACACGAAATAAGTGATGCCACTGGAAATTTTATTTTGCAGATAGCCGAATCTAGTAAAACAACTATTGACCTAGAAAAGGAGAATATGAATCTCTTGGCGAGCCTAGAGCATATGGAGCAATTATTTGCCAAGCTAAGCGAAGAAATTGAGTATCTAAAACAGGAAAATGAAAACCTAAAAATGAGTCGGGATTCGAAGAAGATTGCGATATAGGAAGCATTGCACCAGACAAACTCATCTATTCCACTGATGAAGATGAATTACAAAGAGAGACGGACTGGATTCTAAAGTAGAAAAAAATATCCTGAAAAAGAAAGAAAAGAAAATCTGAATCGTCACCTGAGGCTGAGTAATTAAATGGTAGGCTCTACCCAAAGCCCACCAATCAAAAGGTAGTTGGTAAAACCGAAAGAAAATTCACCCACTGGTGTAACCAGTTACCCAGAAATTCAGTCACTGATGAAATCGGTTACTGACAAAGACTATAAGGTAACAGCGTTAAATAATGACGTTTGGAAAATTAATACTCTGGACTCAGATACTTATAGAATTGTATCTATGAAATTAAAGATTATTTGCTGAAAAGGCAAATCATTTTACCCAGGCATGTACAATGGGGAGAGATGTGAAAGCAAAATGTACAAATTGTAAGGACCAACATCCGGCTAATTATCGAGGCTGTGAAGTTGCTAAACAACTACAAAAGTTAAAAGCAGTTATCACAAAGCGGCTAGATGACCAAAGTAATCTGAACAACATGATACTTGATCAACTGAAGAAAATGCAACTCCCTCAACGCAATCCAACAAAAAATGTTAAGTAAGAAAACAAATTTCAAAATAGCAATCTGGAATGCGAATGGCATTATGCAACATATTCCAGAAATAGAAATATTTTTGAATTCCAAAAAAATCGACATGTTCTTAACATCTGAAAGCCATCTAGTTAAATCTTCGTTTGTTAAAATACGAGGTTATAACTTATATCACTCCATTCATCCAGCGGAAAGAGCAAGATGTGGTTCGGTATTACTAATAAAAGAAAATATAAAACACCAGTTAGAATCAAATATCGAAGAAGAATCTATGCAAGTCACTACTGTAAGGATCCAAATTAAATACAAACAGCTTACTGTCTCTGCAATATATTGTCCTTCCCTGCATAAATTGAAAAGAGAGGACCAGCTTAAACTATTTAAATCGCTTTTACGTAATTTTATTATTGGAGGTGACTTTAATGCGAAAAACGCCTATTAGGGATCTAGACTTACGACGTCAAAATGTAAAGAATTGCTTCAAGCAGGGCAGATATTAAAATGTGAATTTTACTCTGGTGGTTCCCCAACATACTGGCCCAATGACGGAACGAAGATACGTGACCTAATAGACTTGAATATAGCAAGAGGTACATCCCAGAACTACATTCACATTGAAGACAGTATTTCTCTAGTATCGGATCATTCCCCGATTATCATGACAGTCAGTGAAATGTTAGATGAAGTGAAATGGTCAGTTGGAAGATGAATTAGAACAACTCAATAAAGCAATTTGCTGGCTGCTTTGGCAAGTACCCCCATTATATAAAATAAGAAGAAGCTTATCATATCCAACCCAATGGAAGTTAGAGAGTTGGTAAGACAAAAACGACGGGCACGAAAAATCTCGCAAATAACTAGAACACCGGAGAACAAAACAATTCTTCTGTTTGCCGAGTTTCTCGAGGATACCTTCCAACCACTACCAACGCAAACGGTCAATGAAAATATAATGCCAATCCAAAAGCTAGATGATTTTGATATACCCCAGTAACTCTCAAAGAATTAAAAGAACAAGTGAAAGGCAACATGATTTTTAAAACAAATGCCCCAGGATATGACTTGATTACTTGCCAAATAATCAAGGTTTTACCAGATAAAGGATTTCGTAAGCTATTTCACATAATCAATGCAAGCTTTCGGATAAAATATGTTCCATGGCAATGGAAAGTAGCAGAAGTAATCATGATAGCAAAACCTGATAAAACACCTAATGATAAAAAAATCATACAGGCCAATTTCATTAGTGCCAATTATGTCAAAACTCTTTGAAAAATTATTACTAAAAAGTCAACTAATTCCTTCACATCCATTTAAATTCAGGAAAAAGCACTCCACAATTAAACAGGTGCATAGAATCACCAACATTCGTTACAACGTAAAAAAGTATGCTCCAGCATATTTCTCGACGTCGCCTAAGAATTCAAGCTGCACAGAGATCTGCCGATGCAATTCTATGCCATACTAAGGTCTAATTAATCCAATAGCCTTTTTCGTGTGAAATGCGAGAATTAACACTCCGAACTAAGGAAAATCATTGCCAGTGTCCCACAGGGGAGTGTCATAGGTCCAAACCTGTATTTATTATATATACAAGGGATATTCCAACAACAAATGAAGGAGCCATAGCCACCTTTGCAGATGACACAGAAATCATGGCGATTGGAAGTAATGCCGCTGATGCAACGAGCAAATTTCAGAAGATTACCTATGCGGTTTGTAACTGGACTAAGCGCTGGAGAATCAAGCTTAATGAGACGAAATCCACGCATAATTAACTTTACATATCAAAAGGCTTTCCATCTACCGATAGTAAATAACTCACGACCGATGCCATATACAAACAAACCTAAATACCTGGGCATGACTCTCGATGCAAAGCTCAAGTGGAGAGAGCACGTCAAAGAAAAAAGAAGAACTTAATATTAAGTTCAGAAAATGTATTAGCTCATAGGTAGAGGCTCTGAGCTTACAATACACAACAAGCTGCTGCTATATCGGCAAATACTGAAGCCGATATGGACCTACGGTATTCGACCCTGTGGATGTTTTAAGCAAACAAACGCCAAAATTATACATACGTTTCAAAATAAGGTTCTCCATCGTAAATGATAGATAACCCTGTCGTTGAAAGAAGACTTCGCAGAAGGAGGCCGCTTGACCTAGTAAACACACCAAATTAAAATTATATTTTAAATTAGTTTAATTAATTTTGGGACTAACCATTGGGTTTCACCCCAACAAATCAGAATTATTTAAGAAATGTAAAATTTGTAAATTTGAAAGATAAATTGCTAGATGAGCACAGTCTCAGTTGTAATTAATAAAGAAAAAAACTTCGAGAGGACTTCGAACTTCGAACTTTGTAATTATTGTTATTAATTTGTTAAATTGTAAATTTCATAATTTGTATACCGTTCTAATATTTTTTATGCGGTCATTTTTCAATTCTATTCTCAATCTGGACTCATCGCGGGAATGTTTTTCTTTAAATAAGAATATTACGATTGTGAATCGGGATAGCACATGTGTTTATTTTGGATTTATTAATGCCCGTAGTCTGGTTTGCCATATCGATAAACTGAGAATATTTATGGATTCCAAAGATCTCGATGGATTTTGTGTCGTGGAAACATGGCTTACAAATAAGTTTACTAACGAATCTGTCTCGAGAGATGATGACGACACTTCAAACAGGTGGAGGAGATTGCATTTACTATAACAAATGTTTGAAACTTAAGGCGATTCATTCGTCCATTTATGGCTAAAACTGAAGCTTTGATGAAAGAAATGGTATTACCATCTATCACTGTACTGATTGTAGTTTGCTACAATCCATTAACCTCCGTGCAATCCGATTTAGTTGATTTTCTGGAATTCCTATCCTCGCATATTTTAAATTTTAATTATTTTATAATTACTTGCGATATAAACTGTACCTAATATGTTTGGTAAGTCCCATTAATTTCATAATCTTTTAAAAGCCAAACATTTAGTTTCAGTCCCGATCTCATCTAATCATGACCGTACATGTATTGATGAATACATTGCCCAAGAGTCCGATTACTTTAGATTGTTGGCGTCTAGTCAACACACTTTGCCTGACATCTCTGACCATGATTTTTCGACCAATTCTAATTAAGTCAGGTCAAAGCGTGATAAACTGGACTACAAAAATACCCATTAACATAATCAGTTAGATTCGGAAAAGATAACGAATTACTTTTCTGGCATTAACTGAAGCTTTCTGCATGCGTCTGATAATGTCAATTCAAATATTTTTTTGATTTTTTTATGATTGCGCGTATTATATTCATAAAAATTGTGTGCCAACTAAAAAAAATCATTAATTGCCAATCGGCTGCCTCATAGCTTAATTGTAATATTGATAAAAGTATGCTTGCGAGGGATCATACGTGTGCAAAGTACAAAAGACCAGGCGATATGAGGAATATTTAAGTATATCGTAAAGAACGCAATAGGGCTACATACTTGATAAGGATTTTCAAACAAAATATATTTTTTTGGAAATAGTAAATTAACCATGAAACGAATGTGGAGTAATTTTAACCATATTGAATTAGGGACCAGTAGGTCTGTGGTTTCTACTGGCTTTGACCCTTCAACTATAGCACTTATTTTTGCAGTGTACCCCAATCATCGATAGTTATTCTATTGCAGGGGATGGAGCGCCCAAGCATGCATACTTCTCTCTCCTTTTGAAGCACAAGTGAATTATATGTTTATCCCAGGCCGTGTATCTCACGAAAAATAAACTTAAAATTTCTAAAGAACAGTTTACCATATATTGCATCACTATTGACATACCTGATTAATAGTTATCCCATGCGTTCTGAATTTTCTAACATCTGGAAAATGAACACTGTGATTCCGATTAAAAAAAGAAAGGTATCGATTCTTTGGATAATCTTAGACCGCTTAGTTCAGTTTCCATTTTATCTAAAATATTAGAGATCAGTGTTCGTGAGCAAGTCAATTAGCATTTGGCTAATTGTAATTATCTCATTAAATTTCAATCCGATAGACGATCTGGCCTGTCATAATGACGGCAAAAACTCATTTTTTGTTCTAATTTCTAATACTGTTGGATTACTCTAAAGCATTCGACTCTTTGAACCATGTTATTTTACTACCAAAGTAGATGTTTTTCTTTAGTTTCGACAATAGAGCACTTAAATTTATGTGTAGCTACTTAACAGATAGATATCTAAAAGTCATTGTAAATGGAAAATAATCAGTTACTGAGCGTATACCAGTAGGTGTATTAGAAGGAACTATACTTGGCCCAAATCTATTTAATTTTTTTATTAATGACTTACTACAAGCAATAAAATACTCCAGATACTAGTGAAAATATATTGGAAACCTTTAGCAATATTAATTTGGATTTATCCAGTACATTGGCTTGTTCCAACTCTAATGGGAACCTCACTGAACCTAAAACGCAAGCAACTCAGATATTTGAAAGAAGTTTTCCAGTGATACTCGATATCTTTGTTGATGGTGTGAAGATTAAGTTTGCAAACCATGTTAATAATCTAGGAATTTGTATAAATGACAGGTACATCTGGGATTCACAAGTTATTAATGTTTCTGGCAAAATTAAATCTACTTTATATGAAGCTTCATAAAAATATATGCTCTAAAAATGAGATAGTAATTTCCCATTTCCCCCCTCATCAGTATTTTCCCAGAAAAATGTAATAATTGGAAAGCTTAACGCACTCATACATAACGTTAACAACCTATATAACCAAATAAATTCAGAGGCGCTTCAAATTCTGCTTTAGCAGTATACAGCACATGGAAAGAAACAAGCACCAATAACATTGTTGCCTTGATCGACTCAGGTTCGCAAGGTACCTTTAAACGAAACGTTGCTGCAAATTTACTAAACGTAAATAAGAAATTTCGACTTTATTTAACACACAACTTGTTACAAACAATATGAAAAATAAACATATTTAGGCACTTACAAAATATAAAATTGTCACATCCACATTGTAATAAGCATATAGCTAATTCGACATTAAAGTAGAAGCTGACTATATTGAACGAGAACTGCTTCAACAGAAACAGCTTAGTTAGACGGAAAGCGGATGCATTGGCTCATCTTATCAAGCAACTAAAACTAGCTCTGAAGCATATATGTTCTCAATGCTTATTATGAATAAACCGGTATAATGGCAAACTAATGATTTTTGATCCAAAAATGGATACCAAATGATTCAACACTCATTGCCGAAATTTCCCAAAAAATATCAAAGAATGCTAAAATTACATTAATTTGAACGACATAATTAAAACAATTGGTATGTATGCGCGTCGTAGACAGATTGTCTGGAAAAATGGAATCGGTTATGACGGCAATGTCTTACCAAAATCAATTAAACATTGTGAAAGTATAAAGATGAATTAAAATTAAGTAATATTTTCGTTATACTAAGATGAATTAACACTTTTAAAAGCAAAAACGATAAAATTCATGGCTTTACGACTGACAGGGCATTATCTACGGTAATTTGTTACTGAGCTAATTGAAATAGCAAAGACAAATTAAATAATAAAAATTACAAAAGCAGCACCTTTGCCGAATAAAGTCACCATCCAAAGGAACTCAATGCATCATTCCTACAAATGATGCTAGTAAGTAGCAGTAGCAACCAAGTAGCAGATATTTATTGTGGAACAGACTTTGTAATCGCCTTCAGATACTTTAAGGGCAATACAAACAACTATTAACCATGGGTGTCCAATATAGTGCCTGCAATAAAAAAGCTCAATTTGTTTGACGTCATTTACAATCTGAAAACAACCCTGCCTATGTTGCCTCAAGAGTAAATATTTTAATGCGTTTCACTATTAAAGCCGCATTCAAAATGTATCCACCACCGGGAGCCGTTATCATCATATACAATTAAATAACGGTACAACTTTCGATGAAGCTAACCGAAAAGTCAATGTTTTTTACGATAGGCTAGCAAGAGTTAAATCTGAAAAAGCCAGTTAAAAAAAAGTTATGTACGATATACATACACTTAGCACTCGAGGAACTATCAACGCTCTATTTTCAAAGTGAGACATGTTTAAACTTTTGGTGTCTCTCCAGAATTTCAAGTGCAAGCACAACGTCTTTAATCTAGATAACAACTAATACCACAAATTAAGCAGCATTTCTGGAAATACTAACACACTGACTATTTTAACTCGCTTCAACCGCGATACAAACTAAAACCTGTACAAATGTTGCGAAGGATCACACAGTTCTCATAAAAAGCCAAGGTAGTTACGGCCTATGGGAAAAGTAGTAGAGAATCATTATGGTCGTGATAGATTTAGCCGCTATATCTCTAAATATGTATAGTCGGTAAATAATTTCAGGGAAAACCAAACCCGTTCACATGCAGAAATAGACCTTACAAAGTAATATGCTACCATTAAAGAAAGATACGAGCAATATTTGCAACCACTATAAAAACTTGTTAACATTAAATAACATTAATGAACCACAGGAAAGATTGTTTGATCTAATTGGCATAACGCTTAGAAAAACTTCTAAATTATATGTAATATGTTGATTCCGTTGCAACTAGAACTTCAACCGTCCAAGAATTGAAAAGTATAAACTATAAAAAATCAAAAATTAAGGATATGTAAAGATGAGGTGATCATGTACAATTGAAACACACTGAATACAAATAATTTTAACGAAAGTTGAAATCAAAGCCGACACCATCATTCACCATCATCAAATGATGCATTTCGGCTACCAAATTAGAGTTACCGAACAACTGTAGTGAAACTAGCAACTTGAACGAAATGCAACTTAGAAGATCCTAAATTAATGAAAATCTCAATGATTTCTTTCGACTTTTGGAACAACGGTTATAAAAAATTCGTCACAAACAATAACGTGTGGAATTCTATGTGGGTGGGTGCATGTACATTAACGAACGTGATGTTAAACTTTTTAGAGCGGAGTTTGGCTGCAAATACATGCATGTTGATGGAGCGGAATGAGTGTGAAAGCCAACCCCAAATTCTCCTTAAATATAATGGTCGCTGTGATTAAGAGTATAACGGCCCCCGGTGTCATAAATTCCACTACAAGACCATATAAGCACTTGTGGGGCAAGTATGTCTAAAGTGAAGCTCTTTTGCCTGTTTCGAAAAGTTTTCGTGATCTCCAGGTCTTTAGAGGTTAAACACGTTTTATGTTTCAATTTTTAAAACTTTGTCTGCGTACAATCTCCGAAGTAATGCTTGTGATGAATCCAATATGGTTTTATTTTTTTTTAAGAGAGTAGGCATTTAGCGAGCCACTTTATACCAGGCAAACCTCCGTTCTGCCGCCCCTAGCCTGAAGAGCAGATGCTTTATTATTATTGGTTTTAGAGCGCAAGGAAGAGATCCCCCCTTATGAGGATTAGCACTAATCTGGTGAAAATATATGACTCCTTACAGATTTTTGGTGTAGTCTGAGTCTTGGGAAGTGATAGAGCAATCACTATATCTGGATTACCATGTTTTCGGGTCAAAACTTTCAGCTAACTTTAACAGTATCCTATGTGTTTACTTTCACTTTCTGTTGATGATTTCAGCCTTCGATTGATCTCCTCTTTTATCGCCAAATCGACTACGCCGTTCGAAATAATTATTTTAAATTGTTGATCTCATCATTTGTTGCACATTGTAATGTCAGGTCAACTATCTGTAATTTTATCGTGATAGTTTCCCTAAATCTAATTAATTGACTCTAGTCTTATAATTCCAGTTACTAGACCGGAGGCAATGGATGATTTAAGTTCACATCTCTTGGTATCATGATCGTTGTCATTCGATTGCGAAAGTATATTGTCCATGTTCCATATTCGATTTTCGGCCAACTTCTAATATGTTCTAGTTATTTTTAGACAATTTAAATTGAGTTGTGGCGATGCTAAACCGCTGCTACAACTTCGCTTTATTTTATCTCAAAAACAAACTGTTCTTCACAAATTATTCGTGGCAATCTCATTTTAGAAAATAAAATCGAGACTTTTTGATAGGCTTGAAACAACGTTTTTCACTACATTAAAATGGTATGGTAGAATTTTGTCTGTACTAAAGACAAAATTCTACCATACTCATCAATTTTAAATTTAGTCTAATCAGATAATTATGATAGCCATATATTGGGCATTCGTGCCAAATTCCAACCTGCAACAGTCAAATTTAGTCCTCCTAGATTAAAATTCTATATCGAATGTTACTCTTTAAAGTTAGCGATACTATTTTTGCGAGGTTACGTTTTTTTGAAATAAATTGCGCGAAGTTTAGAATACTAAAACTCAACATATTTAGATCAACAAGGTTCATTATAAGTTTAAATCTTGCTCTTAATGTTAGTTACTGTACTGGTTTTCCGACCACGTTAAATGACTTATTACATTCAATTTACTCGACACCTTTTACAACGGCTAAAAATCAATGGAATTCCGCGTGACACGAAACGTCATTAAATAATAAAAATTATTCTAAGGGAAAGTGTAGCAGAAGTAGACTTTAGAAAATAAAATCGTAAATTTAATGCACACGAACAGAACATAAGGTGATTCGAATGGTTTGTTTTTAATTATTTTCCGTAATTACTCTTTCACCAAATAAAAAATGCTCTTTGCTTACAAGCAAAATAGAAAATGTTTGCAAAAATTAAGGAAATACCCAAAATGGCTATAATTGCAATTGTTTTACAAAATAAGGTGATTTCTAATAAATTTTAACAAAATTGATGATTGGTTCAAGAGCAAAAGTTTTTTTTGCAAATTTCTTTTCGTATTACTATACTTTCGCACCATATGTTGCATTTCTCATTACAATCAATAAATCATTAATCATCAATTTGTGTCATTTTCCAAATTATTGTATTTTGTGTATTGTGCCTTAAAATTATTTTACAAATTATTGAATATTTTTTAATACATAATGAAATAACAGCGATAATAAAAATAAATAATTTATATACGAAAAGCTTATGGGAAATCCTAAATGATGATAAATAAAACGAAAAACTGTTATAGAAGCAAAGCTTTTGTGAACTTAGCCCAAAACAAAACTCGTTTGTACTAAACGAGTCGGTAGTCAAAAATATTATAATCGCCTAAATGTCATTTAAATAATAAAAAAAATATGTTGCATGCAACACATACTTTATATTGTAAGCCACAAATGCAATAAAATATTTTATTTTTGTTTCTTCATCGTAAACGATTAAACGATTCTAAAACTTTTATAATAGATTCGTTATTTTCAATGAAAATTTAAAACCATTACTAGTGAGAATCAGGCAAGTACTCTGTAACACGATTGTAATGTCATTAGGTGATTTTCCGTATAGTACAAATTTTATTTACCTCGAATTTTTTGTGTTTGTCCAAAGTAATCAGAAATTTAATAGAAGCTTTTGGAGATATATTCAGCTAAATTTACCAAATAATATATTATGGAGATCGTATAAGACCTAACCTTAGATAGAGGAAAGAGAACTAAATCTCACTGGCCTACAATTTATTCTCCCAAAAAAGCTATATCTAATTACAATTTTAATGACAGTGTATGCAACCCTCTTGTGCAGAGTTTTTTAGGGCATAACATACGAAAAAAGCATTGCTCCTTTTGGCGATTATTTCGTTTTGATTACATAAGTATAATACATTTCAGAAGTTGAATTCACAATTTACGCAGGAATGACTAAATGTAAGTCATGCTTGATTTAGAAAAACCAATTTTTACGTAGACCAACAAATTGGAATAATCCATTAGACGGAACTCTGTGACAATAAATTGTATCCGTTCAAAATCAGTAAGGCTAACCATCAGGGATTTTGCAAAAAAATTGGTAACATTTTATTGTTGAAATTCCGGTTCAAAATGATTATAGGTAATGAAAATAATATGTTGAGTAAGAAATTAACGGTTTGGTTGCATTTGGTAAGCGCGTTTATTGGAAATTTCGTACTTTGGAATCCGGTTATATTGTGTCATAGAACCTGGATTGCAGGCGAACGAGGCGACAAATTGCAACAAATTAAACGCTGATCTGCTCAAAACTACATCACTAACACAAAGTAACCGAAATATGCAGAATCTGTAACAATAAATTTTATCCGTTCAAAATAAGTAAGGCTAACAACCATCAGGGATTTTTGCAAAAAAAATTGGTAACATTTTATTGTTGAAATTCCGGTTCAAAATGATTATGGGTAATGAAAATAATATGTTGAGTAAGAAATTAACGGTTTGGTTGCATTTGGTAAGCGCGGTTATTGGAAATTTCGTACTTTGGAATCCGGTTATATTGTGTCATAGAACCTGGATTGCAGGCGAACGAGGCGACAAATTGCAACAAATTAAACGCTGATCTGCTCAAAACTAGATCACTAACACAAAGTATTTGTATTGTACCAAAAAGGTAAAGTCGGCTAAGTGACTTTGAGCAGTGCTATATAGATTGCTAAACCATATATTCCTTAAAGCTTTTGTCAAGTTTGCAATTGACCAAATTATGTTGAAAATTAAAATCGCTTAAATCTAGTTTTGAATTTGACAACCACAATTGTCCGCGCGAAAAAATTGGCATTTTTAAAAAATTATTATTTTATATTTTGGACGAAAATTGGATTTACTTATAAAATTATGAAAGAATTTGGTTCATTAAATTTAGCTGAAGGAATGAGAACCGATCATGGATCCAATTTGTCCATGAATTATCGATGTTTCATTGTAACGGGTGTTTTTTTAGGAGGTTTGTTTTTCCGATAGATGTCGTTTTATTTTATGACAGTTGTTTTGACAGCTCAAAGTGGCATTTCTACTCAGTATTGTTTGGCAAATCATTATGAATAGGTTAACTCCAGAACAACGTTTTCAAATCGTGGAAATTTATTTTCAAAATCAGTGTTCAATTAAAAATGTTTATAGAGCACTTCGTGAATTTTATGGTGCACATAATCGTCCGTCAGAGACCACCATAAAGAACGTAATTACCAAATTTCGGTCTACATTCACTCTTTTGGATGCCAAGCCACCGACAAGAATGAGAAGAGTTCGTACAGAAGAAAATATTGCTGTCGTTGAGGCCAGTGTCGAAGAAAACGACAATTTATCGATTCGTCGTCGTGCTCAGCAAATTGGACTTTGTCCATCGACTTTATGGAAAATTTTACGTAAAGATTTGGGTTTGGTGCCATACAAAATTCAATTGGTGCAAGAATTAAAGCCACACGACCATCGTTTGCGCCGTGAATTCAGTGATTGGTCGTTAAATCAATTGAACGAAGATCCATTTTTTTACCGTAAAATTGTCTTCAGTGATGAGGCGCATTTTTGGTTAAATGGATACGTCAACAAACAAAATTGTCGCATTTGGAGCAAAGATAATCCACACGCCGTTCTAGAATTACCAATGCATCCTGATAAATGTACTGTTTGGTGCGGTCTATGGGCTGGTGGGATCATCGGTCCATATTTCTTTAAAAATGAGGAAGGACGACGCGTTACCGTGAATGGAAATCGATACAGAACCATGTTAAATGAGTTTTTGTTGTCAAATCTTGAAGATATGGATATGAATGAAATGTGGTTTCAACAAGATGGTGCCACTTGCCATACAGCACGTGAAACAATCGACTTATTGAAAGAAACTTTCAACGACAACATTATTTCGAGAAATGGTCCGGTGAATTGGCCTCCGCGTTCGTGCGATTTGACGCCACTCGATTACTTTTTGTGGGGATACGTGAAGTCATTGGTTTATGTGGATAAACCTCAATCGATTGACGCTTTGGAAACCAATATTCAACGTGTCATTGCTGACATACGCCCTCAAATGCTTGAAAAAGTGCTGGAAAATTGGACCTCCAGAATGACATTTGTGAAAAATAGTCGTGGTAGCCATATGCCAGAAATTGTGTTTAAATGTTAAATGCCAAAAAATTATCTACCAAATAAAAAAAAATTTTGGTCATTTCATAATTTTATATGTGTTTTATTCAAAAAAAAAATCGGCAACCTCTTAAAAAAACACCCTTTATGTTTGGGTTGTGGCTCTCTATGGACTCTATTCGATATAAGGTAATACGATTGTAATTATTTATTTAACATATAGAACTGACCAATGCGATATTTAACAGAAGCAATTTACAAGCGAGTACATTCTAAAAAATCTCATACTTTTGAAAGCCGATAACCTAAACTAAAACGAAACAATGTGTTGTGTGAATTTGCTTGTTTGATTTGTAAATCAGCTATTCAATAAAACTGCAGAACCAGTGAAGAACCCGTTTCCTATTGCTTCTAGTTTTTCTGTTTATATCGCGGAAGATGTGACATAGCAGAATCAAAAAACTTAAATAAAGAGAACAAACTAACATTTAATTTTTTCGTTTACGTGAAACGTCCGCTATGTAGAGCCAGAAAGCTTGGTTTTTTAGACGAATACTAATTTTAGTATAGAAACTTCCTGAAAATTCCAATTAGATTGGCGATCATCCAAGTGAATCCAATACAAACAAATTTAATAGACCTAAAAAAATATGATTTAATTCTAAAGTAAAACAAATAAATTGTTTTCACCCTATATGACTCTGTGTTATACTAACTAATCATCACACCATACCACTATGAAAGTAGAACCTACTTGTGATCTATATAATTATATAAGTCTCTATTATAATTATTCTTACCTTTCATCTAAACTAAATAATAGCCCTTTTATGTCAAATGCTTTAATTATATGGTGTGCAACATTAACAATAAATTATACCTACAACCGGAAATGTTATAATTTGCACATAAAAGTGACAACAATTCATGCATTGAATTAATATGCTTAAACATAATTATGCGGCCTCTTTCCGATTCAAAGTGTGTTTTGTTTAAAAAATTTTATTTTATAAAATCCACTCAAAATTATTCTATGTAGAAGTATCTGTGATTATTCAAAATATTAAATATCATAATAGAAGTTAAATGTTTGAGTGTTTTTTCAATAATAAATATTCACAGGCCGGCCACATTATATATTTTGTTATTTTGGCATAACTTCACTCCTATCGATGTTTGACAAAAACCAAATATTGGATATGAGTTAAACATAATACAATTTCCCAATTAATCACAATTAGAACAAATTTAAAACCCAATTAAGTAATTATTTTGACAACAACAACAACGTTTGACTAATTCAAAATGTTGGCTATGATTGAAATATAATTCAATTTTAATCCCAATTTGAACAAATTTAAATCTGAATTTGGTAATTAAATACAGACATCTAGTCCTTATAAATGTTTTGTGTGGTTTTATCGGCCATGTTTATTTTGACAACAACAACAATGTTTTTAAAAAAATCTAAATTTCGACTGTGACTTAAATTTAATTCAATTTCAATCCTAATTTGAAAAAATTTAAATCCGAATTCAGTAACTCAATACAGGCATCTAGTCCTTATAAATGTTTTATGTGTTATTATCGGCCATTTTTATTTTGACAACAACAACAACGTTTGACTAAATCAAAATGTTGGCTACGATAGAAATACAATTCAACTTTAATCTTAATTCGAACAAATTTAAATCCGAATTAAGTAATTAAATACAAACATCTAGTCTTTATGAATGTTTTATGTGCTATTATCGGCCATGTTTATTTTGACAACAACAACAACAATGTTTGACTAAATCAAAATGTTGGCTATTATTGAAATATAATTCAATTTTAATCCTAATTTGAACAAATTTAAATCTGAATTAAGTAATTAAATACAGACATCTAGCCCTTATAAATGTTTTATGTGTTTTTATCGGCCATGTTTATTTTGACAACAACAACAATGTTTGACAAAATCCAAATTTCGACTGTGACTTAAAATTAATTCAATTTTAATCCTAATTTGAACAAATTTAAATCCGAATTCAGTATTTTAATACAGACATCTAGTCCTTATAAATATTTCATGTGTTATTAGCCGACATGTTTATTTTGACAACAACAACAATGTTTAACAAAATCAAAATGTTGGCTGTTATTGAAATATAACCCAATTTTAATTCTAATTTGAACAAATTTAAATCCGAATTAAGTAATTAAATACAGACATCTAGTCCTTATAAATGTTTTATCGGCCATGTTTATTTTGACAACAACATCAATGTTTGACAAAATCAAAGTGTTGGCTATGATGTTGGCTATGATTGAAATCTAATTCAAATTTAATCCTAATTTGGCCAAATTTAAATCCGAATTAAGTAATTAAATACAAACAAGTTGTGCTTATAAATGTTTCATGTGTTATTATCGGCCATGTTTATTTTGACAACACAACAATGTTTGACAAAATCAAACTGTTGACAATGGCAGAAATATAAATCTATTTCAATCCCAATTTGAACAAATTTAAATCCGAATTAAGTAATTAACTACAGACATCTAGTCTTTATAAATGTTTCATGTGCTATTATCGGACATGTTTATTTTGACCACAACAACAATGTTTGACAAAATCCAAATTTCGACTGTGACTTATAAAAAATTCAATTTTAATCCTAATTTGGCCAAATTTAAATCCGAATTCAGTATTTTAATGCAGACATTTAGTTCTTATAAATGTTTTATGTTTTGTGGACTTGTTAGTTTTGACCACAACAACAATGTTTGACAAAATCAAAATGTTGGCTATGATTGAAATATAATTCAATTTTAATTCCAATTTGAACCAATTTATTGACAAAATCAAAATGTTGGCAATGGCAGAAATATAAATCTATTTGAATCGCAATTTGAACAAATTTAAATCCGAATTCAGTAATTAAATACAGACATCTAGTCCTTCTAAATGTTTCATGTGTTATTATCGGTCTTATTTATTTTTGACAACAACAACAATGATTGACAAAACAAAAAATTTGACTGTGATTTAAACTTAATTCAATATCAATCCAAATTTGAACAAATCTTTTGATAGTCAAAAAATACTATCAACAAATTTGTTCAAATTGTAATTGATATCGCTGGTAGCGCTCGAATTATGTTTCGTTGACAACCAGGCTTAGTTTATATTTTGTCAAAAAGGTAAAAGTAAATGATCAGAAAGCCCGCTTAAATGGATTGTAAACATTTTTGTCGCTAAGTTTGCACAATTGTTTTCTATCTTGATGTGAAGTTTGAGCGCGTTCTGTCATATTGTTTGTTTACAGTGCTATTTTATTTGTTCACCTAAGGTGTGTTTTGCTTTTCTCATAATGAATAAAAACATCGAGCAAAGAATTTTTCTCAAATTTTGTACTGCAAATGGAATTTCGTTTTCAGAATCGATTTTATCAAAAACACGTATATATGAGTGGTTGAGTGCATACAAAAGCGTTCGAGATATGGTAGAAGATTTGCCTCGCTATGGTCGGCTATCAACGTTTTCAGTTGGAGTTTACATCAATAAATTGAGGGAAATGGTGGCGGAAAATCGTCATTTAGGTTTAAGCGAGATAGCCGCCGATTTAGGTGTATCCAAGCCAGATTAATGGAAAGAGTTTGCTCCACGATAACGCACTAACTTAAAATGCTATCACACAAATTGGACACACAAGTGGACAAATTTTTGGCCAAAAACTTGAAAAATATCATCGTATGACCACCATATTTACTTTATATGACTCCGGCTGACTTTTTCCTCTTTACAAAACTAAAATTACAACTTTGCGGCCCACATTTTCAGTCAATAGGAGAAATAAAAGATGGTTCGTGGCGAGAACTGAAGTCGATTCCAGAAAATGCGTTTGAAAAATGTTTTCTGAAGGGCATACAATACTTCTGAAGGCGATACAATAAATTTGTATGAATAATTAATATTTTATGTTTTCTTGACCAAAGCCCATTACTTTTTGACAGAATGTTATAAACCCTTTTTCAGTAATTATTGGCCGTAAGGGTAATAAAGTTAAAGGGATTGTAAAAAACCGAAAACGATAGTCGTATGAGCACGATAGTAATTTGGCCGAAAAACCCTTAGTATCAATTCGTAGATGATGAAGCATGGAATATAATCGCTATTTTCAGAAATTACTAGAAGTAGAGGTAGTGATTAATTCAAGGAATTTACTTCAAATTGCTTACATTCAAAGTTGAACTATAAAGCGGTCATAAAAACAGTTTGAGAAACTTCATAAATATTAACAATTTCAAGATATTTTCTACATTTTCAAGGGGCGTTAATTTTTTCTTCGTAGCTAGTTCTGCATAGCTAAAACTTATTTTTATTAAATTTAAATGGGACATTCGAGAATAAAGTACATACTCCAAATTAAAAGTTGCCCCTGAATCGATGAAACCAATCCAGCAGAATATTACAATATAGGGCCTATTTTTTAATTCGGCCTGAGCAAGCTGTGAGCTGCCAAAAAATACTCTGTGCTTTTTATTCAACCTGAGTAATTTTACTTTACGCACTGTGTTTTTATTTATGAACTGTGCTTACACCGTATATTCTCGATTCTTAAAATTTTACTCTGAACATAAGACCAGTGAACGAAGAGTATGCAAAGTAAAAATGAATTTGTTACTCTATGGACATTGGATCATTTGGCACTGCACAACCTGTGCTCGGTTTACAATACCCGGGGCAAGCCTACTTGCTCGGGTTAAATTAAAAAATAGACCAATGTTATGGATAATTATAAGCTAATAATAGACTAAATCGTCCGATTAAAAATGTTAGGCTCCACTCCTTCAATCTTAAACGATGGATACTCTAGCTTTAGAAAAACTTAGCAAAACTTATATCAAAAAATGATTTAAAAACAGTTGGAAAATTAAAGATTAATTTTAGGCATTAAAAGTTTTTTCATTCAGTTCGTTCTAGAAAAAATGAAAGGCTTGATCAGTTCAAAGCTAGCAGAACCAAAGTCGAATATCGGACCATAACCAAAATTCGAACGAAAAACTAGATTGGTTGACATACAACTTACTTTAAGATCATGATGGCCTAATGAAATGACCTATTAAATAATTTTGGCCTCCTTTTGTTTTTGACCAAGTTTTAGGTCAATTAATTTAAAGCTAGCAGAATTCAAATCGAAAATCAACCTCCATTGGTTATTATGAACAAACTTCAAGTCGTTTTATTTGAATTTAGCGGAATCTAAATAGAAAATCGGTCAAAACCGATCAAACGTATCTATAACACATTCAATCGCGATATAAATGATAATAGGTTCATTATAACCTAATCAAATATCGGATTAAATATTATTGGCTCCACTCGTTCTTCTCGAAGTTTGGCTTCATGACATTTAATTTAAAACTATAAGGCAAGATCGAAATCGAAAGCCGAACCAGAACTGAAATTAGAAGGCATACAAATATTAACAGACGTACAAATAAAGTTAGGCTCGTTATGGCCATATCAAGCCAACCATCAGCTGTAGATCATTTATTTTAAAGCAGGCAGAACCCAATCAAAAATCGAAGCATAACTGTCGACATACAAATAACTTTGTCTGATCAAATGCAACATTAAAAAGTTTTGGACTTCACTCATTCTATACCAAACATCAGGTCAGGTAATCTGAAGCTACCAGAACTAAAATCGAAAATCGGAGCAAACCCGAAATTAGAACACGAAACTAGATCTATTGATAACAAATAAATTTAGACTCATTATGGCCTACTCGAATAACCCACTAAATCTTCACTCATTCTTGACCAAATTTCCGGTCCTGTAATTTAAAGCTAGCAGAACCCAAATCGAAAATCGAAATTTGAAGTTTGGCCAAGAACGAGTGGAGCCTAAAATACTTAATTAAGGATGATAATACGCCTAAAATTATTTGTATGTCAATTGATCTTAATATGCGTTTTAATTTCAGTTTTGGATCCAATTTTCGATTTCGGTTTCAAGAACAAGTTGAGCCTAAAATTATTTATTTGGTCATTTGATTAAGCCATTCCGTTCAAATTTCGGTTTAGGTTCGATTTTTTGATTTGGATTCTGCTAGTTTTGAACTGATAAAGCCTAATGTTTTTTTCTAGAACGCGCAGAATAAAATATAATTGTATATGGCATTTAATTAGCCTAAAATTTTTCGATGATCTCCCAATTGTTTTTAAATAATTTTTTGATATGAGTTCCACAAACTTTTTCGATAGCTATAGCAGAACCCACCATTTTAGTTGAAAGGGGTGGAGTCTAGTAAACACTAGTATAACCTTCAATACCATATATATCGTAAGATTCATTGTACAATGAGGCAGGTATCGCTTCCATGTTACTTAGTTGTAAATAACACTTTGAAAAGTATTTTTGCAAATTGAAAATTAGCCAAGTAACAGTTTAGACCATTTCATTTTATTACTAATAATTTCATTTCAAGTACTATGTGGTACTGATTACTTTATATAAATAAATATATGAACTCTCGATTTCGTTCGACAAAAAAATTGTTTCTAAAGCTTTAATATTTGATTTTACCATCTGCAATCAATATCTAATCACAAACGGAACATTTTAAATCATCTAATCAATTTCTTTCCATTATTAGTTACGTGGCCTAATTTTAGTTCATTCATTAAGAAACAGCACTGCTACCTTTAGTTTAACCTGCATTATTGCTGCAGTTTCGTTCTTCAAAGGTTTATTGTACACCTCCAGCATATGCAGTTATAGTTTTAAATTTAAGTCAATTGAACCGTTTTAATCAAATTGTTCCAATTCAAAAAACCTAACCCGATCGTTAAAACTAATCCATTATCACTGAAAGTGACACTTTATAGTCGGCGACCCATGAAATACCATTACATGCCTTTCAATTTCTACACAGTGAAATTTGTTTCGCTACCCAATGAGAATATTCTACAGAGGCCTGAAAGCTATAAATTACATATATGTGCGTACTGATATCCAAATAATAACAGTTTTTATCCAATTAGGATAAATAGCGAATCATAATATGATACATATTTGCGGTTTTTGATGATCGTTGACACAAATATAATTTTTGGTCGAACTTTCAGTTTTACAGAGAACACAAATATTTTGGTGTATGAACTGAGCATGCGTATAAAATATCAGGGTGAATAAACTAATCTTTGATCTGACTGTGTTTACGAAACAACCTTAATGGTAATCTAACCGAACTTAATTTTAATACGCTCATAATGAACACATAAAATGTTCATAATTATACAAAACCCGTTTATTATTTTTAAAGATGATAATTTTGTTAATATTAGATATTAAGAAATAATTGTGGGTCAGAATTTTGAATTATACTGTTTTATTGGACGAAGAATTTTATTCATCAAAAATTTCAGAAAACTAATCAAAATTCTTGTTTCTTTTGGCGTTGATAAGATTATTGAATCTGAAAAGTACAGTACGATGACGTCTAAAAATATTGTTTACAGTGTTTTGAAACATTTTTATTATGTTTAAATTATTATGTTGATATCTGATTTTAGATATCAAAACACCTATCATAATAACTCGTATGA
Source organism: Nephrotoma guestfalica (assembly GCA_963691935.1). NCBI lineage: Eukaryota > Metazoa > Arthropoda > Insecta > Diptera > Tipulidae > Nephrotoma > Nephrotoma guestfalica. The sequence goes on along the minus strand of OY829913.1, from coordinate 201,249,668 downwards.
TACAAAACGTTTATCAATTTTATTAATTTATATCTAATTTTATTTTGATTACATTTTATGTCGAATCAGACAAGGCCGTGTTTGATTAAAAATGAAATGTGTGATAATACTAGTAAAACTATGTCACGCTTAGAAAAAATTCGAATGACACAGATTAGGTGCAAATAAATTTTTTTATACAGGAACTTAAACAAATTAAATGTAACGATATCCATGCCACGAACTAACACTATTCAGTATTCATTAGCATAATTAAATACAATTTGAATGAAACGGTACACGGGACAATGTCACTATTATGTAAATATTTACTCGTATTCGTACAAATATTCATATTTGATGTTATTTTGATTTTTGTAATTTATTCAAATTTGAATAATAGAAATAAAATTTGTTAAATTGTTTACAATAATTTTTCTCACTGATGGGCATTCTCGCATCATTTATTAAATTTTACGTGAACGCGTCAATATAACTCTTCGAAAAACGTTGAAAACTCGTCGTCAACGTCGACAACGTCGTAGTCGTACACAACGTCGATTACTCGTAGTCAAGTCGCCAACTATTGTAATTCATGACAATTGTGATTAAATGATCCACACATGTTGAACTTCTGTCTCCGGATATTTTGAAAATATACAGTGAAACCTGTTTAAGTTGACCAGAAAAGAGTTCCTCATAACACACGAACAATTAATATGAACAACAAAATATTGGGTATGTAGCTAGACCCTGCTTGCTGATCTTACCAGTTTAACTCTGTAACTGTCTTCAAAATAACTCGCTGATATGGAACTGTTGATCTGTTGTATTCTACGGAATTAGAACCAGCCAAGCAATATCATTTTATTTTTGGGAAAGCAAAATGTTACATTAGAAAAAGTATATTTTGAGAGAGCAGCAAATCTAACTGTACATGCTGTCAAATTGGTCGGCATGATGTGATCTTAAAATTGCATTTAACTCGTATCGATTCGACCTCAAATTCGTGGCGAAATTTTAAAAATATGTTTCGACACAAACACACACTACAATACAAATTTTACAGTCCCAGTTTTCAATTCCAGTCAAAGATTCAAAGAGTGAGCACACAATTAGTAGTTTCAAATTTGAATAAATTCTCTTTGAGACTGCTAGTCTTGTGTGTTTTCTTCAATCCGAGTACATCAATCTATTTTATCCACAAAAATACAATTATAATTAATTGGATATACAATAAATAGGAAAACCACAAAAGGTCCCATAAATAGAAGCAGCCCGTCCCTTGAGCAGATCCTGGATGAAATAATTGGAGAAAACAGGAAAGAAAAGTCATATGGATTGAAAGATCAAACCACAAAACATTAATGAACAAACAAACAATCCTGTTTTCCACATTTTTAAAAAGATATTCAATGATAGTGAAGTTAGTGTCGTTGAATCTAGAAATATCTACAGATTTTAGCTTACATTTTAGCGAAGATAAAGCATATACCTATTACTAAGATGTAAGTAAAGTACATTTTTCAGTTTCGTTCTATTGAAAATTATATTTAGAAATTGAGCATTTTTGACGGGTTTCAAATAATATTCCAGCTAATTTTGGAGATGTCCACTAGGTTCCACTAACATTTTCAAATAGATCATCCAATCTACTGCGTCTATAGTGAATATGATAAAATTATGATGGGTTTTACTACGTTTTAATGATACTAGAAACTTCACAATTTTGATAACTATTTCAAGTTTAATAAAGAAAGAGCTAAATATATTTACAAGACCTGGTCAAAAAACTTAAGATTTTTATATCGCCGATCGTAGAGATGTCCACAGATTCTCACCCACATTTTCGAATATATTACACAATATTGTACCGTTATAGTGATTGGCATCAGGTTCTAATGGGTTTTGCTATGCCTATAATAGAATTCATGTTTTTATTCGTACTGCCGATACCAGCAAGTTTCGTGATTTTGACAAAAATGTTATTATTTCCTTCTACAATATTTTAGCAATTTATCCAATTGGATTTTAAATTGACATTCCTAACCAAGCGACGAACCCGTTTTAATAGATTTGTAGTATATATTGCTCGCTTATGATGAAACTTGTTTTGGTAAATAAAATTTTTAAAATTTTTAACATATTTCCTTTTTTTATACCGCCGATCGTAGAAATAAACCTGATATTTTGTACATTTGGTTTCTATTTCCCCTTCTTAGCGGTCCAATCCAAAGGTCAAGTTGCTCTCTTGGAAAGATCTGAAGGTTACTAGTATTTTGGAGTTCCGTTCTCGAAAATGAAACACACGACAAGATATGATACAAATTGATTCCGTCTCGATACCGTATTGAAATCAGAAGAGATCGGTCTCGATACTCCTGCTGCCTGGGAACCATTAATTTACATCAATAAATTAAATATATACAGGGTGGGTCATCTAACTTTTTTTTTGAACTAGCGATTATTTTGAGAATGGTAATGGTTACGTTACTTCTGATTTGACAGAAAGTTGCTATTATCCTTCTGCTGAACGAAAATGGTTGTGTATTCGCTTGAATAACGCTGGCAAATATTGAAACATTACTTCGAAAATCATGGTAATGTTGCAGAATGTGTGAGAAAATTGCATGCGGTTTTCGGAAGAACCGAACGCCGGGAGCTCCATATGTTCGTTATTTTGTGAATAAAATTAAAGAAACAGGCTTGCTTATTAATAAACCAACACGAACCAAGCAGCCAACCAAGCGTACACCTGAATATGTTGATTCTGTAGTCAAGAATGTGCGTGAGTCGCCGGGAACTTCAACTCGTCATCGTGCTCAAGAATTGAACATTTCACGCACAACATTGTGACGAATTCTGCATAAAGACCTTGGTATGACATCGGATAAAGTTCAATTGGTTCAGGAATTTAAGTAAAGAGACCATCCATTGCGTTTTCGGTTCGCTGAGTGAATTTGCGATCGACCTGAAGAAGATGCTGATTTTGGCAAAAAAATCATCTTTTCGGATGAGGCACATTTCCATCTTAGCGGCTATGTAAACAAGCAAAATTGTCGCATTTGGGGCACGGAGAACCTGCACGTGATCGTAGAGAAGCCGATGCATTCTCAACGAGTGACTGTTTAGTGTGGATTTTGGTCCGGTGACATCATTAGGCTATTTTTCTTTGAAAATGAGCAAGGAGCCGCCGTTACTGTCAATGGTGAGCGCTACCGCGCCATGATAAACGATTTTTGTTCCTGGCACTTGAAGAGGAGGACATTATTAGAGGACCAGCAACGATTGTCGCTCTCAAAAACAATATTCGCATTGCCATTGAAGACATAATGCCGCATATCAACAAAAACGTGCTCAAAAATTGAACCGAGCGTATGGGGTACGTCAAGGCCAGCCGAGGCAGTCATACGAATGAAATAGTATAAAAAATGGAAATTTGTTAAAAATTTAAAAATTTTATTTACCAAAACAAGTTTCATCATAAGCGAGCAATGTATACTACAAATCTATTAAAACGGGTTCGTCGCTTGGTTAGGAATGTCAATTTAAAATCCAAATGGAGAAATTGCTAAAATATTGTAGAAGGAAATAATAACATTTTTGTCAAAATCACGAAACTTCAAAATTCAAAAAATCATTGTTAGACGCATTACAATTTCCCCATTTTCGCTCCAAGGACAGAAAGTATTATAAGTTGTAGCAAAATGTAGACGAGATTACGTGGACATCTCTGGTATCGGCAGTATGAATAAAAACATGAATTCTATTATAGGCATAGCAGAACCCATTAGAATTTGATGCCAATCACTATAACGGTAGAATATTGTGTAGTCTATTCGAAAATGTGGGTGAGAACCTGTGGACATCTCTACGATCGGCGGTATAAAAATCTTTGAAAAATCAAAGTTTTTTGACCAGGACTTGTAAATATATTTAGCTCTTTTTTTATTAAACTTGAAATAGTTATCAAAATTGTGAAGTTTCTAGTATCATTAAAACGTAGTAAAACCCATCATAATTTTATCATATTCACTATAGACGCAGTAGATTGGACGATCTATTTGAAAATGTTAGTGAAACCCCGTGGACATCTCCAAAATTAGCTGGAATATTATTTGAAACCTGTCAAAAATGCTCAATTTCTAAATATAATTTTTAATAGAACGAAACTGAAAAATGTACTTTACTTACATCTTAGTAATAGGTATATGCTTTACCTTCGCTAAAATGTAAGCCGAAATCTGTAGATATTTCTAGATTCAACGACACAACATTTAGAATTGGTCCAATTTTATAATTTTATTTTGAAAATAAATTCCAATTGGAAAAATAACAAATTTAACAGTGTAATTTTTTATTAATTTTTTTAGCACAAACTTCACTATCATGATATTCACGATATTTAAAATTTCGTTTTCAAGATAATTTAACCATTGTACAAAAACAAAACCATAATATCAAAATTATGCACTATGATGGTCCACAGAAACCTTCCAACGCGATAAATAAGTTTATTTGATAAGAGATGGCGCGCAATGGATTTATTCCATTTATATAAATTATTAGGTATAATATTGGCAGAAAATCAATGGTACTGAATTTTTGCTAGGCAAGTTATGCAATTGTGACTGTTGAGTGCCCTTGATGCTATTAATGAGAAAGTTTCAAAAACGCATTGAAACTGTGCCAATCGTAACTCTCTCGTGCACCGTTGTAAACCTTCTAATAACTTCATGTTAACATTCCTATTACAACCGAAGCAATTAATATTACTAATACTTTAACATAAGGCCGGAAGGAGTGCTGTTAAGTTAGTCCTAAGTAATTATTGGATCACTTTGAACGCACTTAATTCAACTGTAAGTGATAATTTTTACGAATATTGTGGTTTCAAAATCAAATGCATACTTTGGCCTCAGTTGGTTCTATCTTAACGGTTTAGCTTGAAATGATTATTAACGAAAAATGATAAATCAACTGCCGTAATGAAATATTACCTCTTTTGAAACATTAATACCCCTATTCCTTTAGTCGCTACACTTCATGTGACGTGATGGTTGTCGTGTTGCTTTAACCAAAAATTGGTATTATTTTCGACGGTTGAAGTGTTGTGACGCGACAAACGTCAGAAACTTACTTATCGGGCAAAACCATTACATTTCCCTTCACTAATTTGACAGATTACGTTTGAGTAAATAAAATCAAAATGAGTTGCATGGAATTATAATTTACCGACAGTGATGAGGAAGATAGTGCCTAAAATGTGGCTGTTAAGCGCATAGAGATTAGAGATAAAACAAATCCATTATAATTACCGATTTGTACGTCAATTGTCGGAGCACAATAATTTCAAATATTTTATAGTTATGTTATTTTTCTCTTTCAGATCCCACAAGTATTTCCGCCTAAATAAACAAGCATTTCGATTGTTACTTATAAAAGTTGAAGAACAATTAAAGCCTTTTACCAGGCCCTGTCCTGTAACGCCAATCATAAAGAAGGCAGCCACATTACGAATTTTTGCAGAAAGGTGTTACCAAACTGGGTTACCCCAGTTAACGTTTTCGAAAATTCTAAACCAAGTGTGTCATGTACTCGTGGCACAAATTTGTCCTGAATACATTATGTTTCCTAGAACCGATGGAGAAAAAGAAAGAATTTGCTCTTTTTAATAAATTTCGGCTCCCTGAAGTCATTGGTTGCGTCGACGGGACGCATGTGAGAGAGAGACATTTGTATATAAATATAGAAATGATTTTTATGGCCTAAATGTCATACTTGGAAGTTGATGATTGTTTTTAAGAAAATTTGTATTATGATCGATTGCGAATAACATACGTTGACACTAACCACTCAAGATCATGTCATGACTCTTTTATTTTTAATTCCATTGAACTAGAGCACAACAGATAATATAAATACATATAAAGTACAGTAAAACTTATTAATTCAGCATTTTTTATTAATATTATCACAAAATTTAACTACCTATGTATTTTGTAGACCACGTGTTATTTTTGGTTCAGATGCTTCAAAAATGTTTTTCTTTATTTTATTTTAAAGCTGACTTTCTCTTTTTATAATCTAAGACGCTTAATTTATACTCCATGTTTTCCTGACGGAGTTTTCTTTTTTCTAGTTGCAGTTCCTTCCACATTTTGAATTTTTGCTCCTTCACCTCAAATAATTTTCTAGTATACCTGACGTGTTCTTTGATATATTTGTTTTGTTCATCCATAAACTGTGTCTGCATTTTAATGTGATTGGTTTGTTCTTCAAGTAAACGCTTCCGTTCTTCTTGTAAATTGAATGACACTGATCATTTGCAACAATTCGTTGCTGGTTGTTCATAAATTTCAGGACCACTTTCATTAGTTATTTATTTCTTCTGGTGTTATTACGTTAATTCATTGACTGTATGATGGCGATTAGAAGCTGCTAGTGTGGGTGATGCTGTTGTATGACAATAAGCTGATGACGCTCTCCTCCAATAAAGAAAAATCAAATAGTTTATTGGATCCACCGCCAGTGGCCGATATTTCCTTTTTATTGTGGCCAAGTTTTTTTTTTTAATTTTATTTTTCAAATCATTCCATACCTATAATAATCACATATTAATATTTTTAATTAAAAATCATACAATCTTCTTACTACATTTTGTCATCCGGTGCCTTCTCTTATTGGCGGCCCTAAACTATTCAGTTGGCCGGCGAAACCCTCCCACGCCGCGTTAAAATCTTGTTTAGAGCTTCCGAACGTAAAAAATCCTTTAGCTATATCGGCATTTTTTCCAACAACCCAACAAGGCATTCAAACTGTCTACAGTTTGTCATTTTTACACAAATGTATAAATTCAAAAATTTATGTTTTCTTTATTATTTACAGATTATATAATCATTGTTATAAACTTAAATAAAATTTTTTTATTATTATAACATTTTATATATAAACAAAAAACTTACGTTTTATTTATTTCCATTTTAACACTGCCACTTCAAATTATCAAGTGACGAGAAATGTCGTTTTTAGTGACAATCTTCGATTCATATGACTAATAGAATATGGTGTCAAGTGATGTTTGTCATTTGAAACGGCGATTGTCGCTTCGATCGACTAAGGGAATATCAAATCTTAGTTGTCGGAACAAGTGGCAGGTGACACGACTAAGGGAATAGGTAATCTACGTAATAGATTTGGTTTCGACAAGCGCATATATAACATTCCCTGATATTTCTTAAATAAATAATCAAAATTTGAATATGAAAGTGTAATATGTAGATTTTGCTGTCCCCAGACTTGACAACCGAGTTTGTTAAAATACTTCAGCGTGTACCCAATTCATCGAGCAGATAGTTTTCCACGATTTCTACCTTTCATTGGGTCGATCGATAAACAATCTGAAAAATCTTCATCTAAATTATTTTGGAAAAGCAATCACTTGAATTTTGTCAGCTCTGTTTGTATTCACGAAATTGCTAATATGTGTGCTAGTAATTGCCACAAATGTAAGTGGTTTTCGTTCAGGAATGGTCCAATACATATATGTTGATTGTTGAAACATTTCGATGCGTGGAGGACGTTCAGTTTGCCTACATGTTTTGTTATTTTCTATTAATAATCTTGTAAACGCCCTTCAAAATTTGGTGATAGTATTCGATATATTATTTTCTGTTCTCAAACCTACACTGGCACCCGTGCCCCTCCCCCCCAAATTTTTGATCAAGGAACAAAAAATGTCGCTTGGGCTATAGTGAGTGTTGAAGAGAGGTCCTGCAGCTCAAACAATAATTGGTGCATATTCGCCACGACCGTTTTAGTGTGAGACGGCGCATTGTTTTAATGTAGCAATATTTATTTTCTGAAAATGTGGAGGTTTCTCAGCTTGTCAAGTAATGATGCTGTAGTATGCTCCTGTAATGGGTTTCTCCTTTTGAATATAATCGATCGAATTAAGATAACTCCATGACTGCCCCAGAAAACAGTCGCCATTACTTTTCCAGCCAAAGTAACAGCCGTTGCCTTGTTTGGAGCCGATTCCCCCTTGTCAGTCCACTATTTTGACTATATTTTTGATTCTGGAGTTTAATGGCGTAACTAAGCTTCATCAACAGTAATTTACTGATGCCAAAATTCTGATTTATTATGCCTAAACTTCGCCAACAGATCATTGGAAATGTTCATTCGAACACGTTTCATGATGATTCGTCACATGTTTCATAACCAAAGTGAGCAAACGCGGTAGCTTTCTAAGGCCTAAATCTTAATCCAATATGTGACAAACATGTTATTTGGACATATTTATAGCCTCTCCTATCACTCTAACTTTAATTCGACGATTGACTGGTGCAATTTGATGAACTTGAAGTGGTTGCAGTTTTTGCCCCGTAAACAGCATCCAACTCGCCTTTAATTTGCGAAGTCGTATTTTATTTCAAAAATAAATATTTAATCGCAGCTCGATACTCGATCACACAACAACATTCACATCGACTCACTCAAGCGATTGTTAAACAATAACGGCCCGTCCAAAACGGCTAATGTGTCGGTGAGCACCTATCAACGTATGCGCGAATATGCACCCCCACGTTTATTGGCGACTACTGCTATCTCGTACAAAGCCCCAATATTTCATATAATTAAGCAATTCCGGCCGTACTTGGACCCATAAGTTAACGAGAATTAAGGTAATTGAAATGTATACGTCCACGTTGTCGAAGATTGGTCAGGCGTTAGAAATGTGCAACGAAAATGGTGTACAGATGTACCATATATTTATGTTGAGATACCAGGGTCAACAACATAAGTTGATAATACAAGCTGCAGAATAATCTTTAAAAATGATTTTTGGAGAAGAGAAAGATCTTTTAAATAAAAATTAAGCAGAATTAATAATAATTTACAACCAAATACTTCTCCCTCTGATTATTTAAATCCCATAAGTGGTAATTTAAATAATCAGTATTAAACAAAATCAGAGCATAGGTCAGATTTGGTATTGGTGCCTGAGAGGGCGCACCCAACATACACATACAACAGCTAAGAGAAACCAACAAAGCTTCGAACGTTAAAACAACAGAAAGTATGGGGATCTGCAACGAATTCAGCAAAAAATAGTAACAAAATAACCGTTTTCCAAAAAAATGACAACAAAGTCAATGATGTATGAAATACAAAACCCAATTTGAAACAAGCATAACCAATTTAAAGTCGCTGTACCACGAATACGTTACAACATACGAAAAAATTTGAGCAGCAATCCCGCCGCTTTAGCCATCTCACCAACATCTCAGGATAACAAATAGTTGAGATATACGATCTCCAACAAAATCAGTTTAAAACGGTTACCAGTAGCCTTTATCAAGTCATCAAAAGGATTGGGGTCCATATTGGAATATAAGCTAGCTAAGTAAAAAAATTTATTAATTTGTCAATTATATCAAAAATTTGCAACAAATGAGCTTGCATTAGATAACGCAGGTTTTTCAAAGAAATATTTACTACTTAAAACCAACCAGCTGCAAAATTATGGATGAAATCAATCAATTGCACATTGAATCATGTTAGTACCAAGCGCAGATGAAGCAACAATTATTACATCGCAACAATACCAGGGAAAAATAATACTAACAACAGGAGGTCCAAAAACGAAAGCAACCGTCATTCTACGTTGCCACCCAATTTGTCTTTGGTGTACGAAAACTCGAGCTCATTCATCGGAACAGAAACATTTCCGATATGTACAGTAAAAAGGTCGTATCTTCTAGTCACACTTAGAGAAAAGTGCAGCTCAACTGATCAGACACAATCGGCTAGAATTAATAAATGGTTCAGAGCTTGTCGCAATAACATATAAGGACCAACGATTTCCTGCTGTCAAAAACTTAAATTATTTGTTAACACTATCAAAGGTACTAGTTGCAATTTACGCGGCACTACGAAAGTGGAACGACACCGCGATAGAAATGTTACATAACATAAAATGGCTACATAAGAGCTCCCCTCAGGGGCTAGGCTTGATGAAACAAAATTATCTATCCAAGAGAAATAAATAAATGAAGAAAGAAATAACAAAAATATAAGAGTATCTTTCTTTAGTTCATGGAGAGAAGGTTCTAATCGTTAGAATCAATGGGCTGCACAAAATTAACTGCAATGCGAACACCTGCCATGACACTAATCATGCCATTTACAATAAGTATGCATGGCGCCAGGAGTAGTACCGGCACAGGACAGCTCGGTGCCTGAATTGCTTTATTAGATTCAGGGTCCCAAAACACCTTTATATAATCCAGGTTATCAACCTATTGAATGTTAAAATAGGAAATCCTACGTAAATATTGCGGGTATAGGTGGAAGCAAAGCTGGCGTTTGCAGATATACAATTTGATTTTAAAATTATCACTAAAATTTTCTGAAGACTTTTCTCTAAATATCGATGCCTTGATATTTGACAAGCTGATACAATAACTCCCGAGATCAACACTAACATAAGTAAATGAAAACATCTAGGAAAGATACAATTAGTTGATCCCCACTTTCATCGCTAGCCAATTGACCTGGTAATTACCAATTGACTTAGTAATTAGATCGAATTATTATTCTTTAACAAAAAATTCGTAAAAGGCGATCATAATGGACCCATGGATCAACATACAAAATTTGAATTGATCATAATCGGCGACCTTGAAAGTAATGAACACCAAACAGCAACAGCCGATATAACAATTAAGACATTTTAAAATCAATAACAATTATTCATTAAGAATGATAAATTTCCTGAGGCCAAAAATCTAGCCGATGAGGAAATAAAAACTGATAAATGTCCAGATAAATGATACGTATTGAGAATTCCTTTGAAAACGAGCCATAGATGTCGAGCCATTACAGCTCGGAAGGAAGTACACAAACAAGTGGATCGGAAGCACATAAAGTTAATCCGAGGAACATGAAGAAATCGCAGTAAAAGCTATTATATACCGCATCACCTTACTCTAGGAAGACAGCACAACAACTAAATTCCGTGTCGCGTTCGATGCGTCAACAAAAAGCAACAAGGGAGTCATGACGTTTAGCTGGAGGGATTAGAAGAAAAATGCATAGTCAATTTGACTTGCATGAAGAAAGTCAAGCTAATTTTACAACTATTCGAGTTTGAACAAATTAAAACTTATCGTTGCAAACTGTAAGCGACTCATCTATTACGAACCGCTTACTGACATCAAGCCAGGAATACTGTCGAATAGAGAAGTCCAAGATACAGAAAGTACAATAATCAAAATCAACCAAGAACAAAATTTTTATAACGAAGTAATTAGATAAAAAGGCAGACTCGTATCATTGAATCCGATCTAAGATAACAATTGGTTACTAAACGTAAATGGTCGAAGATGTTGGTGGAGATGGTGAAGATACGTACCATATCATGCTACACAGTGGCATTCAATTGACCTTAGCATATTTAAACATTCCTATTTAAATACTGGAGTATTGATGGCAAGCTGGCAGTGCGTACCGTTATTTAAAAGTTTTTGAAATACTTTCGCCCTAAACAACTCGTGGTGGAACAATTGATGAGAACATTTGTTAAAACATTTACAACATTTGTGAAAATTGTAACCCACTATACCGAGCCCATCCAATTGAGAACAATCCAAGCAAGAGAAAATAAAACTAATCGTATAAATGGTAATGAAGGCGACCAATAGCGATATAGTAAAGTGTCTTACAAAATAATTATTCATTGCTGCCTACAAACGATTCGTTGCCAGGCCAGGATTGTATGACGATTTTTACTCCGACAATGGAACTTACTTTATCGAAGCAAACACTGTATTAAAAAATATCTAGCACACAATCATAAAAACATTACCAATCTGCATTGCATCTATGTTAACCATTGGTGGAACCAACTGCCACTTTATACCATCAACCTTAACATTCGAGGAAATGTACAGCGTGTCTCAACTCACAGCTTTTAAAATCACTCACACATAACGCCCTTGACTTAACAGCAATAACTCCAGGTCACTTCTTCATTGGCGATTCACTTAAAGTGCCACCATGTGTGTAAAGCGAAACAGTGGACTTAAAATCAAGATGGCATCTGAATAAACAATTAGTACAACAGTTTTGGAATCACAGGTTCGGCAAATACATCCACTAACTGCAGCAATGAACTTAATGGACAAAGACCCAGTAAACTTGAGGGTAAATGATTTAATATTAATAAAGGAAGATCAGCTACCTGCCTCACTGTGAAAGTTGGGATGGGTTCTAATCGTCACAGTGGAACGCCAGGACGTAACATATAAAAGGAAAAGTTATCAAACTTTGCAAGCCAACCATCGAAGATTAAGTCAAATAAATATTGCTGCCATTGCAAGTCAAGCTTGGTGCTGCAGACATCGAGCTATTTTTCGAAAGCAACAAGGATCGCAAACCACTGGCGGAACGATATGCTGAAAAATATGAATTCCAGTTTGACAAAATTAGCAATGGCGAGAATCCTCTTTTGACTCTTATAAGAAATCAACAACTTAGGTAGCTAACCATACCACAACGTCGATTAACAACTTAACAAGAAGTCCTACTCCTAACTATCCGTACTAACACCAAGTCAGCTATGAAGAAGAGTTATAATTTGTTCGACAACAAGTGCCTTTAACCATTTGTCCACCTCGACAAAATATTCAAGGACTTCTTCACGTATACCACAGCATAATATAACCAGCCTAAATGTAGTAGTTAGAATTATTTTATCGCTTGCATTCGTATAGGACGAAACGCTAATATCTATAGTTCAAATTTATTATATCAAGCATGGATTGAAGATGTAAATCGATGTCAAGTATTCCAACCTGTACACTTCTTATGCAAAATATCAACAATTATCGACACTCCAATCTAACACACGCAATCCGGAGCAGTGATCTACAACGCACAATAGAGCAATAGAATCTAGTTATAACTGGAACAAACTTTGCACTAAAAAGGCAATTGATATTTGCTACGTAACGAAACAACAAACGATGTCGTATATGGTTTCAAGATCCAATCTTAAACCATTCTTGGGTCCGGTAATCGCTATAGATACAACCCAATACCGTATGAATAAGTTCTCTCGCCCTTCAACTCATCTAAAGCATGGTACAAACAACTTGAGAGAATTTAGTGTGGATGTCAAGAATTAAACTAAGCAAGGTAATGAATTGAACTTACTAACATCTCCAGCAAAATTGGGTACACAAGGAGACATTGAAAGAGGTCACAGAAGTTTTTTTCATTACCAGAACGTTTATCATATTCACAAATATGCGATGACTCGCGTATTTTAGGGTGCTGCAGCATAATAATTCGTCCGATTTATAAGCAAACTTAGAAGAAAATCCGCTTCACGACCAGAATAAATCATCGTCTACAGTAAAAAGTTTATATTACGCTCAAAATAGAGCCCCGTAGTATGGTGAGCTCAACATGAAGCGTAATCAGTCTGAACTTTTTTCAGAAACACAACACTGATGCAGTAAAGATTAGATTTTATATATTTTGAATTTTTGTCTATTTCACATAAACAGTTTAGATTGCAGAAATGTTTTGAATCAATTAGTCCTTTGGAATAAAAATTAGGAAGAATCTAAAATAATTTACATCCGCATAATTTCTACAGTAGTTCTCAGAGTTCTTTAGTAAACTTCATCTCTAAGATGTGTCCTCGGTATGCCCATTATAAATGATAAAAACAAAAATCATGAAGATTATTTCTCTCGCCCATTCGACACAAACAGACATAAAGTTCTCTCTTAGTAATATTCGAATAGATGTTTGTTTAATAAACAATAAAGTTTCTTAATAAATTAAATCGAACAACTTCAAACACAATAACTTACTCCATAAGACAAAAATAGAGTCCAACCAGGTCCTATTAGTAGTGATTTTAGTGCCTCTTTGGTGGTCAGGTTTTGTGTTCGTTGAATTTGTCCCAGCTATTTCAGTCTAAATTGTCCCATAAAATGCCGTAAATGGTCTCGGACTAATCTAAGTGTTGTTATACCGTACCTTATGGGTCGATCACAAGCTGTAATTGTTCAAACCTTTCATCTAAACTACATTATTAATTTATTCAAAGTTTTATTCAATTACCAATGATCTTAGAAATTTTAATTCGTGTACCTTCTCATATTGAGTGGAACCTTTGAAGAAAATATATGAGCATTTTCTCATGTAAATAATTTTTTTATACTTTAGATATATCGGCCCAGTTAAAGTCGTCATAACTAAGGCATTTAGGAAACTGTGACCTTGTTGTATTTTTAATTTACTTTCGAAGATTTCCGAAAATTATCCTTATGCCATCTGAATTGCTTGCATTAGGTAGTAATATATTCAGTGGCCTCAGTGGCATATAGTTTGCAAAATAATGGTTTTATAATGAAAGATCTGTTAATATGGTTCTTTATTGATTACAAAGTACAAAGATAAGTTCGGGAAATATGCAGTTTTTTAAATTATATTCAATAATAAAGTAGTTCAATTCATTTAATTGTCTGTGTTATTTATGCTAATGAACAAACGTCCTAAATTAATCGGTTTACAAATTAATTAAAAATTAATGCATCTTAATTTATGAGCACGCATAAATCTCAGCATGTGCCATGCTAATATACTCCAACGTCAGTGCCTATTTCATTTTTATTAATTACCAATTCATTAATTAATGTCTAATAATAGCAATAAACCTCATGTCTCGAATCAACTGACATACAAAATTCATTTTCCTTTTCAAATATCAAATTATCTGCTAGAAAATATTAATTTTCATCACCTTTCACAGTGCACAAGCAAATGAAGATGAACTTGTATACTAAAAAACTCATTGTGACCAGTGAAAAATACCGTGTACACATAAATAATTTACATCAGTACATTTCTGTGTAATTAAAATTGCATTTGTTAAAATCGATTGCAGCAGCTTAAAAAAAGATAACACTCAGCTAGGTTAATGGGTTAATATTCATACAGGCGTTTAGTTCGAAAGTTTTATTCTAAAAAAATAATTTTTGCACTAACAATTACTGTCCAGCGTGATAATTTGATTATTAATTAAATTTCTAAAGAATTGATTACCTCATCGCCAAAACCCTCACGGTTCATTATAAAATAATCCATTATACAAACGTCATAAGAAAACTGTTTTGTCTTAAATATAGATACTCGTGCTAGTCAAAGTAGCTTAAAGCAGATCGTAAATAAATAGAGACATCTTTTTATATCTTATCGTTAGTGTGCTGATGCTTGATAATTTATAATATTGCTATTCATCACAACAGTCTTAACAAAATGTTACATGCATGAAAGAACTATTGTTGTATCTATAGGTACCATCAACTAAATTAATAAATTTATCTTAAAAAACACGTTCAGGCAAGGTTTTGTAATGAATACATTTATTTTAATCCTCCAAACAACATAATATTTTCCAAATATTTTTTATTTTGGTTGTAAGCGCGTTATTCTTGCGGTTAAGAAAGAGAATTTCTTCATTTAATTCTTCTTAGTAATTTTTTGTTTTGTTGTGTTGTTAAACTACTTTCGCCCATTCTGTAAATAAATTGAATGAATACAGAATACGGCGAGTTAGTAATTTAACATTGATTTGAGATTTTATTAAATTTTAGATTCTATTTAATCATTAAAGAATTTTATTCCAAATTTTCAAGCAGTTGTGATCGATACTAGCTTTCTGCACTAACCTACGCACTGTAGCACTGGTTTCAGTCATGTTCTACGGTTCTTTTCATTATCACCACTATCAAACTTCGCGTTTCAAATTCGGAAGTTTGCATTTTAAAGATTTAACTGAATTCACTCCAGGTGATTAAGCCATCTCATTCACCGTTCCCCATCCTCATTTTGATTTCTTTTATCGAAAACTCATATTTCTTTCAAATCTGAGATAAAATTATTATTACTAATGTTAATAATCCGGTTTAAGAGTCGTGTTTTATAACAGTCCACAGTAATTTTACGACTATCTGTACATCAACCTTCTGAAACTTAGCAAATGGATTAAACATTTCTATGACCCCCCTGTTGTCTAGCCCAATACTCGCTGACAGACCACTTAAACATATTTCTTGGCTTTAATTTCACAATAAAAGCCATTTGGAGACTCGAGTTACTGTACTGCCAGTTAAAGGGTTTTATAATAAACAAAAGTGCTAACAATCACCTGTTCTCCATTCACACTAGGTTCGTTTCTAAATTTAGCAAAATTTCGACTGAATTTAATAAATTCGTTTTATAAAATAATTTATTGAAATTCATTCATCCACTTTAGTTAATGGTTTTAAGATCACTGGTACCAAAAACGATAAAACCAGAGAAGTATCTAACCTTATACCGATAATATGTACTGATCGATATAAAAGCTTTGAATTGTTTTTTCTATTTTTTTCTAATTTTAATTCGAAGACTTTAAAAAAAATTCCACGAACATTTTACCTTTGCCCTACAAATCCCACCGATGACACTACATCGGAGATGCGACATGCGTTGTGTTTTAATTCACAATCAGGAGTCGGCTGAGCCGCCTGAGAAATTACCTATTCGAAATTTCATTTTTTTCTATATTATCGCTGTATACCGCTTATCAACTGCATATCGACTCGATTGCGCAACGTTTAGAGCTGTAACCCGGTTTTTATTTGTTTTGTGCTTTTTGAGCGCAAACCTTTAGCGCTCACAGAAAGGCAATTTTTGTTTTAAACGGCTTTTCCGATTTTCACAAACCATTATTTTTTGAAAGCTTACATTTGTCTCGTGGTAATTTGACGAAGAACTAACATTTAAATTTAAACACAAACGACATTAAAAGTTGCAAACTATTTGAATTTAAAAAAATTATAATTTAATTGAAGCATAATGGTATGATTTTATTTTATTTATGTAATATTATATTGTGATAATATTTTAGTGATACTAAAAATTAATTAATAATAAATGATTAATATTTTAATAAAAATTTAATAATTTTTTGACTACCTTAACAAATGTTATTGAATTAAATTTATTATTACTTATATTTTTACAAATAATCAATATTATTAAAGTCGGTATTAATAGAATTTATACAAGCTAATTTCGACATATTATTTGGATTTGGCCACGCAGGCGGTAATCAAAGAAGAGGGGAGTTATGGAGTGAAATTTCCTCCTTTATTATTTCCTTCCTTAATAATAAAAAATATGATTATAAATATTATGTTTATATTTTAGGCATGGCTAGATTTAAAAAAAAATTTAACAAAGAAAATTAATAAACATCGTGCGGCCAGCACGAGACTGGCGGCGGTGAATGTCCTGAGCTTATTCTCACCAGTGAAGAGAGCCGTGGAAGGTTAAGTTTCACTTTGATTGATAAATTTAATTATTTTTAAAAATTATTATTAATAATTTTGTTTAGGGACCCACACAATCAAGTATAGCAACATCAACTCCCACTTTACATGATTTTTCCCAATTTAGCCACTGATAAGTGAACCACAACCAGAGCCGCCACTAAGGTTACCTGCGTCAACAGTACAACCGGACCCATCAGAAAAATGACTTGACCCATCTGAAGAATGCCTAGACTAATCCGATCCAACATCCGAAACAAGGCTACCACAACTAGCGGCACCAATTCAACGAAATAATTATACACAATGAGCAAGAGCACGTAGAGCTCGTATAAATGAAATTGTGCCTCCTAGAGTCAAACGATATCGCGATACTGACCCGACGAGTGTAAGTAACATATATAATTGTTAGATTATTAGTTGACTTATATATATTTATATATTCAACAGTCTGGTCTGTCTCTCCTTCCACTAAATATTATGGTTGTTCGTTATCCATATTTCTCAATCCGCTAATTAAAAAATTATTAGAATTTTGAGAAATGTTCTCTATCACTTCCATTGTGCGCGTCTACATTGGGACTTGTAGTCGTCTCTTTCGCTTTTTCTATTTCAGGCCCGACTTAATCTTCGTTTATATATTTTAGTTTCGTCAGTCGTTGTAAATGAATATGGCTCCATCATATTTTCTGTTAACGGAAAGGCATTGTAGCCAATGAACATGTAAGGCAGCATTCTGGAATTTCCGACAATTTTTTTTTCTGATAAATATTTATCGGGTTGTTGCAGGATGTACATCAAATCCGATCGCTGCAAAACACCAGCAACGCTAATGCAACCATTGTACCCAACATCGATAAAAATAAATTTGCCGTACGCATCTGCAATGTCAAGCAATACTACGCTGTGGAATCCCTTATAATTATAAAAGAGTGGCGTCTCCTTTTGCTTTGGTCGGCCAGCAATATGTTTTCCATCGATCGCACCTAAGCAGTGTGGAAACTGTAATTTAACGGTGTAGTCATAATAAATTACTTCATTGAATTGTTCTTACAAATTCACTGATGAAAATTCCAACCTAGCAACATTTGCAAAAGTTGTCAAGCCTAGCTCCAATATACATGATTTATCGACGTCGCCGCAAGCTATTGTAGAATCGAGGCCTCCCATCAACTCTATCAAAACTGTCTCAGTGCCTGTCAACAAATATTTATATATCATTCGTATCGATCCATCCGCCTCAACCGATCAGATCGTTAGCTATGTCTGCGATAAACTTCAAAATTCAGGTGACGTTAGACCCCGTTTTGGACAGCTCAATAACGTTCGTCTCATTTAAAATTGGTTTGAAGGAGGCTCATTTTAACATACCTAACAATTCTGACGCTTGGCCTGCTGGTGCTTTAATCCGCCCATTTACAAATTATCCATGCATATCAAAAAACTTGAGTGTGGCCAGCCAGTTTAATTTATCAACGACCATCGCTTCATCTAATACCATCAACGCTTTCACTTTTATCTACTATCACAATGCCTGAGCGGTAAAATCAGGGATTTTTGCTTAGGCATACTTGACAATAATTTCGATATTATAATAATCAGCGAGACCTGGTTTACGATCAATAAGTTATCCGAAGAGTAGTTTCCACCAGACTATGTCGTTCATAGAAAGGACAGATACGATTTTGACACCAGTTGTAGACGCGGTGGTGTTTTAATTGCTGTAAAGAAATCAGTCTCCAATGAAGTGATCGCCTGACATCCCTGCCTTGATGTCATTGCCGTTCGTATCAGACTACCTTACAACACCTCGATTGACCCCTTCGCCGTCACCGTTTATATTCCGTACGGATTCGACCAGGATGTCCACAACACGTTTATCAACTACATCGACTCAGCCGTTATACCTTCAGTTCGCCCTTGTGATCAAATCATCATTGTGGGAGACTTTAACTTACCCGGTATATCTTGGAACGATGTCGACGGTGTGTTCTCTTCATCTTCAACCAACGAGAAAGCATTGACTCTCATCGATTATTTCGCCTCCAGAGAAAATTTCCTGGACCTGCTATCTGCCAACGACGTCTTGCATGCCGATGTTGCTCCGTGCTTGGACTTCACTGGACGCGAGAGCATTTATCGCAAACCAATTACGATAAATATTTTTTATACTAAATGTACAACTAATTACTTTTGTAACGATTTTCACTTTAATTTTAGAATGGCACTACGCATCCTTGAATGAATTTCTCAGCACTGCCGATTGGGACTTTTCACAGCACGGTGCGGATTTGAACGACACGTTGCATAGATTGAACGAGCTTCTCGGGAGTGGTATCGAGAGACACGTTCCGCGGGTTATCAATAATAAATTCAGCTTTCGGGAGCCATAAATGGGGACGCAACAAATTACATTCCCTTTACAGGCTTTACGGCGTTGAATACTATCCCGATTTAACGGTAAGAAAAAGGTATCTGGTTTTCCGTCGAATATGTCTTGCCAGACCTCCATCGCTAGTCAGTCATCCGACATTTGAAATTTGTTTGCCCAAATTCTTTGCATCGGTTTACAAGCCACTTCGTTCATCAGATAGCAGGTCTCCTACTACTTCCACCTCCATTGTACTCGTTCATTTCAAACTTACCGAACAGGAGGTTCTAGATGAACTGCACCTTCTCGACGTTAACAAGGGAGCGAGTTATGATGGTTTTACACCGATCCTATTCAAACGATGTGCCG
The DNA here is from genome assembly GCA_963691935.1 of Nephrotoma guestfalica. Classification (NCBI taxonomy): domain Eukaryota; kingdom Metazoa; phylum Arthropoda; class Insecta; order Diptera; family Tipulidae; genus Nephrotoma; species Nephrotoma guestfalica. The sequence goes on along the minus strand of OY829913.1, from coordinate 201,229,550 downwards.
TAAGTCTGGCCCCCGCAGTTACCTTCTTGTTTAACGAAATCCTTCGTCGTTGTTATTTTTACAGATCCCTGGAAAATACCATGCGTTCATTCAATTTTCAAGGCGGGTAATAGAAGTGAGGTAAGTAATAATCGTGGCATCTCCATTGTCTCTGTCTTACCCAAACTATTTGAGTCCATGGTTCACAGAGTATTTAACTTCCATACCAAGAGACTTATTTGTCCTTCTCAGCATGGATTTTATCCCGGTAGGTCTACCGTGTCTTATAACTTGTCCTCATTTTGTGGTCATCTTTTTGACAGTCTAAACTCAAAGCAGCAGCTTGACGTTGACTACACAAACTTCGCAAATGCTTTCGATGTGATTGATCACTCCATTCTTATAAGCAAGTTGAAGAGTCTTGACTGTAAATTCCTTCCCATCGACTGGTTGCGTTCCTATCTCTCAGATCGTTGGCAATCTGTTAGGATTCTGGATTCTTTCTCCCCATTATGTCGGGCGCCAACCGGCGTGCCTCAAGGTAGCCATATCGCCCACTGTTATTTTCATTATTTATTAACGACGTTGTAAAATGTTTTAAGTTTACCAATTGCCTCCTCTTCGCAGATGACGTAAAGATTTTTGCCCGGGTCTCTAGCGTGTTAGACTGCGAAATGTTACAGCTGGTCAATTAACAACTTACTGACTTTAAACGCGAGTAAATGCAAAACCATTTCTTTCTTCCGTGTCCGCTCGACTGTTTTTTTTATCAACATCAACTGTACAACGAAACCATTGATCGGGTTGAGTTCATTTCGAATCTTGGCGTGATCTTCGAATCTGACGCTACATTTACCAGACATGTTAACGCCATTATTTCAAAGTCGTACATTACTCTTGGCTTCATTAAACGAAACTACAAGGGTTTTCGTGACCCGTTAACTTGGCCATCATTATACGTATGCTTTGTTTGGTCCATTTTGGAGTATGCATCTCCTGTTTGGTCACCTGATACCACTGTCATTCTGAGAGGATTGAGAGTATCCAAAAACAGTTTATTTTGTTCACGCTACGACATTTACCATCCAGTCGTGCCGTGGACTACGTTCTTCCGCCTTATCAGAATCAATGCAATCTTTTGAAACTGCAACGACTAGACAATGGTCGAGACATAGCTTCAGCGCTGTTTGTATATCAACGTATCAACTTGTACGCTCCCGAACGTCGACGCGTCAACGCGATGGAGCATTATTCATCGACCGAGCGGTAACGAACTACGGTCTTTCTGATCCAATCCCGAGGGTATCTCGGGTGTTCAACAAGGTCTACGAAGCTTTCGATTATCACTTGTCGAGAAATTCATTCAAGAAAGCTTTATACCTATAATCTTTTGTAGTCGAGTTTATGCACCGTAATTTCGTTTTTGTTTATTAATTGTTTTGATGTGCCGATTGTAGTCACTGCAGGCATCATTTATAAATAAATAAATAACTAAACAAATTTTTGTTACGATGTTTTCTAAAATATTCAACAATGAATATTTTGTAATATATCCGTTCCAGAAAAGATCAAATTTACAAAGATCACTAATAAAGAAAAATAGAAGCAACTTGGTAGCTGATCAAACCGATACTTTTTCTAACGCTATACCTAGACAAACATTACACGAAATAAGTGATGCCACCGAAAATTTTACTTTGCAAATAGCCGAATCTAGTAAAACAACTATTGACCTAGAAAAGGAGCTTACCAAGCTAATCGAGGAAATTGAGTATCTAAAGCAAGAAAATGAAAACCTAAAAATGAATCGAGAGTCAAAAGAGATTGCGATATAAGAAGCATTGAACCAGACAAACTCATCTATTCCACTGATGAAGATGAAATACAAAGAAAGACGGACTGGATTCTAAAGAAGAGAAAACAGTCCAGCAAAAGTAAGAAAAGAAAAACTGAATCGTCACCTGAGGCAGAGCAATTAAATGGTAGGGGAAAATATAGTCCAGATTCAAACGATACTATACCCAAACCCCATCAACCAAAAGGTAGTAAATCTACCATCATTACACCAAATTTGGTGCAACCGAAAGAAAAATCATCTTCACCAATAAATATTGTGGGTGTAACCAGTTACCCAGAAATTCAGTCACTGATGAAATCGGTTATTGACAAAGACTATAAGGTAACAGCGTTAAATAATGACGTTTGGAAAATTAATACTCTGGACTCAGATACTTATAGAACCTTATCTATGAAATTGAATGCTGAAAAGTATCTGTGGTCCACGTACGAGAACAAACATGCCCGACCTATAAAAGTCATGGCAATCACATTTGCATCACACTTGCTGAAGCAAAGAAATAATGGAAAACTTACAAAATAAAGGTCTTTAAATACTGGATGCAGTGAATATAGTTAAAAAAGAGAGAACAGAAATTTAGGATGGAAACCAAAATATCAGTAAAAGTTTAGAAACTCCCTCTTTTTATGCTAGTATTTGACAAGAAAGAGAATGTTCAAAACATTTATGGTATAAAAGGAATCCTTCATATGAAGGTGAAAATTGAACCAATGGGGAGAAGCACAACACACATATCCCAACGCAAGAAATGGCAGGCATTTAATTACACCCAAAGGTATTGCGGCCGGGATCCAACAAGTGTAAAATGCTCAGGTAATCATTTTAACCAGGCATGTACAATAGGGAGAAATGTGCCAGCCAAGTGTACAAATTGTAAGGGCCAACATCCGGCTAATTATCGAGGCTATGAGGTTGCTAAACAACTACAAAAATTAAGAGATAAAACAAAAAATCAACCGAAAAATCTCGAAAATCGAAGGGTTCAAATATCAAATCAGATGGATCAAATCCCACAACCAAGCAATACAGGGCAAAGAAGTTCATTTGCGCAGGAAGTGAAAGGTTTGGGTTCAACCAAACATATGGGCACTGAAAGTAACCAAATTATGCAAAACATTATGAACAACATTGCAGCTATTACAAAGCGACTAGATGACCAACGTAATCTGAACAACGTGATACTTGATCAACTGAAGAAAATGCAACTCCCTCAACGCAATTCAACAAAAAATGTTAAGTAAGAACACAACTTTCAAAATAGCAATCTGGAATGCGAATGGCATTATGCAACATATTCCAGAAATAGAAATATTTTTAAATTCAGAAAAAATCGACATTTTCTTAATATCTGAAATCCATCTAGTTAAATCTTCGTTTGTTCAAATACGAGGTTATAACTTATATCACTCCATTCATCCAGTAGAAAGAGCAAGAAGTGGTTTGGCATTACTAATAAAAGCAAATATAAAACACAATTTCAAATCAAATATCAAAGAAGAAACAATGCAAGTCACTACTGTAAGGATCCAAATTAAACACAGACAGCTTACTGTCTCTGCAATATATTGTCCTCCCCGGCATAACTTGAAAAGGGAGGACTACTTTAATTATTTAAATCGCTTGGACGTGATTTTATTACTGGAGATGACTTTAATGCGAGAAACACCTATTGGGATCTAAAATTACGACGTCAAAATGTAAAGAATTGCTTCAAGCAGGCCAGACTTCAAAATGTGAATTTTACTCTGGTGGTTCCCCAACATACTGGCCCAGTGACATAACGAAAAAACCTGACCTAAAAGAGTTTTATGTAGCAAGAGATATATCCCATAACTACATTCACATTGAAGAAAGTAATTCTCTAGTATCGGATCATTCCCCCTCGATCCCCATAATAAGGAGGATGGGACCTGGGCAAGAGGTCCTAAAGAGAAGGCTAATCTGTTTGCGGAGTATCTCGAGGATACTTTCCAACCACTACCAAGGCAAACGGCCAATGAAAATATCATGTCAATCCAAAAGCTAGATGATTTACATATACGCCCAGTAACTCTCAAAGAATTAAAAGCAAAAGTAAAAAGCAACATGAATGTTAAAACCCCAATGTATGACTTGATTACTTGCCAAATAATCAAGGCTCTATCAGATAGGAAAACCTGATAAACCACCTAATAATAAAAAATCATACAGGCTAATTTCATTGTTGTCAATTAAGTCAAAGCTCTTTGAAAAATTACTACTAAAAAGACTTAAACCAATAACTTAGGACCGACAAATGATTCCTCCATATCAATTTGGATTCAGGGAAAAGCACTCCACAATTGAATAGGTGCATAGAATCGCCAACATAATAGAAAGAACGTTAGAACGTAAGAAATTATGATCCAGCATATTTCAGGACGTCGCCCAAGCATTCGATAAAGTCTGGCATAGTGGACTGAAATTAAAGCTGCACAGAGATCTGCTGAGGCAATTCTATGCCATACTAAGATCTTATTTATCCAATAGACATTTTCGTGTGAAATATGAAAATGAATACTCCGAACTAAAGAAAATCTCTGCCAGTGTCCCACAGAGGACTGTCTTAGAACCAATCTTGTATTTATTATATACAAGGGGTATTCCAACAACAAATGAAAGAACCAAAGCCACCTTTGCAGACGACACAACAATCATGGCGATTGGAAGTAATGTTGCTGATGCAACGAGCAAACTCCAGAAGAATATCACCACTGCGGTTTGTAACTGGAATAAGCGCTAGAGAATCAAGCTTAATGAGACGAAATCCACGCATATTAACGTTACAAATCAAAATAATTCCCACCTACCGATATAAATTAACTCACGACCGGTGCCATATGCAAACAAAGCTAAATATCTGGGCATGACTCTCGATGCCAAGCTCAAGTATTGAGAGAGCTTGTCAGAAAAATGTAGAACATAATATTAAGTTCAGAAAAATGTATTGGCTCATAGGTAGAGGCTCTGGGCTTACAATATACAACAAGCTGCTTCTATATCGGCAAATACTGAAGCCGATATGGACCTACGGTATTCAACTCTGGGGATGTACTAAGCAAACAAACGCCAAAATTATACATACCTTTCAAAATAAGGTTCTCCATAGCATCGTAAATGCTCCGTGGTACACAAGAAATGAAGACCTGTGGGACTTACAGATGGAATACATGAAAGATGAACTAAAAAAGCATGCCGCCAAACACTAAATAAGGCTCCGGGAACATGGAAACCCCTATATTCGCCGTATGATATATAACGCTGTCGTTGAAAGAAGACTTCAAAGAACGAGACCACTTGACCTAGTAAGCATACAAAATTAAAATTAGTATTTCAAATAGGTTTAATTAATTTTGGGACTAACCATTGGTTTTCGTTCCAACAAATCAGAATTGTTAAATAATAATTTGGATTAGTTCAACTCTCCTGAAACAAAAGTTAAAATTATGTAGATAATTGAATCAATACTTGCAGAGGTATAAGTTATTGTTTCCGTCGTCTACCAATTGTCTTCGCAATCATCTCTGTTTAGTCCCAAATAATTCCAAAAGTCCTGCAATGTGCAGATGGTGAAATGCGAACCGCGAAAGAATTGGGAGTGCTTCGACCGCTGAACAGAATTCAAAGATATTTTTTTTATTTTTTATTATTCATTCTCATACGATAACAACGGCGGATTATCCAGTGAATTTAATGTTCCTTTACGGATAATCCAAGTTGTTATACATCAATATGCAAAAGTTACAAAATTTACATAGATATATAAATATTATAAAAAATAAAGATTACGGAAATTTAGTTCCAAAATAATTAAATATTCGATTTAAAATAATTTTTAATATTTTTTTAAAATTGTAAGTAGGTTTCAGATTCCTTTATAGATTCAGGTACTTGATTATAAATAAATGGGCCCATAAACGTGGTCGATCTTCTTCCAAATTCAGTTCTAATATGATGCGAATCAATTCTGTTGCAATTTCGAGTTGAATACACATGATAAATTTAGGATTTTGTACATATAAAGGGTTAATTGAAACTTATATAAGACATTTATGGGCAATATCATAATATCATCCTTGCTGTATAATAACCTAGTAGAAAATAGAATTGGCAATCTGTATACTACTTTTACACTTTTGTTTTGCATAACTTGCAATTTCTTCCGCCTGGTTAAGGTAGCTGTTCCGTATACGATAAGGCCATAACTAAGTCGCGAATGAATAAACGAAAAATAAATCATAAGCAATACCCTAGCAGGAACATAGAAAGATAATTTTCTGAGTAACCCAACAAGTGGAGCAATTTTCTTATTTGTGATATTGATGTGATCATCCCAAAACGTATGAACTAACTCTCTCAATGTTAATGTTACTAACTTCAAGTAGAGGTGAACTAGTCATCGATTTATATGGGGAATGATATACCATATATTTGGTTTTACAAATATTGGGAGCTATTAAATTGGAATTAAAATATTCTAAAAGTATACTAAGGTCATATTTCATATCAATGAATATACTGTCAGGATCATGGGTTTCATAAAATAAAGCAGTATCATCTGCAAATATTCTAATATGATCCTTGAAACAAAAGTGGTCCTAAAACACTACCCTGAGGGACACCACATTTGATATCAAACAATTCACTTCCTACCCCATTTAACATCACATACTGTTTTCGATTTGATAAATAACTTTTCAATAAGTTGTAAGGAATTCCACGTACGCCGTAACACTACAATTTATTTAGAAGTAACTCATGATCAATACAATCAAATGCCTTCTGTAAATCCAAGAAAAGCGCTCCAACATATCTGTTTGATTCAAAAGCAGTATACATCATACGCCCAATTTCTGCCAATGCCAATTCAGTTCCTAAACCTTTTCTAAAACCATATTGGTAGGAATAAAAAATTATTATAATTTAAAAACGTTATTAAACGCGAACATATCAATTTTTCAAGAATTTTATCGAATATAGAAAGAGTAGAAATAGGCCTATAACTACTAAGTAAAGAAGAATCTCCATTCTTTAGAATAGGAATCACGTTAGCGACTTTTAAACATTTGGGATATACACCAGTTATTATACTTTCATTAAAAGCATCAGACAACATGTTAACTATTAAGCGAACAGATAACATTACAAACTTCAGCCGGTGTGATTGGTGATAGATACAGGCCATCTGAAATCCATTTAATAGTTCCAAACCTGTGTATGTCTCTGTCGAAGGTAATAGATTTACTGATTAAGTGACCTGCATTAACAAAGAAGCAATTGAAAAGATTAGCTATCTCAAAAGAATCACTTACGTATCGGCCATTAAAGAAAATGTTATCAAATTTAAAAGATTCGAGAATTTTATTAAGAAATAACTTCACGTTCTTCCATAAATCTGTAAACATATTACTAAAGTAACATTTTTAGCATAATATTTTTTAGAAGCTAACAATTTCGATACACGTAGTAATTCGGATTTAAGAGCAACGTTACTAGGATTACGTTTTTAAAACATTATTTTTTTTACGAATGTCACGCCAAATGTCCAGTGTGATCCACGGACATAACGTATTGTTCAGCTTAACATCAACACTTACTGTCTTTGAGTATCTATCTATTAATTCATTATATTTTTCAACAATAATTTCTTTAGTATTATTTGGATCTTTCACATTAAATGGCATTGTAGAAAATTATTGAATAATTCATTAACTTTTGCCATGTCTACTAATTTCTTTACAAGAGTTTTCTTAATATACTTAGAAGTAAAGTAAAAATTTGACAAAAGAAAATGGTGATCGCTAATTGTGGAGTATATCGTAGAATTGACGATAGTGATAGAGAGTTTGATAGATAGATAGACAGAGAAAATAAATAGATTGGATAAAAAACAAAGCCCTAATTTGTATGCAGCCTCCGGTGAGATTACAATCCAGTACCTCTCAGCCAAGCGCCGAAGCTTTAACAACTGCACCACCTGTTTCATACAAAATGTACATACAAAATTCATATAGAAAGGCTTTTTATTAGATTGTTCGGGTGTTCGGACTTTTCCAGTGGATTTTTTCAAAAAAAATTGAGCCAAATCGGTTCAGCCGTTCTCAACTGATGCGCGCATACAGTTTTTACACCATTTTTATATATTTATATTTGAGTAATTTAATTGCTTAAAATAATAATTAACCAATAATTGTTCTAACAAAATATGAATGCACCTCTCACACCGAACAAATGCAGTAAAAATATTCAGTAGACCGGTAAAGCACATTGTCAAAGGCAATGCACAAACTCGGTCTATTATAAATGTTTCCTCCAACCGAGATCAAAATCACACTGCATAACCTTAGAATTATTCATATCTTTCGTTAAGAAAAGATTATATTCTTTAAACAATAAAACTACATGTGACTATCGTATTCTCTTCAGTATCGCTGTTAAATTCAAACCGTGTGCATTAAAGAGAATTTAAAAACGTTTAGTGGTCTGAATCAACACAACGTTGTTTCTTAAAATAATTCACCACGTAAAATTTCTTTTTATTTTCTTACCTCATCTTACATTCTTAACTAAACAATTCACAGTGATGGTTGTTAATAAATAAGTGAATTTCTTTAATCATAATATATATAACAATATAATATTATATCAATTTGTGTGTTAAAAAATTTTTTAATTTCTTTTAACGAATTAAAGAAAAGAAACAAAATAAATTAAATAGAAATACACGTGATGTGTTTGAGGTTCTAATAATAATAATAAGAGTTATAATATATTTAGTATTGTTCCGCGTTAAATATTATTTGGGTTAGTGTATAAATAAAAAAAAGTTTTTTTTAAAAGAAAATTATTAACTAATTAAGAATATTTTCTGTATGATGTATAAAAAAAACCGTGTAACTAATATAAATCGAAAGAAATTTCATTTTCGTCTGATCTCTATAGCTATATATACGAGTAGGAATGTAAAACACCTGTGCTATTTTTGACCGCACAACAAAACTTACTAAACTACATTTCTCCAGAGACGATGCGTTAAGTAAAAGCTTACCCGTTCTGATTTCAATTTTCCGTATTAATACGTTCGCTTTCGATCACCAATATACTTTGGTATATTGGTCACCTTGAAAATATAAGAAATAAGGCAGCATCATCTTATGGTTTTTTTTTGTATTGCTTGTTGTTTTATTTGCTGTTTTTATTATTATTATTATTTTGTAAGTCGAGTAAGAAAACAGTCCGTTATGTTTGACACAATTTTTAAGGTTTTATTTCATTTTTTTTGACTATAAATAAAATTCAATTTGAATAATTGATCAAGTGGATTGTGTGCGGCGCGCACGTCTTCGATGACCAATAAGTTGAGCACAATTTGATTTTAAGAAATTCGTTTTTTAATGTTACTAATCAAAATGGCATAGATTCCGATTACTAGTGTAATTTTAGAAAGTATTACCGGTTTGCTAAAATATGTTTGTCGTTGTTGTTGTTGTTGTTGTAATGTGTAATATGTTGCGAGATGAATGACTTTATATTAGATAATTTTGTTAAATGGGATCAGACCGGATATCAAGTATCGATCAAATTATTCGATTATTTTGAATCACTTATGAGGGTCAAAAATACCAGCGTGGGTTTTTCTTACTTATCCAAAGTGTTATAACCAACAAAATATGATAAATAGCATTTTGATGAGATAAATTATAAAAGTAAAGTTTGTTGGCATACTTACAATAGAGGAGCGTGTGGCTGGCTACTGGTATACAAAACTAACAAATTTCATTTTTATAATTTGTGCCACTTTTAGTTTTTGAATTTCGATTTTTAGTAACATATTGGTTTGATGGATATACTTTTGAATTTATTTATGGAGATAGCTTCATCCATTAATTTGTATTCTGTTCTACCAAAAACCTTTTTTCATATTTATGAGGTGTTTTGGAAAAATTTCAATCTGACTGATTTTGCAGTTGCAAACGGGATGTTTTGTTATTATCTTTCTAACCCATGAATGTATTATGTGCTAGATAGTGTCAGGATTGTAGTCTCAGGACTCAGGATTGTAAATAACAACAATTAATTAATTGACCGACAAAGATACCTGATCTTTGCATGTCATGAAACGGGTTTGGTACTACATAGTTGAATTTGGAAGAAGTGGTTAGCCATCTCCTGCAATGAAAAGGTTTTTGGCTAAAGTTTACCATTTATATTGACATCAGGAACCAAACGTTGGTTTCCCAAACGAATTTTTTCAACATTCTAAATGAACCAAAGTTCAAAAAATTTCTTAGGGAGAATGCCATACCAAATTTTAACCGATTAAAAAATTTCAAAAATAAAATATTGCCGCCCATATTAATTTAATAATTTTTTGAAGTGCAGGGGCCGCTAAACATTTAGATTGATTCGTGATGAATTTTTCGTAACATTGTGCAAATTAAAGGTTTTCAAATTATATAGAAGTTCATTATAAATTAGCTGTTGATCGCGACTCCTATTAACGTGTCCTTCAAATAAATGTAAAAATATATTTAGTACGAGTAGCCGGCATGGCTTGCAATGCTATTTATAAAAGGTGTTTTAGTTCTGTGTACGTCCGCACACAAATACATCAAGAGGTTTCCTGATACGTGAACAGGCTACATACGTCCTCACAGTTGCAGCGATTGTCTCTGTGCTTTGTTGACTTCTGTTTAAACTGTAAGAGACCAATCTCATAAGTGTTATATAGCAGTTACTGCTGAACGACTGCCCAGAAAGCCTTTACTTTTAGAACTCTCCTTGGAAAAAAAAACAATTTGCCCTTTTATATAGTTTGGTTTGTTTAATTTATTTATCATTAATTTTGAATTAAAAATTCAAATTTAACACCAGTATGATTCGACAATAAATAATAAATGTAAATGCAATGCCAATTGTTACGTCATTGTATTTACATTTGCAACTGACAGCTGCATTACCGCTTTCCTAGTGAATGAAATCTGTACTCACAAATTAAAATGGCTAAACTCAATAACTTCAACATAGTGGCTAAATTCAGGAAGATGATTTGAAACTTTATTCCAAAATGTCATAAAAGTGGTTAGGTTATTCGCTGAGAAGTACTAGGGTTCGTTTTCTATGAGATATTCCTTAAAGGCTAGTATACTTGTATTTCCAAATATATGGGTAACTAATCCATTAAAACGATGAATGAAAACTATCCTTTTTACGAAATTTTAATTGTATTTCAAAGCAGGCTTAAACGGACTTTAGCCTAAAATTTAGCCTTAAATTTAATGAATGATCTAAAACAGGTTTAGCCGTTTTAAGGAATTTAGTTAAGCAAGTTTTAGCAACCTTTAGCCGATATGCCAACGACATGGACTGAAAGTTTAAAATTATAGCCACAAATTATATCCACTTCAACATAATTTTAGTAGTCATCGGTAGATTCTTCATCTTCACGATAAGTGTTAAGTTGCACCTCATTTGAACCAAACGTTGACCAATTTTGGTAAAAATTATGAAAAGCAGGATCAATTAGCGGAAGTAAATCTATTAGATCTCGTTTTTTTCTACACTAATTTTTACTTGTTCACTGTAGCATAAAGTTAGATCACTTAACTTAAAGTCGTTCAACCCCTGTTTCTTAATGTTAAGGATTATAAAAAGTTCTTCATCGTTCAATTTAGTTTTGTATTGTATAGTCCCAAAATCTTTTGTGTATCGTAACCATTTGGCGTCTTTCCATATAAATCGATTTCCGCCTCTATCTACGTTTCGCCAATTTTTTTTTTTTTGCTTTATCAATTACAACTGAGACTGAGCTCATCTAGCAATTTATCTTTCAAATTTACAAACTTTAGATTTCTTATATAATTCTGATTTGTTGGGGTGAAACCCAATGGTTAGTCCCAAAATTAATTAAACCAATTCTAAATATTAATTTTAATTTGGTATGTTTACTAGATCAAGTGGTCTCGTTCTTTGAAGTCTTCTTTCAACGACAGGGTTATCTATCATATGGCGAATATAGGGGTTTCCATGTTCCTGGAACCTTATTTCGTATTTGGCGGAATGCTTTTTTATTTCATCTTTGATGAATTCCATCTGTAAGTCCCTGTGAAGGTCTTCATTTCCTGTGTACCACGGAGCATTTACGAGGCTACGGAGAACCATATTTTGAAACGTCTGTATCATTTTGGCGTTTGTTTGCTTAGTACATCTCTACAGTTGAATACCGTAGGTCCATATCGGCTTCAGTATTTGCCGATATAGCACCTGCTTGTTGTATGTTGTAAGCTCGGAGCCTCTACGAATGTGCCAATACATTTTTCTGAACTTAATATTGCGTTCTTATTTTTTCTTTTTGGCATTCTCTCTCCACTTGAGCTTGGCATCGAGAGTCATGCCAAAATAATTAGCTTTGTTTGCATATGGCACCGGCCGTGAGTTAATTACTACCGGTAGATGGGAAGCCTTTTGATATGTAAAGTTAATATGCTTGGATTTCGTCTTATTAAGCATGATTTTCTAGCGCTTAGTCCAGTTACAAACCTTATTGGAAATATTCTGGAGTTTGCTCGTTGCATCAGCGACAATACTTCCGATCGCTATGGTTCCTTCATCTGTTGTTGGAATATTCCTTGTATATAATAAATACAGGATTGGTTCTAAGACACTCCTCTGTGGGACACTGGCAGAGATTTTCTTTAGTTCAGAGTATTCATCCTACTATTTCACACGAATATGTCTATGGGATAAATAAGATCTTAGTATGGCATAGAATTGCCTCGGCAGATCTCTGTGCAGCTTGAATTCCAGTTCACTGTGTCAAACTTTATTGAATGCTTGAGCGACGTCCAGAAATATGCTGGAGCATACTTTTTTGCGTTCTAACGTTCTTTCAATAGCGTTGGTGATTCTATGCACCTGTTCAATTGTGGAGTGCTTTTTCCTGAATTCAAATTGGTGTGGATAAATTAGTTGTCGGTCCTTATTATTGGTGTAAGTATTTTTAGTAATAATTTTTCAATGAGCTTTTACATAATTGGCAGCAATGAATTTGGCCTGTATGATTTTTAATCGTTAGGTAGTTTATCAGAGTTTTGCTATCATGGTTACTTCTGCTACTTTCCATTGCCACGGAACATATTTTAACCGAAAGCTTGCATTGATTATGTGTAAAAGCTTACAAAATCTTGTACCTGGTAGAGCCTTGACTATTTGGCAAGTAATCAAGTCATATCCTAAGGCTTTTTTAACATTCATGTTGCTTTCTACTTCTTCTTTTAATTCTTTGAGAGTTACTGGGGTATATCATTGGCCGTTTGTCTTGGTACTCTGCAAACAGATCAGCCTTCTCTTTAGGACCGCTTGCCCTGATTCCATCCTCCTTTTTAAGTGCGGGCACCTACATTTTGGGTCTTTTGAGTTCCTTCGCCGCCTTCCACTGAGAATAATCAGAATTTTTTTCATCGGGCTTTACGTGCCCGTCGTTTTTTGTCTTACCAACTCTCTAACTTCCATTAAGTAGGTTAATGGAAGTTAGTGAATTGCTTCATTGAGTTGTTCTAATTCATCTTCCAACTGGTGGGGATTTCTTATCGGTACCTGAGATTGATTTTTTCATCCAATACTTCACGAAAGTGACCCCAGTTTGCTCTTGAATTTGTTAATCTAGGGAGAGTGCACTCTTTGAATTACCATTTCACTGCCTGTCATGATAACCGGGGATGATCCGATACTAGAGAACTACTGTTTTCAATGTGAATGTAGTTCTGGGATTTACCTCTTGCTACATAAAAGTCTATTAGGTCAGGTATCTTCATTCCGTCAATGGGCCAGTATGTTGGGGAACCACCAGATTAAAATTCACATTTTGATGTCTGCCCTGCTTGAAGCAATTCTTTACTTTTTGACATCGTAAGTCTAGATCCCAATAGGTGTTTCTCGCATTAAAGTCATCTCCAGTAATAAAATCACGTCCAAGCGATTTAAATAGTTTAACGTAGTCCTCCCTTTTCAAGTTATGTCGTGGAGGACAATATATTGCAGAGACAGTAAGCTGTCTGTGTTTAATTTGGATCCTTATAGTAGTGACTTGCATTGTTTCTTCTTCGATATTTGATTCTAAGGGGTGTTTTATATTTTCGTTTATTAGTAATGCCAAACCACTTCTTGCTCTTTCCGCTGGATGAATGGAGTGATATAAGTTATAACCTCGTATTTTAACAAACGAAGATTTAACTAAATGGCTTTCTAGAACTAGAAAATGTCGATTTTTACTGAATTTAAAAATATTTCTATTTCTGGAATATGTTGCATAATGCCATTCGTATTCCAGTTTGCTATTTTGAAAGTTGTTTTCTTACTTAACATTTTTTGTTGAATTGCGTTGAGGGAGTTGCATTTTCTTCAGTTGATCAAGTATCATGTTGTTCAGATTACGTTGGCCATCTAGTCGCTTTGTAATAGCTGCAAAGTTGTTCATAATGTTTTGCATAATTTGGTTACTTTCAGTGCACATATGTTTGGTTGAACCCAATCCTTTCACTTCCTGCGCAAATGAACTTCTTTGCCCTGTATTGCTTGGTTGTGGGATTTGATCCATCTGATTTGATATTTCAACCCTTCGATTTTCGTGATTTCTCGGTTGATTTCTTGCTTTATCTCTTAATTTTTGTAGTTGTTTAGCAACCTCATAGCCTCGATAATAAGCCTGATGTTGGCCCTTACAATTTGTAAACTTGGTTGGCACATCTCTCATTATTGTACATGCCTGGATAAAATGATTACCTTGGATAAAATGATTACATTTTACACATCTTAGATCCCGGCCGCAATCTCTTTGGATCTGATTAAATGCCTGGCATTTCTTGCATTGGGATATGCGTCCTGTGGTTCTCCTCATTGGTTCGATTTTCACCTTCAGTGAAGGATTCCTGTTATTCCATAAATGTTTTGAACATTCTCTTTGTTGTCAAATACCAGCATAAAAAGAGGGAGTCCTCTTTTACTGATAATTTGGTTACCTTCCTGAATTTCTGTTCTCATTTGTTAGCAATATTTACAGCATCTAGTATTTTAAGACCTTTATTTTGTAAGTCTTCCATTATTTCTTTGCTTGAGCAAGTGTGATGCAAACCTCTTGCCATGACTTTTATAGGTCGGGCCTGTTTGTTCTCGTAAGTGAACCACTGATACGTTTCAGCATTCAATTTTATAGATATGGTTCGATAAGAGTCCAGAGTATTAATTTTTCAAACGTCATTGTTTAACGCTGGTACCTTATAGTCTTTGTCTGTAACCGATTTCATCAGTGACTGAATTTCTGGGTATAACTGGTTACACTCACAATATTTATTGGTGGGGGTGATTTTTATTTCGGTTGCACCAAATTTGGTGTAATGTTCTTGTTAGATTTACTACCTTTTGGTTGATTGGCTTTGGATAGAGCATTGTTTGAATCTGGACTAGATTGTCCCATACCATTTAATTGCTCAGCCTCAGGTGACGATTCAAATTTTTTTTCTTACTCTTCCTGGACTGTTTTTTCTTCTTTAGGATCCAGTCCGTCTCTCTTTGTAATTCATCTTTAACAGTGGAATAGATGAGTTTGTCTGGTGCAATGCTTCTATATCGCAATCTTCTTTTGAATCCCGATTCATTTTTAGGTTTTCATTTTCTTGCTTTAGATATTCAATTTCTTCGCTTAACTTGGCAAATAATTGCTCCATATGCTCTAGCCTCGCTAAGAGATTCATATTCTCCTTTTCTAGGTCAATAGTTGTTTTACTAGACTCGGCTATTTGTAAAGTAAAATTTCAGGTGGCATCACTTATTTCGTGTAATGTTTGTCTAGGTATAGCGTTAGAAAAAGTATCGACTTGGTCAGCTACCGAGTTGCTTTTTTATCGGTGATCTTTGTAAATTTGGTCTTCTCTGGAACGAATTGGATGTTCCCTGATAATGCAATAGATGGCCCTCCTCAGAATCCATAGGGCCAATCTCCACAGAGTGTAAATTTACCAATGTTGATATCGGTTTGTTTGTACTATTGCATAGTTTTGATTGACTAATTAGCTATTCTGCTTCACTACTACGAAGGGATTGGGTACCACAACCGTTCGTTCTACAAAACATTGCCCAGAGTACGCCCGTATCCATTTATGAATACTTCGTGGAAGCTGTCAATCCCGTACTCCGTTTCGCCAATTAAATTTATTTTTCATCACCACTGCAAAGTGAAAATAATCCTCTCGAATCATTTGAGGAATTGAGCCGTAATTTTATTTTTCGTGTTAGGACACCGAATAAATTGCAACCAATCTCTTTGATGATGAATTTTAAATGATGTAGTTTTATTTCTTCGCTCTATAGTTTCATGGTCTACATCGCACGCCATGTGAGTATGCTCTGGCTCCAAAAACTTATGGTCAATGATATTTCTGATGAACACACGAGTCTGAATAAAAAAACATTATTTGCCCAGTATTTGATGGTACGTACTTGAGATATTGTAACATGCAGGAAGCTATTTTGTTCCCCCCTCCCCCAAAACAATGTGGAACATTCGAAACGCAGTTATGTACAGTCAGATTAAATGTCCATAACTGTCTCTTGCGTCGGAAGGCATTGTTGCAAATCGCAGGTTGCTAGATTCGTCTGAGCCAATATTTTGTCATTTGATTTCGCCGTGTACGCCAAATCAGCTTGTTCATGATTCCTTTTTTGTTTCGTAAATTTTGATGCAAAAGTGTCACATTTATTATATGTGTCTACTTTGGGCTTCTTAAATTGAATGCCCATTGTATGAAATACTTCGTGATATTTCGACAAGGAAGCTGCAGCCATCTCTTACGGCAGTAGTGACTCTCATAAGCGGGAAAAATATTAATGTGATCTTTAATCTCTTGAACTTTTGTTTCACTTAATTTATGTTTAGGTGTATTGATTCCTCGATTGTCCTGTATATTATGTGTGTCCGATTCCAGTTTTTCTTAATGACAGTTTTCAAAAAGCATCATCAGTTTTCAAAGCAAGCATTCATTCGTTGAAGGTTTACATCTTAATATAGTATGAACTGGTGTGCATTCGATTCCTAGGCTACTGTGGTAGTTTTAGGGGTTTTCACTTCAATTAGGCCAGAAATGAACATTAACCGTAGATTGTATCGTCCAAGTTTCCAGAAATTTTGAAAAATTTGTTTCGGCTGTTCTTGGCTTATTTTGTTTCTACACTTTCGATGGCAATCTTTTGTTGGTTTAAGTTCACGTTCTTTTATGAGTTTATTTTTTTCCGTCACGTACGATTGTCCTTTATCTCGTTTATAGAGGCTGTAGCGACCTTTTAACTGCATCTGAGCGTACTAACACATGAGAACACGTATTCAAATCTTTAGAAATAAAGATTCTTTCTTTTTTTCTCGGCAAATCTTTTAACTACCGGAGTGTAACTTCCCAATGGAGTTTTATTGTGACGATGTACTTTCACTTTTTGACACGCCAAACAACATTGACCCATTTTCTAACGTCGTTTTTAATATTGACTCAAACGAGTTTATCTGTCATTTGATTTTGACAGTAGCTTGAATACCTGGATGTGCCATATTGTGTACTGCTCACAATATAGGGTTATTGTGTAAATAAATGCTAACGGAATTTTTTCGAACTTTAGCGATTTATTATTTTCGGGTTAATTCGTCGGCTTGTTGAACATTTGCTATAGCTTGATAACCGAGGGATTCTGGCAATGATATCACTTCGATTCTTGAAAATGCGTCTGCTGCTACACATTCTCAATACCGGAAAATGTTGTATATCTGTGGTGAATTGGCTAATGTAGTCTACATACCGACAATTCGAGGTGATGTCTTTTCAGGATTCTGCTGAATCGTATATATAAGTGGTTTGTGATCTATAAACAAGATATCTTTGATGGATAAAGGCAACATTGGATAAATGCTCAAATGGCTTTGTCCAATGCATCTACCATCATTGCGAGTTTAGCATTAGGTAATGGATGAGCCAACATATAGCAACTCCGCCGAGTTGTTTTTTGCTGAGCTCGAATCGAGCGTGAATAATCCTCCTTACTTTCTTTTAAATAGTCGAAGAGGATGGCTTGAGAGCCACCAGCATTAGGAATAAAAATGTTAGTTGTTTAACATTCTCTGGTTTGTTCAAATTGATTATATCATTAATGTATTCGGTTGATAATAAAATTCCTAACGAAGTAATTTCATGCCCCAAAAATAAAATTTGGTTTTGCACTTTGTGCCGTTGATCACTAAACCTGCTTCCTTCAATTTCGTAAATATTATTTCTAAATGTTGCAAATGTTCTTCGAACAATCGTGAAGCGATTAATAAATCATCTAACTACGAAAAAACAGAAACTCAGATTGTTAACTACCGAATGAATGAATCTTTGAAATGTGTTTACAGCATTCCGTAATCCGAAAGTCATTCGAGTAAACTCGAACAGACCGAAAGGTGTGGATATAACTGTTTGGCCTACAGATACCTTGAGCTAACATATATTCGAATTCCTTTTTGGCGATTGCCAATCGCCAATCGTAATATGATGTGTAACTTGGTGTTAAGTGAGCGTATTACCTTTAATGTCGCGCGTTATCTCGATAAATCGATCCAGAAGAGGTAACACTCTAACGTTAATCATATTAGTGTAAATTACTCTTAGTGTAGTAATATCGGAATTGGCGGTGATTGCTCGTACTTGTAGAGAAGTTAAAGGATCAACCAGACGTCTGTTCTGGATGTCGACCAGCAGAACTGAATATTTTAGAAAATCGGCGCCTATGATTGAAAGTCCAAATGAAATGTTTCGAAGACCGAGGTTTAACTCTAATCGACGGGAACTGAATATTTTGACTGATGATCTGAAGGTCGCAAACATTTCTAGATTCGGATTAATGTTCCTTTTGTCGTTATTGTTAGCGGGAATGACGGAGACATCAGCTCCAGTATCAATTAAACAGGTAATTTGTGATGGAGGATCAACAATTTTTAGGCGAAAATTGATTAACGTTCCCCCACACGTCGCCATGTGTGAGGATGCATTTAGTTTTTTGTTTTAAATTCGCTCCAACGTGAGCAATTCGGTTTGCAATTTCTAGCCTCGTCATTAAAGCCTATGAAAATAACACTCAGTAGAATCAGAATCTTTTGGTTCTATGGAATTCTGTCGATTATCGAATCTTCTAGGCGAACGCGAATTCTGACGAGAGGAACTACGAGAAAAATTTCGAGGTCTAAAATGCTCTATTTGATCTAATCGACGATTAATTTCACTTATTTGTGTTAAAATTGACGACTCGATTTGATTTGTTTGCTCGATTGTGGACAAAGGCATGACATGATTCGGTGACCTAATTTCCATCAATCGATTGGCTTACACGGCAAGTCTTGCCGTATTTAACGCTTCTGCTGTTGGCTTAAAAATATCTTGAGGACTTGGAGGTAACCGCTTTCACCAAGTCTCCACCATTGGTTTTCATCCTTCGAAGTAGCTGAGATGGCTTAAGATATCCTGGTTCCAATCCCTAAAGTCTACAGATCTGAGTCTGCTTGTAATCACCTTTAATTTTTCCAAAATGGCATTTTGTAAGTCCATGTATGGTGTGGCACTTTTAGATTCAATTATGATATTGCTTACATCAGCAATGACACGATCGTTCAGAGCACCGAGGGGATGATTATAGCGAGTTGCCTTCGAAATAAATTTTCAAGGGCTAGTTGAGATTCGATGATATGGAACCACATTTTTGGATATTGAGCTACTAAAGTGATGCGATGTTTTCACTTAGCATTTACGATGAACTAGGTGATGCTTCCTGTGTTGATGCTCTTGTATCAAATGCTCAATGTCTGCTGGTGACAACATGAGGTGGATTGAGGTGAGATTTCTAATTCATCACATATTGGAATCGATGTATTATCACTTAATTGAATTTAATTGACGATCAGGGCCGAAACAAAAAAAATGGGTGTGGTGTATCAATTTTTATAAATGGAATGTAGTGAAAAGAACAAAATTGGTCACTTACTCGAATGAACTGCTATGGTGTGGTCAATCAATCATCTAATGGATTGTCGGCTGGAACTAAAATTAACAACTTAGATGATGTTGAGACGATAAAATTTGCTGGTTACCGTTGACAGACTGTTGGTTTCGTATGTATGTTCTAATGTGAACGCAATTGCAAATTGGAATCACACCGAGAACTGCTACAATTGAATTTTAATTGCGTATCTGTCAAATAACTGGGATACGACGCAACCTGATACCCACGCCAATATTCAATATTAAAACATGCGGCGGCAAGCCTTCCAGCCAAGTGAAATCACAAATTCAGTTCGATAATTTAAAACTTCATCTTATTGATCGATTCACCATTGTTATTTTTGGCTGCTAAAATAGCACATGCACTGAGCCACTGATAATTTTTGTAATTCTATGCAATATTTGTGAAACTCAAAACCATTTCGTTAATTTGAAAAAATTGTTTTGCGATACGTTCATCAGATTCATCATGTTGCAGTTGTACACGCATATTAGCCTTGATAGTAAAATCTGTGCGAGCGTAATAAAACTGATTGATGGTATTACACTCGGTATAACTAGTAGAGTTTGTCAAAAATCCAGACCGTAAAATGAATGCGCCATCGAAGAGCTTCTATTCACCACCGAGAATAGATCCCGAATAAGGGAAATGAGAATAATAAGGGAAACGAGAAAAGTTTTGGCTTTGTCTTTAAATAATTCTGTCACATGCTATGCGTTGTTACGCAATCGAATTACAGAAAATTCGTTTGACCAAATGTACCCAATTCGCCGATATGAAAGTGTGTTTCGAGAAGCAAATCACAGCCATTCTCAATTGTCCCATTGTTTTTTAGCGATTGCCAAACAAATGCTCTATCAGTAGCAATGCATCATTATGCCCGAATTTTGAGTCATTCCAAGCAAACGATGAAGAATGTTTCACTGATGTAGTCTTTGTATTTTTCAAAAAAGATACATATTTTTTGCTGCCCATTTACAGCACATGTTCACTATGACTGCAAATAACGCACATTTTTGTTGTGGTTGAGCATTATTCAAACCACTGGTGAGTGGCCAATCGAATTATGCATCTGAAAATAGGAACATTTAATTATTGGCAAGCTTCGCAATAAGAGAGATATACTTTATCATTTACTACTCTCTATTCTTAAAAGGATCCACGTACGTTGGCAAACAGTATCGAAAGTTACACCATTTAGATTTGTTTGAGTGAACAGTGTACATACGAATTAACGTTTCAGTCGAATATAAATTAGGATGTCCTTCAACTGCTACCCTCAATGTTTCCGCATTAGAATAAAGTAGCGAAAAGCTGTTGACGTTGTTGGCGGCGGTGGCAATGCTCTTGCATGTGTATTTTCTATTGTAAAGTACCCACGTTGTTAATTTCCAATGTGCACTGCCAAATAAACAACTGTCGGATGCTTGAATTGGAAATAACAAAATATGTCATACTGCTTCATTGCTATACTAAACGTTTTAGTTGATATCGATTTCATCGGTAGATGCAGTTACATTTTCCAGTTCAAAAACTGGCAATGTGATGAATCAGCCGCCATCTTCAATTGATTGTCGATGATAGAGTGGATATTTGGCATTTTTAGGTGATAGTATCGTCGTGTATTTTTCGTGGGTATGACCCATGAATCTTCTTTTTGGTGGCGATTTCTCGATATGAATCGTATAAACAAATTTGGGCGCCTATATGCTCAAAAATATGTAATTGCATCTTGTGCACATGCATGCATGGTCATTCACTCCTGTAAATATTTGTGGCAGTATGACGTACCGTTTTTCCTAATTCATTGAGATTCACATTGCTATTATAAGCAACTACAAAGAAATGCACTCTTCGAAACGAAACTTAGTTTAAATTAATCGTATTAAAGTAGACGTTCGATGAACAATTGTCGATAAGTTTCTGGCCCTTTGAACTCATCAACATTTCTGTGAGAAGAATCATACGATGACCGACCAAATGGCACAGTAGTTAAAGCTTTGGCGTTTGGATCGGGAGGTACCGAGTTCGAATCCAGATAGGTGCAGGATGCAAAAGGGAATTTTCATCAGCAGATTACGATCTGGGATGAAATGGAACACATCTATGACCTCCTGTCGGAGCGCAGAACTCATGGGCCGACCCATCTTCCATGCCATATAGGCTGGCATGGAGCTATGAAATGTGCAGATGGCAACAAAATCGGACCTATATCCGTACGTCCTCGATTTGGCAGGCAACTGCGTAAGGTAAGGACGTAAATAAGCGAACTGCGAAAGAGTTGGGAGTGCTTCGGCCCCAGAAAAAGATTGCAAAGAATAAAAAAAAGAATCATACGATAATGTTTTAAAATTTGCACGCTGTTAATCGCCACTTCATCAATTTGTGGTACATAGTACTTGCCGGCCGTGTTGGCCGATACGTGTTTTACCACAACTTCGTATTCATCAGCTTGACATTTGTTTACTGACATTTGTGAATTAATTGAGGTGATCGAATAGTGTTTGTAATTTAGTGACAATTTCTCGTTAAGTGCCTGTATTGAATTGACATCGTAAATCGATCTGCTCATTAGTGTTTCACATGCAATAAATTTGAAAAAATTTATGATTCGCATTCGGCAGTCGTAGTACTAATTCTGCACGATGCTAATTTTGCCCTTGTGTGTTGACATTCTCGTGCACGATGTTTGTTGCACCGGATAAAGTTCTTTAGGAACATGAATTACCACATTTGGTTGTACACTGTAGTAATAACTAGCATCGAGAGAGTGCACCAAAATTTAAACAGCGTGCAGTTTTCGATTGGATCGCGCAATGCGTACTCGGTAGGTTTTTCGAGTACTGGTTTATTTCGTGAATGAGGTGTATATTTACCAATTTACCACGAAAACTAGGAATTCACTTGTAAATGGTAAATAATTTGTGTATCATAACAAACGAACTAAAATGTCACTGTTTATTATGATTTATGATTTAATTCTGACAAGCAGGCACTAAAAGTAAATAATTCCGTTTCTGGAACTCATGTTTGCTTAGAACTAAACAATTAAAATCTTATATAATGTGTTGAGAGTAGCACATTATTTGTTAGTAATGGATTTAATTAATCGTCAGGTCTGCAAACAGAATCAGTTTTCATTCTGATTGCTATTTGATTGTTCCAAGCTAATATTTTCCTTTAACTCTAATTTGAGGGCAACCTCCCCTAAATTTCGCCGTCTCACTCCAGTAGGGGGATTACCAATTTGCTTTGCTTCAGCTACCACCTATATTTCCAAGTTAAATGCTGGTATTGCCTACTTTCCTCTTAATTTTGCTTATTCTGTTCTTAAAAACAGTTTGATTATGTCGTTAGGCGCTTACCTCAATATGTCCTATCCATCTCCACTTTAGTTTCTTTTGGCCGTTGTCCTCGAAGTCTTCGAGGAGTATCGGTATAGTGATGAGGTCTAAATTCAGTTGATGTGACCTGTATAGCTTGCTCCTTGTCTGAAACCAACTTGTTAATTTATGGTTTATAATTCTTTGAACGTACTGGGTAATGGAAGACATTCTTCTATACTGTTATACTGTTATACTGTCGCCGACGAGTAGTTCACAGTTTCACGAATAGCACCTCGTTATAGTTGCCTCGAGGAAGCTGAAATTTGTTTCAGTATCTATGCAGTCGAAGGTGTACTAACATTGCTAATTTCTATTAAATTTCAAACACATTTCTCTAAACATACTACAAACTGTACAACTCGAATATGCCAATATAAAAACTTTGGTTAAGTAAATACTAAGTTTTTAATTTCGACCTAATGCAGTACACAAAATGTATTTACACTAATTGTATAAGAAAATTTAAAGCCATTGAAAATTATATAGGTGGCAAAAACTTATCATTAGCACCATTAGAACTCACAAATAAATTGAAATTTTATAGCAGTTATAATTTTAAATCTGAATCTAGGTTAACAGAAGCGGCCAACCACACACCCACGGTCCGTGGTATTATTTATGTGGATGTTTCATAACAAACTTAACACGATTGTTTTTGGGAACGAACGTGTTAATGCCTTCATTTCCATCGTCTCTGAGTCTCAACCAGCTTGAATGTTAGACTTAACCGATTTTTTTAAACTTACTTGGGATGCAAATTTTACTTTATCTCAAGTTTCCAATCAATGTTAATTGCTACGACAATATCAAAGGGCCAAGGGCAAAGCGAAAAAAAGGTATAAAAACCGAAAAATTTATAGTTGGATTGCAAAACCACCTTGCACCACGAAATATTTTATCGCCATTTTTTGCGTTCTACCCTAAGATGATAAAAGTTGTTCGGGCCAGGTTGCACAATCTGACGCGATGTATTTGGATGGCAAATTTATTTTTAATATCTCAACCAAATATTACTAATAGCAGCTGTTTTATCAGTTAGAATGAATCTGCATTAGATCCAAAATGAGGACCGCTAGAGCATGTATTCTCATTTAATACATTAGAGCGATGTATGCATTAGAGGATTGTAATAAAAAAAACGCGCTGGTCAATTTCAGTGGAACCGATATCAAATGATCCCAAATTTATATTTTTCTCAAAAGTGGCACAAATGTGGCATAATGGAATTACAGCTGCTATTTTTTATTGCAAAATGTTAAAATGAGTCAAACTATTTTTATTTTAATTTCCAAAAGCGGTTTATAAACATGAAATTAGCTTTATTAAAATTTATGTTGATTAATTTAGTAGTGATTGTTCTCCCCCCTCCCCCTGTGCCCTTATTTCAGCTCCCACCATTCTGGGCATACTAAGTGGAATACTTTGTATCATTTCTTGCGGAATGATATTCCAGTCTACTTGCGCTGCACCACTCAGTTCTGATATAGAATCTGGTGCGGGATTTTTAGCTCTAATACAGCGTTTTAGAATGTCCCATAAGTGTCAGAAAGAATAAAAATCCAGACACATTGGTGGCTACTTAAGTGCACGAATGCAGATATCTTGGAGATATTGATGTACCGATGCAGCTACGTGGACTGGAGCGTCATCATGCATTAACACACAACTGTCATAACCTATGAAGCCCACACATTGCAAACGTGATCGCCAAGAATGTTGAGAATATACCAGTCTGCATTCATCCTTTAAACAATCTCTGCCAGCTGCGTACGGCCTTCCGAACAGATTCCACCCAAAAAATTATTGGACCTCCACCAAAACTTACATTTTGC
Source organism: Nephrotoma guestfalica (assembly GCA_963691935.1). Lineage (NCBI taxonomy): Eukaryota > Metazoa > Arthropoda > Insecta > Diptera > Tipulidae > Nephrotoma > Nephrotoma guestfalica. Next base: position 201,204,408 of record OY829913.1, on the reverse strand, counting down.
ACTAAATTTCACGGTGCGTAGCGTTCTCCAACTCTTCTGTATACAAGAGTACATCTATCTGGTTTCCATAATTGGATTCTGGTCTCATATGAAAAAAACAGAGTCCAATTGATCAGTTTCCCAATTTGCATAAATATGAACAAATTCTAAACGGCTGGATTTGTGACGGGGAAGAAGCCTTGGAACTTTTACGGGCCGTTTTGGAGTTAGGTTCATTTCTTTTAATCTTCGACTAATTGATCTGGCACAAATGTTAACTTAACGAGCACCTTTTACGTACTTGTCCGGGCTTTTTTTTATATTCTCCGGTTTCTCTGTATCGTGTATGTACTCGTGAAACCGAAGACCGGTTCGTTCCTAATTTTAGTACGATTTGTACTTGATTATAATCTTCCTGAAACAATGTGACGACTTTAACCGCCTCCAGCTGTTTGCTTTAGAGTAGTTTGCTTTAGATCATATTTACAAGAACTAGTGGTACTGTATTTACAAATAATTGATATGCAATGGTACAAAAGCCGATCGTTACGCTGAATTTCAACATACACTCATGATTAAGCATTTTGGAAAAATTTAATTGATTGACTTGCAGTAGACTTCATTCAAGGTGGTTTCTGAAAAAAATATAAAGGTGCTATCATTAGTGTCAGTAGTATTAAAATTGACCAGCGGAATTTTATTTATTATAAAAAAATATGCGTTAATTTTGTACACAAGTGTAAAACAGTAAAAGAAAATAAATTTTATACAGTGAAATCAGTATTTTTCTTTACAGTTTTGTTAGCTATTTAAGAGCTAATAAAGCTCAAATGGAATGATTCTTTGAAACCTCATATTGGTGATGAAACTTCATATTTAAGCATTTTCAATAATTTGGGAGACCCCAGTTACTTTTGTTCAAAATCAGTCCACCGGAAGTGGCAGCTGCTATAAAGAAGCTTTTTCGTTTTTTTCTGCACGTATCTCGAAAGAGTTTACGAAAAATATGGTTTAAAATAAAAAGATTGTAAATAAAATTTCAATCTAAATTATTTTAAATATTTTTTAAAAATTTACCGCAAATGATGAGTTTTATATAAAACTTTATTTCACTGAAATTCCGAATCTCTATATCCTGGCGGATTGACTATCTCATTCCGATACTTCGATACATAGTTTTCCATTAATTAGAAATTCCTTGCGAATTTTTCCTTCCATAGGTACTTGTAAGTTTTTGCAATGATCTTGACAAATAATTAACGACAAAGAATTAAAAGTTTTAAATAAATTTTAAGATTACAAGAGTTGACCTGGTTGGTTTTTTTTCAAATTTAGTCAGGCAAGGTGATACAATTCTACCAAAAAGCCTGTAAGTTTAATTTCCCGCTTCAGAAATCAAGTGTGTATTTCAGATTTATGTACACATTAGTGGTACAGGTGGAAAATTATCGAACATTTTAACTGTCGATAGTATCGATTTAAAATTTAAAAACAATCGATAGCAACGTATTGAATAAATGGAAAACAAACGATACGCTATAAACTTTTAAAAAGCACTTAGCCAGTATCTCCCAGTCCGAGTGCCGAAGCATTAACCACTACACCACTTGCCCCATCACAATATTCACTCTAAACAAAAGAACATTTGAAAAACGATCAATTAATCAATTATTAAAATAACAGATCAAATTATGTTAAAGATGGTCTACAAGAAGTTGTTTAAGCCTTTTCTCCTAAAATTAGTAGAATCATTAAAACTACCAAAAAATTGGTTGTCTTTTAACTACAATGTCTCTTAATATAAATGAAAAGTAATCCAACACACAAATTATTCTGGTTACAGGCTCTTGAAATTACTTTTACTAGCTTTCCACCTCATAGTTTCCAAATAAATGTTAACCATTGCCATTATGTCACATTCAGAGGGTTGGACCTTTAGAGAGGCATATAGAGCAAAAGTTTAAATGTTTGTATCACAATTGTTTTTGTTATAATTTCTTGTTCAATTCAAGGCTACGTATTGGATGCTTTCAGCTTGCTACGTCTTCAGCAGCAATATGCAGAATAACAAATGCCATTGAACTCGATGATTCTCACAAAACTTATCGTGTTTTTTACTAATTTATTTTATAATTTTTACTTTTGTTTTTCTATTGTAATGGGGGTTTTATTGTGATTGTTCCGTACACATTGCAGCAGTAAATTTTCGCCGAATTTTTTTTTTAAAATCAATATCACATAATTCGTTTAAAGGTCATAGCAACTGGATGAAGTTAGACAGACTCGTAAATAGCTCGATCCCATATTTATAATTTGCCATATTAATGGCCAATGAATTTAAATTGTGGCACTAACAGTAAACACCTGTGCCAAAAATCAGGCCATATTTTTTGTAGCATCATTGTTAAATTAATCCAGATATTTATGAATTGGTCTAACTTCACCGAGTACAAATTACTACTAAACATGCGTCCAGCTTTTAATTTACTTCACCATATTGCTACATAAATTATGGCCCAATTTTTGGCACAGGTGCGTTCACAGTTAGTGCCACAACTCAAATTCATTGCCCCTTAATACGACAAATTATAAATAGGGGATAAACTGCTGGGTTTACGAATTGGTCTAACTTCATCCAGATCATATGACCTTTAAACATTCGAATTTTGTGATATTGATTTTTCAAATTTTTTCGGTGAAAATTTACTGCTAGCTTCTGTAACATGTAATTTTCGGAGAAAATCAACAGAATTTTGTACTACCACCTGATATGAAATATTTCGATAATGCAGGTTTTTTTCGGCTGAAATGTTCGGCTAACTTCAGTAGCATATTCATTCTCACATCTTTTACTCTAGAATGTAAGCATATTTGTGATTTTTTCGTTGATTTACCAGGGGCGAGATCATGGCATCCGGAAAAATGAATTGTTTCAAAATATTTTAATGAACAAATACTAAAATTTTTTCAAAATGGTCAAAGTTGGCTTAGATAATTTGTATGGAAATAAAAATAAACGAAAGTTTAAGTTTTTCGAGCAATTTTAAATGGAAATGTTCTACTATCAGTAGAAATAAAATGTCAAAAATCGTCTAGAAGATTAGCTCAGTTGTGGTAAAAGCCCCAACTCGTAAACATCAATTTAGAAGACGTATTACACATAAGTACAATCGATACCATTACGTTCTGAATAAAACGTCATTCAAATGGCCTCCACGACTTCTTCTGCAGGAATTCGATGAACCCAATTTTCGAGCAATTTTTCCACTAAATCAAGTCATATGTCATGAAAAGCACGTTCAATGTTGACTTGTAAAGTTTGAAGAGAGTTTGGTTTATTGCTAAAGACCAATGACTTCAAATAACCCCACAAGAAATAGTTTAAAGGTGTTAAAGTACAACTTCTTGGAGGCCATTCAATATCACAATTTATTGAAATAATCGAATCTCCAAACTTATCTGGCAATAATTCATTTGTTGTACTTGCTGCGTGGTACGTAGCCCCGTCTTGTTGGTTGGATAGGTTGGTTATCATCGATCTATACAGATCTCCATTGGCAGTAACGGTGTTACCAGCTTTATTTCGAAAAAAATACGGACCGATGATTCCACTAGACCAAAAACCACACCAAACTGGCAATTTAGGTGAATGTAATGGTTTTTCATGAATAATTTGTGAATTTTCTTCGCACCAGAATCGAAAGTTTTGTTTATTTACCGCACCACTCTATATGAAAGTGAGCCTCATCGGAGAGAATGATTTTCTTAAAAAATCGTTATCGTTTTCAAGTTGTTCCAAGGCAAAATCAGCAAATTCACGACGTTTACGGTGGTCCAATGGCTTCAGTTCTTGAGTGAGAACAATTTTATACGGATGCAAACCCAAATCCTTTCTCAAAATCCGCCAGGTTGCGGTTTGAAACAGTCCCATTTCTTGAGAACGTCTTGGAATCGATAAATTGCAATTACATTGAATCCAAGCCGTATGCCACAAGTAACAAATTAGATTCTCATGCCAAACATTGTCGATGTATCCAAATCCAAGCAGTTATTTACGATATACGTTTGAAGATCGGTTATAGAGCAGCTTTCTTGAAAGCCGTATTTCATAAAATATTGACGACGGATGACACAATTGATATTTGCCGGTAAATTGAGGAAAAACCCTAGTTGTAACACCACACTCTACCAGGCGTTTGGGTATTTACCTCGCTTATAAGAAAGGAGCACATTTTTAATCAATATTCGAGCTAAGTCACCGGCAAACTCTTTCAATATTCGAACTGAAATTCTGTTGGGTCCGGCGTTCTTATTTACGTCCATTGTCTTCAGGTTTCTAAGGACAACTCCCTTGAGTGTTTGATGTTATACATTTTTGAACCACGATGCGAAATTGACTGAGGCGTACCGCACAACTAAAGTCGAGTTCAATGTGAACTCATTTATCATAAGTCCGCCTGCAAATATGAATCCACCACCAAAGCACTGTCTACTCATAACAATGCAGAAATAAATGTTTTAGGAGATTTTCCAATCGAATCCTTGGCAACTTTCACTCTTTCTGCCTTTTTCTATTTCTTCACACAGAATCAACTGAGGTTTTTTTTGGGCAGTTTAATTTTGTCTAGCAACTGTGGAGGTTTCTTTAGTAATTTAAATTTTAGATTTCGATTGGAAAACGATGATGAGATTTATTTATTCATTCCATGTAACACGGTCTCAGTGAAATTCTAAGCGGCGTCATCTATTTGATTGTTATAAAAACAAAGGATTAACCAAGGGGAATGTTGAAAAATTATCGTAATCCATCATAGTCAGCCTTGTATAAACGTGGTGTTTCGACAAATATTTTTAAGGTTATCAAGTGAATGATTGTGGGATCACTAACAATATGTGTTTCATGCAAAATATCAAAGTAGTTTTTATGGGAGGCATTAAAGTCACGAACTAAAATTAATTCGCAGTCTTTGTGAGAATTTCATACTTCTGAAAACGAATTATGCTCGAAAACCGCAACTTGAGATTTGGGAGTTTTTCTGTTGTTTCATCAGCACACTAGATGTAAATATAAAATTAAATTGTTATTTACATCCATTAACAATAATATTAATTGTGTGCATCTAGAAGGTTAGTGAAACAGCAGCAAAACTCCTAACTCTCAACTTGTAACTCAAGAGCTTCTTCGTACTAGTAGCTCTGGAAATAGAATTCGTTCTCGTAGCTGTTAGATAGTTTGTTTCCATATGTACTAATATTACGGGTCTGCGTGATTCGTAATGCTGATCATTAAATTAAATAGGTTAGGAAATATTAAATTCCCAATTTTCTATGATTTAAATTTTACAATATGACGATATTTTACAATATCATATGGGTTGGATGCAAAATATCTCACTAAAAAAATTTAAATATTCTCAATATTTAGTGAGCCTGTACTGACAATATTTAAACATAAATTCAAAATAACATGAAAATATTGCATCCGCCCATGTAAAATTCTACAGCTGAGACGAATCTGCAATTGAGACATCTTAAATCTAGACATACATGGGCTGGATATATCCAATGTGTTTAACTCAATTTCTGGGATTGTGATTGAGTTCAGCCAGTAGCGCTAAGTACCCCAATGTTATGACAACCATTTCTAAACAAATAAACTTTGACAGTCACTTTTACAATAACTAACGAGACATTTGATTATCTTCCGGTTCCAAATATTTTCTAATCTCATTTATTTCGGGTCCATTAGTTAAGCTGTAAAATGTCATAAAAACACTTAAAGTAACTAAAAATTAGTTATTCGAATAAATTTAATTTCTTATTTCACTAAAATATTTATCGCACCTACCTCATACCTTACCTACATTACCGATATCATAATAAATATCTGAGAGTTCGAAATGTTATTTAATACAAAAATATTTAGAGAAAATTGTATTCGATTTCGTATGTCATAAACATCAGACCGAAATTAAATCAAATTTCTATTTATCAATTAACACAATTTATAGTTTTATTATGCATGCAACTATTTTAATATAATTTTATTGATATTTTATTTAAATAAAACGAAAAAAAATTCTTAAATTATTAAAAAATTGTCATGTCTCGTATGTAAATATTGACATGACACAGATAGCACGCAGAAAAGTAAAATTTTTGTATCGATGTTAATGAAATTTCTTCAGTACACCTTTTACACTACACACACAAGTCTTACATACATATTATACCAAAGAAATACTTTAAAAATTTTATTTTGTTTTTGTGTATTTTTCAGTCAGTTGCGGCCACAAAAGTGTTATGATCAGACAGCAGTGTATTTCAATTTTATAAATTTTATAGTTAGGTTCTAGTGAATTAAACCAAAAATGTATTCTAAATATAGAACTGAAGTGATTAGTGTAATAGTGACATTATTATTGTGCCTAATCGAGAAAACGGGCTCGATCAAAAGTGATATTACGGTGAACAATAAATTAACGGCATTACCAATTGAGGTGCCTGGTATTAAATCACAAACGGAATCGTACCACTTTGCAAACAAAACGTTCAATTTGAGTAAAAAAAATATTCAACGATTAACTGGTAACCAATTATGGGATAATCTGATAAATGAGTGTCTGGACAAGCCATCATTTTCTTGTATACAAAAAAATGTCTACACATATTTGGATGACACATTAAATTTAAGTGATGTGAACGTCACCGATCGTTTCGTGTTTAAGAAAAACACAATCGACTATACCAAATATACGAGAGAAGCGAATCAACCGCACAACGCGGATGAGGACAAGTTTAATGAAATCGATGACACATATCACGACGAGGGACGTTCAGGTGCGATATATTTTATGTACATAATTTACCTTAACATGGTTTTTTTGTATTAAATTTTAGGTTAATTACCATGCATACAAATTAATTGGTCAACCAGTTGTAATGTTTGAAAATATTTTTTTAGATTCACCCATCGAGGAGGTAACAAATGCATTATACGGAAAAGGTGTTAAATTCATGATGACACATGACATTGAAATGAAAATGCCAGAGATGATGTTCGATGGCGCCACATTTCGTATTCAACCCCGTTCCTTTGACGGAAACGGGGCACTGGTTAAAATCGAATTTTTACCAAAGGGGATAACCGATATGGCACGTGAAGATACCGGGACCGGGCGAATTTTTCTTAAAAAAATTAGTAAGTACAAAAATATTTTTTTTACACATATGTATGTCACGCTAATATATGAGATATGTGTTTACGATAAACATGTAGCGGGATTTTTGAGAAAGTTTTTTTTTGTGTAAAAGATGATCTTTGTATATAACTATTGTAAACTATAAATTGAAATCGAATTTCGAACAGTTTTGATGTGTATTGTAATGTGTGATTCGTATATCATTTGGGATAATGCTAGATTGGCGGGTCAAATTAGAAATTTTGTTAGTTTTGTGTAAACTAGATTAATTTGATGGAATGGTTTCTTATGGGCGAAATTTATTGCGATGGTGTTAACAGATATGATTTATAAAATCCATACCAATGAGGTTTAATGTGAGGCGTGAGAATATCAATTAATAATAATTGTTAGACAATATATGTGTGTTAAAATATTGCATGATGAATATTTTTTTAAATTTCAATTAATCGAGTTTTTAGAAACAACAATATCATTTTTCTAAGTATAAAATAAAAGTATATCGTTTTGCAAAATATCATGAATTTGGGTTATTCGTATCATAAATTAGCCGGTGTCAAAACGGCGGACACGTTATTTGCTAAAACTATCAAATCTGGCTCTAATATGTCTTTCGTTTAGTTCTGTAGCTAAAGGTCAACTTTCTGCAACTGACCAACCAGTTTTCCGATTGAATCCTAATGAAGTTTATCTTCAATTACTCCTAAATTATAAAAATGGCGGTTAGTACTATTTTAAAACAAAATAAGTTAAACGAAATCCTTACCGACCAAGTGACACAGTGGTTAAAGCTTTGGCGTTTGGATCGGGAGGTACTGGGTTCGAATCCCGGAAGCAAAAGGAAATTTTCATCAACAGATTACGATCTGTGATTAACTGAAACAAAACTACGACCAGCTATCGGCGTGCAAAACTCATGGGCCGACCCATCTCCATGTTCAGGAGTATGGGCTGGCATGGTGCTATGCAATGCGCAGATGGTAATTTAAATCGGTCCTATAGCCAGCCGTACGTCTTTGATTTGAGAGGAATTGCGTAAAGTAAGACGGAAAAATCAACCGCGAAAGAGCAGGAAGTGCTTCGGCCCCAGAAAAGATTGCATGGATTAAAAAAAAAAGGAATCCTTGTGCAACCCGGCAATTCCTAGAAATCTTGATTCCAACGAAATTCAAACGCCAAAATTTTACACCGATCGGCCAACTTGCCACTGTAATATTTTGGTAGATCCAGTTGTATACTGTACTTGTACTTATGACACTGTACACTGTACTTGAGCTTGCGTATCTAACATTCTACAGTGAATTTTCCTTGATTCTAAGAAAAATTTTCTTCACTAAAATGTCATTTTAGATATGCGAGCTGTATGCAAATTTTAATTGGGTTGGCATGACAAGACTGCCCATATGGGTCTACCAAAATATTATAGTGATCAGTTTGTCGATCGGTGAAATGTTTGAGATATGCATTTTCTTAGAGTCAAATTTCCTGAGAAATTTCGTTTTTAACAAGAATGCCATTTTAGATATGCGAGTTCCATTAGAATTTTAATCAGATTGGTATAAGAAAATTGCACGTATGGGTTTACCAAAATATTAGAGTGGCCAGTTTGTCGATCGGTAAAATGTTTGAGATTTGAATTTTCATAGAGTTAAGTTTTCTACGAAATTCCGTTATTCTCAAAAATGCCATTTTATATATGTGAGCCCATTAAATTTTTGATCGGGTTGGCATAAGCTGTCTGCACATATGGGCCTACCAAAATATTATAGCCGGTTTGCGACCTGTCAAATTTTTGTTATATGAATTTTGAATAGTCAAATTTGGCAAGTGTAGAGTTTGCTGATCAGTGAAAAGTTTGAGACATGAGTTTTCTTACAATCAAAATTTCTAGGAAATTCCGTTTTTCAGAAGAATACCATTTTAGATATGCGTGTTACATTAGAATTTTAATCAGGTTGACACAAGTAGAGCGCACACATGGTTCTACCAACATATTTTAGTGACAAGATCGCAGATCGGTGAAATGTTTGAGATATGAATTTCCATAGAGTAAAATTTCCCAAGAAATTCCGTTTTTCACAAGAATGCCATTTTAGATATGCGAGCATCATTAGAATTTTAATCGGGTTGGCATAAGCTGACTGCACATATGGGTCTACCAAAATATTATAGCCAGTTTGCCGACCTGTAAAATTTTTGTTATATGAATTTTTTATAGTCAAATTTGGCAGAAGTAGAGTTTGCTGGTGAAAAGTTTAAGACCTGAGTTTTCTAACAATCAAAATCTGAAATAGTTTCCGTTTTTCAGAAGAATGTCATTTTATATATGCGTGTTCCTTAAGAATTTAAATCAGGTTGACACAAGTAGAGTGGGCAGATGGTTCTACCAAAATATTTTAGTGACAAATTCGCCGAATGTTGAAACGTTTGAGTATGAATTTTCTTAGTGCCGAATTTCCCAAGAAATTCCGTTTTTCACAACAGTTTCATTTTAGGTATGCGGGTTTCATTATAATTTTAATCGGATTGGCATAAGGAGACTGCACATATGGGTCTACCCCTTTTTCAGGATAATGTTTTAGATATGCGCGCTCAATTAGTATTTTAATCAGGTTGACACAATTAGAGTGCACATATGGTTCTACCAAAATGTTATGGTGACAAGTTCGCAGATCGGTGAAATGTTTGAGATATGAATTTTCTTAGAGTGAAATCCCTAAGAAATTCCGTTTTTCACAAGAATGCCATTTTATATATGAGAGGTTAGTACGCCGATCGCTAGAAATTGTATTATATGAATTTTTTTATAGTCAAATTTGGCAGAAGTTTGGGACATGAGATTGCTTGCAATCCAAATTTCTAAGAAATTATGTTTTTCACAAGAATGTCATTTTAGATTTGTGTGCTTCTTTAAAATTTTAATCAGGTTGACAGGTGTACACAAGTAGAGTGCACATGTGATTATACCAAAATATTATAGTGACAAGTTCGCTGATCAGTGAAATGTTTGAGATATGAATTTTCTTAGAGTCAAATTTTCTAAGCAATTCTGTTCATCAATTGAATCTCATTGTAGATATAAGAGCACTAATAGAATTTTATTTAGGTTGGCAGAAGTAGTGTGCGTATACCAAAATATTATTATAGCAAGTCAGCTGATCGGTGAAAGTGTTCTGATATGAAATTTTTTATAGTCAAATTTTGCACAAGATCGGTCAAAAGCTTGAGATATGCGTATTCTAAGTATTTAAAATACAAATGCCTAGGAAAAATTGTTCTTAAATCAGCTTGACACAAGTAGAGTAAACATATGGTTCTACAAAATTACTCTAGTGACAAGTTTGCTGATCGGTAAAAAGTTTGAGATATGAATATACTTAGAGTCAAATTTCTCAAGAAATTCCATTTTTCATAAGAAAGCCATATTAGATATGCGAGCTCCATTAGAATTTTAATCGGGTTGGCATAAGGAAACTGCACATATGGGTCTACCAAAATATTATAGTGGCCAGTTTGTCGATCGGTGAAATGTTTCAGATATGAATCTCCTTGGAGTCAAATTTTCTATGAAACTCCGTTTTTCACAAGAATGCCATTTTATATAAGAGAGGCCATTGCCGATAGGTTAAATTGTTGTATATGAATTTTGTTATAGTCAAATTTGGTACAAGTAGACTTTTCTGATCGGTGAAAAGTTTGAGAGCTGAGTTTCTTCACAATCAAAATTTCTGCGAAATTCCATTTTTCAGGATATTGTCGTTTTACATATGTGTACTCAATTAGAATTTTAATCAGATTGGCACAAGTAGAGTGCACATATGGGTCTACCAAAATATTATAGTGAAAAGTTCGCCGATCGGTGAAATGTTTGAGATATGAATTTTCTTAGAGTCAAATTCGCGAGCTCCAATAGAATTTTAATCAGGTTGGCATAAGGAGAATGCTCAAGTGGGTCTACCAAAATATTAAAGTGGCCATTTTGTCGATCGGCAAAATTTTTTTTTTATATGAATTTCTTTATAGTTAAATTTGGCAGACGTAGAGTTTGTTGATCGGCGAAAAGTTTGTGACATAAGTTTTCTTGCAATTAAAATTTCTAAGAAATTATGTTTTTCACAAGAATGTCATTTTAGATTTGTATGCTTCATTAGAATTTTAATCAGGTTGACAGGTGTACACAAGTAGAGTGCATATGTGATTCTACCAAAATATTATAGTAACAAGTTCGCCGATCAGTGAAATGTTTGAGATATGAGCTTCCTTAGATTCAAAATGTCTAAGTAATTTCGCGCATCCTAAGAATGTTATTTTAGATATGAGAGGGCAATTAGAATTGTAATCGTGTTGACACTAGAAGAGTATACATAACATGAGTCTGCCAAAAAATTATACTGTCATGGTTTCTGATCTTACAAAATTTCTTGATTCGGAAAATATTTCAGCACATTTAATTTAATTTAGAGTTTTATTGTTAATTTTTTAATTGTTTGACTTTCATTAACATCTATAACCATATGTAAATATTTTCGTTGTTATATCGAAACTTGGGAATGGGAGCGAGCAAAACAATTTGATTAACTCCCATCTCATCCAAATAATTATTAACCACTTTTGTGGTTGTTGTTGTTTTTTATTGTTGTTGGAAATTCACTTCTATACAAAAACGTTAAAACATGCGCCATAATAAAGGGTGGTTAAATTTTAAGGGCCGATATTGATTTTGAATAAAACACAAATTATTTATGAAATTATTGTCAATTCTTTTTATTATGATAATATGGTATAGTTCAATTATGTATGGAACAAAATATCGGCCAAATGGCCGCCGCGACCTCGGCGGCACACCTCCGCCCTGTCCAAATTTTTGTCCACATGTCCAAATTTTTGTTGACGCTTTAATTGAGGTTCTATGCTGTTAATGTGAAGAATTATCTCATCCTTTAGCTCTTGAATTGTTGCTGGCTTATCGACGTACAACTTTTCTTTCAAATAACCCCAAAGAAAGAAGTCCAACGGTGTCAAAACACATGAACTTGGCGGCCAATTGACATCGCCACCAAGTGAGATAACACGGCCATTGAATTTGTCGCGCAAAAGAGCCATTGTTTCGTTAGCTGTGTGGCAAGTGGCACCGTCCTGTTGAAACCACATATCGTCCACATCCATATCTTCCAATTCGGGCCATAAAAAGTTCGTTATCATCTCACGATAGCGAACACCATTCACAATAACCGCCTGACCCGCCTTTTTTTGAAAAAAATACGGCCCGATGATGCCGTCAGCCCATAAACCGCACCAAACAGTCACTCTTTGTGGGTGCATTGGTTTTTCGACAATCACTCTTCGATTATGATTCGCCCAAATGCGGCAACTCTGATTATTGATCCACTGAGGTGAAAATGTGCCTCATCACTGAAGATGATTTTCTTCGAAAATTGATCATCCACTGTTGCCATTTCTTGCCACCATTCTGACCATTGACGACGTTTGGAATGGTCAATAGGCTTTAGTTCTTGAGTCAATTGCACCTTATAAGCGTGTAAATGCAAGTCTTTATGCATAATGTTCATCAACGACGAGCGTGAGGGGTGCAATTGTTGGGCACAACGACGAGTTGAGGTTGAGGTGGACGGCTGCGAGCATGCACTGGTGTTTTAAAATCTCCTACAGACCCGGTTTGCTCAAATTTTTGCACGATTTTTCCGATTGTACGCACATTTGGACGATTAAATTGACCGAATATATCACGAAGTGCACGATATGCATTTTGATTTGAACGCCCATTTTCATCAGCTCGATTGTGTATCTTTCCATGGTTCAAATTGAGTTAGTCTGTAATTAAGAAATGTCAAATTAAATGCAGAAAAAATCTTGACGTTTAGGTGTGGTTCACATTCAACGTCGGCCGTTAAAATTTAACCACCCTTTATTTTCCAATTTTCAATGTATAAAAATATTTTATAATATTATGCACTGGACAAATTAAAAATGAACAAATATTTGGAATTACATTTTACCGTTACCATAATATTTGTTAGAAAGAGAAATTAGCAATTCGAGATGACCGACCACCACCACGAAAACAATATATTAGACATCTCTTATTTTACCTAAGTCATCCTACGCTTTGGTTGTTAAGTGGCTTGTGGTTAATTCCTATTTCCCTGGTACCAAACTAGACACATTATTGTGAACTTTATTGGGATTACTCAAGAGAAAGATTCTATTATAACCAAATCAAAACAATTAAAAATAATTCTTTGCTTTGCCAAAAATGGAGAGGTATGTCGTGGCCAACACCCTACTTTCTTTTACCACGAATGTAAACATAGATCTGGAACACAACGCAATTGATTTCTGAAGGGAGAAATTTAACTTACAAAACTTTTATTATAACGGTCTCGTTTAATTAAAAACATTATCCCTTCTTAAAGTTCAAAAAAACCGACTTCCTCCAAAAAGCTTCGACTTGCGGTAGACTGATTAGCACCAAATTTCTGGTACAGTGATTTGCACCAATTTTCCATTTAATATGAAAAAATTGTAAGTAAGAAGTTCTACTCCGAACGGTCAATCTACATGTTCTTGAGAGAAGCTGAATTTTGGCGAAATAAAATTTTTTATCAAACCTTTCCATTTTCGGTAAAATTTAAAAAATTAACTGAACTAATTTTGTTTGAAAATTTAATTTACAATTTCTCTGAAAAAAGAAGAAGCAGCTACTATGAAAGCTGCTACTTCCTGTGGATTAATTTATGCCAAAATTCATTTAGAGGTCCCAATTTATAAGAATGTTTAGCTGTGATGTTTCATCCCGATGAGTCAGTACATCTGGTTGGATAGGAAAAACTTAAAAGTTTGAAACAGTTCTGTTTGTAAAGAATTGTAATTTTCACTTAATTGTTGGAAAACTGATCTGAACCGATATTGTTGATATTTATTACATTTTTGCTGAACAAAGTTTTTTGTCAAAAATCGAAATTTTCAAAATAATTATGGAAAACCCTTATGTATAAATGTTTCCCCGATCAGTTAAACCATCTGGGCTGTAATGAACCAACCACATTTAGTCTACACGTCACCACATACAGACACACACACAATCCATTTTTCATCGTTAACAGGAGTGAGACTTAGTTAGAACTTTACGCCGCCTAGATGTCTCAAAAGACTCTGGTATTTTACTACAGTATAGGCTCCAGGCTCCATTTGTATGTTCTGGGGACTTTTAGGTCGCAGTTTTAGTTCTTAGCTAATTTAGTTTCCTAGGCTTCATGCATTATGTACTGATGTTTTGAAGTTTATTCGACCACTATGATGGTCGGGATTTATCCATAGGTCTACTAAAAGAGCACGCAATTAATATTGCCTTATAAAAAGCGTCAGACAGTTGGTGCACTAGAACACCAGGCTGAGGGCTTGAATCAAGCAGTTTTTAACTGGTTGCCGTCACCAGTTGCAGTGCATTATTTAGAATAGTTCTAAAACTATCCCAGTTTGTTTTCCGTCTGTTTCTATAAGTTGGTTTTTTGATGGGTTTTTACTCAATTTAAGTTGGACTGATGCTCCGATACCTTACAGTTCATTAAACAATCCATAATGGTATCTGAGACTAGTGTAATGTCTAATAATTCTTGTCTAATTATAGTTATAAACGATAGTTTACATCTAATATTGCACATACATAGGTTAGTACTAACAATAATATCAAGGAGCAACTCACGTATTTTATTCGTATCAGTGCTTCTCCAAATTGGGTAATGTGAGCTTGCTTCACTTCCCTCGATCCCTTTGAGGTTCTCCCAAATTGGCCACTTTTTAGTCAGTGGTCGATAGTTCAGAAATGCTAGTTTGTTGTATATCCAGAATTTCGTTCGGGTTGCTGGGCTGCGCTGGGATGAAAGCAATCGCTCTAGGTCTGCAGAAGAATCTTCTCTAGCAACTACTTTTAGTCTAGCACCACGCCAAAATTCATCTATGCTCTCCACATCCTTTCTGTACAGATATCAACTTGACACGATTCCATTGCAACCCTCCGTTCCGACTAGCCAGAGCTTTACCACGGTCTTCCCTCATAGTTTTCCTCATAGTTCTAGGAAAGTGGCTGTTAGGAACTTCTCCACATTCTTTCGATTACCAGACGGTATACAACCGCCTTCGTGAGCTCCGTCAATAACAGCTATCATTAAGTGCTCTTCCAGCACCTCTTTGAAAAACCTGGTTGCAGTTTCCTGAATTCTAATTTGCTTTTCATTCTTTTAGAGCCAACTTGCTTCATTTCAATAATGATTTTAGCCCATCAGAGTGTTTCCATATCTCTGTCCGTTCTCTATACCTACAGATTCTTATTGAGCTTTGATAAAGTTTTCCAGGCTCATTTCTTAATTTTGAAGCCAACTTGACTCCCCAAGATAACCTTACGCCAAGGCCACCGTGTCATAAGATAAAAAAACCTCGTATCAAAATTATTATACATGTTAAAAAAATGCCAAATTGTAAACGAAAACGATGATATTATTGATGGGTCCTACATAGGAAAACTTCTAAATTTATATGAGTGTGAGCAGCGGCATCTGAAAACCAGTTTAAAACCAGCTCATGTTAATTATGTCCAAAGCAAAGTACACGTAAACATTCTGCGTTTCGTGAACCAACCTTAAAATCATTAGACATTTTAATAAAATAGTTGACCTTATAAATTCCACCAACCTTTCTCGAAGGGGGTTCAAGCAGGCAATTTGCCATTTAAATTATAAAGAAATTAAAGCCTACAGCCCAAACGCATCCAATATACACAAAATTTAGAATTTAGCAAAATTCAAATTTCCGTTTTAAAATCTAATAGTAAGGCAGGGTTCATTGGAATGGCCCTGTATCCTAAAACTATCCCATTTTATTAAATCAGTAGTATTAAATCAGTAGCAGAAAATTTGCCTTTCAGTCATTTTCAGTTATTGTTACTGAATCTTAATTGTTTCAAACTTGTTCGATAGGCAATCTGCAATTATTTACAGATTATTTTCATGTATATTCAATTAGTTTTAGACGATAAACATTTGACCCTTCGTGAACAGTTAACGATACTTATTGGAACGGAACTGAAAATTTTAAACAAAGATGCAACCTTATAACACATACACATATATTTAAAGGTCAAACAATTTTAACTTTAAAGTTCAAACATAATAATTAAGCGCACGCTAACTCTAAATAAAAATCGAACAAATTGTATATTTTATGATTACCTAATACAATACATAAAATATTTACATAAGTCGAATGCAGGAAGCATACAAAAAAATGAGCATAAAGATCACAATACTATTATTACATCTCAAATACTTTTACAAATTACCAAATCGTTTCAATGTTAAATTTTCACGGTATGTTGCATCCGCATCGACAATTCGCCACAAGCAAGCATCACCATCGCATCCGAATGGACGCCATGTCAATAAATCACGATCCAATTTGCCATCGTTGAAATTATACAAATACTCGTCCCATAAGAAGTTTGTAATGCGCACCAAATGTTCCGTCCGTCGGGCATGCTCAAATTGCCATTTATCCGTGCCGAGCACAATCGCATTCGTATCATTTGTAACAAAAACTCGTCTTCGTGACGTATCAAAATTATATTCATTTGAACTGGCAAACAAATATCCGTCATTTGTTACGCTTTTAATCCGGAACCCTTGCCCATTTGGATCCGCCTCAAGTTTCCATTGGCACGATGAGCTATCGCGTAATGTGTACACCATTAAATAGCTGGTATTCCTAAATGGTTCACTTGTCGGACATAAAAATCGTTTGTACTGTTCATTTTTGATCAGAACTCGATTATTCCACGGGAATTTTTTCCATTGTTTACGCATATGTTCCTCGATGTACACTAAATCGGCATCGTATGGTTTCTCCTCCAACAATTTGTGTACATTGTAGTCGAGCGACATGCCTGCGACAGAAAATAAGCCATCGTGACGATTCATTAAATCGTATAAATTACGATATTCTGTGATTTGGGTTGACGAATTGGCCGCGTGCTCAAGAATCAAATCTGCAATTTTATTAATTCCGTGATACCGATTGTAGAACTGGGATAGGAAATTTTGGCGTTCAAGCGGAAGCTCGTTAGGTCCTTAAAAGAAATAAACGAAAAAATTTAGGCCACAAAACAATTTTTTATTTCATTATATATTTGTATAATATTTGAAAATCGGATATATTTTATTAAGCACCAAAACGTAGATTAATACCTCTTGCTAGTTTCCAGTGACACGCGTCCCCATCACAGCCCAATGGTTTCCACGTAAGCACCTCACGATCATATGAATTATCATCAAAATTGTAAATGTATTCGTCCCAGAATAAATTTTTGATGCGATACTGTAGCACTTTATTTGAACGGGAATTGCGTACCGGCTCAATTTGCCATTTATCACTCGTGTGCACAATTTTACTTGTATCGGCGACCGTATAAATTGTGCGTCGTTCATGATCCAAATCGAATGAATTTGCAGCCGCAAACAATACACGATTATTTGCTTTGTTCTGAATCGTAAAGTAGCGTCCATTCGCTTCTACATTAAAACTCCAGTAACAATTTTCATCTAAATTTTTTACTGTATACACTTTATAGTATGCCGGCTCGGTTGCGTGTTGTTCATCACTGGAGCACAAATATTTTTCAAAACCGATATTATATAGTGTGAGGGTCATATTCCAAGGTATTTCATTAATTTCGGTTATTAAACTGTTTGTTATATTTTCCAGTTCTTCACTCTCTCCAAATATTTCCCGAAGTTGCTTGACTTGGTAGCCTAATATTGTACCGGAAATACTGTACATACCATCATGTTGCACCATCTCCTCAAACAATTTTTTATATTCCAGGATTTTATTGAACGGGATAACATCTAGATCGATATCGTTTAGGATTAATTCACCGATTTTACTGTTACCAAAGTAATGATTTCGCAATCCAATTGGCTCATCACTAACAGCACTACTTATAAGTGCCGTAATTACAAACAATAGATGCAATTTCATTTTAACTTCACTTTTATTTTATATACTTAAACACTATTGTCTTGGATGAGAGCTGTCGTTTAACTAAAAGTTTCGAAGACGATGATCATATATAAGAAATGTAATCAAATCTGGTTGTAAAAAACAACAAACAACAAAAAAAATACCAAACGATCACAAATAAGAAATAATAGGGTGATTCATAATTGTAGTGTATGAAAACCTCGAAGTAAAATATCACTTTTGAGGTAATCGGTTAGTTGAGCCGAGATGAACTAATCAAACTGGTTTTTACATATTTTGTTAAAGATTTTGTTGTGCGTGTAGGTTTGTTGCCTTTGTCGACGGGATTTTTTACTTGATAGTTTGGGGCCAGTATTTAGGTGTTTCATTTACACAAATAAATAGATATTTTTTTTTCTAGGAATACTCACGATAACCTTTGTCCACCAAGCAGATAAGACAGTGAAATCATTAACTAATTTTTTAATTTGGTAGAATGTTAAATAAACAAATAAAAAGAGAATTTTTCTGACTTTTAAGAATTCTAAATTTGATAATTTTTTTACTACGCTTTATCAGGTGCATTTGATGTAGTTCCACACTATATAATTGATTTATGTTTTCATTCGGCTGACCGGTTTGAGTTTACTTCCAATTCCAACTTGTAATATTCTCAAGGTTTTAAATCTACGAGTATGACTGATTACAAAAATTGTTTAAGGGAATTATAATGCATGTACGATTTCAGTTGCATGGAGCTCTGTATAATATCGTTTTGCACACACTGAAGTGCCAAATTCGTTAGGAGGTGCAATGAGGTCTGGAAAGATCTATTTTTGTGGCAGGTATTAAACTCCTAGGATTAAAGTTAAGAAAACTACCGGTGTATTCTTATTTACCGATATGCAAATCGCGCTATCAGTCCACGGAATTTACTCACCACAAAAATACGTGAAAATTTGACTTCCTCACATCAACATATTTAATGCCATTGCGATCAATGTTGATGAAACTTGCTTCAACTTGCTTGATTTATTTTCTGAGAGCAAAATTTTTCTTGAATGGAATTCGACACTATAATAATCCAAAAATTTATTCCCAACAATGTTAAAAGCATCGGATAAGCAAAGGGCCGGTCGAGGCGGGAGACATTTAAACGTGAGTTGGGTCATAACACAATTCCGTAAATTAAAGTTATAAACTTAGGCAATGCATCTACCTTAAAATCATTACATATTGATCCTGTATACTTCAAAGGGCAGGATCAAATTTTCGTACATAGTTCCCAGTGAAAAAATTAAAAATGGTTCCACCTATAACCGCGTACCAAGGCAATTGAATGATTAGCTGAATGAAAAAATGCCGAATATTTTTGGCAGATTTAATTCGAATAGTCTGCTTAAGCTCTATGTCCCTGACTAGGTACAGGAATATCTTTTCTATTGTGAAATGTTTTTATTTATTAGTTATCATGAAGGTAGAGAAGTGAACTTCAGTGACATTTTGAAGCCACCCAATGTGATGCTATATCACTGAAAAAATGTACCCATAACATGCCGAGTTTTAAAAATATTACAGTTCAAATATTTTCCTTCGGAGAGCCCTGAAACGTGTTTTAATGTTCTGTTAGCACGATTTTAATAAAAATTGGTTAACATAGGTGCTTATGTGCCAGGAATCGATTGCGATTGGTCCAAATGCAGCATAAATCTTGTTAGCGGGTTACTATTTTCTGGATAATTTATGTAGAAGTCCGTTAGATGGACCGTTATGTTGAACCATGTTTCGTAATGTTTCAGCATGTTGCTTAATGTTGCGTCGTGTTGCGCTATGTTGCTTGATATTGCTCCAAGTATAGTGTGATGTCGCATCTTTTTGCGTCATATTGCACCATTTTGAGGAACATTACACCATGTTGTGGGATGTTGCTAGAGATTGCACCTTGTTGCGTCATGTGTACCATGTTGCACTACGTTGCATGATATGGTACCATGTTGTGTCATGTTGTTTCGTCTCGTGTTGTTGTGTTTAGGAGGCTCTTTGGTGTAGCCCGAGAAACTTGTTTAAATTTTTTTGATTTAGATAAAAATTGCGGTGATAAAGGTTTTTTAATACCAGGAATGGTTTGCGATGAGTCCTAATTTTGGGATTAATTTAGAGCTTTTCGGGCGGGACGACTTATTATAAAATTGAGTGAGATAGGTGTCTTAATTTGGGAAAATTTGTTTAGAGAGTTTACTGCTCTCCATTTTAAAAAAAACTCACGTCGAACAATTTTGACAAAAAGATTGAGAGCGGGAATTTTCTCATTTCAGAAATGATTGCAATGGACTATGATTTTAGAAATTTGGGAAAATATAGGTGCTCCGGTTTAGCGCCAGGTTGCGTCTTGTACCATAATATGTCCACTATGTAATCTCAATCGAAGAGGATGTAACTAAGATTAATGATGAAAATGGGAATCCAATAAAAGTTTTGGGCATGCCTCTGGACAATTGACAATTTAAATTAACGTAAGCAATTTCACGATAGGATTCCAAAATTCCGGATGTGATTTGGAAAGAAAGAAATTGGATGGAACGAAGATCTTTCTCAAACAAATAGTATGGAACTCGGTTGGTACTATGAAAATATCCAATTTAATTGAAACAAAACCGCGGGTTCTATAAGTTGAATAGAAGCTAAGCCGTTGCTTAACCAAATGTGGTGTAATTATTATTTTATTTTAGAAAATATCGATAAGTACTCGTATAGTAGCCATGGACATTTTCGACATCCTAGCAGATTTACTATACTGCCGAACTTCGAAAAGGTGGTTTTCGGGGTGCTGTCTGTCTGTTCATGTCCTATCGACACCAACACGGGTTTTCTGATTTGGATGAAACTTCATACTTAGCTAAAACTAAGTCTTAAGTATCTTTAATCCAGGTTCTATACTTAAATTTTTTGAAACAGGCAATTTAGACAATTACTGGAACTTTTTCATAAATTTGCAATTCCCAAAGAAATTTCATGGATATTGGTCAACCGATTCTACATTAAATTTGTAAAAAAACTGGACCTGATAATTTTTCCAAATTTAAACAGAAGAGCTTTTCGTTGTTTGCAAATATTTTGTATAATTAGGATTCTCGAAAAAAACTGTTAAAAGCAAATAGGCTTTAAATTAACTTGGAAACAAAATTGGTTCATATTATTTTCAAAAAAATTTGTTTTTAACCACACCAATGGCACAAAAAGTTTCCTCCGTCTTTGTACATCTTGTACTCCTTTGGCCAAAAGCGCTGCGCAACTTGTATGGTTCCGGACTGATGCGAGCTATGATTTCAGTCGCCCCTTTTGAGAATTAAAGGGACTATAGTAGATATCTTAGGCAAAATACAACAAACAAAGTTGCTTAAAATATTTACATCAAGTAGAGTCTCATAAGGCTGATTCAGCTATTCGCTCAACATGTGATTTGGACATCATGATTAGAACAACAATTTAATTTTTGATTATTGTATGTAATATCGGATATCTGGCTAACCCAGAATCGGTTACGAGAATCGCTACTTGCAAAAGTGATGATGTTAAAAATTGCCATTTTACTGTCCTGTGAACAACAACTTTACTAGACAAATGCTAGCGTGTATCTGACAGTTCCGAAGGTCGTGATAGAAACGATATATATGTAAAAACGGTGGTTTTCAGGCGGTAAGTGATGAGGCAATTGGTAATTGACTGAAAGATACGTGAAATTGACTGTAAAGGTTGTCATGAAAAAAAACGGTACAGCACAATTTCGATCACTTTGAACAATTTGGAGACTGCTAAATGCAATATTTGGGTAAGCGGAACTATAGACAAGCGAGTATTCTAGTTAAGAGTCATCACTAAAAATTTTCCGTTTCAACATGACAGTAGTTGTGTCCATGTCTACCGACCTACCATATTTAGCCGAAAGCAACACGTTGCGTAAATTTGGGCCTGAAAGTTTTTAAAATGCCAACAAAACGGAAACGAATTTCACAATCACGAACACCGAAGGATAGTGAAGTTGATCGCAGCCGTGGGGAAAATTTTGAAAGATGTTATAGGACAACTTAAACTAAATCCTCATCTACCAGTCTGAAATCAGAAAGAAGTTTTTCTGACTGTGGACAAATCGCAACACAAATTTTATTTTACTAAACTCAAAGGAGCAAGTTTTCGGAAGCCCGCGATTCAAAAAAATTAACGTCAAACGATTTAATGTTACGAAGATGGACAAAGTCCATGGCAACTAGCGTGGCCAAAATAAATTTAATCAGCAAATAAGTCTCTATAAATAATGCAACCTACTCAGGTACAGTCGTTCAATTAATATTAAATATTAATGATTATATTACGTGTGGTACATGTGGATTTCAACGTAAAAAAATCATTATATAAAAAGTTATAGTGTAACACTTTGAGATTGTTTGAGTGTGCTCATCGCATATCGGTCGATGGCAAACACAACAATTTTTTTTCTGGCTCTTCTCTATTTATGAGCCGTTGTTCAACAAATAACAGGAACCGAGACGACTGGTTGGGAGCTTCAAAGATTTTTTGCTCGTTCACTGGTTACTGTTGATTGAGTTGGAGCTATTGAGTGACCGAGAACCGATTTTATTGCTACCTTTGTTGAAAAATGTTGTCTCAAAAAATTGTCTCAAATCCTGAAAAAAAATTCCTTATATGAAGTAGCTGGCTAAAGAAGCCACGTCCAACATCTTGTAAAATATAGCCATTGGCCCTCGCAATGTCTTGCGTTTGGTAGATATCCCTTCAACATTTTATCCATAATGTCAACCCCGCCTTTTGTCTTATTACAGAAATGTATTATTTCAGGCTTAAATTTTGACATAGTTACATGTGAAAAATTAAAAAATGGTTCCACGTATAATAGGGTACCAAGGCAATTGGATTATTAGCTGGTCTACAAAATTTTAGCACTTCTAAGCTCAATTTTATCGCAAACATCGTAAATTTATTTATTTTTATTTGAATTACCGAAGTCAGGTGGTTTTTAAATTGCAAATATTCCTATTTTGGAAATTTGAAATTTTGATAATTTCAACATAAATATTTTAACAGCTTTGTTTAGTTTGAAGTATTTAGTTCGAAATTATATGTGTTGGAAAAGAAATGACCCAATGGTGACATCTGAAAAGTGTAAAAAATTAAATTTCTCTGGTAAGAGGATAAAGTTGGCCGTTTATCCAGTAATGCTTGTAATATGTGGCGCTAGAGATTCTTAATGAAAAAATATATGTGATTGCAAAAAAAAAACTGAAAATGAATTATAATATCTTGAATTATTTTAACCGTAAACTAATATTGGGATTAGCAATTTGAACTGGAAAACTGTTACGTAGCAATATTTTACAGAAAAACAATGGGAAAAAGTAATAAGGAATAAAGCCTTACGAGATAATCAGAACTTCATTCCGGAAATAGATAAATTCACTTAGCACTGGGAAATATCGCAAATATCAGGACTCTTTTAACAGTTTTTTTGTGATACACAATGAATCGGAAAATTAAAATAGTTCTATTTTGCTTAAAACTTGGTAAGAAATATATGTATATGAAGAAAAACTTTTCTTACCACCCCTTACTTAAAACTTTAAGTTATCATTGCACCAACCCGGAAAACTGACATGAAATGTCAGAAAACTTGAAAAACCACTCAACAAAAAATTTCTGATTCTTCATTGCTTTTGTTAAAATTGGTTTTAAAAATATCATATTATATGATCTTATCAGAACGAGAGAAAATGTATCTGTAACCAGCGCCTCAATGAAGATTTGGAGTACTAATATACTTCAGATAATTTATAACTTTCTTCAAGACCTTTTTATTGACACGCCACACTTATAAAGGGTGTTTTTTTAGGAGGTTTGTTTTTCCGATAGATGTCGTTTTATTTTATGACAGTTGTTTTGACAGCTCAAAGTGGCATTTCTACTCAGTATTGTTTGGCAAATCATTATGAATAGGTTAACTCCAGAACAACGTTTTCAAATCGTGGAAATTTATTTTCAAAATCAGTGTTCAATTAAAAATGTTTATAGAGCACTTCGTGAATTTTATGGTGCACATAATCGTCCGTCAGAGACCACCATAAAGAACGTAATTACCAAATTTCGGTCTACATTCACTCTTTTGGATGCCAAGCCACCGACAAGAATGAGAAGAGTTCGTACAGAAGAAAATATTGCTGTCGTTGAGGCCAGTGTCGAAGAAAACGACAATTTATCGATTCGTCGTCGTGCTCAGCAAATTGGACTTTGTCCATCGACTTTATGGAAAATTTTACGTAAAGATTTGGGTTTGGTGCCATACAAAATTCAATTGGTGCAAGAATTAAAGCCACACGACCATCGTTTGCGCCGTGAATTCAGTGATTGGTCGTTAAATCAATTGAACGAAGATCCATTTTTTTACCGTAAAATTCTCTTCAGTGATGAGGCGCATTTTTGGTTAAATGGATACGTCAACAAACAAAATTGTCGCATTTGGAGCAAAGATAATCCACACGCCGTTCTAGAATTACCAATGCATCCTGATAAATGTACTGTTTGGTGCGGTCTATGGGCTGGTGGGATCATCGGTCCATATTTCTTTAAAAATGAGGAAGGACGACGCGTTACCGTGAATGGAAATCGATACAGAACCATGTTAAATGAGTTTTTGTTGTCAAATCTTGAAGATATGGATATGAATGAAATGTGGTTTCAACAAGATGGTGCCACTTGCCATACAGCACGTGAAACAATCGACTTATTGAAAGAAACTTTCAACGACAACATTATTTCGAGAAATGGTCCGGTGAATTGGCC
This sequence comes from Nephrotoma guestfalica, assembly GCA_963691935.1. NCBI lineage: Eukaryota > Metazoa > Arthropoda > Insecta > Diptera > Tipulidae > Nephrotoma > Nephrotoma guestfalica. The sequence continues at coordinate 201,179,347 of OY829913.1, read as the reverse complement.
TCCGCGTTCGTGCGATTTGACGCCACTCGATTACTTTTTGTGGGGATACGTGAAGTCATTGGTTTATGTGGATAAACCTCAATCGATTGACGCTTTGGAAACCAATATTCAACGTGTCATTGCTGACATACGCCCTCAAATGCTTGAAAAAGTGCTGGAAAATTGGACCTCCAGAATGACATTTGTGAAAAATAGTCGTGGTAGCCATATGCCAGAAATTGTGTTTAAATGTTAAATGCCAAAAAATTATCTACCAAATAAAAAAAAATTTTGGTCATTTCATAATTTTATATGTGTTTTATTCAAAAAAAAAATCGGCAATCTCTTAAAAAAACACCCTTTATATTCTATAATAAAACAATTATTAGCTCTAAGTCCCAAAACGGTGGATTTAACATCTAAAGATGGATTTATGGACGAAAGAGCTGCGATTACATAATTGTTGCCAAGACCTTTCAAAATTCGTATCTCTCTTCAGCGCCACAACGGCAGTTTTTAGTACCAAGGTTTTCTGAAGAAATACCGGCATTCATCAAAAAATTTGCAACGATATACAAGTATATATTTTAAATAAAATAGAAATAAGCTTCCAGCGTCATAACTGACGATTAATGAACCAAAGTTGAATCCAAATTGTTGTCTGATCCAAGACCTTTCATATGATTTACTTCTCGAACATATGGGAAACATGTAAAACGATGTCGTGGTATTGGGTGATTTCCTATGGCAGGTACCCCGCGTTCTCTAGACAGAGATCCTATTTAAAACTAAATCCTTCCATTCAGACGGAAGAACAGACAAAAATAGAATTTTTTTATCGGAGACCTTGGAACTCATTTTTATCAGGATTTCAATAAGTTGGATTTACATACCGATGTTAAATAATAAAACATGTAATGTATGGTCGACATTGTCTACGCCAAAATAACGCACGACACTAGTATATAGTGGTAGCAATAGCGTAAGGCATCTCGCACTATCGTATTGTGGATAATTTGGAAGGTATGAACGAATTAGATATGCTAAATGTGGTGATGAAAAAAACGGCATGTTTCCGAAATTTTCCAGTAGCTATGCAAATTTAATATACAGAAAAAGTTAATACTTTTTGGCTAAAGTGGAACACGAAAAAGAAGATATTTATGATCCGGATTATATTTTAGAAGGTAAGACTGTTTCAGTCTCTGATTTCGAAAGCGAATTGAAACTAGAATTCAATGATGATGGTAATGATTATTAGTGATGAAGCAACTTGAAGATATTTGTCAGGAAAAAGAAACAGCTGCATTGTCTGCTACAGCGAAACCAGTTGATTTTATAAATCCCAAGAAGGAAAGATTTTTTTAAAGGGCCTTTATTCACCTGTAGTTGGTAGAGATCGGGCTCACAATACAGCTCGTAACGCTAGTGAAAAATCAGCTGGACCTACTTCTAACACATTCCGACACCCATCCACGACTTTCAGATCCAGTTCAGAGATTGCTAATATTAGTGTAAAAGAAAGCGGTACGGTTGAGGAAACCAGCAAAATTGCGATAGTACATTAGTTTTTTCTATTAAAGTACAAATATTGCCACCACCAACGCCAGAAATAGTAAAGACCTTATCAAATTTATTTTCATAAGCACACACACATACATGAGTACATATATACATGCACACATTTACCTACTGTAACGATTTATCAAACCATACACTTAGATGCAGTTATCTCGACGTAGAAACATTTTTTAGGCCATACCGCTAAACGAAGGTCTCTTCAGACCTTATCTTCGGGATATGTTTTCACTCAACGAAATGTTTTTTTTTTAAATAATTCTTCTTTATTATTTCTTTTTTAATTACAATCTAGTCGAAGACTAACAAGCAATTTTATTCTGACTTAAATTACTAAATTTTACTGAAATTTAAGGGTTCAACCATCGATGTACTCCTTACTTTTGATATTTATTTATTATTTGATCGTGGTTTTGTTGTGCGCTAGATAGAGATTAATTTTAGCTGAGTTTACACTAACTAAAAAGGCTTTACTTTTTTGAGCCTTCTAACTAAGTCCATATTATCCAATAGCTGGATGGCCTCTATGTTGGTATGGTGAAGTAGCCGTTGTTCATGACTTTTAGCAAATTTCATAATTTCGGTATTGATGGATTCCATACCCGGATATTTGTGGACGATGTTTCTTAGCACTTTATTTTGGAATCATTGATACTATCCAACTATGTTGCTCTGCTTGGTAAACGAAATGTTTTACGAAAAATATCCAAACATAAGTATAATGAGCATGACCCGCATAATACATTATGATTAATTTAGACAAAAGATACCTTTTCAGCATTATATCAGTGAGACATGCAAAATTAAATTAATACATTTTTCAACTATTAGGCGCCATCACGTAATTTCAAATGATAGCATTAAATTTGAGCTTAGGATTTTGTACTATACCGACTAATTTTATTATAATTTTCAATTTTGTTTGATACAAGACATACTCGTTTATCTATTTTACTAAGTTTAAAAAAATGTATAAGAAGATTGGAACGCACCAAACATAAACAACGCCTAAAATTTCGTCATTAATTGTTTCAACGTTGCAGTAACGTTACTCACGCATCAAGAAATTATGATCCCTACCTCGACTGTAAAATGTCCCAAAAGGCTTCAATAGCTCGACAATAACTGCCAAAACTATTTTAATCAACCTTGAAAAATCAGATAATTGTAAAGTTTAGTTTCAATTATACTTATATATTGACTTTAAGATTGTTGAGCGAGTTCTTATTTATTTTTTTTATTTATTTAATTCAATTGGCGGTAGTGATGACAATTTTAATTGGGCATGTGACGTATGTTAAAAATTAATTGGTAGGGAGGAGTACGTAGGATTTCCCTTCAGGCTTTCTTAAATCAATCAAAAAATTAAACAAACATTCCTGTTGCCATTGATCTTTTCAGAATCATTACCAAATTTTAAATTCATCTATTTTTGGATTGGCTAATTATAAACCAGTCTTTCAGGAATTAATTCGTATCAGTCGTAATTCATTTATTACCAATAAAGACCATTTGTATGTGAAAAAACCTTTTTGTAGGTAAATAAAAAGCAGCCACTATATATAAATATTCAATCGGCTAAATTTATTTTTAATTAGTTTAAAATCAGTAGATTTAGTTAAAAATTAACTTAAACCTTATTTTATTTAATTAACTTATTTTATACCGACCAAATGGCACATTATTTAAAGCTTTAGCGTTTGGATTGGGAGGTACCAGGTTACCTCTATCGGGATTCGATCAAAAATAAATTTTCAACAACAGACTTCGATCGGTGATAAAAAGGACCCATCTTTCATGTCTAGTACTACAGGATGGCTTGGAGCCATGCAATGCGCAGATGATAACATAAATCGGAACTATAGAACCGTACGTCTTCGAATTGGCATAACTGCGGGATTCGATTTGGCATAACTGACAGGAAAAACAAACCGCGAAAGAGTTGGGAGTGCTTCGGCCCTAGAATCTGTTCTAGGTTCGTCTCTATATAGTACGAACAGGTTGGTTGATCTGCAAGAAATTTCAATTTTTTTTTCTTTTTCCTTAAATTGGGAGTTCCCAGTAAAATTTGGTGGATTGGTGAAAATCCATGTACCAGAAGAGGCAGGCAATTTTTTTAAACTTTTAAGATTGTAGTTAAAATTTTAAGGAATTCGCTTGTAAAGGGTGTCTCAGCAAAGGCGCCAGATTTAAATTTGCCGCCATTTTATTAATACGAGTTGTACGGTGATTTTCTTGACAGTTGTCACGTACAGACCACGCGGTTTAAGAATATGGAGAAGCATCCAAACCAACAACGTTTAATTATTGTAAAAACAGTTCGCCAATTACGACAAATTTTCGGTCGCAATAATGCGCCAAATGAATCGACATTAAGGCGTTTAATTACAAAATTTGAGACCAAATTTACGCCGATGAATCAGAAGACCATTGTTCATCGTCGTCTTTGTCGGTCACACGAAAATATAGCCACAGTAAAGGAATTTGTGGCCAAGAATCCAGGAACTTCTATTCAGCATCATGATCAAGAATTAAACATTTCCAGAAGCACTAAGCAACGAATTTTGGTAAAAGATCTGCATTTGCACGCGTACAAGGTTCAATTGGTGCAAGAAATCAATCCAAGGGACCATGTGCAGTGCCGTGAATTTGCTGATTGGGTGTTGGAACATCATCAAATTAATGCGGATTTTTCGAATAAAATCATTTTTGCAGATGAGGCACATTTTCAACTCTACGGATACGTAAATAAGCAAAATTGTCGGATTTGGGGTGCTGAAAATGTTCATGTGATACTCAACCAATGCATCCACCGCGAGTAACTGATTGGTGTGCATTTTGAGCTGGCGAAGTAATTGGGCCGTATTTATTTGAAAATTCGGCTGAAAATGCGCTAATAGTTAACGGAGTTTTTGTGGCCCAAATTGGATCTAATTGATGTGGAGGGCATGTTTTTCTAACAAGACGGTGCGACCTGCCACACATCACGTGAAATAATGGTGTTAGTGCAGACTAAGTTTACAGGCCGTGTCATTTCTCGATTTGGCGATCAATATTGGCCGTTGAACATCTTAAAGAGGAAATACGGCGCGTTATTGATGAAATACAACCACATTTATGCGAAAACGTTATTTAAAATTTCAACAAAAGAATAACCCTGTGCCAGAGGTTTCGTGGTGGCTATTTGCTAGATGTTGTATTTCACGATTAATCGGAATTAATTTTTTTATGTTGAAATTTAAATTTTTGCTTAATTCAAAAATAAATGTGTTTTACTTTAAAATTAAATCCGGCGCTTTTGCTGAAACACCCTTTATATAATAAGTACTCGTGAATGCCCAGATTCAAGTTACTTTATTCAGATAAAATTATAGATAATTTTTTGTAAAAATCTCCCAATTACAGGTAAAACTTCCTCGAATTTAGATTGTATATGAGTTAGGCGTGAATTAAAACTTTATTGAATCTGTGGCCCTATTCTGGTAACTCCTCAGGAATAGGGAATTAGGGAAAGAATTTACATTAAATTTTTGTTTAGATTATTTTTTTCTGGCATACTAAGGTAAAAAGCTAGTGGTATTTTTTTTTAAAACAAAATAAAATTATGAAAAATTTTCCCTGCCAGTTTCGCTATGAAAATATTATTCCCAATTTTTTAAAATTTACATCAATCGTGTTTCCTCAGTAGGCCAGAAAAAAAATAATTTAAACCGAAACTATATATAAATTTTTCCCCCAGTTCCATATTCCCGGGGAATTACCAGAATAGGGCCACTGGTGGTAAAAACTAATGCTGGTGAATTGCCTGTTAGGGCATTGTATTTTTATTTTTACTTTAGTTTGTTGTTACGTCGAATGACGCGACACAGTTGTGCTGCATTATTTGGTTGGGAAACATCCAGAGTCGCAGCTCCTATGCTTATACTTCAAATAATAATTAAAAAACAGTTGCTATTATTTCCCTCTATATAGCAGCCATACAATATAAACAACATATATAATTAAAATGTGGCAAAATGTGCCTCTTATAAATTGCAGTGTGAGTTAAAAAATGAAATTATTTAACGTTAAACACGTTAAATTAAAAAATGTGGTAAAAATGTAACATTTGTTTACGCAAACTTGAAATGTAAAATTTTATGTCTGGATAAAAATACCTAGTTAAATGATTTATAGCAACAGTTGGAAACTAAAAAGAATGGGTTCTTTGCGTAAAACTGAAGTGTAACCTTATAATCAATTATTACATTTTGATAGTTAAATTAATATTTAATATCTTGTTTAGAGCCAAAATTCTTCTAAATATTTGAAGATACTGAATCTAATATATAGTTGTGCAGTGCCCTTCATTGAAAATAATGTAAGATCATTAGAAAGTAAAACTCGGCCGATCTTTTTACTTTCGTACGACTGTGACACTTTGGGCTTATAAGGAAATTATAATTTTTTAAAATTAAATAAAATGAAATACATTTTTAGTTTCTATTCAGTGGGCCAATATTGACCTAAAAATTTCACAATAATTGGCTTTTTAAAACATCTCACAATACCGTGGCTCTGGTGACTAAATCAACGAAAAATGGAATAAAGATGAGTTGACGTTATTAATATGCCACGTCTCTAGTTTTCTTTTTCAAAATAATTTGGTTTATTTTCCGTCATTTATTATAGCCAAGACGTTATTATTTGGACAAAGCTAATAATTTTGCCGGCTTTGGGAACTTATTCAGTTCGTTCTGTCTTCAGATTTTTTTATTTTAAATAGTAAACTACTTACGTTGTTGTCTTTTGACAAACATTGTTTTGTGTACTCGAATATTGCAAATAGTTTTAATAAACAAATTCAAAATAGAATTTATCAGTAAACTTTTGCATTCTTATCTTTGGGTTCTGTGGGCATTCAGATTTTTGGGTACTGTAAAGGGCAAAGTAAAAAAAAAAATTAAATTGGCGAACAACAACGTAATTTTCAATACTTGTTCAAAAGTATTCTAAAAAAAATTTGGAAAATCATAAAAGAGACCAACCATTATTGTCAGTTAAAATAAGGCAAATGCTTTAAAACCCCAGGCAGCCTAATCATACGGAAAAACAAGAAAGCTTATGTAATTGGCTATGAATATTTGAACTGGATATTGGTGAAATCAGAGAGATATTCCTGGGGTCCCGCTTATGGTTGGACCTCTGTGGTGCTATGTGTGCAATGTGTACGTAATTTTGCGGTTTCTTGTAATGGAGATTGGTGAAATCACAGAGAGGTTCTCGAGCTCTTACATATATCCTGTTAGTGGGCTAATGTCTTGTGTCATTTGTTAAAAAATTGTGACAAAATCATCCATATTTCCTTATTGATTAGCTCTCTAATAGTATGGCCTTGAGAACATCTGTGTGATTCGGGTAATTTCCGGTACAGTAAACCTCTAAGCTACGTACAAAAAAAAATATTACTCGTTCTTAGCCAACATCAAAATAAAATATGTTGTCTCCACATTGACCTGTCACTATTTTTTACTAAAGATTCGAGTCATTACTAATTACCAGTAAAGGTAAGACTTCGGGAACATCTCTGCAAATTGGCCAAAACACGAAATTCTATTTTTTCTGTAACAAAATGTTTAATTATTTTATATACCGTAAGTACTCGTACATACATTAGGGACAAGCAACCTTAAATTTTAATTTAGTGTCAATATTTAAATGCCTATATAACGTATCGAGACTAGTTTGTTCCTTTAATAAATTTGAAGACGCGAATTTTAGATAATTTGTCTACTATAACTTACTTAATATATCCGTGTCTTTAAAAATCAGCAAAAGAAACTCAAATTGTTTCATCATTGCGGCGTAAAAACAAAAACTTATCGTTTGACGTAATTTTTCGATCGGTCAGAATCAGACCAAGTTTAAGACGAAAATTCCGAAAATTTGTCTAATTCCGGTTCTCAGCAGTTCTTTAGAGAAAACTTCTATCATGTTGCAGGAACACTCGCATATTTATACTCAATTGAATGGTTTTCACATATCGCCATATGATGACTTGAGGCATGCGTTTAATTAATCCACTATTGATTTCGGAATCACGGGAAATATTTGTCGGTAGTCGCACGCCACCAGTATCATCACACCACCAAAACGACGATTATTGTTGCGAAAATCTTTCAATGTTCGATCGTTTGTGCGCCATCGTGGGTACACTCATCCCATATGATCAATTTAAAATTTTTCAAGACTTTTACCATGGCTGATTGCTTTGAAATGACGCAAACAGGATTTTCGTTGGTTTGCAGCTTTAACGAAAGCTTCAGTGCTGAATGTGCCGTTCTTCTTCCACCTTCCAACAGTGTTGCTGCAATTCCAGCTAATATTAATAATATGAGGAACGTTTTTTCAATTCCGCCGGGAGCATCGCAGAAAAATATTCCACCGTTTCCATCATCGATAGCTATCATCAGTTGATCGTACGCACTTTTTTGCTGTTCATTTAACAGTGGAACGGTTGACGATTTGGCGCTGGCACATGAATGTCAGTGAACAGTTTGGCACTTATAAGCAAACACAAATCTTCAATCAGCACTAACTAACGCTTCATTGTAGATGTCATCGTCTATTTGCAATTCGAAATTCCCCGTCGCGCCTCGAAAGCGATGAAAATGCCTTGTGCAATGTATTCCATAATTGACGTGGGTTTGAAGGTTGACATGTCAAAAAGATCATAGCAAAAATGTAAGAACTTGAATAGCAGGCGAAGAACCTATTGCATCGTCTAGCGTTTAATTCCACTGAATGTCGTGTTCTAGCAATTGTTACTGTTGACATGCTTATCCAAATGTTGCACACATGGTAGCATTCACATTCCGTAATGACTCAAATGAAGTTAAACCGCGCACATTAACCAAAAGCAACAGATGGTAGAAGCAATCGTCGTTGTTTGGATGGATGGAGGAAACACACCTGGATATCCATCTACTGGCTAGTCTTGATATCTGCGTAACCAATTCTTCGACGATGCTCTCAATTTGTAATATCGAGACATATCCGAGTAAAGCAATGTTCTCGCAAACGGATCACTGGCGCAAGTTGAAAAGAAACTCGTTAATGTTGTTGCTGGGGGTCTTTCCACTCGCTGTGCTGCGATGAAACATAGTTTTTGGCACAACAGTCGGATGACGTTCATAAATCGCAAATGGAAATATTTGACCGAACTGCACTACTCAACTATGTTATGTGTTTTAAATGCTTTAGACAATATTGGCGAATATGACACGACCCATATGTTGTCAACCACGCTATACGCTACTTTCAATTGAGTTCATCACTCAATGTTCTACCATTGTCATCTAGTAAGCGACGCCGATAGAGTAGATATTCATCGTTTCCAGTTTGAGTTTCTGAAATAAAAGTACGTGGATGGCGTTTTGTGCATTTATTGTCGGACATACAAACCAAAGTAGGATTGTCTTGTCCGCATAGCCTGTGGAGCATATTGGTCTTCACCACTTCGTGCAACTCTGGCTCTATCTCAGGATCAGGAATTTCGGCGGAAAAGATGTCATTAATTTGGTCTGGCGTAATTGTGTCCACCATCCAAAAAAAAATGTTTGCGTGCGGCAAACCTCTTTTCTGCCACTCAACTGAATACATCTAGCATCGAACAGTAACGTACACACGTTGTTTCACAATGAAGTCCATTAAACATCTGAGTTTTTGTTTGAACACTCGTGCTGTAACGTTGTGACGATCGCGATGGTAGTGTATCATTGCGCACCTAAGTCATTGCATCCTGGGAGTACTCGTGCATGTGTCTCGGAATGCTAATGTAAGTCGATTTCAAAGTTGTGAGTCGACCAACATCTGTAATGTTGCGTCGCTGATTGAATCGAATGTAATTGAGTCGTTCTCTTTCAACCTTAATGTACAAATCAACTGCATAAAACAATCGGCGATATCTAAGTAACTGGTTGTCAATGTTTTGGCGAATCATGATTCGATATGCGTAAAATTCACTGAACTGACCTTTGTATTTGTCTCGACCCCTAAAAATTTACAATTTTTGAAGCGACAATCAAAAGTGTTTTTTTTTGTACTAACCATTGGCCGGATTTACCATGTAGTATCTCCAGTGATATCCGTGTTCACGAAGACAGAGAAAAAAGTCGTAAACAGTTTGATGAGCTCATTGTGTTCTTGTAACATTTGCTGCAATTGCTGGACTATTTCTCTTTTCGTTGTATTAAAGACAGCACAACGTCGATTTACGTTATCATGTGAGTTTCTAAGACAGTATATTTGCAGATATTTGAATTCTTGATCTTGATGCGGCAACAGCGATCCAGTAACATGAAAAATTTGCCCATGAATCTGTATTGTTGGAGGCAAATTATGTAATTTTTGTTTTTGTTGACAAGAGAAGTGTTAGTTTGTGTTATATCGTGATGTATCGTATATTGTGGGTGGTGTGTTAGTGTTGGTGTATTAGCATTCATTGCTGATGTTGAAATTACCTTGAATGTTGGATTGTAATCTCGTTCATTTACAATTTGCACCAAACGACGTTATTTTAAAACAATCGTTGTACATCTTGATGTGTTGCAAGAAATGGTTCGAATTAGGGGATCCATCATAAAGCAGCGTAAGCAATGGCTCTGGTGGTGGCAGCAGCTCTGACAATTTCATCTTGCCGCTCGTGCAACACAATCCAGTCGGTTCTTTTTCAAATTTAACTGCATTGCAATGCTGACAAACGATATACATTTGACCGAATTGAACTGATGCGTGCGTACCGTATTGAATATTTGGCTCATATCGAAAGGCTGCACGTTCAATGTTCACCAGAATTGGTTGTTGTCGACGTTGTTCTATAGTCGCACGTTGTGATCTTGCTTCATCACTTTGCCGAGCACGAACATCTCTTTTTCTCAATCGTTGTTGCTCATTGTAAGCTTCATTGATCTATTCTGACTGTCGCACACGATTTTCAATCATTCTGATTCGAGCTGATTCCATTTAAATAGCACGTTCCTCTTTCGTTCGACGTAAATGATCATCACTTTGTATAAATCGCAAATAAAGTTTTCACTAATGAATAATTTACCTTTTAAATGGCTAAAATAAAGTAAGCAAACGAACGAAAAAGATGTAATTTAAATTGTTCAAATCAACTGAAAAAACAAAACAAATCGATTACCGATCTGTTTATTCCAATTGAAATGGGGTTAGATTTTTGCCGACAAACAAAAACAAACATCACTCAGAAATATATAATCCACAGATTCGCAATGATATATTTCGTAAATGTAAACTACTTTACTCGAAAAACCAATTAAATTAAAAGAAGAAACATTATGTTGAGCTGTCAAACGTTTCGGCCGCCTTCAGCGTTGAAACACCTGTTGAACTGCAATTGAATTGAACTGAAAAACAAAATGTTCACCTATAGCGCCACCTGTTGAGCATTTTTCGACTTTTATTTTTTTCTAAAACTTCGCGTAGCATTACGAACAGTCCAGCCGTTTTCAAGTTTTAAGCATCCGAACAAAGTCAAGCAAAGCAAATTTCTCATAACATTTTCCCAGACTTCTGGTGTTATTCTAGCAAATGTTTCGCTTGCGCATCGAGGTTTATTGGCGTATACATTTATCTCCAAGTACCCCCATTGGAAGAAATCGGGAGGGGCAAATCAGGGGAGCATGCGAACAAGTCGGTATCACCACTTTTTTACATTATTCCGCCGGAATTCTTCTTGGGACGAGCTTTTTGTGATGGTTTACTGTCTTGTTGAAATCAAATGTTCTGTAGGTCTTATTGATCCAATTCGGGCATAAGAAATTGAAAGATGATGGCCCAAATGGCGCACCTTACAGATACTCTTAGAGGATGTAGTGTGATATTTGGAATATCAATTGAGGGTTTTTAAAGTCATAATAGTGGCTTTTATGGTTATTAACAAGACCAGCCAAGTTGAAATGTGCTCATGTCGCTCACAATGATTTTTTACCAAAAATGGTTTTGTGTCAAAAATAAAATGTTTTAATACTTTCAACATATTCTTGTCGTGTTAGATGCTCCGTAATAAACTTGTATCAACCACGTTCTACGACTGTCAAATAAGAGCTAGCAAAGCAAAATAGTGGCCATTAATGTTTTATTAATTTTTCCATTTTGTTAAATTCTTCATTTTCGTAAAAATTGAACAAATTTAGATAATCGCTGTAGGAATTTTTTAATTTTCATTGTCAATTTGAGAGTATGAGCCCCAGAAAGGATATACAGACAATTTTTCTAACTATGCAACCAATTATTTTCTGTCTTGCCAAAGGTAAACCACTTTCATTCAGTAGCCAATAAAAAGGCAATTAATTATGCACCGAAAGAAAAATGAAATTAGATTTTTGCAATTAAATTTTAATATTGTTGAAATCATTCATACCCAGATATGCTCAACAATAGAAACTTGCTGTGGGCCTAAACCAAGCTTCTAAATTTAACGAACTTTCTTGAAAATTAATTTTCACATTAAAATTAAGTAGTACCTTAGCAGTAGTACCTTAAGTAGTACACAGTCATAACGCTGTTTTTATATGGAAAAATATTGATTCATTTTTTTGACCTTGACTCACCGAAGGTAGAAAAAATCGTTATTTTTGTAAATTTAATATTCAAATCACGGCCTCAAGAAGTTTTGACACTCTTTTTTAACAGAAAAATTTAATTAGGATAAAATCGGCTTTGTAATTTAAAAATTAAGTTTGAATGAAAAATTTAAGGTAGGAAAAAATTGCTTGGTTTACACAACGATGGTCTTTGTTATATTTCTATTCTGTGGTTTAGCGTCAAAAACTCGTGCGGTTTACTTCGGTATAAAATTGTAAATATTGTTTTGTGTTTGTTTAACACAACGTCTACTAGCACGAACATAGAACATGACTAGAACATTTACAAAATTTAAAACAAGAAAACGATATCAGTTTAGGACTACGCGTGGCGTTATGTTTGACTTGGTTCGTTGAAGATTGAGTGAAAAAGCAATTTAACTACAAACTTGTTTTACGTAAAATGCGGAAAATCCAAAATCTCTAAATTATTATATGAACGATTAATTGTACATGCTCAATTATTTTTTGACTTATAATCAAAACAGAATTTCATCATATTAACAAATTGATAAAGTTTATTATTTCACAACAAGTAGAAACTTTCCGAACAATTTTATTTATATTTCTTAGTTTCTAAGAAGCACACGCGGTCTTTAAAAACGATGTCGTTTTACAAGTTAATATACGGAATACAATTATTGTTCCCCAGTTTGAATCTAATCATTATATTTATGTTTGCCAGTTTGTGTAGTAAATATATTGATTCCCCCATTCTTGACAATTTGAAAATTAATATTTCAATACTAACTTTTGTATCTTCTATTCTTAGATTTAGACACATGTGGCGCGAATTTAAGATGAAAAATTATTGATTATGGTATTACTGGTTCGGGTGGTTGTTTGATTCGACGATATACTGTGGAGAAAGACAGCCTGAAAAGCAAACCATCGGTTATTGTAAAAGAGGCACAGCTTAGTAAATAGGCATATAAAGGTCTGTTTTCTTAAAGGATTGTCATAAAGTGTGTTTGGCTGCGCACCTATTATCTTAAATAACAAATATGCAATCCATAACAAAAAGTTAAGTAACTCAAAAGGTGTACGTAATCATACCAACTGTTATAATCTCAACATAAACTTACGTAATTTATGTTTTTCCTACAAGACTTTTGCCAGTGCTTTCGCCTCAATGAAACCTAGCCCATAATTTGTTACATTTTTGTTATAATTGATTACAACACATCCCGATTTTATTACAGCTACCGTTTTTGAGGGACGAGTGATCGATTTAGCTTATAATTAAACTTGCACACTGAGAAAAGTGTGTATTGGTCAAACGCCTTTAAAATACAAGGTGACTGACACGAAGTGTTGCCAAAACAAAACGCCACAGATTTTTTTGATTTTTTGATGAATTTTATTGAATCAAAGTAAAAATTTCACAAATATTTAAATTTTCGAATTGCATTAGCAGTATTTTGGTCCATTCCCGGTCAAGTTCTTGCTTGAGATGATCGACGCTTTGGAATTTTTTTGTCCCAACCTTGCTCCTCAAAATACTCCAAACCGAGAAATTTAGCGGATTTGCATCTGGTTAATTTGGTGGCCATTGGGCAGTCGAAATGAACCGAGGAACGTGGTTTCTCAGCCAATCTTGATTGACGCGCGCTTTATGACGCGGCGCCGAGTCCTGTTGAAATGTCCAGGCTCTGCGGCCAAAATGTTTTTGTGCCCAAGGCTTCAACGCTCCCCAACACATGATCCTGATAAATTTGAGCATTTATCCACGGTCCCAAAAAAAAGAGCGGTGAAAACCATCTCCATCGGCGGCGCTTGAGTGTAGTGTAAATTTTCAGTAGAACGGCCAAGGAAGTAAATCCGGTCGTTTTGCTTGTTCACATATTGCTCAATAACGAACGGTGACTCATCGGAGAAAATCAAATTCGGCAAATCGCCATTTTACTGCAAGCGTAACAACTCCATTGCTCTTTCCACTCTAACTTTTTTTTTAGCATCGGTGAGATCATGCGTTTTATGGAATTCCAAGGCCTTTAGTCTAAGATGGTCTTTCAATATGTGCTGCATCCGTTCGAGCGAATTGTTTGCCGCACGATTTGGTCTTCACCTACCGAATGATATTCGGCGATGTTGCAGTGCGTTTCGGTCCAAAACCATGGCGTTTTGCAATGCTGCCAGTATCGTTATCACGTTTTATGGTACGATACACCAACATTTTATTCACATGCAGATGTTTTAACTGGTTTACAATCTGCGGCTGTGGTTTTCCAGCCAAATATATAGCAATCACACTATTATACGCTTGAATTCCATTGCGGATAACTTAAACTGAATACTTTCCACTAAAATGGTTTCGTACGCTTGTAAAAAATGTAATGAACTGTCATTAATGTAAATTTGAGCACTGAGTCTGAACTTGGTAACACTTCGTGTCAGTCACCCGGTATAGATAAGTAAATTATTGATGATCAATCTTTATAGTAATTTTCTCTCTTTAAAATAAAAATTCTTGTGATATGTTGAAAGTTTATAGGTAAGCTTGCTTTCTACTACGATTATTCCTGGCATATTAAAAAATCTCAGCAATTGTTCGGAGGAACATACCTATATATTTTTTGGTGTAAGTTCCAGATGAATTTTATTCATATCAAAACATAATCTATTGTTACTCATCCTCGCGATGGACGCGATTCCGAAAAATGCACCAATGACCTACTTGATCGTATAGTGGACATCTGAAGTGTGAAAATATGCTCTCTTGGCTGGTTTTGGGGAAGGCGTGTGAGATGCGTTAAATGGTGGCCCAACATTTATCTTCTCCACTTCAGTCTGACATATTGAAAGCTCAATTTTTTCTTGGTTTGGATTTATCCTAAATATGGTACATAATGTAGGCGTTTACAACTGCTACGTCAATAAGGTGAAAAAAATTTGGTTCGAATTTTAATTCGGGTATGATAGCGGCCTAACAACCCATTTATCAAATCCACACCCCCATATGCCGTTGCAAGGTGCCTTTGCAGGTAAAAAATGGTTTCGCACCAATATAAGTTGACAGAAGCCGTACGGTTTTTGTTGTTGTACTACAAAACTGACGAAAAGTCTACTTCAAAGTCATTTCCCACGTACTCATCAGAATATAATCGCCCGATTTTCTTCCCATTTAAGACCGCACCACTCGACAGCTGACAGTTAGGCACACAATTGGAATGGACTGTTCCCAAGCGAAATATTTATCGTCTGTAAAAATATGTTAATAGGCCCATAGACTAGTAAAAATTATCGAAATATAGAATATGATTGACAAGATTCGGTATACGTTATGAGAGACGAACAACAACGTTCAACGATGCTCTAAGATCAGGTGCACCATTGGAGAATTTATTATCGCCAGCACCTCAATAAATTTACAATTCGTAAGAAAAACCAGTGGAAATCACAAAGCTCGAACAGTTTGAACCCTCACCTTGAACAACCGAACAACTGAATTATCGTTGAAGTGAAGATATCGGCGAATTTCTTGAAATCTAAGTACAGGCATTACTTGTCGAATCGCAAGTGCGTGTTTTTCCCAGTATATGCCCGAGTATTGGGGTAGCGATAAATAGACATAACGGTTAAGACCCCAATAAATTTCCAAATGTGGTTAGGATGGACCTTAAATTTTGTTCCGATATTCCTTTGGCGTGCGTGCAGATTTGATTGTTCTGTTATATGCATAACAAGATCCTGGCTCACAAAATATGTAAAGTAATCATATGGTGTTTTAAATTCCATCAAATAATTGGTAATATTTTATTCACCCGAAATATTTTTATTTTCTAGTTTCAGTACATCCCCCAAAAATTTAAATGCTGTGGTAACAATAGGTTCGTTTGTTTCTTCTCTCAATTCCGGTGATCGGGTCCGCTTATTTCGACTATATTTTTATTGATTGAACTATTAAATTTACTTTGTGCAGGTGTCAATGAGTGCACTCTCAGTGCACCTATAATGATATCAGTCGTTTCTTTGTTATCATATCAGATAAAGGATTTTCAATTATCATATCGTCTTCAGCCTCATAACCACCAAGCCATAAGTTCTTTAATTTCCGCATCGGCTATTATAGTTTATATAGTTTGAAACTTGTCAGGAAGCCAGATCTAAATAAAATACAGATGTATTGAACTATAAAACCTAGCGGATTGTTTTTGCATACATGAACAAAACGACAACCGTATTCTAGTATTTACCCAAAATTTAAGTAAATATTTCTTCAGAGAAATTCACGAACAATTTTATTTTAAATTATGGTAATGCCCGGTTCCGCCTACAGGCAGGTAGTACAAAATGCAATCGATACAGTGCCCCAAAATAATTTTTACTAAACCAACACCAAGAACGGATATAATGAAGTCCAAACTACCTACAAATAATTTTGCTTGTCTTTTAAAACTACGAGAAATAGTTTTTATAGTTATTTAGAAGCCACTTGTTATTGGTGACCCGAAAGTGCATATTACGACTCCAATAGCTAAATTGTTATGATAAAAAGTTCGCTTTTAGGCAGATAAATGCCTTACAGGGTTAATAATTTATTAAACCAGACACAAAACGTATATGTTAATAGCATAGGTAAGAATTATTTTCCTCAGAATGTGCCCATTTAGTAACATTTGATAAAATAGCTGGTGGCGGTCAGTGGCCCAATTTTCCTGGCTTTTCCAGTTTGGTGTAAATATTTACGAAACAAAGTTAATTGGGAAATATGTTTGTATGGAACCGAAAAATTGGCCCGAAAAATACAATTGAAACAAAAATGTTACAAAAATTAGTTTCCAAATTCCCTATTCTCAAAGTAAGCTAGAACAGTGCCATTGTGGTAATTCTCACGGAATAGGGAAGTGGGGAAAGAATTTTTATGTAAATTTTATTTTAAAAAAATTTTTTTTGGAATACTGAGATAAAAAGTTATTAACCCTAACTTTTTTGAAAACAAAATTAATTGGGGAATAATTTTCCCTGCCAATTTAGGTATGGAAAAAAAAATTATTCCCAAAAAAAATATTTGAGCAGAAATTACATATAAATTCTTTCCCCAGTTTATGATGCCACTGGTGTAATAAATTATTGAATGTTGTAAAATCGAAAATCGTTTCAAATATTTAATTTCAAGATTAAATATTTGAAACCTTTACTGTTTGAAGCCAAACCCACTTAACCTGTTACAAAAATAATATGATACCATATCTGGATAAAACTAACCTGACTTTCACAAGACCCTTCAAGTCACGTTTTACTTAATGTCTGGTGGCGATCTGATGTAAGAAATTATGATATCTGAAGCCTCCCAAGTAACAAAATGAAACCGAAGTTTCAAATAAATCAGAGAATTGGTTTAATTTACTAGTTCATCAAACTGGTACTATTAACAGTTATTAATATTGTTGCGTCATACCAAAAAATTAACTGGAACCATTTAAAATGTGAAAGCAAGTTTTGTAATTGTGATGAATCGTTAAAATACCATTCTATTGTTTCTCGTAATACTTCATTTCAGTTAGGTATTTCTGCAACCTTAATTCTTCAACTGCTTTACAATTTATAACATAATTCGCTAACTCAATGTGTGTTTATTTAATTTATATGCCCAAAGCATTCAGCTTTATCTTTGTAGTTTGATTACTGCAGATCGATGAGTAAGAATTTATTTTGAAAAGTAGTCTAGATTATTGGATTTAATCTCGGACCTAATAGATATCTACTTAGTAGCATTTGTTTAAATTTGTTGAGGAAATCAATTTAAATAAGACAAATTTTCAAACAATATTTTAAAAATTTGTTGGTGGCACCATAACTACTTAATTTAAATTTTTAAGACGTTCCTAAACCTAAAGTTTAACGGATTGCAATCAAAAGCAGTGTCGGCCCTAGAAAGTGTTTATATAGCGTTGCGAATTTATTTAAAACTGTTAGGGTTTGAGATCGAGGTATCAAATAGGTATTAAGTCCAATTTGAAATTAAAAATTGTTACTTAATGACACAAAATTAATTTAGTTCACTCAAGGTGAAGGTTCATCTGTTTTATGCAAGGCTTTTATAGTAACATTTCATTCAATATTTGTTAGCGGTCTGGTGTAATAAATTATTAAAGGTGGTAAGATCAACCTTTGAATTATATATTTGAAACCTATATCGCCTGAAGCCAATTTCGTTTAATCTGACACAACATTTATCTTTTAGACACCTGAATAAGATTCGCGTGCTCTGCAAAAAGCCTAAATAGTATTATAGGACCCAAAATCTGGTGGCGGTCTAATGTAATAAATTATTGAAGGTACAAAATATTAATTTAACGATATATATATATATATATATATATATATTTAA
This sequence comes from Nephrotoma guestfalica, assembly GCA_963691935.1. Taxonomy (NCBI): domain Eukaryota; kingdom Metazoa; phylum Arthropoda; class Insecta; order Diptera; family Tipulidae; genus Nephrotoma; species Nephrotoma guestfalica. Next base: position 201,160,807 of record OY829913.1, on the reverse strand, counting down.
AGCCTTTACCGTTTGAAGGTAATTCCGTCTAAGCTGACACAAAAATAGTTCTTTCCCACCTGCGTAAGGTTGACCTACTCCACAAGGGCCATGGAGTAACTTTTGACCAAATATCGGGTGGCAATCTGGTAAAACAAAATAAATAAAATGATAAAATCGACTTAAGAATTACATATTTGAAATCTACACAGTCTGAAGCCAATTTCGTCTAACGCGATACTAAAAAAATTTATTATACGTTGGGATTTACCCTCCACAAGGCCCATGGCGTAATATTTGACCTAAGATCTGGTGACGGTCTGCTGTAACAAATTATAAAATTTGTATAATCGTCTAACCTAACACCAAAAAATGTATATTATACACGTGAATAAGATAACCTTGGATTTCACAAGGTCCACAGAGTAACATTTTACCAAAATATACCTTGCGGCGGCCTGGAGTAATAAATTTTATTAAAGGTGGTAAAGTTAACCTTTAAATTACATATTTGAAGCCCTAACAGTTTGAAACCATTTCCGTTCAGTTTTATCTACAAGGCTCATGAACCAACATTCAACCAATTATCTTGTGGCGGCCTGGTTGTAATAAATTTTTGAATTTGGTAAAACCGATATTTGCATAACATGTCTGAGCCTATAGATGTGCCCTCTTCAAAGTTATTGGACTATCATTTGACCCAATATCTAGTGATGGTCTGGCGTACTAAATTAATTAAACTACATTTACGAAGCCTTTACCGTCTGAAGCCAATCCCGTTTAACCGTACACATAAATAATTTATAGCGAACCTGGATAAAGATGATTTGCACTTCACAAGGCATTTGGAATAACATTTGACCTAATATGTTGTGGTGGTCTGGTGTAATAAATGTTTTTAGTTGCTGAAATCGTAATTTTTGTTACACATCTGTAGCCCGTACCGTCTTTAGCTAATTCCGTTTAATCTCACAAAAAATAATTTTTACACACCTGGGTAAAATCATGAACAAACACTTGACCCAAATTCTGATGGTGGACTGGTGTTATAAATTAATTAAAGAGATTAAGTTAAATTGAAATGTTCCTTTTAATCATGTTTGAAGTTTTTTTTTCAGTTTTTACACAGAAAAAACTGTAATTCACATTTATGGGACTGATTATAGTCAATTAAATTTTACTCATATGCAAATCATAGGGGTGGCCTTGAACTTACCAAGATTTTGGGCCAACCGGCGTTGAACCATTCCGATATCAATTATTTGAATTTTTAAAGTCGTGCATTTATGCCTCAATTATTAGATTTCCTAATTTTCTGTTTGTTTTTGGTCATTTTCTGCATTGATTTGGAATATTTGTTGGCGGTATAATTTCTTTATGAAAAAATTTGTTAAATTTCTGGCGCATTTTCATTTGAACATAATTACTCAATTATTTTATTAAATGTTACCTTAAAATCTTTCATAATTTAATCATTTACTTAAGCAGTTTTTGAAACCAGTTTCAGATTTTGTGAAACACTAAGCCATTTTCAAAAAGTGTTTACAACTTTCGTTTCCACACTAAATCTAAAATAATCCCCAAATCCAAAATACCCCTAAAACAAATGAAAATGTTCTTAATAAAATGAAAAGAAGTCTCAGATTTTGAAGAATTTGTTTATAACGGGTGTTTTTTTAGGAGGTTTGTTTTTCCGATAGACGTCGTTTTATTTTATGACAGTTGTTTTGACAGCTCAAAGTGGCATTTCTACTCAGTATTGTTTGGCAAATCATTATGAATAGGTTAACTCCAGAACAACGTTTTCAAATCGTGGAAATTTATTTTCAAAATCAGTGTTCAATTAAAAATGTTTATAGAGCACTTCGTGAATTTTATGGTGCACATAATCGTCCGTCAGAGACCACCATAAAGAACGTAATTACCAAATTTCGGTCTACATTCACTCTTTTGGATGCCAAGCCACCGACAAGAATGAGAAGAGTTCGTACAGAAGAAAATATTGCTGTCGTTGAGGCCAGTGTCGAAGAAAACGACAATTTATCGATTCGTCGTCGTGCTCAGCAAATTGGACTTTGTCCATCGACTTTATGGAAAATTTTACGTAAAGATTTGGGTTTGGTGCCATACAAAATTCAATTGGTGCAAGAATTAAAGCCACACGACCATCGTTTGCGCCGTGAATTCAGTGATTGGTCGTTAAATCAATTGAACGAAGATCCATTTTTTTACCGTAAAATTCTCTTCAGTGGTGAGGCGCATTTTTGGTTAAATGGATACGTCAACAAACAAAATTGTCGCATTTGGAGCAAAGATAATCCACACGCCGTTCAAGAATTACCAATGCATCCTGATAAATGTACTGTTTGGTGCGGTCTATGGGCTGGTGGGATCATCGGTCCATATTTCTTTAAAAATGAGGAAGGACGACGCGTTACCGTGAATGGAAATCGATACAGAACCATGTTAAATGAGTTTTTGTTGTCAAATCTTGAAGATATGGATATGAATGAAATGTGGTTTCAACAAGATGGTGCCACTTGCCATACAGCACGTGAAACAATCGACTTATTGAAAGAAACTTTCAACGACAACATTATTTCGAGAAATGGTCCGGTGAATTGGCCTCCGCGTTCGTGCGATTTGACGCCACTCGATTACTTTTTGTGGGGATACGTGAAGTCATTGGTTTATGTGGATAAACCTCAATCGATTGACGCTTTGGAAACCAATATTCAACGTGTCATTGCTGACATACGCCCTCAAATGCTTGAAAAAGTGCTGGAAAATTGGACCTCCAGAATGACATTTGTGAAAAATAGTCGTGGTAGCCATATGCCAGAAATTGTGTTTAAATGTTAAATGCCAAAAAATTATCTACCAAATAAAAAAAAATTTTGGTCATTTCATAATTTTATATGTGTTTTATTCAAAAAAAAAATCGGCAACCTCTTAAAAAAACACCCTTTATTTGTCCTTACTAATTATTGGGCAAATTTTCCAAAAAAAAGTTATTACTCAACCTCCGACAAAATACAAAAAACGAGGACTTAAATATTGCTCTCTACAACTCCCAGCCATCTTTGCCGAAACGAAAGAGACAAAAAGTGGTTGCAAAAGACTCCTCCACATTTTTATACGATGGTGCATGATTTTATAATACCTGGTGGAAACACCGAAGAAAAACGTTTGAAGACGTCAGACAATAACAAAAGGCATCCAACTTCAGTTTCTCGACCTACACTAAATCAATATTAATATTCGTAATATAGCTTATTGCGCCATTGAGTCAAAGGTAACAGCTTACATCAATGAGAAACAAATACAGTGAGTGTTTTTGAAATTCGGACACCAACATGTATAATGAAATTATGTACATTTAAAATAAAAAATATGCAATTAATTATTTTATCAGTTTTCGTAGAATTCGATTTAATATAATAAAAACTAACAGAATTCAATAAAAAGTTAATTAATTCTGTTTTTAAATTAAATAAATATTAAAAATTAAAAAATCAGTCTTCAATTTAAGAGCAAATAATATTCGGACACAGACAAATTTGTGATCCTGACTCCATATTCATTAAACATTAATATTTGGTTAGATAATATTTTTGTCTCAACACCGCCTCCAGCCATCGAGGAATTGAATCCACCAATTTTTTGGTAACAGCAGACTCAATTTATTCCCATTCGTGTTCGATTATCGGTTTAAGCTGACTCTTACTACGGATTTTGTGTTGCCGCACTCTACGGTTGAAAACTCTTGGACAATTGTATAATTAATACGAGCGAACAGCATAAGCCTTATGTTTAGGATTGTTATCTTGGTAATATCAAAATGTATACGAAATTCGTAATTTGTCTGAACTTTGCTTTAAGTTTCGATGTAAAATACCAAGATAAGCTTTCCAACACCACGTCCAGCCATACAACCCCAGATCATGACAGATTCACCACCGTACTTCACCACAAATTTTAAATATTTAATATTTTATTCGTCATTAGGTTTTTTCCATAATAACCGAAGACTCCAAACTACTCTACTTCAAACTACGTCATCCGTATTTTTATATTTGTTACAGAAACCCTTTTTTCTATTGATTTCACTTATATTCGGTTGTTTCCGTGGTGTTCGTCCGTGATATTCATTTTATCTTAAACTTTGCGGATATTACTATTGGATACGCAATTCCCATATAACCTTTTTGATTCAGATGCTAGTTTAAGAGCACAGGGTTTTCTCGTACTTGGCCAATTATCCATCCTCATTGCGATTTATAACGCTAGGTCGCCCTTTTTGGAGAATTGGATCAATTCTATCTTCAGTTGTATATACCGTTTTACGATATCACACGCTGCTTTTACTTTTATTAAGAACCTTACCAATTGTGCGAATTGATTTATCCTTTTCATAGTGAAAAATTACTAGCTGCCTTTGATCAAAACTATTGTTAGTTTTTTCGCCACAAGTTTTCTTCGTTTGGCAAAAATGCATTTTAAAGCTCTCTATTTCGAATTAAAATTCTTTATAGTTGGTGTCCGAATTTGAAAAACACTCACTGTATTTATTGAATGAATCAAGATAAAGTATTAAGTCTCACAAATCGTATTAAAATATTTCGTAATCAAAATTAAGGTGTCACAGTAGACTGAACTCACCTAACTCATTCTGAATGTTATCAAGAGGCCTGGTAACTTTTTGATGAAATCTTAGATTTTTAAAGTTTAAAATGTGACAACTCTACTAAATTATTCTTTGCTACTTACAAACGATAAAGTCAAAACACAGTTTATGTAAATTAAAATAAGTTCCACTCCACTATCACAGAACCACCCTGTAACAATGTCTTAATTCCAAATTTTAGTTGTAAATATTTAGTTACGTGTCACCATTGAATCATAATAATGCAATAAATTAAACAATGAATTCTCAGTGTTACGTACACTAAGATGATTTCAAAGCAAACATAATTAAGCAAAAAAAGCAGATTGATTTCATCATAAGAGGCGAACAAACTTCCTGAAGAAAATTTACTTGTTATACCGAATAAATTAAACTAACAATGTATATTTTTTATCTTTACAGAAAAATTCTTCAAAAACAAACTTCTACTGGCCTTCCTCGCCATCGTTTTGATTATTAAAATAATCAAAATTAAATTATTCTGGTTACTGCCGCTACTCATTGGCGTCGGAGCTGCCAAAAAATTAGTACTCAAAATGGTGTTGTTCGTATTCCCTGCTCTAGCACAAATCTTTAAGTTATGCTCGTGGTATCATCATAATTATCACCAAACGAAACATCATTTCCACTCGCATCACATAAACCATTTGCATTCGGTGAGTAAACGAGGTTAGAAATTAATGTTAGACTGATCATTTAAAAGAAAGAATTTTAAAAATTTTATTGTTCGTCGAATTATGTATACAGTGACGTACATGAATTGGTTAACTTTTAGCGAAGTTTATCATTTGCGATAAAATTCACTCAAAGTCGAAAAAACATTAATAAAAATTACCGGGTATCAACTAATTCGAATATGTTTTCAAAACACAGTTAACTTTCTTTTGAACGAAATTTTTTAGTTCGCTTATACCAGATTTATATACAAATTAAATAATAGATTACGCCCGATCAGATTGTGCCCTCAATAGATGATTTCCATCATACATCACCACCATATGGCGCCGATATTATTTATTCGCATCCCCCGAAAGGTCATCCAAGCGAATATATTCACGGGGGACCTCCACCACCGCTCGGTTCATTGCACGCGCACGAACACACTCAGCAATGGGAATTTTCTGGACCCGGTTTAGGTTCTGAGTAAGTATAAATAGTTATAACAGATTTTGGTTACAAGTCGAGCATGCGTGGATACTTCTATAAACTCATTCATTACTCTAAATAAATCACAATTAATTCAATTTTCAACAATACCAAAAAATCATAAATTCATTTTGTTACGTTCAGGTATATTGGGGATGTTCATAGAAATGCACAGGTACAAAAGAATCCTAATTTTAATCCAAAATTAGATGATATAAATGAAATAAGTTCATGGGGATTAGGTTCGACTGGTGCACCATTAACTAGTAATAATAACCTAAATAATATTAATAATTATAATTCAAATCCATTTGGTGACACAAGTAACAGGTGAGTGCGTGTTCACATAGTGAACTAAAATTCATAAAATTAATATTCACATGTTAGAAATTTTCGTTAATAACTAATGTGTCAGCAGTATAACTTGAGTGACAAATCGATTCAGTGTAAATTGGCAATGTTGTTTTTTTGTGTGTAAATATCGAGTTGGCTTCGTTTAAATCTTAGTCGTGTTTTAAGCTGATTCATGCATTGCCATAATTTTAGAATTTCGGCAGTTCGGTTTTGTTAAGTTACTCCACTAAAAAATATTTAAACTTGTTTCATGCTTTGGCCTAATTTCATCTTAATTATCTACGTATAGTAGGGTTGGTCGGTAATTATGTACTGTCACCGGCATACAAGTATAGTGCCGGCACATGTACCCTCTTAAATATCCGTTCTTCCTGTACCTTCACACATAGATGAGTTAACTATTTTGTAGATACGTCTGGGTGCTACTTTTTTACTTAACACATTCGTTGCATTGCTCTGAACATAATATTTTGTCAGTACTAGGTCACCGTTTTTAATTGGTCGATATTGAAGTCGCATGTCTGTATATTTCTTCCGCCGATCCCGCTCTCGTTCATTGATTTCACGAGCATATTTCATCGCTCCGTGTAGCTACCACAAATACATAAAATCTGTGGTACGAAGCACTTTAGCGATGGTTTTATCGGTGGCCTCACAAATTGTAGTAGCCACTAACTTCCTTCACTATCAGAATGTCCATAACCATCATCAGCCTCAGGTAATGGTCCGAAGAAGTCGATGGCCATAAATCCATTCGTTCTTCCGTTAACCGAATTGTCGAAAGCGCGGTAAGTAGAAATTTTGAAACTTTATACTTTTGACAATCCACACAAATTCAACATGACTCGATAACATCGGAAGAAATAGTTCACATCAATCTTCGACCAAAGTTCGGCCAACCACATAACGTCCAGCGATGAAAGTGCACTAGAATATGATTATGAAGAGACGTAGGCACTACTAGGTGAGCTTCTTTGACATCTTCGTTGTTATAGCAGTATCCCCGAGAAACATAATTTTCGTGATTCGTGTCATCAGATTTTTCTAGATATGGATATTATTTGTGGTGTGTAGTCATCCTCCAATTACATTCGTCTTAATACGCTTGGTCCTTGCATACTACCGCGAGTGCTTCGCGTTCAGTGGTGTTGTAGGTTCTTTCCGCAGCGATTAACACCCGGCTTGCATATTCGTTTGGCCTTTTATCATCTCCATCACCATGTAATATTAAAGCATCCAAAGCATCACAACTTCCATTGGTCATCAGGAAAAACAATCTCGTAGGATCCATTTGCCGCAAAAACGAAGCATCCGTTAAAATACTCATTTAATTTTCAAAATAAACATTTTCAGCTTTCACTCACGTACATTTTTTTCAAAATTGGTCAACGAACTAGCTAAATATTGAAATTGGTGTTAAATTTTCGGTACCACGAACAGTTTTATAAAAAGGTGTGAGCTTGTGATATTTAACATCTAATTCAGGCCAGTTTTTATCCCACCGTGGGTTAAAACATGCCCCTTATATAGTTGTAATCGTTTGAAAACCAGCTCTAGATTACTTAAATGTTGACATAAACTGTTTGTATTGTAACATTATGAAAACCACCATGAAATCGGTCGATGTATCGTTGAAATGTTGCTGACACATTTTTAAACCAGAACAGAATTCATTTAAACCGATTTAAACCAAATGGCGGAAAAACGCGGCTTTAAACGGGGTTTCGTTGTAAACTTCATGGTAAAATTTAATCTTTTATAATCCACACACACTCGAACTTCGATATTGTTCTTATGTAGCATAACTATACGAGTAAGTGCTGCAAAAGACGACTCACACTCTTCCATAACATCGTTATCAAGCATCTTGGGAAAATAAGAATCTTTGTTGGCACAGTTTTAAACCAAATCGCAATCAATATGTGGCACGTACGATACACGTGTCAGTTTCTTACATAACCTATCCGTCAGCTTAAATCGACTTCGGCTTGGATTAGTGGCAGGCCATTTTCTTTAAAAACAATTGCCAATGAAACACAAGCGATACTTGTTCGTGATGTTATATTAGCAGACCAGTTCCTTTGTTGCCTAAAAGTGCCATGTTTGAAGTAGGTCTGTCCTGTTAATGAAGTAGATGACCTTAATTTATTCTTCAGATAATTTTTCCTCCGCTACTCCTGGTTTACCACACCCATACCACAGTATTTCGGATGATGACGATTTATCGTATGACGTGTTAGGTGATTCATTCAGCTTAAAAAAAATTATTTTGTGTGATCCACAGTCTTACAACAATTACACCGAACAGTCTTTCGTCGTTCGTGCTTAACTTTGACTTCGCTTTATTTCGCTACCTCCACTTCGTTTAAAAGAAATTCCTCAGTTTGGGCTAGTTCTAGTATTTAACTCATAAATTTTAATACTAACTCATTTAACCATCTTCGAGAAGATCTGAATTCAAAAATTATCCGGTAAGGCACATTAACATAGTTCTAACCTCTTTGAATATCAAAAAATTCGAAAGTAAAATGACATGTTGTAAGCGTTAAGGGTGGTAAAAGACTGTCAAATACAAAAATCTATTCGATTTTGAATGATCAGAGATGTCTATCCAAATAGACGTACATGGATCAATAAAATAAGTTAAGCTTAGAATTAGGTAAATTTATATTTCTGAAGACTTGCTACACTGAGGCACTTCGCACCATTCAAAATGACTGGACAACTAACCAATATAATGTTGCAATAACTGCAACAGACCTCCCTCCATTTAATGAAGTAAAAATTTGGGTATATTTTGGTGTTCATCGGTCATTGATTCCATTGTTCGTTTACAGAAATCTTATCGTCGGTAGTCTTGTAAATATCGTTAAAAAATTTCTGAGTTTGTTGCTAGAATGGTTTATTCGCACAACCATTTTTAGTCGGTGTGTGAATGTTTTAACAACGGCACACAACTCATTTATCAATACAATTTGGTCGAGCTTTCGTGGTACTGAGAAGGTAGCCTTTCCTATCTGAACTTTTGACAACTCCCATTAAACTAGTGTTATCTCGTAAAGTTTAGGGTGTTTTTCATTGCTTCGAAGGAATTTTTAAAAGCCATTATATTCATTTGTAAAATAATATTATCCAAGATTGATCCTAAATTTTTCGACGCGGCAACAAATTAGTAATGTTGCATGGCATGAATTCGAAGTCAGTTGTATTGGATGGATAATTTGGTCTGAAGCATGCAACGCATTTACCATAGCATTATTTTTGATGACAACACGCTAGTCCCGTGTTTATGCGAGTTTCTGCTAGGATTGTTGATTAAAGCAATTTTTGTTTGCTTCCAGGTACAAATTAGTATTTTGCGTTAGCAATTCACTGTTTGTGGCATTAAACTCACTATTTGTAACAGCTGAACTTCCAAGTTGTTGGTTCTTTAAAAAAAACTAATGATGAGTTCATGTCATTTTCGGCACGAACAAGATTGGGTTCCTATTCTTTCCGCCAAAATAAATTACAAATTATAATTAGGTATCATTATATGACAACTTCCATTTGTCTGTATGACTCGCCACTGGAGGGCATAAAATTCCTATACTACTCCACTTTTAAAAGTATCTGTAGTTATGCAAAAGTTAAAGACATAATTATTTTATTGAGACTACTACACATCATCCACACAGGTTCATTAACGCAATAGTTGGTTTTGTGTCTATCTAGGTGCAGGAAATTGTAAACTTCAATACCACTAAATGTAATTTTTAGCAATCCTCATCGATTTTCTAGCGCCTACGTCGTTTGTCTCTCTAGATCAAGTAGCGTATAAACCCCTTCTGAGTTTATTAAATTCTTTGGATACTTTCTTCGTAGAGCAGTCACCACACATTTACAGCATATTTCAGCTGGGATCGAACGTAAGCACAATACAAGATCTTAATTTGATCAAAATCGAAAATATCACCTGTCCAACGTTTGATAAAATCAATCACCGAGTTCGCTCTAGCGATGCGGATCTCAATGTGCTTTGTAAAGAAAATGTTTTTAACGAAGTTAATCACTAAGCCTGTAGTTTCAAGTACTACTCATACCTAAATAAGTACGTCATTTATCTTCTAGTCCTGTGTATCAGGGTTGGGTATTCGATGAAGCGCTTGTGATTTGCACATTTTAAATGATGAGACGCACCATATCGCTAGGTTGTGAATGTCTTCATGTAGTTTATTATCATCGTAAAATGACCTGGTGGTTCTGTAGATTTTGAGGTAATCTTCTGGTAATGAAAATTGTGAAAATCTATACGCCAAACTGAGGGTTTTGTGGTACACCGGAACAACTTGTTGAAAAATTCGAACTAGAAAATGCGTGCCAAGCATTTGCAGTGACTGACGGAGTAGAAAGTGTTTGCTCGGTGAATATCACATCAACTTGTTTGCGCTTCTCAATTTCTTTAATAGAATAGCTGACAAATTGTATACGGTTTGTCGAAAATGATCTTTTGCCCATAAAACTATGTTGGTATTGCAAAATATATCGTGATACAGAAACATCATTTCTAGATCCAGTTCAGAAAGTTTCCAATTTTAATGACTGATTAAGTAAAATGCTCAGAAGAATTGCCAAATTTCTAGAATCTCTCAAAAATGGTCAGGATTACCATAAGGACCATATCCTTCTCCGATTCCTATCAATGCTCGCCGACTGTCTTAAGTTTCGATATGTGGAGTAAATATAGATATGCTGTATTCACTCGCGGGTTGATCAACTATACCGATACCTTGTGCTTTATAAACAGATTGGAGAACTCAGCAAACATGTTGGTTATGATCTGTGGATCACAAGGCTTTGATCTTAAAATTTCATCCAGGCTGGATAACCATCAGTTTTCCATTTGGTTATAAAAAAATCTTCTAAAGTATTTGGAGTCCCCTTTAATTTTATTCTGTAGATTGTGAATTAACTTTTGTATTATAACGGAACCTTTACAGTAAAATACATGACCAAATTCCGTTAACAAAATCCGTCAAATTTGTTCTTCGAGCCTGCATGGGAGTGGGTTAGAGAACTTTGACGAATCTGTAGAAGCTTCTTTTAGAATCCTTCCCATTTCCTCCCTTTTAAAATAATTTAGATCATCATCAATATAAACAAAATTTATTTATTTAGAAAAATTAAAATTCGACGAGAAAAGCCATATTGAAAATTGCTGGCTATAAGTGGCTACTTTTATTAGTTGCTGAATTTCGTCAATCAAATTAAATGGGAAGTTAATCTCCACAAACAAAAATAAAGTTTAATATAATTAAATCGCTTAGCCCAACACATGGCTAGATGTAGGAAGCTCGTGTGCCATGATCAACAAATCCAAGATCAAAAGATCGGGAGTCACCAATTTTCTCTGTGGTTCGTCTTCTTCTAAATATGTGTTTCCATATAATTTAAGCTGTTGTACAGCTTACCGTTAGAACCCAGGTTTGGCCGATTTTGAAAAGTTTGATTTTATGTAGAGATATGCCCCGTCGAAGAAATGAGTATAGATGGGAAATCAATGTAGAATGGAATTTCGGGATCAGTGGTGAGCTTAGCGTTGGAAATGATTTCGTCCATATTTACTTGGGAATGAGAGTCAGGTACAATGTTTTGCGAACCCGTACGATGTTGTATGGCCAAATTGAAGCTTTAAAACTCATATTAACAGTCGTCCTCTTAGATATCTTTGGCTCACTAGCCACTTTAGGCTATTCGAGTAGTGCTAGCGTTGCTTTGAATGTAAAATTCGCAGTTAGAGTCAACAATCGGGGATATCGGGGATCATTTCATGGCTTCCTGTGCACCATTATTCGGTTTACTTTTATAGTTGATAGTGGAGCTGCTAAAGTATAATATTTGCTAATGAAGCATCGGTAGTACCCTGCTATCCCTACAGAATCTCCAAAGCCGCTTTGTTGATTTTGATGATTAGCAAAATCAATTAGGATTAGCACGGACTGTTCCATCCTCCACAATAAACCCAAAATATTTAACTCGTTTTAAAACAAATCGACTATTATCGATGTTAATAATCAATCCAGCTTCACGCAATAGACGACTTACTATGCTTAACAACGATAAGTACTCGAAGTAAATGAAAACCTGATCCTTGCTCGTTAGCTTGAGAAATCGTTACTTATCTACATTGTTATGAAAAGATGCACATTTAGGTTTAACGTAATTTTTATAATCAATGGTTTACACTCTATGTCACCAAGTTGCACTCCTGACAAAACCATTTATATTTATAATTTACTTTCAAAATACAAGTTAATTCATAAACATTTTTTACAAACTCGTGCACACATACACAATTTTACACGGGAAATTCATTTATAATTTTAACACTGTAGTTTAAGAACTAGACATAAAAATCAATTTTACAATTTCATCTCCAGAAATCATAAAGCACAAGGAAATTCGATAAATCCAGTTTATGCGCACTCACCAAATAAACGGATACAACAAGGACCAGCGGGACCACAATTTAATCCAAATCAACCACTCGATTTGGTAAGTAAAATATTTTTATATGTTAGTACATTACATAATTTGTAATCACATAAATTCATCATGATTTTCTAATCAATCATCAATCACCCGTAAGTCAACTTAAACATTTGTGAACACAATGTACGTGATCAGTAATACATTCCTATAATTTCTTACGCACGTCGTTTTATATACCCATCTTCAAATAAGTGCATATATTTTATGTTTCATACAACATTTCCGCTGTTTGATATATGAAACTAAAATAATTGAGGTTATGAGATATTTGTTTGCTAAAAATTGTTACATTCATACTATGTAAGTATAATATAATTGGTTAATTACCACAATAATTGGATGCCGGCAGTTTTATTTTTGTTGCGAAGGAATTACCACAATACTATGAATATTTGTGTTTGGTGTCAAACGGACATTTGAAGCATGCTAAGTGCATCAATTATATATTAAAAGCAAAACTTGTTCCAAATTCTAGCATGAAAATTGTTAGAGAAAATTTTATATGACGTTGAAAAATATATCACTCAGCTCATCGCTTATTCTGTCATGCAATCTATAGAAAGTTACTTTCTGCGAAATTATCTAAAAGTAATTTTTTTATGTCTAGATATATTTTGTAATTTAGCCTCTTGTTTGTAAAATGCTATTTACATATATACGCAGAGTAATTCATGCAAAAACTATTTCGCCACAAAAAATTTTATTCTCAAAACAATTCATCCAAATTTTATAGGTAAAAAATAAAATATGTGGTGTATAACTTAAATAAATTTATCAATTAACTAAAACATTTTTATAATAATTTTTCGAAACGTCCTGAACCTTTACCAAATTTTAGGAGGAATTTTGATTTGTTTTCTGTAAATACTCTCCAAAATCAACCAATTCGTGAGATTTGTTTCCTCTCTATAATTTCACCATCCTATCAGTGTGTGGCCAGTATCTCTTAAATGATTTGCAAATGCACTGTGAGACTAATGAAATTAATAGTTGAATCGTGTGTGTGTGGCTAAACTCTCGTTTTTTAGAGTTTTTGTTCTTTTCACAACATTTTTAAAATTTCCTTTTTAATTTGGTAAATATAATTTTTTCCAAACTCTGAAACAACTTGTATTTCATAATTTTTCAAAAAAAAATTATTTTTTCAAACGAAATTTTGACTTAAGGAATTGAATTAAATAAATTTTTGTTAGAATTAATCTCAATAAAAAAAAATTCAATTAGTTTTATAACTCTTATCTCGACTTGGAAAGCTAAAGAACCAATATTTTTAATTTCCTAAGTAAAGCTAATGCGCTGGTAAATTATTAAAAATACTCCAAAAAAATCTACTTTAGAATTTAGAAGTGCGGTAATTATTTGTAGACTCCCCTTTGGTGATTAGTTTGGTAAAACAGTTTTTGGAACGAAATAAAATCAAGAAGGAATTCAAAATTGGATTTAAACATGTGTGTATGAATGAAAAATGCTTTAAACAAGCGAGGGGTGTAGAATCAAATACGGCAATCTCCATTTTTATAGTTTTGAAATATTTGATGAAATCTGGTTTAGATATTTCAAGAGTAATTATAGAAAATTTATAATGTTCAATAATTATTTTTAAATTGGACGTTTGCATAATGTTGCATCGATTGGGCTCTCAGTTGAATATTATTGCTGTAAATTGTAAAAAATGGAGATTTCCGGTTTTGATACCACGAATGGAGATTGTCGTACTTGGTACTGAGAAAATGTAAAAACGGACAAAAAATAAATTAAAAACAATAAATCATTTGCGATTTAAATTGTTTTATATTTCAATTCAATTTATAAATCATTTTTAAAATTATCGATCAAACTACGATCACTAAACTAGAACTCCTGCAATTTCAGGTTCGAATTTGCATCCCTCGAAGGCGGGTCTATTACTTGCATATTTAAAAGATTCGTCAGGACCCAATAACTCAATGTAGTATTTAAGGCTGTTGATCGTATTCCAGTCTGACCCAAAACGCTTTAGCAATAAATTTTTTACATCCCACAGCTTAAGTGGATTTACACATTTTGCTCCGATTTTATGGATATTACTGATCTTCCCACTTTTGTAATAGCTTTAGAGACACAAACGCCGTTATTAAAGAGTAGTTGTAGAACGTTTTAAATAATATCGTTTGCATTCCTTAAATCGGAAGTGCCATGATCCGGGTGGCTTCATCTGTTTTTGTGTTACACCTTTCAAATCCATATTCTTGCAGTCTTCCCCCAAATGAACTAAAGTGGCGAATTCCGCTAAAATATCAACGTATTCTTTAGGATCCGAAATTACCTCTATTCGTTTTTTTTCTCGATATGGCCAAATACTCTATCGGACGGTAAAAACGAATGGCCGACAACCGGAAAAACCAACTGTATATTTCGAATATTTGGCGGTGCGTCGGACGATAGCCATTTGCAACACATTCCGATAACGGTAGAGTTTTTATTTTGGCTACTACATCCGTCTGCGACAAAACGAATTATTTTGTTGGAGTTTTCAATTAGAATTTTATTCAGACAAGCAAATACCGCTGAAGCAATTTCGTTGGAGCCTTTGTCGAACTCATCTTCGGTCCCATAATACGAAAACACATTTTCTTTAATAAATTAGATTTCGATGAGCCTTTCACAATCACAAAATTGTACATGTGTAGCTGTCTAGAATAATACGCAGACTGATCAGGCACTTTCGGTAGTACAAGAGTTTTTTGGCAATCGAACGATAGCGTTAAAATTTCAGGATTTTCTTCTTGCAAAAGTTTGAAGAAAGCTTTTGCTCATAAATTGTGGACTTTTCGATCGGTTAGAAGTTTTTTGTTAATTACAGGATCCGTTGTGTACTTTAAGCGTTCGGTAAATTCTAGACATTTCGACATTTCGGCAGGTAAATTTTACTGCTCTCGGCCCGGCAAAAGTGCGACTCAACTCATTTCAATTGACTAACATTGATTTTGGTCACGCACGGAACATTTTATGTCGGTTGTTTTTGGGGCATATTTTTCATTTTTGGGTCTTCGCGGTTTTGTGCCGCTTATTGCGCAATGGGAAAGATGAACGAATCCTGGATTTGTTTATCTGGTGTGTCGTAAAATCGTTTATGAAACATTTGGAACCTATTTTGTTTACGATATTATTACTGCAATACCAATTTCAAAAGTGGACAATTTTATGGTTGCATTTAACAGTTTTACTCCGCATTTAAAGTTTACAAGTGAAATTTAAATTGATGATCGTTTGGATTTTGTAGATGTGATACGTAATGAGAATGAAAGTTTGAGTATACTCTTGGCTACCACAGTCGTATAGAAACAGTACAGCCTTTTTGCTAGCCGAAAAAATTTTGAGGTTGTCGAATGATGTAAAAATTTCAAAATTGTTGTTAAAAATGTTTATGTAAAAAATGGTTATCTGGGATATGTCATGACTAGGAGCATTATAAAGGCTATCGATAAAAATAACATTTCGGAAATTAATTTAGATAATTTTCGTGAAACTCAAAATACCCAGTTGAAGCTAAACAAAAAATGAAAATTATATTTGAAAAAAATTACGTAAACAAGATTATGATATGCAACTCGTTTTCAGACCATTTAAAAATTTAGACATGATTTTATTTACAAAGTTCTAAAAGCTTCTAATAAAATTTAATACATAAATTAAAAAGTTCATATGGAAAAGAATGTGTTAGACAAAGCATACAAAATTTAAAGACGAGAGTGTACCAGCATAATAATGAGGCTATCCATGATTACATTTCGCCAAATAGTGCGATGACCACTCATCTTCGAGGAAGTGGTTACCCAATGTCTATAGATGACGCTGTAATACTTGATAACGAACAAAATCTTACTAAACGGACAATTTCATCCCGACACGCAAATTTCATCCCGTCCATGAAGTTGTCAAAACTTTGTTGAATTACTGTGGTCAAAATTAATTTTTTTTTTAGTTTCGGTAATACTTTGTACAATTTGAATCATGTTTTTTCGATTTTTGTATAAAATTACGTTAAAATTTTTAATTTAAATCAAGTTTTCATAAATTTAATTTTTTTTATTAAAATTGTTTGTCAAATTTTTATAGATTATTGTATCCCTTGAGAATGAGGGAAGTTGCTCTAAGCAGGGCTTTGTTAATAAAATTAGTTTAATTATAATAAAAAGTGTTAAGCTTAGACCAAGTAAAATAAAATAGTACGAGGGTTGTGTGATAAGTTTTTGACCTAAATTTATTGTTATTTCTCTACATAGTGTCCTTGTAAGTCTATACACTTCTCCCAGCGATGCTTCTAACTCTTTAACCCGTCCAAATAGTACTCGGCGTAATTCTCTTCAAAATGTTTGCTTTCGAAGGTGATGGCCACTTCAGTCGACGAAAATCTCAAGCAAATCATGCAGTTCAAACCGTAATTCGTAGATTTTTGTCAAGGTAACTGCTGAGGTGTGAAACGGCGCATTATCTTGGTGAAGTAAGATTTTTTCTCTCCAAATGTGGCTGTTTTTCCTCAATTTCTGCCTTCAGCAGAAGTAATTCAGCTTCACGTAATGATGCGTAGTAATTGTTTGCAATGGTTTCTCTTTTTGAAGATAATCGATTAAGATAACTGTCCCAGAAAACTGTCAACATCAACTTCCCAGCCGAAGGAACCGCCTTTTCATTTATTGGAGCTGATTACCCCTTTTTAGTCCACTGTTTTAACTAGATTTTTGATTCTGGAGTCTAATAAGATATCCAAGTGGCATGCACAATAAATTGTCGACGCCGAATCTCTGATTTATTGCGCCTTAACAGCACCAACAGAGCGTTTGAAATGTTCATTCGAACTAGTTTCTGGCCCAAAGTAATCAAACGAGTGTAAATCTTAACTCAATATGTGACAAACACGTGTATATTCATAGCCTTCTTAGCCTTTTCTCTTCAGTTTAATTCGACGGTTTTATAGTATAATTTAATAAACTTGGTCGATAAACTTTTCGACGGTGGTTCCTGGTTTGGATGTCCCGAACGTGCATCGTTACTTAAGCTGGTACGACAACGTTTAAATTCGGCTACCCAAAGTTTCACTGAAGTAAATGATGGTCTCAGTAGTGAACCAATGTCACTGAAGTTTATGCTAAGTGCTTGCAAAATACTTAGAATGACTTTGGAATGTACGAAAGGCTCATTAAAAAATCGAATTTTTAAATCTCATGGAACTTCCTGTCAGACCGATTACAAAATCATATAACTTATTAGCAACACTTCTTTAAGGTTAAAAAGTCTACAAATATCACTGACGTGCATGCTAAATGCACAGAAAATACTCAGAACGACTTTGATACGCACCTAAGGCTCATAAAAAGATCGAACATCAAGAATCTCATGGAAACCCCTGTCAGACCCATTAGCAAATCATGCTACTTACAATGGAAACTTATTTTCTGCTAATTAGTGGACCAATATCACTGGAGTGCATGCTAAAATCCTAGAAAATACTTAGAATGACTTTGGAATATACTAAACGCTCCTTAAAAACACATTTCATCTAGCTTACTAGAAACAATTCGTTGGGCTTAGGCAAATCACCAATATCACTGAAATTTGTGCTAAAAGCTTCGAAAATACTTCGAATGGCTTTGGAATGTATGTAATGTAAGGCCCATTAAAAAAAATACATTTTTAAATCTCATGTAACTCCCTATCAGACCCATTAGAAAATAATATTACTTGCTTAAGACACTCCTTTGAGCTCAATAGTACACCAATATCGCTAAAGTTCAGGCTTAATGCTTTGGAAATATTTAGACTGACTGTGCATTGTACCAATTTTAAAAACAAATATCTTACTAAGGACACTCTATTTGGTTTTAGTGGCCCACCAATATCACTGAACATTATGCTTAATACTTAGATTGACTTTTGAATGAGCCTCAGGTTCATAACCCAGTCACATTTATAAATCTCTTGGAACACCTTGTCAGATCCAATATGGGACACTCGTTTTGGTCTAAGTAGTCCACCAATATCACTAAAGTTCATGCTTAATGCTTAGGATGTATTTAGAATGACTGAGCAATGTACCAGAAGGGCCTTTACAATATAACATTTTTCCGTCTCATGGAACACCCTGTTAGACCAATTTGAAATGCATATATCTTACTATGAACACTCCTTTTGATTTAAGTGGCCTATCAATATTACTGAACTTTATTCTAAATGCTTCGAAAATATTTGGAATGACATTGTAATGCACCTAAGGGTCTAAAACATCGTATTTTTAAATCTGATGGAACACTTTGTCAGCCCTTACTAGGAACACTATATCATTGAAGTTCATGAGAAATGCTTACAACGACCTTGGAATTTACCTAAGTCCCATTAAAAAATCACAGTCCTCGAAATTACACAATATAAATTCGCCTGGATGTTTACTTACACCAATACTACTACAATTAATTTTACTACTACAATTAGATCCTCTTAGTAGTACGAGTAACGAAGGAAATAATAATATTTTTACAAAGCCATTTAGGTAACTTAAAAATTCCAAAAATCATTGTAAGACTCATTACAATTGACCGTTGTGCACTCAATAGATAGATAATATATTATGAGCTATCAAAAAATTTAGACGAGGTTCCGTGGACATCTTTGGTGACGATAGTACAAACGAAAAAAATAATACTACTACAGATATAGCAAAGTTTATTAGAATCGGATGGCAATCACTCTAACGGTGGCATAATGTGAAACCTATTCGAAAATGTGGGTGAGAACCTGTGTACATTTATGATCGGTTGTATAAAAAAAGAAATTTGTTAAAAAATTTATTAACCATAGCAAGGTTCATCAGAATCGGGTAACGTTCACAACAATTTAAGCTTACTGGTCAAACTGTAGATAATTATATGGCAGAACTCGTGGACGACTCCACTATTGACGATATAACATTTTGAAAATAATCGTCATCACAAATTTATCACATTCGCCACCCGTTTGGATGTCCTAAAATATTAGCCAGCACGCACATATATCTCCAGCAGTATTCATAGACATTTGTAAAATACATCAAAACACATAGAATTTTCTTGAAATTTCTAAAATCTAACAATTGCAAAATCCGTAACAGTTCTGCTGATCCTCGCCACTTATATTACAACTTACCTAACTATTCCTAAATATTGATCGGATTACCTAAAACATCTATAGTTTTCTAGATATTTAAATAAATCAATTAAAACGGGTTATCGCTTGTTTGGGGACGTCAAATAAAAATCCAATTGGCAACATTTTCAAAATATCGTAGAAAGATAAAAATATTCTAAAATGTGGGTGAAAAACTGGGGATATCTCCAGGATCGGTGGTTTTAAAAAATCATATTACCCATAAAAAGGTTCATCAGCCCGAGTAATGCTAACGACAATTTGATTGTCCTAGCTGTTGTAAACAATAGGCTTCAACCCGTGAACATCTCCAGAATTGATCGAATTTTCGAAAATACTACCGAAATTTTCGAAATTTCATTTCAAATTTAATTTGAGCTAACTAAAAATGTAGGTGTGTGCGGTAAAGTAAAACTGCACATGGGTAATAATTATGAAACCGTTAAAATGTGAATAAAATTAATAAAATTCGTTCAGGGTACCATCAGATCTATTCGAAAACACTGACCCTTATAAAACATCAGTATTGTGAAATTTCGAACTTCTATGTTTTAGCAAAATCCATCTTAATTATATCCCTTTCGCTTTTGAAAAAGTAGATTGAATGATTACTTGAAAATGTTGGTGAAACCTTGAGGACATGTGTCCAGGATTGGCTTAAATATTTTTTGAAATCCGTCAAAAATGCTCAATATCTAAATATTATTTTTAATAGAATGAATCTCAAAAAATATTTTGCTTAAATCAAAGAAATAGGTCGGTCAGTGCTTTAGCTTTCAAAAATTATCAGAGAGAACCTCTGGATCTCTATTTCTAGATTCTACGGCACAACATTTAGAATCCTGTCAAATCTTCCGCGGTTGGTTTTCCCGTCTTATTTTACGCATTTTCTGCCAAATTATTATATTATCCAATTAGAAAATAACAAAATAACAAATTTAATCAGAACTTTCTGTCTCACCACAAAGTGAGATTTTGAGAAGTTTTGATTTTGTTAAGAGAATAATAGAGTGAAATGTCTCTTGCGATGTATTTAATTAAAAAACTTAGAGAAGTTTGTAATAATTAATTATTTTATAATAATTTAGAAACTACAGAAACCATTAACATTTTAAGAAACTAAAATTAAGTAAATTTTCTGATTAAGCTTGATGTTACTCCAAAGTATGTTAATAAATTATTCTTAAGGATTTTCTAAATTTGTGGCAGGGATTGCGGGATAAAATAGATGTCCACCGCATAATTTTTTTGTATGTCGTCTAACCTCATCACTGATGGAGATTTCAGGCAGGTTTCAAAATAAATTAGAGATTCAAAGCAGGTACACTCGGGCCTATAAGTGGTCGCAATAATTAATATAAGCTTTGATCATGTTGTTAATTATAAATATAGCAATTAACAATTTTACTAAATAGTGCGAAAGCATAGATTAATTGCTTTTACGCCATCGCACCACGAACTAAACGAGAGGCATATACCTGCTGATATTGTCAAATAATTGGGAAGAATACATTAAAACATTGTACCTATAGTTTTTAAGGAAGCAAAGGATTATGTACTGTAAACAATTTTATGTGGTGGTTTTTCATTTTTGTGGTCGTGAATTAATTTCAAGATTCAATTTATTGATGAAGTGTTAATCTGAAATTACTGTAAGCCGACCAAATTGACTCAAATTAAGTTTCTTCAAAGCATCTGAGCATTAAGGATAATATTTGTTTTATATAGAAAGCCTATCAATAAAGTTTAAAAAAGTTAAATAATATATTTTTCCATTACGAACACAATGATCGAACTAAATTCGGAGAAAAAGATTTAACCGTGATTAAGTGAAAAAATTGCAAAAGGCAGTCGCAGAAAAGAAAACTAAAAGTTTCTCTAATCACACAACAATTCTTAAATTTACGTGACCCAAATTTACAAAATTGTTTTTGGACTTCGGCGGAAGCGTTCGAATTTCAGCAAGGCAAATATTGGTTTTGGCGAGTGAGCGACCCGTGAGTTCAGTCATCTTGTAATTCGTTTTATAAAACAATTTTACCTGAAAGTAAATTATTGTTCTTGCAAGAGAGGTTGTTATCCTCTCTTTCATTTTCAGATTTATTGACCCAAAACTATATTTATGTGTGCGCTCTACTCGCACGCGGTAAAAATTCTAAAAATCAAATTGCATTTTCTTTCTTGTTCTTATTCTTATAAATTCAACCGATATGGTTATTCGGTTGACATATGAAACAAAGTTGAAAAGTAAAATCAAATCAATTTTGGCGTAAATTAGTAAAAACCCAGATAAAAATACAATTAATCAAAGCTGGGTCAAGACTTTCTTCGAAACCATTATTTGAATCTGACACATCCATGCGAACAGCGGGTCAATAAACAAAAAAGTATAAACAATAGCATAACACCCAAAACTTTCTTAAATTTTGGTTTGAACACAAAAGGCGATTTTGTAAATAAAGGCACTTTTGATTTTAAACCGTATGTTTTAAAGTAGAACCAAAGTGCATAATTTTATTTGTGCACTAATAAATCATTTACTTGACGTAAATAAGTGTTCCTGATGCGATAAGCCGTATTTGACACTTCGGCGAAAAAGACACATTTGTATAGCAAATAATTTCATTGATTGTATCACACCGATGCGACGAACTCTATAATCATGTTATGACTAAGTAATCTATAACCGCATGACAATGACCTCAACGGGTACACTACGCGTACATTGAACGTGTAAAAAATGTGTATTTGCTCTTGGCGATGAAAGAAACGTATACAATTATGTCTTGACACACTTTTGTGTAATATATTTGTATTGTGTCTTTAACTCAATTGGAATGTCTGCACAAATTATTTCCAATTTTTATTTCTTATTTGTTTACTTACTAATGTGCCTACACGTATGTGTGCGTGCATATTGAAGTATCGGAAAAGAAAAGTAAAATATGTATATATGCGCTCGCGAGTTGATGTCAAGTACATTCGAAGGTTATTAATATTTTATTTCCGTCTATTTGTTTATTTGCAGAGAACGCAAGAAGCGGTCCGGATACAAAAGGAACAAAAACTAATAGCACAGCAGCAGCGGATACTAAACGAACAGCAATTTAGTGGTGCGCCTGTAATAGACCCATCACATAATTTCGTGCAGTCCACGACTATGATTGATCCATTTTATAGTCCGATTCTAGCAAAAATCGATAAAGTATTTGTATCGCTCGGCCTTGGCGAAAATGAAGAAGGATGTAGGGAGCGATTAGTGTGCAGTATGTATAAAAACCCATCGCGATATAGTCCGCACAGTAATTATATTTCTGCGGAACTCAGTCGGTAAGTGCAAATTTCAATTAAATTTTGTTTTTGTATATAATTTTATAGAATGGCAAATCTCTAGAAAGACATAATTAGTACGATCTCAACCATACCTCAAACAGACCTGTACAGTTATAATTTATGGTGTTATTAATTAATTTACATTTCGAAAGTGATATGGTTTATTTAAAGCTTAGAGATTAATGCTCATTAAAAAATGAGGTTTTCCATTTGCATAAAGTGTTTTTTCCATACCATTAGAATTCGTATACGATCACGTACGTCTGAATTTCATCCAAAGGCAAAATTATCGTTATGTTTCTAATTATGTTCAACACAATTGAGGCTAATTGCGATGTCACTGATTTAATTAATATACATCATGTACTGAGGGCATAAAAGTTCAACCAAAATTTCAATCAAAATTAGAACAAATAATGTGAAAATGAGTAGACTGGTTAATATAATCGATGTTTGACTAAAAGATTGCAGATTATAACTTAGTCCATATTTTAAGTTAAAACGATGGTCAATCGTTTAATCTTAATTTTAAATATGAAATTAGTACCTGAACACAGTACTTTTAAAAAAAATACTACAACTTTGATTGAAGTGTATACAATTTTTCGAATTCATTCGAAATACGTCATAAATAAAGATACAAGACTCGAAATTTGGACCAATTTGCTTGTCTAGCATACATTTTGTTTTAAAATTTAAAATTTAAACCAAAAAATAATTCTGAGCATTGTGCCGATTATCTGGGTATAAGGATGTGCGGTTTCTCTAATTTTGATAATATTTTATAAGTGTAAACTGCTTTGGTAGCACGTGGGATGATCGAATTGGATATAGATAAATTTTAGTATTTATCTTTATCTCTTGTCAAATTACTTCATTTGAATCCATTTCTTTCAAGGCAATTTCAGACTTGTTCGCATTTTGACTGGCTCATATGAATGGTTATTCAAGAAACATAAATTTTTCAGTTTCACGAAATTTTACTGTAGTAGATGATACTCGTATAAGTTTACCTACGTTTTTGACATAGCTGTCGTAGTTTTGAAACTAAAGCGATTGTTGTTAATTTGAGCTGGCGAACGTAGTTCTAAGGATAATCAAAAATCTCAAGTTAGTTATAAAAAATAATTCAGAGACACTTACCCGTACTCTTTAAATCCCATATAATTTTTATATTCCAAGAATATTGGCCTATGTAATTTTTACTTTAAGTTTACAGCAACGATTTTGCTCATGTTTTGCCTTATGCTATTTTGTGTGCAATAGTGCCTGAACAAGGATAGATGTAATTAGTATAAAAATATTATGAAATCAACGGTTTATTGATTGAACATTTAAATTTTATGACTTTGGATATCGGTGCGCTAGTGGAGAGATCTAGTGGAGATGAAATAAAGCTCACATGTCTGATTGGTAAGTAGAAATCAAGATCTTAAACAACCGTTTTCCAGCAATAGCACCAAAATATTTTTGGAGATTTCTTGGCCTATGAGCTCATTTACTTACATATTTTACTAGGAATGCAGCCTTAAACTTTTAAATAAGCATTTTGGTTAAGCCATAATGAGCCTGAAGTTATTTGGATGTAAACAGATCTTATTTGACTTTCTAGTTTCGATTTAGATCCGATTTTTGATTTGGGTTCTGCTAGCTTTAAACTAAATGACTAAACGCTTGGTCAAGAACGAGTGGCACCTAAATTTATTATTGAAGCATTTGATTAGGCCACAAGGACCCTAGATCCGGGTTTGATTCGTTTTTTGATGTACGTTTAGCAGCTATAAATTAAATTATCTTAACCTTAGCCAGGAACCAATGGAGCCTATACAATTATTCAATATTGTATCTGATTCGACCATAAAGAGCCTAAAATTATTTGTATGTCAATAGATCTTGATTTGCGTTCTAATATCGGGTTTGGTCCAATATGCGAATTGGGTTCTGTTAGCTTTATTCAATCACCAAAAAAATCTTGGCCAAAGTCGAGTGACGCTTAAAATATTTTCATTTGGCCATATTGAACCTAAAAATATTCGTAGTGAATTGATATTATTTTGCGTTCCTATTTCGGTTACGGCCCGGTTTTCGCTAAAGCTTGGTCAAGAGCGAGTCGAGCCCAAATTTTTTAACTACGAAATTTGATTATGCCATAATGAGACTAAATTATTTTTATGCCAATAGATCTTGTTTAGCGTTCTAATTTTGGGTTCGATCCGATTTTTTATTTGGATTCGGCTAGATTTAAAATAAATGACCAAAGTCAGGGGCGAGTGAAGCTTAAAATTTTTTAATCAGCAATTTGATAACGCCATAATAAGTCTAAATTATTTGTAGGTCAATAGACCTTATTTGCGTTTTAATTTCTCGTCTGCTAGCTTTAATTTAAATGACATTAACCTTGGTCAAGAACGAGTGAAACCAAACAATTGTTTAATGCAGCATTTGATTTGGCCGGGATGGGCTTGAAATTTTATATTTCAAATCCCGTTTTCAAAATCTACCATCGCATATTTCAAAATCCCGTGCTTTAATATCGCGTAAAATATTACAAAATATCTCTCTCTCTCCCACGTTCTGGAATATGGCCACCTGGGATGGAAGTCAGCCATTTCTTAAACGTATATGATTGGATGCGGTATGTTGGATACAATATGAAGTTTTGGACAGAACTCAGTCATTTCTAAAAAGATTATGATGGGATGGGAAGAAGTTCTGGAATATGGCCACCTGTGGCACTATTCTGGCAATTCTCCGAGAATAGGGAACTGGGGAAAGAATTTATATGTAATTTCTGTTCAAATATTATTTTTCCGGCCTACTGAGGAAAAAATTTTGATGTAAATATTTATAAATTGGGAATAATTTTTCCATATCTAAATTGGCAGGACAAATTATTCCCCATTTAATTTTGTTTCCAAAAAAATTAACACTAACTTTTTACCTCAGCATGCCAGAAAAAAAATGTTTAAGTAAAAATTTCATATAAAATCTTTCTCCAGTTCCCTGTTCCCGGGGAATTACCAGAATAGTGCCACTGGAACGAAACTCGGCCATTTCTTAAACGATTATGATGGGATGCGGTATGTTTGGTGGAATAAATGTTTTGGTCGGAACTAAGTCATTTCTTAAAAGATTATGATGGGATGGGAAAAAGTTCAGAAATATGGCCACCTGAGACAGAACACAGCCATTTTTGAACCGATTCTGATCGTACAAATCATATTTATTTATGTGTTATTTTTTGCACTTTTCGATGAAGTTGTCACGGCTTTTACGATTCTCTTTAATTTTGTTAAAGTTGATTTATTTTTTCTATTAGGTCTTCCACTATGTTCACCAGACACTGTGATTCATGTAACCCGGTTTTTTATTGTTATTCCCCAAATCCCGCAACCACCTGAGTGAACATTTGGAACTTAATGTGGTGTCATTGATGTGGTTCAGTTAAGCTCTCTGGCGCTTTGTTTTGATCTTCTAAATGTCACTTTAACTCCATGAAAGTGCTGCCGTGGATTCAGTTCATGCATAATCTAGTGCCTGGTGTAAGTCTAGTGATTGCTTGAATTCTTGAAGTAATTTCACAACTAGAAGGCTTTGGTTTAGCTCTAAGTGTTGTTGTTTTATTTTTTGTTTTATTCATACCACTCTCGACTTAGCTGCTATAAGGCTAATGCCAACTTGCATTAGTCTACTTCGATGTGCGTTTATTTGTTTAACAATAAACTTCGACTAGTGTTTCAATTGTGAAACTTATCCATCTTATGATTTGTAAATCATTAAGCAAGATAAAATTAACCATTGTTGAGAAACTTCTGCTGAAACTAGTTCGTCTCAATAAAGTCTAAGCACCAGAGCCTTTACAGGATAATTTTTGGAGTGATTATTACTAGTGCTAACGAGCTACTTATCTTAGCGGATCAAAAACATGCGGTTATCGTATAAAGGATGTTTCGTTTCTCAATGATCATTGTGTGTAGAAATGATTATGTTTAATTCATAAATGTCTGTATGAGGCTCCAAATAAAGTCTTGATGGTGTCATCAACTTCGATTTTATTTATATGGGGGATCAAATAGATGATCACAATTCCATCAAAATGATCACCTATGGTTTTTTAATATTCGATTCTGAAACACAATCTTTTGGACATTTTTTCACACCAATCTGCACTTATTTCACCAATAGCACAAAATTCGTTGGTTTTACGATCATTGAGTGTTTGTGGTTTATTAGAGTTCTTTGATGTTATATCGCACGGTCTTCGTGGCCGGCTCTCATTGGAGTTTTTGAAGATTATACGGTCATTAAACATTTTTCTAAATAAATTAATTTTGTCATAAGATGTATTGGGTGTTGCACCATCTTGTTAAAAGATACATACATTTTCAAAACAATATTGTCCAATTACATATCCAGACCATAAACCACAGCAACCTGCTAATTTTTGTGGGTGTAAACGTGTTTCATGAACAGCAGAATAGAGCTTTCGCGCTGATAAAGATTTTTCCATGAACAAATGGATCTGTTCTAAGTTGTTCTATATTCAATTTGCAAGATCTCTACGCAATAAATGGTATTTTGGTTTGAGTTTTTGGGTCAACTGAATATTTTGCACCTTGAAATGCAAATCTTTTTGACGAGTATTCCATGTGCTGCCATAAGAAAGTCGTATTTGAGACCGACGTCTGATTGATTGTGCTCAATTTTCATTCATACTTTGGTTCACAGCATCGATGTGTTCAGCGGTAGGTATATGTTTACGATAGAACATCGGGTTGGATTCTTAACATCACAAGCGTTACCAGTTATCTCCAATTTTTAATAGCATTACGAATAGTAAGCTATTCGTGTTTATTAGGTTTACAAAAAATAATTTGATGTAAAAATTTTCACGGTAAAGCAATGGACGGATTATTGTTAAATATTTTGGTTTCCTTACATTTGTCTGGTTAGTTATCAGTACGTTAAAAAAGTTGGAAATTTTTAAATTTTGTTCTGGCACGCTAATCTAAAACGCCAATTTTGAGCCCTACTGCTGGTAATGTGTGCAAATGCCTGTAGTTTTACCGTACTATTGGTAGCGGCATTTTCCGATTGTTAACGTTGTGCAATTGTAGTAAATTTTCAAATTAAAACAAATACTTTAAGTTCTGGAGATGTACCAAATTTAATAGTTCGTTGATAAAGACAACCACTTTTGAACGGTCAGTAATAATTTAACTCTGTCGATGCAGTAATTTCATGTACTATTTCTTAGGTTAGGATAATTATAATGGCCAGTTTCGTAAGTGTGCGGTATATTATATTTGTGACACTATAGAGACTTAAATGTATTCCCCGCTCTTCTAAACTAATTTAAATCTGAAGGAAATGAGAGAGGTTGTGCAGTTTTTACTAAGCCGATTGAAATGCTATTATTAAAAAATTAATGATTAATCGATTTTAGTTTTGATGCCAAAGAAACTGGACTGTAATTCGATTGTCCTCTTAGATTAAGTGTCAACCGCTACCACCTCTGCTACCACCTCTGCTGTGTGCTTCCACACTCCTGTGGAAAAAAGAGGACTGTTGCTTTTACTCTGCCGTTTAGATTTCACCTGCTTATGAAAAATTACACAGCTGCAATCGCGGAATTATTGTACATGGCGTATACCCTTCGAAAATATGGACAGGAGCCAAGTGAAATGTGACCTCTAAGGCGCGGGTAGCAGTGATATATTTTTTCAAACTATTGTAATTTTTTCGATACAATTAATTTCCAGAAACATTAAAATTTTAAATTGAAACCAAAATATTTATTTTATTTGTAAAACACAAAGCAATGGATCGGTTTAGAGTTTTTGCAAGTTTCAATATTTTTTCTGATGATGGAAATGCAAATATCAGAATGTCCTATAGGTCCAACTACATTCTAATATGCGATATCAATTGGTCATGGAATATATCTCATGTGATAAGAACCTGCAAAGTATACACTATTTATGATTCTCTAGAAAGTCTACCTCGAATGGTTCACTTGTGAGATTAAGATCCTACCAATAATATCGCAATCCCGTTTCTTAGTACGTGATTATTTACCATTTCATTTGCATCTTTTTGCTAGATTAGGCCAAGCATCATTCGATTTGATTTATGCTTAGTTGCAACTAACTTTGAGAAAAACCGCGACCAAACGTGAAACGAATGCATGTTATTTAGTGAAACTGGATGGTCGTAATGTGCCGCTAAAATGATTAAAAATCACCTGCGGCTTATAATGTGAAATCAAAGGAAACTTATAGTTTTTTTATCATGTATGTGCTTTCTTGATTGAGGGCTAGATCTTTTACAAGAAAATTCGGTGTTTAACCTACCACGCAGAGGAGGTCGGCTTCCGCTGTTCACAGTTTTATTTTGAAATACAATGGACTTTATTAGGCGGGGGAGGATAAACACTTATGAATCTTTGGATAATTGGTGTCCTTTCTTTAACCCAGATTACATTTTAAAGGTTTGTGCAATTTTACCTTCAATTATTATTTTGCATAAAAAACCGTTCACTATTAGATTACATTCGCTTGCCGGAAGTCTGCAAAATAACACTATTTCTTGCAGAATCTTTTTTTAGCATTTCTCTATAGAATCATTGTTGAAGTGAAAGAAACCCACATTGTTTATGATTCCTAAGGATCCCGAAACATTAACCGATACCATGAAGCCTTTGGTAAACAAAGCTAGACCGCGACAAATTATAAACAGTATTGGCAAAATTTTTCACCATTCAACTGCAAATGCAATCTTAAGCTCCTTTGTTTTTCCAACATTTATCCGTAATATCACGTTGCGAACTTAGACATACGAGGGTGGTGGTGGTGGAGTCACAACAAAAACATAATGTTAGTGCGCTTTATATAAGTAACGAGGGTCGATGGAAGACGGTAGTCATTATTTTTTATAAATCGATAACAATACCCCAGGTTTCCATTAAAGCCGATTTTTGCTTATGGTTCAACTATTCTCGTTTTTTCGCAAAGCCAACTTTTTCTCCCAAGTGTGTAGTCGTTTTGAGAGTTGCTTGTCTATTTCAACTGTATTTCGCTGTTGGGCACATATTTCTTGTAAAATAGCAGATATGCTTCTGAATTTTGTCCCATTATTCTGTGGGAGTATTGGATTGTGACCTAAGATACACACCGAAACATCAGTATTGGCTGGTTTTTATAAATCTTATCAGACTCGCTCCTAAATCACGAAATGGTAGATCTTTATAAATTTTCGATATAACAGTGTCAAGGTCTGCTATGTTTTTTATTTTCAAGAATATCAATCGACCGAATATCGGTGATAAACGATCTCCATGACGAGGGCTGTGCAATCTAAGTATGAATATTCAACAAGTAATGGAAAAATGTCAGTACACGAATTGATGATTCTCATTTTTAAGGACAAATTTTAATCTGAATTTGGGTTTCTCCTAAGACCTTGAATCAGGAACGAGTATAATGATCAAATTACCAACTAATTATGTTTTCTATAATGCTATGTCTATAGCTAACTGATATGTGTTGCACTTAGAACGTTTCTTCGTTGGTTTGTTTCCATCCTTTCGACTTTAATTTGGGTTCGAGGTCGTTGTCAAGTTTAAAATTTATTTTGTTCAACCATGGCTTTCTAGTCTCGGAATTGGATGTCATAATTTTGATAGCATCGAAAACTTTATATACCTAGGGTCAGTTATACCATCGTCGAACGATATGCAGGCAGATATAAAAGTTCCAATAGTTGCTGGACAATGAGTTTTCTACGCCCAATAGAAGGTATCGCGATCCAAACATCTGTCGCAGTTGTGAAAGCTTGCACTTTATAAAGCACTCATAAGACCTGTGCTGGCAGGTCATTCGCTCGATCTGTGGTTCAATTAAAATTACGAATAACGAATATCGGATTCGTATGAACCACGAAATAAAGCAAACCAACCGGAGTACGTCGTATAGAAAAACCCCGACTGCGCTGGTGTGACAACGTCAAACAAGACCTACGTATATTAGGACGTCGAAACTGGAGGACCAGAGTGCGGGCAGCAAAACCCCTACATGGAATGTGAAAACTAGAGAAGGAGAGATAAAAAATGGGATTTTAAATGCATCGGCCAACGTTTGGCGGCCGGTCAGTTGTCGTAGAATATAGAACCTTTGATTTACTAAACACAAATTTGAATAAACTCAAATGTAATATTAAGTGAAATATCATTGAATTTGTAGGAATCAAATTCGGAATAGCTTCGTGTGGTTAGACTGAAGGTATAATGGACAACTGATGTTTAATTTAGCACAATTGCTACACAATTTTAAAACAATTTTAAAAATTAATTTTTCATCAATGGCGGAGGTGTTTCCTCTGGGTATTCAATTTTTGCACATATCTCGGATTTCTGCATTACGAAGTTTTTGAATGTAATCTTCAAAATTTAATGAGTTTTAGACACACCCATTAAGTGTTTATCTAGTTTAAATGCAACTTCCAGTATGATGAATACCAAGACTAGCGATTTCAGATTTGCTCCTAATTCGTTTATATGAAAATACTAATAGTTACTTAGTTTCTTGCAGTTAGTTCGAATGTTAGTTTTTCTAGATTATTGGCTGCTGTTTTGTTGACAAATTATTCGAAAACAACTTTAAATCAGATATAAGTCAATCTTTTACTTTAGAAAGACATAATTTTAAAAGATTTACAAACAAGTAAAAGAGGAATAATAGGGACTTCATATGTTCATATGTTTTGCGAATATTTGTTGCCTTACAGCTTAAATAAATTTGGATTAGCTCTTTCGTCTAGCATACAACTTTACAAGTATTAAATAAATTCTTTGTCTTCTTTAACAATAGAAAAAATATTTTGTTTTATAGGCCAGTGATAAAAATTGAGAGTTAAAGACAACGCACGTCATAAACAATACAATTAGCTCTGCACTATAACACTATAAACATAGTTTGAAACACTCTAAATTATATGTTGCAAAAGATGTTACATTTTCCCACGCATGTACAAAAGACAATGACCCTTACTTGCAACGTACTTAAAAGTTTAATAAGCCTCCCAAATACAGAGCTTTAATCACTTTCAAAACGTTTTAATTAGACAGAAAAACTTCTTACTTTCAAATTAAATGTTTTCAATCACGATACAGTTTAAACCATAATGATACGTAATTTTATACTCTGATTAATTCGTCTTGCATTCGAACAAAATGTCTTTGAAAATGAAGTGATTTCAAAATCAAACCTTTTACATTTCATTGTGTTACGATAATTTATAGATATTTAATAAATGTGCATTACCATTGCATCATATTGCCAAGAAAAATGAATTTTGATCGCCAATCTTAATATGTCGACATACTCGTACATGATGCAGCTGTATACATTTTCTGAACTAAAACTCGAACATTTGCGTCAAATTAATATAAAACTCTATAAAATATTGAAAGCTAACCATTATCGTAATCGCTACAAGCACACAAACATAACTGATTGTTTATCATGCAATCAATATTACATTAATCGGTATTTTATTAACATGTACATACATCATAATCATAACATCGATCATAAAAATTATTTAATACTTGTAGAAACATAAGCATATAAAGATCTACCATAAAATTGAAAAGACGACGTTGAGATTATAAAAGAGAATTAGGTATTAGTGTCATGTATCGTAAGACTAGAAGAAAATTAATAAATTGGTTTGATGATACGTCTGTATCCGTAATTTTAAATTGATTATGTTTTCGATTTCGATTACGGACTTCAAGACATCACGACTTGTTTTTATCTACTCCAGCTTAAACTAATAATCGATGAACTTCTGTATTTAATGAAGTAAGAGAATTTCGTTTGCATATATTCATGCAGGTTTAGATTATAATTTGCCTTGAACGTGTTAATTTTATATTAAACGAATACCTTGAGTGAATTACAAAAATACATTTTAAAAGTAATTGTTGATAATCATTGACTTATCAGGTTACCAGTTACTAGTTACCTCAAGGTACCAGTTTATGAAATCCTCAACACGACAATCAAATTATTTTATAGGGAAATTCAAAAGTGCATATTGACAAAACTTTATTTTTAATGGCATTCACACAATGTTTACGACATTTTTAGTCATAGAAAACAGAGTAGCCATTTGTTCTCCCCTCATTTTTAAACCCAAAGTACTTAAACCCTTACAAGAATGAAAACTTCCTTATGTCTCTTTTTGGCAGATTGGTCTCGTACTGATAACAAGTTGGCATACTCATCAGGTAGCAACGACTAAACTGCGAAAATTCAACTCTTGCTTTAGTACTAAACAAGAACTTATCGATTTTGCGAATTATATCACCAAATAAGAAACTTCTGGAAATGCTCACTATGTATGTGTATTATTAAGAAGTTCTTCATAATCATTCGTGATATTAATTTATTTAAGATTTTTTTCGGCTTTTCGGACAAACCATTATTTTAATAGCATTCACACAATGTTTACGACTTTTGTAGTCAGAGAAAACAAAGAGGCCATTTACTAACAATGTATCTACCACAAAAAGTAGTAAAACTCACACCTATCCCAGTTTTAACCCCAGGGTACTTAAATCCTTACAAAAATGAGAACTTTTCTGGATAGAATTTAGTACAGAGAATTAAATTTCAAGACAATCAAGAGCAAAATATTTAAATTTTATTTTATTTTTTACTTTTACATTTAAATGCAATATGATTAGATTAACCTTTGAGTATCATTATGGTAAGTTTACATTCGGCGTTTTTAATTCAATCGATTAACCTTCGGTTTAACTAACAATAAATATTTGTCCGTTTAGAAACCAAAAATTTTAATGAGAAGAATGACTAACTGACCTCAGGTCCACTGAGGTGGTTATGATTGATACTCAAATTGTTTATATTTCGCCTATTTAATGGCTTACTAAACTTCTATAGAAGGAGCAAATGTTCACAAACGACTGAATTTTAATGAAACGCATGACCGTCTGAAGGCGATGTTACAGAGGAGTAGTTTTCATTGATGCTCTTATTAGATAATTTAGTTGGTCATATCTGCCATCAGAATACATTCGATTTAGAACGGTTAAACAGTTTATACTACTTTGGTAAGCGATTAAATATCCGTAGTTCAAGCTAGAACAATTTGAGGATCAACCAAAACCACCTCTCTATATAACGCCGCGAGTGTTAGAAAAAATTGTTTCCATGACAAGTTCCCAAAAATTAACACTGTACTAAAAATTATGGATCTCAAAATCATGTAGTTTTGATACAAAGCATTTTAAATTTAGGCAAAAGCATTTTAGTGTTTTCGAGCAGGATGAAAATTTGTGTAAAAATTAATGAAATTTCTAGCTCAGAGTTCATTTTTGGGAACTTGCCACGGAACGATATTCTTCTAATTTGACTTAAAATAAGCTCATTTTCAATTATGTAGCTCTGATCCGAAACATTATTGGTTTTAGCGAAATCATTTTAGGTTTATCGAGTAAGACGAAAATTTAAATCAAAATCAATTAAATCCTTAGCCCATGGTTCATTTTCGGTACTTGTCATGGAACGAATTTTTTCTTACATGACCTAATATTTTCCTTTACTTTATGCATTTCAGAATCTTGCAGTTTTTTAACACTTTAACTGTTTTTCGATTGAAAACAAATCAAATTTTGGTAAAATTTCTGGGCTAACTTCACAAATACATATAATATATTAGAATGAAATTAATAGAAATCTGAGCTGGAATAACAAGAGCAAATTGGTTATCGAAATGTTAGTGTTGCCACCTCTCTTATCAAAACTAATTTGTGTGTGAACGGGCAAATATATTATAGTAGTGTAGTAAGCGATTAAATATTTCAAGTCTAGATAACTTCAGTATCAATCAAAACAACCCTTCTATATCAGGTCACGAGCAAATAGTTCAAGTCTAAGCAATTTGATCATCGATCAAAATCACTTGTCCATTTCAGGCCAAGAGTTAAAAAAGTTTCTCAAACTTGCCAGGTACTTCAGTTGATCATCCATGTCATCAAAACTCATTAGTTTGTGAACGGGCAAACAATTTATATTAGTTTAGTAAGCGAATAACCAGTTCAAATGTACAATTTGAGCATTAATCAAAACCACTCCACTGTAACGAAATCCACGTGTATGAGAAATTTCTCAAACTTGCCATGTAAAACATTTGGCATGTAATTCGGTTTCAAATAAACGAAGTTATATTGTTAAATAAAATGACGTCACTTAGTAAACTTCAGTACAATATTTATTACCATGAATATTTGTATTGTTGACCTTCCAAGTATTCAACAATTATTTTGGTTGTAGCTTTGGCTACTTTGGTTAATTTTTAAAAATGGGAAAAACACAATAGGTACACAAATAACAGTTTTTAAAAATTTTCGATTGGCAGTCGAAACATTTAGTTGCCGGAAAAATGATTTATTCAGTAAGAAATGCTGGTAAACCAAACAGAAACTTAATATTATAATTTTATTAGAGTAAAGGCTGCTGCACAACTGTGAAGCAAGAACTTTGTGGATTTTTCATTTTAGAGTAAAATTTTTATATTTGTAGGTTGGTCCTCTGGCTTAAAGGCTGCTGCACGACTTAGATATTTTAGCCGCACTAACAATCTGAAGTTAGTAACTAATTACTTTTGATCAATAAAATTCGTCTAAGTTTTTTGACATTTTTTGGAAAGGTACACGAACAACTAGTATCAAACGAATGGGTCTCGGTGATTATCTTCAAAGTCCATTCCGCAGTAAACTATATGTAACTAAATATTACGTTTGGCATCGTTAGACACTTTACCTTGTTACTGGCATATCCAACAGCATTAATGTTTTCAGAACGACATCATTATCAATTAGAAATTTTACAGTAAACGTGTTTGTAACTATAATTGTATAAATGGACTAAATTAAATTCAGACCAAAAGTTGGTGAAATATAAAAAAGATGTCACTAAAAATAAAAATAAATTTTTATGTAGTTTTAAAATTTTTAAAGTACCCCGAAATAAGTACATCAAAACATTTCGTCGCGGTAAAGCCAAACTAGAGACCGTATGGGGGTGAACATTCGCTTTCGTGTTATTTGCTTAACTGAAAATTGCTACAAGGAAAACAAGGTAATGTTGTAACCAAAATCTTGAAATAGATATTTCTAAAAGAGTTTTAGATATTTCTCTTTGGTTAATTGGCTCGAACTCACAGGTCTGCAAACTCCATTCCAAGAAGTAATGCAGAGCGAAGATTTTATAAAGCAACGCGAATACATTACGGTTTCTTGACAAACCAAAGAACTTTGGGCCATGGAACAGATTGTGGCCGATCCTCAGCAAGAAAGCGAAAAATGAATATCTCTCAATGCATCGCGCAACATGCATATGCTTCATTACTATTTAAATGACAAGCAGTAGAATACGTAGCGATTGAAATATATTACAGCTGAGGAAGATGAAAAAGAACTTCATAGCAATTCGTGGAATCGCCAAACACACAAATCATACAAGCAAAATTTTACAATTTGAAAGAGTCTCGAAATTAACAATACCCGCTTCCGGTAACCGGAAGATGTCTGAGTAAGTTAGCAACGAAAAACAACTGGTTTCTATATAAAATATAACATTTTCAGAAATATCCTTTACGATTTTTCGAAGGCTGCGGCATTGCTAAAAATATGGCAGAAGCTTTATGAGCTAATGATTCTCTCTTTCCTTTCTTTAATTACAACCAGTTCATAAAACGCCAATTCACAAAACTTACCAAGTCCGTAGTGGTGATGAATGTTACTGAGAGGAATTAAACACAAAACATTGTACCTAATAAATATGTTAAAGATTTTTCTAGCAATTTCAAAATTGTCAATGACCGATTGAAAAAAAATTCGAACCGGTATGGAAAAACTTACCAGGTTTGGGTATAATAGTGACTCTGCTACTGCTCCAAAATACGAAGTAGGTACCAAACGACGCCTAAAGCTTGAAAAGACGAAGAAAATAATATTTAATATAAGACAGCCCATTTAATATAAGTCCGGCAACTTTTTAAGATTTATAAGAAAACAAATTTCAATGAGGAACATTTTAAGACATCAACCTTTGGACTAAATTTCAGCTGCCAATTTCGGCAGTGGTAAAGATCTGATTGGTTGCGGTGACCATGGGATCAACGATTGCGCGACCAGGAAAATTAACAGTGTGAACGAGTCTACCAACATCATGAGATAAACATTAGTTAGACGAAGATAATCAAGTCGGTAATTAACATAACTATAGCCAAAACTTTATTGAGCCAAGTTTTAGAAGATCATTTCTATATCAGCAACTCATGAGTTTTCTTGTAAGCCTTTTGCACCATATTTCATTTAATTTGAAGGTTTGGATTGGAACTACCTTAATTTTCTATCCCAAATCCTTCATATTTTCTGAGCTGAGTCTCAACAGGGTTTATTCCGATTATTTTGATTACTAAAACAAAATTGCAATGGATCGTATAAATACTAGGATTACAACGAAGACTCGGTTGAGAGTGGGAGAAAAAATTTCCAGCTTGCCAATTTGTTAGTACGTGACGGCATCAACGATGGTATCTTAGAATAAAAATTAACAGACAATACCAGTGAAAAGTGTTCGATTATCATTCACAACCAGTTAAGAACTAAATCAGTAACACATAAAAGAAAAAAATTGATATGATTCACCTCGCTGACATTCGTTCGAGTGAGGAGGGTTAGAAAATTTAAAAAAATGAGGAGATAAGTTATTAGTGTGATCAAAATTTATTAAGCGAATCAATTAAAAAGCAAATTAATTTATCACAAGTGGAGTAAACAATACAACAAAGATATATTCAAATATAGTAAAGTCTTTATCAACTAATAATAGATAAGACTACCCAAGTACAATACTGGAACTGCTCCTGTATCCTCAACTGTATATGCCAGTAAAAGTAGTGGTTCCATACATAAAGTTCAACAAAAATTCACTGCACCGCTAAACATAATGCAGCCACCTACGTTGTAGGAGACGAGAAATCTAAACAAAAGAAATTTAAATATCTAAAGAGTAACAAGTAACAGTTAATTGTGTTCTACCCAGAGATATGGGTAAGGGATAAATAAGTGATTCAAGCCAGCCTTCGGAAGAAGCTGACAGACAACGTTGGCGCACGTGTGAAATGAAATATGACAAGAATCTTAACGATTCCAACTCAGATGCCGAGCTTGTCGGCGATGATGTGAACATGGCTGAAGTTGGCCATACTTAAACGTACAGAAGAGCCTTGATGATCTGTTGATAGAACTGACGCTGGAGCAAATCAAAATACCAAACTTAATGAATCTAGGTTTAGCAAATTATCAACCAATATTAAAAATATAAAAATAAAAGTTCTCGAGGTGGTTGCGGAAACTAGGTGGAGTCGAGTAGTTGTTAAACTGGGAGAGACACGCCAACATATCTGGTATCTTCAGGGGATTCAGTTAAGTGTGCAAATTTAGACCACACAGGGAGAATATGAACTATACCAACAGAAAAAAATTGATGGAAACTGGCGTACGGTCGACAAAAAATGCAAGGAACGTTAAAATAGAAAGCGTTAATCAAATAAGACAAAAACTAAATGGACAACGCAGCAAGATGCTTGCTTTTGCGATACCAAAAAATCAAAGAAGGCATACGTCCCAGTAAATCAAGCATTAAGATTCAATATGTAACAAACGCCCCAAATAGTATTTCGGTTACTGTTGGTTCATTCACTGATTTAAAGGTATTTCAGAGAACATGGAGTTGAAACGCGTGGGTCTAGTTGCTACGGAACCAATACATAAAAAATTACCTTAAGTAATAATCTTTTATGTAACCTAGGAAGTTGATGTCCACATCGCCACATGACCAGCAGGTTGTGCTTAACATATCAAAATCGCCTAAACCTAAAAGATTTATGGTTCTATATAGAACTGAGTGCAGAAAGTTCAACCGGTAACCAAAAACATCAACCTAACGTGTGGAAGACTGCACGTGGGCTGGTTACGATGCCGTGCTCATAAGAGTCTGTGATTCTAAGAATAGGTGGTTTAGGCGCACATAAACCTGTTCTCATTGTGCACAACATGGTCAAAGTAAAAAGAGTTGTCCAAATAAAAACAAACCTGCCAGTTTGCCGCTAAAATAGTCGGATCAGTAATATATAAATAAACGCATCTTTAACCACGAGATAGATATTCTATGTATGCAAGAACCAGACCCGGTCAACCACACTTCGTCAGAACCGATCGAGTACCATGCGTATATAAAAACGATCATAGGCCCTTCATTGGGTCAACACCAAAACGTAGTGATCACTTTACACTTCAATGGTAGAAGTAAAATGCCGTATAATCGACTAATTGATAAAAACGAAAGAAAAGTTGAGGACTTGGGCGCTAGAAGTGGCCTTTTCATAATGAACAAGCGGGGAAACTCAACAAAATTCTTGTAAAATGGAAACTCAAATAATGATCTAACAACAGTAAATGGAACTTTCTTGGACTCAATAGTTTAGTGGTGTGTGAAAGAAAATTGGGAATCTAGTGATCACAGAGTCATCACGTTCGAGTTGTCAATCTCGACACTGAATAGTCCGTGCGCAAATAGCAAAAGAGATATGCAATTAAGAAAGCTGACTGGGGTCTATTTGATAGATACTTGGTTCGCTCCTGGTTCAATCTCTAAATAACCCAATTCCCGGCAAATAAATGGAATAATTGATAGGAAGCTTAGATTTTATATGAATTAATTTAGGAAAGCATACAAGAATGAAAGAAGAAAGTATTTAAAGCGAAGCATAATAGTTTCTAACGGTATATTACGAAAAATAGAAAAAAGGTCAATGAGTTTTCGCTGGAAAATTGAAACCGCCATAAGTTTCAAACACCATTAGAATGCCAAATAATTTGACACAAGTTTGAAATTACTTAACTTACTTCTTCCGGACAAAACACCAGATGAAACTGTACGGCTATGCATGAGATCGGTTCCAACAGTAGTAGGATATTCACGGTTGCTGAATTCATCACATTCATTTGGGAAGAAGCCACCAGTACTCTAAAATGCTTCACATGAAACGAGTTATCAGGGCTTGACAAACAGAACGCTGAAATAATACAACTCACATGTTCTATCATAGGATCCAGCATAAAACACTTATTGAACAGCTGCTTGAAGTTTGGGTTATTTTCTAAGGGGTGTTCGTATCAAGAAGGGACCACACTTTAAGAGATGACCGCTGTGTCACTAAAAGGAAAGTGGCTGGGATACGAACATAAACGAATTACCACTGCTGTCAGAATTAAGCGACGAAGTTCTTTTTAAGTTTCGGCAGTACTTTGCAGAACTGATTACTACCTTAAGTGAACGGAAAAGTGCAATATCTCAGACCTAAAAATCCACACTGTATATGTATATCCACGCGGCTAATGATAAACTTCACAATTTTTTAATTATGGGTGGCTAAATATGAATAAGGCAATGAATATTGGCTTTGTAAATTGATACATGTGGGTCATCTGTTAGTCCTTTTTTCATTTGTAAATAAAAAACACATTTTGGAATGAAAAGACAAAACTTTTTATTGATAAGGAAAGGGTTCCCTATGCCAATTATGAATGACAGCTCTAATAACTTTTAAAGTTGTTGAATTGTTTATATGGATACACCTTCCCTTTCAAATACCCCACAATAAATAATCGAGTAGTGTTAAACCAAGATTCTTGGTGGCCAAGGAACTTCACAATTTCTAGAAATTATGCGGTCAGCAAATTTTATTGACCATACATGGATTGATGCACGACTTGTGTGGCATGTCGTTCCGTTTTGTTGAAACGAAAGGTCGTTGACACAAAATTAATTCAATTCATTTTTTGGAGGATGAACTTCTGATTCGTGAATACCATGAGGATTCTCCGCTCCCCAAATTCGACAAATTTGCTTAATAACGTACCCATAAAGATAAAATTGAGCTTTGTCGCTACAGATGATTATTGGTGAAAACCTTTATTTCGTCAAGCATCCAACTAACAAAGCGACGATGATTTAGATGCTCGGGGAATTTTGTATGGATGCAAATGAAGATCAACATGCAAAATACGACGTAATGTGGTTGGTGAAATGTTTAATTCTTGTGAACGAGACTTGGTTGATGTGCTTGCTTCATTACGAACACATTCACTAACATCTGCCACTGCACCAGGAGTACGAACTGGGTAGATATGTTAATAAGGTTTTCAACCTTCCACTGAACCGCAGTTTCTTTAAAATGATCAATAATTTTGCCAATTGCAGGCTTAATAAGCCAATCATGTAGGACGAACGAAACTCTCAAGTAATTAACGAAATGTTGTTGTTTTTAAACGATTAAATGGCATAGTTTTGACTATGTATATGTCAAAAAACTTTTTAGAACAGAAAACCATAAATACTAAAATTCGTTGATTGTAAAAATGACCAACAGATGACCCACCCGGTATCAATTTACATTAATTCCTATTAAACGGTTTAATTTAGGTAAAGGAATTAATGCAAGTTTGGCCAGTAATGTAGACAATTAATAATTACTAGGTTGTTCTGAGGGGCTTCGCGCCCGTTTATTACCAGCAAAGTGTAGTTAAATTTTTTTTAAATAGATCGCATGTAAGATTATAAAATCTTAAAAAACTGTAATTATTTGTAGGGAAAATATTTATTAAAAATTTAACTACAGGATTTCATTAAAAACAACATTTCGAGAAAATTGACGGTCATCGTTGAGAAGCTGTTTCTGCTGTGGATAATCTTCGATTCTTATTTTCAATTGATGGGAATCTCTTAAGCGGGAAAGAGCGACACAAAATTGCCCATGGGAAACACTGCCGTTTGAAGATTAATTCCCACGTTATTAAATGACTGGCCTTGCGCCTTGTTTATCGTCATTGCGTATGTCAGAATTATTGGAAACTGTCGTCGTCGCAAAACAAATGGTAAATTGCTCTCAGAAGGTACCAAACCAATTCGAGGGATTAGAACCGTACTGTCTCTCTTAGGATTTAGATTTCGTAGAAGCATTATGATAACACCTTTTTTCAAAATCAATACGTGAGGGGGCATGTTGGATGGGTCCTGTTCATTGAGGAATTCAACGGGAAAATTGAGTGCATCATTAGGATCCTCGCTTACTAACGGAATCTGCGCTGTCGACTATTCTTCGATTCATCTGAAGCGTCTGAGCATTCGTTGGAGCAACTATAACTCTTTTTGAGAGCTCTTCTGTTGAAATTTGCTCAATATTATTAAAAATGACACTGATTAAATGCCAGGTGTTGCAGGCAAATTTCTGATCCGACTTGCAGAAGCCATTCATTGTGCTCGTGTTGACCTTCGCAGCGCATGTTGGTGTTCAAAGAAAGTTGTTCGAACTGGTTCCACAGAGGGCTTGATTTTATGCCGCATTCGATGATTTCAGTGCGCGTTCCTCTTTGAACGACTAGTAGCGTCTGACGAAAATCACCGCCAAGGACCAACACTTTACCTCCGAAGCCAATGTCATTTCCAATCACCTTTTGCAAGAGCTTATCAATGCAGCGAAGACCATTCTTAGGAAGCATAGTGATGTCATTCGCATTGATGAGATTGAATTATCTAGAAGTGGCACTGGAAGTTTAAATCTACTATGAATCGTGCGTTCTCCCTTAAGCAAAGTGACTGCTATTACGGTTGTTGCAAATAGCAGCACAATTTTTCATTTACCTCGAAAGTTTGCCATTAAAGTTGTGTATAAGAATGTCTTGCCCATTGTGCGTGATTATTTTCAACTGTAATCATAATTTTGATGTATACCGCAAGCTGAGCTTCATTCAACTTTCCAATTTGTTCGAGTGCCAATCGTGCTTCTTCTTCTTGTTCATAAATTTGATCTTCTTCGGGTTGGTTACCGCTTAGAACAGGCAATCCAACTGAGCCGCATGACATTCCGTGCTGTTTGAGAACAAAATTGATATCATGAAGAGCCGAGTTGATCGATATAGATTCACTGTGTCACCGCATGTAGTCGAGTATAAAATATCATAGGTTAACAAAAAATACAAATGTAAGCGAACATCGCTCGCAGTCGCTTAGGCATCAAGTTTGTTCCACCGTCTGTCAAGCATCGCTCCCATTCTTCATCCGACTCAAGTAGTCATCTTGCCATCGCTGCCACTTTAAATGTGTCGCATCAATTTTCATCTACCGTATGCAAAATCTAAAACTTATTGCTCCAGGAACATGTAGTAGCAGTAATTGCATTGTGGTTGCGTTTTGTGTATTTCGTTGACGAAATTTTGAAGAAGAAAAAATCAAACGGACGTTTTTTTTTGCACACACTGCGCGTTCTCGAGTGAGTCAGTCAGTGACATAGACGTTTATAATATATATATATATATATATATACATATATATATATATAACTACAAGGTGGGCCATCCGGTAGTTTCTTTTAAGATCATATTTTATTTTGAGTCTCCTGTTTGACAGTAATACGGTGCCATATCTCCCCGTTGTTGTCCTCAAACTTAAAAGGAAAGTTTGTGAGACGGGCTTGCTAGTGAAAAACGTAAGCAGTTCCCGAAAAAAATTTGATTTTTGGTGCATAGAAAATGAAAACAAAATCTTTCACAACCTCTTCTTGGATGGCTCGACATTTCATACGTGTCGTCGAACAATCATTCTTTTGTGCACTAAATTACGCTAGATATTTCGAGTAATTAGCCGTTTTGGTCAATGTCGACTGGCATCCGCGTAGCTGCAATGTCATGTCACTAGATTTCATATTTTGGGGCGCCGTGAAATAAGTGCTTTAAGTTTATGTAAATTAAAAATTTGGTTCATATGATGGGCCACCATCAAGCGAACCCTGCGCACCAGTCACTTGAATGAATTGATGGTCCGTCCATTATTATATTCAAATTAAGTGCAATTGTAAACTGTAAGATATTCACATTAAAAAACATAGAAAAGCAATGATTGGCATATGTTGGAAACGCAGAATTTTAAACGATTAAATTACCAACTGCGAACACCATATCATGTTTGGCTCATAAATGTTTCAATCTATTATCGGTATACATATCTAGGACAAGAATCAAATAAATTATTGAGATCGATGATATTATTGGAAATGCAGCTTATTTTTTACGAGCTTACGTTAAATTTTGAATTGCTACTAAATCTTATGAAAATTTACGATCAATAAACTTGAATTTC
Organism: Nephrotoma guestfalica; assembly: GCA_963691935.1. Classification (NCBI taxonomy): domain Eukaryota; kingdom Metazoa; phylum Arthropoda; class Insecta; order Diptera; family Tipulidae; genus Nephrotoma; species Nephrotoma guestfalica. The sequence goes on along the minus strand of OY829913.1, from coordinate 201,116,326 downwards.
TAATAACAAGGCTTGCGTTAGTTAATTAAGAGATTCTATCGTATTTTAACTATTCAAAATCTTAAAAACTATCCCGCGTAAGAAAATACCATTGGCTACACGTTTAAGATTACCATTACGCCAAAGATTATGCTTTTTTTTAAATACCGGTTGCTTGTCTGTTTAAACATCAAATTAGACGCAAACCGATTGTAACAGTTTTCATTTTAGTGTGTAAATAAAGTAATTTCTCTAAAATACGCGTATGAATGATTGTACGCGTTAACCTACTATTAAGAATATTTTATGTATTGCTCATGTACATATTCATATATGTATGTGATTTATATAAATATTACTTTGTGTTATATATTTGGACATGCGGCATGCTACTATATACGAGTACATCTTGTACGTGTTAAACTTTCTTATAAACAAAACTATATTATGCCATCATCGTTATCAGAATGAACGAGTAGTTTTCTCTTCGAAACTCGTTTATTGAATTTCTTAATATCGATTTATACGGGAATGAACTCATAATGTATCGTTATGTGTGTATATCATCCGGAAGCTAATTATTATTATTATGTTATGTGTATATCATGTATTACGATAAAGTGACTTTGTAATTTATGGTTAGATTAAAGTAAATAATTACTTTATTTCATTTTCTTTCACCTATGCTTATGGATATGGTAATTTAACTATATGTTTTGGTTGTCGTTACATGGCAATGACATTCACCTTGATGTGTGTTACGCTGAAAGTAAGATATATTTATTATTTTGGCCCATATTTTGTGCTCGTCATCGAAAATAAAAATGAACAGTGCTCGATTGTAATTCTAATTTATCGTATAAAGAGTAACTCTTCACACATCCCAAAACCAGACCGATTTATAGAAAGGAATCACACATACATTTAGGACATGGTAACGTTGCAATTCTATTACAAGCTCGTCTGATAATAATTCAGTCATTAATTTTAATTGATATAAGAACATTACCGTGCCATCTATCTGTCCGTTAAAGTGCAACCGCATATTTTGATGGTCGCAAGGTCAAACATTAAAATACATTTCATAACTATTGGGGATATAAGTAAGTTTTGAAGTTTTTTTTAACTTCGAAGTTATATTCAGCTTCACGTTCTCTAGTGATAGTATCATTAGGCTGGAATAGATCATTCTGAAGTAATCCCGATAGCACTAGCTACTTGCCATGAATATTCGGTTTGACGGTTGATGCATGACCGGGCACATGATCGCTCTATTTTCAGCCCTTTGGGTTTCGTAGTAGATCCAATTTTCGTCCCTGTCACGATTCGATGCAAAAAAACTCTTCCGTTTTTTCGAACCACTTCCCGCAAATTGTGTTTGGTTGGCACAAAAGTCAACATGGTTAGTGCACAAACATATGTGGTTTACACTTCAGGCAAATGACTCATACTGATTTTTAAAGAGAAATACTGACCCTTTAACATGAATATAGTTACAAGATGGCCCGATGCGATTTAGTATTAATTACGCCATCTATTATAAATCTCCCAAACTTATTTCTACCCCCAACAACTGCATAACATATCATGATCCAGCATCCCAAAACCCATCGGAAACGACTACAGATCAGAACTGGAATTTCAGTTAGAATTTTATTGGTTAACGTTCCATTTAGTTCAGTTCCATTTTATTGGTTAACGGAGTTAAAAAAATTAATGTCTCGTTACAATAGGCGGCAATCAGATTTTCAATAATTTGTTATCCTACTGTGTCACGTAACTTTTATGCGATATAATGTTAGTTATTTCAAATCAGTTACGCCAACATAAATTCTTTTGAGTTTTCCAATAATAATACTAAACAGTAAAATTGTAAATAGGCAATTTAAAATGCCAATCAAGGGTGGGTATAACCTTGATTACGTTATGTAATATACGCGGTTGTCGTATTACGTAATTACATAACGTTATTTTATATCCCTGATGTCGAAAATGTAGTCAACGTCGACAATCAAGGAAATGACACGATACGTAATTTTCTCATTAATTTCCTGCATTATGTTACTCGATCTCATAAATTATCCAATGGGCCAAATAAGTTTTAATTTTGGTACTAAATCACATAAATTATTCGTAAGTAACGTCCCTTAAGCTAGCAGATCCCATACAGCAAAAATAGGCTAATTAAATGCTCTATTAAGCAATGTTGGGCTCCACCCCTTTAACTAAAACGATGGGATATGCTAGCTTTAGAAAAAGTTAGCAGAACCCATATCAAAAAATGATTAGAGCCCAAAATTTTTTAATGTGACATTTAATTAAACCAAAATGAGCCTAAACTTATTTATTTGTTAATTGATCTTGTTTTGGGTTCTAATTTCGGTTTTATTCCGGGTTTTGATTTGGGTTCTGCTAGCTTTGGAATAAATGGCCTGAAGTTTGGTCAAAAGGAGTAGCCCAAAACTTTGTAATGTGACATTTGATTAGACCATAATGAGCCTAAAATTATACGTATGTTATTTGTTCTTGTTTTTGGTTCTAATTTTGTTTTGGTCCGATTTTCTATTTGGGTTCTGCTAGTTTTAGATTAAATGACCTGACCAAAAGAGAGTAGAGTCCAAATATTTGTAATGAGATATTTGATTAAACCATAATAATTCTAAAATTTGTTGATTGTTTTTTGATCTTGTTTTGGGTTCAACTAGCTTTAGATTAAACGACCTGAAGTTTAGTCAAAAATGAATGGAGCCTAAAAATTTTAATGGGACATTTGATTATGCCATAATGAGTCTAAAATTATTAGTTTGTTAATTGATCTTGTTTTGGGTTCTAATTTTGGTTTTGGTCCGATTTTCGATTTGGGTTCTGCTAGCTTTAGATTAAATCACTAGAAGTTTGGTCAATAACGAGTGGAGACCAAAATTTTTAATTAGAACATTTGATTGGGCCATAATTAGCCTAAAATTATTTGTATGTTAATTGATCTTGTTTTGGGTTCCAATTTCGTTGTTGGTCCGAATTTCGATTTGGGTTCTGCTAGCTTTGAAGTGATAACGCCTTATGCTTTTCTAGAATGGGCATAATAAAAAAAATTTAATAGGGCATTTTATTAGTTAATTTTAGACTTTAATTGTTCAATTGTTTTTAAATCATGATTTGATATGGGTTCTGCTAATTTTTTCTAAAGCTAGCAGAACCCATCGTTTTAGTTGGAAGGGGTTGAGCCCAAAAATTTTTAATAGAGCATTTAATTAGCCTATAATTATTCACACTATCTTGTACTGTTCTGCTGTATGGGTTCTGCTAGCTTAAGGGACGTCGTAATAATATGAACCGACTCCTACGATCCCTAAACTCGGAGATGTTATTTGTGGTGTTTGGACTTTGACCAAACACATTATCTGCTGTATTGAGCTCGCCACCATCAACGCATGTAGGATTGTTTAATTCTTTAATATTGGTTTCTTCAAATATTTGGTTCTTATATCGTTATAACATGGAATTGTTTTGAATTAGGCACCAAATCAATCAATATTTAGAATGATTTTAAAGTGACCGTAATTTATTTGTAATTGAAGCAGCGTTTTTGGAATATTTGTAACCGTTGTTATTTTGACACTCCGACAATTCCATTAAATTGTGCACTGTTCAATGCGCAATAAATAAGATAATATTTGGCAGATCTCAGACGATTTTCCGAAATCTTCCGAAAACTCCAAGTACAGATCTCGGAATCGCGTGCTATAATTCCAATGTGTATAAGCTATGGCGTAATGCATTTGCAGACGTGCTTTAAAAAATAAATTTGCGAAATGTTCTATGGTTAAACCTTCACATAAAATAACCATTTAGGTCCAACAATTTTTACGTGGTGTTGCTATAATAATTATTGCTAATGACCCAAATAACTCACTTATTTAAGACTTCACTTTAAACGTCACTGTTCAGTACTATATGGCCATCAACAAAATAATTAATTAGAAAAGTAATATAAATTTTAATTAGAATCAAATGGAAATGTTCTGAATTATACGAGTATTTATGTGAGACACTAATGTCTAAGTGGGTGAATCGTGACTACTTGACACAAATCATCGGCACAATTGTCAATTGCCATCCGATTTGATTTTACAACTTTATGCTCAACTCTGTAGATGACTGCAGGCGTTTTTGAAGATTCGTAATGTCCATTCTAATTGCTATTAGCGATTTCTTTGCTACGAAAAAAGGGTGGATCGACATTAAAATATTACCAAAAATCAGGTCATTAAAAACCCGATTTTATAGTAATTAGTTTTACTATTTTTAGTAAAATTTAGAATTTACTCTCAAATTAAGATCCCTGATATCAATTTTCTCGACTAAATTACTGGCTTAATTAATTTAATTTTAAATTGTACCTCTAAAATTTTCATTTTAATTTGCAAATTAAATTTTGTATAAATTTATCGACAATTTTATTATTGACGATTATAAAGCAATTTAGAATTAAATATTAGGCACAGTATACGTTTTATATTATACAGTAAAGACCATCAATCAGATAGTCACAAGTTTAGTATAAAAATTTGATTTGAGACACACAGTATAAATTACTTGGAAATATATTTAAATATTAACTTGCAATAATTAAAATTTCCGGGAACAAAAGTAAAAAAAAATACGTAAATCATTCAATCAGTACTAGAATGAATTTCAAGTAGTTGTCGATGTTGTCTAGGAGTAGTTAACGTTGTCTAGGAGTTGTGGACGCGATCACGTACAAATTAGTAGACGGTAGGTAATCGTCCATCTATGACGCCAATATTAGGTTATTGAAAATGACCCCAATTCAACAAAGAGAGGACTATAGATATTGTGATAAACACCTGATTTTATTTTATCACGAATGTCAACAAAGATCTCGAATACATCACGCTTCATTTCTAAAGCGATAAATCCAGCTTACCCGACTTTTAGTAACACTTTCCTTTATAATCAAAAATTATTATTCCCTTTCCAAATTTCAGCAAAACCAATAAGATCAACCCCGTTGAAAATTTAATCTCTAAATTTATTTGAATCTATTAATTCTTTTCCGTTTTTTGTAAATGCCAAGCACTTCGACAGCTGCATTGAAAAATCTGCCTTGAACTTACCCCTAACCGGTACATAGATTTACACGAAATTTCGCAAGGATCTCCCAATCAGGGTAGGTAGGGCAAGGCAGATTATGTAATTTAAGCCACACGATTGTGGAACGTAATCTATTACGTAGGTTACATATCAATTTTTGCGTTCTTTACGTCGAAAATGTAGGCAACGTCGACAACCTAGGAAATGATATTAAAAAATTATTTTTTCCATAATTGGTTTTTTAATATACGTTATCCGGCCTGATAAAATTGGTAACTAGCTATCAGGTAATTAATTGCCATTATAATAAGAACGTAGTTAGCCTCGAACATCCTCAATGGAGTTAGTATAATGAGAACATATAAATTCACCCACAAACAAAAATCAACCACTAGCTTAAATGCTCAATTTAATCTAACATCCGATATAATCTCCACCCTAATGTGTTTGGTTCACATTCAATTAGCTGCTACAGAATGAGTTTTACAATAAATAATCCTTAATATTTATGCATGAAGAAGTATATTCCGCGAAAATCAATTAAAGCCACCCTTAATTATCAATAAAATTAAAAGGCAGGCTTAGAGTATAAACTTGATCTATTATCAGGTTTTAATTGAAATGCCAATATACACATTTTGAGTAAGAAACATCATTTTAGTTGGAGTTTTGTTTGCTAATTTATAATAATAAATAAATTTTACACTGCTGAATTCAGATAAATTCAGTAATTTTAAAATAAAATAATATCAATAAAGATAAAAATTATCGGATTTAATCATGCAAATAATATTTAGTATCACCACCATTTTTATTAAATACTTCAAAAATTCTGCTCGACATGGAATTAACCAATTACCCTTGCAATTCCATTTCGATAATTGGCTCCCGTGTCTGCAAAACAGCTGAAACGACTAAACTTAGATATTGCACTGCTTCATTAGTATGCAATTAAGGACTAAATATTAAGCCTAGTATGTTTCATATATACAACAACTGCTATAAATTAATATTACAAATTAACTGCAATTTATGTTATCCAGTAATTAAGATGGTGTGCCTCACGCAACATTAAATCCCCCTTAAGCACATAATTTTTAATTATCGGCCATGTTTTATTTGACAACAACAATAACTTGCGACAAAAAACAAAATGTATACTCTAATTTAACTATAATTCAATACCAATCACAATTTGAATTATTTTAATCTTAATTCAGTACTTATTTGTAGAATATAAGCGCCTTAAAACAAATAATTTAAAATTAACGGCCATTTTGTATTTGACAACAACAACTATTTGTGCCAAAAACAAAACGTATACTCTGAATTAAATATAATTAAATACCAACACCAATTTGAATTATTTATGTCTTAATTCAGTAATTATATGTAGACTTTAAGGCCCTTAAAACAGATAATTTGAAATCATCGGCCATGTTTTATTTGACAACAACAACAATTATTGACAAAAACAAAATGAGTAATTAATTGAGTTATTTTAAAACTAAATTCAGTATTTATATGTAGATTTTAAGGCCATTAAAACAGATAATTTGAAATCATCGGCCATGTTTTATTGGACAACAACAACAAGTATTGACAAAAACAAAATTTATAATCTGATTTAACTATAATTCAATACCAATCCCAATTTTAATTATTTTAAATCAAAATTCAGTAATTATATGTAGACTTTAAGTCCCGCTTTAGCACATTATTTCTAATTATCGGCAATGATTTATTTGACAATAACAACCATGTGTAAAGAAAATAACATTTATACTCTGATTTAAATATAATTTAATACCAATTTCAATTTGAATTATTTTAAATCTTAATTCAGTATTTATATGTAGACTTCAAAGCCCTTAAAACAAATAATTTGAAATCATCGGCCATGTTTTATTTGACAACAACAACATTTGTTGACAAAAACAAAATTTATATTAAGATTTAAATATAATTCAATACTAATCCTTCTGCTGATGTTAATAATAAACGCGTTGAACGAAAATTATTAAAAAGGGTATTTAATTATGGACCACAGATTTTAATGAAAAATAAATACAAGATAGGCGATCATGTTAGAATCAGTAAAGTTAAAAAAAATTTCTATAAAGGATACACACCAAACTGGTCACCCAAAATATTCACAATATTACATATTTACAACAAATTCCTTGTGACGTACCTGATTAAGGATTATCAAGGGCAATCGATTGTTGGGAGATTTTACGAATACGAGGTACAGAAAGTTAAAAATCTAAACGTTTATTCAGTAGAAAAAATATTGCAACGATAAGGAAACAAAATAAAAGTCAAATGGTTAGGCTTTGATAAGTCTCACGCATCATGGATTAAAAAATCGGATATTGTATAATTATTATTTATTAAACAATTAAAATAAAAATAAAATAAAATAATACAATTTTAAACAGATATTCAGCACAGTTTTTTACAGTTTAGTAAATTCCCTCTTTCTACTGTTAACCCGGTAGTTTTTCGTCTCTGTAGTACTTATTACATCGTGTTGATTTGTTTGGAAATTGCTACATATTGCAATATGTATCGTCCTATTTTCGGTTTGGTCGAGAATAGATTCCCTCATCGAAGTCAAATTGATTAATCGCGATTCCTCGTAGTTCATAGTTAGTCCTTTAACTTTACACTTGCATAGTTTTTTATTTTTCGGAGTGGAAAAGATTTCAAACCCATAGATTTTGTGGGGTGGTGGTACGCACTCCTCAACTTGTTCAAGATAGCTGTACAAGTTAAGGCGCGCATGAGCTGTAGTGTATGCAGCAATACATACATTTACGGTCTGCAACTATTGGGCGGCTTCCTCTTTGTACTCCCAGATAACCAGCAGGATCCTCATTTATATCCAATACACTGTTAATGTCTAGCGAGGCAATCAACAACACATCGTAAAAACTTTTTGGAGTTTTCACAATGGTAGTTTTGCTTTGATTTTCCCGTTGATCAAATTTGGCCCAAAAACTGTTCAGCATCAGCTTGGCAAGGGATCTTAATTCTGCATTTTTAACAATATGATTCGATTATAATACTATTCCTTTACGGTGATTATTATCTTTGATGTATTCAACCATCTCCAGCTGTGTCTTACAATCGCCGGGCCAACCTGATGCTTGCTGCTTAATTTTTAGAAATTCGTCAATAAATTTGGTACATTACCCTGTAGGACATTTTGAATAGTTTTGTATTTCCAAATTTCGTATATATTGTGTAACCTCTATTGAATGCCTTTAACACCTCATCTATGACCCATGTCCCCACTAATGCTCGTTCCTCGTGACTGGTGTGTTCACACTCGCACAACTGCCGTTTTCCACAAGTCCGACATAAAACAAATATTAGTTTGTTAATCATTTTAACTGGCAGTACAGGATGATATAAGTCCCTGGGTGGTGATATCTGACATTTTATTAAACCTTTTGTTATGTTGAGTTCAACAGAGTTGCCTGCTTCTCCTATAAGTCCTTCTGAGTGACTAGCGGGGAATTTGTGATATTTACAGACCCACGGGTAGAGTGAGCAAGTATCTATGTATTTAATTATTAAAGCATCTCTTGGATTCAGTGACGTATTTTGAAGAATCGAATGGATTTTGTCCACCTTTGTCTTATAATTACACTGCCACATCTCGATAACTTCGTATCCTAGTCCCCGTAATCTAGCTGTCTTGTCCGCCATTCTCTGCCGTTGGACATCTAATATCTCACTGTTGTCTTCATTTAGCGGTTTATCACGATTGATACGAGGACATTCCTGACCGTGATAATAACACCCGTGAAATTCAAAGAACTGATTAGTAGATTCCGCATACCAGTCAAATTGCATGCCATTAATCACCACTATTTTACCATTAAAAGCAAGCTTAATACTGATGCTTCGCTTATTTTCTTCCTCAATAATCCATTTTGTAGCAATTTTTGATTGGGTTTTTACATTGCGATATTCTCTGTTCGGGATAATACCAAATGTTGATGGTTTCAAAAAATTACGCCTGTAAACCATATTGCATGAATACGCTACAGTTGAGGCATCAGTGAAAGGCGATACATTAAACTCCTCCACCATATTTTGGTGAGATTTCAGACACGCTTGTGTTAGTATCTGAACATCTGATATTATATGCAGACTTTAAGCCTCCTTAAATAATTTGTAATTATTGGTCATGTTTTATTTGGCAACAACAACAATTTTTGACAAAAATAAACTTTATACTCTGATTTAACAGTAATCCAACACCAACCCCAATTTGAACTTTTTTAAATCTAAATTCAGTATTTATATGTAGACTTTAAGGCCCTTAAAACAGATAATGTTAAATCATCGGCCATGTTTTGTTTGACAACAACAACAATTTGTGACAAAAATAAAATTTATACTCTGATTTAACTATAATTCATGACCACTTCCAATTTGAATTATTTTAAATCTTAATTCAGTATTTACATGAAGACTTAAAGGCCCTTAAAACAGATGATTTGAAATCATCGGCCATGTTTTTTGATGACAACAACAACAATTTGTGACAAAAATAAAATTTATACTCTGATTTATCTGTAATTCAATACCAATTCCAATTTGAATTATTTTAAATCTTAATTCAGTATTTATATGTAGACTTTAAGCTTCTTAAAACAGATAATTTGTAATCTTCGGCCATGCATTATTTGACAACAACAACAATTATTGACAAAAACAAAATTTAAAATCTGATTTAACTGTAATTCAATACCAATTCCAATTTGAATTATTTTAAATCAAAATTCAGTAATTATATGTAGACTTTAAGTCCCGCTTAAGCACATTATTTCTAATTATCGGCCATGATTTATTTGACAACAACAACCATGTGTAAAGAAAATAATATTTATACTCTGATTTAAATATAATTTAATACCAATTCCAATTTGAATTATTTTAAATCTTAATTCAGTATTTATATGTAGACTTTAAGGCCGTTAAAACAGATAATTTGAAATCATCGGCCATGGTTTATTTGACAACAACAACAATTATTGACAAAAACAATATATAACTATAATTCAATACCAACCCCAATTTGAATTATTTTAAATCTTAATTCAGTATTTATATGTGGACTTTAAGCCCCTTGAAACAGATAATTTGAAATCATCGGCCAAGTTTTATTTGACAACAACAACAATTTGTGACAAAAAAACATTTATACTTTGATTTATCTGTAATTCAATACCAATTCCAATTTGAATTATTTTAAATCTTAATTCAGTATTTATATGTAGACTTTAAGCTTCTTAAAACAGATAATTTGAAATCATCGGCCATGCTTTATTTGACAACAACAACAATTATTGACAAAAACAAAATTCATACTCTGATTTAATTATAATTCAATACCAACCCCAATTTGAATTATTTTAAATCTAAATTCAGTATTTATATGTATACTTTAAGGCCCTTGAAACAGATAATTTGAAATAATCGGCCATGTTTTATTTGACAACAACAACAATTATTCACAAAAACAAAATTTATACTCTGATTTAAATATAATTCAATACCAATTCCAATTTGAATTATTTTAAATCTTAATTCAGTATTTATATGTATACTTTAAGCCCCTTAAAACAGATGATTTGAAATCATCGGCCATGTTTTATTTGACAACAACAACAATTATTGACAAAAACAAAATTTATACTCTGGTTTAAATATAATTCAATACCAATTCCAATTTGAATTATTTTAAATCAAAATTCAGTAATTATATGTAGACTTTAAGTCCCGCTTAAGCACATTATTTCTAATTACGGCCATGATTTATTTGACAACAACAACCATGTGTAAAGAAAATAACATTTATACTCTGATTTAAATATAATTTAATACCAATTCCAATTTGAATTATTTTAAATCTTAATTCAGTATTTATATGTGGACTTTAAGCCCCTTGAAACAGATAATTTGAAATCATCGGACATGTTTTATTTGACAACAACAACAATTATTGACAAAAAGAAAATTTATACTCTGATTTAAATATAATTTAATACCAATTCCAATGTGAATTATTTTAAATCTTAATTCAGTATTTATATGTAGACTTTAAGGCCGTTAAAACAGATAATTTGAAATCATCGGCCATGTTTTATTTGACAACAACAACAATGTTTGACAAAAACATTATATAACTATAATTCAATACCAACCCCAATTTGAATTATTTTAAATCTTAATTCAGTATTTATATGTGGACTTTAAGCCCCTTGAAACAGATAATTTGAAATCATCGGCCATATTTTATTTGACAACAACAACAATTATTCACAAAAACAAAATTTATACTCTGATTTAAATATAGTTCAATACCAATTCCAATTTGAATTATTTTAAATCTTAATTCAGTATTTATATGTATACTTTAAGCCCCTTAGAACAGATGATTTGAAATCATCGGCCATGTTTTATTTGACAACAACAACAATTATTGACAAAAAAAAAATTTATACTCTGGTTTAAATATAATTCAATACCAATTCCAATTTGAATTATTTTAAATCTTAATTCAGTATGTATATGTAGACTTTAAGCCCCTTAAAACAAATAATTTAAAATTATCGGCCATGATTTATTTGACAACAACAACAATTATTCACAAAAACAAAATTCATACTCTGATTTAATTATAATTCAATACCAACCCCAATTTGAATTATTTTAAATCTAAATTCATTATTTATATGTGGACTTTAAGCCCCTTGAAACAGATAATTTGAAATCATCGGCCATGTTTTATTTGACAACAACAACAATTATTCACAAAAACAAAATTTATACTCTGATTTAAATATAATTCAATACCAATTCCAATTTGAATTATTTTAAATCTTAATTCAGTATTTATATGTATACTTTAAGCCCCTTAAAACAGATGATTTGAAATCATCGGCCATGTTTTATTTGACAACAACAACAATTATTCACAAAAACAAAATTTATACTCTGATTTAACTATAATTCAATACCAACTCCAATTTGTATTATTTTAAATCTAAATTCAGTATTTATATGTAGACTTTAAGCCCCTTGAAACAGATAATTTGATTCGGCCATATTTTATTTGACAACAACAACAATTTGTGTCAAAAACGAATTGTATATCGCTTTAATTCTAACTCGATAATAATTCCAATTTAAAATATTTTAAACCTAAATCCAGTGATTAAATGTAAACTTTAAGTCTCTGTTATTCACTATATTTCTAGTTCGGTAATGTTTTATTTGACAACAACAAAATTTTTTAACGGCTATTCGTTGGCAATTTGGATAAATTCCAAGATCAAAAATATTCATAATTTTATGACTTTTCTTACTTTGGAGGATAATTGATTTTTGTTAGCTCGCTCTTAAAAAGTATATATGCGAATCTTCGCATTCTAGAGGCGGGGTCTAGCATTTAAATAAAGGAATTACTTTTGGTTGACACAAATTAGCTTCATAGAGGGACTATTCAGTATCTAGCATTATGTCTAAACTTTACGTTATGTAGGGTGTTCATGGCACGATACTAAATGTAATAAATTTCATTTTTTTATCTTTTATTAAATTGTAATTATTAATTAAGATTTTTTTCTTCTTATTTTAGCGATTCATCTGAGCTTCAAAAACCACAACAAACAAACGTTGCCGTTATACGATTCTATCGATACATCCAGGCAGCGCGAGATGGTCAAGATCAACAAGACTGTTTGCGAATATATCAACAATGTTCGATAGCGACCGAAAAATAATTATTAATTGTAAAATATCGTAATCATTAGATGATAACCATATTGCATTATTTATAAATTATTTATTTATTTATCTTAATATTTATATAATATTTAATTAGAAATGGACAGTTAGTGTATTATTTAATCTTAAACATCATAAATTTTAAGAGACATTTTATTTTATGTATTTTTTAAGTACGTACTTAAGTAGATATTTTTAAATATTCAAAAAAAACTCTAAATGGTCGGTGCTTAGAAAATGTAGAGTAATGACATTTTTATTAAGAATACTATTAGCCTAGTTCTTTTGGGCTAAATAATGCTGCGGTAACTTTAAGTTATTACGCAAAAAGAGTTTTATGTCAGTTTTTTAATTTTCAGTTACAAAATTTTTCTCTGGTAGTTAGTTAATTTCAAATCTTTAGTTATGTAAATATCAAATAATTTATTTTATAATTAGAATTATTATAAGTTAGTGTATAAATAATGGGACGAAAAATAATCTTGGGTAAAATGGTTTTAACATTTAAATATTTATATTTATTTATTTAGTTGTAAATTATTTATTAATTGTAATATTTTATACATATACAGCAATTACAAAAATGTTGTGAATATCACAACTTAATTATTAATGTTATTGAATGAAATATAAAGAATATTTAATATAAAAGTAAATTAAATTAATTCATTTTTTTGAACCGCATTGATGAAAATCACAATTACATAGGGTTTATTGGATTGTAAAATGTTTAAGAACTGATCATCAAATTAAATATAACAAAAATGTCATAAACAAGTGCATTGAGCGAGCCAATACAACCATGACAAGGCATCAGAATCGATATTCGCTAACATTGAAGTAAATAAAAATATGGGGGAGTGAATGTATGTTGTGGTCAACACCTAATTTCTTTTATTACACCACACTTCTAACACAAAAAATTAGACTAACCAGATTTTTTTTAAATCTGTCTTGTATAATCAAAAATCATTCCCACCGAAATTTCAGGAATCCTCAACACTTTTTAACAGTATTTCGGTAATAACGGGTTATCCAATTCGAGGTTGATAAAGTAGAAATCTGTATACCGACATCTGTCAAAGATAAACGTCAAGTACGCTGTCATTTATTTAGTTGACATTCTGCCATTTAAGAATATCTAGCATTTAACAATCGACCAACGCGTTAAAATTATTAAATCTTATTATAAAAATAGTGATTCTGCCGTATCCACATTTCGCGCTTTACGAGCAGATTATGGTCGTCATAATCGTCCTACAAAGCAAACCATATTGAATACAGTGAATAAATTTGAACAAACTGGATCTGTTACTGATATTGTAAGGTCTGTGCATCATCGAAACATTCGCAATGCTGAAAATATCGCTTCTGTAGCTGAAAGTGTGGAAGAAGATCCAAATTTGTCAATTCCTCGTCGAGCTCAACATTTAGGCCTATCTTATGGCTCATTATGGCGCATTTTGCATCTGGATTTGCATCTTCAACCGTATAAAATCCATTTGACACAAGAGCTAAAGCCTGCTGACCATGGACAACGAAGAACATACGCAAATTGGGTGTTGGAAAAACAGGCCGTCGATGCTGATTTTTCGAGCAAAATTTTCTTCAGTGATGAAGCTCATTTTTCGCTTGGTGGATACGTTAATAAGCAAAACTGTAGAATTTGGGGCTCAGAAAATCCACAATTGATTGTAGAGAAGCCATTACACCCGGAAAAAGTCACTGTTTGGTGCGCATTGTGGTCTGGTGGTGTGATTGGGCCATATTTTTTTGAGAACAACCATGGACGAACCGTTACCGTCAATTCTGAGCGCTATGGCCGCATGTTAACCGATTATTTTTTTACGAAAATCGTAGATTATGATCTTGACGATATGTGGTTCCAGCAGGATGGAGCAACCAGTCACGTAACACGAGCAAATCAAGATCTTTTGCAAGAGAAATTTCCTGGACGTTTGATTTCGCGATTGGCTGATGTCAATTGGCCTCCAAGATCCTGTGATTTAACGCCTTTGGATTTCTTTTTGTGGGGCTACGCGAAAGATCGTGTTTACGCAAACAATCCTCAAACTCTTGACGAATTGAAAACTAATATTCGTAAGGTAATGGCCGAGATACCGCCCGAAATGTGCCGAAAAGTCATTGAAAATTACCGCAAACGAATCAAGGCATGTAAGAAGTCCCGTGGAGGACATTTGAATGATATCTTGTTTAACTAAAAATGGCAAGGATCAATCTGTAAAATGAAATAAAAATTACAATACATTCCGAATATTTTGTGTGTTTTTTTTAAGTTTACTTTATCAAGCTTGAATTGGATAACCTTGTATTCAATATCCATCCATAAAGTTGTATAGTATATTTCGTTAGAGCAAACATAATTTAATAAACTCAGCGGTAGTAACCAACTAGACTATATACTTGGGATGGAAAAAAATATTTATTACAATTCGTCGGGACGACCTTGCCCTAAAATTTCAATCTCTTTCGTTACATTGGGAATGAAATAATCAAATTATTTAACCTGTTTTGGTACATTAAGAGAAACACGGTTTAAAGAAATTGAGGTTAAATTGATAACAACTAGAACAATATTAATGTAAGATTTTATGTCTTTGAGATGATAAACTCCATTGACTCTCCGTTTATGTAGTCTAATTCATAAGAAATGTTCCGAATAATGTAGAAGCCGTTCATTTAATAAACGTTGGTGCCAATTTCGTTGAAATGAGTTTTGGTGAAATTTCTTATAAAAACTGTTTGTCTTACGCACAGTTCGGGTTATTTACTTCGTATATTATACGATGTTTGAAATTTTTTAATCTGTAATACGAAGTTTATCTGTAAAATAAATTTAGTTTCCGGAAAGTTTTTGACTAGATTTTAGAAGTAGATACACAGCATGTTGGCCAAAAACAGCAAACTGCGGAGATTCTCCTGTGAAATCATGAATAGAGTTCCACAGGGCATTTTATCCGGCGTAATATTCGTGGCAGACTCCCGTTTACTTATTCAGACGCATTTGTATGAGGTGCATACTTCGTCGTGTAGATATGTCGAACACCATATTTACCGCATAAAGAATTCATTAGGCCTGAGTCAAATTGTATTAAGTTACCTGTCACCGCCACCTCAAGACTCTAAAAATCAAAAAGACCTGAGTCTCAAATAACATGACCGCTACTACCTTTCTTAATATAAACTTGGTAATGTGGTCAACAATAATTATTACCGCATTAACCGTATTAATGCTTCGTGTTCTGAAGTAAGGACCCAAGAAGTCCAGCTAAATTCGCTGACAATGCCTAGAGGTGACAGGGTGCGTTCAAAGATGGGGATGATTGCAAAGTTGACGCAGGCATTTGCAAAGCTTTTAACATCTAACAATAACGAAAGCTATTAGAAATACCTCTGAAAGGTGGTTAATAGCTTTTCGCATGGCTGGAGCTGTAAGCGCAGAATTAATTAAAGATTGCCAAAATTCATATCATCATCTGCTACGGCAATTTCATTTGACGTTGAAGGTTAACCAAACTCTTGCCGTTCGTTGTTCTAACGTTATAATTTACTCTATTACTTGCCAAGGTAAGCAATGAGAAAGTGTATATGATATGTATCCTAAACAGGAAATCTGGAACACTCTTTCCCAAGCCCTTGCGATACACGATTGCAAAATCAAACCCCTGTAGCTCTAGCGAGCTACACGTTCAGTTAAATCTGTCGTAGACATCAACCATGCTAAACTCGAGTGATTTAAATCCATCTATAGTCTTTAAAACCTTTAAAAGAATTTTGAGCTCCGTTGCAATTTAATTACGTTGGGCACCAGCGCTTATGTATGCTTTATCAAACAATTGCTGTGCTTCTCCACTTCAGTTGATATTCCACCCTTCTCTAGAAGGTCAGTAAGTGATGTCTGCTTCGGTACACGGTATAACTAAGGATGAAACGGTGGTACCATTCCGTAACACCCAAGAATTTTCTAATATGACGAACAGTTTTTTGTGCGAGAACTTTGTAATGGCCTTGCTCTATCGGGGTTGGGACGCAGTTAAAAAAGGAATTAAAATAAAACGATTTAAATTGTCTTAATTCTTAAAATGCAACAGTGGTAGAAGAAATATTTGTAAACGAAAACCGTTTAATATGAACGTCATACAAAAAATTCAAACAACGTTGTGATTTTTGAATTTATGATGATTCCGAAGTATGATAAACCTAGCCGTGAAAGAACGCCCAGCGTTAACCAGTTTGTACATGAAAATAGGCGTGGTTACATGACAAGTGATTCGTCTCCTTTTTATCTTCCTAAAATTACAAAAAATTTATTTAATATTCCATATGGAACTACCATTTGTACCAACAAAAAAACAAATCGAGGCAGATGCACACATGAATGAGTTAACGGAACACGAGGAGGTCCAGGAATTAAAATGGTAACCTTAGCTCGTATCTGTCCAGATCGTCAACAGAAAATGTCGTTATTTGTTGCAGGGGCTTCTGCGTCGGACTATTGACTTAGCTCGGAGTGGATAGGGTGGGCTTTGCTTGAAAAAAATCCAGAATTACTGTCGAAAGAAAAAGGACTAGCACGGACAGTGATATAATTACTTACTACTCACTGATACCTATCATGATCACATCACATATAAATAATTAAGTTACACCATAATTTATAATAAAACTTGTATTTCGGTGAAATTCAATTTCAATCCAAATGGCTCAGGCTAGTCTGGACTTACTTGGGACAAAAATAAATCCTTATACGTCATCCAGGGTTATTAAATTTATTTGTGTTTTTAGGAGTTCCTATGGTACAGTAGTTACACAACTACGGATTCTAGATGCGTAGTTGTGTAAAATAATTCACAACTAAAACCGCTATTCTTTCGATTACCAAACTATAAAAGGCCATTTTCATACAAAAACAACCATATTAAAGATTTTGAACATATCCTTTCATAAATGACTAAGTTCTTTAAAATCATCGACTTATAAGATGATCGTTTGCGTGTTTGATTATTTTTTGTGTTTGTCATGGTGAGCAAACGGGATTGTTCCACCCTCAGTTGCTTCACTGAACATTGTAACAAACCTACCAGAGACACTCAAGTTCCGAAGACGGTTTGTTCTTCGAAGCGATTTTAAAATTTTCGGCATCTTAAATGTCGCTAACTGCGATCTTTAAAGAGGAAACGTTAGCCGAAGGAATGTGATGTTTAAAGAGTGTAAGAAAGGCAATCAGAGGTTGTCCTATACACTTTAGTTATAAAAAGCAGAATTGCCATTTGTGCGCTCATTAGTGTTATTTGATTGTGGATGATAATCGTTTTCTTATGGTGCAGCCACAAGTTATAAATTCCACCACTAAGCTATAGTATATCTTAGCCAAAATATTTGGTTCCAAACCCAACCTTTGCGTTAGTTAACCTTTTCAACACAAACAAAACTTTTTACTATGCCCTGCTACTCTATTGACGTACGAGATTACTTCGCCTTTTATCAAAATTAACTCTATAACGGTTTTGGAGGAGGATAGCCTCATTTTGTTGCGATTGCACAAATTAACTACCCTGTCTATGGTGTTCTGCGCTTTCTCCCGAATGAGCAGACAAATAGCTTGACTTACATACTCCTGTTAAAAACCATATTTTAGAGGAACGGGTTCAAATTTGAGCCTTGTTCAAAACTTTTATATATGCTTTTGGAACGTGTGGCGTGGTTTGACACAACGGCAGCTAATCTGTCAGAAAAGTAGATGTTAATAATCGAATGAAGCATAATCCTATATTCTCAACATTTTGATTATTGTGGGTGACAACATATTATCAAAAGTTCCATAGTTCCAGATACAATCAGGAATACTCTTAAACATGGTTTTGCTCTGACTGCTTTACAATGTTACGTATTTTTTGCTATAGCGTCCTCTGTTGACATCTTTCACTACTCTGGAATATTTTCAGCAATCTGCCGATAATCATTTTTCTCAAGCAATTTACATAAGACCGGCCCCAGCATGATTGGCTTGTATACTTTGAGATTGGTGTAGTCTCTATTACCATCCTTTTTGAATATTATTACTTGCCGTTTTCCAGCATTTTGGAAGAATTATTTTGTTCAGCCAAGCATTCAGAAAACCAGTAGTACTTGGTCCAATATCTAGCAAAGATCTTTATATTCAATCTCGATGTTGTCTAGGCCTGGAGCTTTTCCTTTTTTCATACACATTAAAACAACTTTAACTAAAGCTCTTAAACAATTACTCTCTCAGCTCAAGATATCAGAAAACAGTAAAATCATGACGATCCAAGAAGCTGAAGGAGTAACTTCATTAAATTTGATATGTATTAAAATCAATTATCAGCCACTTGAGCTGTTCGATAAAGCCCCGCTTTCCACAGTTGCGACTTCGAGACACACACAATCAGCTAGAAAATTTTCAAAAGTGGCTATTGATAGACTACCCTCACTTTTAATTAAGGCTCTAACCTATACTATTGCTCAAATGGTAAAATAACCCAAAGAATCCAAGAATAGAATTTACTAACAAAATGTAAACAAAATGTAATCCAAAGCACCAAAATTTTATAATTTCGTTTTAAAATCAAGTTACATGTTGGGCCATGATTACTTTTTTTTACAGATGCGACCATTCTCTCGAACCCAGCACAAAAAAATCAAGTGGCGGTGTATTGATAGCAGTACATTTTAAACTACATTACAGTTACTTTAGTCCCGTAAAGAGTCGAACAATTTGGCGAAAAAATGCAAATCAAGCAAACAAATCGTATGATATATGCAGCAAATAGGCCACTTTAATCAAATATTGCTTCATTACGGAACCTGCATCTATGCTACAGATGAAATTACGAGCATTAATCCAACCAAATCGTCAGATTTAGTTATTGTGCCTTTAATCTCCCAAATATAATCTGGATTTTTAACCCGGAACTAAATTGTGTTTTACGTAAATGCCTTGTTTGGTTATAACTTGAACCAAATAAACACCATAGCTAATAATCGCGATAGATTATTGGATCCCTCCGTCAGCAACGACAATGACTATTTCAAAATTTCAGAATCCTTGTCGTATTTTATGTACCTTTATGCTGCAAACCGCAAAGCGCTCAACCTCAGTGGTTCAAGAATAAATCATAGTATAACCAAACTATTATGGAAATTCTTTAGGAATAAATGCGAAATTGAAGGATACCTGCAAATGTGACATACCAGCTCTTCAAATGTCATAGATAAAGCTGAACAACTCAGCAATATCAACGTATCAATAACTACTCCTTTTATTTGTGAGAACAACATTTTATTGGGTTTAAAGGGGTTTGGTGACAGTAGTGGTATTACCAAAATAACCTCTTCTATTCTGGATGAGTACGCTAATATTTTATCAACTCCATTATATAATCTATTAAATCACTCCTTAAGCACCGGCATATTTCTGGAAAAATGGAAAATTTCAAAAGATACAACAATTTTTAATCGCGTTCAAGGATTTTAGTAAAGCTAGAGTTTATTCGCATTTAGGTTCCCACTCGATTGCTTAAATTGATTCGAGTCATATCTAACAAACCGTCGACAACTTATAGTAGTGGGAAATGAGAAAATAAATGTTATTAAAGTTCCGACTGGTTTTCCCCAAGGATCACACACCGGGCCCCGAATTTTTATTATTTTCATAGACCGGATAACCGAAATATTCAAAAACACAAACATGTTCAAATTTGCTGATGATGAAGATATTTTTCGCAAATTTCGCGAATGCAAAATCATGTCTTTTCATCGTAAACGGAATACGTTAATTATTTCATACAAAATCAACAGCAAAGTATTGCAAAGCATCAATGAGATTACGGATGTAGGTGTTACTTTTGTTGAAATTGGTGTGGTGTTTCAATTGGTATTTTGAAAATTGTATAGCGAATGCGAATGCCAAAGTGACTGGGATTACAACCACAATTTACGATTCCATGAAAATGTATCTACGATACCTCCGTACTCAATAAGATGAACGGATCATAAATATGAATACGCGTGTCATGCAAGTCATTTCGAATCCACGTGGTTTAAGCACTAGAATACAATTTTACATACTACTTGTAGACTACAAGAAGACTCTTCACCCGATTTGCATTTGGTGCTATGTAGGGTTCAGCACGGCATATTAATTTTATACTTGTGTCTATTTACACGCAATCATCACGCAATAGAATCCGTAGACGTCCGTAGACGTTTAGTATAGTGTTTTATCAAAAAGTTGTAAGCTGACTATAACCATCTACTAATAATGTACAAAGTACATCACTGTCTTTAAGCCTTTCAGATCCATGTGCTGAGTTTGTGCACGAAGCCCCGCGGGTCTATGTGCCGACGTACAATAATAAATCGCTCGTTTCTCCTTGCCATAATTTTTTTTTAAACCAACACAGCCAACATGTTAAAATGCAATGCTATCTCTCGCAATGTAATCAATTGATCTCGTATTGTTTGAATATTGTATTTTTTCCTTATTTAAAGTTAAATTAAAATTTCCAAATAATTAAAGTCATATAAGGGTTAATTAGGATTAAAAAAAAATTTCTTTATTGGGATAAAACTAAAAATGTTGAAATCTGATAGATATTTTTTTTTTGTTGGTCAAATAGTCAGATAATGTATAAATAAGAGATGCATGATCTGGAGTATATGTAGGTAGTAGCTGAGGTAGGTTGTCTAAACACTGGTAGTCCTTAGTTTCGTTTCCCTCGTCGTGTAAGCGGTCTAATACAGGCAGGCACAAGTTTTGGTAAACCCCACGACACTGCTGATCCCCAATCGGAATACACTGACTGCCCAAAATCCCTTTGTCCGCAATTCTGTTAACAACTTAGCAGTCACTTACGTTGGCTTGCTGGGGCGTTACATCTCGATAAATTAATCTTTTGAGTGTAGCCATTATGGCATGTCACACAGTGTTGACTCTTTTGCGCACGGAACAAAGGGTTTGATTCCCTCTCAAAAAAACTTTCGGAGATTATGAACTCTAGCACGTTTGATGGTAAGATCGTTTGAACATCACGGTGGTGTAGATGTTCTAGCACATTTTGGAGACAAACATTTGTTGCAGACACTAATTATTGTTTTAGTCATAACCCGCTCTATGCTGCCAATATCATCATCAAAAAACAGGTTTATTCGGTCTGCTATCCATTGCCATTTTATTCCCTGCTGACAGGATAACCTAAATTGGTTAGCGAGCTTAAATGAGTACTTCGGAATTTTTTTGCTTATCACCTGTATATGATGAGAAAGTCGCCTAATCATTAGTTGTTCAGTTTTCTTTTACTGACCAGGTTCCTCTTCTCAACAGTCCGCTTGTTACTATTGTAAGGTCAATATTTGGCTCGCCATTATGACTATATGTACTTGGTAGTCTAACTTCAATCACAATTAAGAGGATACTTCCTGCAATAAATTATTGATCCGTGATTACGATTGAGGGGTTTTTAAGACATCCAAAATATTTTGTAGTATTTTTATATATCATTAAAACAAGAGTGCTACAAGAGTGCCACGAAGTGCAAAGGATTTTGAGCCGCTACATCACTAACCTCCTGGATCGAAAACCGTAGTGGTTTAAATTAAATGTAACCGTTTTTCGGTTAAACGCTACGTTTTTCTACTGGGTTTACCAAAAGTATTTCGTATGCGGGCTTAAGCCTGTCGATGCCAATTGTTGTTGATTTTCCATCTATATCCACCACAAAGAATTTGAGGAATTTGCGGGTTACTGGATACGGCCCAGAATAGGGTGTACTCAAAGGGCCTCTGACTCTATCCCTACATACGAATACGTGTGAACAGGTTTCCAGATTTTTGGGAATGTACGTTGCCTTTTCGTTTGGATGACGTGTGTCCGTAGGAACTAAGGCTCTCATGGTAGTCCGAAGCTGCTTCACGAAATCCGAAGTATCTGTGTTTGGGTTCGAATTTTGATCGTTGATGCAGAATTCACCGGGAACCTTGATATTTTGACCATATACTAGCTCTGCTGGTGTGCAGTCTAAGTCTTCCTCGACAGAGGTTCGAATACCCAATAGGATAGTTGGGAGTTCTGAACTCCAATGGGATGTATTACATCGAGCTGTTAAGGCGGATTTTAATTGCCTGTGGAACCGTTTGACAAGACCATTCGCTTTCGGGTTGTATGCAGTTGTCCGAATGCGATGGGAACCTAGGATCTTCGTGAGCTCGCTGAACAACGTTGATTCGAATTGTGTCTGTCGTGATGAAGAGTGGGACACCATTTCTACAGATATACTCATTGTAGAAGATCTTACTTACGGTTTTAGCGGTCATTTCGCGGATTGGATAAGCTTCTGGCCAACGGGTAAATCGGTCGACTATCGTTAACATGTAATGATAGCCAATCGATTGGGGTAGTGAACCAACCAGGTCCATGTGGATGTGTTCGAACCTGCCACTTGGTAGATCGAATTTACCAGTCGCTGATTTTGTGTGGCGGTAAACTTTGGACTTTTGGCATGGGATACAAGATTTGGCCCAATTGCTCGTATTTATAAGCCATGTAGACTATCGAAGATTGTCCGTCGCACGTTAAGAGGAACGTAGGGTCGATTTTTACCTGTAAAAGTCTCACACCAAAATTGCTGCTTGTCTAGTAAGTCGATCCGTTTACGCTTGATGTCGGTGTGCGTGCTGAAATCAATTTCTGCAATTCGTCGTCGCGTTGTTGCTGTACAAGTAATTCCTTCGTGACGAAGAAGAAGACGTTGAGCTCTGTGAGAAGTGTTTCACCAGAACGAGACAAACAGTCGCTATGTGATGGATGTCGGTAGTGAACTGGGCAATGTAATCGAGATGTCGTAATTGCCGGGGACTACGTTCTGCCTTTGACGCAATAGCTGTTGTAAGTGGTTTATGGTCGGTAAATATAGAGAAATTTCGGCCTTCGACGAAATGGCGAAAGTGTTTGATTGCTAAATACATAGCAAGAAGTTCGCTATCGAAGGTAGAGTGTTTAATTTCCGCAGGAGAGAACTTCTTTGAAAAGAACGTTAATAGTTGCCAACATCCTTTGTTACGTTGTTGTAAGGCAGCTCCAACTGCTACATTGGAAGCGTCGGTAGTTATGTTGAACTGCGCGTCGCTCGACGGATGTTTCAAAAGAGTGACAGCGGCAAGAGAACGCTTGACCGTTTCGAAAGCTTCATCGTGGTATAAAGCGGTGGTAATAGTTCACCATACCGACAAACTGCTGTATTTGGCGGATTGATGTTGGTTCTCGAAAGTTTGAAATGACATTAACTCTTTCGACGGTAGGATGCCCACTTTCGAAATTATGTGGCTCAAGAAGTCGAATGGTTTCATGCCGAAAATACATTTCGAAGCTTTAATATTAATTCCATATGCGGAGAGACGTTTAAATACTGACTCGAGATGTTCACTGTGTTCCATCTCGGACCTGCTCGCAACGAATATATCGTCGATATAAGAGTAGACGAAGACCAGCCCTTTTAACACTTCAAAAACCCCAAAGGAGTAGTAATCGCTGTTTTGTGAATATCATCGAGAACCATGGGAATTTTATGATATGCCCTAATCAAATCTACATTCGAGAAAATTGTGGCGCCGGCGAGTTTCAATGAGAAACTGTGTATGTGGCGGATAGGATATCTATCTGGAACAGTGAAAGTGTTTAGCTGTCGTTAGTCTCCACAAGAGCGCCAGTCCTTGCCTTTCTTTTGCACCATATGTAATGGTGAGGAGACCGGGATGTTGAGGGGTGGCAGATTCCGATGTCTGTCATAAACTGAAATTCAGTCTTTACAGCTTTTACTTTCGTTGCGTTGAGTTGTCACGGTTTAGCACAAGGTAACCTACCTTGCGTGACGACGTAGTGGACAACGTTATGCTTCAATGGGTGATTGTAATTCGGAGCCTCAGTGAGCGAGGGGTATTTCTTTAAAAGAGCGTAACACTGAAATGTTTTGGAGATGGCGTATCAAGTTGGGCGATGATTGCGTTCACAGTGAGGGTAGTAAATGAATCGTAGAGTCTTTTGTTCTTCAAATCGACCACGAGACCGTACTTGGACAGAAAATCAGCACCTATAATAGGCCTGTCTACTTCCACGACGATGAACGGATGTGTGAACGAACGCCTGAGACCGAGATTAACCTTCAAAAGTTTTGTGCCGTAAGTGGAAATTGGGGCTCCGATTGCTGCGGTAAGAATGCAAACGGTGTCTTCAGCATGTCGGGGAAACTTTTTTTACGGGTATCACAGATACTTCAGCCCCCGAATCGATCAGCAAAAGATTTTGCAAAGGATTTTGAGTCGCTACAAATACATGATGAGTTTGGCGAACAGAACCATTATTTTGATAAAAAATTTCAACAATTTGCAAGCGTTAATCTGGCGTGGGTCTATTTATTTTGAAATTGGCAAACCAAACTAATGATAAAGCAAAGGTCAGCTATCCAATCGGTTGTGAAGCAAAATAATGTTGCCAACTTAAAAATGCATATTTCTATTAAACGTATGTGGTTTTGAGATCGTCACATTCTGCAATTTTTTGGATAAGTTAGAAAAAAATCGTTCAGTATCAACTTTGCGAAGTAGGGCCTTGGCCTAGATATATCCATACAACTCGTATTTGAACATAAATTACATTTAAATTTGCCACGTTAAGAGTATAAATTTGTTGGGTTAAGGCTATTTGGTTTTGAGATCGCCCCATTCCTGCCTTTCTTTTAGAAAAGTTAGAAAAAAAAATCGTTAAGTGGCAACTTTGCGAAAGATATTCTGAAAGATATTATGGGTGGTTCCAACTCGTATTTGCAGAAAAATTTCATTTAAATTTTGGTGGTTTTGAGATTGTCACACTCCTACCCATGTTTTAGAAAAGGTAGAGAGAAAAATCGTTCCGTGGCAACTTTGCGAAATTGGTCCAGATATACGTACTCCCTTCAATCATTATCGTTTTGATTTTAATATTCTCGGGTGTCTACTAGAACACTCTCTGAAATACGCAATCGTTTTAATCATTGTTAAAGTAAAGAAATGAGGTTTATGGAAATCTGTTAGTAGAATTTAAAATTAAGTAATAAATTATCGTTAAACCAAATTTTATCCAGTCAAATTTTAATTTACGATTTTGCTAAAAGTAGTAAAAAATATTTTTAAAAATGTAAATAAAAATCGAAGATAATAAATAAAAGTCATCGGCAATGAAATATAAACACAAATTTTAATTTTACGATTGGCGGAAAGATATTATGGTCAAAGGGAAATTAGGTCTTTCTTCTGCGGACAAGTAAACGTGATAATTTTTTAATTAACATGTTTTATTGTCTTTTATTATTTTCTAATTTGTCTGACAATAATTTTATTTAATTAATTTACAGCTGAGTAAAAATTTTAAACAACGATCGTCGCTAAAATTTGTCATGTATTAATCGATTATTTGCCAGCCACTACCATCGTACAATACCAACTGTGAAATTGTATGCATAGTAGCCGAATAAAATTATTCAACTCTCGATTACTCGAAATGGTTTAATGCCAAACCATAGTGACAGACAAAATGTGTTCATTGTTAGAATAGATATAGAGAGAGTTTGTATGATTTTGACTGATGAGACTGATGAAACTTTTACTTTCCATTAATTGCATTCATTTAATTCGATAAATAATTGCTGATAAATGAAATTGAAATTAAATTTTTAGTTATTGTTTATTTTGATAATTATATTTGCTATTTAATTCATAGTGCTTAACCTTAGATGTTTGGTAAATTTGTTCTAACACCTTAACAGGAAAATGACAAAAAGACAAGTGTAAATGCACGAAAGTAAAGGTGAAAATTATTTTTAGAAAATATTTATTAGGACCGTTGTGTTGCCCACTACGCAGAGTCATAAGATATAATCAGTCATTTTACAGGATATTTATAATTTTATCAACCAGTTATAATTGTTCAATTTAAAGATTTGTTTCTCTGACAACTTAGAAAGAAAACAATTTTACGCTGTGTTTCCCACTCTTGCGTCGTAATCTAATAAAAGTAACCCTTTCAAACGGTATTTTATGTATATCGAGGTGAAGATCATTCTAAAGCAAATTTTAAATCATGATGAGACGTCACCACTACCACGACACTACAAATACCTGGCACCTTCAGATTTCAAGCAGCCCTGCCACAGGGAGCTCTTTGCAGTCAGCGAAGGAGGTCATATTTTACATAACATAAAAAATAAATTTACTGCATAGCTATAGCATTAAAAAACCATGAGCCCGTTGCATTTCAAAGTGCCCCAATCCTAGAGTTTAAGGTGTTTAAAGATCATAAACATGCATAAATTAAAATACATCAAAACCAACGAACATGTTAAGCATCATAGCAGTGATAACTGTCTCTGTGTTTGGGAGGAAATAACAGATCATTCTTGCACCAAAACACAAAATACCTAAAAAAATTTGCAAATTATTAGCTATTCTGATTCACATGTTTCGAAAAGGTCCGACCCACGGTAAACGAAAAATTGACTAAGCGTTCAATAAACATTAATGTTGAATCATTTCAACATAAATCTGGGTTGAACCATTCAACATACATAAAGTTCAGAAACTTGTATTCGAATCCACCGTCGGCACATCTAAGGCCAGAATAAACATTGGACATTTGAGGGAAGTAAAACGAATCTGCACCTACATTTCTGTACTTGGCAAATTCGTTATTATCGGAAATATTTGTGTAATAACTAAAATTCAAAGCTCAACAGAGAAGTGAATGGAATTCGAAGACTGGCGTGAAGTTCTTGGACAGAAGTTTTTGGACAAAAATTTATGCGAGTATTCATTGTGAAGTTTTTGGACACAATTTTATTTCTTGGACGAAAATGTATGGAAGTGTGCAATTTTAACAGTGTACTTATTTTATATTGAAATATATTAAATTGTTTGAAATTAAAAAATCTAATATGCTCATTATTAGAAATGTTTAGGTAAATAAATATATCACGTACCATACTGTATGAAATGATACACCAAATAGCAAAAACCTCAGAGATTGGCTCACATAGTGACTACAAACATTCGAAAGGAGACACATTGAGCTATTTAAATCAGTAAACCTTATCTCGGTATGATGAACAAGGCTGGTGAATCGAATTTTTAAAGTTTTTCCAATACAGCAACTACCCGACTCCACGGATGTTCTACTACATCAAGCCAAATAGAAAAAATCTTAGAGATTAGCTCGCATAGTGACTACAAACGTTCGAAAGGAGACACATTGAGCTATTTAAATCAGTAAACTTTATCTCGGTATGATGAACAAGGCTCGTCAATCGAATTTTTAAAGTTTTTCCAATACAGCGACTACACGACTCCACGGATGTTCTACTACAACAAACCAAATATAAAAAATCTCAGAGATTGGCTCGCATAGTGACTACACACGTTCGAAAGGGGACACATTGAGCTATTTAAATCAGTGAACCTTATCTCGGTATGATGAACAAGGCTGGTGAATCGAATTTTTAAAGTTTTTCCAATACAGCGACTACCCGACTTCACGGATGTTCTACTACATCAAGCCAAATAGAAAAAATTTTAGAGATTGGCTCGCATAGTGACTACATACGTTCGAAAAAGGACACATTGAGCTATTTAAATCAGTGAACCTTATCTCGGTATGATGAACAAGGCTCGTGAACCAAATTTTTAAAGTTTTTCCAATACAGTGACTACCCGACTCCACGGATGTTCTACTACATCAAGCCAAATAGAAAGATTTTTAGAGATTGGCTCGCATAGTGACTACAAACGTTCGAAAAAGAACACATTGAGCTATTTAAATCAGTGAACCTTATCTCGGTATGATGAACAAGCCTCGTGAATCGAATTTTCAAAGTTCTTATATGAGCAGGAACCTCTCTTCTCGCTGAAAATCTTCTAAGCGCTGCAATAAACGAGTCTGTGGTTGAGTCGCTCACAAGTTCCAAATGCCCCGCCTTCGTCACCATACATACGAAGACAGCGATGTAAGCCTTAAGTGGTTTCGCTCCTGTTACACGTTTACTTACTATAGTGATGGGCCTCGCATAGTTCCCGCCACATCTACTAAATGGCCTGGAAGGGTTGATTCGCTCGGCTGGTCAATTTGCTATGATCCGTTGGCTTGTTTTAGCTCCCATTCGGGTATACATTACCCAATTTCGTAACATATGTCGCACGTCAACGAAGGACCAGCATGGGCATTTCGGTCATGAAGGTGAGCGATAATCAGTTTACCCAATTTATGAGATTTGGGTAAAATCACTTGAACCATTTGATTGTATGCAACATTCGCCTTCTCCAGTCGTCCACCAAATCGCAATACATCATCTGAATCTATGAATGGTCAATGATTCCAATTTACTTCCTCTGGGAACACAGCCATATTTGCGAAGATCATTTAATTCAGGTTTAAATTCTTGCCCTTGAACGCATTTGAATCATGCATTTGTCGTTTCTCAGAAATCGACATCTCAGAAATTCGCTGCTCAATTAACCCTGTTGCAATTATTGCATTACAGATCGCCAATGGTTAGGTTTTTCGCTGTTCTTGATGTAACTCAACTTCTAGTTTACTTGAAATTGGCCATTTCTCTTTCGATTGCCGCAGTCAGGTTGGCCCTTCCCACCATAATTTGGAGTTTCCAAGAGCTGTGGGTTGTAATTTTCTCGATGCAGGATCAGCAGGGTTTTGTTCTGATGGTACATAGTTCCAACTAGCCAATGGTAGACTTTCCAGGATTGCACTGACTCTATTGGTCACAATGGTTTTCAATCATAACGCATAGGTATACACTTTGGTTTCCTTATTTATAACCGCCATCACGTTTTTCAATAGCTTCGCCAGTAAAACCGCCATTTTTAATGTAATCGTGACTGGCGATAAAAATCCATGAGGATCGAACTCTGACAGAATCTTCCTCTTTATAGGTACCGACTCAGCTAACAAATTCACTTTAAATGAGAACGCATCCATTAAAGGATTCCATTTCTGTCCCAGAACTTTAATCGTGCATGAATCACCCATGAATATCGTCTTATCAGCGGCAGATTTTGATAATTTTAGTAGATTTGACTTCCATTTTCGGAGATGAAAACCTCCGTCTTTCATTGCATTAAACATTTTTAGTTTTAAATTTTGTACTTCGTCAACATGATCCGCGCCGGATAGAAAGTCATCCACATTGAACTCTGTTTTTACAGCGGATAGGGTATGTATGTGTTGGATATCGCTCGCCAACTGATGGAGTCTTCTAATAGCCAAGAATGGTGCTGACGCTGTACCGTAGGTAACCGTACTCAGTTTGTATATTACCACTTCCTGATTTGGGCTTAATCGCCATACAATTTGCTGGTAGTTCTGGTGGCTTTCTGCCAAATATCCCACAATGTCGCTTGTATGGTTGGTCCCACTCGCAGTTCCCCATTCGAGGATTTGGCAGATCCAACAAAAACCACTATCATTTTTGTAGTTACTTTATCTTCCCTTAACACTGCATATTGTGGCAAGTAGTAACACTCCTCTTCACGTAAATAAACTTCCTTTGCAACAATTCTTTTCACATGACCCTGTTGCACGAATTATTCCATGAACCGTTTGTACTCCGCCATCAGTATTGGATTTAATTTCAGCCATTTATTCAATGTGTAAAACCTCCGTAGAGCAGCATTGTTAGAGTTGCCCAATTTTGGGGTACTTTCCTTAATTGGTAATTGTACCGTGTACCTTCCGGAATCGTCTCGTAAAACCGTTAAAGCAAAGTGTCTCTTGCATGCTGTTTCATCAGGAGTGTAATGCTGCTCCTTCCTTGGTTCGCCGAGTTCCCAAAATCGTCGAAGAGTTTTGTCAATATTTGTCTCTAGATCGACTTTAAATGTCGTCGTTAAACCATAAAAATGTTCGGGATTCGTTGAAGAACCTCCTGAAATGACCCAGTTGAACATAGTGTTCTGTGCCAATAGATTACCGATTCTGCTGATATTTTGTATTTGTCCTTCTCTTATAAAATTAGGAAGAATGCCACGGCTCCAATGAGAATATCTAAACCACTTGTTTTGTTGTATCACGGATCAGCAAGTTGGAATGTAAATGTAACTTCTTCATCAACATAAAAAACGGCACTAGGTAACTTTGGCAGTTTATTTATTATGGAGGTTTCTACTTCCAAAGCTTCTTGAGGGTGAACTTGGGATTGACGCTCCACTTCCATTGTGCCTTTTGTTTGGAGTCCAGAATTGGAAATTCCCCTAACCAAAATGTTCGCGTTTCTTCTTCTGAGTTGAATTCGCTGGGCAGTCTAACAATATACGGCATTCAATCTATTTCCCAAATTGGTCGCAAGTTGTGACTACAGCAGTCGGTAACAGCGCACAGAAAGTAGAACTCTCAGTTACATTCATATTAGTCCTAATGTCACACGGATCTTGAGTATTACCACCACTTGTGGAGGACTGCTCACAATCCGTTGGTATCGAAGTCGCTTCCAGTATTTACTGCCTGTTCGGTTTTGCCTGGTGTAACAACGTGTGCGGTGTCGCGTTATACATAAACTACATCTCAACTTAGATAGACAAACGAGTTGAAAAGTGTGATTGGCTGAGACAGTTGAAGCAACATCGTTTTTCAGCAATAAATCCTCGTCTTTGGTCGATGGTTAGTTCCTTAAACTCTGGACATTCGCGAATGCTATGTTCTTTGTCGCATTTAAGATATATCTTGGTATTTGCCACTGTTGAATGCATGGCCTTCACTTGAAGCCTTCCTTTATTGTTAGTGGATAATCCTTTATTACTGGATGTCGTAAAAGTTTCACAAGCCTGGCTACGCTTCTCTAGAAACGTCATTAGTGCACCGAATTTCGGAAGGTCGCTTTTATTAAAATATGCCAATGCTAATTTGTTTTCTTCATCCAGTTTCAAAATCAGCACAAAGCTTCACGTAATGTTAAAAATTGTAGCCGTATATTCTTCTGTAAAATTCATCTGGTAATATTAGTGCCTATACTAACTCAGTCCAATATTTTTATCACTACCGATCCAGAAAATATGATTGCATAATTTTTAAAAATCGATTGAAAATCAATTCAATAGAAAGTGATAGTTTTCACTCTCTCTGCGAATTGCCATAAATGGTTAGCAATTTATAACGAGTGTACATTAAAGGTTAAATGTTCAATTTCACCCGCACATTTAGTCTCCGCGTACAAATTATGCTCTCTACCACCCAAAATCAAATACACAAAAATCTCTCACAGTTTAAATTTATTTTTTCAAATTTGATTTTCATTTTGCGTTCTATAAAAACCATGAAATTAAATTAAACTACATACAAAACGTAATTGATAGTTTAACTGTCAACAACATTTATTTAATTAATTTTTAGTACACTTCAATTTCTAATTTAAATTGTTAATTTTTAAAAATGAAATTTTTCATTACGTTCTGTATTGCGTTTGTTGCTATTGCGGCGTGCACAGCACAAACAGATAAATCAGCTGCTGACGTATTCGGTGATATGTACACGACCTGTTTAAGCAAATTGTCGATCGGCTGTGTTAAGCCAAAAGCATTGTCATGGATCAGTGAAGCGGTCAAAAATGATAAAATTCGAATTACAAACGAGTTGTCAATTATTCGCACAGGCAGTGATGAGGAAACTACAGAAGCGCGAAGTGAAAATCCTAGTGTACACTTCTTAGAAATGATTCAAGGATTTTTGGCGACCCATTCACTACGTATGGAGGTGCCAAAATTTTTACAGACTAAAGAAGCCGGTAAATATATTCCAGCTTCATACATGAAAGGTGGACTTGCTGGTGGTTTAACAGTCCCGTTGAGCGAAGATGGTCCCGCTGAAGGTAATGTATAACTTACATAAAATGATACGTAAACTTTATATAATCGAATTCGTATATATTTTAGGTCGTGGATTGGTAAAAAAAATTATCATCCCCTTCATTCTTGGATTAAAATTCAAAACCACCGTAATGGTACCAATCGCCCTTGCCATGATCGCACTCAAAACATGGAAAGCAATGACATTAGGCCTATTGTCAATTGTTCTTTCGGGCGCCCTAGTCATCTTTAAGCTCGCAAAACCAAAAGTAAGATTTCATTTCACATAATTTCCATTTTATGAAATTTAAATTTTCCTTTAAAGGTTGCTCACTACGAAGTCATCCACTATCCACATCCTCATCACCATCATGTTGAACACCATGTCGAACATCCACCACATCATGGATGGGATGCTCAACCTGTTTGGGGACGTTCATTTGACGGACAAAATTTAGCATACGCCAGTCAACGATAAAATCTGTGTACGAAAAATTCTAGATACCAAAATGAAAACTTTTTAAAAAAGTTTTTTCTTAATTTTGTTGTAATTTATTTAATAATTTATTTATTTAAAAATAAACGCAAATTATTTATTTTGAAATGAAAAACAATTTGTTAAAATATATTCTTCCGTATAGGTCAAACAAATTGAATAATTAGAATTCTTGAAATGAAATTATTTGGTCGCTAAATGAAAGTTATCATTACGTACATGCATCACGTATTCAAATAAATTTTTCCTCGCCATCGTACGCCAATATCCAACAAAATATACAAGTGGGGTTGAGACGGATCCTAACGTTTTTAACAATTGCATGAGAATTATAAAGAAAATGAAAAGTTTTTATTTGTTCGTCGTTCTTGATATCGATCTGCTTTCAATTTTCAATTAAATAATTGATTTGAATGATTTTTTTTTTATTTACAAAGTTGAATTGTTGATGTATGCTGAATTGGGTGGTGAAAACACTTAAAACAAATTGCGAGGAAATATGTTGAGCGCGGTATGTAGACTAGTAGGACAAGTATTTACTTTTAATAAAGGCGGATAAGTTTCTGTGCGCGACAGCAATATGGCTCGTGTTTAAATTGAATGATATTTAAATTCCTTCACATTAAATATTCACACGTTCGATTATTATGTTTCATTGTTTACAGTAGTAATTTATTTGAATTAACAAATTGATAACACATTTATTGTAATGATTTAGGGTATATCTTGTTTTGCAAAAGGTACTTTTATATTACAGGTAGGTGCAATTATGTTTATGATCAATATAAAATTATATGGCAGCTAGAAGTTTAGTATGGTATACGTAAAATGTGAGTCGAATGACAAAGGAAAGAAAATGCGAAAATCACGACAAGCAATTTACCCACTCAAAATGTAAACACATAATCCAGAATCTCGCTATAATGTCCGGAGGATGGAAGCGTGTTATAATGTATATATTCACCTTTTTTGCAATACAAGAGTTGAACAAGGCAGATTATATTTGCAAGGCGAAAGACGTAGAAGTAACGTAACTTTAGGTAGATGGATTTGGAATTTACTTCCATATCTGGAAACGCTCTATATCCTGTCTAATTAGCCTCTTGTAATTTGTTCACTACACGATCGCGTAGAAAGGACTATAGATCGAAAGTACCGTAAAGGACATTCAAGATGCAAAGAATTTTAATTACACATTTACTACATAAAATATAATTATTTATAAAAATTTGTAATTTATTTATTTCATTAACGATTTTATCAAAATTCGCATGTGATATAAGGGTTAGAGACTGATATTTGTTAACGTATTTTATCTAAACTGTCCGATTGCACATACGAGTAACTGCTGTCATATGATACATTCGCACAGGTCGAGCTATAAAAGATAATACAGATTATGGGTTGGCCAATGACCAGCTTTAACAAATCTTTGAAAAGAGAACACGCAAGTATACACTGCTCGTTTTACATTCAACGATAGTTTATACCTGCAAAAACAATGAAAGAAAAGGTTAAAATATAACAAAGCAGGAAGTTCCATCTGCTAAAAATTGACACGAGCACGTAAAATAATGAATATTTTTGGGATAAGCTGCATCTGCAGAATATCGTTGCATGTAAATTCCGGTTAACGGGCAGAAGAAACATAAAAACTCGCATGTTAAAGCAGTCGACTGTAACATGAATCCATATGGCCATATGGTCCAGTTCCATCTAGTAAGAAAAATATTTGCTTTACTAAGTACTTCAACAAAAACTGAATTTAAAACTCTTATGGTCTTATTCTAGTTAGATTGTTAAAGAAAATTTTACTGCAACCTCATTTAAAGATTCCATCAGAATGCAATGTTCTTGAACTTGAAAATAGCAATAGTTCTAGTCACAATTCTAATTAGCAAATCGATTTTAACTGCATTTGTCAAGCGATAGTTTAGATCTTTCTAAAGCATTCAACCATAACTCCAATGTCATCCAACATTGATTGACAATATGTCGGCTGTACTAGATTAATCTAAATTGGCTAACATTACAAATGTTGCACTTAAAAATAGTCTGTGACATGCAAACCTTGCATCTGCTTCTCTTACTTTTGCGTACAAGGTGGTGTGGCTTAATGACAGACGATGCCTGTTGTGACTTTTTTGAAAGGCTGCTTGGTCTGCCAATTGAAGTCGCAGTTGTCGTTGATGATTTCGACAATACTAGGGCTACTTCCCTTCTAAATGCTAGAAGTGTTTTTTTTCTGGTTTGGTGTATATCACACCATAGTCTCCAAGCATTACACAAAGAAACGTCAACCAAATTGGAGAATATAGGCCACCACGATTTTTCTCTACGTACTCGAATTCTATATCACACAAACCGACACCCCCCATATATTTGTTATACTCCTGGAAAACATTTGGCTGCGAAACAGAAATTGGGAAACATTTCTAATTGGTTCAACCGTTCCAATATGTGTATCCACTGTAACTACTGCACAGTCTTTCCATCTAACAATCAATATTTCTTCATTTTTTTCGAAACGATAATCAAAAAATCTTCTTCCTCTTTTTTTTAGATCCTTCTCCTGATTTTCCCGAATCGTACCATAAACAGAAATATTATTTTTTCCTAAATAAATTAATAATGGAATCGACGTAAAAAATAGTCGAAAAAAATTATGAGATATTGAGGATCGCGCATACATTTTGTTAAATCCGCAACTAGATTACCTACCAGCCCTGAACCATTCGAGGATTTCGAAGAATTTGATTTGCCAGTACATAGAAGAAACTTGTATACATAGCCGCAAGATGAGATGGTCCATGATTTGTACCCAAATTTGATCGGCTTCCCGTGCTTGTGCATTTTGGCCGAGTGACGTAATCGATGTGGAATCATCTGTTCATCTACTGAAAGATGATGGTAAAATACTCCGAATTGAATCAATTTTTTATTTAGCAATTCGATGTAGGGGCGTACTTTTGCCAATTTGTCTTGTTTGTTCAAGATCATACCAGGCGGCATGTAACGTTTTCAACTTACGATTTACAACTAAAACACGCCCATCGCTAGGAAACACAATTAATGGAATATTCTCGAACAGTGATTGACAAGTACGTACGTGCGAGTAAATTGTTTTGCAGAAAAAGTTGTATTTTGAACAGTGCACAGTGCAAGTTAAGAAGTAGAAAGTGAACAGTGCTAAAAATTAAAGTGAACTGTAAAAGTTAAACTAGTGAACAGTGATAAATAGTGAAATGGTGAATTGTCGAAGAAGTTATAGTTGTTGGTGTAAGTAAAGATTGTAACTTACACGTTAAGTGTATTATTTGCAAAATCCTGTAGGAATTTATATTGAACGCCCGACATTCATAGCGTTTGGTACCAGATGTGGGATTTTGCAAATGCCAGGAGTAATAAATTTAACATACATACATTTTTATAAGTTCTAGAATTTAAAGATAATGCTGCTGACTCGTTGACTATTGGCCGAAAGAAAAAGAAAGAAATAATTGTCAATGCTGCAAAATATAAGATTGGAGGTGGAAGTCTGAGAACATAACTATGCATTTGAGGTTCAATTACGAGCACTTTTACCAGCTCCCGGAACATCAGTGATAACGGTTGTTAGATCATCTGAAGATCAAAGAGTTAAGCCTACGGAAAAACAGCTAAAAAGTAGGAAAAACCAAGCGAGTGACCAAACAAACACAACCAAATTAGTGCAATGCCTTACTGACAAGCAACCCAAACCAACTCTTGATGGTAATTAAGACGTCATTAAAAAAGCGAGACGCAAGAGCAAGAGCAGAACGAGCGAAATGAAATAATCGATCAAATTAAGCAAGCCCGAGAGCTACAAATAGAAATTTTACAAAAATATACTGACACTTTGAACACGAATTCTAATTTCGAATAAAATAATTGAATATACAGCAGCTCGCACAGAGATTTATTACTCAAACAACGATGAGAGAGGACAACAAATTAAGACTGAACTTGTTGCCGGGAACTCGCGACAAGTTTGGAACGATCGACATTCAATGGTACGAGTGAAAGTCAGTTTGAGCACTTCAAGATTCAAGAAGCAATTCAGCACTATGATTTGAAAGACAGAGTGGCACCTGTGTTCAATACCATAGTCTCGACAAAAGGAAATTACGACCGATTTATGAAAGAGTTAAAGCTGCGGTACGACATAGGAGGTCTATTCACTGAACCAATATTGGTAGGTAGGCTCAACGTTAACGATATTGCAGTGACAAAGACACTTCCTAGTGGAGCGAACTGTGAATAGATTAACACAAGGCTATTGTGTCACAGCGAATTACAATATTCAAGAGCAGAGCCCAGAAGCTTAAAAATTATAAATAGATGCAACAGGTGCGAGATATTAGGTCTAAACGTCGAGGCTTTTAGTAGAAACAGAATGATCGGTTTATAAGACGCCTAAGACCATAGAAAAATGCCCAGTCCAAGATTAAAGGGTCATAGAAAGCGAGAAGGGAATGCACGATGGGAGGACTCAAAGAGTGAGTTGGCTTACCGAGTGAAGAAAGTACTGTTTCCGGAAGCCAAACCCAAGATTAGAGTATAAATGATGAGAATGTGCCCAGCGGTAAAACCAACCACTGAAGAGAGTGCAATTTAGGATACCGCGAATTGCTATGCGCCAAAAGCGGAGAGCATCCTTAAGGACGAGTCGGGCGATGTAGTCGAACAGTACGTGGTCGTAATGCGACATAGCCGAGCGACAATGGAGAATGCACAGATATCAAACCACAGAAAAAAGCGACATCAAACAAGAGATAAATATCAAACACAACGAGACTAGCGTGAAAGATAGCTTGGTAAGATACCAACAAAAGTAATACTAGGGTACATGACGATGTATATCAAATAGAAAAAAAATATTGGGGTGAACGATAAGTTGTGAAAAGCGATAGGCTCAAGCGATATAACAAAAGACGTGTCTATTCGTGACGAACAGATTTTTCTAAAAGAAAATATTAATTGTCCAGTAAATTTAATGACTTTTGAAGGTCAATGTTTGGTTAATACCCC
Source organism: Nephrotoma guestfalica (assembly GCA_963691935.1). NCBI lineage: Eukaryota > Metazoa > Arthropoda > Insecta > Diptera > Tipulidae > Nephrotoma > Nephrotoma guestfalica. The sequence continues at coordinate 201,077,964 of OY829913.1, read as the reverse complement.
CTTTGCTTTTAGGCACACACCACCCATTTACACAGTTAAAGTATACTACCTGTACATTGCAAGTCTCTTACCAACCTGAACACTGACATTAACGATGGGTCGGTTCTAAATTTCGCACTCCAACGGGTGTTACCTGTGTTTATTAACATCACCGATCGTAATCGATGACGAAAATTTGCTTTCCATTCAACCTCTGTTGGAATTCTAACCCAGAACGTCCCGGTCCAAGTGCCGAAGCTTTAACACAGCACCACTTGTCCGACATCTAAGTTGGGAAGTGTTACAAATTATACTCTAAACAAATAAAAACTTAGTGACCGAAGAAACAATAAAATATAATTGATTTAAACAAACATAATCAGTTCAACAATTTAACTGTCGTTTAATGCTTTTTCAGCCTACATCCACTTTTGCCAAAATAAAATTAGTGGTCAATGTTGATTAAGCCCACCGACATCATATTGATTATGTGCAGTAACTTGCAATTGTTACGTTCCTACTAGGTGCTTTAATTTTAATCAATTCAAGTATTGTTGGTGCAACAGTTTACGGAAGTTATTTTTTACCAATAAATGAGAATTTTAGCAATTGATGTCTGTATTTGAACATCAAAATGGTGCATTTACAGCCAATTATCCAGTGGCAACTCTATATCTCTCTTTCTCCTTAGCTTTCTCATCTCATAAAGGAATTTTGAAGCTAGCACGGCGGTCCTCAGACTATCCCGGTGCATCGCATTTTCCCTCCAGTTCCTACATCTTACTGTTCACCGGTTTTGTTCGACGTACGCCAACTCGTTGTTTGATAGGACACTATTGTTATCATTCGTTATGATGGGAATTGTTTAACGTAGTAAGCCATCTACCTTTATTAAATTTATGAATCTGATTATGTCACAATCTCCAAGGAGACCTTTGATTCGTGGCTCGCAACCTTATCTGGACCATAAATGAATCGAGTGGCCTACATTTCAGAGATAGGTAATATTTTAAAATCGATAGTGTTCAAGGTCACATTTGCTTCGAAAAGTTAACACATGTCTCATAAGTGCTTTGTAAATTGCGAGCTCTATGAAAGATAAATTTTTTAACCTCAATAAGCTTGACTGCTCAATATAAAACTTCATGTCCAGCAGCGATGCGGGCTTTAATATCTGCCTTGACATTATTTGTGTTTATGTTACAATTGATACGAAATATTTAAAAGCATCCACTTTATAATTTACTTTTATTAATGTTCCCTTTCAGACCCACTCGTTTCGCGTCCATATAGGCGGTATTAAATTGTCCATGATATCATTTAAGAAGCGTTTTATAATCTACAAATCTAAGAATTTTGCCTGACTTATCGCAAAGATTCAATACCGATTAAACAGCACGGGCGTGACCGCATCTCCCTGTTGCACACCAGATAATATTTCATAGGGATCAGACACTGAACCGTGTAATAAAATTCTACACAGGGAGCCAGTTATTGTTAGCTTACAGAGAGAAATAAGTTGCTGGAAATTTAGAGGTGGTGAATGGTTATGTTCAAAATGAGACGCTGGTCAATAGTTCCAAGCACTTTGTAAGCGGAGTTTAACAGATCAGTTTAACAGCATGGAAGCTGATATTTTCGGTGCACATTCTCATTTATTTGTGCTGCATGCTCCGAGTATTACATGCTAATCATTTTTCACGCAGCTTTATTTTATTTCCGACGATTTCACTTCACTGATCGTCGAACCAATGATTACGTGCTCTTTGTAGTCTTCTTCCAATAGTATTTGCTCGCTGACCGAATAGCTAGCCATTACTTATGGATGTTTATCGCATAGCTGATTGGTAACTTTTAAGAAACTCTCAATTTTGAGTGCACCGATATTGCAGTGCACGGTTTTCTTTGCATCATTTTTAAATGGGGATAAAAATTTGCACGTATATTTGAACAGAACAGTATGATCCCTGTTCATGTCTGCGCCTCTTTAAGATCTAACGTCAAATATGATTGTGGGTACGACAAATTTTATTCAGGAATTTTTTTTTTAAATATCCTTGACGCGCAGAATATGTACTTTGTAAAAGGAAGATCATCCGTTGAAATCATATCACAGTCTTGATCTGACGTATGGACAATATTGGGTTTTAACTATTTGAACGTATCATCTCTATGGTATCTTCTATGGCAAGGCACTGTTCTTTCTTCTAAAATACATGTTTTTAAAGAAACTAACCCCTAGCTCCTTAATTTCGAATAATTTTGTGAAAGTATGCCATTGATATGATAGCACTTACTTTCAGTTGGAATGATACGATTTGGCAGCTATTGATGTTGTACATTATACGGTTGGTGTCAACCACATGTAACTAGATTTTAACATCTTATTACAGTTTTTTAGTTTCGACATTTTTCATATTAGAATGCTCTATTACTTTTGTTGTCCCATGCGATCTCGGCGATACTGCTGAAATAGCTTGAATTAATTTCAATCTTTTATTTTAATTTCAACATAATTTCACAAATTGGTTGGTGAAACAAATTCGAATAACTGCTCTAAAGTTTTGCAATGGCTGATGGAATCGAAAGCTTTGGCAAAATTAATAGAGTGAAAATGAACAGCGGGTGAGGTTTAACGAATGTTGTTTGTGGAGCTCGATAAAGTATCGATCGTACGACTTCAACTAGTAATATTTTTCGACCTAACTTGTTTTGGATACTCTGTTTTGACAGTAAAATTTAATTAAACGAAAATTAATAATGGGTGCGTAGTTCACAATTTAACAAATCAAATTAAAAAAATGTATTTAGTTCATTTGGCATTTTAGCTCATCAACTTTATTTAATTCTTCATTGGTGAATGATAAAGTTGTAGTATTCTACTAGCTGTCGTAATGTGACATAATTAATCGCCCAACTAGATACGAAACTGACCAAATACAACCTTACGTTGAGGAAAAATGCACTTAGAGTTTTGAACTTTCACAATATATCATTACAGGACGAGCATATTTCTATATTTAAACATAAATGCTAGAAAGTAACTCTATATTTATACAAAGAGCACATTTGAATGTAGGTATAATCTAAGCATAAATATTGTATTTCTAACACTATTAACCTAACCAGATAGACACTTCTAACATTTTTGGTCATTTAATCAAATTTGCTGAGAGTATAGACAAAGAGTAGACCGCAACCAAACAACATTGAAATATGATTAACTACCGCATATTTATCTAACATTTACATCTCACTTAGTACACTAAAGTGATGGCGCCCGACAAATCGACAATATCACTATGACAATACGGATATGTTTCCGAAATTGGCTCATTTTATATTGTTACAATTTATCGTGCGAGAGAAATTTGAAGCGATATCAATTTTAATTAATTAATTCACATTTTCGATTTTAATTTTAGCTAATTACTTTGCTCGACCACGTACTACTAAAACAATTTGTTGGTCTTCTTAATTATTAGAAATTTTTTAATGAATTTAAATTTATTTTAACGTCGCATTTTTTAATTTTAAATTAGATAATGTTAATAGCCGTTGATTAAAGATTACCCAAAATGTTCATTAAAAAAATCTATTTTTATTAAAAAATTTCGTATAATGAATTTTTTAACTATCAGACAATGACGTTATTTAATTTAATGTGCGGATTATAAAATGTATGGATTATACACAAAACGTTTATGTCGTTTTACGAAATCTAATTTCAATTAACGATTATGGGATTTTTGACCGTGAACTAGACCGTATGTTGCTTTGTGGATGGTTATTGGTGTAATAGTTTGTGCATGCCATCCATTTTAATGCTTATATTATTATGAGATGCTAGTTGTAACAGCAAATATGTGGGTTAGAATAGAAATATGTAATCACTAAAATATGTATTTCAAATTTGTTGCGTCTGTTCAAATATTGACCAAATAATGGCAGACTTCTTTATTTTACATTCTTTGCACGACCTAGTCTATTTAAAAGTGACCCTGAATTTTATATTTTGTTGGTAATTGTTAGACATTATTTAGCCGGTATTAAATATTATTCGCTACTATAGAGCCAGTTGTGCAGGATATTATCTAATTACAAGCTTGAAATTTCAGAGGTAAGTACAGCATCAACCTGACTTGCAACAACATAAGCTTGCAAATGAAATACTTCTGTGCCAAAAAGAAAACGTTTTAATCTATGCGACTCAGAAATAGACCAAATTAGAGGAACTTAAATTATATTTGAGAATATTATCAGTTAAATATTATCAGGAATTCAGGAATTTCGCCCTACTTTTTAAATTCGCAAATCCAAAATTCTAAAATATAAATTTTCTATAAATTTATAAATTTGGTTTGAATATTTTTAAAATTCGGTATTTATATTTTCCGTTTCCAATCCAAAATTGCGAATAATCCGGAATTGTTAATTTTAGAATAAGAACATCCAGATTTTAATTTCGAGAGAAATATGGATTCACTAATTATCGCAAGAACCATTTGAAAAAAATAGATTAAATATGAAAATTTACATTATCTGGACGGTTCAAGCTATTGAACTTAAATGTTGCACTCAAAAACAAGATAACGAAAGTGGTATCCGCAACACTAGAATCATTTTGGTTCTTTAGTGAAATATCTTCTTGTGTCCATACAATTGGTTCCTTCCCATTTTGTAGCAAAATAAATTAGTCAATCCATGAATTCTATTAATGTCTTTGTTAGTAGCAGCTGAATGATAGAACAAATACGTTTACCGATCTCTTGAGTTCTCAGCAAATTTTGTTAATTATAATTTATTTATTTTAAGGTTTTGGATAATAGTAACTAATTGATAATATTTAGTCACACTTGTATGAAAATGACAAACGTTTGGTGTACAGTTCAACAAATTCTCATCTATGTTACAAACAAACGAGCCTCCACTCAATGTTTTCGTTACGTGTCTTTAGGCGTTTACGTTTTAACGTTTATCCCAATACCCGTATACGCAATTTGGTGATAAATAATCCTTTTGAAATACTTTGCTTAATTATTTCGAAGAAATCATGATAATTTTCGATACCAGCAACAACAATAGATTGTGGTAGTATTTTCCTAGCACTCATTTGTAATGTGTGTTGATTTATTTCGTGTTTTATTGGTTATCTAGAGAAGAAGTATTATTTAATTTTCTTAACTTACTTTATTTTCCTTAGTACGAATCCACTATATTGCTTTCGCTAACATTTCCTAATCAGTGTGTGTCATATCCTCATGCTATAAATTTTAGGCTGCTTGATAAGCGTACGCTAGCATTTTTAAAATTTTCCCATTTTAACGTTATTAATTAAGAATAACAGCAACAGGCAGTTAGCAGTTCCTATCATGTATTGAAAATAATAATTTTATAACTATTATATTACCAGAAGTATCATTGATCTACACGACGACGCTTTGAATAATTGTAACACTTTGATTTGTCATGTCAACAATTACTACTATACTTCACAATCGCATGAGTTGATACGTTTACTGATCACAAGAAGTCTGCGTATTTAACGCCAGTATATGAAATTGATTTAAAAAGTGAAACTCGCGAACATTTCCTCTGGTCGTTCTCCAACTGCTCATCGTATTACTCGTATACATGGTTTTAAATTTGTGACTCATGCTCAAGAATGCTTTTAAAAAAATCTGTTAAAGAGAGTTATAGATACCGCAAGATCTTTAAATCGGCGAAAAATGTATTCAAGAATTTTATGAGCTTTGAATCAAGTCAAATCTATATTTTTATCAAATATTTTGTAGTCAAACTATAGTTACCTATTTCTCGAGAGTAGTTCATCACAAAAAACATTTAGTACTCAAGTTAAACTTGTATTCCGTACATCTCCGGTTAATACACGTTACATTATAATAAATCTTATAATAGATATATAATAGATAAGCGCGAACCAACTTTTTGGAAAGATCATAAATTACAATCATGAAAAGTACGGGTCCAAGTGACTCTTGTGGCACACCTAGTCTATCTACAAATGGTTTAGGAATGCATCTGTTGAATTTAACCTTACGTAATAGTTCGCTTTGGTACGAGTTTACACGGCATTTATCAATCAAAATATCGTGATACACAGTGTCAAATGCCTTTAAAAGTCCGTATATGTGCAATCGATTTAAAAACTCTTTGCAGCACACTCAAACGCATAATTAGAAAGCTCGAGAATTTTACTTAACAATAAACGCTTTTCACAAAAATCTTGTTGAACGCGTTAAGTAATGAGATGGGTTTATAATTCTCAGTAAGACTTTTACCGCCATCATTTTATGATTGATCAGCTAATTCCTGTTTTAAATAAAAAATGAAATAGTTTAAAATGTTACCCGCACCCGGTACTTTTGTTGAAATTCAAAGAATTGAGAGGAAAATACATTAGCGGGTGAAAAGTACCAGAGCATTTCAAACGCTACGTTAAATATTGTATTGCTAGATGAGACATAAGCTCTGAATGAACTGGGCATAAAAGTTGACTCAAAATAGTTAGCAAAAATATTTTAAATTACCTCGCTATTGTGAGATTCCATCGGATAGTACGATTTCAACCTTAAAGATTGTGAAAAATTCTAAAAAAAAAAATTGGAGATGCATTTTAATTTATGTTCAATGTCAGCCAGATATTCTGTTTCAAGTCTTAAATAGTGTGTAGTATTTATTTCGTTTGGCAGAATACCATAGTTGAAGTTAATATGAAGTTTTATTTTTTGGATTCATTGGTTTAAAGTGCACGAAAAGTGAATATTGTCTGCGCGCCGAACGTTATACTGAGAAACAGAAAGTTCCTGATCCCAGTTGTTATATGAGTAAGTATTGAGTGGTAAACCAAATATTGGGCTAATTGATTCACTACAATGTAAGTTACAGTTACCGAAAAGTAAAAAATGTTGATTATCTAGAGAATTAAGAATAGGGTTAAAAATGTGTTCACAAAATAGTCTAATCTAATCTAGCGCGCATCGAACAAAAATAAATTACACAATCAATTAGAACCTTACCGGTAAAGCTTTTTCATAAAAAACTAAAGGCTTCTAGAGGCTAATTAACGTTCCAACCGCCTTCATCTAAAATAGTCAAAATAAAGAAAAACAAAGAAGCGATCGTCTTCAATATTACAGTTCCATGATTACTAGTAGACGAAAGCTCTGTGTATATAATATAGAATACAATATTATCAGCGAAGCCATAAAAACCAAACTAATAAAAATACTGCTTGTTGTCAAAAGCACGCCATTATTCAAGAAATTCGACAGTACTGATAATTAAAAACCTTTTGCCGATCGATCAATTAACTGATTGATTGTTTGGAATATATAACCAAGCCCAAACTTGTCCCGTTTGATGACGGTTCTGTCTATACAATTGTTTTATACTTAACAAACGGAAGATAAGACAGGTCTACTAATAGTATGAAATTCGACCCGGTTACAGACACCTGACTGATCAGTTAGTTATTGAAACAGTTACTGTTTTACAGTTCGCAAAATCACGATTTATTAATCTAATTTAGATGAAAACAAAAAATCACTGCCTAATTAAGATTCTGAAATGGTAAAAATATCAATGTAAACTACTGACTTTACTTGAAAGGAAACTCATGTTGAACTTTTAATATTATTATCGGTAATTTGATAGAAACATTTTGTTGCAGTTAGCAAGATAATTTCTATAATTAGAAGATAAATTAATTTTTATTGATAATTTAATTTAATTATTAATTCCCAGATATCTGTAATAAAAAAAACGTAAATTTTGCTGTTCACGAAAATTTAAATAGTAAATAATTAACGAAATATTTGTAGATCAATCCATGCTAAGCGAGTAATTAAATATAATCTGCAGTTAACTAAAAATTAATTTAGTAATGTTCCATTAAAGGAAATATTTTTTTTTAAACATATAGGATAAATTCAGATACACGATTTGCTTAAACTGAATGCGGACAATGCATACCTACAATTGGAATTTTACCTAATATTGATAAAAAATTAACTAGATACTGCAGGATAATAAATCAATGGAATTTTAAATAATTATTACTTAGCCGTAATTATTATGTTTTATACGTTGTGTAATGGCGTGTTTTAAATAATAATAGTTATTATTAACAATATAAATTATTTTAAACGATTTTTTATTCTTAAAGGGTTTTTTTATTAGTGACGGCTTATTTTTTGCGTAATGACGTTTTGACAATCACAAATATTAATGACCACAATTCTGTTTAGAAAGCCACATTTTTAAACAGTTTGTAGTTATAGAATCAGTTTGAAAATGTCAATTTTGGAATTAATTTCTATTCATTATACGTTGTTTATTTCTTGTACAGTGGTGTGTTCTTGACAAAAACAACTATTATTGACAGCACCGACTTTGTGAATCAAACCACGTTTACTTAACTGTTTGCTGCAAATTCGAATTTTTATTGTTTACAGATTTGTGATTATCATTAACGCTGTATTTGTTGAATACTGACGTTACTGATTTTATAAAAACACATCAGCACAAATATGCAGTATATTCCGGAAACTATAGATCCATTTAAATTTAGACAACAATTAAATATATTTTACATTTAAATTTAGAGCATAAAACATATACGAGTATGATTGTAACAAAGGAAGGATATTTTGTTAACGTTTGGTTATATTAAGAAATTTTACTAATTGAACATTAATATTCACAAACAAATAAACAAATAAAAAAAATTGATATAAATGTATTTTATATTTTAATCTATACAGAAAGAATGAATTAATTTTGTAAATTTTATTAAATGAAAATTATTATTATTTTCATACGTTATGTAATAAACGGTTTTCTTAATTTGCAGTATTAGCAAATAACTATGAAACTATAATATAATTTGTGAAACTATATAACATTTATGATTGTAACATTGGAAGAATTCACTTCCTGCATTAAAATAATAGTAATCTAATTGTGTGTGTAAATATAGCTATTATTCATTGAGTGAAATTTAAGTATAACATAAATTCTGTTAACGTGTGGTTATTTTAATAAGTTTTACTGAACGAAAATTTAAATTCTCTTCGTGGATGTAATAATCTGTTTTCCTAAGTAGCATTTTTCAAACAAATGCATTTTGTATTTTAATTTAAACTATAAAACATATATGGTTGTAACAATGGAATAATTCACTTCCTGCATGTAATAATTAGAATCTAATTTTATGTGTGTAAATATTACACACATAAAATTAGATTACAATTGTGTATATACGAGTATATTCTGTTAAAGTGTGGTTATTTAAAAATTGTTTACTAAATTCATTTTAATATTCACTTCGTGTATATAATAATCTGTTTTTCTAATTTTCTAATAACTATTTAGGTTATCAGCTATGAGCAGAATATTCCGTGAACTATTGATGCATTTGAATTTAGACATCAATTAAATATATTTTATATTTTAATTTAAACTATAAAACACATATGATTGTAACAGTGGAAGAATTCACTTCCTGCATGTAATAATTAGAATCTAATTTTATGTGTGTAGATATTACACACATAAAATTAGATTCCAATTGTGTATATACGAGTATATTCTGTTAAAGTGTGGTTATTTAAAAATTGTTTACTAAATTCATTTTAATATTCACTTCGTGTATATAATAATCTGTTTTTCTAATTTTCTAATAACTATTTAGGTTATCAGCTATGAGCAGAATATTCCGTGAACTATTGATGCATTTGAATTTAGACATCAATTAAATACATTTTGTATTTTAATGTAAACTATAAAACATATATGATTGTAACAATGGAGCAATTCACTTCCTGCATGTAATAATTAGAATCTAATTTTATGTGTGTAAATATTACACACATAAAATTAGATTCCAATTGTGTATATACGAGTATATTCTGTTAAAGTGTGGTTATTTAAAAATTGTTTACTAAATTAATTTTAATATTCACTTCGTGCATATAATAATCTGTTTTTCTAATTTTCTAATAACTCTTCAGGTTATCGGCTATGAGCAGAATGATTTAGACATCAATTAAATATATTTTGTATTTTAATGTAAACTATAAAACATATATGATTGTAACAATGGAATAATTCACTTCCTGCATGTAATAATTAGAATCTAATTTTATGTGTGTAAATATTACACACATAAAATTAGATTCCAATTGTGTATATACGAGTATATTCTGTTAAAGTGTGGTTATTTAAAAATTGTTTACTAAATTAATTTTAATATTCACTTCGTGCATATAATAATCTGTTTTTCTAATTTTCTAATAACTCTTCAGGTTATCGGCTATGAGCAGAATGATTTAGACATCAATTAAATATATTTTGTATTTTAATGTAAACTATAAAACATATATGATTGTAACAATGGAATAATTCACTTCCTGCTTGTAATAATTAGAATCTAAATTTATGTGTGTATATATTACACACATAAAATTAGATTCCAATTGTGTATATACGAGTATATTCTGTTAAAGTGTGGTTATTTAAAACTTGTTTACTAAATTCATTTTAATATTCACTTCGTGCATATAATAATCTGTTTTTCTAATTTTCTAATAACTCTTCAGGTTATCGGCTATGAGCAGAATATTCCGTGAACTATTGATGCATTTGAATTTAGACATCAATTAAATATATTTTGCATTTTAATGTAAACTATAAAACTTATATGATTGTAACAATGGAATAATTCACTTCCTGCATGTAATAATTAGAATCCAATTTTATGTGTGTAAATATTACACACATAAAATTAGATTCGAATTGTGTATATACGAGTATATTCTGTTAAAGTGTGGTTATTTAAAAATTGTTTACTAAATTAATTTTAATATTCACTTCGTGCATATAATAATCTGTTTTTCTAATTTTCTAATAACTCTTCAGTTTATCAGCTATGATCAGTATATTCCGTGAACTATTGATGCACTTGAATCATCACATCAATTAAATATATTTTGTATTTTAATGTAAACTATAAAACATATATGATTGTAACAATGGAATAATTCACTTCCTGCATGTAATAATTAGAATCTAATTTTATGTGTGTAAATATTACACACATAAAATTAGATTCCAATTGTGTATATACGAGTATATTCTGTTAAAGTGTGGTTATTTAAAAATTGTTTACTAAATTAATTTTAATATTCACTTCGTGCATATAATAATCTGTTTTTTCTAATTTTCTAATAACTCTTCAGTTTATCAGCTATGATCAGTATATTCCGTGAACTATTGATGCACTTGAATCATCACATCAATTAAATATATTTTGTATTTTAATGTAAACTATAAAACATATATGATTGTAACAATGGAATAATTCACTTCCTGCATGTAATAATTAGAATCCAATTTTATGTGTGTAAATATTACACACATAAAATTAGATTCGAATTGTGTATATACGAGTATATTCTGTTAAAGTGTGGTTATTTAAAAATTGTTTACTAAATTAATTTTAATATTCACTTCGTGCATATAATAATCTGTTTTTCTAATTTTCTAATAACTCTTCAGTTTATCAGCTATGATCAGTATATTCCGTGAACTATTGATGCACTTGAATCATCACATCAATTAAATATATTTTGTATTTTAATTTAAACTATAAAACACATATGATTGTAACAGTGGAAGAATTCACTTCCTGCATGTACTAATTAGCATCTAATTTTATGTGTGTAAATATTACACACATAAAATTAGATTCCAATTGTGTATATACGAGTATATTCTGTTAAAGTGTGGTAATTTAAAAATTGTTTACTAAATTAATTTTAATGTTCACTTCGTGCATATAATAATCTGTTTTTCTAATTTTCTAATAACTCTTCAGTTTATCAGCTATGATCAGTATATTCCGTGAACTATTGATGCACTTGAATCATCACATCAATTAAATATATTTTGTATTTTAATGTAAACTATAAAACATATATGATTGTAACAATGGAATAATTCACTTCCTGCATGTAATAATTAGAATCTAATTTTATGTGTGTAAATATTACACACATAAAATTAGATTCCAATTGTGTATATACGAGTATATTCTGTTAAAGTGTGGTTATTTAAAAATTGTTTACTAAATTAATTTTAATATTCACTTCGTGCATATAATAATCTGTTTTTTCTAATTTTCTAATAACTCTTCAGTTTATCAGCTATGATCAGTATATTCCGTGAACTATTGATGCACTTGAATCATCACATCAATTAAATATATTTTGTATTTTAATGTAAACTATAAAACATATATGATTGTAACAATGGAATAATTCACTTCCTGCATGTAATAATTAGAATCCAATTTTATGTGTGTAAATATTACACACATAAAATTAGATTCGAATTGTGTATATACGAGTATATTCTGTTAAAGTGTGGTTATTTAAAAATTGTTTACTAAATTAATTTTAATATTCACTTCGTGCATATAATAATCTGTTTTTCTAATTTTCTAATAACTCTTCAGTTTATCAGCTATGATCAGTATATTCCGTGAACTATTGATGCACTTGAATCATCACATCAATTAAATATATTTTGTATTTTAATTTAAACTATAAAACACATATGATTGTAACAGTGGAAGAATTCACTTCCTGCATGTACTAATTAGCATCTAATTTTATGTGTGTAAATATTACACACATAAAATTAGATTCCAATTGTGTATATACGAGTATATTCTGTTAAAGTGTGGTAATTTAAAAATTGTTTACTAAATTAATTTTAATGTTCACTTCGTGCATATAATAATCTGTTTTTCTAATTTTCTAATAACTATTTAGGTTATCAGCTATGAGCAGAATATTCCGTGAACTATTGATTCATTTGAATTTAGACATCAATTAAATATATTTTATATTTTAATTTAAACTATAAAACACATATGATTGTAACAGTGGAATAATTCACTTCCTGCATGTAATAATTAGAATCTAATTTTATGTGTGTAAATATTACACACATAAAATTAGATTCCAATTGTGTATATACGAGTATATTCTGTTAAAGTGTGGTTATTTAAAAATTGTTTACTAAATTAATTTTAATATTCACTTCGTGCATATAATAATCTGTTTTTCTAATTTTCTAATAACTATTTAGGTTATCGGCTATGAGCAGAATATTCCGTGAACTATTGATGCATTTGAATTTAGACATTAATTAAATATATTTTGTATTTTAATTTAAACTATAAAACATATATGATTGTAACAATGGAATAATTCACTTCCTGCATGTAATAATTAGAATCTAATTTTATGTGTGTAAATATTACACACATAAAATTAGATTCCAATTGTGTATATACGAGTATATTCTGTTAAAGTGTGGTTATTTAAAAATTGTTTACTAAATTCATTTTAATATTCACTTCGTGTATATAATAATCTGTTTTTCTAAGTTTCTAATAACTATTTAGGTTATCAGCTATGAGCAGAATATTCCGTGAACTATTGATGCATTTGAATTTAGACATCAATTAAATATATTTTGTATTTTAATGTAAACTATAAAACATATATGATTGTAACAGTGGAAGAATTCACTTCCTGCATGTAATAATTAGAATCTAATTTTATGTGTGTAAATATTACACACATAAAATTAGATTCCAATTGTGTATATACGAGTATATTCTGTTAAAGTGTGGTTATTTAAAAATTGTTTACTAAATTAATTTTAATATTCACTTCGTGCATATAATAATCTGTTTTTCTAATTTTCTAATAACTCTTCAGGTTATCGGCTATGAGCAGAATGATTTAGACATCAATTAAATATATTTTGTATTTTAATGTAAACTATAAAACATATATGATTGTAACAATGGAATAATTCACTTCCTGCATGTAATAATTAGAATCTAATTTTATGTGTGTAAATATTACACACATAAAATTAGATTCCAATTGTGTATATACGAGTATATTCTGTTAAAGTGTGGTTATTTAAAAATTGTTTACTAAATTAATTTTAATATTCACTTCGTGCATATAATAATCTGTTTTTCTAATTTTCTAATAACTCTTCAGGTTATCGGCTATGAGCAGAATGATTTAGACATCAATTAAATATATTTTGTATTTTAATGTAAACTATAAAACATATATGATTGTAACAATGGAATAATTCACTTCCTGCTTGTAATAATTAGAATCTAATTTTATGTGTGTAAATATTACACACATAAAATTAGATTCCAATTGTGTATATACGAGTATATTCTGTTAAAGTGTGGTTATTTAAAAATTGTTTACTAAATTAATTTTAATATTCACTTCGTGCATATAATAATCTGTTTTTCTAATTTTCTAATAACTCTTCAGGTTATCGGCTATGAGCAGAATATTCCGTGAACTATTGATGCATTTGAATTTAGACATCAATTAAATATATTTTGCATTTTAATGTAAACTATAAAACTTATATGATTGTAACAATGGAATAATTCACTTCCTGCATGTAATAATTAGAATCTAATTTTATGTGTGTAAATATTACACACATAAAATTAGATTCCAATTGTGTATATACGAGTATATTCTGTTAAAGTGTGGTTATTTAAAAATTGTTTACTAAATTAATTTTAATATTCACTTCGTGCATATAATAATCTGTTTTTCTAATTTTCTAATAACTATTTAGGTTATCGGCTATGAGCAGAATATTCCGTGAACTAAAGATGCATTTGAATTTAGACATCAATTAAATATATTTTGTATTTTAATTTAAACTATAAAACATATATGATTGTAACAATGGAATAATTCACTTCCTGCATGTAATAATTAGAATCTAATTTTATGTGTGTAAATATTACACACATAAAATTAGATTCCAATTGTGTATATACGAGTATATTCTGTTAAAGTGTGGTTATTTAAAAATTGTTTACTAAATTAATTTTAATATTCACTTCGTGCATATAATAATCTGTTTTTCTAATTTTCTAATAACTATTTAGGTTATCAGCTATGAGCAGAATATTCCGTGAACTATTGATGCATTTGAATTTAGACATCAATTAAATATATTTTGTATTTTAATGTAAACTATAAAACATATATGATTGTAACAGTGGAAGAATTCACTTCCTGCATGTAATAATTAGAATCTAATTTTATGTGTGTAAATATTACACACATAAAATTAGATTCCAATATTCTGTTAAAGTGTGGTTATTTAAAAATTGTTTACTAAATTAATTTTAATATTCACTTCGTGCATATAATAATCTGTTTTTCTAATTTTCTAATAACTCTTCAGGTTATCGGCTATGAGCAGAATGATTTAGACATCAATTAAATATATTTTGTATTTTAATGTAAACTATAAAACATATATGATTGTAACAATGGAATAATTCACTTCCTGCATGTAATAATTAGAATCTAATTTTATGTGTGTAAATATTACACACATAAAATTAGATTCCAATTGTGTATATACGAGTATATTCTGTTAAAGTGTGGTTATTTAAAAATTGTTTACTAAATTAATTTTAATATTCACTTCGTGCATATAATAATCTGTTTTTCTAATTTTCTAATAACTCTTCAGGTTATCGGCTATGAGCAGAATGATTTAGACATCAATTAAATATATTTTGTATTTTAATGTAAACTATAAAACATATATGATTGTAACAATGGAATAATTCACTTCCTGCATGTAATAATTAGAATCTAATTTTATGTGTGTAAATATTACACACATAAAATTAGATTCCAATTGTGTATATACGAGTATATTCTGTTAAAGTGTGGTTATTTAAAAATTGTTTACTAAATTAATTTTAATATTCACTTCGTGCATATAATAATCTGTTTTTCTAATTTTCTAATAACTCTTCAGGTTATCGGCTATGAGCAGAATGATTTAGACATCAATTAAATATATTTTGTATTTTAATGTAAACTATAAAACATATATGATTGTAACAATGGAATAATTCACTTCCTGCTTGTAATAATTAGAATCTAATTTTATGTGTGTAAATATTACACACATAAAATTAGATTCCAATTGTGTATATACGAGTATATTCTGTTAAAGTGTGGTTATTTAAAACTTGTTTACTAAATTAATTTTAATATTCACTTCGTGCATATAATAATCTGTTTTTCTAATTTTCTAATAACTCTTCAGGTTATCAGCTATGAGCAGAATATTCCGTGAACTATTGATTCATTTGAATTTAGACATCAATTAAATATATTTTATATTTTAATTTAAACTATAAAACACATATGATTGTAACAGTGGAATAATTCACTTCCTGCATGTAATAATTAGAATCTAATTTTATGTGTGTAAATATTACACACATAAAATTAGATTCCAATTGTGTATATACGAGTATATTCTGTTAAAGTGTGGTTATTTAAAAATTGTTTACTAAATTCATTTTAATATTCACTTCGTGTATATAATAATCTGTTTTTCTAATTTTCTAATAACTATTTAGGTTATCAGCTATGAGCAGAATATTCCGTGAACTATTGATGCATTTGAATTTAGACATCAATTAAATACATTTTGTATTTTAATGTAAACTATAAAACATATATGATTGTAACAGTGGAAGAATTCACTTCCTGCATGTAATAATTAGAATCTAATTTTATGTGTGTAAATATTACACACATAAAATTAGATTCCAATTGTGTATATACGAGTATATTCTGTTAAAGTGTGGTTATTTAAAAATTGTTTACTAAATTAATTTTAATATTCACTTCGTGCATATAATAATCTGTTTTTCTAATTTTCTAATAACTCTTCAGGTTATCGGCTATGAGCAGAATGATTTAGACATCAATTAAATATATTTTGTATTTTAATGTAAACTATAAAACATATATGATTGTAACAATGGAATAATTCACTTCCTGCATGTAATAATTAGAATCTAATTTTATGTGTGTAAATATTACACACATAAAATTAGATTCCAATTGTGTATATACGAGTATATTCTGTTAAAGTGTGGTTATTTAAAAATTGTTTACTAAATTAATTTTAATATTCACTTCGTGCATATAATAATCTGTTTTTCTAATTTTCTAATAACTCTTCAGGTTATCGGCTATGAGCAGAATGATTTAGACATCAATTAAATATATTTTGTATTTTAATGTAAACTATAAAACATATATGATTGTAACAATGGAATAATTCACTTCCTGCTTGTAATAATTAGAATCTAATTTTATGTGTGTAAATATTACACACATAAAATTAGATTCCAATTGTGTATATACGAGTATATTCTGTTAAAGTGTGGTTATTTAAAACTTGTTTACTAAATTAATTTTAATATTCACTTCGTGCATATAATAATCTGTTTTTCTAATTTTCTAATAACTCTTCAGGTTATCGGCTATGAGCAGAATATTCCGTGAACTATTGATGCATTTGAATTTAGACATCAATTAAATATATTTTGCATTTTAATGTAAACTATAAAACTTATATGATTGTAACAATGGAATAATTCACTTCCTGCATGTAATAATTAGAATCTAATTTTATGTGTGTAAATATTACACACATAAAATTAGATTCCAATTGTGTATATACGAGTATATTCTGTTAAAGTGTGGTTATTTAAAAATTGTTTACTAAATTAATTTTAATATTCACTTCGTGCATATAATAATCTGTTTTTCTAATTTTCTAATAACTCTTCAGTTTATCAGCTATGATCAGTATATTCCGTGAACTATTGATGCACTTGAATCATCACATCAATTAAATATATTTTGTATTTTAATGTAAACTATAAAACATATATGATTGTAACAATGGAATAATTCACTTCCTGCATGTAATAATTAGAATCTAATTTTATGTGTGTAAATATTACACACATAAAATTAGATTCCAATTGTGTATATACGAGTATATTCTGTTAAAGTGTGGTTATTTAAAAATTGTTTACTAAATTAATTTTAATATTCACTTCGTGCATATAATAATCTGTTTTTTCTAATTTTCTAATAACTCTTCAGTTTATCAGCTTTGAGCAGAATATTCCGTGAACTATTGATGCACTTGAATCATCACATCAATTAAATATATTTTGTATTTTAATTTAAACTATAAAACACATATGATTGTAACAGTGGAAGAATTCACTTCCTGCATGTACTAATTAGCTTCTAATTTTATGTGTGTAAATATTACACACATAAAATTAGATTCCAATTGTGTATATACGAGTATATTCTGTTAAAGTGTGGTAATTTAAAAATTGTTTACTAAATTAATTTTAATATTCACTTCGTGCATATAATAATCTGTTTTTCTAATTTTCTAATAACTATTTAGGTTATCAGCTATGAGCAGAATATTCCGTGAACTATTGATTCATTTGAATTTAGACATCAATTAAATATATTTTATATTTTAATTTAAACTATAAAACACATATGATTGTAACAGTGGAATAATTCACTTCCTGCATGTACTAATTAGAATCTAGTTTTATGTGTGTAAATATTACACACATAAAATTAGATTCCAATTGTGTATATACGAGTATATTCTGTTAAAGTGTGGTTATTTAAAAATTGTTTACTAAATTCATTTTAATATTCACTTCGTGTATATAATAATCTGTTTTTCTAATTTTCTAATAACTATTTAGGTTATCAGCTATGAGCAGAATATTCCGTGAACTATTGATGCATTTGAATTTAGACATCAATTAAATATATTTTATATTTTAATTTAAACTATAAAACACATATGATTGTAACAGTGGAAGAATTCACTTCCTGCATGTAATAATTAGAATCTAATTTTATGTGTGTAGATATTACACACATAAAATTAGATTCCAATTGTGTATATCCGAGTATATTCTGTTAAAGTGTGGTTATTTAAAAATTGTTTACTAAATTCATTTTAATATTCACTTCGTGTATATAATAATCTGTTTTTCTAATTTTCTAATAACTATTTAGGTTATCAGCTATGAGCAGAATATTCCGTGAACTATTGATGCATTTGAATTTAGACATCAATTAAATATATTTAATATTTCAATTTAAACTATAAAACACATATGATTGTAACAGTGGAAGAATTCACTTCCTGCATGTAATAATTAGAATCTAATTTTATGTGTGTAAATATTACACACATAAAATTAGATTCCAATTGTGTATATACGAGTATATTCTGTTAAAGTGTGGTTATTTAAAAATTGTTTACTAAATTAATTTTAATATTCACTTCGTGCATATAATAATCTGTTTCTCTAATTTTCTAATAACTCTTCAGGTTATCGGCTATGAGCAGAATGATTTAGACATCAATTAAATATATTTTGTATTTTAATGTAAACTATAAAACATATATGATTGTAACAATGGAATAATTCACTTCCTGCATGTAATAATTAGAATCTAATTTTATGTGTGTAAATATTACACACATAAAATTAGATTCCAATTGTGTATATACGAGTATATTCTGTTAAAGTGTGGTTATTTAAAAATTGTTTACTAAATTAATTTTAATATTCACTTCGTGCATATAATAATCTGTTTTTCTAATTTTCTAATAACTATTTAGGTTATCAGCTATGAGCAGAATATTCCGTGAACTATTGATGCACTTGAATCATCACATCAATTAAATATATTTTGTATTTTTGTAATGAAATAATTCACTTCCTGCATGTAATAATTAGAATCTAATTTTATGTGTGTAAATATTACACACATAAAATTAGATTCCAATTGTGTATATACGAGTATATTCTGTTAAAGTGTGGTTATTTAAAAATTGTTTACTAAATTAATTTTAATATTCACTTCGTGCATATAATAATCTGTTTTTCTAATTTTCTAATAACTATTTAGGTTATCAGCTATGAGCAGAATATTCCGTGAACTATTGATTCATTTGAATTTAGACATCAATTAAATATATTTAATATTTTAATTTAAACTATAAAACACATATGATTGTAATAGTGGAAGAATTCACTTCCTGCATGTAATAATTAGAATCTAATTTTATGTGTGTAAATATTACACACATAAAATTAGATTCCAATTGTGTATATACGAGTATATTCTGTTAAAGTGTGGTTATTTAAAAATTGTTTACTAAATTAATTTTAATATTCACTTCGTGCATATAATAATCTGTTTTTCTAATTTTCTAATAACTCTTCAGTTTATCAGCTATGATCAGTATATTCCGTGAACTATTGATGCACTTGAATCATCACATCAATTAAATATATTTTGTATTTTAATGTAAACTATAAAACATATATGATTGTAACAATGGAATAATTCACTTCCTGCATGTAATAATTAGAATCTAATTTTATGTGTGTAAATATTACACACATAAAATTAGATTCCAATTGTGTATATACGAGTATATTCTGTTAAAGTGTGGTTATTTAAAAATTGTTTACTAAATTAATTTTAATATTCACTTCGTGCATATAATAATCTGTTTTTCTAATTTTCTAATAACTCTTCAGGTTATCGGCTATGAGCAGAATATTCCTTGAACTATTGATGCATTTGAATTTAGACATCAATTAAATATATTTTGTATTTTAATGTAAACTATAAAACATATATGATTGTAACAATGGAATAATTCACTTCCTGCATGTAATAATTAGAATCTAATTTTATGTGTGTAAATATTACACACATAAAATTAGATTCCAATTGTGTATATACGAGTATATTCTGTTAAAGTGTGGTTATTTAAAAATTGTTTACTAAATTAATTTTAATATTCACTTCGTGCATATAATAATCTGTTTTTCTAATTTTCTAATAACTCTTCAGGTTATCGGCTATGAGCAGAATGATTTAGACATCAATTAAATATATTTTGTATTTTAATGTAAACTATAAAACATATATGATTGTAACAATGGAATAATTCACTTCCTGCATGTAATAATTAGAATCTAATTTTATGTGTGTAAATATTACACACATAAAATTAGATTCCAATTGTGTATATACGAGTATATTCTGTTAAAGTGTGGTTATTTAAAACTTGTTTACTAAATTCATTTTAATATTCACTTCGTGCATATAATAATCTGTTTTTCTAATTTTCTAATAACTCTTCAGGTTATCGGCTATGAGCAGAATATTCCGTGAACTATTGATGCATTTGAATTTAGACATCAATTAAATATATTTTGCATTTTAATGTAAACTATAAAACTTATATGATTGTAACAATGGAATAATTCACTTCCTGCATGTAATAATTAGAATCTAATTTTATGTGTGTAAATATTACACACATAAAATAAGATTCCAATTGTGTATATACGAGTATATTCTGTTAAAGTGTGGTTATTTAAAAATTGTTTACGAAATTAATTTTAAAATTCACTTCGTGCATATAATAATCTGTTTTTCTAATTTTCTAATAACTCTTCAGGTTATCGGCTATGAGCAGAATATTCCGTGAACTATTGGTGCATTTGAATTTAGACATCAATTAAATATATTTTGTATTTTAATTTAGAGTACAAAACATATATGATTGTAACAATGAAAGGATCTACTTCATGCATGTAATAATTGGAATCTAATTTTATGTGTGTAAATTTAACTATTATTTCCCGAGTGAAATTTTAGTATATATATTCTGTTAACGTGTGGTTATTTCTTAGAAATTTTACTGCATGAACATTTAGATTCACTTCGTGCATGTAATAATCTGTTTTATTAATAAAAATATTTCATATAAATGTATTTTATATTTTAAAGATGCAATTAATTTTAATTTTTACAATTTTAATAAATAAATATTATTTTTAATTTCACACGTCATGTGATAATCTGTTTTCCAAATTTTCAGTAGTAGCAAATAACTATGAAACTATAGTAAATAATTAATAATTTTATAATTAGCGAAACTATAAACATATATGATTGTAACATTGGAAGGATTCACTTTCGGCATGTAATAATTGTAATCTAGTTTTATGTCTGTAAGTATAACTATTATTGCTTGAGTGAAATTTAGGTGTATTAGCGTGTGGTGATTGTAATTTTTTTACTAAATTAATTTTAATATTCACTTCGTGGTTATAATAATCTTTTTTCTAATATTCTAATTACTATTTAGGTTATAAGCTATGATCAGTATACTCCGTGAACTATTGATACATTCGAATTTAGACATCAATTAAATGCAATTTTGTGTTTTAATCTAAACTATAAAACATTTATAACTGTAAAAATGGAAGGATTCACTTCCTGCATGTAATAATTGTAATCTATTTGCAATTTGTGTTGCGTGTGTTAATTACAAGAGAGTTAAAATTCTGTTACAACAGAATGGTTTTCGTTAATAATATTAGTGTTTCGGTGAACGCGGACTTTAGAACTTTGGATTGCCGAGAAATTATTTTAAACTTAAATTGAAGAATATATATTGCTTTATTTAGTTAGTTTTATTTATTTTAAATCTGTATCAGTTTATTATTTTATTCAAATTTTTGTGTTGGAAATAAATTAGTAATATATTTATGATTAAGATAGACATGAAAATGATGGAGTTTGGTCTAAATGAGCGAAAAAATTATTGGATAATACTTAAAATTTATAATTACAAAATGTATTATTATTCCATTTACGGTGGTTAATATGATTTCTAAAGTTCCATAACAACAGTGTTACCAGTGGTAACAGATAGTGGTTAATAAGTGGTAGAGTTCAGTGGTATTTTACGGGGTGTTAAATTATATATTTTAGTTAATTTTTGGTTTCAAAAAATAGATTAGGTGTTGAGAAAATCCGGCAGCTTCCTGAAAGCTTCTCATTATATTATTAAGTTGGGAAAGATTAAATTAATAAATTTGTGTACTCGTTTTTTATAAGAAGCAAACACGTTTTAATATAAAATTAAATTTTAGTAAAACTATTGATCCATGTTAAATTTGATTAATAAACATTGGAAAGCCATTTCAACTTCCAACTTTAAAAGATTACAAAATTTTATTTTATATAAAACCTGAGTTTCTGGGAAGCAGTTTATTCGAATACTTTTCTAACTATATTGACTACTTAAGAGTCTGAAACCGAGTTACGTCTATAATATTTAACAACCTTCCCCATGCCTCCATCTTGTTATAAGTAACAGGATGTACAGTAGACCCGGCGTATCCGGGATCCCCGCTTAGTCTTGGCCATACATTCTAATCAATCAATCAATCAATCACTAACGTGTTTTTATATCAACAACTGTTATTTTTCAGTGATTTATTCTAAATTCGGTAATAAAATATCAAATTTAACAATTTTGACAACATTTTTATACATTTTTGGTGTCTAATTATTGAGGGCGTGTTTTTGACAACAAAAACTATTATTGACTTGGTCCAACAGTGCAATCAATCAATCAATTATTTTGTCGAGATTTTTACGTTTAAGAGGTTTCAAGTTATCATTATAATGTAGTATTTTTTTGTAAAGGCAAATTTTTGACCTATTGACAACACTTATTTTGTTGGTAAACTCACAAGTCTCAATGGTTTGCTCTAAATGCGGCATTAAAATGTTAATGTTAACTATGTTGACGGAATTTTCATACGTTAGAGATTTCTATACATTTCAGGCGGTACACTTTCTTGAGAAGAGAACGAATGATCAACTTTCCGCAAGTTTCTTTTACTATTCCAAATCTCCAAGAAAGGATTTTGTAGTCAGTCAAAATAATTCAAAATTATTTAAGTTGTTCTTGGTAACATAAAATCCTATACCATTTGAGAAAGGGTTTCCATTTCTCGTAGAGCGTATACCGAGCCAACAATTTCTCACTCAGCTTCCGTGTATTTATTGGTTAGATCTGATTATGTACCCAAGCACATATGCATATAATTAAGTATGTCAATTGCAAAGTTTACCATTAAACTGATCATTATACAATGTTTTCAGATTCAGAATTATGGATATCCGTTTCTCACTCCGGTCACATATTCAGATTGCAGATCAAAGCGCGGGCATTTGAAATGAATTTCAAATACTCAAAAACTTTCATCTTGGAAAGTTTTAGCGAAAATTTTCATTTTTTAACAATAATAATTTTAATGATAATATTAACCGTATGTTTTCCAATCAATAAGTAGTTCTTTGCTCATATCGTTACAATTTAAAAATATACACACTAGATTGGATTTTCTGCAGGACATTGTTTATACTAAATATAGATTTAATTTAAGCAGGCTTAAATCCGCTGGCCTCAAATTACATTTTCACAAGTACTCATTCAGTGGTTGATTACTATAGCAATTTGTATTGGAGAATATTTCAAAGTAAACGGGACTCTAAACGAAAATAGTTCTCCAAACAAAATTGCATTGATAGATGCAGCTTGTCTGTTTGAAGGTAACCATATCTAACAATCTTTATGGATGTGGTGACATTGTATGTTTGAATTTTGAAATTTTGCCATATAAGTTTACTTTCAGTGAAAAGTGAAAAGTGTTTAAATAAATTAGAAAATTGGAACACTTACGAAAAATTTCAACATATTTGTTTTATAGCATTTCCATTTACAACTTACGAATTTATAAAATGATTTGTCTAAAATTCACCTGCCATATCCAAATTCCAAATCAATCGGATTTATTTACATAAAGAAGTAATTCGGTCGATCGGAAGTACATACAAAATTAAACCAAAAAATTATAGCAATACAAAACGATACAGTCTTCACATTTACCATTTCTTACACACATACCGATAAATATTACCACCGGCCAAAGAAATCAAAATCATATGTATTACAAACGTAAATGCGTACATCAAAGAATATTAAATTAAATATATTGTCGCTTGTGTTTATGGTAATTGGGTAAAAGTATAAAACCCATTGTTTGCACATAAGTAGTTATCAATTTCAATTACACGATCAATTAGACAACACAACACCGCACAATTTATATTTAAATAAATATAATTATTTATTAATTTATATTAAATAGTAAAATATGGCTTTGATATATTGCATATTGGTGCTTGCAATTGCCGGATTGTCGGCAGCCAATCCAGCTGTGAACACACAATGGAAAAATGAAATGAGATCGGCGTGCAGCAACGAAAATGATGCCGTCGAATGTCTAAAAGTCAAAGTAATGGGATTTTTAGATCAAATGTTCAAAAAGGATAGCTATCAGGTATATTTTACGAAATCGAATATTTAAATATATGGCTAATTGTTTTAAAATATTTGCAGATCACTGAAGATATCGAAGTACGCAGCAACGGATACACAGATAGCAATGAAATAACATCACGATCAGATCCTGATTTTACCGATAAAGTAGAAAGTTTCTTAAAAAGTCACGATGTAACATTTAAGGTACCAGCAGCCGGCGCTAAAGTAACAGTTTCACCAAGAAACTTGAACGACAACGAACTAAATCTTAAATTTAAATTCTCAGATGATGGTAGTGACGTTGCTGAGGGAAAAGGTATATCACCATAAATCGTTTGTTGAAAAGGTTTAATAATTTTTTTATATATTTACTTAGGCAAAAAATCAAAACTGAAGAAAATCATTCTTCCAATCATGGTTTTCGTCCTTCTCAAGGCAATGACACTAATTCCACTCGCTCTTGGCGTCTTAGGTCTAAAAGCATGGAATGCTCTACAATTATCATTCTTCTCATTTGTAGTTTCAATTGGATTAGCAATATTCCAATTATGTAAAAAACTTGCAGATAATGGGCCACCACATATCGCGGCTCATGGCCCATGGGATCGCCGTGCCTTCAACGATGCAGTACCTCAAAACGAAAATGGCCAAGATTTGGCGTACAATGCTTATGTGTAAAACGTTCACATTCTTGGCAATCGATACAAATCGAGAAACTTTACCAAATAATAAAATAAATACAAAATAACTGTAAATTATTTATTTAATTTAAAATAGACAATTGTAAATTTAAAAAATAAAAATAAAAAATAATTAAAAATTTAATCTATTGTTTCGGAATATTAATTTTGTCCAATTTACCTTTCACGGAATTGTTCTATTTGCCCAAATACCACAGTCAGCCATTACTCTCCATACCAATTGTTGACATCGAATTAAAAACGAAAGCTCACATTTATGTATACGTCGAATTGTAATTACTTTAAATTAAACTGGAGATGTGGGTGGGGAATGTTTAAAATGATATACCCACATATTAGTGTCAAAAGACTTATGTAGATAGAATTTCACTTAAAAATTGGTCGCTTGCCAAGTTTGTTTAATTTGCTTTAGAATAATTAAAATGTTGGGTTGGATGGTCGAATCGTGTAAGCAACATACATTAATATGTACATACTCGCTTATACGTGCACATATTACTATTGATTTCCTAATTATGTTTAATTGGATAGAACAATATACATTTTCAAATTTAACTGTAAAGTTAAAATTCATTTCATTTTGCAAATTGAAAATCTGTGGACAGTAAATTTAAAAAAAATTGTTTATGTTCGATGGTAAGTCGTGGTATAGTAAGGATCTCACTTTTAGCCTGAATGATATTAATAATTTTAACGTGTTCGTCTTAAACCTGGCTCAATGTGACAGTTATATTGTTTGACAATATGGTGAATTATTTATTTGGCGTACACTTTCCAAAGTTCAGTTTCTACTTCCTCTTCTTTCCTTAGTGTGTTGTTATTTATCCTCGAGAGAATTACTATCATTTTCCACATTAACATTATTCCTAGCCCCCCATGGGGAAGGGCCCAGGAGAATGTATGTGTGTGTGTATGTATATATGAACCTTATCCAAATCCACATTTCTTAACTGATTCCAACCAAATTTTGTGTACGTATTGATTGGTGATCTTTCAATTTTATCCTACTGCTAAGATATATGATCCCATGTATACTTATGGAGATTTTTTATTCAAACTGGAGAAGGTCGTGGGCTTTGCGTTTCAATTATTTTTCAATTAAACACATGCCTCATTTCAGCAATTTCAAAATACATGTCGTAAGGATAATAATACGTTTGACAATTATTTAAATAAAACATTGGATTAATTGTATTACTTTTATTGGTACTGTCTATAGTGGTTTCTGCCTTTTGTACTCATATAATATTTGGACTCTTTATATAAAAATTTTTTAAATAATAAAACCTTATAATTAATTGACGCCAAGAGTTTTTAAGGTAGGAACCTACTATTGCAATAAAAGTTTATTAATTTCCATACATTAGTTTGAATTACTTTCTCAGTATTTAATTTTCAGATAAATCTATCTTAAAACGAAAAATCCTAAATTGATTTGTTCTGTAAAATTTTATTATGCCTCTGAAAAAACGAACATCAATTGGACGTGTAAGTACTCTTTAAAAAAGTCTAAAACCAGCAGGACAAATGAAAACAATGAAAAGCGAGATTTTCGTCTTGAAATTAAACGAAAGCGGGCTATTCAATATTGAGCTTCTGAGACTACTTCAAGAGCTTCTGAGACAAATGAAGAAAGAAATGTTCGATTAAATGACAAGAGGTCAAGGGCAACTACTTCTGGAGCTTCAAAGACAAATGAAGAAAGAAATATTCGATAGCAGGGTATCGGATCAAAATCTGCTAGATCTAGGAATAATGAAACAGACGATTAGCGAGATAATAGGCTGCAATCTAACCGTTTATCAGCTACAAAAAGAGCTTGCCATGCATCAGGAAAAGCATTGGCCTTAAAGCGAATTATTAATGAAAATGATACTCATAAATATTGGGTCGGCACTTTAAATAAGATTTGCGAGTTTTGTAATGCCATCCAATTTAATAGAGAAAAATCAAAAGATAATAAATTTACTACCTGCTGCTCAAAGGGATTAGTTAAATTAAGCAATATGCGTAAATCACAATTGATAGAATACCTTATGTTGAAAGAGCTTGAATATTCTAAAAATTTCTTGAAAAATATAAGATCTATCAACATCATGGGACCACAAATAGCTACCCCTCCAGGCTATAGTCCTTACTGGAACTTTACATCCAAGTAATGATGATCAGAGAAAATATGCTCAATTGTACATACTTGACTCTGATGAGGCAACTGAACAAAGGATGCAAGTATCCAAAAATAGAAGTTGTAACCCAAATTCTCTAAGAACATTAAGCAGTTTCCTTACTCAAAATAATCCGTTTGTAGCAGCAGGCAAAATGTTATATGAGGTTGAGCAAGAAAGTATTGAAGAAATCAACAACAATGATTCCGCACCTTGCATCAATGGTGATAATTCAAGACTGCATTAGTGACCAAAGGAGATATAACTCCCCAAAATCTAATGAGGTCGCATTCATTTTTGAAAATGCAGATGGTGAACCACCTCTACACCGTGATTTATTGATATACATTATCGACCTTCTGCATCAAATAACAACAGGCAAACAGAAAGAATCAACATTCTTCATCAAAATTTAGTACCTTTAGTTTATCCAATTTTGTTTCCGTACGGTGATCAAAGTTGGGGAATTCACATTTCACTGCAACAAAGGCCTAAATGTATACTCAATGTACACAATGAATCCACAAATCCTAGATCACGTGTGACTCAAATGCAATACCACCAGTACCGGCTTTCAGTCCAGGCCGATCTATAACTGTAGCCAACTACCCCCAAACTGATTTACATCTTCTAACATTTTGTAAACGGATCCTTGTAAGATGGCATTCTGCCCAAAAACAATATAATTTGGAGAAAATTTGGTACTGTCATGAATGGCAAGTTTTCATCCCAGACCACCCGATGGTCTTCTTTTATATAAGAACGCAATGCAGACGGTGCGATTAACCCGCTCCGAAGTTTCCTTGAGGAGAATATTTGGCAGTAAAAAGCCATATTTTAGTCATAAATTCCCTAGTTGCTTGGAGTTTATTTTGTTGAGCGTTAGTTAACTTCTGGTGTTTTGTTTCATTTAGAGGATCCGGGTGAATTAAAGGGTTTGATGTTGTCGAAATATCTGATTTAATTCCGAAAGCCTGCCAAAAGTCACAACCAAGGTATAATTCTTGATGTAACGATGGAACTAGTACACGTTCGGAGGATCTACTAGCGGCCTGAACCACAGCCGGCAGAGGATGTAAAGATAAATTATTTCGAACTACAAAATCTTCCCCATGCTAACCTAAAACACTAATCGCCGCTCCGCTGTCAAGTAGACCATGTGACCGAGGGCGAACATCACTGAGAGAGTTTAGGGAAGATGTGATTACTGACTCCAAAATCTGAGCAAAAATTTGCTTCCAGTTTCGAAAGTGCACTTATACTTTTAGGAGAAATAGTACAAGAGTTTGTTATAAGGATTTGTTTACAGGGTCGATTTACAGTCTGAGTAGTATTTTGGAGATCGGCCGTCACCCATTGGTTCTCATCTACGTCAATTTGTTTCCCAATTTATTATTACAAGAGAGGCAATGAGGCTTTAAAACGTCAATGACTTCGCACCCGTATAGCAGACATTTTTTTGTGGTGGAATGTTGCAATCTGTAAATTAATGTCCCAGCCGGTTACAGTTCCATCAATAAATGTGAGTGATAGGTCGAACCTCCGCGTTCTTGTACTCTCGAGTTGGTGCATTATTAGTCTTAAAGGCTTCAATGTCATCAAAATTTGAAGACCATTCGAACGGGCTAAACATTTCATGGATCGGGGCCAATCTATGGCCCATATTTGGTTCTGGGATATGAACTGCGAGCATGTTTTTCTTTAAAATCTCAAATAGTTTCATTTCGGGGAACGGTGATCTTAACGGGAGAGCCAGGTTTAAAAAGTCATAATAAAAATTCATAAAGGATTCTATATAGGCTTCTGTTTTCGGTCTCTAATAAATTATTTTATAGTTACCTACATCGGTTCGCCTATCTTTAAAGCGATGCATAAAAGAATTTGGAAATCCGTTTTAATTAAGGTTTGGGTTCTGACGGATCGTTAGCCAATAGTGTTCACTGGCTTGTTTGGCTAACATAATTATTAGTCTCAACCAAATGTTCCACGCGGAAGATAAAGTGTTCCACAGGCATCCCAAAAGGAGGGCCATCGAAAACTAGGTTCCATTTATGTACCGGCGTATATATTGGGTTATTGTCTTGAACAGGAGTATTAGGCCGATTTCCTGAACCAGAAATATCTAATGGAGATGGAAAACGAGAACCAGCACCTTAAATTGTGGAGGCTGAGTATGGTTGTAACTACCATAATGGGGAACTGCCTGTGGTTTATTTTGATAAATGGCTTGGTTTCCCCCTACTGATACTAGAGCATAAGGAGGATGTGTCACTTGCTGGTGGAGGATAAGCCAAGATTTTAGTTGGTTCTAAGGATTGGTCCGAACTAAATTCGTTTTTAAACCGTACATTAGTTTTAAATGTTGGTGGTAGATGTGCTAATGACCTCGAAGTTGAAGGGTCATTTGTCTCTTCTGATCATCTTTCTAGTTTCTTGTGCAGTCATAAATTCAATGGAACCTGTGGTGAAGAGGAATCAATAGAGTGAATGGTTGAAACAGCATTAGCAAAAACTGATTTGAAAGGAACTGTTGTAAATTTAGTACTAAAATCTGTGGAGCTGTTATTATGCTCAGGAGCTACTTCAGGATCCTCAAGGGGCTCTGGTTATGTTCACGAGTTTTCGCGCTTAGGTTGTGCTTAGTGTCAGATTCGAAATCGTCAATGTCCTCTATTGTAAGGGCCGCCAAAGGCTCTACCAAATCACTATGAGCAGATTCTGTAGTACTAATCTTTTTTAACAAGTCTTTAAGCTTTTCACTCGATAATATACGGTTGGTTGCCGCTAATTGCTCGGTTTTTGATAAAGAAATTCTCCGCAATCTTTGATATAAATGTAGCAACCGAGAAAAGATAACATCATAATCGATTTGATCCATGCTGGTTGAAAGACTTTTCTGCAACAGCTCTTGCACTTTTTTTTACTGGATCAAATGGATACCTCTCGTCGACTTGTGAGTGAAGTGATCCATCACTCACATGAATATTACGAATTACACATTCGATGAGAAACTCATCGGATTCTAATTATCGGCTTTGCAATAAGAAATTCATCGTAAGGAGGTATATATCGGCGGAATTTTTTGACCTCGATTGAAGTAAACCAATGGACGTCCTTAACCCAATTTACTAAGAATGCATGGGTTCCTAAGGTCACTTGTGGCATTAAATGCGGAACCCTGCCTGGGTTCCAGTCATTTTAATAAAAAAAAATCTAAAGCTGACGTTCAGGCAAACTGAATTATTTCTGAGGCGAATCTATTTATTGCAGCATATTAGAAAAACGATATGATTGAAAATGAATTGGAAATTACCAGTTTCTCTCTTTCGTCTTCAGTCTTAAATCACGACCATGAAAAAAACGAATTTGTATAAGTCTTATCGATGACATCACGGCTTTATGTGATGTGATTGCTCTTATCGAGCACTGGCTTTCCAAAATCTATTTATAATTTTTGAAGCTGCATCATCATATAAATTTAGACTATTAACAATCTCCTTCTATATTGACCTCGTTCTAATCTTTAACAAAATTGATATTCTTTTGGCAGATTATTTGAAAAATATAAAAACGCAGAACATTTTTTTTATGTTTAAATGACGCAACATAAATAATGATAATTCAAAAAAATTTTGTATTTTTTCATGTATAAACAAATATGATAAAATGTTCACTACATTAAGATTAAGATGAATTAAAAGCACGCACATAATTTAATTTCTTTACGCAGATTGACATCACGACTGATGGAATAAGATTAATATAAAACGGAGCCGTATGAACGTAGTTCATAACAAATATAAAATATGATTAACACGCAAATCGTAAATTTTAAAAAATCCCATGAACTGGCCTCCTCCTCTGCTTCCGTCAATAATATATGTTGATAATGACCGTGCATAGGAATTATGGTATGTTGCGTCGGAATTATTGTTGAAATGATGGTGTTGTTTGCATTTGCAGTGCGCTCGGAGTTACCGTTTATCGCAACAATGTTGAGTAAATTTGATTCGTTTGCAATATACGATAATGAGGTAGCCTCTGCGTACGATGGTGGCTCGATCACAAACGAATATGGTACAGATGATATCTAAACAAATATATGTTATAAAAAACACGGTAATTATGATATTGGGTTGTACTTACATCAGACATTTAGTCAAAATTTTTAATAAATAATTATAACACTACAAACTATATGGTCCCAAAGACATAAACACTTAAATTATTATTTAACCTTCAGGTTGATTTTATGATCACCGTGTATCCGTAGTTTTTGTCATTGCTTCAGATAAAATAAGATCAAACTAAAACTGCACTTATTCTTTTCAATTAAATCCAATTTGTATCTATCGTATGTAACGAACTTATTTCGGAAAACTGTGCGCGCACTACTAAATTGAAATACTCGTATTTTTCATATAAGTAAGAATCAGAATGAAAATAATATTTTATTTATAAAACAAATTTAAAAAAGTTTAAACTGTTGATAAGAATTTAAAAAAATTAACCTCGTACTGTAACCGTACATCATGTGAATGGCAAGAAGTAAATTATCATTCAAACAATCACCTAATATAGGGTATCACACCATACGTCTTTTCAGTAGCGGAGAAGTAATATCCTAGCATGTACAGGATGGGCATTTACACGTCATCTACTAATTTTTGCATGATGACGTCGATTACTCGTCGACAGCGCCTGCTACAAGTAAACAACGTCGATTACTAGTAGACAATGTCAACAACTGTTTGTAATTCACATGGACGTGATGATCGGTTGCAAATCGTTTGCTAGTTTTGTTAATTGTGTTTGTGTTAGTGATATTACCTGGGTAAGACGGAAACTTTTGACATTATTGTGAATATTTAGTTTGGCTCAAAAATATATTTAAACCTCTCAGAAAACGTACATTACACTACTAAATATCAAACTAACTGAAATTAATCGTGTTCAAAATTCTAACCAAAGAGTTATACAATTTAGTAAAAAAAAAAATTTTTGTATATTCTAGAAAATGAGATCATCATTCCTAGAAATTAAACACAACCTCAAATATATGAACCGTTAGTTATGGACCATATCAAAGTATATTCAAAAGCTACCATCCAGAGGAGACAATTCATAGAATTTTGTTTAGAAATATAATAAAAATTCTCAGTCTAACTGAAATATCCCTAAAGACCTAAACACAACCTCAGGTATATGGTATGTTAGTTAGAAAAAATAATCAGGAGCTCAACATCCAGGTGTGGGGAAGACCTATGCAATTTAGTTTGATGGCCAAATAAAATAAAATTGTTAGGCCTACTAAGAATTACATAAAGATCTTAACACAACCATAATGTATGGAGTGTTATTTACGGGCCATATCAGTTAAAACAAAAAATTAGGAGCCTCTCATTCAAGGGTGGAAACAATTAACAGAATTTTGTATTACGACCAAATATAATAAAAATTATTAGGCCAACAGAGGTATACCTAGAGATCATAACACATCCTCAGGCATATCTAGGATATAAGTTGGAACCATGTCAATTAGAAAAAAACGTGAGCTTTCCATCCCAAGGGTGGAGACAATTTAGTGAAATTTTGAATTATGACCAAATATAATAAAAATTCTTAAGCCATTACGAAGAGAATTCAGGAAGACAAATACCGATTAATAAATCGAATACAGCGACTTCCAGTGCTGTGCCGTATTTTCTACACCGCGTAGATAATTGATTATCTACACGTGTAGAAAATGTTTGCTGAAAATTAAAAGAATGGCGTATACAATGTAGAGAATGTAGACCACGTTGAAAATTATTATTTATCTTAGCAATTATAAAAATCTATTATTTTTTTAATGGAACCACCAACGGTAATGAAGCACATTTATGTACACTCTGTCTAGAAAGTAACGAGAATTGATAATTTAAAAAGCCCGCTGTAGCACTGTAAAGAAACTAAAAGGTAGGCCGCGCTCAAACTTCACGTCATGATAGAGGATAGTTGTGCCAACTTAGCGATAAAATCAAATTTTACAATCCCTTTAAGGATTACTTAAAATCCATTTAAGGATTAATTTAATCCCCTTGGATTAATTTTACAATCCCTTTTATTTTACAATTCCTTTATTTATCAATTAATATTGAGCCACTTTCGGGTGATTATCAACATTGGGCATCATTTCACAACCTATTCAAAACAACGGTCCATAACAACAATTGCATTAGTAGTGTCCATTAGCTGCAAATGCTCAAAGGCTTACTTAAAGGTGAAGCAGCGTCATTAATTCGTGGATTGCGACGAGTGATGGGACCACAAGCCGAAACGAAAAATCCGTGGCTCATCCAAATAATATTGTCGAAAATTGATGAAAAAACCAAGCAATTATGGACTGAATGAGTCAGTGGGTAAGGACTTTCCTACAGTGGAAAATCTATTTATTTTTTTAAGAGATGCGACGCCCTAGAAATATGTGATTTCGTAAGTACACGAGTGCCAACAAGATCTTCCACAAAATAATTCGTATCAGTTTAATTTAATCCGACGTTCGAGTGTGTGGTTTGTAAGCAACCACTTCTCATATTTCGATGTCCAGAGTTTAAAAATATGAAACGGTTGCGACATCTAAAATAGCTTAAGAAAATAATTTATGTTGCAATTGTCTAAAAAAAGGACACACTAGTACGAAGTGCTTTTCTTAATCGGTTTTTACCTTTTTAAATAATTTTTTTAGAGGGTACATTGAACTGGCATATTTCCGGTTCTACTAAAGGTATCGTTAAAAGCGGTAGAAAGATCTAAGATGATGTTTAATTATTTGATAAACAATTTTATGAAAGTACCGTTATTTTAAGAGTTTTAGTGAAGTTAAGGAAGCGAAATGTTTTGGCATGTATTGGGCGCAACTACCAACCCATAAAGACATGTGACCCACCGTTCGAAAGGTGAAGGCTCCGCTATTGTATATACTTTATATATATACAATACCTAGTTTAGCCGGTACATTATTTTAAATTGGAAAGACGTGATTTTTGAAATACTTTCAATATAGAAAACAGCTAAAACGAGGTGAATTTTCAAAAATTTGTAACTGTATGTTATAGCGTTTTAATAGATAATGAACACGTGTTTAAAATGGGTATATTTTTTCAAATGTCCAATATTTATTTCTAAACTCGAAAACTGATTTTTATCGATTTTAACATTACATACGGCAAGTAAAATCATTCGATTTTTAAAAATATTCTATTTTATAGAATAGTAGTGGTGTGTATGTCCGCAAATGACTACACTTTAAAATTAACACAAATTTTTAAAATATTATCTGTAACGTACGACATACGCGAAAACAACGAATTACATTTGAATATACTTGTACCTGCGCAAAAATCGTTTGTCATTTAAGGATGTTTTGGCTATTAAATTTTTGTATTTTGTTGCAGTACATACCTCTAAACATTTTGAGGGTGTTTCAATGAGTCATAATAAGATATTGTTATTTTTAAGTTTAATTTTTCATATAAATAGTCCTACAAATTTGTAAATACCTTACTGATTTTTAAAAATTGTGCTTGAAAGTGTATCATCAAGCGGTCTAACTGATTTTTAATTTACCCTAACATTCTTATAAAATGGTTAATTACAAATGCTGCAATCTTTTTGAGATAGTTAATCATTGCAATGTGAAACTAAAAACGAGACATGTTAGTGCTGATATTGCGGAAAAGATTAAAAACAATTTAGGCCGTGATATAAGAATCAAACAAATTTGTGCGAAATGCAACATTAAATTATACAGATTAAATGAAAGTGGAGTTGTCTCATCATCTGCTTCCACTCCAGTTCAGTGGGAAAAAGAATCGCCACTTATCGAAGCCGGTAAAGAAGTGTATCAAGATATTTTTTCTGAAGCGTGTTTAAGGCTTGGCGGTTCACCAGTCAGAATATCCAAACTCACATAAACTAGTTATAAGCAACAGCAGTTCCAGTTCCAAATGTTCCAGTATTTGTCGACATCAATCAACCAGATCATAATAAAGATGAGGAAAATCTTCTGCGAAACATTAAAAAAGCATTTCGTCGAGAGGAAAGCTATTCTAATAAAGTTTATCTTCTCACACTTGTACCGGAGCATTGGTCATCAGTAAGAATTATGAGCGAGTTCGCGGCAACACAATATATGATTAAAAAGAAAATAGCAACGGAAAAGGGACATGGTAGTTTTCCGGACGGAAGGAAAAAAGAACAGTAATCTCTTTTAAAACAACTACGTTGGTAGAAAGTTTCTATAAAAGTATGGATATTAGTCGGCAGCTTCCTGGAATAAAGGACTATGTTAGTGTTCGTAATTCCAAAGGTGAACGCATTAAACAACAAAAATTTCTCGTTTTGTGTATTTTATCTGAAGCCTATCAAAAATTTGTAGAGGAATACCCATTCGATAAAATCGGGTTTTCGCAATTTGCGATACTGCGACCAAAGGAGTGCATTTTAGCTGGGAGAGCCGGAAAACATAATGTATGCGTATGTGTAATTCTCAGCTATATCGGATTTCTTACCTGGTAATGCTATTATGAAAAATGAAACTGAGTTGCTAAAGACAGGGTGTTGTCAAAAGTTTACTTGGGACTGCTGTGAAGGTAAACAATTTGTTTTTTGTAAGTTTTTATTTCAAAATATAACTAAAATTACATATTATTACAGGAAATTGTGAAGAATGCAACAAGCTTGAGGAGACTTTTTTTCACACATTAAAATCTGAAATAGAAACTGCAGATGTTGATGAATTAACTTACAGCATTTGATTTTTTTAGGATAACATCTACACACTTGAGAAGGTTACATCTCCCATCGAGGAGTTTCTGGAAACATTATCCAATTCGCCAAAATTTAGCTTGTCAGCACTACGAAAACACGATTGCATAGCCGAATCGAGCTCCAATAGTGGAGAATATGCTATTATTATGGATTTCTCGGAAAACTATAAATTTTTAACACAAAATGACATACAATCAGCCCATTATTACACTCATCAAGCAACGCTATTTCCAATCGTTGCATACTTTAGGTCCTCCGAAGATGAAATAAGTATATTATCTTACGCAGTCATATCAGGTGAAGAAACCCACGAAGCAGCAGCAATTTATTGTTTTCAAACGAAATTTATTATATTTCTAAAGGAAACCCCTAATGCAAGAAGGCCAAACTGAACTCAAATATCAGGTTCCACAAAAAATATATTACTTTAGGGATGGAGCTGTTTTGCAGTTTAAAAATAAGAAAAATCTAGCAAATATCAACTACCATAAAGAAGATTTTGATATTGACTGCGAATGGAATTTAGCAACAAGTCATGGTAAGGGACCATCAGATGCTATTGGAGGTACGATTAAGAGGGCAGCGAGAGTAGGTTCTTTAAGAAGTATTGACGCAAGCCATTTTAATACACCAAAGGGCTTTTACAAATGGTGTAAAGATAAAAGTAATATAAAATCCGTCATTTCGAGTACGTAACCAAAACGGAGTATGCCAGCATTAAAAGAAAATTAAACAAAAGATTTTCAACCATTTGTGCAGTTAAGAATACTCGTCAAATACATCAGGCAATACCACACATCAAACAAAAATTATATTCAAACTAAAAAAATTTCAAATTGTAGTAATATAGAGTTAAGTTTCATTCAAAAATAAAAAAAATATTGCTTATAAACATTTGTTGTAATTTACTATTGAACCAATCATACTGACTGACTTTTGCAACATTTGTGAAGCTCCAATAATTTGAATTCGTTGTCAAAATAATACTTGATATTATTTGGAATACATTTTTTATGTAATTGTTTATCTACTGGTACAACAACTTCTTATATTTTTTATTTTTCATTTGAGAACGCATTGAGTCACACTCAATGCGTTATGAAAAAGTGTAAAAAATTAAATTATTTCAAGTTTAAAGTCATGTTAGGCTCAAAATAAATATTTTGTTTTCTTAAAAAATTATGGATTTTAAAGAGATATCAATTATCTATCAATGTATACACCAATAAGCCTAAATTTAGAATTGTTTTCGTTTCATAATAAAATCGAAGAAAAAAATACTAAATTTTCATTTTAAAACGTTGTATGGGCTAAACTAGGTCTTGTACATCTACAAAATATATATCAGTAGAAAGGAACCTTCACCTTTTGAATGGTATGTCAAACTTTTTTTATGGATTGGTAGCTGCGCCCTCTACAGGTCAAAACAATTTGCTATATACATTTCATTAAAACATGAAATTATTTATTGAATAATTTAACACTATCTAAGGTCTTTCTAAAGTGATATCACTTTTAACGATACATTAAGTAGAACAAGAAATATACCAGTTTAATGTAACCTCCAAACAAACATTTATTAAAAGTGGGTAAAACTTCCCAATTCCCTAACCATATAACGGGACAACTAAAGGTCACGAAATTTAAAAAAAATACGTGTCTGTTTTTTTTTTGTTCAAGCAACACGATAAAACCAAAAAAATTGAAATCGGTGAGATCAAAAGTGAACCGATCGTGAAATATAATGGAATGACCCAAATATATATATATATATATATATATATATATATATATATATATATATATATATATATATATATATATATATATATATATATTTGTATATGTATGTATACTCGTATATATATATATATATATATATATATATATATATATATATATATATATATATATATATATATATATATATATATATATATATATATATATATATATATATATATATATATATATATATATATATATATATTTATGTATATTTATTATTTTTATTTTTTCTAGTAGTGAGAAAATCCTCATAAACGTTGTGCCGGACTTCTACCGACTAAAAACCCCCTACCTCACCTCCTCGCAGCGACCGGTACCACAAATTTGTTGCATTTCTTCGATCGCGGGATATCTATTGTCCTCTAGTTTTGTTCAGAGCGACATGGTCGCTTGTTCCTTCATTTTTATGGTTAGTATTACTCTAATCATCCTACTTATAGCATACCAAACATTCTCGTCCAGCATCCTCGAAATAATTGTACCTGGTGTTATGGCTCCTACAACATCTGTACACTGCTTTCGCACTTGATCCCACCTTGCAAAGTAGAGTATCGTGTGCTCTGGTGTATCCTCTTCGGTACAGTATAAGCAATTAGGTATATCCTTGATATGCACTCTGAATAGGTAGCTGTTGAAACAACCGTGACCTGACAAGAACTGAGTGAGATGGAAGTTCACCTCGCCATGTTTACGCTCCACCTATTCCTTTAGCCTCGAGATGAGCTCCCTGGTCCACGATCCAGTATCAGCGATCTCCCATCGAGTCTGCCTTTCTTGCATTAATTCTGATTTGGCCTCAACGCTTTGGCTTCCCTGAAGAACTGCTACTCTATATTTCGCCAGCACCGTGATCGGTGGCATATTAGCTATCGCGGTAACTGCTTCCTTTCCAACTGTTCTGAGCTGTTTTCTGTGTAAAGCTCGTATCCAGATGGGTGCCCCATAAAGTATTGAGGATAAAACCACTGATGAGAGCAATTTTCTTTTACTAGCGCTTGGTCCACCAACATTCGTCATCTATCCGATGAGCCCTTTTGTCGTCCGAGCCGCCTTTGCTACAATTTGCCTTACGTGTTCTTGAAAACAGCGACGGTAGTCTAGCCATATACCCAGGTATTTAATGTGTGTAGTCGGGTTTACCTTGATTCCATCCACGTTGAAATCCATCAAGTTGAGAACTCTGCGGCCTGTCATTACTACTGCTTCAGTTTTCTATGGGGCCAATTGCATTCGGTGATTGTGAAGCCACCTAGAAATCACCTGAATTGCTGCATCCACTCGTTCCACTAGTTGTAGGTCATGTCTGGCGGAGACAACGAGTGCCAAGCTATCTGCGTAGCCCACTAATTTGGCAAAGGAATTCAAATAATGCCATCATACAAGATATTCCAAA
Organism: Nephrotoma guestfalica; assembly: GCA_963691935.1. Taxonomy (NCBI): domain Eukaryota; kingdom Metazoa; phylum Arthropoda; class Insecta; order Diptera; family Tipulidae; genus Nephrotoma; species Nephrotoma guestfalica. Next base: position 201,037,882 of record OY829913.1, on the reverse strand, counting down.
GCATCGGTCCCAATATGGAACCTTGGGAAACCCCGCTCGTGACATCCATCTGAGTAGCAACACCTCCAGCTTCCACAATGATTCGTCGCTCACTCAAGTAACTTTGAAGTACCCTCCTAAAATATGGACTAACTTGGAAGTTATTAAGATCTTGTAGAATTAACTCCCATGATGCGCTATTAAAGGCGTTTGTTATATACAGTGTGATTACTACTGGAATACGCCGCGTATATTGTGTACCATTAGCGGCTGAATTTATAAGCTTCATAACCTCCACTATAGCATCTATTGTGGAGTGCCCTGCTCGAAATCCAAACCGATTATCAGCGAGTCCACCTGCCCTATCAATTTCGTCGATCAGTCTGCGTAATAGCAAATGTTCGAAAAGCTTTCCGAACGTGTCCAGCAGACAGAGTGGCCTGTAAGATGTCGGTACGCCATCTGGTTGTCCATCTTTCTTTAACAGCACCAATCGCGCCGTTTTCCAGATGCGAGGGAATTCCCCCTTCTCTAGAATGGAATTCATCATGTCTAGCACCTTTTTTGGGTGAGTTTCCGCCGCGATCCTAACGGCCTGTGATGTAATTCCATCTGGCCCGGAACTTTTCTTCGTTTTCAATTTCCGCCATGCCATCTCGAGTTCCTCAGTTGTGAAAGGTGGAATCTCTACCGGTCGTATGTTTTCATGTTCCACTTGGTCGTGCGTTGGAAAGAGCGAGGCCACGACGGTGTTAGTGATATCTGCGGGTAATGTAGGCGTTTTTCGGCCGAATTTTTTCATCAAGATCTTATATGCATCTCCCCAAGGGTCCTTTTCGATTGTATTACAGAGGAGTTTCCAGCAGTTCTTTTTCGATTTCGCGTACGACCTTCTGATGCAGGTGCGAGCGCTCTTCAAATTATGGTGAAAGGTTCTGTTTGCTTGGCCGTTAGTGCGCCTGTTCTCTCTTGTAAGCCTTCGCTTGGCGTGTTTGCAGCGTCTGCAAAGTTCAGCGATTTCTGGAGTCCACCAGTAAACAGCTTTTCGTCTATTTCCACTTCTAGATTCTAGCGCCTCTTCGCATATTCTTCTGACAGTTGTTACTAATTGTGTCGGTGTTATTATGCTAGGGGCGCCAAGGTGCTGTTGCATCGCGCTACGAAGGCGCGTCTGACTCCTTTCCCCAACCTGCCAGCCTCGGTTGACTGGAACGCTGGTCCCCTGAAATCTAGTTGGTGTCGCTGCAGACCGACTAAGACTTTCTTCATCCAAAACTTTCCAGTTTTGGATTCGATTTATGGTGTTTTGTGAGACGAAGGTTACATCTAGGAACGAGCCATAGTTTCCTCTTTCGTATGTAGGTGATTGTCCCGTGTTGACACTGCTAAGGTTACAGGATGCAGCCAAGTCTGCCAGTTGCTGACCTCTATTGTCTAATACATTTCCGCCCCACTCTGGAGATTTTGCGTTAAAATCGCCCGCTACAATCACATCTTTAGTTTGGTTCCGAACTACTACGCTGAGTTCGTCAAGCCTTATGATGAATTCTTCCATAGGTTTGTTAGGAGAGAAATAGCAGCTGATGATTACAATGTCTTCTAGTTCTACCCAGACCACTCCCTTTCCTTTACCAATTCTAGCAACTGGAACGTCCATTGGAAGCACCATTAGCGCGGCATCTTCGTCTAAGTCAACCTTCCAGTTTCCTCTCTGAAGTGTTCGTCGGTTTGGCTCGCTCACCAGGCCCACGTCTACCTGCATTTTTTTGGCAGTAGTTATAAGGAAGTCCTGGGCCGGCCTACTGCGATGCGTATTAATTTGCATCACTCGCGTATTGGTTGTTCCTCTCCTGTTCGATTGGCCATATCTACAGGCGAGCTTTCTCTCTTATTATTCTGCCTCTTCCTAAATGGCCTGCCTTGCGTTTGGCTGCACTCATTTCTCTTGTGCCCGTCTTTACCGCAGTAAGAACAAAGGTTTCTGCGGTCAGACCCATTGAAACTCCTCGCTGTATGCCCTCTTTCCCAGCATTTATAGCAACGATGGTCATCGACACGTAATTGGACTCAACAAGAAATCCATCCTATTCGGATGCGCCTGCGCTCCACCAGGTGCTTCACCCACTGTATTGGCAATTTTACTGTAGTGTTCATCGTATCCGAGTGAGTAGGCCTAATTGAAGTCACAAGTATCTCTTCGCATCGAACCTCGCTTGGTGCTGCTTGAACACCCTTCTTTACATCATCAGAAACAGTCCCTGCCTCCAGGTCGCGTATGTGTATTACTGCCATTTCTTTTTTGTGTATCGCAGTGACGCCGGCTACCTTCCTGGCAATCGATTCCGTTAAGCATTCGGCTTTATTCTTTCCACCCTTCAGTTGGATCATAAGATCATCTGTCTTTGACTTTTTTATGGCGGTTATCTCCACCCCTAACTCCTTGATATCAACACCACCTTTCACAGCTTTAAGTAGATCAGCGTACGTGCGTCCTTCTGCATTAACTATAACTGTTTCTTTCCGGTTTCGTGGGATTCTCTTACGTCGCCTAACTTCTGTGAGACCTTGCTCTGCGTCAGGCTGCGTGACCTGCTTACTGCCTTTCACTTTTGTCTCGGCTTTCAGTTTATCCTGTGTTCCTCTCTCGGCACCCACGCAAATTTTGATGCATACTCCGCTATCGCTATAACAGCACTCCAGGATATTATGCAAGTTTAACCTGTTTCTGACTGTCGAGGTGACGCTCAACTCTGTGCATTCCTGGGAGGCAGTCTTCATTCTTCTTGCTAACTCGATAAATTGTGCTTCTAGCTCATTATCGTCTACCTCTTGGTTAACGTAGCCAACTAGCAAAGTACGTCCATCACTAGCCGGCCGATTCTGGCCCTTTAATTCAATCCTGTCTGAGCTTCGTATAACAGCAACGTCACCATACTTAAAGTACTGGTTGTCTAACAGCTGCTGAAAGCCTGGTACTTGTTTTCCCAAATTATGCAATTCTTGAGTGATTGGTTTATTTCCTTCAATGAAAATGGCTCTCGTTAACGTTTTACAATCCATAAAGCTGTTACGGCTGATTTTAGTTACGCGAAATACTTTTTGTGGCCATTCCTTTGAGACAGTTGACCTGATATCTTGTGTTGTCATCGTCGAGTGAATCAAGTTGCAGAGCTCCGGTTTTCTTTTCAATTTCCATTATGTCCACTGTTTGTGTGGACATCTCCTTTGCCGCAGTTTTTTTTTTGTGTCAGGCCTAGATCAGTTTGAGTGGCTATGTTGTGCTGTGCCACGCGTTGACCATCATTGTCAGTTCTACGCTTCTTCTCAGTTACGATGGGCCTATTACAATGTCTGTAGTGTTTGCTTAAAATTTGATAATTTATATGCAGCCATTACCCTCGACACCGCATCCTTTATTTGATTTCTCGTTGTCGGGTTAGCCTTTACCAATGAGCTCAGTCCGTCGGTTTCCTTCTCGATATGCTCGATCACTGCGATTAACTCTGCTAACTCGGCTTGATTGTCAACATGTTCTGCGTTTTCTGCGTCGCAACGACGTTTTGTGCCACTCCATATTGAAAGGTCTGGAACCGAGGAGTGGTGTGGTGGAGACCTATTTAAAAGTTTTGTTGGTTTAAAGTAGGAGTTGTAACTTTCGTCTATGTTTCCAGTAGTTGTTCCGGATGCTTTAGTCTGGTCACTCACTAACAGCGTCCTTCCAGTTGCTTGCGGTTGATTGCCCCCCCCCCCCCCAGAATCCGTGAGACGATCCTCTAGCGCAGAGGAGTGGGATTCCGAAAGTGATTCGGTGCTGATTGATAGCAGCCCCCACCCATATATATATATATATATATATATATATATATATATATATATATATATATATATATATATATATATATATATATATATATAAATTAGAATATAACGAATTTATTATATATCTACTTTCCATTTAAACTAGATTAATAAATTTATAATTCTATTCCAATTAAAATTTCTGGTATTTTGATATTGCAAATAACACAAGTTTGATTTGAAGGCAAATGATTTTCATGTTCTGCATTAATTATATGGGAATCTAATTTACTGTTTGACCAACATAGTTATCAATCTAATCTCAGATTCCAATAAATCATACCTGATTCTGACATAAATTTGCTATTTTTAAATATGTTTTAATACCATTTCGAATCGTATATTTAATGAAAGTGACATATTTTATTTCCAGTATCGTTATAAAACTACTCCAAATTTAATACATAAATATACTGCCGTCTATATATTAAATCGTTAATTTAGCTATATCATTGGGCCAACCGCATTAGTATTTATTTGATAAGTAAAAATCTACTAGTTTCTACTTAAGGTAAAAAATATTTCTTGAAAATATATAAATGATAGCAAATAAAACAATTTCTAACTCGAAAATAAATTGAAGTTGTCGTCTTTTCAAATATATTTTATATTCGAAAACCGCACAAGGTATATCCTATTTGAATATGAGTTTTCTCAGTATAGTCTAGGATATATTTCAATTGTGTTTCGTCCAACGTTCCGATCAGTTGGACTTGGTCCTTATCAGTTAGATAATATGTCAATTCTTAATTTATTGTAAAACAGTTCAATTCAATTTAACTTTCCTCCCATCATAACAATAAAATATTGATTTATTGGTGTTCAACTCAATATTTTGCATGCTAACTAAATTTTGGAAAAGCATAAATCAAATATTGCTTCATGTAAATAAAATTTAATTGCTGTTTTTATATGTACGAGTATGTGCATATATTTGTTTATTAACCGGATTAAAATATCACACAGTCTAAACGTACGCCGAATAAGCAAAATTAATTGAAGTTCCTATTACATACATTTATATGTTGTTAGTATTCGCTTTGGTCGTGCGTATGTGCATATACTGGTATTTTTTACTTCCACTTTTTCTTTTGACGTTATAACCATTCATGAGCCGTTTATGCGATGGAACGCAAAAAGGAAACCAAACTGACTTAAAAATAAAAGATCTCGTGGCATTATTCTGCCTTTCCCTGGAAATAGGAAATTGGTTAAAAAATTTCATAGTAGTTTTAAAACTGATTTAATCAATCTGGGAAAATCATAACAGTAGCACCGAAATAATAAAATAAATTAATTTAAAACAAAATCTAAAAATTTATTTCAGTATTAAGTTTCATTCTTCAGGCTAATTGTATATTCCTTTGTCAATGGAAGATTTTAATAAAATTACACCTAAAGGACTTCAACTTTTAATCGACTTAAAAGGAATTTTCATGTATCATGTCATACAATGCTGAGAAGTATGTGATTAAGAAAATAACACGACCGTTAATTAAAGAAATTCTACATTTTCTAATTATTAATCCGGCCTAAATATTTGTTGTTGTGGCAAAACGAAACCAAATTAATAATTGTCGCACCAAACCAAATCGGATAAATTTCAACGTACATTTAACAATAAAACACTAATTGTCGCTTTACTATACAAAAACCAATTAAGTTCTAATTAAACCAAAATTGGAAGCCCATCGTATAGTAGATGCATATTAAACTCTTCATATGGAATTCCGTTAGTGGGTTCATTAGTGATTGTAAATAAAATATATAATACTGTTTCCAACCAGAGTGCTAAAAATTGTATATCATTGGTGGAGTGTCACTATGATGGAATGACTTTCATTTTCTACAAATCCGTTTTATTTTAAAATGATGCCGGAATTTTCATTATTCATGTAGTCTTAAATAGTCTTTCCTTAAATATTCACACTGGGTATGTACAGAGTATCGGTTTTATAGACATCACAGTTAACTCAAGAGAAATTGTTATTCAGTATTTGACATCGTGCAAAATATCAACGATTTATGTTAAATGAAAAGTGAAAATTGGTTGATTATCTTAATTTCCGTTTCATACCAGTAGAATACTAATTGTATTGAAAATTTATAAAATATGTGCGACGTTTTTTTTTGGAAATTATCAAACACCGTTAATTTATTATTGGTATAATATTTTTCAAACGAATAATTATTAAATGCTTAAATTTCTCCATCAGTTTAAAATGTATAACGATGACATCACTTTATCCTCTAGTATCAATTAATTTTTTGCTTTTCCGGAATGAAGTTCCGGAGTGCGAAAACGTTCGGGGTGCTTTCAAATTATTTTCTTTTAAATAGTAAAATAGTAAAGTATAGAAATCATGAAAAATTTTGACATATAGATGTTTGCAGATGAACCATTCGCTATATCGCCAAAGCGAAGAAAAGACGTTTTAAAAAATATTTGTGTGTGCGTGTATATGTGCAGACTAAACGACCGTGTCTTCTTTATAGCCCACAAAGCTCGTCTGATCGTTGTGAAACTTCATACGTAAGTTTTTAACATGAATTGGGAGATCCTAATGATTTCTGGCCGAAGTCGAACCACCGGAAGTGGAAGCTTATCAATTTTTGCACATATTTGGAATAATATATCATTTATAAACAAAATGATTATAAATCAATTACGCAACAATAACGATCAAGATCAATTTTCCAAAATTTAAGCGGAAATTAATATTTTTGACAAAAAACTGTTTTTTTTTCACCAAAAATTCGGTTCTGTACAGCCCGGACGAATTGACTGATAGCTATAAAAATTCATACCTAAGGTTTTTCACAGATTGGAGATCCTAGAGTATTTTGGTCGAAATCGGTCCACCAGAAGTGACAACTACTCTAGGAGCTTTATCGTTTTTCGACTGGAGAACAAGTTCAATTTAGGAGCTTTTTCGATTTTTGCATGTTTTGTAACATATTCTTAATTAATTACCGGTCCAGATAAAGTCTTCCGAAATTTAAGCGTAAATCACGATTCTGGACAAAAAAATCAATTTTTCAATGAAAAAACTGGTCCCTGTACCGCCCTTATTGATGAATTGATCATGGTGAAACTTCATACTAAAGCTTTTGCTATAAATTTGGCGATCCTAGTGATTTTTGGCCGACATCGATCAATCGGAATTCGCAGCTCTTCAGAAGGAGCTTTTACGTTTATTGCTAATATGACTTAATTTAATTTACTAAAAATCGATTAAAAATTAGAAGATTGTAAATTAAATTTCAAACAAAATTAGTTCAGATTATATTTTGAATTTTAAAGGATATCATAAGTTTTGTTAAAAAGTTACTTTACCAAAGTTCGGCATCTCTACAGAACAGGCGGATTGACTATTCGGAATAAAACTTCATACTAAAGCTTTTTTCATAAATCTGGCGATCCATGAGAAATGTGGTGGACATCTGTGTACCAGACGTGGAAACTTCCGTACGAGCTTTTACATTTTTGCAATGTAGACTATATTTTCAACAAGAGTTGACCTTGTTGATTTGCTGAAACTTAATGCAATTTTTATATCAAATCCGGTAGTTTCAATTTTTCGCTTTGGAAATTAAGTGAGGTATATTAGAGGTCTAAGTGCATTTTTCGTAACGCAACAACTACTTCAGTGGTACGCTCGGCTGTGCGTTGCAGCTGTACAAGCCAGGTTTCTTCTAAGTAGTATTTTCAAATCGCAAATGGTGACGCCGCCGCATACATCGTATTTTCAAAAGGCTTCCTCATGCTTCTCTTATTTCACGCACAGTTTGTCCAAGCACATCTTGTGCCACGATCGTGATTATGATTTTAATGTAATTAAAACTGTCACTTTTTCCAATACATAAAATGCGTCTCATTCCTCCTTTGCATGTCCCCACACTGTGTGTATCTATACCGCACTTATAGCAGAGTTTAAAACGGTCTACGTTATTGGAACAGTTTCCAGCAATATGTCCGTAATGCAAGCATTTAAAGTATTACGTATAGAATATCTTTCCTCGTTTGGAACAGAATGCTATTCAATTCAAATTTTGCCTTCGGATGTAATTTTACCACCAGACCACTGAGAAGGCTGACCACAGCTACTTGGATTCGATGGTATTCGATTGCCATTTTCTTTCCTTCGAATATACCCTCACAGGGTGTGAGGCGAATATACCCTCACCCTTACATAGACCCTCCTCGAACTTTTTTTTTAGAGACCTTATATGAACTTCCTGACCAATGATAGTCTCAATCATTATTGCCACTTTGGTCATTTGATAGGCCATAATGTTAGCCAACAATGACCCAATAGTGAAGATGGGGATTCTAATGGGGATAAGGTGTAGTTTTGGCAAAATTTCTGTCAAATATCGTTATAAATCAGTTTTTCAAAATTTAACTGTAAATGATGAGTTTTGACAAAATAAAACGCATTTCAACAAACATGCGGTCACTTTACAGCCCGGATGGACTGATTGATTAGGACGAATCTTCATAAATGGTGTTTGTTTTAGAGGTTCACAAGTTTACATTAAAATAGAACAAAAAAAAACATTTTGAATATCAGAAAAAAAAACATTTTGAATATCAGTGAAACAAGCATTATTGGATAAATAATTTTATCATAATTTTAAGCTTGAATATGATTTCGGCCATGTGGCCGCCGCGGCTGGCGCGTACATAGCGAAATCAGGAGGTCCAATTTTCGATCACCTTTCACAGCAATTGCAGCCGTATCTCGCTAATAACTAGCGGAATGTTGTGTTCCGAATATTCAATCGTCTCTGGTTTATGTGCGTAGACAAGTGTCTCAACATATTCCAAAGAAAATAATCTTATGGAATTAGATCACACGATCTCGGTGGCTAATTAACAGGACCATTTCGTGAAATTAGACTTTCATCAAATGTTTATTTTAATAATTTAATTGTATCCCGCGCTGTGTGGCATATGGCACTATCCTGTGCTAATTGGGTTACAAAAAAGTTAGAAATCATGTCTCAATACCGTTCATCGTTGACTGTAACATTCCGCTCATTATTGTTTTTAAAGACATATGAACCAAAGATCCGCCGGCTCATAAATTGCATCATCAAACAGTAATTTTCTCTGGATGTAAAGGTGTTCCGGCAAAGGCTTGTGGATTACTTTCCCTCAAAATCCGACAATTCTGTTTATTAACGTACCCATTCAACCAAAAGTGAGCTTCATCGCTAAACAAATTTTTTGGAAAATCAACATCAACATTGGCCGAATTAGCGGCGCGTGCGATGGTCGGATGGCTTTAATTTCCTGTACATGTTGAATTTTGTAAGCACGTAAACCAAGATCCTTAGATAAAATCTTCCATAAAGTGAATGGACACATCTCCAGTTGCTGTGAACGACGACTAATTGATTGATTTGGGTCTTTCTCAATGCTACGATGTTCCTACAGCGTCTATCGCATGTTTGGTACAAACAAGTACCCTGTCCACCAGACACATTGTTTGACGTCTTATTGGATGCGTGTTATCAGTTAGATAATAAAATAATAAAATTAACGTAATGCACGATGAGTTTTGCGAACAGACCATTATTTTGATAAAAATTGTCAACAATTTGCCTCTGGCGTGAATCTAATGGCAAATCAAACTAATGACAACGAAAATTTAAAATTAGTTGTCAAACAAGACAGTGTTGCAAAGTTAGATGTGAACCACTTAACAAAACACACTTCACCTAGAAATTGTCTACATGTCGAGATATTGCAATGTATTTTTGTCGAAATTGGTTCACAAAAGTGGAAGTGGCAGCTTCTGTTAGAGTAGTTTACACGTTTTGAATATATTTACGAGTGATACCGGGCAAGATCAGTTTTTCAAAATTGGCCGCCCGAATCACGATTTTTGTGAAAAACCTATTTTTCAGTAAAAAATATGTCTCTATACATCCCATACGAACTAGGAGTCTGGTGGAATGGTCAAAATAAAAGTGACATTAAAAGTGAGTTTGAAAAGGAACAAATATATGAAATATGTAAAAAATTTCTAGATGTATTTTATGTCTTTGGTGATAAATTGACAACAAATATTTTTTATAAACAGAGAATACTAAAAGAGGAGTACACCGTTGATACCCCAGTTGATAATCACCCCCCCCCCCCCCGCCATTCAGAAATAAATAAAGAAGTTGAGCATTTGTTAGATAGCGACGTAATAGAACCATCGATAAGTCCTTATATCTCACCATTATTAGTCGTGCCAAAAAAGCAATGGATGGTAATAAGAAATGGAGATTAGTGGTAGACTTTAGATAGTTAAATAAGAAAATCATTGACGATAAATTTCCATTAACACGACTAGAGGACGTGTTGGACAAAATTGAAAGAGCTAAATATTTCTCTACACTTGACTTGACTAGTTCATTCCATCAAATTGAATTAGAAAAAAAATCGTGGCCTATGACTGCATTCTCAACAAGCCATGGTCATTTTTAATTAAGAGGTTACCATTTGGCCTTAAAATATCTACAAATAGTTTTCAGAGAAAGCTAACGATCACATTAGCTGGTTTAGATGAACTAGCATTTATGTATGTCGATGACATAAATATCTTTGGTTGCTGTATGAAGCATCACAATATGAATTTAATCAAGGTACTAAGTCGAATGAAATCATATAATCCAAAAATTCGAAATGTAACTTTTTAAAGAAAGAGATCACATATTTAGGTCATCTTATCATCAATGAAGAAGTTAAGCCAAATCTACTACAGACGATTTATTCGTGATTTCGCTTTAATAGCAAAACCTTTAAACAATCTGCTGAAAAATAATTAAAAATTCATCTAGACAGATGAATGTCAAGAGGCATTTGAGTCATTAAAATCGAAGCTAATCAATCCACCAATACCTCAATATCCGAATTTCGATGAAGAATTTTTACTGACAACAGACGCATCGAATTTTACTTTGGGAGCGGTACTGTCTCAAGGAAAAATTGGAAAGGATTTGCCGATTGCATTTGCGAGCAGGTCAATGGATAAGCATGAACTTAACAAGCCGGTAATAGAAAAACAACTTCTAGCCATTCACTGGGCTATAAATTATTTCAAACCGTACCTATATGGTAGACATTTTAAAGTGGTAACTGACCAAAGGCCACTACTAAGTTTGTTCTCAGACAAAAACCCATCTTCAAAAATGACAAGAATCAGACTAGAACTAATAGATTATAACTTTAAAATTATTTTTAAACAAGGAAAATTAAATACGAATGCTGACGCATTGAAGATAAAAGTAATAATAGTGTTAGTGTAGACACACCGAAGTTGGAGGCTGGTCAACTCTATGCTTGGGAGTGCACATCTATTCATTAGAATAAGAAACTTAAAAAATTGTCAATTTATAGTTGAAAGTTTAGGTAACTTGAGAAAGAATTTAGACAAAAAGGGAACAGAAAATGTAGGAGCCTTAAATAATAAAAGATTAGATAAAGTGACTGTATTTGTTAGTGATAATCCGTAATACGCATGCATGCATTGAAAATAAATAAGTTTGCGGTCAAAAATAATGATTCAATTTTCAGTCGCATAAGTATAGATAAATTTAAAGATAAATTCAATAGTCTGCAGAAAAGTAAGAGTTTTTAAAATTTTAAAACCAGACATGGGACCAGAATTTCTAAATGAAATAATGAAAAATATTTGTGAACTATTAAAAATTAACCAAATCAACTCTACGCCGTATCATCATGAAACATTAGGCTCAATAGAGAGAAATAACAGCATTCTGAATGAATATTTAACTAATTTCACAACAGATTTTAACTGGGAAGAATGGCTTCTATATTTTGTACTTTCATACAACACAACATCCTATTTACCTTCATTTATTAATGCTGTAGTATCAAAACCAATTTATAACTTTGTCAGCTATGCAGAGGAGGTTAGATATAGATTACAGGAAGCACATAGAAAAGCAAGGCTAATATATCAACAGAAATTAGCTAGGAAGAATGTATATGATAAAGACATAAATCCGTCAAATTTTAGAATAAGCGATTTAGTATATCTCAAACGAGAAAATTGAAGAAAATTCGGAAGGAATTACACTGGGCCTTTCGAAATAATAGAAAGAAGTGCGCATAAATACGACAAGAATAAAAAAAATGTTTTTGAGTAGAATTAAGATTGTTCAATTAGATAAATTTTTCTGAAGGGGATGGATGTAATGCCTCACAATTATAGCAATACACTTTGCATTTCGAAATACATGCACGCGAAAATATTTAATGATGCGAAAAACTTCATGAGATTGTATTTTGTAAAATAAACATATTTTATATTCCAAAATGTATTGCTTTACGCAACTCCAAGTTTTTCACCGAAAACTAAAATTGATTTAATAACAAAAATAAAATATCAAGCGATAAGTTGTGGGATAAATATAGTTAGACGTCGGTAGAGGACGGTCGAGGAATAAGAGTTTGTAAGTTATGAACTAAATGTAAAATAAATTCTAAAAGTTAGTTTTTTCATTAAAATAAAGATGGCGTAAATAAAAGTGGCTTCACAATATATTTAACATGCAAAGAGAGTTGCACCCCAATCGGATAAGAAATGCTCAGGTTAATTTTATTTGCCGAACATTTATATTATATTTCCAATTTCAATCATGAAATTTGAATTCCATTCCCTTCTCTTCTGCTAGACCGGTGCACATCTAAACCAATTTTCCAGAACCATGATCTATGTTGCAGTTGATCCCTGATGCTTTGAAATATCCTCCCTCTTTTCGATAAAATCGTCCTAGCCGATTTTTTTAAAAATAGGGACACCAATCCCATCTGAGAACCACTAAACAAATATTTCAAAATTAAGAAGATTAAGACTTAAATCGAAAGTTAAATTGATTGGAGAGATTTTAAATTCCCCCTCACTAAATTTATCAAAATCGTGCGAGCCAAAAAAATATTATACTGAAACCCAGCATCCACCAGATGACAACCTACATGAATTTCCCGGATATCAGGACTGGTTACAATCGTTGTCTGTTACTGGAAACGAAATTACATATGAAATTTTTGCGAGCCGAAAATAATTTAAGTTAATAGACCCTGGCCCACCAGACACAAAATCATTTAATGGGAAAAAATGAGAAAACGGGACCAACTTCAAAACATTAATTAGATGGCGAATACTACAAATTAGTATTGTTACCGACTTATCATCACAATCAACATTTTGAATAGGATGCGGTTGTGTCAGGCAACCAACACAACATGGTGAGACAATCCGCAATGTGATGGAACATAACGCCAGATATCTAATAAGCGATAATAACGAGACCCGACGCGAAGCAACATTGAAATTAAATGCATCATCACATCAATACGCAAAATGGTATGCATAATGCAACAGCCCCCAACATGATATACAATATTGCTTTTTTGGATGATCCAAAAAAGTTTAACATCCTTCAACAAGATGCAACATACGACATCTTGATTCAACATTATACGGAAAATTACGCATATGTGCAACATCATACAACATGGTGCAACAACGTGCAACGTGAAGCAACATGGTTCAACACGTCGGTAGTTCCGAAGGGCTCTTAAATTAATTATCAATAAATCAGATCTCTTAATCAAGTAATCGGATCTCAAACCAGAACAACTTATTACTTTTTATCTAAATCGTTCGATCTAATTTTTATTTGTTTAACCAAATAGTCTATGTCCCACTGCATGACCTTCTAAACGTTATTCCCGTAATAAAGACTAAAAGCAATCCATTCATGGCGTTAAAAACAGTATATCGCCGCAATTTTTATCGATATACATCTAGCCATAAAAAATTTGTATTAACCCCCACATCGAAGGAAACGAATTTTTCCGAAATTAGAACCCATCGATATCGATTTTGGGCATTTGTCATTCACCCGATTTCTTTCGCATAATATGAATTTCCCCGAAATCATAAACCACCAAATCGTGATGGTCGAAAAATATTAAAGAAAGGGGACGCGGGGCCCACTGGATGAGGCTTAATTTAAATTCCTCTTTCGCCAACAAAAATACTGGACCCAATTTACATCAAAGTCGTTTAATTTGAGAAATAAAAATTAAAAAATTAATACGGGTTTCACTAGCGCCTAAATGTTTTTTTCTTAAGGAAGGCACCAGTCGCAATTTTTTTTAAGTACGTGTAGACCCCCTTATAACAATTTTCATGAAAATCCTACAAAATTTTGCTCATGTTTTGATTTTTTAGAGGTGCGCATGACTATAATTAACTTTTTGGTCTCTTGCTTCAGTACGCAAGTAGATAGTTTATCAGGATGTTTTTCTGTAGGATCTGGTAACTCGTAAAGATTGGATCTAGTGCCTAGTTTTTGTATCTATCTATACCTAGTTGTTTCAACTAATACCATCAAGTGAAGGGCAGCTACACTTAGACTCTATGAAGCAAGAGTAACATCAAATATTTTTGGCTCAGAAAACGTTAGGAATTTCATAAACTCCTACATGAAGTTTTTATTTCATGTTTTATTGAGAATAAGTGGTTCTTGAATAAACGACGAAATATTTTTAAAGTGCATTTTAAAACCCAAAAACTTTTAGTTTTAGCCTCTTCCAGAAGAGTCCTTCTTTTGAAACAAGTTAGTTTCTAGGCCCCGATTATTACCTCTTCGGAACCTTTAAAATTCAAGTATTGGAGACGGTTCCAGATATGTACTTCTAACAAGCATAAAGAAGGCATGAGTAGTACTCACGGATAAAAAGTAGATAAAGTTCTTTTTACCCATATAAAGGTTCGTCGATGGCGAATTACATTTATCCTTAAAGGTCAATTTTGGAGGAGAAGCGTATATACATTTTTCTCATTAGCACGAGAACGTAGAAAAACAGTGTCAAACGGTGCTCATAATGAGATTATGGTTTCGCTCATATTAGCTGGTTATCCCCTAGTTTTGGAAAGATCCCTAAAATACTCGTCCGGTGGATGACCAAGACCCATAAATATTAGTATGTCTGGGTTACTTGTAGAGGTCGTAGTTGTTTCCAAACTTAAGTTTACTTAATCTCGATGGTTATTCTAGTATCTGAAACTCACTGAACCTATATATCAGTTGATAAGCCAAACAACTTTCTACCACCCGGCACGATAGATCACACATTAGATTCAACATTTTTTTCAGTTTGGAGTTTTATGATGTGACGTATTGTCTTTACGTAGGGCAGCCGATCAACGGCAACTACCGAAAGAATTTTTAATGTCTCGAATTTTTAATGTCTCCTGTCTCTCTTTCTATTTAACTAATCTGTTCCAATTGTTTTTTATTTAGCACATTTAGCGGCACTCCTCCTAGCAGATGGACTATAGTGAGGCTCGTAAACAATTTTGCTGAGCATGGGTCAGTCGCAGGAAATCCTTATCATCGAAATCCTTCAGTTCGGACGAAGGAAACTAGCGCTGCTGTAGCCGCACACGACAATCCCATAGTTTCGACAAGTAGCTTATCTGCTCATATGGGTATGATATGATGCAGACAGTCACTGCAGATAAATTATGCACAACGATTTGAACTTATTCCCTTATAAAATTCAAATAAGAAACAAACTCAATGCAGTTGACTTGCCGATTCGCTTGGAATTATGCTAGAATATACTTCTAATGGTGGGAGATGACGAAAACGTCTTGAACTGTCTTTTTATGACTGATGAGGCCCATTTTGATCTAAACGGCAATGGGAATAAAACAAAGTTGTCGAATATGGAGTGATTCTAACCCACAGATACTCCATGAGGCGGAATTACATCCACTTCGCGTAACAGTGTGGTGTGCAGTTTCTTCAAAGTGCATTGTCGGGCCTTACTTTTTTGCAGAGAACGGTGTTACTGTTACGGTTACTGCAGACCGTTACTTAAAAATGTTGAGAGAGTTGTTTTATACAGAACTACGCCAAAGAGAATCACTTTCAACTCTGACAGAATTGCAGCAAAAATTCCCCAATAAGCGATTTCAAGAAACTCCACATTCCGTAGGCCCCCCAGGTCTCCTGACCCTACTGCGCCTGATTTTTTCTTGTGAGGTTATTGCAAGCAGGAAGTTTACAAAACAAAACCAACAAATTTGAATGATTTAAAGCAATCCATTCGAACGATGATTGAGGCAACTCCCGCTGCAACTCTTCAGGCAGTAATGAATAATTTTTTGCTGAGATGTCGCACGTGCGTCAACGTGCGTGGTGGCCATTTAAATTCCATTATTTTTAAAACCTAATAAAAATGGATTATCTTTCAAATAAATCAAGAAAAAATAAATTACTTGAATTAATCGAAAAGTTATTTGAGTTGCTTAATGTAGCAATAATACTACAGCCACCCTGTAGCTGGAGCTACATCATAAAAAGGGGGTTGGGCGGTTCATTTTTCAGTTTTCTCTGGTACTTTTAGGATTAAAGTGTAAATAATCTAATGAATCCTATTCTTTGGTGCTGGACCGAACATATTGCAGGATGGCATGGCGGAGGAGTTAATTTCGGTCCCTTCCATTTTACAATTACTTTTATGCTGTTCGCATACGGTCACCCAAATTTTTAGTAACAAGCATGATACTATTAAACAATACGATATCTCGGAATATTACAGAGATGGAACTGTGCAAACTGGCAGTTGTGAGCTTAAAATGAGGTATGACATGATACAGTAAATAATGATAATCCGATTAGAATCGGATTGCATATCCCACCGAGACTCAAAAACTGCAATCCCTTGATGCAAAATAAATAAATATTTTGTTAACACATAACCTATATGTGTAAACGAAAGAACTTCTAATTATAAATCTATGAAACTAGATTACTACATAAAATAATTGATGGCAGAATGCAAAATTTAGTTCCGATATCGCGACAACCTCAACATTGAAAAGTAAATTTGGTTTTATAAATTGTTTACCATATTCGATTCAGACACATCTGAAAACCATGTCCAAACTACCGAGCAGTCTTGAATGTGTAAATATACGCGTATAGTAAAATTATTTAAAATATTTTAAAGCCTGGTGTTGAATTTTAATTTCGAACAAAAAAATTTCTTTTAATACAAAACTTTACAGTAACCATTATGTTTACCTCCTCACTTACCAATTTGTATTAATTTGTAATACATTTTCATTTTTGGTGCTGTTGTAAATTGTACTTATAAGTATCGATAAAATAATAAATTAAATTAATTTTATAAAATTGACAATTTTAATAACCAACAACAACAGCGTTAAATATCTAAGTGTATAAACGAAACGCAATAATGTACAATCGAAAAGACAACGCGGCCTGATAACCCATTGCTAATTGGGAGCAGTAGTATAAAATACTCGTACTTAAAACTATTTAGTATCATTATCGCATTGTATATTCAACAGTGCACATCATATTTGTTAATTAAATATTTATTTATTTATTAATTAATTAATAATTCGAAAATAATTATAATTTATAAAATGGTTTCTCGACTTTCGATAGTGTTTACACTCGGTTGTGTCGTGGCCGCAGTACAGTGCGCATCAATTGCCGAAACGCCCCGCATCCATAATGGGGATCAATTGATCATGTCGATTGCAAATGAATGTTTTGACGGAAACACAATGAGCTGTTTAAAAGGAAAAGTGCTCACATATTTGGATACAGTGCTAGGATTAAAATCGGAACAAGCACGTTCGTTTACAAGTGAAAATGTTGATCGTGTTATTTTCGATCGTGTTGGACGAATTTTAGCCGGAAATGAAATTACCGTACAATTGCCAAAAACAGTTTTTCAAAATACTGTTGTATCGTATCGGGCCGATCGTGGATTAGATTTTGATGTGCCAGAGGATGAACAGGATGAAGGTGAGGGTTGTGATATGTTTAAAACTTATAACTTACATTAACAATATTTTACATATATTCGAATTTCAGCTCGTGGTGATATGCTCAAAAAGAAACTACTTTTACCAATTTTACTTTTAATGAAATTGAAAATGAAAGCGTTAATGCCAATTTTGGTTGCGATAATTGGATTCAAAGCAATGAAAGCTTTAATTTTATCTAAGCTAGCAATCACCATCGTACTAGGTTTCGTACTTGTTCAATTACTTAAAAAGAAAGGTATGGAGATGCCAATGATGATGACGCCAATGGCACCACCAGCCGATCAATACGGTGCTCCATCTCCAGCGCCAGCGCCCGCATCATCGTATGATCCAAGCTGGGAACCAAATACCGGAGGACCATACTCACGTGTTTGGTCACCATCCTCAAGTGCATCGAGCTCAGATTTAGCATATAATTCATACTATCCATCAGCATCCAGTGGTTCATCTAGCTCTGGTTCATCCGCGTCATCATCTAGCACATCACATTAACGACGCATATGTATACGTTACGTACCTGTATAAATATTTATATTTTAAATACGAAAATTGGAGTCACGAATCGAACAATACATTTTGCACAAAATTTTTATAATTTTAAGACACACGACCCCGTTGAATGCACTCTATTTAATAATGATCTTATTTATTTGTCAGTATAATTTGTAGATATTGAATATAATAAATTATTTAATTTTATTTATAAAATTAATTGATTATTCGTTTTCTGCAGGAGTCTATTTACACCGTCACGGTTGCTCATTACGGAAATACTGAAGTCTAAGAACAATGAAGTCTGATAACAGTAAAGATGAATTCGTGAAGATATGATTTTTAAATGGCCTTTCAAATCTTTTACAATTTCTAATGGGCAGTTCTTCATTATGAATTAAAATGAACAAGTTGTTGCTAGAGAATTGTATGAGTTTTAAGTGAAAATTGGTTCGAAAAATAATGATTTTCATTTATTACAAATTTCTTTTGTTCAATTTTACTGTCTGTTACTTAACAGTTAAAATGAATCAATATAATCGCATATATGTGCTCTCTTCGTAAAGTTCATTGTAAGTGTTCAACTAAAATTTTTGTCATACAACTTGTATCGTACGAAACAAAGGTTTGTAACTTTGCTAACCGGTATTGTATTCAGCACAAATTATATACCAAATATTCACTACATTTTGTTTTAGTTCAACTTTTAATTGTGGCGCAACGCAGAATAAAAAAAATATTCTATGTCTATTGGTTGTTATTAACTTGCGACCATTTGCCCTTGCATTCAGTAAGTGTGTTTAAAATATGCTGTATGTTCGGTGATATCAAAACATCGATACATTAACAACCAAACATCGTTTTCTACATCGATGTATATCAAAGATCTATACTCCTGTCTGTATGTTTCATCCAACAGCAGTCTTCTTCTTCGGGTAGCCCTAGGAACCTAACAATGATTCACTACACCAAGCGCAGATTAATCCGAAAATAAAGTGATTGTGTAATTTCTTTAATGAATGAAGCGGTCAAATCCTTCTTTACGGGCTGGTAACGTCAACTAAATAAAACAAAATAAACTGTTCATAATGACTACACTGACTTTAAAGGCGTAGTTGTTTCGATTCTGTGAATCATATTTGTGAGCTTTTGCCTCAATATTCTGTTCAGCGTCTCAATACATATTTTTGGGACTTCCTTTAATATTAAATCAATTGGGTGGAACACCATATTCCAAACCATGAATTTTAATTATTTTACCATTTCAAACAAACCCAAAGAAACTTGAAAGGAACGGAAAAAATTAAGTTGTTAATCAAAGAAAAAGGAAAACCGGTCTGTAGAGGAGTTTATAAATAATATAGGGTAAACAAGGCCAGCAAAAGTGTTAATAAATTCTAAAAACTGTCTAGCTGATTGCAAATATAAATGTGCGACATTTGTGAGCCAGAACGAGCGCGAAATTATTTTAAAGGATTATTATAAAATGAACCAAGCTAGCAAATATAACTTTATTGCTTCAACTTCTGAAAGAATATTTAAGATACGAGCGACGATGAAGAATACACCGTCAAGACGAGTATTTACATTTCAATATTGTTTTAAACATGGGTAGTGATCGCATAACTATATGCAAAAAGTTTTATTTGACAACTTTAGCAATATCCCAAAGAAAGCGTTAGAGGCAAGAAAAAATCCAAAAACGTACCGGATGATTCGCTTAGTAAGGTGAGAGACCACATAAAATCATTTCCTGCCGTGGATTCACACTACTGTCGATTGAAGACCAATAAACGTTATTTAGAAGGCAACCTAAACATTACAATGTTGCAATGTGTAATGAGTCCAACCACAAGTGAAGTAAGGCTTTTATCGGTATATTTTCAATACCAAATTCAATATTAGTTGTCATAAACCAAAATCGGACCATTGCGGAGTTTGTGAACTGCATAAAACCAATAAAGGTCAATTAAAAGAGGGTCAGTATGCAGAACACATTTCGTTGAAACAGGCAATGAGGATTTTAAAAGATTTAGACAAGAAAAGTGACATTCCGATACTATGCTTCGATCTTGAAAATGTAATCACTTGTTGATTCCAAATCGGATATAGGCGAGATATTTTACCATTCGAAATTAAATTATTACAATTTGACCGCCCATGTTTCAACTTCGAAAAGTGGATAATTGTGCAGTCTGGAGCGAGTATACAGGAGACCGGTCTGGAAACGACATTGCGTCTGCCTTGATAAAAATTTTAGAAAGGGTATTTGAAAATAATGATTTCATCAAACTAATCACTTGGAGTGTTACTCACTTCCGGGGCATTCAGCCATTCATGAAGTAGATCACGCTCACAGTGAAATTGAGAAAAACTTATCAAGATAAACCGTCGTCGTCCCTACACAATTCTACAGATGCGACCAGAAGATTTTAAGGACTATGCATCGAGCTCCAGAATACTTAACTTCAAGGCTTAACTATTCACAAGAAATACCTACCATTCAATTTAATTTCTTGTAAGTCACTGAAAGATACATCTAGGCCAATTTCCAAAGGCCGTAAACCCAGATCGTGAAATTCCAACTACCAAACGTGAACATTTAAAGTCCTTGTTTAAATACATGTCCCAACCAGATTAACGTGCCACCAATATCCAGACAACGGATTCCGTAAATCGACAAGGGAGGAAAATGCCGAGAAAAATTAAAATTGATAAGACTGAAAGTTTTGTTTTATTTACTTAAAAAATTATTATTTATTTATTTTATTTTTTTCTTAATTTACGATATTTTTATATTGTATAAGTTTTATGTGATATTAATGAATTTTTATGTAATAAATGAAGTGATATTTAATTTATAATTTTATAAAATGAATAAAGAATTTAGTCGTTAATTCTTATTGATCGATTATGTTAATTGAAATTCCAAGTTAAATGTGACCGTTAGAACTACAAATTTTGAATATTGCAGTAAAAGTTATAAAATAGAGTTCTATGTGGCTAGTTAGAACTCCGTTAACTTATTTTAAAAGGTTTCAATTGCCAAGAAGGTTGTATCTGAAATTTAATATCTTAAATTATGAAAAAAGTAAACATTTAATTTTAAAAGTGTTAATTAAATTTAATAAATTTTGCAACAAAAACGCTGCAGAGAAACATTAATAATATTGGATCATACAACTTTTCACGTTAATATTTCCAAACGAAGATTTTTTCGGATCTGTGATAGAACTGCCAGTTATCCGCTGTATGGTATTCCTTATTTAGGAAAAGAAGGGCCAGAGCGAGGAAAAAATTTGGACCATAAAATCGTCAGTCAATTGTGCCAACCCTTTGAGAGATCTAATCGAAATATTACGTTTGATAACATCTTTACAAGTTATGAGCTCACACAAGATTAACTATCGAAGGGGCTACCGTGGGTTGGAACTTTTCGTAAAAATCTAGCGTGCATTCCAAAAGGATTTCTTAGATAGAGCTGGGTTATGAATATCAAACATCACCAGCTCATGTTCATATCATGGCATATGTAAGTCCTATTTCGTCGGTGTGGCATTAGTACACCTGAAATTCTCGGGGGTCAGTCCTAGAAATATTTGCCGACATGTACGATCAACCATAACAAATTCAAGTGCATATCATGGTGATAAAATATTTAGATTTTCATTAATATGCATACCATTTATCGCCAGTGTGGTATTAGGACACTTCAAAATATCGTGAGTAAATCCTAGAGATATTCGACACCAATGGCATATACCACCAGCAAGGGCTTGTTTATGACAATCACCCATATTAAGCTCATGTTGATGTCATGACGACCAAATATTTAAACTTTTATAAATTTGGGCATATGAGGTAGACAAAATCCGGTAGGCTGAAATCATCATTTATGTTTAACAAAACGAATAAAATTAAATAAATACTGGCTCGACACAATTCGGTAGGATGGAAGCATTAGTTGAATTTATATTAACGAATAAAATAAAAAAGTTAATTTGTTTCAATCAGAAGTTCACTGAACTAAACAGGCGATTGATGATGTGCTTATTTATGAACATTTAAATATTTTATCGTCACGATAGGAACCTGATCTTGTAATGGTTGATAGTCCTAATCAAGCCCTATTTCAGGTATCAGAAAGACTAGCCAACTTTTAAATTTGGAGAAAAACGTAGTTCAATTTGGGTGACAAATTTGAATGGAATTTGATTAACGGTTCTATGAGCGTCAAGTTAATTAAGGAATATTGATCAAACTATGTAATGAATGTGCGACAGTTCGGCTAGAAGTAGAAAAATGTTTCAAATTCAAATGTCGATTACGGCGGAAAGACGCAACATATCCGCCTATCTTTAAACGTAGTTCTGTTCGGGATTTCCTATTACCTCGAAAATGATCGAAAGTATCAAGATCCAAGACAAAAAAATTTAAATTCTAAAAATCAGTAAGGCTAACCATCAGGTAAATTTGGAGAAAAACGTAGCTCAATTTGGGTGACAAATTTGAATGGAATTTGATTAACGGTTCTATGAGCGTCAAGTTAATTAAGGAGTATTGATCAAACTATGTAATGGATGTGCGATAGTTCGTCTAGAAGTAGAAAAATGTTTCAAATTCAAATGTCGATTAAAGCGGAAAGACGCAACATATCCGCCTAGCTTTAAACGTAGTTCTGTTCGGGATTTCCTATTACTTTGAAAATGATCGAAAGTATCAAGATCCAAGACAAAAAAATTTAAATTCTAAAAATCAGTAAGGCTAACTATCACGTAAATTTGGAGAAAAACGTAGCTCAATTTTGATGACAAATTTGAATGGAATTTGATTAACGGTTCTATGAGCGTCAAGTTAATTAAGGAATATTGATCAAACTATGTAATGGATGTGCGATAGTTCGTCTAGAAGTAGAAAAATGTTTCAAATTCAAATGTCGATTAAAGCGGAAAGACGCAACATATCCGCCTAGCTTTAAACGTAGTTCTGTTCGGGATTTCCTATTACTTTGAAAATGATCGAAAGTATCAAGATCCAAGACAAAAAAATTTAAATTCTAAAAATCAGTAAGGCTAACTATCACGTAAATTTGGAGAAAAACGTAGCTCAATTTTGATGACAAATTTGAATGGAATTTGATTAACGGTTCTATGAGCGTCAAGTTAATTAAGGAATATTGATCAAACTATGTAATGGATGTGCGACAGTTCGACTAGAAGTAGAAAAATGTTTCAAATTCAAATGTCGATTAAAGCGGAAAGACGCAACATATCCGCCTAGCTTTAAACGTAGTTCTGTTCGGGATTTCCTATTACTTCGAAAATGATCGA
This sequence comes from Nephrotoma guestfalica, assembly GCA_963691935.1. Lineage (NCBI taxonomy): Eukaryota > Metazoa > Arthropoda > Insecta > Diptera > Tipulidae > Nephrotoma > Nephrotoma guestfalica. The sequence continues at coordinate 201,014,316 of OY829913.1, read as the reverse complement.
AAGTATCAAGATCCAAGACAAAAAAAATTTAAATTCTAAAAATCGGTAAGGCAAACCATCAGGTAAATTTGGAGAAAAACGTAGCTCAATTTGGGTGACAAGTTTGAATGGAATTTGATTAACGGTTCTATGAGCGTCAAGTTAATTAAGGAATATTGATCAAACTATGTAATGGATGTGCGATAGTTCGACTAGAAGTAGAAAAATGTTTCAAATTCAAATGTCGATTAAAGCGGATAGACGCAACATATCCGCCTAGCTTTAAACGTAGTTCTGTTCGGGATTTCCTATTACTTCGAAAATGATCGAAAGTATCAAGATCCAAGACAAAAAAAATTAAATTCTAAAAATCAGTAAGGCTAACCATTAGGTAAATTTGGAGAAAAACGTAGCTCAATTTGGGTGACAAATTTGAATGGAATTTGATTAACGGTTCTATGAGCGTCAAGTTAATTAATGAATATTGATCAAACTATGTAATGGATGTACGACAGTTCGACTAGAAGTAGAAAAATGTTTCAAATTCAAATGTCGATTAAAGCGGAAAGACACAACATATCCGCCTAGCTTTAAACGTAGTTCTGTTCGGGATTTCCTATTACCTCGAAAATGATCGAAAGTATCAAGATCCAAGACAAAAAAATTTAAATTCTAAAAATCAGTAAGGCAAACCATCAGGTAAATTTGGAGAAAAACGTAGCTCAATTTGGGTGACAAATTTGAATGGAATTTGATTAACGGTTCTATGAGCGTCAAGTTAATTAAGGAATATTGATTAAACTATGTAATGGATGTGCGACAGTTCGACTAGAAGTAGAAAAATGTTTCAAATTCAAATAACGATTAAAGCGGAAAGACGCAACATATCCGCCTAGCTTTAAACGTAGTTCTGTTCGGGATTTCCTATTACTTCGAAAATGATCGAAAGTATCAAGATCCAAGACAAAAAAAATTTAAATTCTAAAAATCAGTAAGGCAAACCATCAGATAAATTTGGAGAAAAACGTAGCTCAATTTGGGTGACAAGTTTGAATGGAATTTGATTAACGGTTCTATGAGCGTCAAGTTAATTAAGGAATATTGATCAAACTATGTAATGGATGTGCGATAGTTCGACTAGAAGTAGAAAAATGTTTCAAATTCAAATGTCGATTAAAGCGGATAGACGCAACATATCCGCCTAGCTTTAAACGTAGTTCTGTTCGGGATTTCCTATTACTTCGAAAATGATCGAAAGTATCAAGATCCAAGACAAAAAAAATTAAATTCTAAAAATCAGTAAGGCTAACCATTAGGTAAATTTGGAGAAAAACGTAGCTCAATTTGGGTGACAAATTTGAATGGAATTTGATTAACGGTTCTATGAGCGTCAAGTTAATTAATGAATATTGATCAAACTATGTAATGGATGTACGACAGTTCGACTAGAAGTAGAAAACTGTTTCAAATTCAAATGTCGATTAAAGCGGAAAGACGCAACATATCCGCCTAGCTTTAAGCGTAGTTCTGTTCGGGATTTCCTATTACTTCGAAAATATTCGAAAGTATCAAGATCCAAGACAAAAAAATTTAAATTCTAAAAATCAGTAAGGCTAACCATCAGGTAAATTTGGAGAAAAATGTAGCTCAATTTGGGTTACAAATTTGAATGGAATTTGATTAACGGTTCTAAGAGCACCAAGTTAATTAAGGAATATTGATCAAACTATGTAATGGATGTGCGACAGTTCGACTAGAAGTAGCAAAATGTTTCAAATTCAAATGTCGATTAAAGCGGAAAGACGCAACATATCCGCCTAGCTTTAAACGTAGTTCCGTTCGGGATTTCCTATTACCTCGAAAATGATCGAAAGTATCAAGTTCCAAGACAAAAAAATTTAAATTCTAAAAATCAGTAAGACAAACCATCAGGTAAATTTGGAGAAAAACGTAGCTCAATTTGGGTGACAAATTTGAATGGAATTTGATTAACGGTTCTATGAGCGTCAAGTTAATTAAGGAATATTGATTAAACTATGTAATGAATGTGCGACAGTTCGACTAGAAGTAGAAAAATGTTTCAAATTCAAATGTCGATTAAAGCGGAAAGACGCAACATATCCGCCTAGCTTTAAACGTAGTTCTGTTAGAGATTTCCTATTACTTCGAAAATGATCGAAAGTATCAAGATCCAAGACAAAAAAAATTTAAATTCTAAAAATCGGTAAGGCAAACCATCAGGTAAATTTGGAGAAAAACGTAGCTCAATTTGGGTGACAAGTTTGAATGGAATTTGATTAACGGTTCTATGAGCGTCAAGTTAATTAAGGAATATTGATCAAACTATGTAATGGATGTGCGATAGTTCGACTAGAAGTAGAAAAATGTTTCAAATTCAAAAGTCGATTAAAGCGGATAGACGCAACATATCCGCCTAGCTTTAAACGTAGTTCTGTTCGGGATTTCCTATTACCTCGAAAATGATCGAAAGTATCAAGATCCAAGACAAAAAAAATTTAAATTCTAAAAATCAGTAAGGCAAACCATCAGGTAAATTTGGAGAAAACGTAGCTCAATTTGGGTGACAAGTTTGAATGGAATTTGATTAACGGTTCTATGAGCGTCAAGTTAATTAAGGAATATTGATCAAACTATGTAATGGATGTGCGATAGTTCGACTAGAAGTAGAAAAATGTTTCAAATTCAAATGTCGATTAAAGCGGAAAGACGCAACATATCCGCCTAGCTTTAAACGTAGTTTTGTTCGGGATTTCCTATTACTTCGAAAATGATCGAAAGTATCAAGATCCAAGACAAAAAAAATTTAAATTCTAAAAATCAGTAAGGCAAACCATCAGGTAAATTTGGAGAAAAACGTAGCTCAATTTGGGTTACAAATTTGAATGGAATTTGATTAACGGTTCTATGAGCGTCAAGTTAATTAAGGAATATTGATCAAACTATGTAATGGATGTGCGACAGTTCGACTAGAAGTAGAAAAATGTTTCAAATTCAAATGTCGATTAAAGCGGATAGACGCAACATATCCGCCTAGCTTTAAACGTTGTTCTGTTCGGGATTTCCTATTACTTCGAAAATGATCGAAAGTATCAAGATCCAAGACAAAAAAAATTTAAATTCTAAAAATCAGTAAGGCAAACCATCAGGTAAATTTGGAGAAAAACGTAGCTCAATTTGGGTTACAAATTTGAATGGAATTTGATTAACGGTTCTATGAGCGTCAAGTTAATTAAGGAATATTGATCAAACTATGTAATGGATGTGCGATAGTTCGACTAGAAGTAGAAAAATGTTTCAAATTCAAATGTCGATTAAAGCGGAAAGACGCAACATATCCGCCTAGCTTTAAACGTAGTTCTGTTCGGGATTTCCTATTACCTCGAAAATGATCGAAAGTATCAAGATCCAAGACAAAAAAAATTTAAATTCTAAAAATCAGTAAGGCAAACCATCAGGTAAATTTGGAGAAAAACGTAGCTCAATTTGGGTGACAAGTTTGAATGGAATTTGATTAACGGTTCTATGAGCGTCAAGTTAATTAAGGAATATTGATCAAACTATGTAATGGATGTGCGATAGTTCGACTAGAAGTAGAAAAATGTTTCAAATTCAAATGTCGATTAAAGCGGAAAGACGCAACATATCCGCCTAGCTTTAAACGTAGTTCTGTTCGGGATTTCCTATTACTTCGAAAATGATCGAAAGTATCAAGATCCAAGACAAAAAAAATTTAAATTCTAAAAATCAGTAAGGCAAACCATCAGGTAAATTTGGAGAAAAACGTAGCTCAATTTGGGTTACAAATTTGAATGGAATTTGATTAACGGTTCTATGAGCGTCAAGTTAATTAAGGAATATTGATCAAACTATGTAATGGATGTGCGATAGTTCGACTAGAAGTAGAAAAATGTTTCAAATTCAAATGTCGATTAAAGCGGAAAGACGCAACATATCCGCTTAGCTTTAAACGTAGTTCTGTTCGGGATTTCCTATTACTTCGAAAATGATCGAAAGTATCAAGATCCAAGACAAAAAAAATTTAAATTCTAAAAATCAGTAAGGCAAACCATCAGGTAAATTTGGAGAAAAACGTAGCTCAATTTGGGTTACAAATTTGAATGGAATTTGATTAACGGTTCTATGAGCGTCAAGTTAATTAAGGAATATTGATCAAACTATGTAATGGATGTGCGATAGTTCGACTAGAAGTAGAAAAATGTTTCAAATTCAAATGTCGATTACGGCGGAAAGACGCAACATATCCGCCTAGCTTTAAACGTAGTTCTGTTCGGGATTTCCTATTTCTTCGAAAATACTCGAGAGTATCAAGATCCAAGACAAAAAAAATTAAATTCTAAAAATCAGTAAGGCTAACCATCAGGTAAATTTGGAGAAAAACGTAGCTCAATTTGGGTGACAAATTTGAATGGAATTTGATTAACGGTTCTATGAGCGTCAAGTTAATTAAGGAATATTGATCAAACTATGTAATGGATGTGCGATAGTTCGACTAGAAGTAGAAAAATGTTTCAAATTCAAATGTCGATTACGGCGGAAAGACGCAGCATATCCGCCTAGCTTTAAACGTAGTTCTGTTCGGGATTTCCTATTACTTTGAAAATGATCGAAAGTATCAAGATCCAAGACAAAAAAATTTAAATTCTAAAAATCAGTAAGGCTAACCATCAGGTAAATTTGGAGAAAAACGTAGCTCAATTTGGGTGACAAATTTGAATGGAATTTGATTAACGGTTCTATGAGCGTCAAGTTAATTAAGGAATATTGATCAAACTATGTAATGGATGTGCGATAGTTCGACTAGAAGTAGAAAAATGTTTCAAATTCAAATGTCGATTAAAGCGGAAAGACGCAACATATCCGCCTAGCTTTAAACGTAGTTCTGTTCGGGATTTCCTATTAATTCGAAAATAATCGAAAGTATCAAGATCCAAGGCAAAAAAATTTAAATCTTTAATATCAATATTTAGCAGTTCTACCGAGAAAAAAATCAAAACAATCGTTTATTTAAACCAGCGGTAATTTGAGCGTAGAAGCGCGGGCAACTACCAGATTCCATTTAGTGTAACCTCGGATATTTAATAGTTTATTAACGAATGTCTTTGTATGGTAAAAACCAAGGTTTTTACCGTTAGTGTCATGTATCTCATATGCCACATTTCCAATACGCCTGTCAATAACTCTTCCTTTCTAAATTTTGCGTTAAACCGAGGTTTTTTTGAAGGCGTCACTTTGAGCAAAATTTCTGACAAAAACTCGATTTGTCCCGGATTTAACTGCCTAATTTGACTTCTTAGATTACAGGTATTAGAACTCTGCCGATAAGCTTTCGGCATACGCTCCAAAATATTTTTCTGTATAACTGAGTATGTCGCTCGGAGTTAGTTACATCTAATTTAACGTCACCCAATTCGTAGAGTTTTCTTAGTATTTGATAGTCAGCTTCATGACCGACGAAATGTTTGCCATATTCTTTTACAAAGTGCGGAGATCCATTAGTCGTATCATGGGTAGCATTTCGTATTGCTGCACCAATTGATTGCAAATTTTGCCCCAATCATTGTGCGTTTCATTTACGTTAGCTCTTATACCAGCTATCACCGACCGATTAACTCTTTCACAAGCGTTTGGCTGCGGGTGGTAGTTTGGTGTATAGTTGTGTTGGATTCCATATTTTTGGATTAATTCGGCAAAACATTTAGACTTAAATTGTCTTCCGTTGTCGCTCATAATAATTTCTTGGACCGAAAATACTGTAAACACCCGTTGCTCAAGAAATTTGCATGCATTAGTGGTAGTGGCATCACGCATTGGTTCTAACAGTACGAATCTTGAAAGGTGATCCCTGACTATAAAAATGTAGCAGTTCCGTTTTTAGAACGCGGATACGGTCCTACAAAATCAACATAGAGCTCTTGCCAACTTCGCCGTACTACGAAATAGTTACCCATCGGTGGACGCAAAGTGGTGTTGGAGGCTTTACATTTCTTGCAAGTTTCACACGCCGTCACAAAATCATGCACACAAATTTCATGCTAGGCCAATAATACAATCTGTGTAAGTTTTCAAATGTTTTTCGGATCCCAAAATGAGATGCAGAAGATGACCGTGAGCAGCTTCAATAAGAGTTCGTGTCATCGCTTTAGAAATATATAATTTCCAATACGGTAGATCAGAATTCAAATTAGCGATTTGTGAACAACCTCGACGGAAATATATTCGGTTATCACGTATTTGAATATTATAGGAAGCATCGAGATTATCACTTAGTGTTTTCACGAGAGCTAGGTAATCTGGATCAGTAAAACGTGAGTCATTGAGATCGACATGTAAAGGTAAGTATTTAGGATCAACAGATTGTAACCCATCGCAGTGAAGGCGAGAGAGAGCATCTGCTACGTGAATCTAAAGCCCTGCAACTAGACTCCAGCGAGCGAGACGTCCGTGATTCGTGATAATGGTAGAAGAGTACCCCTCTACATATTGCCGAAATTTCTTGATACTCAATACGGCAGCAAGACACTCAAGTTCAGTGACACTATAATTGCGCTGTGCCGCATTTAATTTCTTTGAAAAGTAAGCAACGGGACGATCTTCGCCGCTGGAGGACTTCTGAAACAGGACACTACCAACTCCGGTTGTTGAGGCATCACACTGAATAAAAAAAGGTCGCGAGTAATCTGCATTGCAGAGGACAGGAGAAGTACATAATGCAATTTTTAACGACTCGAATGACTTTTTAGCTCAAGTGGTCCATATTAATTTCTGGTTCATCTTAACAAGATTAGTAAGAGGTTCGACAATTTCTGCGTACCGAGATATGAACTTACGGTACCAACCAGTTATCCCCAAGAATCAACGAACTTGGCGGACAGTCTTCGGGCGAGGATATTCTTAAACAGTTGCAACTTTTGAGGGATCGACTTTTATCACTCGAATGATGTGACCGAGATATTTAATTTCATTAAGAAAGATTTTGCTCTTGTCGACGTAAATCGTCAAGTTGGCTCGCTCAAGTAAGTCGGCAACAAAGTAGCGCTGGTGATTAGTAGGTCATCCAGATGTGCAGTTCATGGGGTAGCACTCGATGCATCAACCGACACATTATTTGTGGGGTATTGCACAGAACAAATGGTCTGGCTGTGGATTAATACAGCGGCTCACCAGGCACAGCTAAGGCTGTCTTATCCCTTGAGCCCTTATCGAGCGGAATTTGACAAAAGGCGACTTTCAAATCGAGTCTCGAGATGAATTTTGTCTTGTCAAGACGCCCCAGGAATTCGTCGATGAGAGGTGAGGGATAAGCATCCTTTACTGTAACCTCATTGACTTTCCGTGCGTCAAGACACAACCGGTACTTGTCCATTTGGTCTGCGCACTACAGCAATCGGTGAACATCACGAACTGACACTCCCTATAATTACTCCTATGGATAACATACGATCTAGTTCCTTAAAAATTTCTGCTTCAACTGCTGGCGGTACAGGGTAATGCCTCTGCTTCACTGGTTTTGCATCTCTGACATCAATCACATGAGAGATCAAATTGTTTTTTCCCAATCCAAACAGCAAGGATGAAGGAAACTTTTTAGTGACTTCCTCGAGCATCCGTTTTTGATCGTCATATAGAGAATGCTGTGAAGAAGCATCATCCTGTAAATCTTTTTAAAAACGACCGCGAAAGTGCAGGAGCTTTAGAAATTGAGCTCGCTGGAGAAACACATATTGGTAGGTCAAAATCCTCCAAAAATCGACACCAAGATAAAATTGTTGAATAAAATTTGGAGCTAAATATAATGTTACCAGTTTAGTTTTACCCGTAAGCCAAATAGGAACTTTTATGTAGCCAATAGTTGACTCCGCATGACCATTTGCAGTTTTAATGGAAGATCGAAAACTGTGTAGCTTCATATATATTTGGAGCATTAAGGAGGTTTTCGCACAGCAATTTGCCTAAAATAGAGATATTGGCTCCACTATCCAAAAGGACCAGTATACGTTTTACCAAGAATTTGAATTTTGAGGTATGGTCGACCATCGGTGCCACTATTTATAGTTGATTCAGAAATTTTCTTTCTCATCAATCTCTTGAGATTCCAATATCTATTTACACGGGCTGTTGACTAAGATCTTGCAGAGCTGGGTTTTAACATGGTAGAGTTTAAATTTGACACACTTCGGGTACGAAGCACTACATATCCCTATTACAAAACAACTGGACCGGTATCAACATTTCCCCGATCTATGTAGTAAGCAGCTGAAATCTACCGTTCTGCACGACCCTAATACTGCACCAGCACTTGTAGCACAATCCAATGAAAATGGTACTGGAATTGTTTACAAATTAATTACAAATTAGTTACACAGTTAGAAAATTTGTTACAAGTCCCGTTATTCTGCAATCCGTGTGTGGGCTGGCATTAGACAAAGCTACACCACACTTTTCGTATTTTTGTTAATATTTATTGTATCGGGCTGGGTATGGTATTGGAATATTTTACAAATTAAAACTGCCCCTAAGGGGTGCAATTCTTCAAAAACCATATTTTTCGTTACAACATGCTTATCGCATTTCTGTTAATTTTCTGTTAATATTTGAGGTATCGTTGTATCGTACTGGGGGTGGTATTGTAATTTTTTACAAATTAACTACAACATATTGGAATAGCTCAACCCCCAAAAACTACTCCTAAGCGGTGTAATTTAAAAAAAAAAATTTTCATCACACTACGATTTCTGTATTTCTGTGAATTTTTGTTGTGTAGTACTGGGGAAGGCACTAGAATTTTTTTTTACAAATTATTTACAATAAAACGGCATAATTAATGCCCTACAAAAAACTACCTCTAATGGAAGCAACCGATTAAAATCATTGTATCGTACTAACGGGGATACTAGAAGTTTTTACAAAATAAATTACAATATAGTAGAATAGTTCAATTGCCAGAATTTGCCTCTAAAAAGTGAAGCTCTTTAAAACAATATTTCTCTGTAAAGGCCATACCTCTTAAATTTATCAGAACAGCCCACAAGCATAAAAATCGAGCGTAATGTATTGAACTTCCTTCCTATATGTATGAAATGGGTACCCATGAATTTATTACAATAGCACACACCCACAAAAATCGATAATAATGCATCGAACTTCCTTTCTGAGCAAGAAATAGGCACCCCTAATTTATTACACAGCCCAAACTCACTAAAATCGATCGTAATCCATTGAACTTTCTTCCAAATGCAAGAATAGTATTCATTAATTTATTACAACTGGTTACACCCTCAAAAATCGATCTAACTACATCGAACTTTCTACCAATGCAAGAATTATTTATCCTCAAATTTATTACAAAAGCCCACGATCCATAAAAATCAATCGTAATGTATCGAACTTCTTCTTATGAAGAATTAGGTACCCCTGAATTTATTACAACAGCCCACACCCACAAAAATCAATCAAAATGTATCGAACTTTCTTGCAATGCAAGAAATAGGTATCCCAGAATTACAACAGCCCACACAATAAATTCAAGGATAGCTAATTCTTGCATAGGAAGAAAGATGCAGAAGTTCGATGCAGTTAGATAGATTTTTGTGGTGTGGGCAGTTGTAATAAATCCATGGGTACCCATTTCTTGCATAGGAAGGAAGTTCGATACATTACGATCGATTTTTATGCTTGTGGGCTGTTGTGATAAATTTAAAAGGTTTGACCTTTGCAGAGAAATATTGCTTTAAAGAGCGTCATTTGTTAGAGGCAGATTCTGGCAATTTAACCATTCCACTATATTGTGATTTATTTTGTAAAAACTTCTAGTATCACCGTCAGTACGATACAATGATTTTAATCGGTTGCTTCATTCGAGGTAGTTTTGTAGGGGATTAATTATGCCATTTTATTGTAAATAATTTGTAAAAAAAAATTCTAGTGCCATCCCCAGTACTACACAACAAAAATTCACAGAAATACAGAAAGCGTGTTGTGATGAAAAATATATTTTTTTTTTAAATTACACCGCTTAGGAGTAGTTTTTGGGGTTGAGCTGTTGTAGTTAATTTGGGTGTTTGTTTGCCAATATGTTGTAGTTAACTTGTAAAAAATTACAGGTACCACCCCCAGAACGATACAACGATACAACAAATATAAACAGAAATTTAACGGAAAAAATATGGTTTTTGAAGAATGCACACCTTAGGGGTAGTTTTTTGGGAGCTGAACTATGCGATATGTTGTAATTAATTTGTTAAAAATCGTAATTTGTTAAAATAGTTTCTGTTCGAGATTTTCTATTACTTCGAAAATGATCGAAAGTATCAAGATCTAAAACAAAAAAAATTAAATCTTAAAAATCAGTAAGGCTAACCATCAGGTAAAATTTGAGGAAAAACGTTGATCAATTAAAAATTAAAAATTTTTAAAAATTAATCAGTTTAAAAATTCTAGAGATTAATTCAAAATTATAATGATATGGTGATAAAGCTGCAAGCTCTTCATAAACGATTTTATCATGGTTTAGGTCTATATTAAGGTACAAGGGAAAATTTAATTTTGTGATATAAAGTTTAAAATTGTATAAGGGAGTAGTGCGAATATACCCCTTCGTGTAAATATAATAAATATTCAGCACCGTTAAATAATTTTAGAAAATGGAAAATAATTCTGGTTGCCATCCGATTCGAACTCAAGACCTTTCGTCCCGTAGACTTTCTACCACGTTTGCTACCTATCTACATGAACGTGTGTTGTAGTTAAAGCATTTTGATAAAAGTAACAAAAAATTGTGTTTTGTTCGAAAAACACTTGCTTTCTCCTTTTTATATCTTATGCTCAAACTGGTTGTCTTTACAAAATACATAATCATAAATAAGACAATAAAATACCTGGATAAACCGCAAAGTGTCATGTTTACCATCAAATATACATTTTGTCATAACACATGCTAGTGGCACCACACATAACACTGGTTTGTAACTCTACTAACCAGTATTTTATTCAGCAGAATAAAAGAAAACATCAAGTACGTGAACCGTTTCATATTGTTTGATATATTTTACCCGTGGTGCGCTACGAACCTGAAAGAGATGTTTCATAGAAGAATACAAAATATTATTTTTAAAAGCAAGGAACGGTAAATTAAAGTAAAAATTTAAGTAAATTTTATTTCGATTTAATAAATATCAAGTGCTTTGGTAAACCAAAAAAAAAGTAATGCAAATTAAAAATAATAAATTAAAATGATATTCGAGAATCTGGTTATAGGTACATCCAAATCACATGTCATGACCGATGATAAATTTAGAGTTGGCAATAGTTAGCATAGATTTGTGCTTTATGTGAATTACAAGTTAATGTATATCATCTTTAATTCTGGGTTAAAAGTGTCGAATTATTTTTGGAATTTTTTAGATTCAATTCTTTTGCTGCTTTTGAGACGGACTTTGTATGAAATGTTCGACATGTGCATTCAAATTATCGACCTTGTCAGTGTAGACCGTATGCGCGGTATGTATCATATGAACTTATGCCATTTTACGTGTACGTCATATTCATTAGGAATTCTAAATATCAAATGATTTTAAATTTTATATATTTGAAGATAGCGTAAGGTATATTGCAACGAATTTCAGGTATTCGATAAAATATTAAGTGTTTAAATTTCAAACTTTATTTAATTTTACACCTTCAACTTCTTTCCCCACCTTTAAGACGACATACCAGCATTATAATCTAAGAAAAAAAAATTTATCATGCAACACTAACATATCAAAAACCAATGTGATCTTGTGTGGAGTGATCCCAGCCCCTAAGTTAGTTGTTGTTTAACTTAAACAAAACTGATCGAACAATAACCAAAGTATCAAAAAAAAACTGTATGATTCTGAGATGTATATGTTGCGGTTAAAGTCATAAATCGGTAAATGCATGAAATTTTTATTTTTTAAATTCGTTACACACGATTAAAACCCGGTTATGCATGCGCACGCTATTTTCAAACTTTTTGCTGTCGGAGGAGCGTAGTTAGCTCCTCCGAGCCCGCGAAAGTTATTAGAGTGGTTAGACTCTACTATTCCAAATCATTTTGAATTGATATCATACAAATTAGTCCGTGGGGTGAAGTATGAATTATTTCGGGGTTATGGGAGGCTTTTTCAAATTTGTATTCGAATATTTACCGATTTCGGGCTTTCATCGTAATATATATAATAAAAAATTATTTGCCATGTTAGTTCAGTTCCGTATGGCAGTTTCCGACAAGGCATTTTGGGTTAAGAGTTTTATTGATTTTTAAATAAATTTCATCCCGCTCAATAAAACTAAAATTAATTCGCCAACACTAAAACATTCTCGATAATTTTAAGCAAAATTATAAGAAAACCGGGCACTTGTAGCTGATTTTGGGTAAAATAAGAAAAAAACCTTCCCTCGCAAATAGTGTATAAATCTCAAAATCAATTAGCCCTGATCCAAAACATTTTTAGTTTTGGCGAAATTTTGCAAGTTTATTAAAATTTAAATAAAAATGAGTAAAATTCCGAGCCCATAGTTCATTTTCTGGAGCTTGTCAAGGAAAGATTTTCTTCTAATTTGGCTCAAATTTAGCCACACACTGATCCGAGACATTTTTAGTTTTGGCGAAACATAGATAAATTAAATTTCTAGCTTCTCTTTCTAGAGTTGGTTTTACAGGGACCAACGATCAAATTAAATATCAGCGTAAATTTTTTTCGTTTATTAAAGTTTACTCCTCAAGAATTGATTTTCATACATAGCCCACGGCACATAAATTAGATGGGGAGCGAAATTGACTGTTAACAAAAAGTGATGTCGTTATGTTGCCCCTCCGCGCAACATATTTGCCCATCTGAACCAAGAAGACCCTAGAAGATCAAGTTCTCTTTCTTCTTCCATATTGCCCCGAGATTATTCATCACCGCTGCTACTACGTCATCGTTGTTTCCTGAATTCGTATTTTGAAGAATCTGTTGATATGGATCAGGAATTTCCTTTACATTAAAATGATTCTGGTCATTATTTTCTGTGTGTGGCTCGTTGAGCTCCGTCTCTTTCCGACATAATCTTGCGCAAATTTCCATCGTCTTAGCGATATTTAAACTGGATTCGAATACTTTTCTCCGGTCCATTAAAAGACATTCATTAAAGGTCCATTAAAAGAGGTCCATTTCATAGCTGTACCTTTAATCCTAAAGGTATGCCAAGATATGTAATGCCGTATCCATGGACTTTCTCTTATGATACGCATGTTGAGATTGTACCTAGTTTCTTGGTACAATTCTCGAACGATTATGAACATTCAGCAACCTTTACATGGTTTTCAGCAGAAAAAATTACAGAGATATTGGTCTTAAGTCCTTAGGGTTGCTGTGCGACCTTCTACCCGCGTTCGGGATGAAGATCACCTTAGCCTCCCTCCATTTCTTCGGGATGCACCCTGCTTCAGACACCCTTTGAAGATAACCTTCACCCAGGGAAGTAATAACACCTCTGAGTTCTTCTGAATTTCTGATGGAACAATCCCATCCAAACCAGCTTACTTAAAGGGCTTAAAACTTTTAATAGCCCATTTTAACTTCTGTGTATTCAGAATATCCTCTATACACAACAATTAGACGCCGCAGTCATCCCTAAACCTGCAGTCAACCAAAACCTCCGCAATCAACGCGTCCTCACTATCCGGCAAGTGAGTTTCCATCAAAAGGTCAAGAGTCCCTTTAATAGAAACCGTCCATTCACAATCCGGTTTTCTCAGATAACCTGGAACAGCTGGACTAGAAAAAAAAATTTTCTTAAGCGCAAGGTATCCGAGACTTCTTCCATTATATGACAGAAGATCCTCTACGAAATCCTTTGGGCTTTACTTGCTTCCCTTTTCAATACTCTGGGGCATTCCTAACAGAAATCCCAGTCTTAACCTTATCTTGATCTTTTCGCTTTATTGAAAGCTGGAACACAGACTTTGTTAAAGCTTTCCTCATAGGGTTATTGCAATCCTTAGTAAGAGTATCCACCATTGAATCCAGATCACTATCCGTGTCTGGGAGTCCTAGTACTATAGATAGAATCTTGTTCTTTAATACCTCCATATATACGCGTGGATATTGAGCTTAAACATTAGGTACCAATGATCAGAGAAGGGACGCTCTTTCGCCACCCTCCATTCCCTGATCATAGGTAAAATAAAATCGGAGACCAGAGTAACATCCAGAACCTTCTGTCTATTGCTAATATGGGTTCCCAACCTATATTACTTATAATGATGTCCAAGCTACTCCAGATGGTATGGTGCGCGTTCGCGTCGCACCTTAGGATAACTCCCACCTTTCACCTTTCCGCTTCTCCCGGTCTATGTATACAGCTGCAAGCCAGAATCTCCTCCCTCCGTCTCTATACAGACCGCAGCGATGAGCTCATTTCAATACTGCGAAAGTAGAAAACCATTTAAATTATTTTCCATTAGTATACATGATCTGCTACCGACCAAACGGCACAGGAATTAAAGCTTTGGCGTTTAGATCGTGAGGTACCGGGTTCGAATCCCGATGGGGGCAGGATGCAAAAAAGAATTGTCATCAGCAGATTACGATCTGGTATAAAATGGAACACAACTATGACCTCCTGTCGGAGTGAAGAACTCATGGGCCGACCCATCTTCCATGCCAGTATAAGCTGGGCATGGAGCTATGCAATGTGCTGATGGTGATCAGATGGTGACAAAATCGGACCTATATCCGTACGTCCTCGATTTGGTAGACAACTGCGTATGTAAATAAGGGAACTGCGAAAGTGTTGGGAGTGCTTCGGTCTTAGAAAAGATTGCAACGAATAAAAAACAACTTCATGATCTGCTCTTTCACGTCCCACAAGCGACCTCCCCTCGCCCTTCGCTCGCAGACCACATATATCTTGTTATTTTTGATCCAAGGTTCTTGGACTGAGAAGTTGCACCGCCGAAGCAGCCTCGGTGTAAAGTAGATTTATTTGCACAAACCTGATCATTGGTAACAGTATTTACTCACGTTATCGCGACAGCCGTGCTACGTCGGGCAATTGAACCCAACGGACTCAACGGTATCCTCTGTCTCTCCTTAACATAACGAGGTCCACATCTCCCCCCTCAGAGTCGGATGTGTCCTCTTTCAGATGTGTCCCTAGAGATAGTCAATTTCTATTTTCTCACTTAAGTTCGCCACTAGCTACGATGTTTCCTCTGGAGAGATACCACTCGTCGAGCTTCCCCCATCCGGCTGGACCTCTTGCTCCCCTTCTCGGGCAACGCGGTGGTCGGTTTTACCCCGACCTCGTCTTTTCTAATCACTTTAAGGGTGATCGAGCCGAAGCCGAAGTTTATAACCCCTTTGGTTTTTGACAGGACAGCTAAGGATTCTTTATTGATTATCATAATTGATAATCTAAAACTGAATTTTGGCTCCTGCTACTTAACATTACTCAAGTTCCTTGTCGGAAGATTCAGATTGCAAACCTGGATAATCCTCAAGGATTCATCCAGGTTAGTCGGTCACGATCTTTGATCTGTACACTCGGTCAGTTTCAGTCGTCGCTGATACCAACCCGCGTCTCTACAAATTGGCGGGGGTGCCGGATGTTCCTCAAGGACTTTCAGAAAAACTAGGTTCCTTCACTGGTTCCTTTACAATGTTGCTGAAGAGCTTATGTCTCATCGGCGAGTGTCCCATTTTCTTTCGGCGTCCAGACCTCCGTGCTCCTCCCCACTAAACCTCTGACTTTTAGACCCAAGGTCCTCCTTGCGTGCATTGCTTTCTTCGGCTATGCAACTCTTTACCAAATTAACAGATTTCCTCCGAACCGAAGGAGCAATGACTTTATCCATTTTTCCACTACTTCTGGTTCTTGGCCTCGCGGAACCAGTCCTAGTCACCCTGACAGCTTGAGTCACAGACTTTCCTTCACCAGCATTTGAAAAGTGCTGGCTTGTTAGATTCCATAATTGATCCCACGACTATCGGAGAAAATAATCGTCTGCCAGTGCAGAGATCCGTATACACGGGTAAGAATACATACAACTGGAGGTCGCCAGGTATCCAGAGGGCTCCGTTCAGTACTGAGCATTTATTTTTAGATGGGTCACCAGCCAGGCTGATCATTGGCACGGTTTGCATTACACCTTGATCAGATCCACCTGCCACCACTTAACGTGACCCGCCCCACACCTAGGTTACTTATTTCACCCATTCTTGTTTTCAAGAGGCAGTGGCAGTAGTGAAGCAAGTGTAGCTGCAACAACACATCATTTTATATTCTTCTTCCTTTACAAACTCGTATTACACACCACGGTATGCGAATATTCGACGGTAATTATACTCTGTTGAATGCAACACCCTGTATAGACCGCATGAATGCAAAAGCAATCAATTCAATAAAACTAACAATTAAAACTATCGCGTTGAATGATATTTCTATCAATTTTGTAACAATATAGTTACACAATATTTACATAAATACTCGTGCTTAATGGCAATTTACACGGTATAATATACTGATACCACACAAAACTGTATTGTTGTAGTTTTGTTTGGGGTCTAGACATCTTATACAACTTATAAAGCAAAAAGAAAACAATGACCATGAAAATTAATCACCTTAACCTGTCGCAACATTAGCACACCACACACAACATTACTACATGAGTATTTATAGAGAAATGGTTTGGGTTATTTGTTATAAATAGAATTTAATTTATGGCTGTGCATTTCAAAGGATGTGGTTAGCTTACGGTCTATACGACTGCCCAATCACGGAATCGAATATCTTTTCCGAAAGTATACCTGAACCATAAACACCTATAAATCATATGGTTTTTAGAATATACTAAACCACCCATTAGCATTAGCAATTTACTCACATAGTATCACGTTTCCCGGTAATTATTTATTAATTGATTGATTAATTGAAATTTTCACAGATATTTTATAATGAGATAAGAATTTCATTTTGTAATTTTGTAATCGTAAAACGGTAATAAATTATATAATCTTAATCTTATAAACAGTTAATTTGATCTTGTTAAATGGCGCGCATACAGTTCTTCGGAATTAAATTGACCATACTCACGTTTTGACATTTTACGATATTATGACGTGCCTTGGATAGCGTTTGGCATAATTAATGTATATGAGTACCTTGGGTAATTTAAAAATAAACTGTTTTTCCTCGTACACTTGTGTTAAGAAAATTCGTATAAATTCTAATTAGGGACAGTAAACTGAACAACAGATATAGAACGGTTTTTGTCAAAAATATAATAGTAGCTTTAATGCAGGTTAACGGTGGTAGAATAAAGCGGATTATACTAGCCAGACGTCCGGATGGTTAAGTAGAGTCCAATTACTTTAACGGTTCAGAGATTTGATTGGTGAAATCAAGAAATTTCTTGTGTGTAGAGGTGACCATTGCGAACTGTTAGAGGACGATATTTGGCTATTGGATTTAGCTTTCCGAACAGACATCACTTCTAAACTGAATGAGCTCAATCTTGAATTGCAAGATAAAAATAAATTAATATAGCAGATGATAAGTTCCGTAATCGCCTTCAAACAGAAACTCACACTTTTCATATCTAAGCTTGAGAAGGGGAATTTATCCCATTTTCCAAATTTAGAGGACCAACTGAAAAGGTCATTTCAACAAATTATGATCCACAGAGATATGTTAATGTAATAAAAAATATTAAGACTGAGTTTAAAAAGCGTTTTAGTCATAAACTTTATGAACAAAAAAATTGGGATTGCTATCTCAGACGAACAAAGAAATACACTTAAATCGAGAGCTTCAGTCGAAATTTGTTGGCAATACGTATACCAAAGGAAACATATCCAAAACTTCCTCTCTTGCTCAAATAAAAATAATAAAATCTAAATACGGCAATACTTTAACCGATGAGCACTTGGACTTTAGTTTAAGAAGCTGCCTAACAATGTGCACACCAAACTTCAAAAAACTTGTAGACGGAATGCAATGCAGAACGTCGAATGAGTAAGGATATTTAAAAAAAACTATGTACAATTTTTATTTTTATATTTTCTAAATAAAATGTGGGAATAAAATTATTTTTTTTTTTGATTTGGTTGGGTAGATTACAGATTAGTTTAATTTTTAAAAGTCTATCGCATGCACAAATTAGTGTGCATCGCTGGCCTAGCAAATATGCCTTTGAACCGATAACTAGACAACGATTGCAATTTCGCTTTAAAATTAGTATAATTGTGTTAGGTGTCGTACATTGTAAAACTGAGTCATTTAGTAATTTACGTTGCATAATAAAGTTTTTGATTAGTCGGCGTAATCAGGTGATTTCCTCCAGTTACGAGTAACTGCTCCTCAGATTTTTCGCCTCAGTAGGACTACTGACCTCCTGTTCGCGATAAGCTCAGTGGTTTTGTTCTTTGCAGTCTTCTGGTAATCAGCATATAGTATGTCCAGATTTGCATGCTGATGCTTGATATCATCCGCGACAAGCTCGATCTTTAAATCTCGATAGAGGTTGTCGTTTCGAATGTACCACGGTTGGTTCATTAACAATGCATCGCAGGATTTTATTTTGAACTGTTTTTATGATTTTTATATTGGTCTTCTTGGCACAACCCCAGTGTTGGCTACCATATGTCCGTACAGGTTTCAGGATTTGTTTGTATAACAGCAGTTTGTTATGGATTGCTAGTTCAGATTGTCTCCCTAAGATACGTTGCATTTCTCTAAATTTTATGTTTAGTTCTTCTCCCTTCATTTTTGCGTGTTCCATTCATCTAGTTTATCATCTAAAGTCATGCCGAAATCAGTGTTTGCATGCGGTACTACTATCGAGTTTATCTTTATTGGTATATGGTTAACACATTCGCGGACAACCACTGCAATTGCAGTATTTACAGAGGTTTTCAATGGGTCACCACTGCTATTGCAGTACAATTTTATTTTCTCTTTTTTTGATATTTTGGTTTATATTATGAGAATTAGGTATTCTCATTTTGTTAGTTTATTGTTTATAGATTATTAAAAAATGCCAGCTATACTGTCTCGTTTTTGTTTTAGAGGCAAACAATTAAGTCTAAAATTTTGCTTATAGTTTTGTCCCTGTCTGGCAAAATAACGGCACAACTGCAAATGCAGTGGTGATTCCCATATAAAATACATTAGAATCAGAAAAAGTGTCGTACGAGAAAGACGTTCTTATTGAAAGTGGTTATTATATGTAAGTAAATTGTAGTTATGTAATTTAATTAAAATGTAATTAATATATGTGTGGTTGGCATTATAGTGGATATAGAGATTTGTTTTAAAATTACATTACAATACTTTATTAACGATTAAAATTATTTGAATAAAGTTGTATGGTAGCATGGATAGTTATGAAGAAAAACAAAAAAGGCTGCTGGCTCTGTTTGAAGAAATGGACAGCGGTTCTGAAAAATATGAACTCTCGTCTGATTATGATGATAGTATAGTGGATCCAGAGTATATTAATAGTGGCCAAAGTGATGATGATAGTGAAGACAGTGAGGATATTGAAAATAGCGAATTTGAAGGTCAAAATGGAAGTGATCATATTGAAGATAGTGTCAATTAAGTTGAAGATTTATGGATATCAACTACTGCCGATATACCAAACACCATGTGTTTGATAGTTTTTGTGGTGATGAACTGCTCAAGATTTTAGTTGATTCTACAAATGATTACGGAAATAGACTATGCAGTGATCAACGCTCAACAAGATGTTCACGCCCTGTGAAATTCAAACCAATCAATTTAAACGAAATGCTGAAATTCATCGGTATTTGCCTTTTACAAGGTCAAATTAAACCACCGAAAATGCGACATTTATTTTCTAAGCATCCGTTATATTACCATCCAGTTTTTCCAAGCACTATGTCGGGACGTCGCTTTGAGCAAATTTTAAGATGCTTCAATGTTAATCCTCAGATAGGTGAAAAACATCTAAGCAAAATAAGTTCATTTGTAAAGTTATTTACGGATCGATGCCAAGCATCTAACAGGCCAGGCAAGCACTTGTCACTGGATGAATCTTTGTTGTTGTTTCGCGGTCGCTTACATTTTAGGATGTACATAAAAAATAAAAAATCTTGGTACGGCATAAAATTTTTTGAGCTGTGTGATCCAAATGGGTATGTTTTTAATCTAGAAATATATGGCGGAAAACAAACTACAGATCCAACATGCTCAAAAATTAATTCTTTGGTGTTAAGATTAGTGGAGCCATACCTGGGGAAAGGGCACACAGTTTCTATGGACAATTACTATAATAGTGTGTCTTTATGTAACGTATTATTATCTCACAAAACCCATACTTGTGGTACTCTACGAAGCAACCGAAAGGAAACCCCAAAGGAACTAATTGCAAAAAAACTTAAAAAAAATTAACATATCTGGTTACGGAAAGGAAATATCTATGTCTCCAAATGGAAAGACAAGAGGGATGTCCTCTGTATAAATACAGCATATCATCCAGTAATGGCTTTAGCCACAAACGAGACATACCTAATGGACGTAATCTGAAAATACCACCAAACAGGTCAGCAAACATTCCAATATTTCCAGAGTCATCAGCAGCATCAACATCCTCATCAAACCAACATTTTATTGAAAAAATTCCGCTACCCAACGGATGGAAAAGGAAATCATACTTTCGTGATTGCAGATGTTGCACTCTATCGAAAAAACGGAAACAAACGGCGTTTCAATGCAAGCAATGTCCAGGTAATCCACCTTTGTGTCTGAATTGTTGCGAATCTTGGCATAACTCGGCCATTCATAATCCAATTCTTGAATCCTAACAACCACATAAGACTTATTTTTTTTAAATTTAGAACAATTTTATTTTATTCCGATGAACTATTGCTATTTTCGTTATTTATTATTTAAAGTTTTTTAATAAAAAAATGAAACTGATTAATTATTCTTTTTTAATTCTGATTTTTGATTATACTGCTAATGCAGTGACAGCGCTTTAGAGTTACAGAGAGTTTTATTCGTTCAACCAGTGCAATTGCAGTCTCACTTCTAATGCAGTATTGTTCTCTAGATGAAATAAAATGAAAAGGGGAGTCACCACTGCATCTGCAGTGGTATTTGCAAAAATACACTAATTATTGCAAAATTCTCTACAAACCATTTAATACAAAAAACTTCAATCAGATTTAAATTATCTTCAAAATTACCAGAGTTACAGTGTGTGACGTTCTGAGTAGCCCTCAATAAAAAAGTGTGACCGCGGATGTGTTAACTTTTAGATTTGTAAAGTTCACTTGGATGAATTTGCTTCATTTAATTTAATTCGCCATTTCTTTGTAAAATTACATATCAGGTTAGTAGCCTTCTGTAATTTACTAGTGGATTCATTGATATTCTTTGCTGTTGCAAGTATTGCCGCGCCATCAGCAAAAGTCGCCATGAAGTTGCTTCTGCAATTGGTATATCTCTAGTACATAGGAGGTAAAGGATTGGCCCAAGAACACTGCCTTGTGGTACTTTACTCAGAAGTGCCTCTCTGATATGTATGATTCTAAAATTTGAAAAAATTGATCCGGAAGATCTCGATGAATGCTTGCGCTACATCAAGCTGAGCATGTTTGTTTGCTTTCTAGTGATTTCTCGATAACATCAGAAATTCGATGTACTTGTTCTATCGTAGAATGTTTTTCCCAAAATCCAAAATATGACACATCAGGTGTGGGAATAACATTCCTTTCTTCGTTAATTTGTTTTAGTCTTTTAAGAAGAGTTTCTTCGATAAATCGAGATGGGATTTAGAAGCTGAGCTCGGACCCACTTGGAGTATGTTATTGTTTATTCCCGACATTTAAATTTTTGTTGACTATCTGCTATACTGTTTCTATACTACGTAAGGATTGGATACCAAAACCTTTCGATCTATACAGTACATTGCCCAGCATGAGCCGCGATGCTCTCAGGTGGCGCCCTCAACTTAAAGTGAACTACAATTTTGCATACTTTCTGGGCTAAAGTTCTAACTGCAAAGTTTACCAAGAAAGTATACCTGATGTATTTTCGAATGGGAATATTTCAACCGGGCTGGTTGATGATTGGTTCATCAATATTTTAGGACAGGTGTAGTAAGGGGTCGATTTTATTTGACTATTTTGAGGTGTTGGGAGTGCAGTTACCATCCCTACATACATTGAGTAGATTGTGAACTTGCTCAGAGGCCCTTTTCTGAACTTGTCAATTTGGTTGGTGTTTCGTGCCGAATTTGAGTTTGACTTTTTAGGTAGTAATTTTTCTTGCAACAAAATGTAACCAACCGTCGTTTGTGCCTGGATGTAGATTTCTATATTTGCGTTGTAATTATGTTAAATATTCCGATTGTATTCTCCAGAAATCTTGTACCAACATCTGAGTCAACTTCCAACGATTGCTTAAGGTACAGACCCAATCACTAATATCTTGATCAGGTGAAGCAATTAATGATTCCCCGACAACAAATGGCTGGGGGTTAAGATGGCTGCTTCTTCAATATTTGAAGACGTGGAAAATAATGGTTTAGAATTAAGACATACTTCTATTTTACTTAACTCTGTTGACCTTTCTTCGTATATCAATACAGTTTCACCTAAACTCCTTTTAAGGAGATATTTAGCTGACTCTACGGTCGCCTCTCATAATCCACGGAAATGGGGACTATTAAGTTACCCACACAACATTGATGATAACATATCAGAGAATGTCGATAATAAATTTTCAACAGCAAATCTAGGTATAAACCCGTGGTTGAATGAGAATTGTCTAGAGAATCAATCTCTGATTCACGAGAAAATATTTCAACCGACTATGTAAAAGGACGAAACGTAAATGTCACAAACAGTAAGTGCTTAAAATCGAAACTACCAGTTAAGAGAAAGATACCGTTGTCTAAAAGAAATTGCTTCCGACTTCTACACACGTATTAGCGCCATTCTCAACGAATCTAGAATCTAGAGAGCTACTGAATCTAGAGAGCTACAAACACCGTCCTAACTGTATGGCGAAATTATTTCTCATCACTCTTAAACAGGCAGGTTTTTTCCTCTAGTGAGCATTCACATCTTTGTATCAATCTGATATCAATGTGAAAATATCACCTCACCTTATGATAAAGAGCAAAATATCCCATCAAAAATGAAAAGTTATAAAGCTCTAGCTGTGAATGGCATCTGTAACGAAATACTCATAGTTATCAATTTCAATAGGCAGGTCGAGAACCGATCAAACGATTTCTTTATGGATTGTGTTAGGAAAGTGTAATGAAAAGAAAAGCCTTTTACTTTTCCTATAAATAAATTTTCGACAGGAGTATCATATCATCCAGAGAAACACATTGTGGGGTGTCTTATCATTTTAGGGCATTCTTTCGAAATTGATAACCATGAATGTACCATAGTATTAATGGATGACTCTAAAGCTGATAGTCTAATGTAAGCTCTTGGCGGCTTTCAAAATAACATCAACAGTGTGGCAAGGCATTCAAATAGCCCGAATTCTATTCAACCGTTTGTTAGTAGTTATTTGGGCCGAAACATTGTGGTTTTGTCTTCCGTTGGAAACAACAGACGAGTTTATTTGGAGGGAACGAACTTTATGTTATGACTAGGTGTATGCCTGCTACAACAAAGATCAAATCCGATGAACCACCTTTATCAGAATGTATATATTTCGGTTGCTACGGTTACCTTTGTCAATGAATTTTCGCCGGTTGTGTCTTCACATAAGTTCAAATTGCATGGCCTGCAATTAATTTTTAATTTTTTATGGTTGTGGCAAATGAGAGAACTACGTGTGTAAAAACACATTCCAGTGCAATATGCAGAAAATTCGTTGCAAAGCCGATTATATATCGAAAATTTTATGAAAAAACCAAATTGGTTTTTGAACACTAAATTTCTTTAAATATTATTTTGCATTACTAAAACCCAGGCCCATTATATATTCTCATTAACCGATTGCAGTACTTTTGACTTTGGTGTATCGAAAGTTGGATCTGCAAGAAGCAACTGGTATTCGTTTTTGTCTGGTAATAGTTTTAGTAAGCCTTTCCGATTTATAACGCGGTTCGAGTAATACTCATGCTGATGAGCTTTGTTTGAAGGCGCGCATTCCTTTTTCTTGTTGTTTTATAAACATCGTAGTAAAATTCTTTCTCTACGGCTGGAGCAGATTATATTGCTGAGGTAGTTCGACGATCTTACGACAGAAAAAGTTGACATAAAGATTCCACGTAATGTAGTTTCTTTGAAAATAGTTAATTACTTTGTCTTTCTACTAACTATTTGGATTGTTATGAGATTAGTAACACCGCTGAATAATTGTACGATAAACAGAAGCAACATGTAGTGTGTTTTTATGTTTTAGGTCGATTTTGTTTGTCAGTTCGTATTTGAAAGTCTTGAATTGATTAAAACATTTTATTTAAATCATTGTTCAGTTATGAATACACAGAAAATTACGTGAATTTTTTTGTGTTAATCATGTCATGCAAGTCAACCATTCAGCGTGTAATGAATAATTTTGAAAATTTGCATACACTAGGAAGTAAAAAAA
This sequence comes from Nephrotoma guestfalica, assembly GCA_963691935.1. Classification (NCBI taxonomy): domain Eukaryota; kingdom Metazoa; phylum Arthropoda; class Insecta; order Diptera; family Tipulidae; genus Nephrotoma; species Nephrotoma guestfalica. The sequence goes on along the minus strand of OY829913.1, from coordinate 200,989,698 downwards.
CGCTGTGCGAAAATTCAGCTAACGTGCACTAAACAAAAATGATGCAGTGTGGCAGAGTGTTGCTGAATGTCCAGATACTTATTATCATTGCCGTGCACCGGAATTTAGAATTTGGAATATCTCCATCATGCTGGTTAAAATTCTCAAAGAAGATTTGTATTTTCACCCGTATAAATTTCAACTGACACAAGAACTGGAGGAAACTGGCCATGAACGACGGATAAATTGTAGTGCTCTAGTTTATAAGCTTCTGAGATAAATTGGCTTAAAAACAATACCCACTATTAGGGCACTGAAAACCTCCCTTGATATACCAAAGACCATTTGGGCCGGCGGCATCATTGGGTCATATTTAATTGAGGATGCTAGATGCAATGTTGTAACAGTTACTGGTGACCGCTATCGGTACAGGTTGGGAAACTTTCTTGTGTCCGAATTGGATTAATTATGCCTACATTACTTGTGGTTTCAAAAAGGCGGAACCCTTTCACACACAACTCGTCCAATACGATGCAAATTTTGCGAGCATTTTTTCTCGATCGAATAATGTCAAAAAGTGCTGATACCGACTAGCCCCCACGATCTTCTGATTTAACCACATTCGATTTATTCCTATAAGGATATTTGAAGGGAAAGGTGTACACCAATAAACCAACCACAACCTCGATGATTAAGGACAACATTAAAAACGAAATTGACGAAATAACCCCAGAAGTCTGGCTTTGCGCCACGGCCAGATGCACCCGCTTGACTATAAAATAGTTTATCGGTTAAAAGTTGTTAACAAAAACATCGATTTGGAACATAAATAAGCACCCTGTACTTATTTAACTTCTATAATTTAATTTATAATTTTGGTAGTCTCCTTTTTGGCTTCTAAAATCGAAAGATGAAGTCACCGTAAAATTCAAGGCTTGCGAAAATTTTTTAGTTCCAGAATTTCCTCGCTTCAGTCTCTTGATTGGCCGTTTATTTGAAGCATGTGTTTAAGGTTGCTCAGTCACTTTTAAAAGTATCTGCTTTTAAGTTATCTGCTGCTGGGATGATGATTACACTCAAACCTGGTTGATCGACGAATATTTGTGATTTTTGGTGCACCATGATGCACGGCGCATATTTGATTTGGCAAAATTTGAGAATGTTACTATTAGCACAAGTTTTTTTTTATATCTGTATAATTTCAATAAAAAGTGATAAATGCAAAATTTAAATTTTACTCCTCCGACAGCTTTTTTTTTATTAATAATGTTATCGCATTGGAATATGATTAACTACTGTCAGTCGTGTAAAATTATGCGCATTGTTTAAGACAAAGTATTTTATTTAACAATTTTCCCGCTTTTTATTGCGCTTTAAAAAGTACGCGAACACACAATATTTTATATACAAACCATGACCTATGAGAATTTAATATAAACAAAGATGTATAGGATGCTAACCCTTGAAACCGTTTGAACTCGTAAATCAATGACACGGATTCTTTATTTATAAAATCCAGAATATAAATTTTTAAATCAAATATTTAAATTGAAATTAACTATCCTTCAATTATTCAAAACACATCAATTTCTTCTGTATCTTCTACTTAAGAACAACAACAAAAACAAAAATGTTAAATTGTTAAAGAGAATTGATATTCTCTTATCAACAATAATAAAGCAATCAATTTACATTAATCTTTAGTTGAATTAATTTGTTTACACCGTCGGAGGACATTAAGCCCTTGGATATGAACAAATTAAAAAAGAAAATTGCGTTAAGTTTGGGGTGCATCTGCATGTCGTATATAGATTAAGATAAACCAAAAACCCAGGAAATATAGGGGCTAACATATTTTGTGACCCAAGTTTCGCAGAAATATTAAATCCCGTTAGGTTATATTACAACTGTTAAATTCTAAATACAATAAGATTTACTTTCATTTTAAAAGAACAAACGATTTATTGTTCTGCTAGAGATTACGGTAACTATATAAGGTGTCCTTGCCTCATTAACATAACATTATGGAATTTTGTGAGAGATCACACATTATTTATTGGTTTTTTGTTATGCTAGAGGTTGACCGTTTAGACACAACCAGAGCAAAAATAACTGTAATAATTTATAAAACGAAAACCACACACAAGGAAATTATAATTTTGGTTTGGGTAAGTGTGTCCTTGAAAATAGTTTTATTGTACACTACTTATGCCTCAACCAGCGATCACTTAAGAACTTAAGTTACATTCTGTTTGTATCATTTCGGCTAGTGTTACAATCACCAAAATTTTATAGGCTTCACGTTACAATTAAACAACTGATCTCTAAAATATTGGTGGTCGTACCGCTCCCCTATGTGGTCGAAACGGAGTATAATGACATCAAATTTTATAGTTGTGTTCAAATAAAACAAATTTTGGAATTTAGATGTTGGTGGAAAATAATTTCCTCATATTGCATACATATTTGTATAAATCCTACATAATATATACTAGGTGCTCAACTAAATTTCCGGGTTTTTTTTCAGTTTTTCGCTATTTACACATTTGTGCCATCTATCTGGCAATACAAGAATTCCATGACGATAAAACGACACGTCTTTGGACCAATACCATAAATTTGACCAATTTTGTACTGCCTTAAAACGGGCCAAGTGTAGCCCTGAAAAGACATGAGCCATCGACCGGAACAAGTTATAATCCGAGGGGGCCACAATTTTTTGTTTTTCAGTTGAAGCAGGAAAGCAAAGCTTCCCGCAAATGCTGCGTGTTGGTATTACAACTGGTTTTCGTTAGCAGCTGTCCACACTATGAACAAAACACAACTTCTGACATAAATGATAACTAGATGTGTCGCCTGGTACCACATATGTGTGAAACCCGGAAATTTAGTTGCACACCTGATATCAAGAGGTTTATAAAGTCAGAGCAAACAGTTACTTGAGATATTATCACCTTTTATATTTGGAAAACCCGCTTTCATAATTCGTGTTGCAACGAAAATTACACTTGGGTGTAACAATGTTACTAGGATGCCAAATGTAATAATTTTGCTATTATTCATACATAATAAGGGGTAAGCAGACTGCAGATTAATCAGGCATCAGTGATAGTAGGAAACGACGTGTTATCAAAAGTAATCGCGATACCAAGAAAAGTGTCAACGAGAAACTCTTTATTGTTAAGCGATCTTTCAATCGTAGTTACAGGTTCATGAAGAGCAGCTTCCTATGACTTACCAACTCTTAGTTGTATGCTGCTGAGCGGGGAAAATATTAAGAAGCGATCTCAAAAAAATCTGTCGACTATCCTTTCCAAAGTTTTCAGAAAGGTTGAGAACAGACTGGTAAGCCGAAATGTTTTTGGGTCAGTATAATCTGACCTTCCAGCTTTAGGAATGAAAACAACTTTACTCATGTAGTCCTGTATTCAGCAGGGAAGATTCCAGCAGGACCACCACCCTATTGCAAAGAAGAATATACTCCAACACAGAGTATTGAGAGTGAGCACCATGTAGGATAAGTCCTAATCGAAAGGGTCAAAGGTACCGTTAAAACAGTCGGACGCAACAGAGTCAGAGCCGTGCATATCAAGAAGTCGCAGAAAATCGAACCAGTGGAAATCATTTTTGACTAAAGTTCTATGCAGTCTGGCAATACCAGTAAGACTGTTAATTTCTTCATAGAATGTATTTGAGGACGTCAGATTTTAAACGTTTGAGATATGACATATTCAAACAGAGTATTTCAGAAGAATCAGTTATTATAAAATTATTGAAACATTTAAAATTAAAATAAACGTTAAAAGCAGAGACGCCTTTTGTAGCCTGGTGAAAACTTTGAGTGGTGGACTCTTTAACATTTTACACGTAAGAAAAAACACAAGAAAGCCCTATTAGAGTCATGACACATAATATGCATCATAATTGAAAAACAAGAAAAATTATTAATTACAAAATAACCTTAAAATAAACCAAGACATCAATAATGTTCAAGGAATAACTAGTTTGTTAGGCTGCAAAATGAAAGTTGTACCACTAACAAAATCCAAACGTGGAATCTACTGCGCCATAACTGATATGGTCATGTATAATGTTTTTGCCAACTTCTTCTGTCAAAATCATCGAACTACCTCAGCAATACAATCTGTTCCAGACGTGAAGGAAGAACTTTACAACGATGTATATAAAACAACAAGAAAAAGGAATGCACGCCGTCAAACAAAGCTCATCAGCATGAGTATTACTCGAACCGCGTTATAAATCGGAAAGGCTTACTAAAACTATTACCAGACAAAAACGAATACCAGTTGCTTCTTGCAGATCCAACTTTCGATACACCAAAGTCAAAAGTACTGCAATCGGTTAATGAGAATATATAATGGGCCTGGGTTTTAGTAATGCAAAATAATATTTAAAGAAATTTAGTGTTCAAAAACCAATTTGGTTTTTTCATAAAATTTTCGATATATAATCGGCTTTGCAACGAATTTTCTGCATATTGCACTGGAATGTGTTTTTACACACGTAGTTCTCTCATTTGCCACAACCATAAAAAATTAAAAATTAATTGCAGGCCATGCAATTTGAACTTATGTGAAGACACAACCGGCGAAAATTCATTGACAAAGGTAACCGTAGCAACCGAAATATATACATTCTGATAAAGGTGGTTCATCGGATTTGATCTTTGTTGTAGCAGGCATACACCTAGTCATAACATAAAGTTCGTTCCCTCCAAATAAACTCGTCTGTTGTTTCCAACGGAAGACAAAACCACAATGTTTCGGCCCAAATATTTAGTTTTGTTTAATGGTAAAGTTACCAACTGTAATTAAATATTCCTCATTCTGCCTTTTAAATATTATACATCCTTTTAAGTTTCTATTAACAATTTAAATACATCGAGTGATCGCCTAAATGTTTACATTTCACAAATACAAACAAACATTTTATATTGTTTTTGTTGGTTTAGGACAAACTTAGTACAAACTTCACATCGGTTTTTTAGAGAAATATTTATTTAGTTATTAGAAAATAAATAATTGAGCTCGACCAAAAAACATTAAGCGCGATCGACTTTATGGGCACCACTGTGCTAGACCAATTGCAACACATCGTTGATGCAAAGGACTTCTTGAAAACGAATTGAAAATTATCCGGTTCTTTTTTCAGTTTTGTTGGCACATTAGTTCACGATCTATTTGCGGCGTCTTAGATGAAAAATGGACATACAAATACGAGTCTAATAGCCAAAGTGTCGAAGAAATGTACATATTAACCTTAATAAAAGAATAAACATCTACAGCAGAATCACTGTTAAACGTACATAAAAAAGAATTTCAATGATAAATCCTTAAACGGCAACCTTCTGAAATGGACTGCACAATTTAACAAAGGCAGAAAAGTTGTTAGCTTACAACAACTCACCACGCTCGCGTTAAGTTGAACTTGAAGTTGAGATCCTAATTAACTATCAAATCATTCAAAAGAACCTAATAAATATTGTTGTTGGTACAATTAAGGGAAAATAAATCACTATAACAAGGAAACAACAACCAGCAAACAGGCCAAGATCATTACCTATTTATGGAAGTAAGGTGGATAATAGAAACGCTTTCATTATTAATTTTATAACCGGGAAGTTACGGGCAACATCAAATTTACTAATCAAATTAACGATTCAACTAGCCAATGAGCAGAGGTATCAAGGGAACGGTGTTATCATCACCAACAAGAAATTAAGATGAGTATGCTTACATCAAACTTTCACCAGAGTGTTTAGCAATTAATGATCATAAGGACAAATTGAAAAAAAAGAAACACTTTTAAAATGGCTAAAATTACATGAGCCAAATTTCTGCTATTACTTCATGGAAGAAGTAGGTGCTATGGGTCTCAAGCAGGATCCCACACATTTTTTAGTGCCTTAAGTAATTTTATGCATAACCAGCAATAAAGATCTCTGTGCAACTGAAAAAAGTGCCATATCCAGTAAAAAAACAAACACCGTTTAATTGACCGTAGTTAATTTGATCATTTTGCCTTTCCGTCAGAGCCGTGAGTATGTTTAAATTGAATTATATCAGAACTAACGCATACGTGCGGAAAAATTAGAATAAATAAATTAAATCTTTACAAAAAGACAAAGACTCACCATTTTATTAGAGACAGTGGTTTAAGACCCTATCCAAGGTAAGCGTACTATTCTTTAATTAAACATTGATAACTAAAAATTATTGGTTATTATCATTGAACTATTTCGACAATCTCTGACCCACGGGTTGGCAGAAAATATACATTAATATTACATACATCTACGTTGGACATTCAACATATATTATAGAATATATACCGGCATGACATCTAAAGACCGAAAAACACACCTTTTGAGAATGATATTTTGAGGTAGTAGAAACACAAACGAACAACATTGGCCTCCATTAATGCATATTAGAAAATTCAAACCAAATATGCATATACTCGTACTATACGAGTACATCACATTGTAAAGAAAGAATTCAAAGATCGCACGTTTAATAGTCACCACAACAGGAAATAATGCATTTTGTTGTTTTGATGCATAAATTTTATGTCCGTATACATATTGATGGGTACCTTCACGATGAGATGATGAATATTCTTTACAAAAAAAAAAAAAAAAAAGAAAACCAAATACATCAATAACTTATAGTTTAATTTATTTTAAATAATTTCAGACTCGATTGATAACAAAAAGCAGAGAAAAACTAGTTATAAATTTTATAGTTTTTATTTAAACATTTTTTTTGTCGTATGTTACACAACAAAAATTGATTCACATTTAAATAAAATAAAATATATTAAAATCCCAAAGTCAAATCGGTGAATCATTACAAATTTAAAATAAAAATAAAGTAAAATTGTATATTTTCATTTAGGTCCATCTGTAATGAATATGTACGACAGATACATATCGTGTATATCAAGAGCACCGAATTCTTGGTCGAACGCTAAAAGTACGCTAAAAGGGACAAATACTTAGAGTGACTTCAAGTGACTTTGTTTAAAAACGCACTTTACATGTCATATAAAATTCAAATTAATGTAAAAATTAATAAATTTTTAGTAATCGTATATTTCAATTTTTTTTTTAATTTGGTACAATATTTAAATTGGCCTGTTCTTACTAAAACTAACTGCCATCAACTAATAACAACTTTTGATTACGAAAAAATCAAATTTGGCACATCTCTACTAATAATGCATAACCTCCATTAGAATATTGCATAATTTTAATAACAAGTTTATTTTTATTACCGAAGACTACTGCTGAATATACAGCCTTGGCCAATAGTATTGAGCACCCATGATATCTTATAATTTTTTGGGAGTATCAATTTTATTTATTTATTTATATAAAATTATTATTTTGTGGGTTCCCCCCCAAACTCGCTCACAAGTTTTTTACATTCTGCAAGACGTAAGGTGCTCCATTCTTGGTGCAGACAGCTTTTTAGGTCTTCTTTGTTGTTTATTGTGAGGCGCATGATTCTGCGTTTTAATAAACTCCATTAATGTTTTATGGGGTGTAGGTTCGGGGACTGGGCAGACTACTCCAGAACCTAAATGCCATTTTCTCGAAACCATGCCATTGTGCGGGCAGATTTATCACATGGACCACACACTCTGGACTTAATGCTTCGCCTACCCGGCGACGCACAAAAGGCACACCAGGTGCACCAAAAATCTGAAATAAAGAAAATGTAGAGACTTCGGAAAACTAAAATATTTGTATCAATGAATTTTATTTAAAAATTTTAATATTATTAGAACATAAAATTGTCATCTTACTTCAAAGTTTGATTCGTCTGACCATCATTTATACCGATCCTTCTTGTTTTTTCGGAGAGCCATGGTTTCTTCCTGGCTTTACAGCCTTTCAGGCCAGCTTCGTGAAGCTTTCTGTGGGTAGTGCGAGCAGAGATTGGTTTCTTAACTCCTACGAGATCTGCAGAAGTTTTTTTCCTATTTTTGTAAAGCTGCTCTTACTAACTTTCGGTCTTCACGGGTTTGGTTATGTGTTTACGACCGGTTCTGTACCGATTACTGTGTGATCCACTAGCGGAGAATCGCTCAATAGTATATTGCATAGATCGGCGAGAACATTTCACAGTTTTAAAAATCTCTCCTTGTGATTACGTTATTCTAAACTTAATTCTTTTTGTTCCGGCATATTGCAATAATATCACTAAATTTGACAAATCAAAACACCAAAAGCACACTAGATCACTGGATGTGTAAACAATGAGCGAAATCAGCGAATTGTTAAAAAAATAACAAATTTTATTGCACCAGATGAATTATTGCCACACTTGCGGTGTGGGTCATTATTTTTAACCCTTTTTAGAGGTCGAAAAAATTACCATTAACAAATATGGGTTGTTTTCATCTATACATATGCTCAGTACTTTTGGTCAGGGCTGTATACACCAACAATATAGTACATTTTGTAAAATGAACTATTAGAAATTTTGTACGCGAACCAAATACAAAAAACATTTCGTTACAATTTAATGTGAACAATGTTTTGAACAAACCTTCTAGCACATTTTGAAGCCCAACCTCTCATAAAAGAAACTAAGTTATTGTTATAGTTTATTAGAATGAGTACCAGTGAATTAAAACTTGAACATTTCTTTACTGCAAGATCACTATTAATTTACTACCAGGCCTACCTAAAAAACACTAATTGTATTTACCTGGTACATAAATAAATAATGATCCAAAGCAATATTCCGAGCTATAGAATAGGTGCCATTGTTTTTTAAGTATTTAGGATTTCACTTAAGTAAAGATTGTATAGAGCCGAGACGGTTGAAAACGGAAGCGGTAGAAAGGTTTCCGACACCAAACAAAGACGGTTGAATGTTAGGTCATTGCGGTTTTTTGCGGTTTATGCGACTTAGACGGTAGCTAGACCTTTAACAGGCGTTATTAGAAAAAAAAACCAAAAATTAAGATGGGATGAGTCGAAAAACTAGCCGTCAATAAAATTAAACAACATTTAGTTAACAAATCAGTATTGACAATGTATGAAACGGGCCAGCAACATACAGATGCTGTAGAAATTTTGGATTACGTGATTTTTTATACCAAGAACCAAGTTATTTTAGCCATGCAACAACTGTAAGCCAAAAAGAAATATAAAGGTTGTTGTTTTAGAGGTTCACGTCTCTTAAGTTGGCAACACCATTTTGTTTGACAACCGATTTGACAACTGACAGTTGCTTTGTCATTAGTCTGATTGGCCATTTCATAATGAATAGACTCACGCCAGAATAACGCTTGCAAATTGTTGAATTTTTTTTTATCAAAACAATGGTTCTGTTCGACAAACACATCGTGCATTACGTCTATTCCACGGTTTTCATAATCGTCCATCAGAGTGGGTAATTCGGTTAACTATGGATCGTTTTCGCACCACGTACACTCCAAATCATAATACACATCCAGTAAGACGTCAAACAGTGCGTGCCGAACTAGCGATAGACGCTGTACAACGTAGCATTGAGAAAGACCCAAATCAATCAATTCGACATGTGTCCGTCCACTTTATAGAAGATTTTATCTAAGGATCATGGGTTTATGTGCTTACAAAATTCTATTTGGGCGCAGGAATTAAAGCCATCCGACCATCGAACACGCTGCCAATTCGGCCAACGGGCTGAGCACAAATTGATATTGATGTTGATTTTCAAAACAAAATGTTCTTCAGCGATGATGCTCACTTTTGAGTGAGCAATCCACAAGCCTTTGCCGGAACACCATTAAATGCAGAGCAAATCACTGTTTGATGCGCTTAATGGGCTGACGGAATCAGTAGTCGTAAAATGATTTTCTTTGTACATACTATTTTAATTTAAAATAGTGATCCTCTAATACTGAACAGTGTCAGGTAAATGGTTTGCTAATAAAAAATAAGAAGTTAGTGGAGAATGCTATAAGTCACTGTCCCATAAATAATGAAGACATTAAACTCAAAGAGCATACGGTATACGGCGAAAATTAAAGAAATTGTCAGAAGATTCTCGAATAGGTACATAGCATAAACTACAAAAAATTCAGTGGTAAACAACCAATACAATTGGTTGGGGAGAAATTAATCCATTATATTTTCGATTGAGGGCTTAATGACATATACAGAGTGGCTGACACGAAGTGTTACCAAAACAAAACGCCACAATTTTCACAAATACTAAAATTTCGAATTGCATTAGCCGTTTCCGATTTGGCCACCCTTAGCCGCGATTATGGCCTTCAAACGGCCGACAAAGATATTGCATGCAGCACGAAAGTAGCTCAGCTGTATTTTGGCCCATTCCCGGCGAAGCGCTTGCTTGAGATGATCGACACTTTGGTATTTTTTTATCTCAACCTTGCTCTTCAAACTACTCCAAACCGAGAAATCTAGCGGATTTGCTTCCACTAAAATGCTTTTGTACGCATGTAAACAATGGAATGAACTGTCATTGGTGTAAATTTGAACAATTTATCATCACTGGTTTGACAGCAATGACAGTCTGAAATTGGTAACACTTCATGTTAGTCACCCGGTGTATCTTGATGTATTTGTCGCAATGAGCCATACTTATTGGAAAGAGGAATTCATGCACTAAAAATTGTATAGTCGTTGTTTTGATTGATTGATTCAGTTGTTGGTTATAGCGTGTCCAGGACGGAGGTAAAGAGAGCAAATTCGCTATATTTTACATTTTGCTTCGAGATGGGCGAAAACGTAACTTGGGCGGCTCAAATTATGAATATTATCTATGGGTCCGATACTGTCACAGCCAACCATGTGCAATTTTAGTTCCAACGATTCCGTTCCGGTAATTTCGATATCAAAGATGCACTACGTACTGGACAGCTCCTTGTCGAAAATGTCTGACATGTGAACTGTTATAGCATCACCCAGGAACTGAAGATCAACCACAAAATAGTTTTAAACCATTTGCATAAAGGTGGCTGCAAAACGAACCTAATGTTTGGGTGCCGCACTAGTTAACGATAAAAAAATTGATGGACTGTGTTTTCATTTGCGAATCCTTGGTCAAACGGAATAAAATCGATTTCCGAAGCAGATGGTGAGTGCGTTCCAAACTGTGGCTTAACCAGGATTGACGGCCAGGATGGTTTTGCTTTGTGGTTGGTGAGATTATAAGGGAATCCTTTACTATAAGCTGCTGTCCAATAGCCAAACGCTCAATTCGGACCTCTACTGCCAGTATTTGAACCGACTGAAGGCGGCAATCGACCAGACGCTACCAAAATTAGCCAATAAGTCATGCGTCGTGTACCACCAGGGCAATGACAGGCTTCATCCGTTCATTAGGTGCCACGCGATTATCATCTCTTTTTGTCCATGACAAATTCCTCTGGAGATGTGAAAATGTCCTTAAGAGAGACATGTGGAGGCTGGCTTTCTCAGGTATTTACTAATAGCGGCTAGTCATTTTGGCAAAGCGACGTAATGAAATTGACTTCTAAATTAGACTAAGACAAATGATTGTAGCCATGTAAATAAGGAGCCGAAATAAACGTCAAAATAATGGATTTCTTCTTCCCCAACCTTTTATCTTCATTCCTTAGGAAAGGCTCATTAGCCTTTTGTAGTGATACATTACGACCATATAGTAATTTTGAAAATGATTGACAAGCACGTAATGCTAAGAGCGATGCTTGAAGTAGGAGTGTATAACACTTTAGAGTTTATCAGTTAAGCTTTATTTTTAGTACAACAGTCGTTTTGATTAACCATCGAGGATCAGCTTTCACTGCGTCGAAGTTTCAGTCGTTTTTTAAATTATAAACATGAGGCACGAAAAAGATGCAAGTGCTAGTGCACCTTCGAGATCTTGTAAAAATTAGTTCAGATATTAATTGAATCTCATAACGGGGATGGAAAACTACTTGACGTGCAAGTAGCCTTGAACTATACAGTGCACAATGTAACAAAGACAACTCGCTCAGATATCCGGGATATATAAAGACCGTCGGAATTTAATGTTAATTTTTTTTACGTGCCTTAAGTTTTAAGAGTAAGACTCTTGACTGAATTAAGTGCATGTACATTATGAAATTATAATTTTATAATCTTATAAAACGATGACGAGGACGTCTTTTAGTATACAATGGCTGGAATAGTCGTAAATTTTGTTAGGTCGACTTTCCCAGGTTGAATATCCGTAATCCTTGTATTTAACCATTTCCAAGCATGCAAGTTGTCTTCTTTGACCAACCCAATATCGTGCATTAACAAATTTTTCTGGTTTCGCTGCCATTTGTCCCTTTGGTTTAAGGTACGAAGATAATGTTGAAAGAAGCGCTTCCATAAAACACACATCCGTTCGGTAATCTAGTCCCATCTTAAAAGACAATTACCAGGTATTATAAAGAAATCTGATTCTGGTAATATTAAGAAATGTTCTGGAGTTAAACATCTAGGCTGTTTGGATGTACTGGATGTGAATTTAATATCACCCAAATTTAATAGGCTTGCGTAGTCATCTCCTCGGACGGTTAATTAGAGTTTCTCGTAGCACGAATTAGATTATACTTCGTTGGAGGAATAAACTTACTTTCAGGTAATCTGAAATTATAGAGGTATTAATGGATTAGCGTATATCATTGGAAATCGTATTTAGTTTTCAATTTGAACCAATGAAGTTTGTGCATTATCAGCGATAATATATGTTGGAAGTCCTCATAGAGCAATAAACCTATCGGGATAAAGATATTTAGAATGGTAATATTTACCTATCATTCTAGTTGGATATGGGGATTTGGCAAATGAAAATGATGTTTTATATCATAAAAACATTCTGCGTTGTGAAATCCTCCGCCCACTCAGAGAATACCTTGTTCGTCTATAAAGGGTGCAAATGATGGCAATCTTCTCTTATGTATTTTTTGACACCACAATATGCATGAATGTTTCCTTATTTGCAATTCGTTGACGGTAAGTGTTCCAATACTTTTACTTTTGATCAGGCTTTCTTGATAACTTTTGACAAATAGAATGCAATAATTTGTTATGTGAAGCACCTTTATCTATGAAGAAATACGATTAAATATAGCTTGTATCGTTTGACATTTGTAGGTTTGACTTTTGTAGGTTAACAACAGGTTAACTTACCCATCTCCAGGCTTGTTTTGGACTCAACAGTAAATAACAGCTGCATGGGCCAACTCAGTAGCAACACAAAATTCGAGGTTTTAATTTAAGGTTTTCAATGTTCATTGGAATGTGCCTTGGTAATTTAATTTGGTGAAAGTGTTTAAAACTATATCGGTGTTAGGTATAAGTCACCATCTCATTCCAAGTTATGCAACCATCATTTCTGAAACAATATTTTAATGGTTATTATTAAAGAAGCGAGTTATAAATATTTTTGACGATTCTGCAAGCGACGGAAATTCTTTTCCTGTATCGTAATTCACTACAATTTTCGAAACCTCGTGAACGTTTTATAAATTTCGGGATGAATTTGATTTTTTTTTCTTTCCATAATTTTTCGTTTAGAAAGTTTTCGATAGTAGGGTTTATTTCAATTGATACTTCCACGAAGTATTTAAAGCAAAGCAAAGTAGTTTCCAACCAAGATCACTGATACGTGGCATGACACACGCTTGCAGTTACACAACTGACTTCTGCCAGACGAAACTGAGCCTCAAGCAGGAATGCGCGAGATCGCCACCAACGCAGTTGGACATCGAGTGATACTGAAGACCCCTCATTTATGTGGGCAGAGGTCATCAGTGCTCTTATTTGCTTTAAGCGTAACAAGTTACCATGACTTGACAACTTAAACATTGAAATAATCCAGCTGGCATGGCCCATTATAGGGGATCGATATATCTAATAGATATTTTCTTGGATATCAGCGGAACTTTTGATATCCGTTTTTAGGAGCTACTTCAGTAACCGATCCGCAGTAAACAGAGATATGTATGGTTCTGTATTTAAACAAATTACAAAATTATGTCTTCAGATCTCTATCGTAGGCCTTCTAAAGTCTGGAATATTGTGTTTAACACAAGCATGATATATGACTTGGACAAAATTGTATTTGCGGATGACAAAATCATCCTGGTGCATGCCAACTTGAGACCCGAACTTCAACGTCAGGGTCAAATCGCAATTAACAAAATGAATCAATGGCATGTGAAAAATTCAAATGTCACTATCTGCAGAGAAAACAGTGATGCTGCAGCTAAAAGGCAAATTTAACTCTTGTCGACCTCCAACAATATCTTTAAAATGGTCAAGTCTGTAAGATATCTAGGAGTTGACCTAGATGAACGTATGGGCGTACCTTCTCATGTTCGAAGCGTCTGTGAAAACGCTAAGCAACTATTTCACTGCTGAGTGAGAGTGTCAAGAGAGGAATGGGGACTGAATCACAAAATACTTGTAGTACTTTACAAAGATGTGGCGGAGGTGCTATTCACGTATGCCGCCGCTGGTTGGTATGACAGATTAATTGGTCATCTCGTCAGATCTTTGGAAAGTGCTCAGAGAAATATCTTGCTAGGAGTAACAAAAGGTCTACCGAACAGTGTCTAGAGATGCTGTTGTAGTCCTGGCCGGTATTCACCCAGTAGATATTTTAATCAAAAAGCGAGTGCACTTGTACTACCCTGTGCCCAAAATGAAATAGGTGTAATTGCTACAGATAGTAGACATAATCAATATAGCAACAAAACTGAAATAGAAGAGATGGCGATTGACTTATGGCTAGAAGGTGGAATGACTCAGCTAATGGTAGGCATACATTTGGCTGTATTCCTGACGTAAAAGCACGACCCAAATTAAAATTGCCACTGACGAGCTCAGTTTAAAGCCTACCTGCAGGGATTTAAAATAATATAACAACGTCAATGTTTATGCCGATTGGAAGTAAAAGACGTTACAATCGTCCTACAAAAGTAGGTGTCTTTTCGAATTTAACGAGGTAACTGTTACGCCAATAAAACATAAGTTGTGGCTGGGAAATACAAACATACAAGAATTACTACTGCCAGCATTACATTGCGACGAAGTTCTTTCCAAGTTCCGCCCATATTGCGCTGAACTGGTCTAGTCTTAAAAGAACGGAATATTGCGATATAGTAGACCGGAATCTCGAACTGTACATGTATCCACGCGACAAGGGATGGAAACGTTGTAATTTTTCAATTGCAATGGCTAAATGCTTATTATTGTTATATAACAATACAATTGGCTATTGTGTTTAGACAAATGATTGCTGGTAGTTTTGCCTCGCATAATAGTGTACCTAAACCTTTGGAAGCTTAGATGAATAAGAAATTGGCAAGAATTTCAGACTTTTCTAAGGTGATAGCAAAAATTTTTAACTTATGTTAGAGAGAACATAATAAAATTGGGTGGTTTTTGATCTGCAAGTGTTTCTGTATTTTACAGGTGGTACTTGTTAATTTTAAAATAATTTTTTTCACAGTTTCGGTTAGTTCGAATATTTTTTGTTCAAGTCTTAAATTATGTGTTCGGAAACCACATGGTGACATCTGAAAAATGTGAATTAGAATATTTTGAATTAAGTTGAACAAATAAATAATTTTCACAATATTTGAAACTCGCATTTTGGCCTGGAAAACTGTGAGATGGCAACCTCGAGAAAAACAATGGATAAAACAAGAAAAAAGCAATAATCTACATTGTCTAGGAGTATTGTAAAGAGTGGTTAAATTTTAAGGGCCGACGTTGAATGTGAACCACACCTAAACGTCAAGTTTTTTTCTGCATTTAATTTGACATTTCTCAATTTCAGATTAACTCAATTTGATCTATGGAAAGATACACAATCGAGCAACGCGTTAAAGTTGGCAACAGTGGATGATCAATTTTCGAAGAAAATTATCTTCAGTGATGTGGCATATTTTCACCTCAGTGGATTCGTCAATAAGCAGAATAGCCGCATTTGGGCGAATCATAATCCAAGAGTGATTGTCGAAAAACCAATGCACCCACAAAGAGTGACTGTCTGGTGCGGTTTATGGGCTGGCGGCATCATCGGGCCGTATTTTTTCCAAAATGAGGCCGGTCAGGCAGTTACTGTGAATGGTGTTCGCTATCGTGAGATGATAACGAACTTTTTATGGCCCGAATTGGAAGATATGGATGTGGACGATATGTGGTTTCAACTGGACGATGCCAAACAATGGCTCTTTTGCGCGACAAATTCAATGGCCGTATTATCTCACGTGGTGGCGATGTCAATTGGCCGCCAAGATCATGTGATTTGACACCGTTGGACTTCTTTCTTTGAGGTTATTTTAAAGAAAAGGTCTACGTCGATAAGCCAGCAACAATTCAAGAGCTAAAGGATGAGATAATTCGGCACATTAACGGCATAGAACCTCAATTATGCCTAAGCGTCATCGAAAATTTGGACAATCGGGTGGAGGTGTGCCGCCGAGGTCGCGGCGGCCGATATTTTGTTCCATACATAATTGAACCATACCATATTATCATAATAAAAAAAATTGACAATAATTTCCTAAATAATTTGTGTTTTATTCAAAATCAACATCGGCCCTTAAATTTAACCACCCTTTACAGATACGTTTTACCTGGACCATCTATAAAAAATAATCGGTGTGGAAGATCATTATGATTTACAGATGTCATTATGGTTTGGAAAGTTATTTTTTGTTGTTGATTTAATGTACATTGCATAGCATCTCCGTTTTCTTTCTGGATATGTGCATCGTAATATTGTATCGGCTCTCCTAAATTAGTAGGGGGAGTTGGTAGTCCAAAGTCAGTACATTTTTTGCCATGTAGTTTTAGAGTTCCCTGAATATCTCTTGAAACAAACATCTCACAAGTTGTGCATTCATCAGAATGATCTCTGTGGTGGTGAACGTAATCATCACACAGCTTCTTTTTTAACTTTGTAAACAATGCTACATTTGATGGGAATGCAAAAACTTTTGATGGGGCATTTAAAGGGGATGCAAAAGCATTTGATGGGGATGCCTGTTGAAATAGCGTCTGACAATGTATTTCCCCATGTAGTGTGATCATTAAATAAACCACGTTTTTGAGCCGCTTCTTTAAATGTCCCACTTGTGTAGCCATTGAATGTCCTCAAGTCTTCAAAATATAAGATTCCAGGAAAGTGAAGAAGAAGTAACCGTAGACAAAACGTTTCAATATCTGTCATGTTAACCGAAAACATTTTACCAATGGTCATATTTCAACATCTTTGTCGGGGTTTCCATGCACCATTCATTTTGTCAAATACATAATGGTTGGGGATGTCGAGATATAAATATCGTCGAGCATTTTCGTCGGTTTGATTTAGTTTAAAAAATCCTGTAAGCATTGTGTTGTTGTTGGCAGCTCGATTAACACTTTATTCGATGGTTGTTTGGTAAATAAGACAGCTTGATCATCTGAAAGGTAAATTGGCAGTCTCACAATGACGTGTGACTGTTCGTGCATGTTGAAACTAAACTGGCGCCAAGCTGCCTTATGATCCAAAGTACCTTGTTGAACGAAGGTTATATTGGCACAATCGTGTTCTTTGTAAACATACTTAAATAAATAGTTCACACTTTGAATTGATGAAGAACATTCGAGATTAAAATGACAGTTACATTTGAGGCTCAAACGTGGATTGTACGGAACAATCCATGAAGTATCCACTGCCTTACCATTTATAATTGCACTGCCACAAGCACTTCGCTTGTATTTTGGACATCCGTTACAATTAACTATCGCTTCATCTTGAAAACCCGCCGCATATTCCATTGACTATGCAAGGTGAATTTGGGTTTTGCTCACCACAGGGACCATGTATCATGTGTTTTGTAATATGATAGCATGTAGCTTTGGATAAAAGTCAATATCTGGAATTTCCGCAGAAATGAATTTATCATTGGTTTCTGAATCTTTTAGTTTATCTTCGTTTCCGACAATCAAGAGAATATGAGCATGAGATAATCCTCGTTTTTGAAACTCAATCACATGAACCTTCGCAACTGAAACTCCGGAAACATGCTTTCTCGAAATTTCATCGAGCAATTCTTGGAGCTTTAATTTAAAGACCCTTGCCACAATATTGGGACGAAATTCCGGAGACTTACCTTCCAACAAATTGTTACTTATTTCAATCCATTTCGAATTACATGTCATTGTAATGAAATAGTCCGGCTTGCCATATTTACGGACAATCGCCATAGCATATTGGTAGTTTAGGCCCGTATTTCTCGGGCTTCCTTGGAATGATGGTGGAAGGATTGTAGCTGCTCCAGGGACCAAATCTTGATTAATAGCTTCACTTTGCAAGTAATCCACAAGGCCACTGTATTTTTCCGCTCTTAGTTTTTTTTTTGATTTTGCCGAACATGATCGAGACGATTTGCTTCTGTTTTAATATACGGATCAACTAAATATTGTTGTGTTAGTTTTCCGCCGCATAAAAAGGGATTAAATTCATCCCGAATAGAAAGTCGATATCCATAATACTGCATGATTGTCGGTTTCTTATATTTAAACGTGTTGACGGTTGAAATAGAAGCAAATCAACACCCCAAATTTGATCACCAAGTGGGAAAAACAATGACATATCCATTTGTTCTAAATTCGGATCAAGTACACTGATTTTCTCAGTTTTACGTAAGTTTGAATCGTTAAAATTAGCGCGGCAATGAGTTAACAGATCTCGGTCAAGTGGAGATGCTCCATTATCGTTTTGAAAAATAAAAGCAACTTCATTAGATTTCGGAAAATTATATCGCCGTTGATCAAATCTTCGATCTTGCAATCTTGCATTATCACCATTGAAATCGTAGGCGGATCTGTACCGTTTTCTTGAGCATCGTGAATGGTCCCTTGTTCTACAGAAACGGCAATATACATTTAGTTCTCCACAGGAAAACTCAACTCTATTGACGATTCCTCAAAATTCTCAGATCCACATTGAATATACTGAAAATTACGAACCACCAAAATTTCTTCAGTTTGCCGACGTCTCGCGTTATTGCCTTTCACCGTTAGTTTGATTTTGCTCCGTAATATTTTTTTTTTCCATTTTTCGTTTCTTTGCATCAACCTGCTCTTCTCCTGATAGTCTTGGTCTTCCTGTCATGTGAACTGATCTATTGGAAACACATACAAGAAGCTGATAAACGGTATGATTTTAATTTGACCCCCTTCTAATATATTTAACCCTTATGACATAAACAATTGAAAATAACGGTTTAATTAAAAGATGCATAAACAAAAAAATATTAAATTTTTAAAAACAAAGAATTTTATGAGAACATTAATATTTTCGCTACCCAATTTCAATGCTGAAATTTATTTTTTTGCACAAAACAATTTATTTAAAGTGAGTAGGTACTTACTTCGTAAGATGCACATATCAACCTTGCTATTATCGTTATTATTCCGCCAATAAAATCCTAACTTTTGTGTAAACAACACAGAATAACAAAATAATAATACCGTCAACAAATTTGCAACAAAAAATCTGTACAGTGGACTATGCGTTGAACAATTCGGTTACAACATATTCCATTAACCCTTCCGCGTGGGAGTTAAAAGTTTCAATTACTAAGTGAGTTGCAGGAGAAGGAAATTAAAAATATACACATTTATGTGTATAATAAATAGTCTTTTTTAATAAAACAAACATTTTTAAATATTAGTTGCATTGTTTTTTAGTTTAATATTTTTTTTAACAAGAAAATGTTTCATTAATAATTTTCTCGTGTGTGGTATATCTTGAAACACGAGTCCAAACATAGTCCAGTTTCACCATCAGGGCACCAGGAAATTATTTTCTTCCTGCGTCCATGTTTGTAGCAAAAAACACATCTTCTTTGCGGCTTAGGCTTTTGTTGATTTGGAGGAATTATTTGAATAAAATGATGATCGCTAAATCTTGATAAATTTTTAATTTAAGAATGTCTTCCTGAAACCTTTCTATGGACCTTATTTACATATTTCGCTAAAATTTGTTCTATTGGTTGAATTCGAAATTTTAAATGGTCGACTTTTTGTTGATTATTACGTTAGTAAACGATGAAACTATTTAGTATACCAAGATTCAGTAACCTTCTAAATACCGTACTATTCCGTATAATGTAGCATGGTATACTATTCGAGTTTGAGGCATTTAACATGGTGCAGATCGAGAAAAATTAATGTACCAGATACATTATACATTTTATTAATAAATAAAAGAAATCACGAACTTATAGAAAAATTCAATTTTTAATGCGAACATAAAATTAAAATAATGGACGATTTTTTCGTTATAGGAACATACATATCTCAATTCATAAAAGGAACATATTTTAACTCATAAAAGGAACATAGGTATAGGTACCTACTATCTCTATTTTAATCAGAGTCTTCTGATATTTCAGTATCAACTGCTTCGTCGTTTGATGTCTCTTGACTACTACACGAGATTAATTCATCCTCGGCCTCAGTTGACATATAATTCAGTTCGCAGTCAGAGGTATCCAAGGGACTTTGGCTACTGCTTGCATCTTCGTAAACAATTTGTGCAAGACGACTATTGTATTTGCATGATGGAATTACTTCCCCGAAACCAGCCAGGCCGCAACATTCAAACGACCGCTTGATAATTTCTGGCGTGATTCGTTTTACTGCCTCACTTACAAAATTAACTAACTGTTGGTATTGTGGTTTCTTGCGATACCCCTTTGCGGTATATTCTTCTGGTCCTTCTGCAAACCACTCGCTCCAGAGATCGCGCATCGGTTTTTTAAAAGGAGCGTTTATTGAAACATCAAGGGGTTGTAAGAAAGATGTTGTTTTTGGAGGAATAAGTAGAGTCTCGGTGTTGCATTTATTCTGAAGAAGGCCGATTACTTCTGATTTGAAGTGCGAGCCATAGAAATCCATCAGCAGAAGCGACTGATTATTTACGAATGGGCCATTGCACCTGGCAAAGCAAGATGTTATCCATTGCTTCATTATTTCTGTGTTCATTGATCCGCCTTTGCTAACTGTTATCTCAATATTATTTGGTAGCACTACACGTGGAACTTTCTTTAAGCCTTTAAAAATCACCATCGTGCGAATCACCTTACCATCAGCTGACACACACAGCACAACGGTGAATCCGTTTTTTGAGTGGCCACTATCTAACCCATCGATTGTCTTTTCACCTTTGAAATGAAGAGTGCGATTGTGGCACATGTCGAAATAACATGGCGTCTCATCCATGTTATAAATATTTGATGGTGATGTAGAACCCGTTTTTTGCCTTGCACATCGTAAAAAATCATTCACAAGATCCAACAATTTTTCTTTTGTTCTCGTTTGTTGCTGGCTTACATGTGTTACTTTCCTAGAGCAAATATTGTGGCGTCGACAAACATTCCTAATCCAATGATCTGAGCACATAAAGTCCTTATAGTCACCAGGCAACGTTTCAATGAGTCGTTTGGATTTTTCTCGAAACATGGAATATGTTATCACCAGTTTTTTTGCTCGTTCTCCACGAAACCACTGGATTATTGCTTCCTCAAGCTTATCGTACATTGGTTTTCGACCACCGCTACGAACACGTTTAGCACTGCCTTTTACAGACAATAATTCGTTTTCTTTCTTCACCCATCGTTTAATTTGTGACCGCTGATATCCTGTTCGTTGTTGCAGTTTATTTAAAGATTCGCCTGCTTTCATTTGGGCAATGATCTTCAATTTTTCGTCTATGGAGATTTGTCTCTTTCTTGACACCGTACCTAGATGACGGTGTAGGTACCTATTTGACTAAATTTGATTGAATCAATGAAAATAAAGAACACTCCTCGTATGTGGCAATACAAATAGATATTTTATTATTTAATTTACTTACCTAAATCAAAATACCCACAGAAATATAACCAAACAAATTAATCAATACGATGTGACCAACGTCAAAATATTCAAAAAGACAAAAACTGAATGAACGAAATATGCACATAATTAAATTCATTAAACACAAAAATACCTACACATACGAGTATCCATGTAAGTTAAGAATATAGTAATATTTTTTTCAAAAACCGTTATTCGGGATAAATTTGAAATGTATAGGTACAAAATACACCAACAAAAACAAAATCCCAGAGAGGATAGAGAAAACACACAAATATAACAAAATAAAGAGTTTTTTTGTTCAAATATACTGTACCATGGTACACTATTCGGGTGGGTAATTCCAAATAGTATACCACTGGTATACTATTATGACGGGTACATTATTCGGAATAGTACGGTCTGCATTTTTTCCTTTCCTCTCCACCCATATTTTTGTTGTAATCGATGACACTTACAGGTTCTGTAACTTCTTTGTTCCTTTTCATTATAACACCAGTTTCTTGCCCGTGATATGTCGAAATCATATAGTAACGGGCATTTTGTCCATCCATTTCAATATGTTTATGGCTTCAAAGTGTTGGGCTATAATTTCTTCTTTTCGTAAATTTGGTGATTTTTATAATTATTATTTTTCTTATTTAGGCATAGCGAAGCCACACAATCTGTAGCCCACGTCTTCCACTCTTCCGCTAGTTCTATAGCCCTTCAGTATGGCCTTTATGTAATAATGGTTGAACAAGCTGTACAACAATTTTGTGCGTATTTGTCATATCTGGCGTAATGAGAGGTGACGTAAATTCGTAATCTTTTCCGGTATAAACTATGAATCTCCTTTTGCCCAAATTGTGTAAACTTCAAAGGAATAAATTGTTTGAAGGACAATCTTCCTATCCACAATGTAAGAGATGCATCCACTGAAATGTTACGGCCAAGTAAATAATATTTTTGGAATACATTATTCAAATGCTTTATCACAAGATAAATTTTGAATAATTTCTTTGGATATTCAAAAGCATTGATGGTGTCATAGTAAACAAAGTAAAGAAAATTGGTTATAGTTTCAAATCTATCCAAACTAATTATTTTTTTGCAGATGGTTGTCCTTTTTAGAAAAGTAAGATCGTATCGTCGGTTTTTGAATTATTCCCATCAGCTATATAATCCAAATACTACATACATTTCTTCTGCTGTTACATTGTCCACTCATTCATTACGTTGCTCTCTTCTGTTGGCGTATTTTTTTGTTCAACAATAGTTCCAACAAATTTAATTGAGAAAAATAGTTCAAAAATGTTTGTAGGTTCAATTTTCACTTTTGCTAGACTTTATTTTTGTAAAAAAAAATACCTGTACACAATGTGCTGGGTGAACTTTATACAAAGAGCATCTAAAATAGCTCACGGTGTCTTGTTATAGTTCGTATTTTGTAATGACGTACACTTGCACGTCACTCCACAGTAGAGATGACTTTATGCATGACGTACACGTCTACGTTATTCCACGCGGAAGTGTTAAGAGATTCGCCACAGTAACCGGAGAACCTACTGGAAACCCTAACCATTGTTTAAAGCATTATCCATTGAAAGTAAATTCAAGATGACCTGATACAATATATTATTACTAAGGCATAATAAAACATATAATTTTAAAAATTCAAACTAGTTTAACACGGACTCCGAAATAACTAAATTGTATATTAGTAGAACATGAATTCATTCATAACATCCTGAAACTTTTATGACCAGAAAACATTTTTAACATAATGGCACATTAAGTAAATTGTGTGGGTGAGAGCTACTTTACCAACTCAGTAACATAAATTTGGAATTTTTATACACGAATCATTAGAAAACTATTAATTTTACTAAAACTATTTGTATCTGACTACAAATCAATCAATACTATTCACATAACACTAATAGTTCGTAACCTCGAAATATAGCAATCAATTTTCGCCCGTGACATTCAATTCTGGCCAACCAAGTATAAATAGCGAATACATTTCTGTAGAGCTTTGTGAATATTATAATTTTATTTAGGTCAACTTTAAAGATATTACGTTGTGTACGTAGTACTAGTACACCGTCATGTACGTGTACAAATATATTTTATTTGCCCTTCAACAATTTATTTATAATAAAATAAAATAAAATTAAAAATTGAATAGAAATTTATAAATGAAAATTGTTGTTGCTCTTTTCTACACTATAAATAAACAATCTTAACAATGACATTGAAGCAGGAAACAACTAAACATTTTTCTCCGTTTACATACTTCTTGAATACCTAATGTCAGACACAGCATGTTACTCAGTGCATAATATGCGCATACTATCATCGCATGTGCAAAGATTTAAATCACGATGATTTTGTAAGCGATCCGTGATTAATCTCACATTTTGAGATTTCAATTGAAAGGAATGAGTTGAAGGCGCGCTCGCGACTATAACAAGTACTGATCACACAAATTTCACTTTTATTTTTCTAGTTGTTGTTGTTGTTGTTGCTCGTGTTAACGTATATTTATTCATTCATAAATTTGTTTAACGTTGAAATTTAATACTTTTACCTTTCAAACTGAATGAGTTGAAAGTTATTAATGGTTGTAAAAATATAAATAAAAATAAAAAATCTTTTATAGATTATATTAAGAATTTCATTTCAACCGGTTACCGTTTTAAGAATTGTATATACAATTTTGTATAGCATGGGATTTTGAGTGCAACAACATGAGGGGTGAATTTAGATGAAATTTCACTTGAGATTGTGTTCATTAAAAAGCAAATTCCCAAGGCGCGACGCAAATGCAACTATAATTTTAATAGCGTCGTGATTGTAATTGGTATAATTTATATATCCGTTTTGGTGATGTTACTTTCTAAGTTGTGTAGTTTTTCGATTGTACAGTGATAATTAAGTCAAACGCCATTAGAAAGTTGAGTCTGCATTTCAATTAAATTCCTGTTGTGTATATTATGTTAAATGTGAGACAATCATTCAAATTGTGCTGCATTAAATTTACTAAAATTGCAGCATTTTTGATTAGACGTAATAATATTGATGTACGTAAATTAGATGAATGCTACGAATCGAAATTATAATTAATAATCCAAATCGTGGATTACCAGATTGTATTGAAACCATTTTTAATTTGCCGAGGTTTCTGAGTCAAAAATATAGTTTTTTCCAATCAATTTGGCAAAAATAATTGTAAAATACATTTTCTAGAAGATTACAATGATACGAGAAATATTATTCAGTATAAAACTCAGCGCTACCTATACTGAACTGAATAAACTCAATGAAGAACCTGTACTGCATACCTCTGTTCTTCTAGCATTATAAAATAAAAATTCACTAAGAAATTACAAATAGCTGTTTCTCAAATAAATATTTGAACTAGCATAAATGGCTGACATAGACACAAGTTTTTCCGAAGCCGTGCCACATTGTTTTTATTCCAGCTACTCATCGCGCCATCTTGAGCTTTCAACGGAGCGGGGATATTCTTAACGTTAATTTTACTGAGGTTTATTAAGTAATTTAGAAGGACAGCTCCCCAAAATACCAACAACTGGTGTAAATCAACTGGAGATCAGTTTCCTCCACATTTTGATTGTAACTATAACAGTAATCTTGTGAAAATATTATTGTTCTTTTCGCACGCTTACCTACGAGACAGTGTCCCGCAATAACAACCACCACTATACTGACATGTCAATTCCGCAGCGATACCAGCTGTCTGGATGTGACAGGTTTAGTTTTGGTCATATCTGCATAGTTAATATACGCATGAGACACTATTGAACTCTCTGTATTTCGTTGTTCTTCTTGATTCCTCTTAAAGCAGTGAATTGTGTTACGACACCTTGAGGGGTCATAACATTATTTCCTTTCCTTTCTTCTTTTTGAATTTTAGTTCCATGGTAATTGAATGGATAATACCTTTTATTGACGGCATTATCATCTGTTCTACGGTATTACTACTAACATCGTTTGTTTCTACCGAAATTGGCCTTTGTTCATGTAAACGTCGATTGAGTGAGATATTTTTGTCATGTTTTCTCGTTTTCTTGTGTGCGATTAGTGCGCGGTGTGAAGGAATTTGAGAGCGCTGGAAAAAAATAAAATCATAAGTTTTCTAAACATTTTTGAGTTTGTTCAGTGACAGTTAAATAAATATTAGGATTGCCATAGATTTTGTGGTTTCTATATTAGTGACAGTCGAAGCAAAAAAAAAATAATTGAGTGTAATCATCTGCTTGGTCATGAAAAGTGTATTTCCGCATTAACAGTTTGTTGTATATCCCAGTAGACGCCCCAACATACACGTTATCAAACGGGACCGTTTGTTATATTGGCGGATGAATGCCGCAACCTATTAAAGGTAGCCTATTACGGCCTAAATTAATTTGCATCGGTATTTTGGAAGCCATATATATGCCCGAAACGTAACTCGTCTAGTTTTATTTGTAATGGTAAAAGTTTTTTCCTTTATCGGGCAGTCAACAAGAAGTCCGCATAATTTATAACGGATAGCAACATAATTGCATAATTTGTAACGGTTGTAACGGTTCCTACGGTTTACGGTGAAAAGACGCCCAGTGATATTTACGGTTCGCAGCGGAGAGACGCCCAATATTATTTTCGAGTAAAGGCGGGAAGACGCCCAACCCATTTCGGCAATCCATGACGCCAAACCTATTTTTTTTCTTTTCGCTTTAGGTTCGGAATGTTCACGTTTGAACTTTTAATTGTTTTTTTTTTGTTTTTATTCCCATTTTCGCCTCCGATTTTGTTTTTCTTGAAAAATTTATTGAAATAAAGATAGCACGGCGATTCCTAGCATTCGGTTTTATTCGGCCTCACTTTATTTTTCCGTTATTTTCCTGCTCATGTCACCTATTTTTATTTTATGTGATAAAATGAATTATTACATTTTTCGAATTGGTATGATGGAAGGAGGGGTTTCATTTTGTGTCGGTTCCAAAGTTGCCACTCCCTTCATTTCCTTGGCAGGACATCCACAGGGTCAGAGTGGTGAGTCCAGCATATGTGTCGTTTCATCGTGGCACTTCGGCTGTCTCAAGCTGTCGAAGTGTGTAATGTGAGAGATTAGGTTGGCTTTGTCTGTTGGAGAGACATTCTTTATCACTAATGCTCCGTCGTTGTGACTGGGCATCGGCCTCTAGCGGTCGATGGATCAATCAGGGGGAGGAGGGGTCTCGTCAGCAGATATTATAATTCTCATTCGGGGAGGTCCGGTCGTTCCTGGGTGGTCACACTCGGTTATTATTATAATTATCTCGCTGTACCGGGATTTGACGGTTGAATTAGTTCTGGTGTAAATTTTATTTAGTTTCAGCATTTAAATTCATTTATTTTTTTTGTTTTTGTGTTCTGTTCCACGGTGTAGTCCAGGAATATTCATGCCTCAATTTATCCTCTCTATAGCCTCAACTAGATGAATCTGTGGGTTTGCTTCATGCCATACAGTATGTCACATCCGCCCTTTTTGGTGAAATTGAGCAGTTGTGCCTTGTCGGGCGAGTTCATTACTTGCTATTCCCTTAACATTGAAATGGCTTGGCACCCACGTCAAGTAGATGTTGAACTAATCTGCTTAGATGAAGTCCATATAAATGTGAAGATGTCTTGCAGACATTACATTGTAACTAAGCCATTCAACGGCTTTCCTGATCGCGATTAGTTTAGCTTGGAAAAGGTTGTACTAGTCTGGGAGACGAAAAGAGAGGTTTACATTTAACAACCGCAGTCACGTCTGATGGGAATATCAATCTGAGCAAGAGATGGTGACGGTATGGTGTAATCGGTAGTATTTGGGATGTTCCTGTTTCTTAGAATAGATTTGAATTCTCCAATGTTACAGTTCCATATCGAGATGTAGTTGAGCCTTGTAGCTGAGCTCGCTGTCATTTGTTTGCCTAGGATATCTAGGGATGAAGAAGAATATCCCGTGTTGAATAGATTTGCTCCAAAGAACCCAAATAATACCCATACAGCTGTTTGCTCTACAATGGCTTAGGATTTTAAGTTCATTAGAATATTTAAAGTTAGCTACCAAACAGTATCCGCAATAAAATGGGCCTATTATGCCATTTTTTTAGGAGCGGAGCACTATAGTAGTTTTCTTTACTTTTTCTAACGTTAGGTTCCCAGTTTAATTTGCTGTCAAGAATGAGACCCAGACACTTAGCTTGCTTAGTAAAGGTCATTACAGTTTAAGCTAATGGGGTCAATAAGATGATGGTTCTATTTCCTGGTAGGACCAATTCAGTTTTGTTTAGATTTCCATTCAAACCGCAGCTCGTAGCCCATTTGGAGAGAATGCAAAGCGCACTTTGCTTGCATTCTAAAGTGCAAGGATACTTAATGAGGCCATGAACAACCGCATAAGAAGACCTTCCAGGTTTGGTAACCAGTAATTTATGAAAAAGTTGCAAAAACGACGGAAGAATATCCTTCCTTGCGATGTGCATTTTCTCAAAAACCTCCTACTGGAAGACCCACCCAGGCCGACCGTGAAGACCTTGTTTTTGAGCATTTAATCTACCCAGATTCTGAGAGACTCGTCTACGCATAGAGAGAAGTGTACCCGCGATATCCAGAAAAGGATTATTCCTTATGTTTGAGGGCTTTCTCGATAGGAACAATAAAAGAGTGAAGCGCAGTTTCCACAAACCTCCCATTACCCTCCATGTTAGGATTTCGATTTGGCCGATTTGGCTCAATCAAAACTCTAATGTGGGATTCTATAGGTCTTTCCGAAAATTTTAGTAGGAAAGAGGGTAAACATATATGTCTAATTTCTTTAGAACTGCAATGAGATGTTTCCCCCGTTTTTATAAATATTACATTTGTTTCAGTCGATTTAGTAGGAATGTGACAGAGTTCTAGGATGCTCTTGAAGATAACTTAAAACTATTTATACCTTACAAGATTTTTCTCCTGCTTATGTCCTAGTTTACAATGATAGTGGTCTCTAGGCCCTTGTGGCGCAGATTTGGATCTATTTAGAAAGTGGGTAGTAGCTCTATGGAGCCCGCGCTAGTTACCGTTCAAAAACCATCCGGACGTTACAGAAAACATGGAATGGTGGGACTTAGAGATATTACTTCAGGCAGCACTTTGTATCTTTCGAGGACTTTCATGTAGCAGTCCCATACCTTAACATCGTTAGTTTCCTTTTATTATTTTAATGGGTGTTTTGAAATTATTTCAAATACCATGGTAGTAAAAATTTGTCCAGAGGTCTTCCAGGTTGACACGCACAAAATTTGGCTTTACTAAGGTCGTTGGATAATTGGTCTACTCGACAAGAAGCTCTTGTGTTGAATCAAGGAGGTTTGGAACGTCTTACTTAGAATACTTAGTATAGCTTTAAAAATATCCCAGTCGGTTTCCATCCTGTTTCTATAGCTAGGTTTTTTGATGAATTTTGTCTCTTATTCAACTTGGAGGCAATTGTAGTTGTATCTGAGAGAAGTGTGTCTACTACTTTTTCTCTATTTATAATATTGAATATACTTACTCTTAGGCTCGTACTATAAGGATAAAATCATAGAGCAGTAACTCACTTATTTCATTCTAATCAGTGCTCCCTAAAAGTGTGTGATTACAATTTGTATCACTTCCCAGGGTGACTCCAAATTTTATTTTTGAACCTTCATTAATGAGCTTCTTAAAATGACACGTGAGTTATTTTTCTCATCATTTTGATTGCACCAAAACAAGGTCGTAAATGGAAAACATTATCATCATCATCCAAGCTTGGGGGACGGCAACGACGTCGAGTGCAGTTACGCAACAGTTAAATTGCAATTTTTTTATATTTTTGTTGCCGTTTTATACCTTTTTCACTCTTCGTGCAAATTAAAACGTACCGTGTCGCAACGTTCGGATTCATATTGTTCGAGTTTACCATATTTTTCATTTGTTGTGTGTATCCCAACTAATTTATCGGCTTCAGGAAAATACTTGGGCGTTTTAGGCGACATACATTCTGTTCCCACTGGTTTGGCTTCAAACACGCTAGAAAGTGCGGGAGATAAAACTAGGGTGGTTCATAAACCAAAGGGGACCAAAGATTATGTCATTCCATATGTTAACACCACGAACCCGTGAAGTAGGGTGAAATTTGAATCCAGGGAGCTCATATTTCAATTAAAGCTCGTCAATTCCTTTAAGTGGAAAATCCATTCATTTTGTTCGAAATTTTAGAAGAGCATTTCACTATTGCTAACATTATGCGCGAGGGTAAAAAATATCCCCATGCCGTGTGTGCATTAGATCAACGGTTACCGACCACATCGTTTGTCTCATTATGGGTAACATCCATTAAAGAACTAGAGGAGTAAAATAAGCCAAAATTACACCATTTGATCAACGAGTTATTTTCAGACAATTAAAAACCCTCTCAATAGCTCGTTAAATTTCGATTAAAAGCAGCCGGTAAATTCGTTGACGTGTCCATAGTCAGTTGTGGATGTAGCGTCTCATAAAGCAGATAGTCTCATTTAGACATTATCTCACCAACACAATTATTCAATCAGCTCAGCCAATAATCCTAGTAATGAACCAGAATCAGGAGAACCAAGTTACGTAATAAATTGTTATGGTCAAGCAAAAATGAGAAAATTTTGAATCTCGAAATTTTAAGCAGGTATCTAAAATAGTGAGGAGAAACAGGCCGAATAGCATTATTTCCAAGGATTGTAAAGGCGTAAAAGTCGTTTCAATTTATGCGTGTCCCGTGGTGATAATGATGAGTGTTACGAGCAACGAAATGTGCAACAAGTTGCAAACACGTTGGTTAAAACTAACGTAACGTACGGTATACTTATTTTAGGGCAATTTTCTTAGTAGTACCAGAATAAATGTGGACATTAGACATTTTTTAGTTGGGTCACTTACAGCAGTCTCTGTCCCAACATTTTCAGTCGAAAAAAGCCATTTTTTATCCAGATAACGCTCTAATATCAAGCATTGTTTAGTTACCAAAGTCCTATTCTATGTGGTGGAAATTCCGTCGATTAGCTCCTGATAAACGAAAGGCCAACGGCGACCGTGTGGCGACTCGCTCAAAGCTTCAAAGCTCGCTTTGAATAGTGTTATGATTCCGGACTGCTATCAAATACCTCATCTATAGTATTTTTTCTTCCACGTTTTAGGGCGTTAAATCTTTCAGTTAGCTTTGGTTCGTACATATCATCAAAAACCCGTATAATCGTAGAACATACATAAAATTGTTCCAGCAAATCGTATTGGGTAGTCCAGCGTCTGATTAATTCTGTACTATCCGGAGCATACGTTTTGTTTCACCTGTCCGGAAGATATTTTAAACGCGTGTAAGTCGCGAGATGAGGAAAAAAACTATCAATCTGGATAAGTGTATAGTTTTGAAGCACGAGGCACGATTCCGATATCATAAGGTAACTGCTCAGGGTATTATACCTGTGCCAGAATAAATGCAAGTCGTTTTACAGTAAGAACGCTCGATAACAATACAGCAGTTAAAACGGTTTGAATGGGAATGATAAATTTTTGTCCCAGTAAAGTCGAAAACAAGCAATCAGAACACGTTAGGTATTTCAACTATTTGTTGGAGCGGCATTGATATTCGCGTTCAGGCGAAACCCGAAGAAAGCAAAATAACGTCCACTTAGACAATTGGATGAATAGGTCAGCTCACTAGGACCAGGACAAGAATTACTGGAGTTCGATAATGATACTTTAATTCCGATTATTCCTTGCGCTACAAGCGAACCATTACCATTTACTATCGAGAGTCTGTGAACACATTTTTAAACGTGTTTAATATTTTGGTAAACCACGGAGTTAAAGCATCGGTTAAATTGGTTAAGGAATATATGGTTTGGCAGTTGATTAAAAGAAACGTCAAAGTTTTCTTTCAATGCGTTTCAGGGAAGTGCAAATTGATATCACAGGTCCGGAATACGCGTTAGCGGGAGCCGTTCCAGTTGTAGGGATCAGTGCATTCATAGCGGCGTTCGTATTATTTTTTAATTAGAACGCACAGGATGGACAGATTGAACTGTAGCCATTAAAAGAATTCTCGAGCTTATTAGATTTCAAACGCTTGCATCGAACATTAATTGCAGCAATTATGTTAGTACAGTTAAACTACGTACGGAGCCGATTTGTTCCAAAGGATGAACGACTTACGGAAAATCTTGCAAGCTCCATATTCGGGTTTGCATTTGATGTGTAGTCGCACAGAAAAAATCGTTGATTTAATCATTAATGGCCAACATGTAAAACTGTTAATTCTTGCGAATTATTGTGGCTTTTGACTTTCATGTCGTGACACTTGTTTGTTTTATGTATTTTGGAAATTTAATTTTATTTTCAAAAATAAAAAAATAACTAATATACATTTTCTAAGCTGGATAAAAAAAGGAAAACCAAGCACAGCTTAGGTATCCCTTTTTCGTTAAGTCCTAAAGCCATCCAAATAGCTCGGGATAATGGGATTATAATGTTAATTTTTTTTGTATTCAGTAATTTCGAGTATGCACTACGTTTTCCACTGAGAATAGAGTGCATGGCATTGGCTATTGTGATCGTTACCATTCGTTGGGAGATAAGTAACGCATTTTTACATCGCAAAAAGTTCTACACGTAGTCGTGTTTTAAGTAGTAATCATTATTTGTGTGGTCAAGTGCTATCAACCACATGCATCACTGTATCACTGTGCAGCAGTATAATAGTTGCCCTAGAAATATTTGCACCAATTAGTTGTGAGGAGTTGTAATACCTGCCTAGCACGCCCAAACTTATTATGTAACTTGGTTATATGATTCTTGTGGGTGAAGATTATTTTGGAGTGCACAGACCACCGTAATAGGTTTGTCTAAGTGAAAAGTGCACTCAAGGTTGCGGTTTATTTTCAGAACAGTACGGACTACTTGCTCCGTGCTGTTTGGTAAAGCTATAACTCGTGTACTAGAAATAAAATAAGAAAAATTCACTAAAGTGAAGTTGCCAACTAAACTGAAAAATTTTTCAAGAGTCAAAAAAGTGTAAATTTACACTTTCGCCATAAACATGTACCAAAACCTTTCTTACTGATTTTACAAGGGAACATAATTATTCAGTTGTGCATTCATTGATTATTTTTTTGATTAGAATTTTGCTAAAGTAAATAGTATTCGCGATAGTAAAAGTTGTAGGGGTCTGGGAGAGGCCGTGCTAATATAAGCAGGCGATTCTTGCCAAACGCACCCTGTTAATAAACCGCATGCCTTAGGCACTTGACTATCTGGTAACACGTGAATGAAGGATTTGAGTTTTTAAAATAAAATTATTAGTTTTGTAAAGCTATAAAAATTAGAATACATTTTGTAATGATGTTTGGGCTGATTCCATTGTCGAAAATTTTATGTTATTTTGATTTGTTTCATCACCAATTTAAATAGAATCAGGGAGATAAAATAGCAACTATAATTTTATGGCGCTGGTTCAGCCTCATTATATATTTATATTTAAAAAAGTTTGTGTTTAAATTTAATTTCGCATGTCAAAAAATCTAGTAACCGTATTTTGCAAATAGTTGACTTGCGAAATGCTTAGGATAATCGACATGACATAAAATTTGGTTCAGCATATAAAAATTAAATTAAAATTTTATAAAGACGATTTAATTTTTGGTTCATTGAGATTAGGTTTCAAATTATTCTCAATTTATTAAAGTGTGTGTTTAAGTTTTTCTGCGAAAGACAATCCATTCATTTTAACAGCAGCGCGAATCCTTTTGTAAACTAGAATTTCTAAAATTGTATGGATTTTAATTTCCACAAGTTTTGATTAATAAAAAAATATTTAATTTCACGTCAGGACAAATAGACTTTCCAACTACCTGCGAGTAAAAAATAATTTATTAATACAAAATATAACCCAAGACGAATAATTTTTTTATTAATATTTTCCATAATAATCATAATCATTACAAACAAAATGAAATAAAATGATTTCAAAAAAACAAAAATCTAGAATCAATCAAAATGGATAATGGAAGGGATCAAATGTATATCTCTTGCCTTTGTTGTCTAAAATATCTTATTTGGTGCGTGGTTTCACAATAAACACATTTTTGGTTTGCTCTTGCAATAGAAATCATTTTCGTAAACATTTGATCTTAAATTAAATATAATAAAACGAAATTTACAACAAAAAAAATTGCATGTTGACCGAAAGACCAATAAATCAGCGAATGGAAATCCCTTATATGTCGTAAAGTTGTTTTGTTTTAAATGTAACAAAAAACCATAAGTGGAATTTATTTTTTTTACGGATTTTGCTTAATTTATTTTAAAGTAAATATTCTTTAGGTACATGGTTTTACTAGCAGAGTATGTAATTATATTCATCTACACATTATGATTACAGCATTGAAGTAGACCACCGAAAGTGTTTATCCAATTGTCAAATACACCTGCTGCCAGAAACGAAAATCACTTTAAGCTACATAATTTACGCACTTTGTCAATCCACTTTGACCCAGTCCACAATACCTATTTGCTAAATATAACAAAAAATGGTTAAACCTTTTTCGGTAAATGGATATAAAAGAAATTTATAATATCAATTTACAAAACTTTTCATATTTAATAGCCGAAAGAAACCACCGATTAACCCTAACGGTATTCATCTTCTATAACTTTCATCTTATAGAGTTGTTGTTGGTTCGAAAACAGGTGAGCACATATGCGGTTTAAAAATTTTATCTCCGTAACAGATGTTTAAGTATCTTTACATGTGTAACATCTTCCTCACATAATTTGTTAATCTTATTATTCTTCAAGATAACTGTAACCGTACCTGTTATTTAGGTTTATGTTAACTGTTTGGCTAATAAGGATTTTGTAGATTCAATATAAACAGTTGTCTTAATAGCGGCACGAGTATACACGTGGCTTAAAAAATATAAAATCCTACACAAACACTTTTAAATACATAAGGAATTGTAGATTTGTTTACGGAAATCTAATTCGTTTGTTGTTTTGATAGATTTTGTGTTTCGGATATAATACTGAATCGCCAAAAATATGGCATGGACCACTTTGGCCATTGCGAATTGTATATGCTGCACGGTTTTAAGAAGGGACATATACAAACACAGTATGGTTGACCAAGGCATCATGACTAATTTTGAAAAGTCTGCAATATACCTTATTACACTCAATTAGTTACATCTGCATCAACTAGTACAGCAAATTCAGAAGAGATACTAAATGACAATAATCAGAATTCTAAAAATACAGAATTATTCAGTCATTCCCTTTATCGCCAACCATAGTATATAGTACTGACAGCGGTCGTCTATGCTGAAGCTTGGAAAGAAGATCTCCATATATCGCGAGAGATATTATATTCCGGTTCAAAATCGTTTCTCATGACCAAATCATGTGTTAAATTCCTAAACCTCAAGCGAAGTTCAATATCCACAAAATTGAGCATCAGCTGGAACAACTCTAAATTTCCTAGTCTTAGCAAAATTAATATTATTTTGGGTGCTGACATATTGTTAAAAGTTCTTAATCCAGAAAGGAACACCAGTAAGAGATTATATTTATTCATCAGTGAAGAAGCTATCCAATTGTAGATCCATTGAGTAAGCATGCATAAAGTGTTTTCAACTTATAAGCCACCGCCGAAACAGGCATTCAAACGGTAAGTGAAGTTACTCGTCATTCAGTAATGTAAATTTGGAAGGCTGAAGAGTAGCAGAACCAGGAACTTTTATTCTAGTGTTGTGCGGAGCGGTTTCGGGATTGGGCATGCAACTTCTGTTGGTCAGAGTTTTATTAATTTGTAAAATAATTGATTTTCCGTCTTGAAAAGAGCGATTCATAAATAGTGTTGGCAATGGTCAAAAACGGTTAAGTTCAATTGCGTTCTGTCTTTTGTGTCAGCTCCATTGAATTCTAAATAAGAGCGATGCGCTTTAATATTTGCAGCTGGATTGTAAGATTTTGGCGTGTTGAAGTTCGGTTATGCTGGCGATGGTTCTGTTCCCATTTTATAATGTTTCGTTGAAGTTGATATCATTGATTTGTTAGTTTTTAAATAGTGCCGTTGATTTTAAAATGATGTACATTTGTGAATTTTAATATTTCCTACTCTTGAAGAGTTGATAATGATGATTTTGTGGATCTCATTTTGTGTTATTTAGATCATTACTTTCTCGAATTGACGACTTAAAGGTAATTTTTATTCTTGATGTTGAAAGTTGGTAACGCTCGTTTTGCATTGTTCTCATCTCAGTTTTTCTATAGCGTGGTTAGTAACTTCTGTGACGCAATTTTAGAGATTTTTAAACCACAAGCTATAACTATAGTTATAGTTTCATGCAGCTCGACTACAATGATTTGCATTCTCGTTTTGTGTTCAACCGTCGTTATATTCAATATATTCGTCGTTTTTTACGTATCCCGAAACACGTGCTAATTCTATAAATGGTAGCTTTACGACAAATCTGCCGTTCGAAATTTTTACTTTTGTTTTTTTAAAAAGTGACTCCCAGATCTCAAATTAACAGTCAGATAGAATTGGTTGGTGTTGTTCCAGTTTCCCACATTGATCGCATGCACGTGTTAATAATGGCAAGCCCTGCTTAACTCACTGTAACTTCATGATTTGGAAGATTACTTCATCTTCATCATTTATGATGATTTCGTCTTAAGTGGACATTTAGTTAGCTAACCGAATATTTTTGTAAAATATTTTGTACTCTCGCAGCGGTCTTCGGCGAACCGTTTACGTGTAAAGTGATTGTGCATTCCTTGAATTCATTCAGCAAATTATGCTCAACAGTAGATTATGTTTTAAACGCATTAATTTGACCTAGTCAGGATATTCACTTGTAACACAAAAAAAACCTGGAAAAAGGCCACTATCTAATGATATTCTGCAACTTTCCTAAACTATTCAATCTGTTGAAACTTAACGTATACATTTGGAATAACCGGTTGAATTTTTAAATCTATTTTAAATCGATTAATGAAATCAAAGACTTAATAAATCATTTATATTTGTGCCAGTTATTGTCACTGTTAATTTTCCAGAAAATTAGGTTTTTGACAATTCACTACTTAATCAAATTCTGGATGAATTGAAACAGCAAGTGATTATAGTGAGGGAAATAAAATATCTTTATCATTTCGCATGGACCATCAAATCTTTTGGCATAACAAAAATTAAGTTAATATTTTATTAGTAAATTGTTATTTAAATATGAAATTTCAATCAAATCCACGAGAAATATTTAACACAAATAATTGTTGTCAGTTATAAAAGTTGTCGTCAAATCACGCCATTACGAAAAAATACGACATTACTGGAACATAAGAATTTCCCCAGTACAAAAACTGAATTAAAATAAATTAATTTATTATTTAAATACCGAATTTTAAGCCAATCCTTGAGAAATATTATTCATATTAAAATAGTTGTTGTTGTCAAAATTACGCCATTACGAAAAAATACGACATTACTGGAAGATAAGAATTTACTCAGTACCAAAAACTGAGTTAAAACAAATTAAATTAATATTTAAATACCGAATTTTAAGCCAATCATTGAGAAACATTGGTCATATTAAAACAGTTAATGTTGTCAATTATAGTTGTTGTTGTCAAAATCAGGCCATTACGAAAATATACGACATTACTAAAGAACAGGTTTACCTCAGTACCAAAAGCTTAGTTAAAATAAATTAAATTATTGTTTAAAATCCGAACTTTAAGCCAATCATTGATAAATACTTTTCATATTAAAATAGTTGTTGTTGTCAATTATAGTTGTTGTTGTCAAAATCAAGCCATTACGAAAAATACGACATTACTGGAAGATAAAAATGTCCTCAGTACCAAAAACTGTGTTAAAATAAATTAAATTATTATTTAAATACCGAATTTTAAGCCAATCATTGATAAATACTTTTCATATTAAAATAGTTGTTGTTGTCAATTATAGTTATTGTTGTCAAAATCACGCCATTATGAAAAAATACGACATTACTGGAAGATAAGAATTTCCTCAGTACCAAAAACTGAGTTAAGCCAAATAAAATTATTATTTAAATACCGAATTTTAAGCCAATCATTAATAAATAATTTTCATATTAAAATAGTTGTTGTTGTCAATTATAGTTGTTGTTGTCAAAATCACGCCATTACGAAAAATACGACATTATTGGAATATAAGAATTTCGTCATTACCAAAAACTGAGATAAAATAAATTAAATTATTATTTAAATACCGAAATTTAAGCCAAACATTGAGAAATAGTTTTCTTATTAAAATAGTTGTTGTTGTCAATTATAGTTGTTGTTGTCAAAATCACGCCATTACGAAAAAATACGATATTACTGGAAGATAAGAATTTCCCCATTACCAAAAACTGAGTTAAAACAAATTAAATTTTTATTTAAATACCGAATTTTAAGCCAATCATTCATAAATACTTCTCATATTAAAATAGTTGTTGTGGTCAATTATAGTTGTTGTTGTCAAAATCACGCCACTACGGAAAAATACGACATTACTGGAAGATAAGAATTTGCTCATTACCAAAAACTGAGTTAAAACAAACTAAATTATTATTTAAATACCGAATTTTAAGCCGATCTTTGAGAAATACTATTCATATTAAAATAGTTGTTGTTGTCAATTATAGTTGTTGTTGTCAAAATCACGCCATTACGAAAAAATACGATATCACTGGAAGATAAGAATTTCTTCAGTACCAAAAATTGAATTAAAATAAAATAAATTATTATTTAAATACCGAATTTTAAGCCAATCATTCATAAATACTTTTCATATTAAAATAATTGTTGTCGTCAATTTTAGTTGTTGTTGTCAAAATCACGTCATTACGAAAATATACGACATTACTGGAAGATAAGAATTTTCTCAGTACCAAAAATTGAGTTAAAATAAATTAAATTATTATTTAAATACCGAATTTTAAGCCAACCATTGTGAAATACTTTTCTTATTAAAATTGTTGTTGTTGTCATTTATAGTTGTTGTTGTCAAAATCACGCCATTACAAAAAAATACGACATTACTGGAAGATAGGAATTTCCTCATTACCAAAAACTGAGTTAAAACAAAATAAATTATTATTTAAATACCGAATTTTAAGCCACTCATTCATAAATACTTCTCATATTAAAATAGTTGTTGTTGTCAATTATAGTTGTTGTTGTCAAAATCACGCCATTACGAAATTATACGACATTACTGGAAGATAAGAACTTCCTCAGTACCAAAAACTGAGTTAAAATAAATTAAATTATTATTTAAATACTGAATTTTAAGCCAATCATTGATAAATACTTTTCATATTAAAATAGTTGTTGTTGTCAATTATAGTTGTTGTTGTCAAAATCACGCCAATATGAAAAAATACGATTTTACTGGAAGATAAGAATTTCCTCATTACCAAAAACTGAGTTTAAACAAATTAAATTATTACTTTTTTTTTAAGCCAATCATTGATAAATACTTTTCATATTAAAATAGTTGTTGTTGTTAATTATAGTTGTTGTTGTCAAAATCAAGCCATTACGAAAATACGAAACTACTGGAAGATAAGAATTTGCTCAGTACCAAAAACTGAGTTAAAACAAATTAAATTATTATTTAAATACCGAATTTTAAGCCAATCATTGAGAAATATTATTCATATTAAAATAGTTGTTGTTGTCAATTATAGTTGTTGTTGTCAAAATCACACCATTACAAAAAATACGACATTACTGGAAGATAAGAATTTCCTCATTACCAAAAACTGAGTTAAAACAAATAAAATTATTATTTAAATAGCGAATTTTAAGCCAATCATTGATAAATATTGGTCATATTAAAATAGTTGTTGTTGTCGATTAAAGTTGTTGTTGTCAAAATAACGCCATTTTGAAAAATACGACATTACTGGAAGATAAGAATTTCCTCAGTACCAAAAACTGAGTTAAGTCAAATAAAATTATTATTTAAATACCGAATTTTAAGCCGATCATTGTGAAATATTGCTCATAATAAAATAGTTGTTGTTGTCAAAATCACGCCATTACAAAAAATACGACATTACTGGAAGATAGGAATTTAATCAGTACCAAAAACTGAGTTAAAATAAATTAAATTATTATTTAAATACCGAATTTTAAGCCAATCATTGATAAATATTGCTCATATTAAAATAGTTGTTGTTGTCGATTATAGTTGTTGTTGTCAAAATCACGCCATTTTGAAAAAAACGACATTACTGGAAGATAAGAATTTCCTCAGTACCAAAAACTAAGTTAAGTCAAATTAAATTATTATTTAAATACCGAATTTTAAGCCGATCATTGAGAAATATTGCTCATATTAGAATAGTTGTTGTTGTCAAGTAAAGTTGTTGTTGTCAAAATCGCGCCATTATGAAAAAATACGATATCACTGGAAGATAAGAATTTCCTCAGTACCAAAAACTGAGTTAAAACAAATTAATTTATTATTTAAATACCGAATTTTAAGCCAATAATTCATAAACACTTCTCATATTAAAAGAGTTGTTGTTGTCAATTATAGTTGTTGTTGTCAAAATCACACCATTACAAAAAATACGACATTACTGGAAGATAAGAATTTCCTCAGTACCAAAAACTGAGTTAAAACAAATTAAATTATTATTTAAATAGCGAATTTTAAGCCGATCATTGAGAAATATTGCTCATAATAAAATAGTTGTTGTTGTCAAAATCTCGCCATTACAAAAAATACGACATTACTGGAAGAAAGGAATTTACTCAGTACCACGAACTGAGTTAAAATAAATTAAATTATTATTTAAATACCGAATTTTAAGCCAATCATTGATAAATACTTTTCATATTAAAATAGTTGTTGTTTTCAATTATAGTTGTTGTTGTCAAAATCACGCCATTACGAAAAAATACGACATTACTGGAAGATAGGAATTTCCTCAGTACCAAAAACTGAGTTAAAACAAATTAAATTATTATTTAAATACCGAATTTTAAGCCAATCATTGATAAATATTGCTGATATTAAAATAGTTGTTGTGGTCGATTATAGTTGTTGTTGTCAAAATCACGCCATTTTGAAAAATACGACATTACTGGAAGATAAGAATTTCCTCAGTACCAAAAACTGAGTTAAGTCAAATTAAATTATTATTTAAATACCGAATTTTAAGCCAATCATTCATAAACACTTCTCATATTAAAAGAGTTGTTGTTGTCAAGTAAAGTTGTTGTTGTCAAAATCACGCCATTACGAAAAAATACGATATTACTGGAAGATAAGAATTTGCTCAGTACCAAAAACTGAGTTAAAACAAATTAAATTATAATTTAAATACCGAATTTTAAGCCAATCATTCATAAACACTTCTCACATTAAAATAGTTGTTGTTGTCAATTATAGTTGTTGTTGTCAAAATTACGCCATTACGAAAAAATACGACATTACTGGAAGATAAGAATTTCCTCATTACCAAAAACTGAGTTAAAACAAATTAAATTATTACTTAAATAGCGAATTTTAAGCCAACCATTGTGAAATACTTTTCATATTAAAATTGTTGTTGTTGTCATTTATAGTTGTTGTTGTCAAAATCACGCCATTACGAAAAAATACGACATTCCTGGAAGGTAAAAATATACTCAGTATTAAAAACTAAGTCAAAACAAATTAAATTATCATTTGAATACCAAATTTTAAGCCAATCATCGAGGAATATTATTCATATGAAAAAAGTTGTTGTTGTCAAAATTACGCCATTACAAAAAAATACGACGTTACTGGAAGATAGGAATTTACTCAGTACCAAAAACTGAGTTAAAACAAACTAAATTATTATTTAAATACCGAATTTTAAGCCAATCATTGATAAATACTTCGCATATTAAAATAGTTGTTGTTGTCAATTATAGTTGTTGTTGTCAAAATCACGCCATTACGAAAAAATACGATATTACTGGAAGATAAGAATTTCCTCATTACCAAAAACTGAGTTAAAACAAACTAAATTATTATTTAAATACCGAATTTTAAGCCAATCATTGATAAATACTTCTCAAATTAAAATAGTTGTTGTTGTCAATTATAGTTGTTGTTGTCAAAATCACGCCATTACGAAAATATACGACATTACTTGAAGATAAGAATTTACTAAGTACCAAAAACTGAGTTAAAACAAACTAAATTATTATTTAAATACCGAATTTTAAGCCAATCATTGAGAAATATTATTCATATTAAAATAGTTGTTGTTGTCAATTATAGTTGTTGTTGTCAAAATCACACCATTACAAAAAATACGACATTACTGGAAGATAAGAATTTCCTCATTACCAAAAACTGAGTTAAAACAAACTAAATTATTATTTAAATACCGAATTTTAAGCCAATCATTGAGAATTATGGGTCATATTAAAATAGTTGTTGTTGTCAATTATAGTTGTTGTTGTCAAAATCACGCCATTACGAAAAAATACGATATTACTGGAAGATGAAAATTTCCTCATTACCAAAAACTGAGCTAAAACAAATTAAATTATTACTTAAATACCGAATTTTAAGCCAATCATTGTGAAATATTTTTCATATTAAAATAGTTGTTGTTGTCAATTATAGTTATTGTTGTCAAAATCACGCCATTATGAAAAAATACGACATTACTGGAAGATAAGAATTTTCTCA
The DNA here is from genome assembly GCA_963691935.1 of Nephrotoma guestfalica. Lineage (NCBI taxonomy): Eukaryota > Metazoa > Arthropoda > Insecta > Diptera > Tipulidae > Nephrotoma > Nephrotoma guestfalica. The sequence goes on along the minus strand of OY829913.1, from coordinate 200,947,048 downwards.
GTACCAAAAACTGAGTTAAAACAAATTAAATTATTATTTAAATACCGAATTTTAAGCCAATCATTCATAAATACTTCTCATATTAAAATAGTTGTTGTTGTCAATTATAGTTGTTGTTGTCAAAATCACGCCATTACGAAAAAATACGACATTACTGGAAGATAAGAACTTCCTCAGTACCAAAAACTGAGTTAAAATAAATTAAATTATTATTTAAATACTGAATTTTAAGCCAATCATTGATAAATACTTTTCATATTAAAATAGTTGTTGTTGTCAATTATAGTTGTTGTTGTCAAAATCACGCCAATATGAAAAAATACGATTTTACTGGAAGATAAGAATTTCCTCATTATCAAAAACTGAGTTTAAACAAATTAAATTATTACTTTTTTTTTAAGCCAATCATTGATAAATACTTTTCATATTAAAATAGTTGTTGTTGTTAATTATAGTTGTTGTTGTCAAAATCAAGCCATTACGAAAATACGAAATTACTGGAAGATAAGAATTTGCTCAGTACCAAAAACTGAGTTAAAACAAATTAAATTATTATTTAAATACCGAATTTTAAGCCAATCATTGAGAAATATTATTCATATTAAAATAGTTGTTGTTGTCAATTATAGTTGTTGTTGTCAAAATCACACCATTACAAAAAATAAGACATTACTGGAAGATAAGAATTTCCTCATTACCAAAAACTGAGTTAAAACAAATAAAATTATTATTTAAATAGCGAATTTTAAGCCAATCATTGATAAATATTGGTCATATTAAAATAGTTGTTGTTGTCGATTAAAGTTGTTGTTGTCAAAATAACGCCATTTTGAAAAATACGACATTACTGGAAGATAAGAATTTCCTCAGTACCAAAAACTGAGTTAAGTCAAATAAAATTATTATTTAAATACCGAATTTTAAGCCGATCATTGTGAAATATTGCTCATAATAAAATAGTTGTTGTTGTCAAAATCACGCCATTACAAAAAATACGACATTACTGGAAGATAGGAATTTAATCAGTACCAAAAACTGAGTTAAAATAAATTAAATTATTATTTAAATACCGAATTTTAAGCCAATCATTGATAAATATTGCTCATATTAAAATAGTTGTTGTTGTCGATTATAGTTGTTGTTGTCAAAATCACGCCATTTTGAAAAATACGACATTACTGGAAGATAAGAATTTCCTCAGTACCAAAAACTAAGTTAAGTCAAATTAAATTATTATTTAAATACCGAATTTTAAGCCGATCATTGAGAAATATTGCTCATATTAAAATAGTTGTTGTTGTCAAGTAAAGTTGTTGTTGTCAAAATCGCGCCATTATGAAAAAATACGATATCACTGGAAGATAAGAATTTCCTCAGTACCAAAAACTGAGTTAAAACAAATTAATTTATTATTTAAATACCGAATTTTAAGCCAATAATTCATAAACACTTCTCATATTAAAAGAGTTGTTGTTGTCAATTATAGTTGTTGTTGTCAAAATCACACCATTACAAAAAATACGACATTACTGGAAGATAAGAATTTCCTCATTACCAAAAACTGAGTTAAAACAAATTACATTATTATTTAAATACCGAATTTTAAGCCAATCATTGATAAATACTTTTCATATTAAAATAGTTGTTGTTTTCAATTATATTTGTTGTTGTCAAAATCACGCCATTACGAAAAAATACGACATTACTGGAAGATAGGAATTTCCTCAGTACCAAAAACTGAGTTAAAACAAATTAAATTATTATTTAAATAGCGAATTTTAAGCCAATCATTGATAAATATTGCTGATATTAAAATTGTTGTTGTTGTCGATTATAGTTGTTGTTGTCAAAATCACGCCATTTTGAAAAATACGACATTACTGGAAGATAAGAATTTCCTCAGTACCAAATTTTAAGCCGATCATTGAGAAATATTGCTCATATTAAAATAGTTGTTGTTGTCAAGTAAAGTTGTTGTTGTCAAAATCGCGCCATTATGAAAAAATAAGATATCATTGGTAGATAAGAATTTCCTCAGTACCAAAAACTGAGTTAAAACAAATTAATTTATTATTTAAATACCGAATTTTAAGCCGATCATTCATAAACACTTCTCATATTAAAAGAGTTGTTGTTGTCAATTATAGTTGTTGTTGTCAAAATCACACCATTACAAAAAATACGACATTACTGGAAGATAAGAATTTCCTCATTACCAAAAACTGAGTTAAAACAAATTACATTATTATTTAAATACCGAATTTTAAGCCAATCATTGATAAATACTTTTCATACTAAAATAGTTGTTGTTTTCAATTATAGTTGTTGTTGTCAAAATCACGCCATTACGAAAAAATACGACATTACTGGAAGATAGGAATTTCCTCAGTACCAAAAACTGAGTTAAAACAAATTAAATTATTATTTAAATACCGAATTTTAAGCCAATCATTGATAAATATTGCTCATATTAAAATAGTTGTTGTTGTCGATTATAGTTGTTGTTGTCAAAATCACGCCATTTTGAAAAACACGACATTACTGGAAGATAAGAATTTACTCAGTACCAAAAACTGAGTTAAGTCAAATTAAATTATTATTTAAATACCGAATTTTAAGCCGATCATTGAGAAATATTGCTCATATTAAAATAGTTGTTGTTGTCAAGTAAAGTTGTTGTTGTCAAAATCGCGCCATTATGAAAAAATACGATATCACTGGAAGATAAGAATTTCCTCAGTACCAAAAACTGAGTTAAAACAAATTAATTTATTATTTAAATACTGAATTTTAAGCCAATCATTCATAAACACTTCTCATATTAAAAGAGTTGTTGTTGTCAATTATAGTTGTTGTTGTCAAAATCACACCATTACAAAAAATACGACATTACTGGAAGATAAGAATTTCCTCAGTACCAAAAACTGAGTTAAAACAAATTAAATTATTATTTAAATACCGAATTTTAAGCCAATCATTGATAAATATTGCTGACATTAAAATAGTTGTTGTGGTCGATTATATTTGTTGTTGTCAAAATCACGCCATTTTGAAAAATACGACATTACTGGAAGATAAGAATTTCCTCAGTACCAAAAACTGAGTTAAGTCAAATTAAATTATTATTTAAATACCGAATTTTAAGCCAATCATTCATAAACACTTCTCATATTAAAAGAGTTGTTGTTGTCAAGTAAAGTTGTTGTTGTCAAAATCACGCCATTACGAAAAAATACGATATTACTGGAAGATAAGAATTTGCTCAGTACCAAAAACTGAGTTAAAACAAATTAAATTATTATTTAAATACCGAATTTTAAGCCAATCATTCATAAACACTTCTCATATTAAAATAGTTGTTGTTGTCAATTATAGTTGTTGTTGTCAAAATTACGCCATTACGAAAAAATACGACATTACTGGAAGATAAGAATTTCCTCATTACCAAAAACTGAGTTAAAACAAATTAAATTATTACTTAAATAGCGAATTTTAAGCCAACCATTGTGAAATACTTTTCATATTAAAATTGTTGTTGTTGTCATTTATAGTTGTTGTTGTCAAAATCACGCCATTACGAAAAAATACGACATTCCTGGAAGGTAAAAATATACTCAGTATTAAAAACTAAGTCAAAACAAATTAAATTATCATTTGAATACCAAATTTTAAGCCAATCATCGAGGAATATTATTCATATGAAAAAAGTTGTTGTTGTCAAAATTACGCCATTACAAAAAAATACGACGTTACTGGAAGATAGGAATTTACTCAGTACCAAAAACTGAGTTAAAACAAACTAAATTATTATTTAAATACCGAATTTTAAGCCAATCATTGATAAATACTTCGCATATTAAAATAGTTGTTGTTGTCAATTATAGTTGTTGTTGTCAAAATCACGCCATTACGAAAAAATACGATATTACTGGAAGATAAGAATTTCCTCATTACCAAAAACTGAGTTAAAACAAACTAAATTATTATTTAAATACCGAATTTTAAGCCAATCATTGATAAATACTTCTCAAATTAAAATAGTTGTTGTTGTCAATTATAGTTGTTGTTATCAAAATCACGCCATTACGAAAATATACGACATTACTGGAAGATAAGAATTTCCTCATTACCAAAAACTGAGTTAAAACAAATTAAATTATTACTTAAATACCGAATTTTAAGCCAATCATTGATAAATACTTTTCATATTAAAATAGTTGTTGTTGTCAATTATAGTTGTTGTTGTCAAAATCAAGCCATTACGAAAAAATACGACATTACTTGAAGATAAGAATTTACTAAGTACCAAAAACTGAGTTAAAACAAACTAAATTATTATTTAAATACCGAATTTTAAGCCAATCATTGAGAAATATTATTCATATTAAAATAGTTGTTGTTGTCAATTATAGTTGTTGTTGTCAAAATCACACCATTACAAAAAATACGACATTACTGGAAGATAAGAATTTCCTCATTACCAAAAACTGAGTTAAAACAAACTAAATTATTATTTAAATACCGAATTTTAAGCCAATCATTGAGAATTATGGGTCATATTAAAATAGTTGTTGTTGTCAATTATAGTTGTTGTTGTCAAAATCACGCCATTACGAAAAAATACGATATTACTGGAAGATGAAAATTTCCTCATTACCAAAAACTGAGCTAAAACAAATTAAATTATTACTTAAATACCGAATTTTAAGCCAATCATTGTGAAATATTTTTCATATTAAAATAGTTGTTGTTGTCAATTATAGTTATTGTTGTCAAAATCACGCCATTATGAAAAAATACGACATTACTGGAAGATAAGAATTTTCTCAGTACCAAAAACTGAGTTAAAACAAATTAAATTATTATTTAAATACCGAATTTTAAGCCAATCATTCATAAATACTTCTCATATTAAAATAGTTGTTGTTGTCAATTATAGTTGTTGTTGTCAAAATCACGCCATTACGAAAAAATACGACATTACTGGAAGATAAGAATTTTCTCAGTACCAAAAACTGAGTTAAAACAAATTAAATTATTACTTAAATACAGAACTAAATTAAATACCGAAATTTAAGCCAAACATTGAGAAATAGTTTTCTTATTAAAATAGTTGTTGTTGTCAATTATAGTTGTTGTTGTCAAAATCACGCCATTACGAAAAAATACGATATTACTGGAAGATAAAAATTTCCCCATTACCAAAAACTGAGTTAAAACAAATTAAATTATTATTTAAATACCGAATTTTAAGCCAATCATTCATAAATACTTCTTATATTAAAATACTTGTTGTTGTCAATTATAGTTGTTGTTGTCAAAATCACGCCATTACGAAAAAATACGACATTACTGGAAGATAAGAATTTTCTCAGTATTAAAAACTGAGTTAAAACAAATTAAATTATTACTTAAATACAGAATTAAATTAAATACCGAAATTTAAGCCAAACATTGAAAAATAGTTTTCTTATTAAAATAGTTGTTGTTGTCAATTATAGTTGTTGTTGTCAAAATCACGCCATTACGAAAAAATACGATATCACTGGAAGATAAGAATTTCTTCAGTACCAAAAATTGAATTAAAATAAAATAAATTATTATTTAAATACCGAATTTTAAGCCAATCATTGAGAATTATGGGTCATATTAAAATAGTTGTTTTTGTCAATTATAGTTGTTGTTGTCAAAATCACGCCATTACGAAAAAATACGACATTACTGGAAGATAAGAATTTCCTCATTACCAAAAACTGAGTTAAAACAAATTAAATTATTACTTAAATACCGAATTTTAAGCCAATCATTGTGAAATATTTTTCATATTAAAATAGTTGTTGTTGTCAATTATAGTTATTGTTGTCAAAATCACGCCATTATGAAAAAATACGACATTACTGGAAGATAAGAATTTCCTCAGTTCCAAAAACTGAGTTAAAACAAATTAAATTATTACTTAAATACCGAATTTTAAGCCAACCATTGTGAAATACTTTTCTTATTAAAATTGTTGTTGTTGTCATTTATAGTTGTTGTTGTCAAAATCACGCCATTACAAAAAACACGACATTCCTGGAAGGATAAAGTATACTCAGTATTAAAAACTGAGTTAAAACAAATTAAATAATCATTTGAATACCGAATTTTAAGCCAATCATCGAGAAATATTATTCATATGAAAATAGTTGTTGTTGTCAAAATTACGCCATTACGAAAAAATACGACATTACTGGAAGATAAGGATCTCCTCAGTACCAAAAATTGAGTTAAAATAAATTATTATTTAAATACCGAATGTTAAGCCAATCATTGAGAAATGTTGGTCATATTAAAATAGTTGTTGTTGTCAATTATAGTTGTTGTTGTCAAAATCACGCCATTACGAAAAAATACGACATTACTGGAAGATAAGGATCTCCTCAGTACCAAAAATTGAGTTAAAATAAATTAAATTATTATTTAAATAACGAATTTTAAGCCAATCATTGAGAAATGTTGGTCATATTAAAATAGTTGTTGTTGTCAATTATAGTTGTTGTTGTCAAAATCACGCCATTACGACAAAATACGACATTACTGGAAGATAATAATTTCCTCAGTACCAAAAACTGAGTTAAAATAAATTAAATTATTATTTAAATACCGAATTTTAAGCCAATCATTGAGAAATATTATTCATATTTAAATAGTTGCTGTTGTCAAAATCACGCCATTACGAAAAAATACGACATTACTGGAAGTTAAGAATTTCTTCAGTACCAAAAACTGACATAAATAAATCAAATTATTATTTAAATACCGAATGTTAAGCAAATCATTGAGAAATGTTGATCATATTAAAATAGTTGTTGTTGTCAAGTATAGTTGTTGTTGTCAAAATCACGCCTTTACGAAAATATACGACATTACTGGAAGATAAGAATTTCTTCAGTACCCAAAACTGTGTTAAAATAAATTAAATTATTATTTAAATACCGAACTTTAAGCCAATCATTGAGAAATACTGTTGATATTAAATCAGTTGTTCTTGTCAATTATTGTTAGTGTTGTCAAAATCACGTCGCTATTCGAATTGTATTGCACAGAAATGCCATAAATGTACCAAACATTGAGTTTAAATTATTTAAATCATTCAAATTTTGAAGAAATATTTGTTCATATCAAAATATTTTGTGTGTTGTCAGTTTTAATTGTTATTGTAAAATTCACTCCTTAAGCAAAAAGAAAATGCTTTTTGTTCTTGTTAGTTCATTAATCAAAAATATTTAGTTACGGGATGCGATACGGGAAACAACTTCGTTAGCTGAAAGGAGTCTGACATTCGGTGGTGCAATTAAATCTATTATATACTTGTATTAAGAAATAGAACAAAACAGAACAACGAAACAGAAACCAGCAGAGAACCAAGGAATGCGGCCACAAGTAAATCTGCATGCAAGACAATCTTGTTCAGTACGTACTGAAAAATATCTGTAACGTGCCATGTTCTCAAAAAACATCTGGTATGCCCATAAAACAATTGCATGATGTTTTGATTCGCCCATAAAACAATTGCATGAATCGGACGACCTTCCATTCATTGGTCGACACAATCGGGTTCTTAAATTCAACTTTACTAATACAACATTTGAATCCGCTGGAGGTCCGCAAACCCGAATGTTAACTAGCACAGGTCAAGATCATTTAAAGTTGACAGCCACTCCAGATATCTATAGTATTAGAGCCACATTTTAACAAAAATTGTTGCAATATACAAATAAATTGTAGCAGGGTTGAGTTTTTTACTTTCCCCACTAAAATTTCATTCTCTAACCACATTCTTCTAGCGATAATTCCGCTAATAACTTGAGAAAAACGACGAATACTTTGGAAATAATAATGTTGAAATTCGAGGATTTTTAGTAATAAGCGGCATTAGATTCGAACTTTGGGAATTTTTTTTCGAATGTATATAGGAATAATTATGTGAAAAGTGCACACAGAGTCTATAGTTGAAATTTTATGGCATAACCATATAAATCTAGATATGCCCCGCAAATCTGGGTTCATTGGTATTTCGGGGATACTATCGAGCATTTCTAGCGATATGAATAAATATCTGCGGTCTTCATGTTTTTTTTTTGTTACCGAAGAATTTTTAAATATTTGTTATGTTATATGATTACTTTAATTTTATTTTGCTTATTTCAAATATTTCTCTCTGCTTATTTCAAATATTTCTCTAACAAATGAAATTGTAGCTACACTTTTATTAAATGTTTAAAACTTCAAACATTAGGTACAACCAAAACATACTCTAAATCCACTATTTCGTTCCTTCTTATTTATTTAAGCTCATTTCGAGAACAACCAAAACTGCTATGATCTCGTCATATTTCACCCCAGTTTCCGAAAGTTGTATTGTGTATAATTGCTATAATTATTACCATTATTACCACGAGTAAGCATATAATTACTCCAAAAAAATTGTACGCATCCGAGTTCAAATCAATCGCATCTTGCTTAATATACAAAGGTACATATCTAAAATTACAAGAAAAACTGAAATCTTAAATTGGCACGTGACGAACATCCCTTACGTACGATAGTTAACAAATAAACAATAAAATACTCACTTTCAATTTTAATTTAGTTTTCAACAGCAGCCATCCTTAATAAATAGAAATTTTGACACGCGATCATAAAAACAACCCTTTCATTTTCGATCGGAACACATACCCTTCTATAAAATTTTTAATCTAAACATTCAATTTCTATACCTAAGAATAATATTTTTGAAGATAATTTTTTGTACATGCTTTGTCTAAAACATTCTAAAAACCTTTTGAAATAGCACTCAATACGCCCATACAATCGATCGAGGAAACAAGATATTTGGTATCGGTATATTGTAGAACGTAATAAGAAAGAGTTAAATCGTACTTTTGCGAACTGATTTTATTGATGTCTGATTACATCTGACGTCGTCACAATATTTATTTAATTATATATCCTTTTGTGATAATTACAGATGTGTCGATTTAATCACTTCCTCAGTGCAGATGCACATATGGCAATGTTTTGTATAGTTTAAATTTTAATAACAATAAACGTGCATATAGATAATTAATCTTCTTAAATATATAAAAAAAATATTTTTTTAATTCAATGCACTTGTTATCCGAAAGTTTATTTGGTTAAAGGACTAGGTATCCTTCTGTCGTTATACAACAAAATAAAAAAGGTTTTAATAAAAAAAATTAAGTTTTTTTCATTTTCAAGAGTTTTTTCCTAAAAATAAAAATAATAAAAAATATAAACGTTAAATACTGGTCTAGATACAAGTATCGTTAATAACGATCATTTATTTATTTACGTAAACACATATTTAAAAATATTGAAAAGCAGGCATCGAAGAATCAAACATTAACGACACAAGTGTTAGTTAGTTATCTCTGTGGTAACTTTTCGGACATCTTTTTTTTAGCAACTCATTATTATCAAAAGGATCGATAACCAATATTTTTTCAGTTTCCATGTCTACTGAGCATCCAGATCAAGCAGACGATAGTTGTAGGTGATGTGGTTTAAGTGTAGTTTATTAAACACTTAAATTGCTTGTCCAATGAATAATTTGTTGCTTTTTTCTTTACTGTGTTTAATAATGACGACTACTAAAAAGTTGGAGACGTCACTTTCGTCATACCATGAAGGAATTTTCCCGCCTCAATAATGCTCTTCCATATAACTCGATCGAAAACAAAGGGCACCAGACACGATAACCAAGTGTTTGAAGATCCTGTTATACGTCGTCTATCTACTGAATAGGGAGCATCTCACGAAGCCCCAACGCAAACGCCCTGCAGAAGGACCACAGTCTTCACACACTTAGCCTACTGCAGTTACGGAGTAGGTACCAGTGGCCGCCGCAAGGAAGTGGCGTAAGCTCTTGTTAAATTTGCATACGGCGACGACACAGGATGTGATCCTGCTGTAATACTTATATCTGCACTCCAACCTGACCATCGTTGTCATCTAAGAGAATTTGAAAACGTATGACTAGTAAATTAATTACTAAAGCGCAGTCCTTTGTCGCATAATAATCCCAGATTCAAGTGAATTTAATGAAATCACTGCAAATCAGTCGCTGATATGGGTTTTTGTAAATATCAAAATTTAACAGCTAACATGGAATCTATTTTTATATTCATTACCAACTTTATTTTAATCAATTTACAAAAAATATATATTTATTACAAAAGGCCAAGTATGGTAATATAATTATACCATTGGCTCTTAGACCTCGAGTTAGGCACAATAATTTCTTATTAACTATAAATACAACCATACAATAAAATTAAAATGAAAGAACAAAACAAAATTTCAAAAATACTTAAATTATCTTATGTACTTAAAAAAAAATTAAAAAACTAAAATTAAAATTTCTTTATACTTGCGTTGCAGTTAAATACTGCTTAAGAGCTTTAGAGAAAACCGAGAGACTTCCAGACATCCTAATTTCAATCGGTAAATTATTAAAATGATGAGTGAAACCTCATTGAAGAAATGTATACGAAAATCTAACCTCCAGTTCAATCGAAGACCGTAGCCAGAGCAAGTGACAAAGTTATTTCCACTCCTAATATATAAAATCTTTTAAGAGGTTGAAGACATGATGTCTAGAGCCCGAAAAATAGGCCAAGAAGGAGAGAGCGCATCATAAGAAGTCATTAAATGGATAATATGTTTCTGTCGAACCAAAAGCGAACGCATTAATGCTTTACAGGTACATCCCCAACACGCAAGTCCGTAGAGAAGAATCGAATCAACTAGAACATAATAAACTAACCTCTCCTAGCCATCTTTGGTACTAATAATAATTAATGTTTCAAGCCTTCAATGTGGACCTTCCAATTTAGATTTGCATCAATCAAAATATTTAAATATCTAATTTTATTTACTACACTCATCTTAAAACATCCAGTCGAACTACAAATCTGAGCTTTCTGACAGCCAAAACCATTTTAAATTAGAGCATCAGGTAGTTTCTATATATCCCCAAAATATACTATTTTTGTTTTCGCACTCAAAAGCAAGTTGTAATCTTTAAGCCATTCCGCCAGTAAATCTAAATCGTGTTCGATCCCTGATATGTTAACCTGTTTGCTTGAAGCAAGGAATAACAGGGGTCCCAATACCGATCCCTGAGGAACTCATGCCATAAGTGGTAGTTCTACGCTCAGTTGATGATTGACACGCACTGCTTGTGATCGATCAGATAGGTAACTGCAAAACCAGCTATAGATCATTCCACGGAAGCCACAACAATAAAGTTTGGATGGTCTACTCTATCAAAACTAGACCAGTCTTCAGTCCTTAATTAATGCTGCCACTTATTTATTCCAGAATTGTTTAGCTAGCTAAACAACAAGCTATTTAGCTTGCTCCGAAAAAATAATTTTTATTCCGAAAATGTGCCATCCTACTTTTGATGGCCTTTTCAAAGATTTTGGACAAGAAGGAAATAAGCTATATTGATCGGTAGTTATCTAAACTCGATTTATAATTTATTTTGAAAATAGGGATAACTATATCCCGCTTTAGGGCTAACGGAAAAATCCCTTTATTGAGACTTAAATTCATGACGAAACTTAAGCCATCCACAAGATAACAAGCCATCTTCTGAACTAATACGTTCGAATCCAATACCATCTAATCCAGGCGATGAATTATTTGTAAGCGAATTGATAATTGCATATAATTCACCAGGAAAGATCGAGGAAAAATAGAAGCTTCTCGTCGTATCGTAGTTTTCTGTCACCAATCTATGTTTTACCAACTCATCCAAAGTACTAATCGAACAAAAAAATTGTTAAACTCATGTCAGACTCTGAGTGCCCATGTATATCAATTAGTGCCATTAGAATTAAACAGCATTAGTGCCATTAGAATTAAACTGTTCACCGTAGTACTGCTTTTTATGCTAACTTATTTTGGAATAAACCTTGTGACATAGTTTGCGACTATAGTTGCAAGCCTTTTGTCAGGGTTGGTACTTGCAAGCAGGCATATTAAATTTCTCTTGCGCATATTATTTAATTGGAGATCAGACATAGAAGGCCTAAGCTTAGCTGCTTCTCCAGCTTAGAGGTAGTTTAGGTGCAGCTATTAAGATGACCATTCAGAATATTTAAAAAATATTCAAAAGCAAGTGCCTCCCCCCCCCCAGTCAATGCGGACAAACTCAACAGAATTTTTTACGACTGGTCTGGAAATCACCAAAGAAACTAGTTCTGGACGTCGGAAATATCTCAGATCAAACCTAAAGAGAACGTTATCGATACAGGTAGGTTCAGACACAAGAATATCAAGGCCATTAACTGACAGCACATGTAGTAAATTGTCGACATCAGCATTTTTAATAAAAAATCATCAATTTTTAAAAATTAATTACTATATTTGAGTTTTTTAAATCAGCCAAAAACATATTGAATTCCGCAATGAAAATGGAAATGTTAAAGGAATTTAGTGTGTAGATACAGAAGGCACATACTAGTTTTGACCCTAATATAAAGAAAATACCTCTAGCAACAAAAGTGTTAAAGTCGAGCTTGATATGTTTACAATTCAAATCACTCCTAATCTGCAAGAGTAAACATATTGATTCTGAATAACAGGCACAACTCTGAAACCCTAATGTCGAAATAAAATAATATTAAATAATTGGATCCTCCTACGTTTTCAACTTATTGAAAATAATAAATATTTGATTATTTAAATTCTCCTTCGACCTAGGAAAATAAAATAAAAACTAATTAAGTAGAGCAGGACATTTGCTGGACAGTTACTTTTTAGTAATTATTTTTCTGAAACAAGATGATTCTATAAATGTAATTAATTATTTAATAGTATTCCGTCACCATCAGGTATATGCACATAAATAATATCTAACCCACTGAGATTGGCGCAGTTTGTATTGAGGCGTCATAAAATTTGGTATGAAACAATTTTTTTTTTTCACAAAAGCCTCGATGGGCTGAACTTGCCGTATACATGTAATAAAATTCTAATATAAATATTTTTAATATGCATCTAAAATTATTAAGCACTCCTGCATGACGACCTAAATCAAATACTGGATTGCGAACGCCACACGGAAGTGTACAGCGGATACTCGAAACCAATACTAATAAAATTGAATTAAGACTGAACACAAAAACCAAATTTAAAAAAAATATAATAATTTTCACGTTACATCACTGAAATTACTCGATCGTATACCGGTACTCTATCACTCTCACATATGAAATGATAACTAATTTTAAATAAATCAACCTTTTAAGGCCCAGGGTTTATAATAAAAGAGTATTGAATTCTGGTATATGGTCCAACTGCAAATGAAATGATGAATTGAATCAATATGGCGCGAGAGCAATAGCGCTTTGATTTTTGTATGTTATGTACACATAAAAAAGTGAATTCTATGTGAACAAAATATATTGTAAAATAATGATATCAGTCTATTTGACACAAGGTGAATGGACGACTTATTATAATCATAAGTTTACTTATAATAATTCTGTGTAGAAAATGCAACAACGTTTAGTGAACTCACTGTGTGATTTGTCGAAACTGGACAATCCTACAAATAGAGACATTATAAGTGCCATATCCGCTAGTCATTCTAACCATAACGTGAAAATTGATAAGTTGAATGAACTGTAAAATATCTAATTTGTGAAAATAGCAAACATCAGGAACGTATGTGTAGTCTTGCAAAAAATGTTGTAGTTCAATCAGGTGATTTTTCATCGCTAAAAGAACAGTTGTCTGCATATAAAATTGATAATTACCAGCGTGTATTCAAACTAACTAATAATTTCATAAACGTTCAAACTGCATCTTAAGCTTATCGATGGGACAAACACGCTATTTCGAGCAAAAGCAATTTTAACATAACGAACGTTGATGCTTTGCATTGCACAAGAAATAATAACCGTGGCGGAGGAGTTAGTATATTTATTCATAAATCAATTTCGTATAACATGCATCTGAGTTTTGCGAGAGATAATAATAGCTTCATAGAAGTTCAATTATTACAAAGTAATTATAATATAATTGGAGAGTACAGGGAGATAAATTATAATATTGATCTATTTTTTTAATGATTTCATGACGACAATATTCTTTTAGACTTTCCAAATTCATTTCTTCTAGGTGATTTCAATATCAACTGGTTTGACACTATGTTCCCTAAACGAACTATGTTAGACGAAAATGTTTTAAGCAATGGTTATTTTATTCTAAACAGTACTAACATAGCTCATGCTACTCGAACTCAAGATAATAGACTCACTGATATATCTTACTCTGATTATGAATTGATAGTGGTTGACATTGATACGACCGTACCCAAAGCACATTTAAAGCCTAAATTATTAACTGTCTTAAATTGAAACCATGGGCTAATGCAGAGCTTCTGAAATTAATACATAAAAGAGAATATTTTTATTGACTTCTCAAAAAACATCCATCTCATATTTATATTAAATCCCAATTTTTAGAATACAGAAATTTAGGGAATAAACTTCGGAACAAATTGAAACCGGAATATTATCATAAGCAGTTTGAAAAAATTAAAATCAACTCCAAAAATATCTGGAATATATTAAACCAACTAATCTTTAATAAAAACAGCAAAGAAACTGTTTGCATTGATATTATCCGTCACAATAATCAAAATATTACATGTCTCAACTCTTCAACAGCCAGTTCATCAGAATCCAACTGCCATCATTCCACATTTTATTTCGTATCTACAGTCCGTAAAAACAACCTCATTGCAGCTTCACATACACCAAACTACAAACGCTGAAATTTTTGACATACTAACACTAATCAATAAAAACGGTGCTACAGGGTTTGATAACGTATCATTAAAGTTTATCCTGAAATTTAAAAGTTTATTGGTACCGACCTTAACATATCTTATCAACTCATCAATAACTTTTTCAAAATAGGAGATAAACTAGACATATCGAACTACACACCAATTTCTGTTTTAAGTGCTAGTAGCATTGATAAGTGTTTGGTTTCTGTTCTGTTCATAGACATTCAAAAAGCTTTTGATAGCGTAAATCATTCCATGCTACTCAAAAAAATTCGCAATTAAAACTCGACAAGCTCTACGCTATCGCTTTTAAAAGTTATTTTGATAATCGCAAGCAATTTATAGTCGTTACCGGTGCTCAAAGTGATAAAACAACTTTAATTGCTGGTCTCCTTCAGGGTTGGTTCCCCCATTTTGGAATCTGAATTTTTTATCTATTATATTAATGACATATCCAGTTTAAACCTGCATGGAAATTTGCAATTTTATGCGGACTTGCATATTATGATGGAAAATGATCATTAAAGATTATAAATTGGTTGTCGGCGAACCAGCTTAAAAAAAATTTCACTAAAACAAATTATATTCTATTTAAAACGAATTCGTTACCAATGCAATTACCTATTTATCTATCAGTTAACTGTTAAAACCACATCCATATGATAAAATGTAAGTTACCCTCTTTCAATTTTGCATTGAAATGTTTAAGGCGATGCATTTAATTAAAAACCGCTTGGAAGTTGAATTTTGCGAACATCAGATGTCATCTAAGTTACATGATAGTTATTTGGTCTTCTGCTGCCGGATATATACTAGAGGAGCTAGCTAGATGTCAGAACAAAATAGTCAATACAATTCGTAAATTGCCACCTTTAACTAGGACTAAACAAATTTATTCATCAAATATTTTACCGCTCAATGTATTGCGCTTATACGAACCATACAAAAGGTAGGGAATATATAAGAACACAATACGCGAAGAAGATGCCATTTCTTCATAACAACTCCTAAAACTCATACTGGGTTTACTAATATATTTAAACTTCGTTTAACGTTATACAATAACTTACCCAAAACAATTAAATCAACCCTAAGTTAGGTCAGGTTAGGTTTTGTTGTTTGCAATCGCACACTTAGGCCAGTGTTAGCTCATTGTGATACCACAGGATCTGATATAATTAAAGTGCTTTTAAAACTATTTAGTGTTATTCAAATAGCGTAAGAGATCTGGCACATTAGAGCTTTCGATTTCAGAGAGACTGTCCATAGTGTATTTGCCCAAGTGATCCTGTCTTCTGTCAGCAAGCGCATGACATGAGCATAGAAAATGAACAAAAGTCTCCTCTTTCTTCTCGTCCTTGCAGCAGAAGACATTTGAATCCAAACCCGGCCTTCTCACATGATCTCCGAAAAAGCAGTGTCCGCTAAGTACCGTTATAGTTTTACCTAAATCACGTTTTCTTAGTGTGATCAAGATCTTGATTCGCTTCACGCTCAGCTCAGGTCATACTTGCTTCGCTACCCTGCCAGTCGGACTGACGAGCAGCACCTAGCATTTGCCAAGGCAACCGCTTTCCTATTACAAGATGCTTTTAGCTCAGACATGGGCCTTCCTACACATTATCTCCCTGATTCTAGTTAGAGATTCCATACCTTGCTAATTTGCCCTGCAATTTCCCTCGGGAAACTGAATCCAGCGAAAGAATGGCCGCCCAACTGTCCGGACAGATAGTGATATCAGTCAACGATAATACACTGTGCTTAAACCAATTCATGACCACTTCCATCGCTATAACTTCAGCCTGTTACAAGCTGCAGTAATCAAGTAGACGAAAAGATTTTTTTTTATTATCCCTGCAATCTGTTCTAAGGACCAAAGCTCTCCCAACTCTTTCGCGATTTTGCTTTTTCCGTCCTTACTTTTACGCCAATATTGACCAATTCGAGGACGTATGGCTATAGATCCGATTTTACCACCATCTGCACATTGCATAGCTCCATGCCAACCTATACTGGCAAGAAAAATGGGTTGGCCCATGAGTCTTGCACTCCGACAGGGGGTCATAGATGTGTTCCATTGCATTACAGATCGTAACCTGTTGATGAAAATTTCCTTTGCATCCTGCCCCTATCGGGATTCTAACCCGGAACCTCCTGATCCAAACGCCAAAGCTTTAATCACTGTGCCATTTTGTCGGTAGACTAAAAGATAAACTTACATGTAATTCCCCACATAACACGTCAGCTCCCACTCTACCATCGAGCTGGAGCCGTCAATGAAGAATTTAACTCTGCCGGTCTCCATAATGAGACCATTCTTCCAATCCTCCCAAAAGGGGAGAATCACTTTGAAACGCTTGCTAAAGCACAAGAGGAGTGTTATATATATAATCCAAATTCACCAGGTCATCTCTCACAGAATTGGCTGTAGTTGAGTGTCATTTTTGCAGGCACTTCCACTCCGAAACCACTGGAAATATCCAACGAAAGAAGGTACAGCTCGGGTTGTTTTTATTGCACCACTAATGATCAAGCAGGCTGCCCTCTGCACCTTCGCCATCATGTTCCTGTATGATAATTTATCCAGAGCTGGGCACCATACGCTCCCACCATACAGTAGTACGGGCCTTACTATTGCCATGTAAAGCCAGTGCACCAGCTCCAGTTTCAGACCTTATTTCCTTCCAATAGCATTTTTGCAAGAATAGAGTGACACTGTGGCCTTCTTCACTCTTTATATCGTGTTTGTTTTCCAACTGAGCTTACTGTCGAGAAGGATCCCCAGGAATCTCGCCCTATCAGTAACGGTCAGCATAGTACCATTTAAGCTTGGTGGGATAATTACCGGAATTTTATATCTTTCTACCTAGTAAACATAAACAGCTCTGTTTTAGGTGGGTTAATCCCCAATCCACATCTTCTGGCCCGAACCGCAGTGATTGATAATGCATTCTGCATCACATCGCTGATTGTAGGTGCTTCTCCAAGACGATCCGATAGTAATCCATTATTACTACATTCCAAAAAAGGGGAGATCTTGAAAATAAATTGAGTTGTATTTTGTATAAGAAAATTATGTAAAATTGTAAATTATAGCGTTCCAACACAGCATTCTGATGCTTTGGGAAAGCTGCTACTAAAAATAAATAAAAAAAATATCGCAATCTCTATAAATAATTTGCTCATTATTAATTCGTCGGATTGAATAAACACCGGATACCATACAACCCCAAATTCACGTAGACAATTATGTGAGTTTTCCCAAAATTTGCCAACCGTTTTCTGGCCCGAAAAATACGAAAAACATGTTGCGGCTCATTTTTTGGAATATTCTATCAAACATGAAATGATAATTAATTTTTAGTAAAATAAATATTTCAGATAAAAATTTCAGATAAAAACAACGGCATAGAAAAGAAGGTCATTATGAGGTGCCTTTTTTAAAACTATGATTGTTGCTGGTGATGTTGGTTACCAAACATTATAGAATACTGTTCCTTCATAGCTCTTATGAATATTAATTGTATGAACTGTAGTATCAACTGGCATTAATTCACAGTCGTACGCTATGCTTACTCGCCTTAGGTGTTTTGACTTATCCCAGGTTTTGTTCTAACAATTACCTTTCCTATATTTTGATCAGCGTTGTATGACTACGCGTATTTCGTATTGGTGTCGAAAAAGCGTAGACAATTTATTTTGCGTAGAAAATGTCGACAATTGATAGAATAAGTAGATAATTCGTGGGCAATGTAATTTATTGTTTTTTTGGTGTTTTCCAATCAGTTTTTTCTAGTACAAGGACGCCATCGAATACTTTTTTAATTTATATTGGAGTTATTCAATTCAATTTAAACAAGCGAAACTTGTGAGTTCAGTACGTTTTAAATAATTCATTCAATTCAAAATCATTTATTTTTTAATTAGTTAATTAATCTGTTTACAGTGGTTACAAACGGTAACGCCACGTATTACATATTATTACTAGACAAATAGGTAATTTGTTTCTCTTTACAATGGGATTAATGTTTTTCAACATATGTCTCCATTTGAATATTCCTTTTTATAAGAACAATAATTTTGAAAAACTGAATGAAACAAACGTCACGTTTAGTTTAGTTTGAAAAAAAATATTTTAAAACTCCTGTTCTCCCGGAATCAATACTTAATCATTTTAAAATGATTGCATTATATGAATATGATCGTTTAGTTTCCAAAAGTGTATTGTCTCCAGCAGCAGTAATATATAAAATCGTTAAATGTCTGAATAAAAATTGGAAGAAACTGTCTAAATTCTCCGAAATTTAGGAACAGGGAGTCCTTTATTCCTGAAATAATTCGCACTTCACCCTATTTAATGTTTTGTATGGTACTAGTGCAAATTCAATTAAAATAGTTTTGGCTAACGGCTGTACAAACTCTTATCGGGTTTTAATCACCTTAACGAAACTAAAAAATAAATATTTTGAAAAGTCCTGTCTGCCGGCTCTTTGGTTAACCGATGCTTTTGATATTAGTATAACCATACGCGATTCTTTTCCTTTTCGTGAATTGAAATTAATTTGTTTTACAACACCATGAGCAATAACATGCATTACTTACTTCATGCTTTTAATAGTTTGACTATGATTCTCACCTTCCTCGCGATATGGAAATATTCTAAAATTATACCAGTTCCTAAAAATAAAATTTGTACTGACCTTTCTGACTTCCACCCTATTAGCTTACTGTCTCGATTGTCTAAGGTATTTAAACGAAGTTTATGGTTACACGTATTAAAGTAACTAGAATCGAACTGATCACTATCCAAGGCTTATAGATCCCACAAATTATGTAAGTTTCTTTTGCTAGGTTTCAGCAAACCAGTTGATATTATTGATCATCAGATTCTTTGACACATACTAAGAGACAGGTTTAAGGTTCTCATCCTCTGCTGACAAATTAGTTATATTATCATTAGTTAGTATTTTATTAGCAGTATTTGAGCTAACATAACTTTTCGCGCAATGGGTGGAGTGGGTTAACAATTATTTCTCGCATAACACTAGGTTAATTAGCATAAAATAGCCCATTATACTTTGATCCCAGTTTAGCACAAACCTCTATAAGTGTCGATGTAAACCATTTCGAATAAATCATTCGTCGGGAAATTAATAAAATAGAAACGTCGACAAATAATTTGTTTGTATCCAGGTCTGCTCTTTAGAAATTAATATTTTCAATTTATCGGCTTTACCTATATTCAAAACGCTGTACGAGGCTGTACACCTTCGAAATAAATACTGTATACATGTTAATTTCAAAGTTTAAAGTCGAGTTTTTGCGCAACACGAGTAGACATAAATGGCGGCCTTCTACCAGATTACAAATCACTTGTTGGTGTTATCCGTGATAATTTTTTTCTAGAAGAAAGTAACGTTTTATAATCCATTTTCACTCTTCATCAGTTTAGATTTACAGTCGTTAAGTCATATCAAACTCCATTATTTTTTTCTGAGTGTAACCATTAAAAAATGTGAACCAATTAACGCATTCCCAAATATCCTAGCCCACTCGTTACAGGGGAAATTATGTTAATACCGTTTCGTTCTTGCAGATCAATAATTTTCGTAAGCCCAGACGTGTGCCACATATGACTGTTAAAAATACATTCCCGGGTCAATGCTCACAAAATATTCTTCATTCTTCACCAAAATATTTAACACAAAATTCGAATTCCCTGAACGAAGGTACGCAAAAAAATTTCCGCGTTTCACACATAGATGGTGCTAGCGACACATCTAGTTGTCATTTATGTCAGAAGTTGTGTTTTGTTTATAGCGTGGACAGTTGTTAACGATAAGCAGTTGTACCAGCACATATCGCAGCGCAAAAATAATAGTCTAAGAACGAAAATGTCGAGTTTTGTGCCTAACAAACAGCATTTGCCGGAAGCTTTGCTTTTCTGCTTCAATTAGAAAACAAATGCAGCTGAAGTACGTTGTTTGCTTGAGGTGGCCTGCGGCGAACATGCATCATCGAAAATTATCTGTGAAGATTGGTTTAAACGCTTTAAAGTGGCGATTTCGACATTAACCTTTGTGTCAACACGACACACCTGGGTGTGTATTTGAGTTTTTCAATCTAAAAATCGGCATAATGGAAAATTCCTGTCAAATTGAGTTTTTCAGTAGTCGCCTAGGTGTGTAGTGTTATAAAATATTAAAATAATATGTATTACCAGCGTTACACTTTATAATTATAAGGTTTTAATTACTTGTGTTGTACTGTATGTCGGTAAAGGAAAATAACGGGTTTTTTAATAATTTACGAATTCATTTTCTGTAAAATAAAACAGTTAGTTGTGGACATTATATAAGGCAAGTTATATGTGATTTGTATTATATTCAGAAAGTGGTTAAAATTTGTGCAATAAACATGGAAAATAGAAGCGATCGAGTTTTTAACACCCGATATATAACCCATGATGAAAGAGAGGAATACCTTAGACAACTGATTGATGTGACGCCATGTGATGATATTGAATCTGACCACGATTATGCCGGTTCTGATACAGAAGACAACTATTTTGCTCCTAATGACGAAGATGCTTCTGATGCAGAGCAAGAAGCAACCCAACCGGAACCAGATTTAGAAGAGGATGATGATGATGATGAATGTACAGACGAAAATATTGTTGAAAACCGATCAACCGTATATTGCAGGTGATGGGACGAAATGGAAAAGAGAACCACCTAATACCAGTCGCGTTCTTTCGCACAATATATTGAAGCAGCGCGGTGGTCCTCATAAGTCCACCAGGAACCACACATTGCTGCAGACATTTAAATTAACTTTTACATCAGAAATGTGCGACATTATCGTAAGACAAACAAATCGTAAAGCACAACGTGCATATCAGCAATGGAACAATCAGCACCGAGATAAGCTTAAAATATGGAATTCGGTAACTCCACAAGAGTTCGACACTTATCTAGGAATTATTCTAACTACGGGTGTATCAAGGTCGAATTATGAGCACACCACTGATATGTGGAAAACCTTTTCGAACCCATTGTATCGAGCAAGTATGGGTATTCGACGGTTTTTGATTATCACCCAATTTATCAGATTTGACGATGAAAATACACGAGCAGAGCGTATAAAAAATGATAAAGCTGCGCCAATCAGGGATTAACTGCAAATGCTAAATGCCAATTTGCGAAAAAAATTTACACCATACGATGGGGTCACGGTCGATGAACAACTTTTCCCTTATCGAGGAAGAACTAAATTTACTCAGTTTATTCCCTCGAAGCTACCCAAATATGGCATAAAATGCTGGTGGATATGCGACGCAAAAACAGCGTACCCATTGCAAACCGATATATACACCGGAAAATTGCCAAATGAAGCACGAGAAATGAAACAAGGTGAACGAGTGGTGTGTCAGCTAGTTGAATTTTACAAGAACACTGAACGTACTGTAACCATCGATAACTTTTTTAATTCGTTACCATTAGCACAACGCCTTATGCGATGGAACTTAGCGGTTGTTGGCACGCTACGAAAAAATTAAAAAATGCATACCCAAAGAATTTCAACCATCAAAAGAGCGGGAAGTTTTGTCAATATAAAATTAATCGTGTGTTACGAGCTACTGAAACAGGGCAAAACTGTCAATAGACAACGATACCGACAAGAACTGATCAATCTGAACCATGCATCGCTAGAAAAACGGCCATAATGGAGCAAGAGATACGAACGAGTGGTATTCCAGTTCAACAACACTCCATGCCATCGCACTCCCTCGTCCAGGAGACCATTAAATCGATAAATTGGGATCTGCTACCGCACACACCTTATTCGCCAGCCCTGGCCCCCTCGGAATATCACTTGTTTTAGTCAATGACGCTTGGCTTGACAAGGCAAGCTCATTTAGCCAGTTTCGAAGAAGTTCAAATTTGGTTGGATGAATGGTTTCAGTTCAAACACGCGTCGTTCTATCGTCGTGGTATTTATGTATTGCCAGATGGCAAAAAATGTGTAGATAGCGAAGGACAATACTTTGAATAAACCATTTTATATATCCTTATTGAAATTTTCAATTTTTCATTTTTCAAAAAAAAAACCGGAAATTTAGTTGCGCACCTAGTATGAACTAGATAGTCATAAAATTGTCTGCATATTACCAGATTTCTAGTCTAAAATATTTTCACCGGTACCAAATGATAGGGATACAATCCATCCTACTCCAATACACTCCATACTTTAGTTTTGGATTTATCTAACTAAGCAGCTACCCTCCTTGAATTGAAGGAATAGTTTGTACTTTATACTAAGATCCAGTTTCAAATTATTACTTTCTCGGCCAAAATAAATAAAAAGTCACAGACATCATCCTTAAGTGGACACTTTATCCGTGTCTAAAGTTGACCATTACGACTTAAATTTATTCGTCCTAATATCTTGTACAAATGCCACATTTCTTTAAGATTAAAAACCATGTGAACCGTTTTAATGTAAATTTCTTCAAAAATAAAAATATGTAACACTTGATAAGGATACATCAAATTATACCGCATCGGAAGTTATTTATTGTATCGGTATAGCACAAAATTCGTTATACCGGAAAAAATTAATCAAAAATTAAATATTTAACTTTCAACGTTTTATCTTGCCGTGTTTTTTGATATCCATAAGATAGATGTAAGCCAGTGCGGTGTGGCTGAATCCGAAAGACCGATAGATGGTCATAATAAATATCCTAAATTAGGAAATATAAACAATTACTGCTTGGTTGTTATTTTCGTCCATTATTGTTAAAGATTGATTTGAAAAAAATATAAGACAATAGTTTAACCAAATTAGGATAATAAAACAAGTTTCAGTTTCATTTAAAAATTTGACCCATTAACCCTTTATCCATTTTTTAAATATTACTTCATTATGTTTTGGTTTACAACATTTCCTTCGTGCTGTTTCCTCGAAAACAAGGCGGGCAATCTAATAATCTCTTACATATTCATAATTGTGACCTTGAACGGAATTCACATTTTGACAATAAGACATAAATACCTTTTAGCTGAATACCATAACTTTAATAAAATTTTATATCCCAACCAACCCATTTATACCAAACAAAATTTTATTACGTGTTTCGACTTCAAGACACGATGCCGAAAGGGTTATTGTAGTTTGTTATGTACTCGTAGCTGTTTTACGATTCATCATACGGATATTCTTTAATCCTTTCGTTTTATGATCTTGGTGGTAATAAAATGAAAGTATTTATGGTTAGAAAGTAGACATTTTATGGTTTGTAATGAGACAAAACACTGGTAAAATGTCCCTTAATTGCTATTATACGGATATTGTGAAATTATGGTGTAATCAGGTTTGGTCTACTTTTACTTTTGTGCATCTTTTCATAATCTTAATCCTTTCGTTTTTATTAGTATGTGAATTCTAAAAATTTGTTTGTTTAATAGATTTTATTTTATTAAAAGGACTAATTTTACTGCATAGAGATATTTATGTTAGAAAGTGTGCATTTTTAAATTTTAGTATACTTATTACTACATTTCCTTATTCAATTGAACGTGTTTTTATTGTCCTATGTCTTCTTTATTTACAATATTCAATAGACTTGCTATTAGCATACCATCCATTAATGACCCTTGTGAAGTTATCCCAAAATTGCATCCCAGTAAAATAAAAAAAATCATTGGGTAAAACTAAAACTGCAATGATGTCCCAGCTCAGAATTTTATGTTGTAATTTCGTTCAAACTAGAAATTTTATTCTAGCCTAGGATTTCAAATATTTAGATCAAAATTAAAAATTATATAAAACTAATAAAAGTTTAAATTAAATAAACCTACTTGATTTAGCACTGTGTAGCAAAGTGGGTCAGCTCAATGGTTCTATGGTAAAAACTAAAAAATTTCTTAACATAACAGCGACTGAAAGTGTACATTGATCAATACAATTTTCGTTTTAGAATGGTTGGTTTTAGTCAACGCTGTATTGATTTTCTAAAACATGCTCAATAAAAGGATATTGATGGATTATATTCTATGTGATACTGGGTCGTATTGATAAGCTCTAGTTTAGTAAAAGAATCAAAAATATTTGGCCTGATCTGTGCAGATATATCGGTAGGAAGTAACGGAAAGTATTATATTTTAAACACATACACGTTAAACACGTACATTTAGCTGGTTTTAATTTTAAATCGATCTGCATGTTGTGAACAGGGCTATCATGGTTTTGGTCAGTATGGTATCGCGTTCATATAATATTCGTGAAACTTTTCACTTTGGATTAACACAAAAAAAACAATTTTTGATTCTTTATTTTATTTTCCTTTTTTATTAACTTTTATTTATTTATTTTTTTATTTATTTAAATATTGTTAATACACTTTTACAATTTTATTTTGTTAGCACTTTATATTATGAATTACAACAATCTTACTTAATTCAAACTTATCGGTTATAAATATGGATTACAACTAATTTCAAATCAACAATATAATTATGTTTCTTCAGAAAATATCATAAAGACAAATGCATGCCATTCAACTTGCTATTCATATTACGGGCGTTCTTGTTCAACGTGTTGGTGGTGTTTGGTGTCGTTGCGATATAAGCAACAAGATATCCCCATTTCCGTGAGAACCAGGGACAAATTGAGAGTAAGTAGCGCAGAGTAAACTTCACAAATTTTGAAATGTGAAATTAACATCTTGCTATATACATATGTAAGAATATTTTATAAAAAAATTATGTCCTTGCATGTAATATTTACTTTGCCATTTGTTGATTGCAACTTTTTAAATTTTTACTTAGCATGGATAAATAATGTTAAATATTATGTTAGCTTTACCATTTTAAATTTACTTAGCAGATTAAGTAAAAATGGCATCGATTGATTTTTTCAGTGAGGGGGTTTCCGATTGAGCGGTCGCGTTACTCGTCGTCGTCGGTGGAGTGTCCTCGGTAATCTCGTTCTCGTTTACATTCCGTTGTTCTGTTTTGGCTGGCCTTGCGTTGTGAATGGCGCTCGTGATTCACAGAGTCCTTTTCCTCTTATATTTCAATGTGATGATGCATATGGCAATGGTGATGCCAAAAATACAGATTCCATAACCCATAGATTGCTGGACAGAAGGCTGCTGCTACAGGTATTCGATTCTTCCATCAATTGCAATGAAATAATTTCTTTAAATTTTTCTATTTGAGGTGTTGGTTGAAGAATTGCCGGCAGTATCCGGTCTGGTTTTCGTTGTTCATGCCAATAATGTCGTCGACTTGGTTGAGTAAAATTAGGCCCTCACTTATCTCGTCTATCGTTGCAACGTGTTGGTTGTTTGTTTGGTTACATTTCGAAGGGTGCCTTTTTATCAAGTTTGGCAAGCAAGTATTGTTACTTATATATATACAATATTATTCTGATTACAAATTGATAGAACATTAATTGACATACAGTCACTAGTAATAGTAATTTTTTTTCCAAAATTCTCATATTCCGATGCAGTAATCTTGTTGTTGTGTTTGGCAGGTTTTAGCAATAATTTCTCGTAAAGCTCCGTGGGGAGGGGGTATAAACATTGTAGAGTAGGCATAATTTATTACTTATGATTTTAATGTTTGAAAAATTGAAAGCCACTTCCGGGGAGCGTACGGAAGATTTTCTTTCTCAATTATATCTATTGCCAATTTGATTTAGGGATTGGAGAGGATAAGTGAATTTATTACTCCTATCTTTTCCCAATGAATAGCGTACTTGATATTTATAATTTCTTCTTTCATTAATCTTATTTTATATTGAATATATTATCTCGAAGTCTTCATGGTCCGGATTCCCCGCAATCCATTTCCAAGCCATGCCGATAAAGTCTAGAAACCTTTTGCTCTTATGGTTTTAATCCATCCAGTAATGTCTGCAGTAGATTGACCATGTACGTCCTGCATTCGTGTTATAAAATTTTGCTGGTTGTCTAACTCCATTACGTGAATTATTTTAAAGTTTCCGTTTTGTATTTTTGCTCTACTCATACTGATGTATATGATTTGGGATTTTGAGTATTTAAATTTCCGTAAGTACGCTACTTACGATACATCTGTAACTATAGTATTTAAGATTTTATATTACTTTTATGAACTATTCGGCCCGATTCTAGAAGAACTGATGTTAATTTCGATCCTCTCCTAATATTCTGTTTTACGAAAATGGTTTGCCCTATTTGGTATGTTTTAATGGGTTTACGTTTTCTGCTGGGGTATGTCAGGGCTTGTTCGAATTTTTCAGAGCTTCGTTGCGGTTTCTACCGTAAAATACCTCGACTAGTTTTTTCTTGATGGTCGACTGTATTGAGTTATATTCATTGACTGCTCTTTCGAGCAATTCCCCGAAAGTTCGTTCCACTACGTCGACTTTCAAACACCTCAGTATTTGTGAAAGTGTGGAGTGAAGCCTTCCGACTTGGCCGTTAATTTCACTTTTATAAGGTGGGGTCCTTACTATTTGAATTTTCAGACCGTCTTCCATCATAGATGTTATCGAACATGAATTTAGTGATTTCTCGTTATCTATCACTACAACCTCGGACACGCTAAAAAAGAATAGAATGTCCCTAAGTGGTGTCTAGATTTGATAGGTCGACAGAAAGCTAGTTTAGTCAGTTTATCTATTGCGGTCATAACTAGGTTATTATTGGTTGAATAGATATTGATATGTAGGGTATGTCCGAGATAGCTCGGAATGGGTGTAGGGTTTATTATCTGGTTGTTTGGATGCCTGCCATGGTTTTCAATATAGAACAAATACTATATTTTCCGCTACATTACGATTGGTCCGTAGATGGAGAGTAAGTATTCGTTCGTTTTCGTTAGGGAGGTCTCGTACCATTTTCCGTGTGAATCGAACTCTATAATTTCTGAAATGTATTAGGTATATTACTTGGACCTTGCCTTGGTTTTGTGATACTGTGGCGGAGGTTATATGGAAAGGGATTCTGTAATTGATAAGAGTCCTCATTGCCCTTATTGAGAATAATTTGATTTCGAAACACGTTCACTGGAGTTTCTATGATAGGTATCAAGTCATGAGTGGAGCTATCGTCCCTATGTTGCGTTGCCATCGTTGCATTTGATTCGGAGGAGAGAATTACTCTAGATAGCACATACGCTACGACGTTTATGCGACCAGGAGTATATTTCAGCTCGTAATTGTATTCTTCGAGAATAGCGTTCCGTCTCTTTATCTTGGCATTGTGGTTTTTATTGCTTAATGCGTATGCTAACGAGTGGTGGTCGGTAAATATTTTGATTTTTCGGGCTCCGTACAGGAAATTTCATAAAGATGCTAGGGATTAAATTATTGTCCGTATTTCCTTCTCGTTCACTGAGTAATTCTCTTCGGTCTGGGCTAACATTCTTGGCAAGAATATAGTAGTTGGTCTCTCTTCTTGAGACAATACTGCCCCCAATGCAAAATTGGACGCATCTGTAGTTAATTCGATATCCTTCCGGAAATCGGGCAACGACAGTGGCACTTCAATGGAGACGAGAGAATTTTTGATTTTGTTGAATGCGGCGTTTTCTTCTTCACCAAAATATATTTCATTGGTTTTTCAGAGAGTTTTGGGCACGTGCCCATCTTCCTCTCTTAGAAGCGAAATTAGTGGCTTCGAGAGTTTGCCTTAGTCTCGGCTAAAACGACGATAAAATCCGGCCATTCCTAGGAAAGACCAAAGTTCTTTTACTGATTTTGGCATATGGAAGTTTGCGTTTGTTGTTACTTTCTTTCTGTTCTCTTTAATCCCGTTCTTCGAAATTATGAATCTCAGAAACTCTACTTTTTTTTGTAGAAACTCAAATTTATCCAACTGAATCTTCGTGTTGGCTTTTTCGAGGATTCTGAATATTATACTTTTATGTTTTCAAGGTGTTCTTGTTCGTTTCTTCCAAATATGACAATATCGTCGTACCTGCTCTAAGGTGCTCTGAAAAATGCTTCCACTCCATTTTTTACGGAAAACCGACCAATTACTCTCGGATTATTCATTCTTTTCTCTATCTCTGGTGTTACTAATTGGTCTACCAAAAAATGAATAAATTTTCGACGAGCATCAGTATTTCTGGTTTTAGTACTATCATTTACACTTTGGGGGAGTTTTGAGCCCAAAGGGAGGGCAGTTTTGAGCCCAAAGGGAAGCCAAGTGAACACGTATTTCTCATGATTAACCGAAAATGCAGTTTTCTCGATGTCGGATTCTCTTAAGGGGATTTGATGGAATCCGATTTTTAGATGTATGACTATGAAAAGTGTGTTGCCGTTAATTTCAGGTATCGGATATCTATTCGAGATGGTTATCGAATTCAGTTTACTGTAGTCAATGACTATTCTATATTTTTGTCCCCCGACGCGTATTGTTTTTTGATACAACCCAAATTGGTAAGTTGTAGGGAGATTTAGATGATCTAATAATTCCATCATTTAACAGTTGCTCTATTTGATCTTCTACTACTTCTTTTAGGCAAACTGGATATGGGTAGGGGCGGGAGTATAAGAGTTCTGAATTAGTGGTACGAATTTCCCCTTTGACCGTTGTTGTGTAGGTAAGTTTTTCTTCTGGGTCGGAAAAGAGGGGTAAACATAATCCTATTAGGTTATACAGTTGTTTTACCTGTTAGCACTTAGATGGGCCACTCTAAGTGTTATGTTATTTACCGAAGGAGCTTAAACTAGGCAATATAAAGAATTTCAGTTTCTTGTCTGGACCAAAAAGATCGACCGTGGCGTGTTGGGTAATTTTAATACTGTCCGCCACTGAATTAGCTATTGAACTTTTTCATTCTGGATAGGAGTTTTTATATACTAGGGTTGGAAATAGTTCTTATTTGAGCCTGTGTTTATTAGGAATTTAAGGGGTTTTCCGATTTTCGCTACATGTTCGAAGTATGAAAGCAAAGAGCTCAACTCCAGCTATTCGACTTGTTGATGTTTTTGCGGGTACTCTGTAGAGTCAGGTTGGTCTAGTCTTGTACGACTCGGTATATTCTACGAACGATTGGTCGTATTGAGCATCGCATTCTGTTAGTTGGTCTTGAGAGTATTCAAGGTCTGGGCCTTTCTTCGATTGTTCTTGGTAGTAAATCCTTTAGAATTTATTTGGATGGTAGATTTGTTGTGATTGATTCTGGTCGGGTCTTTTCGTGGCACCTTGTTTGTTCTGTGGGTGATTGATGTAGTTAACTTGAATAGAGTAAGTACTACCATCTACTTTTATTGGATTTGGTTTGGGTAGCGGTTTGGGAGAGTATCGAAGTGGATTGTTTGGATATCCTGAGTGCTGCGTGATGGGAGTTTGATCTTGGAAGCGTGGATTCGAGCATCTCAATCAATTCGATTGAGTGAGTATAATTGTCTTTTATCGAAGAATATTTGGGGGTTGTGCAGTATTTGCGGGTAAAACTGTTATGGGATACATTTGGTGTCTGCCTAGGATTCTGAGTACTTTGGTTACTGTTATGAGCATAATGAGTTATAAAGTCAACGTTTTGAAACTTCAAGCAGAGATGAAATGCTTCAGGAATTTTGGTGGGTTCTCGAATGCTAAGAAGTTTCGATAAGTCTCTTTTTAGTTCTCTGATAAACGTATCAAGTTGTTTATTCCGGTAGCATAGCGTCATTTATGGATTCTTGTCCCATTTCCATGCAAGATAGTTTGTTTAGGATTAGGGATAAATGTTGGTACAATCTTATGCAACTGTTGGACGGTTTTATTTACCTAAATGAGTGTTGTCATTTGGTATTCCAAGTACCCAGGTCTCATTTATCAGCGTAGTGCAGGGTTGCTATTTTTTGCTGTTTTCGCGTTATTGCGTTATGGAGGTTCCTTTTAGGTCTTCATATATTGTCAATATTCGGTCGACGCTTTTCTACCAGGAGCTAAATTCTCCTGGTTAACCAGCGAATTCTCTGACACATTTTACCACGTCTGGGACTTTGTCTACGAGTCTATAGTCTGTAAGGTTTTGCAAATATTTGTCCTCAATGATTTCATCTGTCTCGTTTTTATGATCTAAACCAGGATTGTAAAACTGATATTAGGCGGTTTTACAATTTTAAAAAGGGCGGTGCGACACAATTTTAAAAAGGGTATTAGAAAGTTGGTCCAGATTAAATGCGTTTCCTGACATTTGGTCGATATGTAAAAATGAACTTGTTCCGGGTTGCTGTGGATCTGGAGCCATATTTAGTTTTGTTTGGTTGTATGAGCTATAATGGAATTTGGAAATTTCAACGAAGCTCTACGAAAAATATTTGCAAAAATTTTGATTGCGAAAAATATTTGCAAAAATACCATCCCGTGTCGTATAGAAGACATTTTGTTGCTGGTCTCCGATGCAGCAAAATACACCAGGGCGAATTCCTATGAATATTACAGAAAATTGGTACCACACTGACCCAAACCGTCATAGCTCTGCTCTGTTCACAACATGCAAATCGGTTTGAAAGTGCTATTTAATATTAAAACTAGAATTTATTAGTAACTGCAGAACTTTTTTTAGAATATAATACTTTCCGTTACTACTCAACGATATATCTGCACAGATCAGGCCAAACTTTTTTGATACTCTTACTAAACTGGCGCTTATAAGTATTACCCAGCATAAAATACATTCCATCAATGGCCTTTTATTGAGCATGTGTTTAGAGGACGATGAATAGCTCTTTGTTATTTTATAAAATCAAAACAGCATTGACCAAAATCAAACATCACTTCGCTACACAGTGCTAAATCAATTCGGTTTACTTAATTTTTACATAATTTTTAATTTACATTTTAATATTTGAAATAAATTTCTGGGCTAGAATAAAATTTCTAGATTGAACTAAATCTCAATATTCAATTCTGGACATCATTGCAGTTTTAGTGTTACCCGATGATATTTTTCTATTTTCTTGGTATGAAATTCTTGGTGAACTTCACATGCATCTATCAATGAATCATGTTTAACATTTTCCAAAAACTGCATCATTCACAGTAGAACTGCAATCAATTCAGAAACTCCATAGTTAGAGCAACATAATTGTATATCTAGTCGCTCAATCTCATTACTCCTTCTCACTACGAAATGCAAATTTGTAATTGTGCTTTATTTTTTGTATACAAATAAATTTTCTTACCTGGAACACTTATATTACCCACTAAAAATAAATTTATTTCGCCCAACACTAGAACATTAACTTTTTTTATTTCTCAACCACGATAAAAGAAATGCAGTCCTACTAAGTTCAAGTTCTTTTTTCAAAATGTAATTTATCAGCATATTTTCGTTTACAGAATCGTATCGTGGAAGAGATGAAAATACTGTATAAATTCGTATCACTATATAGTAGTAGCATACGCAGCTATTCGAGTAGCTCGATATATAACTGCGTAACAGTATTAACCAAAATAACCATTCAAAACAGATTTATTGTAATTTATTTTACTGAGAAATGACAAGGTGAATGACAGTGTGAACGACCGACCTACTAAATTGTTGTTATTTTTAATGATTTTATTTTTACCTCGTGTTCAGACGTTTATTTTGATTTTATTTAGTATATATCTATATAGAGAAGTGTATATAGAGAGAAGTTTAATTTCACTTTCATTTTTATTTTATATTTCTTATATATTTCTTGGAGTCATGTTGTTGTTGTTAACAACTACAAACTTAACAACAGCGCATAACATTTCTTTGTATCTAATTAAATATCTTATGAACACGAGCGAGAGGGAGACCTATGTATATATAAAAGTTAGAGGATTGGTTTCGACAAAATGATATCATTAAAATTCAATTAATCATTTTTTTTTTCAAATTTTTTATTGCTACTACTTCTGAATTAAAAAGATTGTGTAGCCTCACTTGCATTTCAACATAAAGTTGTATTATTGATGAGAAGGAAAGAAAAAATATTAGTTTTGTTATTGTTTGTGTTCTTTAAATGAAGATTCCGGTTTACAAGGTTCATGGTATTAAGATCGATTCATATCCCTATACACAATATTTGAAGAAACAAAACGAAAATGAAAACAAATGTGTTTTACTATGCCGAGCTTGTAACTTTCGATTTCTTGTGGTGAGAGAAAAATTTCTAATCGAAAGTTTCACATAAATAATATGGATATTTCGAGAAATCTAAAATTTTAATACTTACCACTCGTTGAAGGTAACTCATGTGATAGACGGGGTTAAACCAGTGCAGATTTTACGATAAATTAAAAATTTGTTTGTAGCTTTACATCGAATTATATAAAAATATATATTTCCTGAAAAATATTTCTTGGAATGGTTTTAATAAAGCAAAAATGGTTTGATTCATGAAGAATTTCCAGTAGTTGATAGTGTTTCCTAATGAAAGTTGTTAATTAAAATTATTAGTTGATAACTTTCAGTTTACAATTTTAAATTTTAAATGTGATTTTTACATTTATTTTGTAAAATTTAAATATTGTCTTAACCCATTTGGGCCCAGAACTATTTTTCTTCCTAAAACAAAATAAAATTTCGCCAAATGTGGATTGGGGCTGAAATAAGCGAGTAACCCAAAATGGCACTTTAGGACAATAAACACACAAAATAATATTTTGCTACAAAGCATTTTTGGTGCAAAGGAATATTGCCGGTTATACACACTGATGTTGCTCTGGTATGACAGAAAACTGGATTAGTTTGAGTTTGCCTTGGCCGAAGGCCTGGTACAAGTGGCGGAGATCCATATATGGTACATGAAGTTCGGGTGATCTGTCTACGAAACTCTAATTGATCTAAGCAACCACCAAACGACTAGGTACACTCTAGTAAATTTTCATCGTAGCGTGATCTCGAGATAATTGCACCCAAAATGTGTGAATTATTCGAAGTAATT
Source organism: Nephrotoma guestfalica (assembly GCA_963691935.1). NCBI lineage: Eukaryota > Metazoa > Arthropoda > Insecta > Diptera > Tipulidae > Nephrotoma > Nephrotoma guestfalica. Next base: position 200,913,264 of record OY829913.1, on the reverse strand, counting down.
TACATTTTAAAGGTGATTAGTCGCAAAATAAAAGTGAAAAATATTTATTTTAATTGTTGAAAAATCACAGGTGGATTAGTTCTAAAACGAAAATGCCGTTTGTTTCTGCATGCATTTAATTCAATACATTAGGAAAATCAGCTACCTTATTTAGTGAAGGTTAAAACTTTAGGTGTTGTAAAACCAATTTTTTGGTGTGAAAAGTAATCGAAATTGTCAGAAATCACTCAAAATATGACGGAATTGTAATTAATGAACGATAAATAATAATTCAATTATTTACATATAATAAGAAATACAATTATTCATTTGTCGTCTTCCACAACTACTAACGAATCAATTTTGTACATTAACAATTAAAATTAATTACAATTTAAAGTATTTTGTATTATTATTAAGCTTATATGTTAAATTACTTATGTTGGTTAAATTGCTGATTGTGTCCTTAGCCCATCTTACTCACTCTGGGTAAAGTTTTAATAAAAATTGAATAATCATTCAAATTTTAATTTGTAAAATTTGTGAAATAGTCATGAACCCGTGCACGCCAAGTAAATTGTTTCTCAATATGTGTGTATGCAGTATAGTTGTTCTCCGTTGGATCAAAACTCTCTGTAATTAAAATTAAATTTATTTAATTAAAATATATCATAAATGCAAAATAAAATGTTTGTATTCTGATTTTCATAAACGATACTCACCTAAAATGATCCGAAACGTCCAAATTCGTGATGTTCTATATGAAATCTAAATTATTTAATTGGTAAATGGTCCCGCCCAGAATCAGCAAGATTTTCTCTTTCAAACTTACTTCATCTAGCGTGAGTTCAGATCCAAAAGATATTTACATTAATCCATAATTTCGCCAAATCCGCATAAAACGAATTAGAATAGAATTTCTGCAAGCCGCATTTCATGAAGCTAAGTGAACCGGATTCAAATTACTATAGACAGCAGCATAAAATGTGTCGTTTTTGATTAAAATGTTGAACCGAATAATAGTTTGATCACCATTTAAAGATTTTAAGATTTAAAAAAAATTTTGGTTGCATTCTAAAATGATGCATCTAATTGAGGTAGATAAGAAACTACTTCAGTTGTGGTATTAATTTACTTTAGGTCGAGGTTACTGCAACTCTGGCAAAACTGTGCCTCTATATAACTAACAGGTTAACAGCCATACATATACAAAATAAAATAACCAAACACTTGTTGATTCACAGTACTAGTTATAGCCGCCCAAGCTATGTTGGTTGGCATTTGACTTTCAATGGCTCCTAGTGATGTTCCGTGCTGTAAACTGCTGTAGATCAAATTCCAAAAGCAATAAATTAATATCATTCTTAAAATCTCATAATCGTTTTGTTTTCTATATTCAATCGTAGAAACGTTTTCGTCATGTTGGGGCTGCCAATTAGTGCACGTTGATTTTAATACATTTGTTCTTTTCCTGAGTTTAATATGCATAGCTGAATACGTGTCCTGATTCGGTTGTCTGTGTGACGTATTGTTATGATTTATCCTTTTCAAAATTAGTGCCAGTGTTTCAGTAAATAAAAAATTTACATCGCATCTTTTTCGATTATCGAATCTGAATACTTTTCGGCGGTTTTTTGGGCTACCGAACGATAAACGACCATTTGAATATAATATGGAAGTTCTTCCATAATAGTGTTGTATCATTTTGTTTTTCAACAGCTCAAAATATCATGAGGCATTCTGTATCAAGGAATTTCAAAATCAGAAACAAGTTTCCTGCAAATGTTTGACCTTAGATTTGATCTAGTTTTGATATTAATTGGGCACTCGGGAATGGACACACAATCGTATAATTAAAAACAAAATTACCATTTAAATGGGAAACCATCAACTTTAATGATTGTGAAATACATACCAAACATGTACACTGTTAAATTCAAAAATATTCCAATTGGATTTATTTTATAGTGAAATTGAAACATCTTTAGATAATCGTTACCGTTTATACTAGAGAAGTCCCTGAATCCCTAATAGTGTCGCTGTAAAGGTCAAATAATTTTCTAACAATTTTAGATAAACACGAGAAAATTGTAATACAATTGACTAAAGTTTTTTAATTCTAAAGAAAGACAATGTTCTGTCTTTTATATCTCCGAATCTTGAGATGTTCACGAAGTCTCACCTATATGGCAGAATAGCTAAGTCAAAACCTCACGTGTGTGGTGAATAAGATTAAGATATGATGAATTGTAACTTGTCCAGCGTACTTTAAACAATAGTGGTTTTTGATTTCAATCTATTTTCAAATTTTTCTGTTACCGGTCCTTGAGATGTTCATAATTTTTTAAATGTAGTTTAGGATAGCATAGACAAAACTCTAACATTGAAATGAACACTGGGTAATTTATGAAAATATTCACTGTGCCGTACAGGCTACTTAGGAGTTCCATAAACTTAAATTAACTTTCAAACTTTATTTTACCGATCCTAGAGATGTTCACGGGGTCTCATCTGCATGGTCAGATAGATCAGTCAAAACCCTATGAGGGTAATGAGCGGGATCTAATTAAGATGATTTTTAACTTGTCCAGAGACATTTTTACGTTTACTATTATATCGCCAATCCCAGAAATGTTCGCGGGATCTCTTTCATATATTCGAATAGATCAGAAGATTTTCTATCAATATTGTGAAAATGGGACACGAATGTTGATTTTCTTCATGTTTTCCAAAATTTACAACTTCTTCATTTTCAGTTTTACTCTCAATTGGAAATTTTGGTATTTTCCCCAAGTGACAGTCGCAAATAAGATACAAACCCGATTTATTGTGAAAAGAGCCAGATAACAAAAAATCCTATATGGATGTTCACAATGTCTCGTTTATACTTTTGGATAGATCAAAGATGCGACTTTCGATAGTTCCGAACAGGGTCCAATTGTGATGATATTTACTGTGCCATATACAACTTAGAAGTTTCATGAATTTGAACTAATTTTCAAATTTTATTTCACAGATCCTAGAGATGTCCACGAGATCTCACCTAGATCAGATAGATCAGTCAAAACCCTATGAGCGTAATAAACGGGATCTAATTATGATGAATTTTTACTTGGCCAGAGACATTTTCACGTTTACGTGAATATTGTGAAGTTGGGGTATCTCAACATTATTCCTCTACACCTGTTATCATTCCTATTCCCATAGTAACTACACTATTATCATTCCATCTAACCCCTACAATATTTTCCGTTTTCTCCACCATTGAATCGTACAAGCTTTTTAAATTGTTTAGCATCTTTTAAAACGCTAGTCTTTCCTTGCCGATTTTCTCGCACTGTTCCGGTTCCGCAGAAGTTATGCTTTCCTAGGTGGTTGATTACGCGTGGTAACGTAAAATAATTGTCAAAATATATTGAAAAATCTAAATCAGGATAATTATTTTTCATAATTTCTTGAGATTAGATGACAATGGATTCTGCTTTTCCAAAAGTCCTATCATCGGTAAAGGTCGCTTTGATTGACTTTCCTTGATAAATATCAAAATTTACGCAATACCCACATTTTGTTGCTAAAACCCAATCCTTATGTAAATGCCTACCAAAATGTGAAATCATAGACTCTATTTCAAGTGTACTTTGAATAGAACAATATTTCACAACAGCTTTGTTCAAATGTACAATCAATGGTCTAATCTTTCCCATTTTATCATTTTGAGGTAAGTTTCTATTGTCGCCTCCTTGTAAATTATTCATAATTTCATGAAATCGGTTTCTTCTCATTGAATTATAAATCATGAAGTTCTTCGTGGACCAATATATCCTTCGTCTCGATACTGGTGAGTACCCACTTATCATTAAAATAACCGTAAATGCATACAGTTTCTCAACGGAGCAACAAAATGGGCGATTTTTGAAAGCACCATAACTAACACTGTGCTTTACTAAGCCATCCATAAGTTCTGTTGAGAAAAAAAGCATACAAAGTCTAGGGGATGTTATTTGTTCGATAGGGCCAACGATTTATCCATTTTGTCAATTTGATATTGCTAATATTTTGAATATCTGCCTTCGTCCATTTTATTTTATAATTTCGCTCTGCCTCTATTGTAGTAGTAGTTTCTGGATTTTATTATCACCCCTCTCGCTTTTAGATGCTTCTACTTGGAGCATTTTGACCCCAGATTATTGTATCCGCACAGTTTCCATCCCCCAAATCTTCAGTTTCTTTACCAACTACTGGTGGACTTACAAAAATGGTATATTGAGACTCTGTAGGCTCTTCACCTTGGAGCTGGTCGCTCCAGTGTTCAATTTTGACTATAAGTTTTGGAAGCTTCAAAGGTTCTCGCCTATTAGAAACAATTATAATTGTAATACAAAAAGACCCAACGTACCAAAATTGGTTCCACCACTTCAACACTTATTTTCTAGAAAAGAGCAGTTTTCAAAAAAAGGATTATATATTATTTTAATACCCCACTTATTTTTAAAGCTTAATAACTTAAAAAATTGACATAAAATTACCCTATACTTACATAGAAATTGGAATCCATTCCAAACAGTCAAATTTTGGTTGCCCGTGCACTCGCTTTCACAGATAATTTTTGACTAATTAAATTTATCGTGTGCTCCTCTTTCTGTTTACTTTATAGTTTATTTTATAGTCGATTAATAGGAAGAAAACCTCATTTTTATTGAGGAACCATTTTAGGTACTTTGAGCATAAATAGGTTAATTATAATTCTTCAGAAGAGGCAAAATTCGATATGTCATAAAAATTGTATGAAACCAATGACAAAATATTAACCGCAAACGCCTTTCGAAACTTCGTCGAAGTACCACTTACACTTAGCTCCACCTTTTTAGCACCTCGTATAACAGTTTTGACAAAAATGAGAATGGATTCGTTAAAATTCTGGCATAGTACCTCACTGAAAGAAAATTACGCCGTTCTAATCAAATTTCGATAGGTAATCGTAAGGTCAGAATTACTCAATACATTTTTGTGTTTGGTCACCAATGGGTCATTTTTCATTACGAAAAAGCTAAACTAAAATTGCTTTAATCAATAAAATCAGGTTCGTCGCTTATTTGGGAATTTAATTTTACAAAATTAATAACAAATCATTTTGGGATATATCATTTGGTTATAAATATACCTTTTACAAAGAATTGTACCTAAAGTGGAAAACAAGTAAAATCAATTAAATGTTTTGGTTCTTCATAACATGGCAACAATTTAATGCAAAGCTTCATTTAGATTAATATGCTTGAACGAACTGTGGGAAATATTTGACTCCGGATAAACCCAATATTATCACAAATCCAACGATCGGAAACATTTTGTCGTCTGCCATAGATGTTAGCCACTGATGTATTCGTGTGGTCATCCCTAAATTGATCAATACTAATAATTTTATTAAATCCTACGATCGGAATCATTTGTTGTCCTGTGCGAAAATTTGTTACAAACTCATTACTTCTGCACAGTACCGAAGTGTTTGAATCATTTCTATTTTTTCAAATATCTAGACCATAAAACTTCGAATCGGGTTGAAAGAGTTTAAGAATTTCATTTGCATTAAATCATTACGTACGGATGTCCAAATAATAACAACTAGTGACCAATCATCAACGGCAGTCGACCAAACGATTCCGATCGTTGGATCCTATATAAAATTATTAGCATTTGTCAACTTTCCAGACTCCAGAGTTTTTAAAGAATTTTCACAACAAACCGTTCCGTTGGGATGACCAAACGGAAACACCTAGTGACCAATCCTCAATGACTGTTGACTAAATAATTCCTATAGTTCAATTTGTAAAAATATTAGTAATGTTCAACTTACCAGATCAGAACACTCAGAATCCTGCGGAATTGATGAATTTTTAAATAATTTTTCGCAATAAATCGTTAAGTAGGGATGATCAAACGGGAACAGTTTGTGTTCAATCTTCAATGTTAGATGACTAAACGCATTTGATCGTTGGATTTGTGAAAATATTAGGAGTATCCAGAATCAACTATTCCTTATTGTGGGTTCCCGCAAAAATCGAATTGATTTCATCTTTATGTCTTCGACTTTATCTACAATTCTATTAAATTGATTGAAATTAAATTGATTTGTTCAAAATTTAAAACCCATTAATTGGCCCTATAGGGGCTGCATCATCATTCAAGATTTGTAATAAACGCGTAAACATCGCATTTTTTTCTAAAAATAGTTGGAAGACTAAGTTGGCGACCCTCATTCGCTTGAATTGTTTAAACGCCATTACCTGTTGGTCTGAGACCAACAATTACGTTTTGAGGATTTTTTTTACTGGTGCGATAAAAATTTCAATAATCGTTTACTATAAAATTACAATATATTTCGGACGTAGTTAGAGCTAAAAAATTGAATGAGCGAAACATTGCTGGGGCCATAGAAAAAAATTCCATTCACTACAAATTTGTGCTCCGGCAATAGATACGCACCTGAGAGTTGTGTGTGTTCCTACTGTTTGAATGGTAAACATTTACCAAACTCTCAGGACGAGCAAGTTTACGATTTCAATCGGCGTATTTTGAGATCGTAACGAAATCTTATCGTAGTCTACATAACGACACAAACCGATTTGAAAATTCCGAATTATATAATTTGTTGATGCAAAGTTTAATTTACAAATCCAGTTCCTATAGCAAATAAAAAATCTTGTGACACTGGAGATCACCTGCAATTGTGATACAATGCACGATTAAGAAATACAAAAATAAATGTGCATGAATGTTGCATCATCCATGCAAGAGGAAAGCGACAGTTGACATGGTGTTCACAGCACCATGCGTGTCGCTGAATTATGGATCATGGGACTTGTATGCGCCATGCAAAAATGAAAGGGGACATGGTGGTGGTGTTCATCATGATAATTGCGAGATCAATGCTCACAGTATGCGTGCCGCTTGATAATGGCTCGTGGAAGTTGAATGGCCCATGTAATAAAACACAAACGAAATTTAATTTTATAGGAAAAAAAAATTTAAAAAAATTAAAATTTTTTGCAGTCGTGTGTTGTTTTGTTATTGTTGTTCTACGTTGATGCTGCAGATGCCGATACGCTGTGTCGCATCGTTGTTGTTGTTTACGATTTTGTTGGTGTGCTGGTGTCATTTCTGTGCTGTGTTTTGAGAGCTTTTTTTTTAACGCCACTGCTGTTATAGGCGCTACTGTTGTTGCCGTTAACCGGCTCACTCGTAAGGCGCTATCGCAATTGTTGGGGCAAAAGTTAGCCCATATTGTTGTTGTTGCGTGGGTGTAGCGGCTTTATACGCTCGCCTAAAAATTATTATTTCACATACGTTGGTGCGGCGGTTTAATTAACAAACTTAGCAAACTTAGCATGCTGCTAAGTTTGCAATATGTGCGATTAGAATACTGGTTTGCAATATCCAACCGTTACAGACTTGCTACGGTTGTTACCACCAAAGATGTCGAAGAAAACTACTAATATCTAGAAAGCAGCGAGGAGGTTATGTCGGATAACATGCCTGCAATTATGACAATCTGTGTAACGATTGTAAAGAAAACATGTCTATCTTGGCTAACTTAATAACAAAACCTGAAGGAAGAAGCCCAAGGAACTAGTTGAAGATAACATTGATCTTTAGGTGCCAATTGAACATACCATACAGCTAGAAGAAGAAATAGAACAACTCAGCAACAGTATACAAGAAGCGGCTTGAAGTAGTACCCCTCAAGTTCAAAGGATATGCGACGAAATGATATTTATTAGCTGGAAATTAGGGAACTGCCTGCAACAAAACGAAAAGCAAGAAAGGCCTGGCAAAAAAGACGAGCGCCAGAATAAAAAACAGCTCCAACTTTTTTGCCCAAAAAACTAAAATTTCTAATGTTTAAGTATCTCAGTGGCCTTACTGGGGAAAAAGATACTAGTGCTCCCTTTGAAATGGGACAACATGTTTAAAACGATTTAAACTTCAAATTCCACCAGTCAAAAATAAAAATGAAACATGGGCCTTAAACGCAAAACAAGAAACTTCGTGGTTTGCAATCTACCTCAAGAACACGTTGAAGCCTCTACCTAGATAAACAGCAGAGAAAACATATCACCGGTATATAAAATGGATAACTGCAATATATCCCCTGCCACATTACAATAATTAAAAGAAGAAACTAATCTTGCAAAGATGCAAAGAAATCACCATGGTATGACTTAACTACAGGCCAAATAATAAAAACTGTTCCTGAAAAGGACTACGTAATCTCCTGGACAAAAAATTGCACAATATTCAGAATTAAACAAGATCCAAAAAAAAAGTTGTCGAAAGTTATGTGACGAGAAAAATTGTAAGAACAGTTACTCGTACCTCTTGTTTGCTCTAACATAATAGAATTTTACCTTGGCCTTTCCCGTTATATGTGAATGACATTGTTTTGTTGTTCTTCTTTCCCAGTAGGCTGTCGTAAAATTTTTTAGAAAATGGTAATACTAGTGTTTTCCGATGCAAATCTGTACGTCAGTCAAAAAGAAGCACATTTTTAGAGGTTATGTTTCTCAGTAGTCATTTGTCGGTTCGCATCGCAATAATGTTTTTTATTTACTTGAAAAATTGAATTTAGTAAAAATTGAAATTATCGCGTCAACATTTTCGTGTGATGATTTTTTACGATTTTCGAAAGAGCTAACTCAATAACAATGCTTCGAATCACTTCATTCGACTTTTGGCGATGAAGCACCATCCTTGGCTAGTGTTTATAATTCGTTCAATGAATTTTAATGCGAACGACGTTCACTTAAAGACAAGCCTCGTGAAGGTCGTCCAAAAACAGTTGTTATGCCAGAAAACTCGATGCTGTGAGAAAATTGATTAAAGATTATCGTCATGTGACTTATCGTGAAATCGAAACACTCCTAACGCATTAGTAACGCCAGTGAACAAACGAACTTATACATGAACATATAAAGGTGCGGAAGCTATGTGCACGTCTGATTTCATATTTGTTGATAGACGCACAAAAAAGGTTCGTGTTGATTGGTGCCGCCAAATGCTTGAAAAATTCGTTGGAGGTATTTCCAAAAACGTATACAAGATCACGACAGGTGACGAGTCATGGATATATGCGTATGAGCCGGAACAAAACGGGCAATCGACTGTTTGGGTATTCCAATTCGAAGGAAAACCAAGTAAAGTTGTAGGAGCTCGGAGCGTTGGGAAGCTAATGGTAGCGTGTTTCTTCACGAATACCAGTCATGTGGCTACTGTGGCCCTTGAACATCAAAAGGCAGTCAATTCATATTGGTATGCGACCATTTGTTTGCCCGAGATTTTCAACAAATTGAGAGAAAACTATGTTTTGGGGCTCTCATCTTCGGACTGGCAAAGGTGTTTCGATAAATGGTTTAAGCGTATATGCAAAAGTGTATAGATCTTAAAGGCGAATATTTTTAAACGCAATAAAGCAATTTTTGATGAAAAATTTTAATTTTTTATTACTTTTTCTAAAAACTTTTACGGCAGTCCTCGTACTCGTAGACTTAGATTTTAAGATTCTATAATGATTTTATAATTTGTTTGATTGCATATACATGATGGCAATTAGAAAATCTGGGATATACTTTAATCATTCTTTGCTCAACTGTTTAAAATTCAGCATGAACTTATTCCATTCGGAAGCAATGAGCAGAAACAATTTTATTTTGGCCAAAAATTGCCAGCGCTGATTTAAATTAATAATTTTTTTCATGATACTGTGCAACTATACTTAAACTGATTCTTCGCCACGCATCATTGAAGCATTGAGAGCGGAATCTTTTTGGGTTCGAGCAAATTTTTTTAAATAAAGGGCATTTAAGAAAATATTAAGTTTTCACTTCCTTATCCACATAGTAATTATAGATTGAAAACTCTTATATAGCTGAGGTAATAATGACATATTACGGTTTGCAAAAAGTTTATAAATGTTACATGAATTCGAATACTCTAAATTAATGGAATTAACGTTGGGTGCAGCTCGTGTTTACACTTCACTAACCCTTCACCATAATATCGTTAGTAAATTTGGCCATAAACTTGAACAGTGTGTTGTGTATATTTATTGTGTACATAAATCAAATAAATTACATACATGTATTGGTATAATGTTGTATGTTGACAACTATCCAAATCATTAATAAGACGTTGACATCAAAAATATTTACACATTCGTATTATAATGTATGTTTGTATTATTCTCATGCATGTATCACATGGTTTCACTTTCTATCGAGAATCGTTGATTTCTGTTCGGCTTGAAGACAGAGAGAAACATACAGATATTTATGCTACACTAACAACAAAAAAAACTAAGAAAAACCAAACTTTCTCCTTTTTCGACTCGAAACGAACGCATATCAAACCACTAATCTAAACAATCTACCATAAAACATCTAAAAAAATATTTTTTTTTAAATAAAAGTGAAAAACACAAAATAATAAATTAAATTTTAAGGTTATTGATTTACTTAAAAATAACAAACCAAACTATTTATAGCTGGGTATATAAGAAAGCACTTTCACATGTAAATTAACATTAGAGTCATGATGATGATGCTGATGAGTTCAAAAACATTCACAAAAATAATATTTCGGTATTTTGTTGTTACTGATCGGAAAATAAAATGTGCAACATTTTGTGATTAGAAGATGCCCACTTTCAGTATGCTCGTTTGCGTATTAATCAAAAATAATTGTAAACAAAATGTAAGTCGTCGATACATGTTATAAGATGGTCGTGTGTACACTTGACTGCATCTCATGGCACGTGATCAATTTGCATATAATGCAATATGAAAAATTCGAGTGTATAAAATTCAGGAATCTAGAATCTAATAACAAGCATTTCGTACAAAACAATGCAAAATATTCTCAAATCAAATAAGTGCAAACCATTTTAATTGTAAATTTTTATTACGTCGCATCAATTGCAACAATAAATACATGACCAGCCTCACCGTCTGTGAAAATGCAAATAAAATTGATGTCTCATTGTTGAATGTAGATTTGAAAAGTTGTTTTTCTGTTTTGGAATATGAAATCGGCTTATTTCTTATTTTTGTGTAAAGTACCTAAAATTGAAACAATTAATGTTATGAATCTTAGGAAAAATAATTCGGGGGCGAATGCCAGTGGTATAACATAACAAAAAATCGCAATAAGTACACCTACAGCTGGTACAGCAGCAGAGATTCTGGCAAATCCACACTCTTTGGAGGCTGGCTCAATGGATTCTGGGGTGGACCAACCATGATTTAACCCAATTGGGCGAAGCTCCAAAAACCATTGAAACAAAACTTCGAGAACAAAAATTATAAACTCACAAGTTCTAATGACAAAATCAGTTATTTCGAATGACACTGCCGAAGATACAGCTGCGCTCGAAAAGAAACTAAGAAGCATGGAAGCACCTAACATTTGCTAACTAAACAATAGAAATGATAAAATAATGATGAAATAGCCTTGATGCTCTAAGCAAAATGTTAGGTAAGCAAGACTCTCTAAATGAAATGACACCCACTCTCTATTAAAACGGTGCAAACAACCACAAAAAAAACATTAAAAATAGTAACCTGGAGTGCAAATGGGCTAATGCAACATATTGAGAAATTTTCCTAAATACTGAAAAAATTTGATATTGGTTCAATCATTTTTCATCAACTTCATATTTTAAAGTATGTGAATACAGCTGTTAACGCGCTATTCGTCCAGCAGGAAGGTCAAAAAGATTGTTTAGTTTTGAGGCATACAATGTTAATTTGGCAACAATTTTTTCAGGGATATCTGATTTCACAGATAACTGATTGATTTTTGTTTTGCTATTTCATATTGAATAGACACTCGCCCGCCAAATGAGGCGGTTCGTCATCGTGCACAAAAATTGGGACTTCAACCAACATATTTAAGGAGGATTTTACGTAAGGCTCTTGGTTTACATGCTTACATGGTTCAATTTGTGCAGGAAATAAAACCATATGACTATTGCAAACCGGTTTTTTCTGGTAACCGAAAAACCGTATTTTTTGTTATTTAACATCACCGAAAAACCGGTTTTGGTAACCTTAAAACCCGGTTTTATTAATTTAACAAATGGCGTATTTTATTCACACTTACAACAACAATTCCGTTAACTAAAGCAAAACTTGTTCATATGTCGTATTACAATTCGGGAAAGAAAAAAAATTAGCATTGGATTCAAAGACGCGATGGAACAGTTTACTTTTCAAGTTCGAGCGATTTTTCGAATTACGAACATGCGTGCAAAAATCATTAATTGACATAAAATCATCTTATTGCTTTGCATATGATGAGTTTAAACTTGTATCAGAAAATATTGTTGATCGTTTACCCATAAAATTGGGAGTCTAGTCACTTTGCCGGCGAGATGCAAACCTTCTGTCTGCCGAGGTGACCTTCAACTTTATACTCTTACATTTGTAGAAAAGTAGTGGCCGGTGATTTTTCTCATGCAGAAAAAAATGCACATCCTAATATTTTTCTAAAACCGCTGAAAGCATCGATTCGTAAATTTATTGTTAAAATCCTAGAAAGAATGTCCAGCAAATCAATTAATGAAAAAAGTCCGGTTAGATGTGGCGATATTATCGAAGTGAAAGATGAACTATCCTAACCTGTGGATGAAATATATGAACCACCAACAGTGGATGTGATGAAAGATTCATTACAAAAAGCTATTGACCATCAATTAACGGTTCAACCACAGAAAGAAGACCAAAATGGCCCTAGTCTAAATTCTAAGGTTAGCCAGGAGTTGACCCAGTTTGAATCGGATGGGGTCAGAGGCCCAGAACTCGAGAGAGTGTACAATTTTATTTTGTCGATTCCACCGACAACCGTGGAAGCAGAAGGAGCGTTTTCGGCGTCAGGAAACATGTGTACAAAAATTCGGTCAAGATTAGCTGATGACACAATAAACATGTTATGTTTAATGAGATCGTATTTTTTGAAACAGACAAACAAATAATTAGATTTGCATTTTTAAATTATTAAAACAAAGTTTTGTTTTGTTTTTTTGGCTGAAATATTTTAAGTAAACGTGAAAAACTTGAATAGATTTTGTTTGAATTATTGTTTTCCAAGTTCTGGTAAAACTGTAGTACAAAATTTATCGGTTTCCGGTTTTTGGGGAAATTAAAAAAGAAAACCCGGTTTTTCAATTTTATCCCAAATTTGAAATCACTACATACGACCATAGTTTGCGCTGCCAATTCGGTGAATAGGCAGAATTCAATATTGAAATCGATGCAAACTTTCCATACAAAAATTCCTTCAGTAATGAAACTCATTTTTAATTGAATGGCTATGTCAACAAGCAGAATTGTCGCATTTAAAGTGAATATAATCCACGATCCAAAGTTCAAAAATCGTCACATCCACAAAAAGTGACCTGTTGATGTGCTTTATGGACCGAAGGAATCATCGAACTATATGTGTTCAAAAATGATCTTGGTGAAAACGTTACAGTCAACGGAGACCGGCATAGAGACAAACAAAAAACATTTGATAAACGATTAATATCGAGGAATGTGTGTGATTCAACACCGCTGGACTATTTGTGTGATTTAACACTGCTGATGCGAATGGTGTAATCTGGAGATCAAATTTCGATCACTCTTCCCGGCAGTTCTGAATGATGGCTTCCAAGAAATCGATAGTCTCTGGGATAGCGGCGTAAATAAGTGACTTCACATACTAGTCCACAAAAAATATATTTCAAATAATGTCACATTCGTGGCCATTAAAGTTATTTTATGTGTTTTATGAAAATTCAAACCACAAAGAATACAGTGTATCGTCACTATACTACTGGCCTGGATCACTTGGATCAAGCTTCATAATCAGAGGTGATTTTAATGTAAAAAATACGTACTGAGGATCAAGAGTAAACTATAGAAAAGGAATAGAGCTGTTTGCAGCGGAACGACTATGCAGTTGCGAGTTTCATTCTGGAGATCAACCAACTTATTCGACTATGGAAAGAAACAAATTACCCGATATCATAGAATTCTTTATCACCAAAGGTGTAAACGAAAACTACTAACATCTAGAAAGTATCGAGAGAATTATACCGGATAACACGCCCGCAATTATGACAATCAATTATGCAACAACTTTAAACCCACAATTGCACGTCATATATCAGTAAACTAGCATAGGTTTATGTCTGGCCGATCGATATCAATTAATCTGGTTGAATTCATCAGTAAAATATTTAATGAGATAGAAAAACAACATCACGTTGATACAGCGTACACAGATCTAAGTAAAACATTTAGTAAAACAAATCTGTACCAAAAAGGTGAAATCGCTTACGTGCATTTTTGTAGTTTCGAGATAATTGATTTTGAATTTTATAATTTGATTTTGAAAATTATGTTATGGATCAAATTATTGGAAATGAACTTTTCTGATAGAAAACAATCAAGTTTATTGCAATTTGATGTTTAAAAGAAGAAAATTAGCAATTAAGCGATTACTGCAAATTAAACATTATTAAAATAAAAGTCTTAAGTTATTTAGGTGTTTATTTCAGTTTTATTTATAAATCAAAAATTCTAATTGATTGTAGTTCATTTTTTCAAAATATAATTTTTATTTCAATTCATTTAAGACAAATTGATATGCCCGGTTTTAAGCATTTGGAATGTTTATATCTTCCGTTTCGGGGTCATCTTCATCGAATAAGTCGGGATCAATGTTTGACACATCGCCATCATTCAAATTTAAATAAAAGTTGTGGTAGACCTCGTTTATTAATGGAAATTGGTCAATGAGTCTAGTCAGTGAGCCAATGAGTCAATTGATTCAATACTTTGAATGGTTCATCTTCCTTGAGTGTGTTTTTATATAGAATTTTGCCGAAATCTTTATTAAACTGCAACCAGTGTACATCGGCCCATTTAAATTGTTCACCATCGATGTTCGTTTTACGCCACATGCATTTAGTTTTCAAAACTTTAGCGAAGTCAACCATATTATTTTGTTCCATCTCAATTACCTCAAAATTACGAGTTGAGCCAGCAGACCTAACGAATTGGTACCATTCCCAAGGATGGTGAATTTGTACATTTGATTTTTGCTTTTTTCTTTCGATTTTGGAATGATCCACTTCACATTCCATATGCGTGTGCCCTGTTACGAGAAATTTGTTGTCAATAATTTTTATTATCGTTGCGACGTAAGAGTTTTTATTTTGACCGACACAACAGTCACTATACAGTATTACGTGTTCTATACCTTGTGACTCACTCATAAAATGTCGGAACAGGTATAAGAAGCAATTTCGTTTAGACCTTTTTTTGCAAACCCGTCATGCCACATGTAGCAAACGGCTTCATTTGTTACTCAATTGTGAATGGTTAAATTGTAGGTCCACAATTGTCGTTTGTAAAAATTTACATTTGAACGAAGTAGCGGTGTTTGGAGGCACTGCTGTAAGTTGGAAGAAGAAGAAGAAATGCTATCGCATTTGGAACATGTGTCCGTCTTTGGTTTTTTAAATTTTAATCCGGTCTCTAGAATAAAAATTATAATCAATATAATTAAAAATGAAATAAAAAATTGTATCAAACCTCTAAAAACGTACACATAGTTCGTTATTGATACAGGATTGGCGTACGTCGAGCTATACAATTTATACATTAGCGAAATATTCAGGTCCGATTGAAAATCCGACTTTTAAAATATCTTTTGCTCGTACGTCGCCGAGTGTAATGACTGTCGTCGTATGCTGGGAATTGGTTAATATGTTTGAATATTTCTTGTATTTTGCTTCCGGAAGTTTATTGGTTGGAGTTCTCTTTCCGCGTTGGCCCGATAGGGAATTTTCAACAGAAGATAATTGTTTTTCAGTAAAATTTTTAAAATGCTGTATGTCACATCGAAAGTCTGCTTAAAATATTTTTGGCAGACTACCACTCTCAAGCCGTTCACCATTAAAGCGTATACACACGATTTGTTCTATTACGTGGTGCAGTGGTCGCTTTCTGTACAACCATACGATTTCTATCCGTAATTTAAATTAATCCAGAAAGATATGCGGTTTGTAGATCGGTCGACGAGAGTTCCCAATATTTATTGAACAGTATCAACTGTTGGTCTAATGTAATTCTTTCTCGACATTTACTTTTTGCAATCTTTTAAAGGTATACATAAATTTTCCTTGGCTGTTCCACGCTTCCATTTTGGCAGAACAATTGTTTTTGTAATTAATCCCGGAAAGCCATGTTGATCTTGGCAGGCTATTGCTGACAATGTAGAAATGGGGTGCTGACCTCCATTAGCTACTGTTGATGTAGAAATGCAGGAAAGATGGATTATTGTTGTCCGTTGTCTGTTGAATCAATATCTGATGAATCTGAAGACGATTTACTTAACGTAGTAGGAATAAAATAAGGATCGTTGTCACTATCATGAGCTGCTTTGGCCGTTATCTTGAAGATTAGGTTCACTTGTTTTAATATGGGAATCTTTTGATGTCCCCGCTTCGCCGTTATCAAAGTTTTGCAAAATTTCTCCGCATAAATGCTTATCGTCATGAGCAGCCGCTTTTTCGTGAACATTTGGTTACTACTTTTCATATGATGATCGCGGTCTAGTAAAATAAAACAATCTAAAAATGAAATCTTAAAGTATTCGTATTGTAGATATTGCCATAACTCACCTTCTATAATAGAATTCTTCTCTACATTCTTTCTCGTCATTTGCAACATCCTTTTAGCGCAAGACGCCATTATTGTCACAAAAATTGCAAACGTTAAGCAACCGTTATATTGATATGACTTCAACAGCCGGTATAATTTAGTATTTCTATTACACACTGAATTATTGAACTACCAAAGTAATATTTCATTAATGTACGCTACAAATGAACGCAATACAATTATTTTATTAAAAATGAATTGATACAAACGTCTTATATGCACGGGTTTTAATTGCATACACTGAAAAATAATATTCACTTAAGGATGTTTTTATTTGGTTTGAAAAATAAAAAATATCACCTAAATCACTTAAGAAGAACCGCAAACTAATTTTTTATAAACACAATAATTACAAGTCGCTTGTAATTTCTTTAACACGATAACTTCATTAACTGGCTTTTGAAAGAATCGCTTAATTAAAGTTAAGCTGTTTCACTTTTACATAAAAAACAATTCACACTATTTAACCACACATGAAAGAATCGCCTAAAAAACGTTTATACTATTTTGCGTTCAACAATGTATTTGGTACATCAATTTTAATGCAGTTAAGCGATTTTTTCAAAATCAAATATTTACCAAAATCAGTTAAGCGAAAATAGAATTGTCTGTAACTTGGCCAATTTTTGTACGATTTTTATGAAAATTGGATATGTAAGAAACAAAGGAAAAAATACAAAGATGACGCAAAAGGAAGAATCGCTTAAAATCACATAAAGAGTTTCATCTTTTTGGTACAGAATTGGTTCAAGTCTTATCTGTCAAACCAGCGACAATTTGTAATAATGAGAAATGAGAAATAAAACGTTATTAAAGTTACGTTTGGTGTTCCCCAAGGATCTCACATCGGGCCGTGGATATTTTGGTTTTCATATAGATCAAATAATTGAGGTAATCAAAAACTCAAACGTGCTCATATTCGCTGATAACGTGAACAATTTTCGAACTGTTAATGAAGTACTAGAAACGAAGAAACTTCAAGAAGATATCGATAGATTAAGTGAGTGGTGTGATCGAAACTCGCTTTACTTAAATATTAAAAAATGCAAAAACCTGTATTTCCATCGTAAGAAAATTGTATTGTATTGCGAAAGCGAATGCCATGTTTAGATTTGTTAAAAGAAAGACAGGTGAATTTACAGATATTCAAACCTTATGTTCACTGAATTTCGCTTATACGATCGATCTCAGCTGGCATACGCTGTATCGGTCTGGATTCTATACTACGCTATACACATTAAAAGTACTGAAAGCATTCAACAGAAGTTTCTGATTTTCTTGTTAAAAAAAGTAACTGGAATTACGACCACAATTTACTATTCCATGAAAATGTGGCTCGGTTACCTCCGGTACCGCCGTACTCAACAAGATGTACGAATTACAAAATATGCACGCTTTCATTGGTAACGTTTTGCATCGTCACATTGATTCAGCTTACATTAGTGGTTAGCACTATAACACCATTCCACAAGCTAT
The DNA here is from genome assembly GCA_963691935.1 of Nephrotoma guestfalica. Lineage (NCBI taxonomy): Eukaryota > Metazoa > Arthropoda > Insecta > Diptera > Tipulidae > Nephrotoma > Nephrotoma guestfalica. The sequence continues at coordinate 200,895,049 of OY829913.1, read as the reverse complement.
GGAGAAAATAACCCCATTAATAGGTCGTCTAAACCTTTCAACATCGACGACGCCCCATTTGACTTTAATTTATCAAAGAACAACTTCAAAAATATCCTTACGAATTATTTTTTAAATTTTGAATTGATAAATCAAAATTTGATTTATATTTTTGTTTTTTAAAGTTCTTTATTTGAATTTTTAATATTTAAGTTTTAATATAATAGATTTCTTTAAATAAATTAATAAATCAGTGCTACGATTGTTAAAAAACTTGTCTACCTGAGCTAACTTAATAACAAAACCTGCTATGAGTAACCCCAGAAACTAGCTAAGGATTATATTGAACTTCAGGTGCCATTATGTTTTGAATTAAATGAGTTGCACACCTCATTACAAATGAGCTTTCATGCTCAATATGTGGTGTGTATTTTACCAATTTGTTCGTGTTTTGTAAAAAATGAATAAATAAATAAATATATTTACTAACTAACCTTTAATAAATACCAAAGTGGCCTTACTAGGAAAAAAATGCCAAATATTCCCTTTGAAAAGCGACAAAAAGTTTGAAACTATCTAAACTTCCAGTTCCACCAGTTAAAAATGAAGATGGCTCATGGGCTATAAGTGCAAAGCAAAAAACTTCGTTGTTTTCAACCAACCTCGATGACACGTTCCAGCCTCTACCTAGAGAAACAGCAGAGGACACCATACTACCAGTGAATAAAGTGAAAAACTACAATATACGAGTATATCCTACCAAATTGCATGAATTAATAAAGGAAACTAAACTTAACCCAAATGCAGAGAAATCTACAAGTTCGAAATTAATGGAAAGTTGCAGTAGTAACCATGATATCTAAACCCAACAAACCACTAAATTAAGAAAATTCATGTCGGTCGATTTCCTTACTCCCAATACTTTCAAAATTATTCGAGAAACTCCTTTGTCGAACCAATAGAAGAAAAAATTGTTATTCCTCTATATCAATTGGGCTTCAGAGAAAACCATTCAACAATATAACAAGTACATCGAATTCCAAACATAATATGAGATGTACTTTAAAATAAAAAGGCTTTGAAAATAAATTATAGAGACTTACCAAAGAAGATTTTTGAAATACTAAAATCTTACTTATCTAACCGACATGTTCGTGTTAAATTAGATGGCGAATACTCAGAAATAAAAAAGTATCAGCAGGACTAACACAACGGAGCTTTGTGGAACCAATTTTATATGTTCCTTATACCTCGGACCTGCCAACGATCATAGAAGAAGAATCCACAAGCAAACTGCAAAGAGCTCCTAATGTTCTCAGTACACTTGCCAAAAGAAAAAAAGATGAGTTAAAACTTAAACACAGATACATAAATTGGCTCTTAGGAAGTAGCTTTCATGTAACACTACATTATTAAAGAAACATGGGTTTCGTCAGTGAAGAAATTAGCAAACACGCGAGAAAACACTTGTAACGTATTATAGTCTGCCACAAAATGCTGAATTATGTCGTATGTTGGATGAGTCAAACCCAGTAAGACGGCTGCAAGGGAATAAACCACTTGATCTACTACTTCCAACCAGATCTAGATAACTCTGTACATAGTTCCATTCAAAGGGCTAGAACTCTCCAAACAAGAATATAAATTATGAAAGATAAATTACTAGATGATTTGTAAATCAGTTATAATAAATGAGTCACAGAGAATCGAATCCAATAATTTTATAAATCAAGCTTTCAGTTTACTTTACTAAGGAAATCAACATTTTAATTTTTTAATTTACCGAGTAAAGGAAACTAAAATTGTTATCTTATTTTCAAGTTATCGTCTTCTTCGTATCAAAACGTTTATACATTTGATAAAACTCAATATTTTATTTTGTTTTGTGGTATTTAAGGAATTGTCTCCGTTTTGGAATTAGAATTCATCATCGTGTATTTGTTATCTGGTTGAGTTTACCGTAATTCGACGAATATTTGATTCTTAAAATTAAATTAAAATTTCGATTCACTTATAATCTGATTCTTCCCTATGTATTTTACAAATCTAAAATTAATATTAGGAGAAAGTTAAATCTCGACATTCAAATATAAACTGTTGAACAATTACCAAAAAAAAATTCTCCATCAACTCGTTGGTAAATGGATCAGGTTTCGTGGATCTCGTCTGGTACTTTCGTCACCAATAAAATGTATGTCTGAGCACCTCCACCGATAAAATTTAAAGTGAGTCCCTCATATATAAGTTGGAGTTTTGCTTGATATTTTCTGCTGCTGCTTTCAACATTCTTTAATTTTAAACCTTTCAAGACCGATTTCATTTTGGGTATAGGCGATAGTGTAAACACAATCGGATGATCGTGAATGGTTTTTGGTCAATAGAAATGTTAGTATTAGAACTTTCTTGTTAAAAATATTTTATGATACCAGCCCACACAGTAAAATTTTTTGTAAAAATATGGCTTTCAACAATTATATGTGATAAATGGCATCATTTAAATGTCCGCGACGGGCACGTCTACAGGGTTCAATACGAAAAACAAAATTTTTGATAACTCACTCACACATTACCGCATAAAGTTCATCAATTTTGGTCCGAATGTTATTTTTCAGCTGTGCAAGTGTTGTGGGTTTATTCACAAAAACTTTACTTTTCAAAAAATCCCAAAGAAAGTAATCTCGGTGGCCAGTTTATATCACCAGTTTATGTTTTGCGTTGATAATGAACTGTTTGTTTTGTTGAAAATGGAAATATGTACTTATGTAAAAAACGCCAAACAGTCGATAAATGTATATTATGCCTAATTCCTGAGAACATCGTGATATCGTTGTTAAAAGTGCATCCGCGACACTTTCGGCCACTGCCGCAATGTTCTCACTAGAACGTCCACTTTTGGTCTGCCAGACCTTTTTTGATCATCAACAGAACCAGTCTCTTCAAATTCATGATTTTTCATAAGAAGTTTGAATAACTTGAATGCGTTATGCGAATCTAGCGTGTAAGTATCCATCGTTAAAGACAATTTATAAAGCATTTCGAACTTAAAAACTGGTCGAAAGCATTTTCAAAGTCAAACTGATTCAAAATGTCAGCGAATCCTAATGAGTTTGGGCTCTTTACTCAGTAATATGAAAATGTTCGACCTCATGATTTTTACATATTTTCCATTCGCTTTATCGCCGTAGTCCGAAAATGTTGTTTTAAAAATTATTTGTACATGTCTATGTATGTATGCGCGTGTCTTCCGCATGTGCCAAACAAACGTTTGTGGTCTTTTCAAGGCTCAAACGGAGCGACTGATTTGCGTGAAATTTTAGATTAAGCCTTTTTGATTTTAAGTCTAGTAAAGAATCTAGGTTTAACCTCACCAACTGAAATACGTATTAGAATCAATTCACAACCACTTGAGATGTTCGATAGTGTACCGCAAGTCATAGTTGCTATTTCAAGACACACACAGTTATTAAAATATTTTTCACCAGCGGCTAATGTTAGATTACACTCACTTATAATGAAAGCTCGGACCTATAACTATCAAAACGTAATCAAAATGGCATTAAAGGCATTTGTTGGGTAAAATAGTGCCACATAATTGGAATGCAATTATGCCACCCCAACATTGACAAATCCACAAAAGACTATTAAACAGATATTTTAAAACATTTAAATTTTGTGAAACACCATTCAACTATAAAATCTTGATTTTGAAATTCTTCCCTAGTCAATAGTCAATATGTGGTTTATAGATGTGCATAAAAAATCCGGTGGCGGAGTACGCAGAGCTGTCTATACATCACTACCTAATGAATCGAGAAATTATGTGTTAAAATTGTCATCAATAATAAGTCAGTACGAATTTTCGTGTATATTCCACCTGGTTCGCCTACATCATTGTATACCAAGTGCTGCGACACAATTATGGAAATTACCAATACCAAATTTGAGCTAAATCTGCGCATTAAAAATGGACGAGACCGAACCTTGGAACTTATTTTTACTAATGAACCAGTTCTATTAAAAACAGAAGAATCACCAACACCTTTCGTAATTTATGATATTAACCACAAAACAACAGAAATAATATTGAAAATCAACGTGAATAACAGATTCCAAAATTACCAAAACCGGAAACCATATTACAACTTGAGAAAGGCCAATTCGAGTATAGCAGCAATAATATAGATGTAAATGTGGGAAAATCGTACATACATCTATTTAAAGGAATTTATTTATTCATTCACGTGGCTATAAGCAAACTGAACAAATATCCTCAACTTATCAGTCTTAAAAACAAAAAAGACAAGGCTTATAAAGAAAACCTCAAATTATGTTCCCAGGATAATAAACTGAAACATGCAGACAACCGAAATCTAAAGGATAAAATAAAAGGAAATCTTTTAAAACCAAACGCGAAACTAATGGTAACTACCCAGCCTAGATGGAACTTAAAGATCAAAAGTCTTGTGGTCCGCAGATCATAACCAACATGTTTGCTGAGTTTTTCCAATCTTTTTATGAAGCAGAGGACATTGATAATTATAAAAATCCAACCACTAGTGAATACAATACATTCATATTTACTCCACACATCGATCCAGGAGACATCTAGCGAGCATTGGTAGGATGCGAAGATGGATGTGGCCCTGATGGTATTCCGGCTTCATGTTTAAAAAATTCTAAAAATTTGGCAATTCCTCTAAGCATTTTGCTCAATCAGTCATTAAAATTGGCAATTTTTCCACAACACTGGAAAATAACTAGAGTGATACTATACATAAATTATTTGAACTAGTAATCTGCAAACAACATGGTTTTATTGCTTAAAGATCAGTAGCTACAAATCTCAAAGAATTGACTTACTATTCAATTAAAGAAATTGAGAAGTAACGGGTGATTTTTTAAGAGCTTGAGAACTTTTTTTTAAAAAAAAACGCATAAAATTTGCAAAATCTCATCGGTTCTTTATTTGAAACGTTAGATTGGTCCATGACATTTACTTTTTGAAGATAATTTCATTTAAATGTTGACCGCGGCTGCGTCTTAGGTGGTCCATTCGGAAAGTCCAATTTTGGGCAACTTTTTCGAGCATTTCGGCCGGAATAGCCCGAATTTCTTCGGAAATGTTGTCTTCCAAAACTGGAATAGTTGCTGGCTTATTTCTGTAGACTTTAGACTTGACGTAGCCCCACAAAAAATAGTCTAAAGGCGTCAAATCGCATGATCTTGGTGCCCAACTTACCGGGCCATTTCTTGAGATGAATTGTTCTCCGAAGTTTTCCCTCAAAATGGCCATAGAATCGCGAGCTGTGTGGCATGTAGCGCCATCTTGTTGAAACCACATGTCAACTAAGTTCAGTTCTTCCATTTTTGGCAACAAAAAGTTTGTTAGCATCGAACGATAGCGATCGCCATTCACCGTAACGTTGCGTCCAACAGCATCTTTGAAAAAATACGGTCCAATGATTCCACCAGCGTACAAACCACACCAAACAGTGCATTTTTCGGGATGCATGGGCAGTTCTTGAACGGCTTCTGGTTGCTCTTCACTCCAAATGCGGCAATTTTGCTTATTTACGTAGCCATTCAACCATAAATGAGCCTCATCGCTGAACAAAATTTGTCGATAAAAAAGCGGATTTTCTGCCAACTTTTCTAGGGCCCATTCACCCGGCCCATTCGTTAGTAAGTCTATTCATTATGAAATGTCAAAGCATACTGAGCATCTTTCTCTTTGACACCTTGTGAAATCCCGCGTGATCTGTCAAATACTAATGCATGAAAATCCTAACCACAAAAAAATCACCCTTTACAAACAAGTTGACATAATATACACCGACTTTGCAAAAATTTTCGACTTCATCAGCCATTGTAAAGCTTCGGAACACATTTTCAATTTCGGATCGTCCAGCCAGTTTATAGTCGGGTTCAAATCTTATTTGAGTAATTGAATCCCACACATTGAAATAGGAGGTAAAGCGTCGAATAGAATTCAAACAATCTCTGGTATACCACAAGGACCTCACGTTGGCCCATGGATTTTCATAATCTTCATTAGTGGTCTTACTGAAGTAATAAAGCATTCCAATATCCTTATGTTTGCAGACGACCTCAAATCTACAAAGCCGTTGAGTGATCGCCGACGATGCCAATAAACTACAGAAAGATATTGACTTTAATTCTCTGAGTCTCAACATTGGAAATTGCAAATCTTTTTAATTTCACCGAAAAGCCAACCCTGTTACACAAGGCTACAAGATAAATGGTGTACTCCTTCAGGTTGAAAGTGAAAACCTAGGGCCTACTTTCGTTGAAAGCATGAGCTTTACTAAGCAGAGTGAGCCATGCATTGCTATAGAACAAACCCCATGCTCAATTTTGTCAAACAAGACATGGATGCAAGGTGTACAACTTGACGACTATAGAAAATAGAAGCGAATTGCTAAAAAGTACATTTATTGGTAAGCTGCTACTAGTCCTAATCGACACACCGGATGAGCTAAAGTCAATTAAAATAAAGATGCGTTGTAGACAAGTCCGTGGTAGATCATGACTTCCTACACTTAGATAGAAACCATAGAATGGAGATAATGAACCAGTGAAGATGAGTTTCAATTAACTATTTATTTGATTTTTGTTTAACTAAAGATAATCTTAAAAGTAGGTTAAGGCAATTCTATGCCCCTAAGTGATTTTTCTAGTTACTTTTCAAATTTTTATATCCAACGCGGATTTATTTTATTTTGTATTTTTTCAAGTCAAATTTGTAGACTTATTTCAATATAAATAAATAAAAAAGTCGAAATCGGTTCACCGAAAGTGGCAACCTCCAGTTGACCTATTTCGTTTTTTTGCAAATATTTTGAAAAGAACATCATTTATGAGAGAATCGTTTACAAATCTAAATCATTTTTCCAACATTTAAGCGGAAATGGCGATCTTTAACCAAAAACTGTTTTATATGTACAAAAATTCAACGCGTTCATCCTCTATGCTTTCTACGATTGACTAATCAGGGTAAAACTTCATAATAAAAAATTCCCATAAATTCAGTGATAATAGTAATTCGTGGATTTTTTTAAGGCAAAATAAGGTAAAATTCGTAAGGCTTTCTCGTTTAAAGTAACAAAAATATTCGAAATAACATTTGGCACGAAGTTGCTCCTAAATTTAAGCGAAACTTTATACGTTAATCTTTTCAGTAATTTGGAAGGACCTAGTGAAAATTGGCGAAAAATATTCGTAAGTGGAACCTTGAGTAGAAAGTAAAGTAAAGTAAAGCATTTTCGAAAACTGCTTTATCTTTTCTGACACAAGCGTGCATAAAAAATTTCGCTTAAACAAGTCAGGTTTTCCAAAATTCTGGTAAGTTGTATTTCTCGCCTTAGAAATCCAGTGTGTATTTATTCGAGATTTATGTTCATTCGTGGTAAAACAAAATCGGGTTCGCGTGCAAGTTTGAGTAAAATATTGACCCTATTATGGAAGGTTAATAGAATTATCAAGAAGAAAGAATTATTAAATAAATTCAGTTTAGCTACTGAATTTAATTTTACTTAAATGAAGAAATTTAGATTTTTTACCAGACTTTAATATATGATCTCCTGGATTGTGGCATCAAGGAAGGGAAGTAGGAGATTGTGCTGTATCGAGTGAAGGAATTGACACTCAGGGCCGAACACTAATTGTTTTTTTTATAAAGTGGGAACGTGATGTTTCTGTCAAATGGTTAATGTATGTTTTCTTACATGTTCGGATGTCCCCCGAGAGATTTTCAACCAATTAATTCTGATTATTCTGCCAATTGGGTAAAGTCATATTTGTAGAGGAACCACGTAAACATCTCTAGAAATATGGTTAGGAAAGGTTACGTAGACGTATCTCAAAAAAGTGTGGAAAATATTTTAAAAATGTTTTAATTTCATCACTAAACAAATGAAAATATAAATTTTTTAATTTGAACAGTGTAAATTGATTGTGTTTTTGTTGTTGCTACCACTCTAAAATAATTTATACAGGACACTAATAATAGAAATTCACGTTTCCATTTTCATGCTGCAACATACTAACTTTACTACGTAGTTACGTTCGCAGTCTTAAGATAACGGGCCATAGATTTACCTGTCACAGTAAAATTAATAATTTTTAAAGTCGTGTTGCGTTGTGCCTCGCATTATTTTAATTAATTTTAAATTGTTTTAATTAGTTTTTTACGGGTTTAATTATTTTTTTACGGTTTTAATTAGTTTTTTATGGATGCGTAACGTGCGGTTAATTTTGTGTTTGTGTTTATAGTGCAGTGACAATATTTTCTTATTGTAGTAAAAATATATAGTAACTGTAATAAGTGTAGTGAAAATTTTCACAGTGTAGTGAAACCATATGTGTGTAAACCAGACTCATCTGTAAAGGTAAGCCCATTTTCCTTTTGTAATTCATGTTGCTACCAGTTTTGTCTGGGGCAGGAATGGATAAATTAAAAGTATTTACGTGTCCACATAAAATTGCCAACATGACGTTTATGCTATTCACCATCTGTTGGCACAATTACAAAAAGGGAAGTTTTGTTACTCCGACTTTTAGAAAACAGCGGAAAATTAAAATAAAAATTACTGAAGCAAATTATCAGGTGCATACTGTTGCACTCTAATTATCTTGAAAAGTTTCCCAATTATTGCCCAAGTTGTACATTTTGGTAGGTATGGGATAACTAACTAAATTCTAGATTAAATTTTGTTGTTGTCTGGTAGTGTAACATGATGATTTTATTTTATACAAGTATTTTTGTACTGCAACATATTGCAGGCCACAATTAAGATACACTGGGCATGAAATTTGTTGTTGTGGTTGTGATATGCCTTCGGATGACAGTTGTTAATTTTTGTTGTGTTTATATAGAGATTGTGTTAGTTAGCACGTTTTGATGAATATGATGCTAGACATTAGAAAATTCTTTGACTTTGGTAAAGCTCTTTTTTTTAATTTTTGCCGAGCAACGTCCGTTTTAAGATTAGTTATGTCCTTGTTTAAACTGAACCCAGCTGAATTATATAATTAATCTCGTATTTCATTCTAAATCCTTATTGAGGCAGCAAAAAAATAAATAACCATATTGCAATTTTCGTCGATAATTGTGGAAATGCTTATTTTTTAATGTGAATTTCGGATCCAGACTGAGTTTCCAAAAATTTTGCAGTTTCATTGTCATTCCCTGATTTCCCTGTTACCATTAGTTCGTTTCAAACTGTGTCGAATAGTTCAGCTGGTGTACTGTGTTTGTTGTACAACTGTTCAAGTCCTGAGTTACCTGTCTCAGTAGGTTCGTATCGCATTGTGATTGCTCAATAAGATTAGTTTATTTAAATTTTTTGTTGTAAATTGGCGAAACATTACACAAATAACCATAATTTTTAATCTGACCTCATTGTTAAAGTTCCATAGTTTGTTACCCCCATGGGTGAAGGGTACGCCTAGATTGTCACCGCAGCAGAGACGACTGAAATAGTTTAATTATTGGACTGCACCCACATTCGTAAAATATTTATTTTGTTATCATTCCAGTGAGGAAATTGACACCCGTGGCCGAAAGCCAATCGCGGAAAGGAAGTGGAAATGTAATGTTTCTGTCAAGTGGTTAATTAAAAGTAAATTTATTTTTCCTTACATGTCCCCCGAAAGGGTTTTTGCTTTCCAGACTAGTTTTCATTAAAAATTCGTTTTCAAAAGTCAATTTTGTATGAAAATTGTTCGATTTTTATAATTGAATTTCTGGTAACCCATGCAATTTGATCCTTGGAGAATGAAATGCATTATTGTGGCTTATGAAATGCATTATTGTGGCTCTGGGTTGTTTTTGGTCAAAAGGCACGGGAAAAATATATTTTAGGGAGGTTCTCATGACTAACCAAGCATGGTAAATTGCAATTGTGCTTGGAATGGTGGTCGAATGCTTTTATTCAACAATTATGGGGATTGGAGTACTGTCAAATGAATAAAGTCTTTTTGATGAATTCAGATTTTAGTGTGAGGGAACAAATTATTTAATAATTATCGCAAATAACATGTTTCTAGAAATGTAAATTAGTAAAGTTAAAAGTTTTTACATTAGAATTACCACCGTCAATAAGGATTCTTAGTGTGTCAACCAATCAACCAATCAATTCGTGGTAGAACAAATTTGGGTGTTGGCTACAACATACACGTCGCCATTTGTTTTTTTTATTATTATTTAAAATGAATGAATTTTAAAGATCGTTTATTTATTTTCTATGTTGTCCTTACAGTCTAGACGGTTTTATTGATCGAATTATTCACATTTAAGCTTTTTCATTAAATTTGCATTTTGAGTGATTTATGGCAGAGCTTTTACGTTGGTTGTATAGAGTTTCCAAAATAGCCGAAAAATAAATAATAATTTTCCTTCACTTCGCATACGCATTCCTGCATCCAGTTCGACCAATTTGAAATCCTTTTCAATATTTGCACTCGAAGCTGAAAATTTGGTGAATTTAGTTGAGAAGGGACTTCTGTAACTCATCGTAGGCCGTTTTTTCACAATCGCGATCCGTGTCATCAGAGGCATAGTTGGGTGAGGTAGATTATGCAGTTGTCGATACGTAATGTATCACGTAGATTACATAGCGATTTTTTGCGTCCCGTCGATAATGTAGACAATGTCGACGACCTAGGAAATGATATTAGAAACTAAAATTTTCTCCTTATTTTACGTTTAGTCGGTATGATAAATTCGCTGTTTAGCTATTGCGAAATTGTCTTATTGTCCTAGGGGCCCATCTAAGTTTGAATTTTATTTTTAAATCACATAAATTATTTGTTAGTACATTTACCGACTCATACGCTGTTCTAAACTAATCCCCATTTGGTATAAAAGATTGCGATTTTACAACAGCCGTAGATTTGTCAACCTAGACAACATGCTCATCATGCTCACTTGGTATGATAAACACACTTAAAATTTCACCACAAATAAAAAGTAACCGCAGCCTTGGGCAGCGATGAAAATTAATTGACATACTTTCTTACTTAATCTAGCATCCATTTCCGGTATTCAATTCGTTCTCATCCTTACTTTACCTGGTTCAGATTTAATTAGCTCATTATATTTAAGAAAGAATTACATCAGCTGCACTATTTTTATTTAATTTATGCATTAAAGAAATATTTATCATTTCAGTGAACAAAACATTTATAGATCAATTCACATGTATTTTAGTTGTATGTCAGCAAAATATATATGGTTAGATTTTTTACCATTTTTGTAGAGGTGACACTGTGAATTCTAAATTATACTCGTAGTTTTGAAGCCAACATTTATTTTTATGTTTAGTGGTTATGTTTAAAATAAATTTGCATTCAGTCGATTAGAGACAAAAATCTAAATTTACGACTAACTAAATTGATAGTTAGGTTATTCCAGTCGTTTATAGATTTTACAAAACAAACCGCTCCGAATTTCATTCGGAATTCATTTTGCTAAAAAATTAATGTTTATAAATCCCCAAATCGTTACTAATTTTAATTTAATAAATTTTGATAAATTTTGCAATTTATTTTGCAACTAACCAACAATTTGGTTAGTTAGAAATTAAAAATAAAAAACTCGACAGCACTCAGCTGTTTAGGACTAAATATTAGAAATTACTAGTACAAACTAACTAACGGCAATTTATTCAATAATTTTAACTGAGTGCTTCGGCTCGTTTTTTGGTCTAACTTTCCGACTAACAATATATTGTGACTCGTATTTAATTAAAATTTGCCAACTATAACACAAGGATTATCAATTTCGACAATATTTTTAATCGGCTATTGCAAATCTAAACTAAATTAAAGTGCCTGTTATGAAACAACCTTCAATTTAGTTAGTTGACAATTTAAAGAAAAAAATCGACCTACGGCACACAGTACAGACGAAAAAACGGCATGAGGCACGCAATAAAAATCCTGGAGGAATTATAAGATGACGTAAAAATAAGTAGATGACGTTTAAACGCCCATCTATGATCAGAGGAGCTAGAGCTATCCGATTTCGATATTTCGTTAGTTTTATTGCTGTTTTTGATGAGTAACTTAAAAAATCGATACTTCTTAGATGCCTACCATGATAATAATCGTAACGTTATTAAGTCTTTTTGACGTCGTTCCTCAACTTCAATTTGCGTTTGTTAAAATATATCCTGTCAAAGAGGCGTATTCATTTCTTTTAGTTTTTGAATACATATAAAAGGGTTCCCTCTGCAGTTATGAGATTTGCATTTCGTTTACTAAGTTCTGCAACTGCAACCATTAAAAGTTCCAATACTAAAGAATCTTCCTTTAAAACGTGAGTGTACTCGTCAGCAAATTTCTCCGAACCCAATTCATTTAATGCTGAGTTAGTACAGTTAATTAATTTTAAAAATCGGTTAATTCTAGCGGGTTTTTCAATTCAAAATTAGTCTAAGGTTTCTCCCCTCTTGCTGCACTAAGTATGCTTTGATAAAATATCGCTTCGAACTGCTGATTTCTTAAAAAAATCTTTATTTTTGTTGCATATTATCTAAACCTAGCTTGATGTTTGAATTTAGAGAAAAGACTTCATGTTCCGATATTTCTTCGAACAGCAAATTTCCATTGTTGAAGAAATTTTCATTTACTAAATATAACATCTTATTTCTAGCATACCCAGGTACCCGGGTACCCGATACCCAGGACTGGACACTCTAGTTGTTTGCAAATATTTTGGAAAGTATAAAAATAATAACAATTTTAAGATTCTTGCGTTCCGTAGGAGATTTTGCAATTTTTGCAATAATGTTGCAAATAAATCTTATTTTACCTCCAAAAAATTTGTTGGTTTTTTAAAATTTAATCGAGGATTTTTATTATACAAGACAGATTTTATCAATATTCCACGAATTTTCTATTCCACAAATAGACTAATTTGTTGTTAACTTTATAATAATTGAAGTGTTGCTCAGACCCGTTATCTCATTATCTCAGTTCGCTCTGCACCAAATTTCCTTGCTTATGAATTATTCCTATATCCATATACGCATTTCGAAATGGTTGTTTGATCAACTTCCAATGAATCAGCTTCCATCTTGCGCTTATCCTATTCGAGAAACCTTTCAAATTATTCGTCTTCGTTCTTTTTCGCAATTTCTTCACGTTTCTTGAATTCGTCGCCAGTTTTCGCCAGTTATAAAGTTAATCACAATCGCAAAACTGCCTCACAAGTCACAAGACAAAACCAGGGTCTTACATTTCATCACTAACTAATTTTCAACCTAATACCATAAAGAAGGGACCTACCTACATAACATGCTTTGAACCCGATAACAGGCCAATAACTGCTTCCGAACAAAATAATATCCAATCTGACGGGTACAAAAAATGACCACATTTATGAAGCGATTGCCGCTTCTTTATCGTATTTCGGTATTTTTAACGGTTCTACGTGAAACTAATAAGTTTGTTCTAACATGTTTTCCTCTATTTTGGAATTCCCAGGATTATAACTGTACCTAAAGTTGGCGTGGTCCATATTTCGTTTTAGCATTTTAACTTAGTGGTTTTAATTTTTTAAACTACTGCCAAACAACATAAAAACCTGCAAACTGGGTGATTCAAGATGTAACTTCAAATTTGGTATCAATATACGTGCTACAGATGAGGTTATTGATGTCAATGTTGGTTTGATGTACTTTTTGGGCTTTGAAAACCATGAAGGCAGTGAAAGTTTATACCTTCAAAATCAGAGATGCAGAAAACTAATCAAAGAATTCAAGAAATATGTGCGCATCTCAACATATCGAGACTCAACAGATTAATTATCTTTTCATTTAAATCTAAACATATGTACACGATAGGTTCAAATAATAACCACCCTGAAGACTATATTAACGGATATGATGGTAAAGATGCTGAACCTAAGGTTTCAACCTGGATAAATGGCAAACACTTAGTAGCTGCTTCTCTATTAATTTGAGTTGCCTTAGACGATAAATTGGTAATTATTGTCTTTAAAAACACCTATTTAGGAATGAACTCAAACCTCATAACTTCTACATCGAATTCATCAATGCAATCTCATCAATCTAATACTGATTGCAGTGATCTAATTATCACTCTAGAAACTTTAACATCTTACTTCCAATCACCATGTCAACAAACTTCCTCTCGTCACCATCAATTGTAGGGATTTCCTATCTACATCTCTTAGATGTCGTTGGGTCGCTGAAATAGAACCCTACATACTTCCATAGATGATACATCCATATGAATGAAAAACGGCAAGCGATATAGTTGAATTAGTACTGGATCTGTAGCTAACATTAATTGTATCTCGTCAAATAAGCTATGTGTTTGAATCGACTATTAAAAGTTAGATTTGCAGCGTTAGTAGGTGAGCTGCATGATGAAACGGGGGCTGGTAAAACTGGTAATTAGCAGGGCTTTTTCACGGAAAGTCACGTTTTCCAGAAGCCCGAGATGTCCTTCGAGCGTGCTAGACATGCTCAGAACATCTTCTAGAAAAATAAAAATCGCATCATAAAACCGGTGAGAAACTTCTTTGATGCTATGATTTTACATATTTGTTTATTCCGCGCTCTGTTTAGCATTACTCATATTGGATTCTCATTTATATGTTGAGTGCCATCACACTCATCACTTATTCACTCGCTTTATGAATAAAATAGTAATTTTCGAATTTAAATTAAAAATTAAATATGTGATGTTTAATTATTAATTTAAATATATAATACTTTCCGGAAAATATTTCCAAACGGATTGATGTTGACAGATTTTTGAGTAGAACTTTTTCGGTGCACTCGCATACAGAGAATGTACCACTCCACATAAACATTAAAAATCTTTGTTTCCTCGTGAATCTTGTTTTGTTTAGCTGCAGATTCAACATTTTCGAACTCAGAATCGTTTCTCATGAACGAATAACAAGTATTTGTGGTCGATCACTTCCAACGAATTGTTAGGAACTGTTACCATTTTCAGCCACGTTAACGCTACTTTGAAATTTCTATTTTTTCCAGTACCAAGTATAAGAAAACTTTGTTCTGCAAGGCAAAATGATATTTCCTTGGATCTTCTTGAAGCCTCGTCTCAGACATACATCCAAGCCTTATGAGTATTCAAATCGTCCATTCCGAGATTATAACAATTTTCGCTTGTAATATGCGATTGACGTAGTCAATGCTTTTTGGATATAAAAGAAATATACTGATACTTGTCATTGGTGATAGCCATAAAGCATCGCTTTTCATTGTTTACCTAGCTTATTACGATTTCCATAGGTACAGTTCATGGTTTGCATTCAAAGATATTCCGTCTCGTTCATCTATTCTCAATTTGACTTTGTCTACACTTTCATGTACCTAGTAAAGATACCTGCCAACTATGTAGGTATCTTTACTAGGTACATGAAAGTGTAGATTTTTGTTCAGAAAAAAATTCCTGTACTTATATTCACTGACCGAATGTAGAGAAAGAATATTTTTCTAATATTAAAACGCGGATCTAAGTTTCTACGATTGGGGTTCTGAGCTCGTGTGTAATACAGGAAACCGGTTGATATGAGCTTTGGCTAATCCAGCACGGATTTAGTTAGTTTTATTCACACTTCAGCTCTTTACTCTTAAATCATCTCCTACCTGCCCTGATTTTTCGTTCTGTAGAGCTCTGGCCATTCTGCCTTCAATATTCAATAAATATTATTGAGTGCAGGACGTTTGTTATCTACTCCCATTACGGCGTCGTCGGTTTTCAACAGCTTGTTTCTTAACAAGCTCTCAGATGTAAAAATTCTGATGCTTAAAATCACCTACCGTATAAAATTAGTTAAACAAAACTTTTCTCTGTTCTTCAGTTACTTTCTCATAACACTTTATTTTACATTCAAAGTCTCTATTTAAAAACACTTTGTTGCTGCTAGAATTGTATTTTACTTTTTTGACACTTTTCTTCGACTGTGATGAATCCCTTTTTCTCTTTAATGCCACATTACTATGATGTTCCTCATCTGCACGCTCCGTTACGGTTTATTTGAAATAAAAATATCAAAAATATTGTGAAATGCGGTAAACAGATAACCTTCTTTTTGATAATGACGTACACCACTTTTGCATAAAACAGTTTCACCGTTATGTTCTACAAATCAACATTCACCTGTCAACTGCCAGCAAACTGTTGAACCTAAACTTATACCGTTTATAAATGAAACAGAATTAGGCTAAACTTAATGATTGTTAGAGTAAATCCAAATTTAAAAAAATTGACTTACACCGCTTTTGCTCTCAACGGCCCAATTGTCTGTATATTCTAAAATAGAAGCTCATAGCTCACGAACTTGCGATCTACATTAAGGTTATTAAAAGTACCGTGAGAATGTTCAACTGTACCTTTTCCGTAGTTTAGGAGTTCCTGAGTTATTGTCCGATCTTTGAACCAAGGAAAATACTCGATAAAAGATATGAAGCCGACAACTGGTCCTAGTGGCCGTTGAACTTTGTTTATCGTCCTACTTATTTCCATGGATGTCAAAATGACCGTGCACCTAAAGAAGTATTACTTACATTCCTTTGGCTGCCGATCCGATTTAGCGCTTAATGTTCTCCTAGAGATCTTTCAATTTATGGGAAAAGCGTAAGTGCGTAGTTTGGGCGTATTCGCAAAGTGTACATTGGTTAGCATATAATTTTGTGGCTGTTAAGTGTGTGTATTTTGATGAGTTAGTTATTCAGACTGCGTATATGAAATCGGGAGTTAGTTCGACACAAATACCATGGTAACGTACTGAATGTATTAAAACAACGACGGAGTTAAAAATACTTCAACTCGAGTGTGGAATTAGTAGGCGGAACATAAAGAATTTCACGAAATTTGATTGGTTTTAAGTTCGGGAGCGAGTATGTTGCTTTTCATATACGATGTCATGTACGCAGCATCACTGATTCAAAATCTACTTCAATATAAGTCTTGCTGTGACACTATTTGACAGTACCTATGCAAAAACAACTACCGATGATTGTATTGGTTACACTAACAATGCACCGTAAATTTGAATTTTTGTTTCTGCACCAACATTTATTCTTGGTTATGTCAAAAAAAATTACCAATACATCTTTGGTTAGTTATTGTCCATTACATATGTGTGGAGTTAGCAAGACTTATATTTAAGTAGATTTTGACTGATTGTAGTGATAGATTTTTTTTGGGTAAACCCGTTCATTAAATTCGTTGATTGACACACTTCGATTGGCCAATAAGTTTACATTTATTGGCCAATAACAAAACACCACATTGTTTGTACCAAAGTGGAACTATTATCTGATGATTCTAATAGGATTTTCAAAGTGGCGTTTCATGGACGCATTGAATAAATTATAGTCAAAAATAAAATTCTGGTACCAACTCTATGATATACTTTTATTAGTAATTCAAAGTATGCCACTCAACGAATTCAGTCAAATAGTTTGAGTCAAAAATATCGCTATCCATCTGTTTTGAAATGAAACAACAATATCATTGAAGATTAAGTCTATAGAAATCATCCGTTAATAGTGGCATTTTGGTAACACCTTTGCGATATCTTGTTTTTGGCCGTTAAATGTATGTCACTCAAACTCCATGGGTGTACTGATTAAGTTCTACTCAAAAATCGTCCGACATCAAGCCGTTTGAGAAAATCACTGATGTCATTTAACAGGTTAAACCCATAGGTTTCACTTGTATATTATGAAATTTGGGTAAAATCTCTACGATGTCCTGTTATTGGCCATTCGAACTGTACCATTGAACGAATTCAATGATCGAGTTTTACTCAAAAAATTAATCGTTTAGAAATCAAACCTATTTCATTTAAACTGTTAGGCCTATTGAAATCATCCGATAATATTGGCATTTTAGTACAAACTCTGCAACGTCTTGTTATTGGACGTTAAAATCATTCCATTCAAAATGGATGCACTAAATAAGTTATAATAAATCTTACAACATCAATTAGTCATTGATGTCATTTGAAAAGTAAAGTTCATAGGTGTCATCTGTTTATAAAAAAAAACTTTGGATACAAACTTAACGATGTCCTGTTAGTGGTCATTTGAAGTTCGCCACTCAACGAATTCAGTGAACGAGTTTTACTCAATAAATCTATTGCAAATAATTATTTCCGAAATTAAACCTATCTTATTTGAAAGGCACACATATAGAAACCTTTCGATAATAGTTTAATTTTCGTACAAACTCTGTTGTGTTATTGGCCGTTAAAGTATTAAAATCAGACCAATGTGTGATCCGAACTTGTCGCATTAAGAGTTCTAAATTAACTAAAAAGTTCACCCTTCATCCGAAGAAGGAATTGTATTGGTTATCGGCCGCCATAACTTTAACGGGCACGCAGGAAGAGCACCCCTTTTTCGGCATCTAGTCCTCAAGGTCAATAAACAATGCTATTTAAGCGTAAAGATCAGCAAAAATGTTGGCAGCATGAGCCCCATTACCAATTTGTTTGTAACATAAATGATCGTCTGTGTATATAAATGTTCTTCGCCATAAAAAACTTGGGTTTAAATATTTGAGGAATTAATGCAGCTGTTCATCTTGAAAGGACTCCATAAAAAATGATAAAATTTTGCTGATTGGTAGCAGAAACAATATTTGTCGACATTGTTAACATTGTCTATGCCATTTTTGTAAATTGTCCTTATACATTGTTTACACTTGTAATAAGGCATAACACTGAGTTTAAGTGACACGAGATCCCTTCGACTAATGATTTTAATTTGATTTTGTAATAAAAAATATTTTTTAGATTGAATTGATGTGTATGCATGATATCTTTAGTTCTACAAGAGATAATCGGGTGATTGTGTGTAATATATCACAGGGACAATTAAAAACAACATTTAAAAATGTTCGCCGAGTTCGAATCCTACCAGTAGAAGGATAAAAAAACAGCAATACCTCAATGGCTCAATAAATATATACAACGAAGACCTTCTGGAGGAGTAGAGATACCTGCGTCGACCCATTGAAACTGATGTCAATTGGTAAATTAGAATTTTGTTTTATTTATTGGGCTATTTAAGAATTCGTTGATATCGGCAAACAGTAAGTTGCATCAGAGTCATAAAAATTAGTTCAGTTTTTTTTCAGTCATGTCCTATCACCTATGTAACTGGGTTTACAAATTTTCTTCTGATCAAGATTATCTAACTGCAAATCTCATTATCCATTCAAATAAATTTAACATTTTAAAATTAAAAAATCCATAAATTGGTTTTATGGTTAATAAAATCAATTTTTATCCAGAACGTTATAAATATTTCGTCCAATGAACCATTATATCAAAACCTAGTCGATTTCTTTATCTAGAAAGAAATAATATTAAGTGTTTTTTCTTGGGTGCATGAACTTTACTATTTTACATATACGACATGCAAATATAAAATCAGAATAATATTTATTTAAATTTAATTATTCATAATGTAACGTTTTTTTATAGATGATATTTAAATAATTTATTATTTCTGTTCTAAAATCGATCGAGTACAGCAGTTTATTACATCTGTTTATTGAATTAATTTAAGAAAAAAGTTTACTGACATTCCTAGATAAAATACCATGTGACATAAAATCTGCTCGCATATTCTTCCAATATAAATAAATTTGAATGCAACAAACAATTTGAACCAATTTCCGTTTCAGTTTATTGAACAAAGCCTAGTGAAAATTTGCACATTGTGTGACACGGTGTACACACATGGTGTAGATTCTGACAAAAAAGTTTATAACATATCTCAAAACAGGAACAGTATAACTGTGAGAATTACACATTTAGTAAAGTTCAATAAGAAAATTTGCCTTAGGAAATATTTGTTTCAAAATGGTGTTGCTAATACTAGCCTAATCTGCACAATAACGCTTGAACCTGGTGTGAATTTAACAAAGTAGGACTACACTAAAATTTGTGTAAGGGATTGTTCTGACTGAGTACTCTCAATAAACCGGTTGTGTATTTTACAAAACATAAGTGCACTAAAATATATAACCCCTACATCGTGTGAATTGTGCTTTGTTTGTAGTATGCCATCACATGCGAGGACGGAGTGAGAAGTCTGGTAAAAATGAAACAAGGAATAGAATTTTCGGCCAAAAAAAATTTATTTTTCAACGTAGTAGCCTTTTAGCTCGATATACTTAGTCAAACGTTTTCCCAATTTTTCGATCCCTTTCCTCCTTTCTTGCATCGACGATCTCCTCATTAGAGCCGAATCTCTTTCCGCCAAGCCATTTCTTCAACTTCGGAAACAGGAAATAGTCGCAGGGGGCTAAGTCTGGAGAATATGGCGGATGTGAAAGTAATTCGAAGCATGCTTCATGTATTTTGGCAATGACAACTACACACGTGTGCACCCGTGCATTGTCTTGATGGAAGACAACTTTTTTCTTCGCCAAATTCGTTTTGGTGTTTCTTTTTGAAAGTAATCGATGTGGATTATGCCGCGTGCATCCCTACAACACTGTGTCCATGACCTTGAAGGCCGATAAACCGTCTTAGCCTTCATCGGCGCAGATTCGCCATTAAAATCCACTGTTTCGACTGTTATTTGGCCTCCGATGTATAGTGATGGACCATGTTTCATCCACAGTTATGAAACGACGCAAAAACTCCTTTCTATTTCGCTTGAACATCGCCAAACCTGCCTCAAAAGTTGTCACACGTGTGCGTTTTTGGTCGATCGTAAGCAATCAAGCAAGATCAAGAGATTTAATTAGCTTGGCTTGAGCGAACTTAGAGAATTTATCGAGTGCCGTGAGAACAAGTTGTTTCTTCGTGGAGAAAATATCGATATGAATTGTATGGTCGGGGTCAGGAATCAGGAATTGGGGTGGCGTCCTAATTATTGGGATGACGCTCGTACTTGCTTTCTTTGCATATTGTGTACAAGGTTTAATTAAGTTGGATATTTTGGACGCCGTCCGCGGGAAATAATATTTTCGCAGGATTTGCATTCGGTTCTCACATGCATTCCTATGAGCGCGTTTATGTTCGGCGATGATTATCTCTTCGTGGCGTGTTTCGTCTTCGATATCTTCCACTATTTTCTGTGTGAACCGGGTTTTATAATTTTTGAAGTGTAGAGGATATATTTCTTGAATCTTCCCCAGCAATGCTTCTGATGAGAAAAATCAATGTAAAATGTTAGGGTTTAAATATCGTTTAAAGATACTTATGGAGTTCGGCCTCTGTGTAGTCTGGTTGTGTGAGTATGTGCCTAGTATGGCAGGATCAGAAACAAGTTTTTACTTGATAGCTGTTTTAGAATTTATCGGTCTTGATTACCAATTGATTTCTAAAAACGTTAATTGGTGATTCCAACAATGGTATTAGGTCATGGGTGGAACTCTCATCACTGTGTTGGATGATTGACATACTATTTGCCTCAGTTCTAATAGGCAATCGCGATAAGGCATCGGCGACTACATTGGTTGTACCGAGCTTATACTTAAACTCGTAATTTTATTCTTCCAATATGGCTTTCCTTATTGTTCCTATTGCTGAGTGCATACGTTAGTGGTTGGAGATCTGCGAAGATGTTCACTCGTCTAGAATCATATAAATAATTTCTCAAGGAATTAAGCGATCATATTATTGCTAATATCTCTTTTTCATTTGTAGCATAGTTTCCTTTGGCCTAGCTTAAAGTTCTTGAGATAAAAGTTATCGGTCTTTTATCTTGAGTTAGGACAGCACCAATGGCAAAGTCGCAGGAGTTTGTAGTCAACTCAAAGCCTTTGTTGAAATTAGGGTGAGCCAACATTACCTCTTCAGACGCTATTGTGGATTTTAGCTTGTTAAAAGCGTCTAAAGCATTCACATCGAGAAAAATGGGTTTGGATTTAGAGACATTCTTGGACACTCATCCATCTTCTCCTCTTAAAAGAGATATCAGGGGTTTTGCCAATTTCGCATAATCACGAATAAACCAGCGGTAGTAACCTGACATGCCTAAAAATGATCATAATTGCTTCAAGTTTGAAGGAGGGGACAGTTCGGCTATAGCTTGAATTTTTTTCTCGTTTGGTTTAATTCCGGTGGTACCCACGATAAAGTCCAAGAATTCTACTTGTTTTTGTAAACACTCGCATTTGTTTAACTGAACTTTCAAATTTTTATTTTCCAACGTTTTAAACACCGCTCTAATATTTTCAAAGTGTTCTTCATCATTCTTGCCAAATATTATAATGTCATCAATGTAAACGTAACACCTTTTGCCGATGTGTTCTCTAAAAATGTCATCTAGTGCTCTTTGGAAGATAGATGGGACATTTTTAAGCCCAAAGAGGAGTCTTACACACTCGAATTTACCGTTATTGATATAGAAAATGCGGTTTTCTCAATATCGGACTCCTTGACCGGAATCTGATGAAAACCATTTTTAAGGGCAATGGTAGAAAAAAAATTATTTTTACCGAGATTTGCGAGCACCTAGTTGATCTCGGGAATGGGGTATCTCTCGGAATGGTGATTGAATTTAGGTTTCGATCATCTATCACCATTCTAAATTTCCTTTCGCCGGACGCAACTGATGTTTTTGGTACAATCCAGACTGGTGAATTGTATGGAGACCCCGATGGTCCTATGATCCCTTCATTTGGCAACTCCTCAACTTGTCTTTCTACTTCATTTTTTAAGGCCATGGGATATGGGTAGGACCTCGAGTAGACTGCGTGGTCTGAGTTGGTACGAATTTCACCTTTAATTCGTGTGGTGAAAGTTAATTGTTTGTCTGGTTCAGCAAAAAGATTGGGGCAATTGTCTACAATCGTTTTAAGTTTAAATATTTGATCTTGATTTAGGTGAGTGATCCGTCTTGGGATTCATGCTGTTTGCGTGCGTCCTTCAATAGTGTGAATAACAGTTTGAAGTTTCCTCAACGAGTCGTTTCCGATTATTCCACTGAATGAGGTTAGAGTAGGTAAAACGTAAAATTTTAATTTTTCTGTATTTTGGCTAAATAAATCTATGAAGGTGTGAAGAGTTATTTGGTTGCTCCCTCCGACAGAGTTGGCATGAAACGGTTTTGGGTTTAATATGGGACTACGAACGTGTTTAGGTGAAATATAATTTTTATTTGAGCCAGTGTCAATTAAAAAGTTATAGCACTCCCCATTTCTAGCACGATGTTCGTAGTAAGGGTGCGACGAGTTATTTAGTCTGGAAAAGCAAGGTCGTCGATTTCGTCTGGTTGATCGTATGAAAGATTTTCGTAGTGGTCTACATATTCAGAGAACGACTATGTTTCCTGTTCGTTTCCGTTGTCCTCTTCGTAATTGTCTTGTTCAGGTGGGGCAGCTTCGTGAGGATTTTGTTCGGTATGATAGATACGTTGAAGTTTGTTCGGAGGATACGCAGGTTGAGCCGCGTTGAAGAATGGTCGCATTTGCGGGAATTGATTGTATCGCGAGCGGTTTGCATAGTTTACTTGTTTGGAATTTGTGTTATGATCCACCTGCATTGGTTTAGGTGGAAGTTTAGGCGGATACCCAAATTGGGGTCTATATGATTATTGCGGGTGATTACGAGGATATTGCGATTGTAGAAAAACGTTGGTCTATGTAATTGTTGTGGTTGAATGAAATGTCCCTGCTCGGGCGCCAGTTAAACTGTTTCAGTTATAAAAACTAAAAAAATTAATTTTTAATCGTGGCTTAACAACCACTTAGTTTATTTCCTAATTAGAGATTGCACGCTTTTACTTAAAACTACACATATTTATCATATTAAACTTGGTTACTTATGCTATATGATCTCAAAACATAAACGGAAAATTTCCGTTTAGGTCGTTCCATTCTTTAACAAGAAATACGCGAAAATAGAAATACCAACTGATAGGTAAATAAATTAATCCCTTCGACCCACATTATTAGCCTAAACAATATTTTTGATGTTAAAAAACAGATCTCGACTAAGAACATACACGCTGGGCTAAAGAATGTTACGCCTTTAGAATTTTACCGAAATTTTGGTCACACTGTATTTACTGCTTTAAGTTGAAACAATTGTCCGAATTGGTTTCGAACTCTGTCAGCATGCGGTAATCCGCACCACGTCACGGGATGATAATGAACCATCGCTAAATCGGTCCTTAATTTATATGGGCACCGAATTATATTTTCATTACGTACTTACGCGATTTTACAACAATCGTCGCTAAACGAATTGTACATGCGCATGAAGGCGCATAAAATTTCACCACAAATAAAAGAAATCACAGCCTTGCGATAAAAATTAATGCATATATTTTCCAGCTAGGCTTATAGGCCTTAAACTAGGATTTATTGATAATCTTCCAATTCTGTCTCATTCCTAATGGCCCGGGTTTATATAAAATTACCTTACCATATTTTAGGAAAAATCTATCACGTCAGTTGCCGTAGAATCAACATGACAAAAACAATCGTTTGTGAATGCCTTGACTTTTAACTACACTGTTAAATTAATTTATGTATGAAAGAAATACTTGTTAGTTCAGTAAGCAAAATTTTTAGCTCAATTCAATTTCATATTTTTGTTCAAATTGTGATCAAATAACAGTAGATGCCATTTATTCCAGTACCAAATATTGAAGCATCCCGATTGTTTTATGTTGGAAATATGTGGGAAGTATGTATTATGAAGTAGTCTAGACTAAAACTACTAAAATTATTCGACTTAAATAGTAATTTCCACAAAACAATTATATGTGACGTGACCAAATCAATATAATAGCATCCTACTGGTACAAATATATATTTGAATAAGATTTTTATTAAAATGTTTATTGATTGACTGTCTTAATTATATACCTTCCGATTTTAAATGTGGCTATAAAAATGGGTTCCTTGCATTTCTTGTCTCGGGTAAAATTACCCAAACATTATTTCCAACGATTTTCTTTATACCCAAGTCCCATGAGATTGGTATTTTTATAAGGCAAAAAATCAATTTTTTGCTTTTCAAATATCATAACAAAAAATAATTATGAAGTGTTTAGCCATTTATCCTCTTTTGGTTTAAAATCTTTTTTGTTTGTAAAGATTATTATTAGGCAGAAGAATCATAATCATCGTAAAGGGATCAAAATTATTTTGAATAATTCCGATTTGGTATATTTTCATATAATGCGAACGCAATATTATTGGGATTCAAACGATTGGAATTTTACCAAACATCAAAATTAAATCAAATTTTGAATACCGTAACCACATAATTACAAAATGATTTTTGAGAAATCAATTTGAATACATAAATTCAATACGAATATCAAAAAAATCACGCGATTTAAAGTATCAAATGCTTTTAATTCAAAAATTAATAATGTTTTAAAAATGCGAGCGGCCACTCAAAAAATGTTTTATCACAAAAAATGCACGCGCCATGATCTTTTATGTTTCGCGGCGTGGGATAAACAAGGAAAAAGCATAAAAAAAATATGATGATGCAGTAATACTGCGCAAGAATACATAAAAGATTTAGCAGATAAAGCTTATTTTGCCACATGACTCAAAATATGTGTTTCAAGCATTTATCAAGATTTTACAAACGGCTTAAAATTAATAACCATTATTTATTTTTGGCCCTAAACGAATGATTTTACGAGCGTTGCAAAAAGTCTCTGTTTAATTTATATTAAAACAGTAGTTAGGTATATCCTACCTAACTTTGTTTGTAAAAAATATTTTTGGCCATTAAAATTCAATTCAGATAAAAAATACTACGAAAATATTGTTTCCTAATTTCCAGGGAAAATGATGAACCAGTCGAGTCCGTAAGCGCTTAAATGGAACTCTATTTGGACCATTTCTGTTGTGATTTCTCAGCAATGAGATTTTCTGGTTTAAATTCACTGAACAATTGTAATGTCTTGCTTGTCAATAACTGTAATGCAAATAGCTGAAATTAAATGCAACTTAGGTTCTTCCAGACTGAATGGTTCA
Source organism: Nephrotoma guestfalica (assembly GCA_963691935.1). Classification (NCBI taxonomy): domain Eukaryota; kingdom Metazoa; phylum Arthropoda; class Insecta; order Diptera; family Tipulidae; genus Nephrotoma; species Nephrotoma guestfalica. The sequence goes on along the minus strand of OY829913.1, from coordinate 200,869,072 downwards.
GCCTTACGCCAGAATAATTCCATAATGGTGTATATTGATCACCGTGCCTAGCCCACCTGAAAGCTAGCAGATACATAAAAAATCAAATTTTGCGAAAGTTCATGGTATATTTTTATAAATGCCAATCATCGTTTGGATAAATCTTCCTTTAATTAATCAGTTAACATTTTTTAGATAATCCTTATCTTAGCGAAGTACAGCTCGTATATCAGTGTCGTTGTAAATATTTTATCTAATTTTCTAATGATTTGAGATTTACACGAGACAATTTTGATACAATTTACTAAAGTATTCTTAATTCCGAAATAGGCAGTTTTGGACAAAAAATTATTTATACATCTTCGACCCTAGAAATGTTAAGGGGCTCTTACCTATGTGATCGAACAGCTAATTGAAATATAACGAATTTAATTATTTTACGTGATGTTTAATAAATTCTGGGCTGGGCTATCTTCACACAAGAACAAATGGGGTTTTAATTGATTAGTGTTACCTGATGACATTTTTTTATTTTCTGGGATAGAATCGTGGGATAACTTCACATACGTGTCGAATTGGTTGTTATTTGGAATTAGCTATTTGATTGTGTCAGCTAAATACCGATGTAGTCGATGTTGTCGCCGTTGCTTTGGTGTCCCGCCCCAAGGGATGACCCGATTATAGGGTTCCCCACTCACTACTTGTTGGACTCGTGAGCGCTAGGAGACGCTCAGTTCGCCGTGGTTAGTAGTCGATGGTTTTTATGGCGCCATCAGTTCGCCCTTCCATACTGGGTATGATAGGCATTCAGAATTTAATGAACAGAGTCTAACCACTTCTTCCATTTAATTGACTGCTAACCTACCTATCGATAGGCCGTCCACTATTCACCACATAAGACCTACCTGGTAGCTGCAGTTCGCCACGGGAGCATGAAAGTAATTGTCCAGTGAAGGCAAATGAGATCATCTCCCTCGGCTGCCAGGTTGTCCCATTCAGTAACAGTGTGCACTTTACAGAAAAGCTGACACCTGTAAAACGAAATCCAGCAAAATAAATATAATTTGCGAATTATTTTTGAACTGTGCGCAAAAAGTAGTAAGACTTTTTAATTTAAATTTCGCACGGAAAACCATTCGACGAAATACTTTTTTCTATGTTGGTATGACTGTCAGTGATATCTGTGCCAAATGTCACATCAAAATAATCATTAGTGTTTAGTATACGCTTGTCTTTCTAAAGTACAAAAAGTGCATTCGGCGATTTTTACAATGAGTGAAATTATTCAACAAAGAAGTTCCATTAAATTGTGTGCGAGGAATCAATTTTGTGGTGCCGAAACGTTCAGAATATTACAAAAGGCCTTCGGTGATAATTGTATGTCGCGACCAAGTGTTTTTGATTGGTACAAATTGTTCAAAGAGGGTCGAGAACGTGTTGACGACGAACCACGTCTAAGAGAGCCACCAACATCAACTGATGATCAATATCATTAATAAAATCAAAGAATTGGTGCTCGAGAATCGACGATTAACAGTCAGAGTCCTTACTGGCATCGTTGAAATATCGGAAGGATCAGTGAAAACTATTTTGAAAGATCATTTGGGCCTAAGAAAAATGAAAGCACGATTGGTTCCAAAATCACTAAATTTTTTGGAAAAACAGCATCGCGTTGACGTCTGTGAAACAATGCTTTCCGACTACGAAGATGTCATGAAACGTATTATAACTGGCGATGAGTCTTGGATCTATAATAACGACCCGGAAACAGACGATTAATCGGCTGAATATCGTGCCAAAGGTGAGCCGAAGCCGAAGAAACCACGTCAAAACAAGTCAAAAATCAAAGTAATGTTAACGGTTTTCTTCGATTATCGAGGTGTGGTGCACTCCGAATTCCTTCCGATCGGCCAAACTGTCAACAAGGAATACTCTTTGAATGTTATGCGTCATTTGCGCGAAGCTATTTGTAAAAAGAGGCCGGAATTATGGGTCGACAACTCTTGGTTCTTGCACCACGATAATACACCTTCTCATACTGCATTATCGTGATTTTTTCGCCAAAAATGCCATCCATATCGTTCCGCAATCACCGTATTCACCTGATTTAGCTCCGCGTGACTTCTGGCTGTTCAACAAACTCAAACGACCGCTCCGGGGAAACCGTTTTCAGTTTTTTTTTTTTTTTTTTTTAATCCATGCAATCTTTTCTGGAGCCACAGCACTCCCTGCTCTTTCGCGGTTGATTTTCCCGTCTTACTTTACGCATCTCTGCCAAATCGAAGACGTACGGCTATAGGACCGATTTAAGTTACCACCTGCGCATTACATAGCTCCATGCCAGCCTATAGTACTGGACATGGAAGATGGGTCGGCCCATGAGTTTTGCACGCCGATAGGGGGTCGTAGTTGTGTTCCTGTTGATGAAAATTTCCTTTTGCAACCTGCCCCTATCGGGATTCGAACCCGGTACCTCCCGATCCAAACGCCAAAGCTTTAACCACTGTGCCATTTGGTCGGACCGTTTTCAGTCTATTGAAGACATTAAACGTGAATCGCTACGAGCATTGAAGGCTATTTCGGAAATTAACTTTAACAACTGTTTCGAGGATTGGAAAAACGTTGGCACAAGTGTATTGAGGCCGGGGGAATTACTTTGGAGGGGAGGTGTTGCGAGATAGATTTAGAGAAATAAATGAAGAATTTGAAAATTATGAACAAAGTCTTACTATTTTTTGCCAACAGTATTATATATGCGTGGTCTATGGAAATTAATTATAATGAGTATTAACTTCTCCAGCGGGATCTAATTTTTATCGAGACAAGTTTTATGTTTAATTTTATTAGGAGATGACTTAACCGATCAGCACACCTTGTCCACCTGATACTTCAGCTATATCAGATCTCAGCTGGAATATGCAGCCCCAGTATGGTGACCTTTCTATCAATCTCACATTGATAGAATTGAAAATTTTCTCGTCTTCCTGCATACTGTACCAGATGTATATCTTGACTCTGGCTAATAGGCAAACATTAATTGGGTTCATATCTCGCTTCTGACAAATAGTTTTAGAAATAGCCTGGTTCCATTCATTATGGCCAAATCTCAAAATTTCTTCCAAATTCATCTACACTGGATTTGACCATTATTTGTTGAGAGATGGCCTAGTTCCAGTAAGCATATGTTAGAAAGCTAATCCAATTATTTGCCATTCCTCAACCAATCACCATCAATTCTAGTTTGACGGTGATTGTTTGAGGAATGGTAAGTTCCATTGAGCATGGCATAAATATGTCCTATGCAGTACACTTATACTTGGCAATTAATCAAATGCTCGTAGGCATTTTTTTACAAAACAAGCTAAATTTATTTGAAATATCTAATCCGGTGGTTAATCTGGCATTGAATAACATTATAATACTTTTCCAGAAATCACTACCTTTGGGATGCCTCACATATTTTTTGTAACATACTGAAAGATTTTTTTTTATTTTAAAAAATAAATGTTTATATTATTTAGGAAGCCGAAAGATATTAATTTAGAATTAAATTTCAGGAAATTTACAGATGCTTGTGAAATAGTAATATTTTTTCCCCAGGCTGCTTATTTAGAGAAGCAATTGTTGAATACCAATACCATCGTAATCCAGTAAACCTATTAAGCCTTTATACTTCCTCTAATAGATTAGAAGAAGATTAGAATTGTGTTGTGCCGTACGATCGCTAGATATCTGAAACCGGATCATTCCGTCCCAAGAAAATATATATATATATATCTTTCCTATTCTTCCCATTTTTATGTGTAAACAGGCTGCAGAAATAGGCCCGGCGTTATCATTTGTCAAAGTACTTGGTTTTACAGTCCAATCAATCAACGATTTTTAACTAGTCCATCGTATTTTATACATTTGTGATTTTTCATTTCACTTTATTTATCAATTTTTCTATTACCGGCCCTTTAAATTTGTATAGACTTTTGGATGTATCCTAAAACCAATTAGACAAAGTCCAAACATTAAAATGAACATGGTTTACTACTTAGAAGTTCCATGGATATGAATAAATTTTCAAATTTTATTTCACTTCACCTTTTATTTTCACCTCGAGATATTCAAGGGATTTCTCATACTTGGTCGAATATCTAAGTCTAAATTCAATGTGTGTGGTGATCGTGATCTACTTATGGTTATTTTTAATTTGTTTAGAAACATTTTTACGTTAACGTCTAAATCGCGTACCCCAGAAATGTTCAGGGGTTTCCTTTCATAAATATTTTGAATAGTTCAGGAAACTTTTGTTCAATGTTGTGAAAACGGCACGAGCCTTGCCAATTGAAATTTTAGTCAATTGACATTCGCAAACAAACCGCAAATCCGAGTTATTATACAAGAACAATCTATTATCTGTCATCCTAGAGATGTTCGCGGGATCACGTTTGTACCTTGGGACAGTTGAAAAGTTTGAACTATCATTAATTCCGAACGGGGTACGCGGCGATGATGATATTTATTATGTGGAATTTCATTTAAATTCATGAAACCTCTACTCGTATGCCGTGAATGGCACAGTTAATGTCATCATAATCGAACCCTGTTGTTCTTTCAATAAATCGGGGTTGGAACTTATTCGAGAAAGTCAAAAAGACACATTCGACACCTCGAATATACGAATATTATATCAGAATGAGAAAAAATGTTTCTATAATCAGCTAAAGTGTCAGCTAAATTTGTGGCATTCTTAAAGACCTTTTCGTTGACATGTCACACGTATATATTCTTTAATGAGCTAACAGCGCCAACCCGGTGGATTTATCACTAAAGCAATAAAACAAAATCTGTGGCTTTTTCAAAGGCCTTTCAAATGCTATGCTACATGGTTGTAGAAGAATGAGAAAATTTGTAAATGCTTCCAGCGCTACAACGGTAGTTTCGAATACTATGATGGTTCAGTAAAATTTTCGGCATTCTTCAATTCCTTTTCAATGATATACGCGTTGTACGGATATATTATATGTAAGTTATCATAAATATCTTTCAGCACCAAAGCGGTGGATTTATGAAATAAAGACAAATTTTCCTTTTCAAGACCTTTAAAATGGTGTCACATGATTTATGTGAATAATAAAAGATGTAACTGCTTCAAACGCCGCAAGGTTGAAACAAACCTTGTTTCTAGTTTTCTTTTTGGTCATTAAAAACTTAGAGTGGTTTTAGGCCGAGGTAATTTTTTATCATTTTTATCAGATTTCGAAATCTCAGTCTTGCAGACCGAAGTTAATTGACTTCATGTTTGCTATATACTGGCACAAAAATCTACTTATGAATTGAAATTTTATTTTAATTTTCCATTCCATTCTTCAATCGGTATTTAATTATCAAACGTTTAAAATAAAATTATCAAACGCATGAAATAGAAGTAAAAATGATTGTAAACAACAAAATTCTTACCGTAAAATACACGGAAAATTTATGGGGCCGAATAACACTATAAATTTAAATATTTAAAACTGTACGAAAGAGTTATGAGAAAGAATTGTATTCAAACATAACCATCAACATTAACAATCATGGAATCAATACAGCTAAAAACTAAAAAACAAATAAATTAATTGGTTCCATTATTGAAAATTTTCTAGCAGAAAAATATCAAAATCAAAATGTCCACGAACAGAAAGAATGCCACATTTCAATGATGAATACCAATAAAAATTTAAAAGATCCAAGTTTAAATCACAAACAAATTAGTCTTACCACAAGAACTATATTTTTAATTTGACAGCGTGTCACAGCCCGTTTAAGCACTCCTGGACAATTTTGCTACAGACAAATGATTCTGACTCTCCTGTTACTCCAGAGCAGCTTATCTAAACTGGCTAGCAACAGTGGTTGTGGTTGGTCGTCCTAGGCAGAATTGCTTGTCTAACTCTACAAATTAATACAATTTAAGCTCTTCTGCGAGCCAGGAAGAACCACCTCTTTCACAGTATTTGTCTATAGCTTAAACAATTTTTTGTTTAATTGAAAAATACGAGTAACTTTCAATGACTTATCAATTGAAAGTTTAACCATATTGAGCAATGTCAATGAATCAGACGATTGAATTAGTTAAATTCGCCGTCCCTTATTTTTTATCAGACAACACTTACTTGCAGTCAGTGTTGTGCCGTATTGTCTACACTGCGTCGATAACTAATATTCTACACGTGTAGAAAATGTATGTAGTAAATTAAAAACTGGCGTCGACAATGTAAAGAATGTAGACAATGTCGAAAATTATTATTTCTGTCAGCAACCATCAAAACTCTATGATTTCTTTGTAAATCGAACCATTTCAAGATAAAATTCTTAGATTCATTCTTTCTTCCAACTTTTATATGGTAATGAAGCACACGATCTATACCGACATATTTGTTGATCCCTTAACCTACCTCCCTTGCTGATGATCCGCTTGGTGGAAAGGAGGTGTATAGGAGGAAATTATTTAACTTCTTTCTCGCGGTATTCTACCGGAATTCCCCAGGTTGTATATTTTTTGTTCGTTCCGTGTTCTTGTTATTTCATTTTAGTAATAACACCGCTAATTTCCCGCTTTGCTAGACTTCCCGCTCCGTTATTGGTAAGAGAAATCGGTGAATTTTCTAGTTGCCTGTAATACGCATTGGTGTAGTTGTAGTACCCGCATGTCGGGTTGCTGCAGACTCTTCTGCAGCCTTGAGAACGTTTTTAGTGTGTTGCCTACGGTGCTTCCTTGCCATTTTCTTGATTTATCGCAACGTATCTTCTTCGTCGTATTGTGTTAGCGACACATGTTTGAAACTTGAGTGGCAGGCATGCGTTCTTCAATTTTTTATTCATGTGTTTTTTACACCATAATTCCGGCGGTTTGCATATGAATTACGAGTGTGTTTTACTTTTTCATTCGTTTGGAGGCTGATCTGAGCAAGCTTGAACGCAATGTGCTTTCCTTTGTGTCGGCGGCAACTTCTAATAAAATCATGTGAGTATTTAAATTTCTCTCTGTGAATTTCCGCACTATTCATTTTATTTAAAAGCCCTGAAAACCTTTGTAATGCCGTAAGAAATTTTTTGTTAATCATTTAGTGAATTTGGTTTGTTGTTAAGCCATCACGGTGAATGAATGGATGAATGTCCATGTGCATATTTGTGTGATATTTTTGCGCGGAAATTTTTTCGTGTGGGAATTTACTGCGTCGTTATCCATTAATTACACGCAAGAGTCTAATGCTTTAGATCGGCATGTTTGTTATTTATAATTATCGTTCTCCAATTTTTGCATTGAAAAACTCCTTGTATATTTTCTTAGTGAGTCTTGTGTTATTTGGTGTCATAAGGACACACGTCTTTGGTTTGATGATTCGGCTGCGTCTTTTATTGGTCATATCACTGAATATAAAAATTATTGTGTTTCTCGTATTTTTGAATGGAATTTTTAGTACGATTCTACGATTATTGTGCTATTTAACTGGTTTCTTATTACACTAGTGCCTGCTTTGCTTTAGCGGTTTGGTAATGTGGCGACGCCTGATATTCATCGTGTCCATAGAATATACATTTTATTTATTTCTCTGTTGTGCTAGCCTTCATGTTTTTGTCAGAGTTCCGAAATTTCAATAACCGATTCATGCTCGTGCAAGATAAACCGTTTCTGTAATCATTTTGAATTTGGAGTAATGAATGCAGGGGGAGAAGGGCGAGGAGAAGGGTGTTCCCAAGTTCTATGGTGTCATCCAAATTTGTATTAACCCAAGCAATGGTTGCTTCACGTTATTGATCAAGTTGTCTTATGTGTATCTGCCACTAGCCGCCCCATTTGAAGCAAGATAACTCCAATGGAAAAGGGCACAAGGAAAAATAAAGGTAGATTGATAATCAATTGGTTGGTGAATCTCTCAGGCAAATGTATGCCACATTTTGTGGTGTATGCCACATTTTTCTTACTTTTGATTAATTTGGTCGAAACACAACCAAAAACAGTAAAATTAATCAAAAAACTCATTTATTTATGACAGACGGCACATTTGACACAGTGAATTTCTTTTAAATCATAACCGAAGTTAGTCTCGTACAGCGTTATGATAATCGTCTAATCTCAAGAAAGCTCATTGCACACCAACATTTTATTTGCTCTCGTTACGCAATTAACTCGATTTCAACCAGAATGAAATTATTCGATTCTTCCACTTTTCGGATTCCTTTTCGAAGGAGTATGTCGACGCCATTATAGAATCGATACTACAAACCAGCACATGTTGCAGGATCGTGTAATGAATATGAAAGTTACTAGAGCTACCGGTGATTGCAAAAGAAATGCCAGCTATTTACAATTTACGATTTATAAAATTTAATTTTATTCCACGAACGAAAATGAAATCGCTTATGGTTGTACCAGCATCGAATAGATCGATTGACCAAGATATTTCATTCTCACCTTATTGCTTTATAAAAATTAAATTTTAACATATAAAATACAGGTAAACCCACATTTATACTGGAAAACTATATAAGATGACTACTTCATTGTCTACGAATTGTCTAAATACTCTACCGATTCTCGACATTGTCTACCCAAAAGTTAATTGTCTACGATATTTTGTACGTGTTTACCAACACGTAGACAATTGGGAAATACGTGTAGATGCACAACACTGCTTGCAGCTTTTACTAACATCCACCATCACGGTCTTTCACTTACGTTTTAGGTAAATCCACTCATTTTTGTCTTTCTATTAATCGTATTATAGGAATTGATTTGAAATCCCGCGCTGTTAAAACAATTTTGCGCTAAATTATATAAAAATTATTCTGCCCCAGCTATAGCACGAAAATTTATCTCATCCAAAAATATATGACTTCAAATAACAAAAACGTTGTATGTTTTGGTATAGCTGATTGTAGTATTCAAAATTATTAATCACAAATAAAATGCATTTTCCAAATTGGTATTTGGCAAGCATTTCTTAAACAAACACAAACCGAACAAAATAACCATAAAGGTCAGTCTCTTGAGACAATAGCACATATCAAACCAAATGGAAGCAAATTATTATATTTTTTTCGTACTTTGTGTTGACCAAATGTCCAAAAAGTACAACAACAATAAAAAAAATGTAGCATAACTCTCCTAACCAAGCCAAAAATGGTTAAGATTTAAATATTACCAAAATAAATTCGGAGACATGATCAATTCCTCCCTAAATACGAATTACGCGCAGATACATCAAACACTGTAAACAGCACAAGCTCAATCATACACGCGAAATATTTGAAATAACACAAAATCAACAAAAACTATAATCATATATATAATACAATTTAATTGATGAAAAAACAAAACAATACATTTTTGGTCCTTAGACCAAAATTTTATGAAGTTCATAAAATTTTGTGATCTCAAAACATTGTGATTTAGATCGATGATTTTTTTATTAGTACGGATATTTTGAAATTCCAACAATCATACTATAAAATAATATTGACTACGATACATCAACCATAAGTAACCCTTCTATATACTCGTTGTGCATAAAGATAAATTATATTTTAGAGATTACTCGACCGTCGAGGGTTAAACACCAAAACCCAAATGCATATAATAAGCATATATGGTTTGATCTGATTTTAGGTATATATTGTACAGATATGTTTTATCATAAAAATTCCAACCGAACGCCGAAAATCATCTTTCACAAAAGCAGAAGTTAAATAAAAAATCACGAACAAACCAAAAAACAACATAAATTCTTTTTAAAATTCTTTGGACCTATTGATTCTTAACTTTTTCGTTTTAGACAAAAGGTAATAAAATGTTTGTTTACAAAACCAATTCGGGAAATAAAATTCGTGTATACACAAACATTTTTAAACTTACTTAAAAACTGAAATATATTATGGCAAGGAACTGCAGTTCATCGGTAAATCTCCTATATGGACTTGATTACGCATCTTAATTTGATAAACTATTCTAATTTTTAACTTATCCATTGCAAATTACATAATAAAAAGCCGGAGCTACAATCGACAAAAAATATTTTTCGTAACACGATTGCCATCAAATTGTACACGATTCTGATCAAATTGTATGTATTAAGTGTAGCCTACACCATTAGTTGAATTAATTTTTTCAAATATACGAAAGACTTCAATCCCGGCACATAAAGTGAAAAAGCGACGAACCTGATATTACATAGATAATGGCAAAGTAATTTTTTCGAACTGGCGTCAAATGCTGCCCACAGCTATAAATGATTGCATATTATATGATCATCGATCACTAAAACTTTCTCTAAGTTGGAGTTCTCCAGCAAGTCAAGCAGTTCACGAAATTTCAATAGCATAACATAGCGGATAGATAGAAACACTCGAAAGCGGGCTATGTAAAACATGGTACAATTAACAATAATCAGATTATGTGGGCTTGGCATATCCATCTCGTCCACGTACAGCACTGTCCGCCATCCTTAAATGATCTACTTCTAGCCGTTACAATCTGCTAAGTGTGTTTTTACCGTTCAATTCAGTTACTTGAGTTCGCACTATACATCGCACTTTACCACTCGAACATCAAACAATTAAATAAGTTGTTTCCATGGTCATTCTAAGTCTGTATAGTACGCAGTAGTAGTCTGTACTCATGTGTCACCATAAATTTCTCCGTTCACAGACTTTGGCAGATATAACGGTATATGTCTAACTAATGCACTGACTATCAGCACTAATCACACAAATGCTCGTTACCTTACAGTGGGGACAAAAGGCCTCCTCAGCTAATTTAATATATGCTTCAGTTAGATTAGGTATCGGAATTATGTGCATACGTCACCATTAAATTCTCCGTTCAGCCAATTTGGCAGATATAACGATATATATCAAACTAATACATTAACCATTAGCATTAAACACACAAATGCTCGATACCTTACAGTGCGGATAAGAGGCCTCCCCAGCTGATTTAATATTCGCTTCGTTAGATTTGTATCAGAATTATACTCATACGTCACTATACATTTCTCCGGTCACAGATTTTGGCAGATATAACGGTACATGCCTAATAATTGCACACAAATGCTCGTTACCTTACAGTAAGGAAAAAAGGCCCCCAGCTAATTTATTATTCGCTTCTGCTACATCAGGTATCGGAATTATTCTCATTTGTCACCATAAATTTCTCCGTTTACAGAGTTTAGCAGATATAAAGGTATATGCCTAATTAATGTACTGACCATCAGTATTAAGCACACAAATGCTCATCATCTTATAGTGGACACAAGAAGCCTCCCCAGATGATTTATTATTCGCCTCTGTAGATCAGATATCGGAATTATGCTAATATGTCACCATAAATTTCTCCGTTCACAGAGTTTGGCAGATATAACGGTATATGCATAATTAATGCACTGACCATCAGCCTAAAGCATACAAATGCTCATCACCTTACAGTGGCGATAAGGGACACCCCTAACTGATTTAATATTCGCTTCAGTCAGATTAGGTATCAAAACTATGCCCATATGTCACCATAAATTTCTCCGTTCCAGAGTTTGGAAGATATAACGGTATATACCTAATTAATGCACTGATATTCAGTATTAAGCACTCAAATGCTCATTACCTTAAAGTGGGGATAAATGGCCTCTCCAGCTGATTTAATCGCTTCGGTTACATTAGGTATCGGAATTATGGTCAAACGTCATCATAGATTTCTCTGTCACATAGTTTGACAGATATACCGGTATATGAAAAATTAATGCATTAACCATTAGTATTAAGCACACAAATGCTTACTAACTTACAGTGGGGATAAGGGGCCTCCCAAGCTGATTTAATTTTTGCTTCTTTTATATTTGATATCGGAATTATGTTTATATGTCACCATAACTTTTTCCGTTCACGGAGTTTAGCAGATATTAAATTTTTCGGACTGAAGGACCTTTTAATGGATTCACCGGACCTTTTAATGGATTCACCTAAATTGACTACCGCTTTTCGGCATGGTTTTCGGGCCAGCTTCACATACGTCGGTCTAATCTGCTTAACTTAAATTAAATTGACACTGATACTTGACAAGAAATTATTAACTTGTATCCTATCGATTTTTACCTGCGCGGGATCTAATATTATTCTGGTTCCGTTTAAGACATCCTTTCCGACGTAACATCTCAAACTAAGTGCATGATTAGGAACAAAGTAAATAATTATCGTCTTGCTACCATCGTCAATATGATCGTGTAATATGGTACGATGCGAAACAATTTTTACATAATGGTATGTCACACTCCTGACACAACGTGGTGGTGCGTTTTTCAATTTTGTTTTAGAACGGTTTGTGCAGCGAAGTCTTGAATTGGTTTCTATTGGTAAATGTAGAGAAACTTGCCCAACAATTTCCTAGACAAACGTCTGTTTTTTGGTTGCACCTTTGCAGTCTTTTTACCATCTATTAACATTTCTGACAATGATGCTAGAAATTCAATTAGTGGAGTTTTCTTGTCTTACCTCACACTGTATAATCCAAACATTGGCAACTGCTATCATAAGTAAACGATAGAACAATTTTTTCCACCATTTAGTGGATTTTCGGGTCGTGTTCATATATACCACAGAATTGATCCGTCAAATCCACACCACCCATTATTTGGCGATCAAATTTTATCATCTCTGGACACGCGATTGGGAGCTTTGATCCATCTCTATGTGGTTTTGTAATAGTCGTCAATTCTGGTTTATGGTAATTGATAAAAACCATAACTTCTTTTGTGTCTTGCCACTTTGCACACAAAAGGCCTGTTGTAGAAACTGTAAATGTAGATTCTCCCCGTGGTAGTTTTCCTTGAAATTTTGGCAGATTTTATCGATTGGCTAAACATGTTCTTACAGCGAGGTAATTTAAAGTTTCCAGTAAATGAACTGATGTAAAGAACCGATCAAAACAATATGTAATGTCAGCTTTCGATACAGTGCTAATCAATTTATTTACCACTCCTTATCCTAGAGTACCGTCCATCGCTTGTTGTTCCTTGCCAGTATAGATATTAAAATCATATGTATATCCAGACTCTGCATCACATCTTTACCACATTTTGATTCCTCTTTTTACAGGATTGAGGTGCATATATTGCTTCAAGGTTGATCGTCCCTTAAATTTAGTCATTGACTCGTCTAGACTCTGAAATACACTGTCTTAACGGCATTTTTGGAAAGTATTTTTTAGCCATGCTACTATATCATTAATGTAATAAGTTTTACTGCGGATTGCTGGTTTTTTGGTGGTGCGAAATGCTGTTTTGAGCTTAAAAGTATATATCTATCGCGAGACATCGCCTTTTTAGTGCATTTATTGCCCATTGATTTACGTTGATAACGTAACCGTTACGTTAATATTTGAGCCAATACTACATGGACGATGTTCACTTTTATTCTTTTTTGGATTAAAAACTTTACCAGGTGGTGACCAGCTCGTGGTTGCTTCGGCAATATCAACATCCTGATCTTCATTCGCAGATGATTTATTTGCACTCCTCTTCCAAGTTTCGTTTACATTATTGTCCATTATTTTTGAGTATACGTTTATCACTATATTTAATTTTAAATCTAAATAAATGAGAAATTTATTATTTTATTTTTATTTGGAACTAGTTTCTAGAGTCTTCGCTTCATCAGTAGAAATACTATTCTAATTTTTGGTTCACAAATATTTTCTTTATATATTCGTAGATTTCTTTGTCCGGCATTCTATCGTTCAATAGTTGTGGGTTGTTCCCAAGTTGATAAATTTTGTACTCCTCTATTCTATTTTTTCGTTCTTTTTCATTTAATGTAGGATTTCTTAATTGCCATCATATCCTGTGTACGTATACTCTTGATGAGTCACATGTTCTGCATATTTGGATTGTGTTATGGGGTTTTCCACATCTTTTACGTGTTCTTATTCTCGCATCGTTACATTTTACTTTATCCCTGTATTCATTTATTGCTTTCCTTTTTATTGTTTAGGCGGTTTCCCATTTAATTTATTGTCTTATATGCTGGTGTGTAGTTATATTTTTTGAGAGCGTTGCGTATTGCTTTTGATATACCTAGCGAAATGGTTAAGAAATTTGTAAGCACCATGTTTTACAAATTCTTTATTGAGTGCAGCCTACACGATTAGTTCAATATACTACAAATATACAAAAGACATCAATCCCTACACATAAAATGAAAAAGTGACGAACCTGATATTGCATACGAGTACATAATGGAAAAAAATCATTTATTCAAACTAGCGTTAAATACTGCTCACAGCACGCTATAAATGATTGAATATTGCATTGTCATCAAGCGCTAAGCTGTTCTGAAAGTTTGAATCCTCTAGCAAGTCAAAAAGTTGGTGAAATGTATACTGCATAATACCGTAGATGGACAAACAACACTAAAATGAGCTACAATAAGTAAAACTTGGTACAATGAACAATAATCAGACATCCAAAATTCGTGTTAGCTAAACAATGTTTTTCTTTCATTTTCCGATTAGGTGGGGAATCTGTCCTTCGTCCATATAAAACACTATCAGCCGTTTTTAATGCGAGTTCTCGTAAAGGGACTAAATCTGACCTTTGTAACCTGCTTAATGTGTTTTCACCACTCACTAATTACTCTAGTTCGCACCATACTCCTTTTAAAACATATTCTGTATCTGAAATTTCCTGCTAGACATCTTGGTACCTACTGGGATGTAGTCTCACTGGTATGATCTTCTTTCGTTTAAATATTTATTCCAGGATTAAACAATTGGCTGTTGTTTCACATACCTTAATGTGGCGACAGGAGCACACAATTCCGAATATAAACGTCGTTCCACGACGATAACACGTATTCGGAAGGTTCAATTTTCTATGATTTTGTCGTGATGTTTACTTCGAGGGCACTAGTTGCTTGCAGTTTATTATCATTGACCTGCGATCTAAGATAACCCCAAAACAAGAAGTCCAAAGGCGTTAAATCGTACGATCTCGATGACTCGTTTACGTCGTCGCCGCGCGAGATGACCATGCTTTCAACGCGTTCGTGCAAAATGTTTAACGTAGCATGCGCTGTTCTGTTGGAAACACATTTCGTTGGTATCCATATCATCTAGTTTAGGCCGCAATATGTTGCTAATCATCGATCTGTAGTGCTCGCTTTTACGGTTCGAGAATGTCCGTTTCGTTTTAAAAGAAGTACGGCTCGATGATTTGGCCAGACCAAAATCCGCACCAAACTGAGGTTTTCTTAGGATGCGTTTGGTATGATGTTGCGTCAAATTTGAGAGTTTTTTTTGTTCACAGGTTCATTCATTCAAAGATGAGCCTTGTCGCTAAAGGTGATTTTTTGGTGGAATTTGTACCAACTTCTACCTGCTACATGGTCCAATCAGCAAACACACGGTGTTATATTTGAGAGTTTACTCTTAGTTCTAGGGTCAATTTGATTTTATACGAGTGCAGACCCAAGTTTGATACAAATTCGCAAAGTTGAATTCGCAGAAATGCCAAGTCCTTGTAAACGACGAAAAATTGACTAAACCGGATTTTTCTATACTACTTGACAATAATATGTTAACCAAACGTCGAATAGTCGACTTGGCACGACGCAGTTGTGGCGCGAATAAAAATTACGCAATACGCGACACGTTTCTCGAACGGAGTACTGATTTGTATTGCAAACCGAAAAGCATGGATGACTCCTCTCGACAATGCTCTTGAACACCCTAAAATTTCTCAGAATTTTAAACATGTTTGCCTGTAGAAATTATGTTTACACCTCCAAGTATAACATCAATTTTGCAACCGCTGGACCAAGGAGTGATTGCATCTTTCAAGGCATATTATATTCGAAAAACTTTTAAGCAACTAGTTGAAGCAGTTGACAGCAATCAATGTTCTATCTAAGAATTTTGGAAGAAATTTAATATCATGAATGCTATAGAAAATATCGGTTCATCATGGAATGAAGTGCAACAAAATTGTCTCAAAGGATGTTGTAACTGCTTGCTTATTAAAACGGTTGAAGATGAAATAGTTAATGAACTGCCACAAGTTATTGATTTGAGGAAGTTGATGAGAGAAACATCCAAGAATTAATTGAAAGTGATGACCATGGTATCTCCAATGAGGATTTGATTGCTATTTTATCACAAATTCACCCAGAAATTGCGGAGCCCACGCTAGAAACATAAGATATAACAGAAAATATTTGAAAATATAAGAAATGTAAAAATGTTTGGAACATAATACCTTAGAAGATTTAACGGAAAATGAACCCAATTTTGAATTGGGATATTACGAGCGCGGTGCGCTATAAAACGAGGAGTAATAAATTCTTTATCACCCTACATGGAAATGTTAAAAGAAAAAGAAAACTATTTAAGCATTAATTTAGACCTTAATTTTTTTGTTTTTATTGAAGTTGTTTTATTATATTGAATTCTAATTTAGTTTTTAATTTTTAAATTAAGTATAAATGAAATAAAATTTTTATTTCAGAATAAAAATATGTACCATCTATTTATTTTTGACGTCAAAGTACAAAAAAAATTGGTTAGAAACGTAACCCTGTCTTTTAGTGTAAATAGCAGCTCTTTTAACGCTGTTTCTTTTAACGCTCAATTTTCAGGAACGCGATGTATGCCTATCCATGGCGAAACTTCTTTTACATCATTTTTTCTGAAACATTATTCCTTTCAAGATTTAACTTCACTTTATAATATTTATATGATGTGAATTTGTTTACTTCTCTGTTCTATGCTATGATGTGCTGTGTCGCATAGAGCGCTTTGCCTCACTATCATTTTTTGCGATTTATTATAAAAAAGTAATATAGAATACTCGATTTAGTCTGAACTCGTAAGCACCTAAGTTTTGCTCCTGAAACCAAGATATAGGCGAGTGAAGCCAACATCCCAATTTAAAAAAATTTAAATCGGAATTAGTTATTTGTTCTTTTCTTCGGTATAATTTGTACACTAAAATAAGACATTTGTATGTAAACAAATATGACCTTTCGAATAAAAAGTATACCAGACATAATTAAGCAAACCGCAAAATACGGTTTAATTACAGTTTTATCACTACGTAAGCAATACAATTAAAATGCATTAAAACATTGAGTATACCACACCTACAATATGCTACGGTGTAGTTGACATTGACTGCGCTTGATGTTGAAATAAATCAAAAAAATATTTTTTGTAAGTTGCTACGGATTTAACAGTGAGGTGAGTATTATGGGAAATATTACCTACATGTAGATGATAAAAAATATTAATTGAAATGTTATTGCAATTAGTCGTAATTTTATATATTTCTAATTGAATCTAATTACTTCCTGTATTTTTATTAAAGTTCATATTCATTGTGATTTCTTTTTTGGTTTGTAAATTAAATTGTGCAGTCAATGAGATCACTTTGTATAGGTACATTGTGTAAATAAAGAAAATGTTACTTACTTATTTTATCTACGTTTATGGTACGAGAAAAAAATCTCCTTTTGTATGTTTTGTCGGTCAGTGTTGCGTACTACATGAACATTCATAAACTTAAGTATGACATTTCAAATGCTAACAGAACAGGCCTAATTAGTCTTCGCACTCCCATTTCATCACCATCCTGAGGCTAGCTTTTATAATGTAATGGTCAACATAAAGCTTAAGGGCCTGGGTCGTCAAATATCTCTTTTTCTTAGTCTCTGTTAGGTCATAAATGGTTATTTTTTCTTATAATAGTTTAATTCAATTTATTGTGATGTCCCAACGATACATAAAATTTCAACTTTGTCAAGAGTGATTAAGTTGGTTTTGGTGCTTTAGAATCAAACATACTTTAAGATCCTAACCTCCGAATAACACTAGCAGTTACCTTTCCACAATTTTGATAGCAATACTTTTCACATACCCTTAACCGTGTGCAGACAATAGGAATTATTTTTATTTATTCGAATTTTACACAATTTAAAGCATACATGTCCAACTAGATGTTCGTCTGCTGATCATTATCTTAAAATATTTTGAAAATACTTTGTGGGTTTAGCAAATCCCTTTAAATCCTGTAAACATCCAATTTGGAAGTATCTAGTTCAACTTTGCGTGTATAGTTGCATCAAAAACATCGAAATAAGCTTTAAACAAATTTTGAAATACACTCAACAACTATATCGAACTTTAACTCGACTTAAAATTCGTAACTCAACCTGAATTGCACGAAGGCGATTTATTTCTCATCAACAGCGAATATCGTTAATTTTGTACTTCAAACAGTCAAATAATCGGATCAATTTACGAGATCTACGAGTATTGATATAATTGCAAATAGAGACACGACGTTCCAGTCAGATATGTCACTCGCGTTCATAAATATATGTTTAGATTCGTCAAAATAATTAATTAAAAGTTCATTAGGGCTGAAATAATAAATAAAATTCCCCACTAGGAAAAAAAAATTGATTCAAATCAACTCTAATATCCGGAATTCAGTAAGTTTCACATACCAGCACTAACCGCAATTATAGTAACTTATTGCTTAATAAGCAATAAATAATTAATTACGGTACTTGCGGTGCGTTAGGAGCGGGGTTTTTTTTATACAAAGGTAATCACTAAATTAAGAGTATCAATTAAAATCACAATATTTAATCGGTCCATCGGGTGACTTAAATAATTATTATCCAGCGACAATAAAATGCATTTTTATACCACATGTTTACCTTCGAAAATAATGTCGATCATTTATTAACGCATGCACAATAGTACATGATAATTATAGTCACCCCATATTAAAATATGTACGGCATTAACCGTGTGGTAACTTTGGGTCGGATAATTAGTAATGGCGAACTTTACACAATCCATTATTCACATCTTAATACTCACTTGATCAGAATTTATCTTTACAATCTTTACCTACCTCAATTAAAATGTCTAACACTTAAGTACCGACTTTACAAAATAATGTCCACCAACATTACAAAGTTGCAAATTAATTTAAATGTTAAGTCCTAATCAATAAAGTTACAAAATTTATTAATCGTCAGACGATAATTAATTTTATTTGGAATAAATTAACAATTTATAGATGACAGGAGTACACATTTTTTCTCAGCAATATATACCATATTTTGCATAAGCACTGTTTATGGGCTGAAAGTCTAATTACCTGCTGATTATAAATTACTCATAAAAAATCGTGTGAAACTGAAATATTTTAAATTTAAATGTTCATTTGTGAAACATCGCTTCCTCCATCGCTTTCCAAATTGGTTTCCTGGCAAACATAGTTTTAATAATAATTTGTCAATAACAAAATTTTGACATTAATTATTAAAAATCTCACTTTGACTAACGCAATTAATAAATTTTTCAAAATGCCGCAGAACATCTTCTATAAGGTGAAATCAAAACATGAAAATGTAAAAAAACATATAAATTAAGGTGCCAGAATTGCTCATTTTCCGGCCGGTTTAATACAATTATTGTACGGCAAAGTCTTTGTTTCATGTCTCTTCGCGGTATTCCCTGAGTAACACTAAATGGAACCAGAGAGTTAGTAGAAGCAAAGCAACGTGTTTTAGATTGGATGCCTAAGCTTTTATCAACATATACTCGTAATAAACGGGTTCAGCGGCGGACCACCTACCTACTCTCACGAAAAAGATCAAGTTATTAACCCTATACAAAAGACTCGCATTATTTTATTGAATATATCACATCAAACACTTCGGAAAATGTACACGGACATTATTTTAAAAATGAAAACACGAATGAATGTGTTAAGTTTTTCAAGACTCAAAAACTTTAGAATTTTCCAAACTGGGCGGAAGTTTACACATAGGACGTACTCTCACACTAACTCTAATGGTTAAACTTCTAACTGCATCAATCATCAGAGGTCTGAAGAAATCACCACGAAATCTCCAATCACAAATACGGGCCCTGAAGAAATCAACGTCTAAGCGGAAAGTAGAAACCGGGAGGGATTGCAGGCGAACAAGACGACATATTGCAACACGTCAACTAAGTTATATTCAAAATTACGTCAATAACTCGAAATAACCTAAACTTACAGAATCTGTCTGATTGCAGGGGAATAAGACGATATATTGCAACAACTTCAACTTAGTTCTACTCAAAAGAACATTACCAACTCGAAATAATCTAATCTCCAAAATCGGTAAGGCTAACTATCAGGGATTTTCGCAAAAAAAGTGAAATCATTTTATTGTTGATAATCCGGTTGATACTCCGGCTCACTTTGAAGATGATCTAGGGAAAAAATATTGGAGTACAACATATCCGTTAACTAATACTAGAAAAACTTTTAACAGGCATATGATTTCATTATTCGCGAGAACTTTTGGAAAGCGCTCATGTGTCTAAAAATGTCAGAAAAGCTTGTTTGGAAGAGACTTTCATCAATCCTTTCGAGATAACATCAGTTGTAGGACAAGCACAACTGATACCACTGAATTATATCGGGGCAGATATATAACCCACATCGCAGCTGTATATCGAGTAGGTTATTCGCAGTTATAAGGTTGTTGCAATTTAAATATTTTTCACAGTAACGTAAGCTCGCATCTAAAAAGCGCTTGTAACACCTGTGTTAACTTTCTGAAGCGGAAATTGGACCACCACTAGTTATAGTAAATATATAAAAATGATTCTAATCTATTATTAAAAGGAGATTATTCATTTCATTTATGGCTCTGGTAATGTGGCTCTGGTAATGCGAACACCGAAAATTGAATTCGAATGAACCACAAGATCTTGTGGTCGGATTTATTAAATACAACGGAGTTAAATGGCCGGAGCCACGTTAAAAAAATCTATATCTCAACAAATGATAAGAAAATTATCTCATCAACAAACGCTTAGAGATCAAAGTTAAACACACCAAAAGAAACATATTTTCTGCACCCTATTATAGAAAACAACCGTAGCCTACGTACTGATTCACTGACCGAGAAAACATACCTAATCTTTCGATTTCTTTGTAATCAAAAATATTTCTAGCAATTTTATTAAAATTGAGGAGTGCCAGGACTTGAGTTTAGATCAATATCCAAAATTAATCTGTAAACAAAACAAAAGGCTTGAACAAACTAACTATCCAAAATAAATAAGAGATCTCTTGAGGGACAAAAGAAAATTGAGAAAAAACTAGAATCAAAACAGAAACAACCCCACTCATCAATTGTCAAAAGAAATCCAGAAACTAAAAATGAGACAATTTTCTCCTCAGGTAGAAGTTAACAAATGATAAAAGCACTGACTGGTCACTTTGGAAAGCAACTTAACAGTTTAAAAGACCAACAATGCAGCTTTATCCTGTCAGAAAAGTGGACGGAACTTTAGCAAGAAATACAATTTGTATACGAAAGTTTTGCTTGGGAACATGTAATTATTTTTAAATCACATTAACATCAAACTGAATCATAATACAGGAGCCTCAACATATTACACCTACATCCCAAACAATACACGAAACCAAGTACGATATAAAATTGAATAATACGCGAAGATTCCATTTAATATCCGGGAAAATCCTAAAGAAACTTCCAAGAAAGCATATAGGAAAAACGTACGAAATACATACCGGAAATATGGAAAATGGCTATAACATCAACACTTAGTAACATCATATAGAACCATTTCCCTGTTACCAAAAATGTATAAACTTTATGAAAAGTTTAATTAAAAAGACTTAAACCAATACTCGACTGAAATAACTTTATACCGAATCATAGGTTTGGCTTCCAAAATGAACAGGTAGATATAGTAAGGAATGTGATTAAAAAGGACGAAAACTTTGATATGGCGATCGGATTACGACGCAAGAAACTGAAATTAACCCCTTTATAAAAGACCCAATATTAATAACGGCAACCCCAGGAACCGTTCGACTCGTTTCACCCGTTAAAATAAAGTATCACGAACATTCCAGAAAACTTATACCCACGATTCAATATTTTGAAATTTGTTGACCATATTTCTTAATTGAAACTAGTTGCAAAATGCTATTGATTGTGCAACGTTTGTTGCATGCAATAAATTTGGGATTTTCTTTTGTGGGACATATTTTACTTGGGTGGAATTTCAAAATAGTAATCAAAAAATAAAACGAAAAACATTAAAAATATTTTATATAAGAAAACAAAATTATAATTGATTTGGCATGGTTGTTGACAAGGTTTGTAGTTGATGCATTCAAGAAAAAAACTTGACACTTAATAAACACATTATAACACTTGTTTATTATTTCGCAAAAAACTTTTGTAAAAAATTTGTTCAAAATGTTTAAAAAATTACTCGATCGATTTCGACTTGTTAGGTCATCATCAGGAGTATCATCCTGGAGGATGATGACCTAACAAGTTGAAATCGATCGAGTAATTTTTTAAACATTTTGGACAACTTTTTAAAAAAAAAATGTTAACCTCATCACCATACCCTCCTACGAACAACGTAAGTCTGATGAATCCAAATATATCGACCAAAAGATGGAAAATTATTTGCTACAAACGCGAACCCAAACGATCTGTGGGGTAAACCAGAAGTATTTTGAAATCATTACTCGTTCAGACTATTCCGTGTAGTACGTCTTACACAAAATTATCTTTTCGATTAGCGCCGGATCATAGGTTTACTACGTTTTACATACTATTGATATACATAATTAACACAGTAAATAGATTAACTTTTGTCACTTGAAGTCAGGTTTTATTGAGATAAAGGAGTTGTTTTCAGAATCATATAAATTTTCCCGTAATTCTGAAACCAATGGTCATCTTGGTGTTGCTTTTGGTTAGAATACGAATAAAAATAGAATTCTGCCTTTAAAACTAGGAACTTTTACATTTAACAATATCAGTACCTCTAGGGTTCAGTAGTGTAGCTCAGATAAACTTCCGGTTTTACTTATTTCGCTCAAGTCCTTCAAATCATTGCTCTGACTTGATTTTCACGTTTGTATATTTGCTTTTTCACTCCTCCATGCCGGGCCCTTCAGATGAACTGACAGATTTTGTATAATTAGAGCACAAGTAAAAATATTCTCCTTGTGCGTGTGATGTAAATTCACATGACTCTATCTAAGGCAGTTAACATAAACAGCATAGGTGTATCTCTACTTAATTTCCTAAGCTCCTCGGACCTCGAAATTCCCAATTAAGGATATACCCAACTAGTGACAATATTTCTTCGTCGTGAAGTAATTGATATTAGTTTGTATTTTTGGTCGATTATTATATTATTTAGTATCTGGAAGGTAACTAGTGATATCTTGACATTCGACCACAGATATATTTCTTTCAATCTTAATCGTAAAATACCACTTTCTAATCTTGTCGCAATAGAAAACTAATCACCAGGGACTTTTATTATCAAACTAATGTACTCGTAACCCCTTAGTAAAATTCAATCAGTTGAGGAAATATAATTTTTGGCAACAATACTATCGAGTGCTATTTCGGCTTCTTTTGTAGACTCTAGTCCAATAATCACTAAGCAAGTGGTTTAGAACAAACCATTTTGAAGATTTAAAAATAAACTTTCAGCGTGACTAATAGAATTTTCTAGAGACACAAAAGGTCTTCCATGTAAGCTCTAAGATCTACTCGCAGATCGTTATTCAAAAAATTATGTCAAGAAACTTACACCGTGTCAAATGTCACTAAACTATCTAAAAAGTTGGTTAAGAATGACAATTTGTCGAATTTATTTCCTTCGTCTGCCCCATAAAAACTTGTCTGTTCATTTTTCGGGGTGCATCATCATCTATCCGGCTGCTGTTGCAACCGAACCGCCTACTGCTTCTAATAGTGCCACCTGTTTCATTTTGTTTAAGCCTCGTGGCGTTTGGTTTTGTTCAAAGCTCCTGCAGACGAAGCCGGTTCGTATTTATACGTAAAACAAGGCAAGTTTAAATATTTTGATCCTAAAAGTTTCCGTTCCTTCAGTCTAACTTCAATCGTCCTGAAATGCTTAGAAATGATCAGTGCCACTACTTTCTGAAAATATGTGGGAAAGTCCTTCGAAACGGTACTACATCATTTAACAACAAAAAGTTTCTCATGGGTACGTTTCTTGATATTGCAGGACCGTTCGACAGCACTTCCTTTGTTACGATCATCGATGAATTGGGTTGAACCTATGCTTAATTACGAAAACGTCGAGTTTGAGCTGGGTGACTTCTTTGTTTACGTTGGCAAAGGTTATCCACAACCTTTAAGCTTCAGCCGTCCCAGATCCTTGCTCAGGGCTATGCTGATGATCTTATTATAGCTAATTCAGGCAAATACCTCAACGTCGTATCCGTGCTAATGCAAGAACCCCTTGATATTGTTGATGGTGGTGAGATTGGCAAGGGGAGGTGTGATTGGCTAAAAGGGGATGATTTTGACATAATTTAAGAAACAACTAACGATTGAATATGGGGAATTAATAACCCAATCCAAAATCGACCGAAACCTGTAGCACATATATCAACATCACAATCCCGGTGGCGCTGAAACACATTAAAACAACAAGCTGTATAGGTCCTCGAATTCTTTAAGTGTATAACTGAACTAAAATGCAGTACAATAGATTTGAATCATCAATAATTTTGCGTTTCCACATTGCGTTTCTTTCCGTTTTTTATAAATGTCGAATTTCAAGAGGAAATCTGCATTTAATTTTGGCCTCCTTACTGAGACTATCGTAAATAGATAAATTATGTAAACTTTTATCAGATAGACGGAAATGTGGGCTTTTACAATTGAATTTTAGGAGAATGAAATGACCGAGATGTCTGTTCCCGTATCGATAAAGAAATTAATTTTTTTAATTGCTTAAGAAAAGACGGTAGGTCTGTAATTTAACGGTACATTTTTAGAAATTTGCAAATTTTGTGTGTGTGATATATTCAGTTGAGTTTCCAGGGCTCACCATAAGAACATTGGCCTAATATTGTTTTTCCACTTTTTATTTGAATCATTTTCTATTCTTACATTCACACCTCACTTGAAAAGTGACCGAAAATTGTTGTCAGATGTAACCATCACTAACATCTTCCATTTGAAACCTTTTTCAGTTATGAAACTTTAAACGGTAAAATTTTAGAAATTTTCAAATTTGGTGTGTGCGATATGTTCAATTCAGTTATCCCGGACTAAACCTTTATGAAAATTGAGCAGACATTATTTCCTGGTGCGTTTCAATTTGTTTCAAACGGTCAATTTATAAAAATTGGCAGGTTTGATGTGTGCGATATATTCAAACGAATTATCCCAAACTCCCCACATGAAAATGTCCCTATACAATTTTTTCAGGTATAACCAAGGTCTTAGTTTTATTTGAATTTTTTCCATCCATAAAACTTTAACGGTCAGTTTTTATAAATTTTCGTATTTTTTGTGTGCACTATATTCGAACGAGTTTTCGTAACCTCTCCAAAATTGAACTAACGTTTTTTAAATGGTAATCATTAGAACACACTTCATTTAAAATATTTTCCAAACATGTCACTGTATAGATGCATTTCACATTTCACCCCCCCAAATTTAATAATTCTAATGAAAAATTCTTATTTCAATTTTTTAGTTAATTCTTAGGAACAGCAACATAAAAACTTGCTTTCTAACATAAAATTTGTATTTTCATTCTCGATATTTTTCGGCTGGGGTTTTCGATGTATATGTTACCGACAATTATCGGCTGTCATTTTCGTTTAATTAGTTATAATCTGCATCATCGAAATTTTTCGGATAACCTTAATAGAGCCATTGTTGCTCGTTGGAAGAAGTATCACGCATTCTTCGATATCGATACATACCATCATCGTCGACAGTCATTTTCGAAAGTTTAGAATCATGCCTGCGTTATATAATATAAATCAAACGTGGGATTGGGCAAGGTCTTTCATACATCGGCCGATAACGTTCGCTGCCTAAAAGTTTTAGGACTACTGGTCAGGCTGGCACATTCAACAAACAACTCGTTCACTCGTAATCACTTCTGACTCTCGCATATTAACGTATCAAGCTTAAGCTAGAAATCATAATACATTCCAGTGATATCAATTAACAGCCTCTTACATTCGGAGATATGTCATATCTCGTCGTCACAAAGATCACGCATCCGGTCACACTTGAAGCCGTTGGAACTTTCCGATCCAAATGCAAAATTTAAATTTGTTTTCGTTACAAATATGAAGCAAATGTATTGACAGATCTTAATGGCGCCCGAACAAATACCGTCTCGAAAATACCATTTGTGATTTGTTGAATCAAACAGCGGAAATGGTGTTCGAACAGCCAACAGATTTGAATCAATGTGAAACCGATCCAATTTTGGACTCCTAATCTGGAATTCAGGACTTAGGTTCACAAGTTGCTTGCTTGCTAGAAGAGCTTTTTCTTTGTAAGTTTGCTAGCCGTTCGAGTATTTACTCCAATGTTTATCCTTTTCCGTTAATCTAAATACTTTCAGTGAATCCAATGATTTGTCGAGAAATGATTTACTCTTACAATTCTAACCAATTTTTATAACTTAGTTTAAGAATTAAAAAAACTACTGAAAAATGATTTTATATTAGCAATTTTGTTCGTTTAAATTAGTCTCTATTTAACTTATAAATTAAAGGCACTCGCCTAAGCGTATTATTAACACCCCTATTCCCTAAGTCGTATTACGTGGTATGAAAAATAAATCGGTTAAATTTCGATTCGAATAAATTGTCGTATGATGTGGTAGCAGTTACAAGGAAATATTTGTTTCTTTTAAGTCGAAGGCAATATGGATGTAAATGTGCTCCAGCGATCGTGTTAAACCAACCAAATACATGAAGGCAAGGAACCCATATTAGCATGGACCTAACATTATTTTTTAAATAGATCCGCAATCTAATCAAGTTTGGCTAAGGCACGGGCAATGGTTTTATACACAAATTGCATCTGTTATACCGCGGTGTGTCTAAGCCGATTGGTAACATAAATCAAATAACAATAAATATTAACCTTATTAACATTTTCATGGCCTACATGATTCTTATAATACAAAAAAATAAACTTCAAAATATTTAAATCTCATCATTTACAAAAACGATAGGCGACAAGCTATATCCTTGTTGCATCTATATAAAGTAATTGTACTCGTGCTACAAAAATGAAATTGCAGCATGAAATAATCACAAAGAACATAATATACTTAATAATAATCAAATCAATCGATTGATCAGCTGATCCTAATCGCAACTCAGATTATTGTAAAATGTGATACAAACCTATCATTATCGACGCACGACAATACCCACAACAAACTGCGATTTTAAAACAAATTAATTTACTTGATACCGATAAATCATGTCAACATATTCAACTTACTAGTGTTACAAAAGTAACATGTAACATTTTACATTAAACACTGCTGCCATTAATCACATCGATGTTAATTAATTTTTATTTAATAATTCTGTTTAAAACTATTATTCTAAAAATTACGTATGCGTATCCATAATGTAATAAATAAATAATAAAAATTAAAATTAATTTGACTTAAATATAGCTATGTGTATTAAACAGATATGCCTTGTTTTGCGTTGTATCGATTTATGAGTCCCCCCTGAGATTATCTATATCAAATTATTTTGTTAGCCGAAATTCAATGATTCAAAACCAAAAAAATTTCGAAATTTTTTCAACACCAGAAATGCACCATCCCTAAATCAAGTACGCAATCCAGCCGCTCGTTTTCAGTGATCGGGATCTGTTAGTGACTTATCTTGGAGTGGAATACCGCTTGAAGCACGAAGGCACGAAGATAATATCGAACGAGTTCGAGAGAGCGTAAATGAGAACCATTAAACAGCGACTCGTAAACGTGCCACTCAGTTACAAATGTCGAGAACTTCACTGCGTAGAATAATGAAAAAATAAATTATTGCTGTTTCCGGACAAGATACAAATGGTACATGAAATTTCACCTCAAAACTATGCAACCCGCTTAAGATTTTGTATAACAGATGATCCTGATTTTATGAAAAAATGTAAAATGACCAATGAAGCAATAAGCAAAATTTTAGAATCTGGGGCACTGAAAACCTAAAAGTGATTCAACAGCGTCCGTTGCATCCACCTAGAGTCACAGTTTGGTGCGGAATATCAGCAGAGAAGGTCTACGACCCGTACTTCTTCCAAGACGAAGATGACAATGCATTGACAGTAAATAGTAAGCGTTACAGAGCTATGTTAGTCAATTTCTTGTTTCCTGAACTTGATAATACTCAAGACAGAACTACGTCCCATGCTGCAAGGGAAACAATGAATTTGCTGCGAACGGTTTTTGGTAACCGTATCCAAATGGCCAACCAATTTTGGCTTCAGTTATGGACCAGGTACAGCAATGAGCAGCAGCTTGCGAAGAGGCGGATGGAGAAGGCATCTAACAGTTATTATTTTTAAAATTTAATTTTTTTTAATTCTTTATGATTAAAATTATCTTTTGTAATCAAAATTATTCATTTTCAATAAAAAATAAAAAAATTATATCAAAAATACAATGTTCAGTGACTTATGGCCCTCCCTGTATTTTATATCTCAAAAATTAGTAAAAAAAATTAGTATCAATTTTGCGATGAAAACAAAATATGTTGTTTAATTATTTTGGTTAGTTTACGAAAATATCTAAAAAGTGTTCTGCTATAAAATATGAAGGAGACATTTTTGAAAAGTTCGTAAATTAACCTCAAATTAAGCATCAAAGAATTTGTCATACATTTTAAAACCCAACAAATTACGAAATAAATAGTAAATTAAAAAATATTTAACAAAACTATTTTATAAATATTTAGTTGCACACAATAATAAATTTAGTCAATAAAAACTTTAGTTTAAAATTTGAGTGCCGTGTGATACTTGTCATTCAAACACCGTTGCCCCCAATTTCATTAAATATCCTAATTTGTATTCGCGTTCCTTTTGTAGAATGACGATGAAGATAAAAGACGGCGAAGTAGATCGGTGACCAGTAGTTCGAGTAGTGTAAATGTTTCGTTACTGGAAGGGAGTTTGTAGAAATTCAACACAGAATGCATTTCAAACACATTTTGTCGATGCATTGGCCAATTTGGTTACAGGCCATCATAATTATGTCAAACATTTTCTTTTGGTCTCTCCTAGGGTCGATATCATGCACAACGAAATGATTTAAATGTCTGATGGTTTATCTCTTATGAATGTCGGCGGTAAAGAGACGATGTAAGAAACGAGAATGAAGGGGAACCGAATAGGATGATTCAGTTACTGAGGATAGTAATGATGCGCAGATTCCAAATCAAAGGCCAAGGCTAAAGCAAAAAAGCGACATCAACAAAGTTCAACCGTAACAAAGTAAATGGTAAACTGGATACGGTACCTTTCTTGGATCCCGTATTTACCGATATAAATAGTTCGAATCGAGCTTTTCTATAAATACGCTGGAATCGAATAACTCGGAAATTTTATTTGATTACGATAATTCGTACTGGGATAATACAACAAATGAATTATACTCAATAAAATCGCACTCGTTGTAAATGAGAAATTTTATTTTATGAAATATAAAAAGCTGGACGGCCCCGTTAAAATTCGGGCAACATTATAAGAAATCGCTCTATAACGATTTTTTAATATCATAATGCTGTAAACAACCGTAGGTGATAATAACATAAATTTAGATGACTGCGATAGTGATAATGGATGTATGGGTGATGACTTTGAAAATCAAACTGATATGGATGAGCCACAAGAGATGGAACTGCGGCATACGATGCAAATTGCTGAAATTGAACAAATGGAAGAGTTTCGAACAAATTGTCCAATTGAATTGGATCACAATGAATTTTCTATTGAAGAACTCGATGCTCTAAATATAGTGGCGAGTGCTAAACGCACCCAAATCATAATTGATTCTAAAACTACTCGTAAATCATCACATGCACTACGATTATTTTGAAAGATTATCATATGCAATGTGACAACTAGATATGATACTTGTTTGTAGTCAAAGGAACAACTTTGGCCTAGTTAAAAACAATCACGCCCCAATACAAAGACGATGGCGAACAATGTAGACAGTTGGTATAATTTTGAATTGAGACATTTTTAACGGAAATATGCAACCGGTAGAAATCGAATTCAAAAATCGCCGAACCCATCAGTCATTGCTTTCAAACTAAAATATAAACTGAATTTTTGTTTTAAATTTTAGTTATGTTTATTATTTATCGCAGGAGAACTTTTAATTTCTTTTCCAAAAACTAACCACAAAATAATTAAAAATACAAAAGTTTTTAATTTCTTTTGAAGCACTTGGTACTATAACTATTTGTGTAAAATAAAATTATGGCAACACAATAACAACTTGCTCAGCAAACTATAATTGGATACACCCTTCTACCAAATAGTCGATCTATATTTTGGTCTCGTTTAAGTTTTACTTAATATTTTTTCTCATGGAATAGGGCCATATGTTGACAAATTACTACTAGTAATTTATGATCAGCCACATTTGTTTCTCAAAGGCCATGTCCAATATCTGTCGATGATCAAAAACTAGCGTGAGACATGCCAAGTACAAAACTTCTTTTGCCACATCTAGAAGTGGTATATTTCTTTTGGCAGCCCTGGTACCTGGCTGGAATTCAATGGACCAATCGTTCATTAATCCGAAATTAATTGGATTATGTAACCTCATTAATGAAGCGGCTAATTCCCTCTGCTGGTTGTAGCGCCAGCAAAATATCAAATAAATAAATAAAATGTAGGTTAATTTTATTGATAGTGCGTGGAAATGGATTGGAGAAACCTGGACCATAACAAAACAACAAAAATCAAGTATAGCATTTAAAATTCAGCAATAAAAAAATTTCCTCAATTGTTGCGAAATGTAAATTTTCTTCCCTAATCACTTATGGTGGCTTTAGTTTTCTGAAAGATTATTGATTACGTAATCTGTCACGAAAATATAACCACTACAAGTACTTTTAAGGCAGAAAATTTACATTTCAGTACATTTGAAGAAACGTTCAATTTTGCACAATTTTAAATAATAACTAATTATAGAACGATCCTTTATATTAATAACATTCCAATGACTGATCACAAGATCTACCAAAAATTTTAATAAAACCTGTAAAAACGAATAAAATAACCACTGAAATAGGAATGAACACTTTACTATCAAAAAAAATCCTTTAGAATATGACCTTTTTAATAAAATTTTAAGAAATTCTAAGAAACGTCGTAAATAGGTTTTTCGTGTCTCGCCAAGAGTCATACTACAAAATGTAAAAGGTTCAACCAGGTACATCCAGTGAACTGGATACAATTATATAAATTATCGTATTCTGACTTATCCCAGATAAACTTGGTGCCGCTGTAGAAAAAATATTTACGCAATTGCCTCACTTTGAAATAAATCTGGTCAATTCTGCAATTTGCTGACAGCTCGGAGACCATGAACTGCTTTGGCTGCCATGCATACAATATTAGAGATGTGTGCCTTGGGCATCGTATTTCGGTTGATCTTTATTTGAAAAGAACCGCATAGCATGGTCTGCCTCGGTGCTTTTATCGCCCGTAAACTGCGGGTGCCCATCGGTTTCTTTTGGCTTATTTTTGAAACAGGTGGTAGATTTTCTGGTTATTTTTCTTTTACTCTTATGTGCCAATAAGATGGTCTAACTATTACCAACAAAGCTTTGACCAGCATGACCCTGTTCCTCATGAAGATATCGAATGACTAATTCGGTAAAATGACAAAGCCTGGATAGAACAATTTGATGTTTTGTTTCGAATGGTTGATCTGAATTCTCTTGGAATTTTTACTAATTTATTTCCCATTTTTAATGAAATTATCTCGCTAAAATTCTTCATGTTAAACCATTTGAATAAGTTTGTTCCAAATTATCGAGATTTCTTCGGCAGATGAATGCGCTACTAAAGTTTTGGTTAAACCTCAGGGCTTAAGCCATGGCGCGCACTAATTTTTTCCATGGGACTGTATTTCATTGATGATTGCAAATCTTTCGATTGTTTTCATTGATAATGTTGTAATTGATTTTAATTCTGGCGACATTTCAGTGATCGTCAGAATTTGACAAATCACTATCAAGACTTTTCAAAAAATGCGGCCGTTTTTACCAGAACGAGGGTAATAATTGCTTGGTAATAATGACCCGAGAGATATAGAATATAGGTGGCAATATGAGATACAAAGATTTTCATCTAGGATGATTAGGAATTGATCCAACCCATAAAATTGTTGAGTACCTTTTGAAATTGCTTCGTAAGTTAAGACAATAAAATAGCACTGTCAAGTTCAAGCTTCAGAATTGTGATTGTTTTAATAGGAAAGATTTAGAAAAGATTAATGTAGTGGATGATTTTTCGTTTTCTTCGATACAATTTACGTATATACGAACCATGGCCTGTTAGAGGGGCTTTTTAGAAACAATGAAGGTATATTGATTTACACTAGAGTGTCTCTTACTTATCCAACCACTAAATTTTGTCCTTTTCGTGTACCGGCTGATCCCACTCGATGTTTGCTTGCTAGAGTTTCTGCAGTATGATTTTGGTTGTTACTATTATATTGAACCAGTCAAACCTAATTGATCGTAGAGTCTGACGTTGGCGTGACAAAGAACTGTTCGTTTTATCACTTCTCATTCACCCAGCAGCAACATCGAACGAAAACAAAAAACCATCGGTCTAAGAATGCCTGGTTAACCAAAAGACGTCACTGCGTACTATAAGAAATAGTTGTTTCTTGATTTGGATAATACGGTGGAGTTTTTACATAAAAATCATTTTTTGTGGATTCTGTTGCTATTGAAAACTTAATTTGTTGCCAAGTATGGTACACAAGCTGTGCCATATATAACCCACCTAAATGAATATGCCGGGATTAATTTGATTTAGTCATCCTG
Organism: Nephrotoma guestfalica; assembly: GCA_963691935.1. NCBI lineage: Eukaryota > Metazoa > Arthropoda > Insecta > Diptera > Tipulidae > Nephrotoma > Nephrotoma guestfalica. The sequence goes on along the minus strand of OY829913.1, from coordinate 200,836,118 downwards.
CTATTTGATTTGTTAAAGTTGCTGATCGCTTTCATCTACAAGCACCTCCCTCGTTGTTTTCGAAAACGGACAATAATCTTGAAATGCTCTTGTGAACCGTAATTTCGATAATAACATTGTTCAAGATCAATCCCTAATTTCGGGCCGCGGAATGGAGTAATGTGACATTAAATATTGAATTTCGTCAACACTTGGATTTAAAGGAAGACTCATATGGCCCAATTGTATATATTCTCACATATAACCGCAAAATTGATAGTTTAAACCCTCATTTTTTACTATATTGTTTCTTAATGATTGAAATCTGATGTCATTCGATCACCCAGTTCATAAATACTTTCCTTGTACGGCAACACTACGATTTGTATCTCCTTGATGGTCAACACTGTAGTTGAGTCTCAATTTTCGATTTCCCAAAATCTCCTGACCTGGTCCAATAGATAAATCTACCATTGTTAGTAGCAGTTCCGCATAAGTCTGGTGTTGGGTTACATGATCCTTTGTAAATTACTTTGCCTCCTAAGAAGACTGACTTCCTTGGAAAATCATCTTCTGTTTCTTAAGAACCAAGAATTCTAAATTGGCCTTGAAAGTAGTTCTTCGGAATTGATTAGCTACTGCAGAAAATTCAAATTTGTAAACTGACGTTTGATAGCCAATGCCCTTGATCAATGCGTTGAATATTTTATTTTCGGCTACTATGAACTGCAAACTTCGCTCGGTTATGTAATTTTCAAGTGAACTTGTCAATAGAACTTGATCTGAAGATACAAATAGACTAATTGATTTATTAATCACCACCGCTGATACTGAGCTTTATGGTTTTAGTTGGTTTTGCGAGAGTTTGGTGGTTCGATTTATATTAGCGACATGTTCTACTTTTACTCATATTGGCATGATGTGTCTGACTAAACAATTGAAACATAACTTGGAATTTGCTATTTTTTTAATTCGGTGCAAGGTGAAAAACTCGGAACATTGGTTGATATAATGCAATCAAATGCACATCGTATTGAATTACTTCTGGACCCTCCATCAATTTCAATAACGAATGCATTAGTTACGAGTATGTTCTTAGACTTTTTCGAGATCTACTTGGTCGCAGATTATATTGATCAAAAATATTTCTGGCATTGCATTCATTTTTACGTGGAATCGAATATACTTTATTGAAAGCCACTTTGTTATTGCTCTGCCTCAAAATTCGGTGGATTTTGAAACGGGTATTCATTTCGTCAAATTTGTGAATTATTTTTGATTGAGTTTCTACTCGTGCTTGAGTAAAGTTTTTCAAGAAACGGTCTTTGACAGCAGCACGGAAATCGATTTTTATCTCGAAAAAAGAAAGTTTTTGTAAATTACCGCTGCTGTTATAGAATTTCCATTTATGGAATTATGTTTTTCAAAATTACAATTCTACGAAGTACAAAAATTATTGTTGAAACCCCTAAAACAAATTCGAACCAGAATTCGACGCCCCAATGTCAAATCAAAAATATACCAGAAATTTCTAACAGCCTAAAATCGGTAGTTAACGACATACCGTTCTTCCAAAGTGATATAGAGGACAATCACATTTAATCATGCAGGAGTTAAAATATCGGACCTTGCCATTTGATCTTATGATACTATGTTTTGCGCATAAAAATATATCAGCGTATTTTAGATTTAACAAATTTTGTATAAACTTTAGATGGTATGCAAAATAAGAAGCTGTCAAACCCTTAAAAAATATTTTTTTAGTTTTTATTTACCGATAGTATTTCAGAAAATAGCCATGTTCGAGTGAACGTTATTCGAAGTACACCTGTCTAAACAGAAAACCTGTACCATAAAACTCATTAATCGGTTTCGATTTCATTTATTCCAAGGATGAAAACTTTATAACAATTACACAAAAATAAAATTAAATTGCAGTGAATTACGCCGCGCAGACAGATTGCATATTCTCTGTGATCATGCGGAATTTATCATTATGCATTGCATTAACATTTTTTCAATATGCAATCATATTGTTATTTTTGTATTGTATAATCGAGTATATCAAGCGAGGGTGGTGTCATATTTAAATCACATCAATATAATAATTAGATAAATGGATAAATTGTCATTGGAATTAAACAATTTTGCTGTTCTTGTTTTATTTATAGGTTTTGTTAATCATGGCTACATTAGAATGGCGTGGGTTTGGTTAGAATAATGCATATTTAATATGCAAGTACGAGTACGTATAGACATAATAGCTGCAGGATGATTTGTAGACAAAACGACGTCGGAAATGAGACTTCTGTATGCTAAATATCCGTGACCAATTTTATCGCAGTTGTTAATTCTCACAATGCATAGTGGATACTTATTGTTGATGTGTCTTATAGTTTTTTAAAAGATTTGGTTTTATTCAAATTTAATTTTATTTAAATTTGTCAAACCATTTTTAAGCCGAGTTTTAATAAAATTCACACCACTTTCATTTCGTTCCGACACATATCTTGAGTTTTCTCCATAGAAAGAATTGATATGGGTGATTTGACTGTCCGAAATAAAGCACCTGATTATTATGTCCGAATGGCTAAATCGCGCTGGCGTAGGTATCCGCATAAAACGACTGGGCGGCCGCCTAATCTGATACATTAATTTCTAAGCACCGCATCCCCAATAGAAACTTCGTTGTCATAAATGCTCCTTTATTCCTTTCTGGAGGTTTAGAATCATTCTGGAACATTTAAAACCCACTCGACCAAGGCTTGTCTTACATTTTCAAAATGATAACTAAAATCTTATAAATTAATTTTCCATTTAATGGCCTATCTTGTTTAAATAAGCAATGAAATATAGATGAAGTGCATGGACAACGAAGAACATACGCAAATTGGGTGTTGGAAAAACAGGCCGTCGATGCTGATTTTTCGAACAAAATTTTCTTCAGTGATGAAGCTCATTTTTCGCTTGGTGGATACGTTAATAAGCAAAACTGTAGAATTTGGGGCTCAGAAAATCCACAATTGATTGTATAGAAGCCATTACACCAGAAAAAAGTCACTGTTTGGTGCGCATTGTGGTCTGGTGGTGTGATTGGGCCGTATTTTTTTGAGAACAACCATGGACGAACCGTTACCGTCAATTCTGACGCTATGGCAGCATGTTAACCGATTATTTTTTTACGAAAATCGAAGATTATGATCTTGACGATATGTGGTTCCAGCAGGATGGAGCAACCAGTCACGTAACACGAGCAAATCGAGATCTTTTGCAAGAGAAATTTCCTGGACGTTTGATTTCGCGATTGGCTGATGTCAATTGGCCTCCAAGATCCTGTGATTTAACGCCTTTGGATTTCTTTTTGTGGGGCTACGCGAAAGATCGTGTTTACGCAAACAATCCTCAAACTCTTGACGAATTGAAAACTAATATTCGTAAGGTAATGGCCGAGATACCGCCCGAAATGTGCCGAAAAGTTATTGAAAATTACCGCAAAAGAATCAAGGCCTGTAAGAAGTCCCGTGGAGGACATTTGAATCATATCTTGTTTAACTAAAAATGGCAAGGATCAATCTGTACAATGAAATAAAAATTACAATACATTCCTAATATTTTGTGTGTTTTTTTTTAGTTTACTTTATCAAGCTTGAATTGGATAACCTTGTATTTTACTTCAAGAATTTTATTGGCGAAAATTATTCCATTCTTATATAAGAAAACAAACGCTTGTAGAAAAAATGTTTGAATAGTAAGTCAGCAGTTAGCAGTTCCATCAAATAAAATTTAAACTACATCAACAATAATTTTGATTTCAATTTTGCTAGCATTCAATAAATCAAAAACAGAGCAAACTGCCAAATTAGAATATGCCTGAATTATACAGCAACGCAAAATACTTGAAATTTTAGAAGTTAAACATGATTAGTGAAAGTGATCGTGCTGCCATGTTTGAGAAAATATACAAAAAGCTATGAACGCTTCTCGCGGTAAACTTTCGAAACATGCAATCCTTTCTCTTTGGATATTAAACTCAATGAAACCCGATAGCGTTGTGCCGTTAGCAAGTAAATGGATGTCACAAATTAAGGAACATGCACGATTCTTGTGCTGAAAGCTGAAGCTTTTACTTAATGAATCATTTGCTCTCCATAAGTTCTATTTACATTCGCCTGTAAATTCAGTGAACGAAGTTTACTTATTAAGATAAGATTAAGATCTAGAACAGAACTCCAATTTTTCAAAACTTTAGGTAATTTGTGGGAGAACAGGTTTTTTTTATTATTATTGCAGGGATAATCTGTTCTGGGGCCAAGGCTCTCCCAACTCTTTCGCAGTTTGTTTTTTCCGTCCTTACTTTTACGCCAGTGTAGACCAATTCGAGGACGTACGATTAGGGGTCCGATTTTATTACCATCTGCACGTTGCATAGCTCCATGCCAGCCTATACTTGCATGGAAGATGGGTCGGCCCATGAGTTTTGCACTCCGACAAGGGGTCATAGATGTGTTCCACTTCATCATTTCATTTTTCCTACAGGTTTTAAGGAACAGATTGAATATTCATTATTTTAAAACTGAATGTTTGCTAAGAGGTCCAGCGAAGAACTTTTATCGATTTTTTACTACAATTGCTGAACTACCGTCAATCAAATTGCTCAATGCTTGCTTGGCTTAGATCGGCAGCATAATATTGTGCTAATAAATTGGTTTTTGGAATTCCACAATATTTCAAAAACCAAACAGGAACAGAAGAGATTTTGCCAGCAAAATTGGATTTAACTGGATCAGCAAAGACCAGAAGAATCGGTAAATTTGAACCAGAATACTACTCACATTTTTCAGACATACGCCAACCAGTAATTAAAGCTTTGGCAATATAGAGGTAACCGGGTTCGAATCCTAATAGGGGCAGGAAGCAATCGAGTTTTTCAATACTTGCTTGCCGGTGATGAAAATGAACAAAAATATTACCATCTGTCGGAGTACAGATCTCATAGCTATGACCTCCTCCCTTCACCCCGTCCCCTATAACTATTCATTAAATAGATTCAGCTATTATAGGCGCCACATAACACCATACAAATTCGATACCACGCAAGGGATGAACAATATTTCCAACATTCGAAAATAGAATCTGCTCACCAGAGTTAAATGCTGCTTTCACTTTTTTGAACGAATTTTTTGAACATCCTGATAATATTGGTACCACAGTAACTCAAATGTGCAATAATTAGAGACCGAACCAGTTTTAGCTTCGCTTCTCGAGGCACAGAAAAAAAATACTTATTAAAACTGATGAAATATTTGTAATATTGATAAAAAAAACGCAACCCATAAGTAAAATTGATAAAATTGATAACTTTTTTCTTCGGTTTAAGGGGAAAAGCGAATATGACAGAATGTATGAACAGTTTATAGTGTTTATGAGAAAATTATGATAAATGATAAATAGTTTTTTATGATAAATAGTTTTTTTTAAAATAAGTGAATCGCTTTGATAAATCGACTTATGTGAACGTCACTAACGATTTCAAACTGCAGTTCAGTGTCAGTAATGTATAATAATCCTGTTTGCCTATGATGCAAAATTAATCATTTTAAAGAAACTCCTTATTGATATACGATAACCTTATTTCATGACAACTATATATTTCATATTCTAGTTTATGAAAAATCTATTGTCAACATACATACCTCTTTCGATTTAATAACTCAATCTTAATGAAAATATACAATTTTAATTTAATTTTATGAATTAACACAGTGGATTCCCCAGGATCACATCCCTCAACTTTAATAAAAAATTCTGCAGGAAACCAGTATCCGCCTGAAAAGCGAACATCAAACTATTACCGCAAACTAATAATTATTTTCAATTAAACTCCCTAGTTGGTTGTAGTATTTTCGAATGTTGAGTTGGTTGATAAGCATCGTACAGGACTATAGATGCTCCAATCTTTTTTTGACCAAATCGATCGGGTTACTCTGTTTAGCGATTTTACATGACGCTGGTTTTTTTAGTATTTATCTGCCATCTGTAAAATATCTCGAAACTATCGTCGATGTTTATGTTACCTGAACACTTAACGACCAATATGACGTTACTTATCTTCAATTTTGCTTTTGTTTGGAAGAACCAGCCATTTTGTAGCTTTTTTGGCATCTTGTATAAGCAACATGTTTTTGATCACTTAACACAAACAATAAAATATTTTTCATTGTCTATTTAATTTAAATTTATAATAATTATAATTAATAAAAAAACACAAACTTAGTGACATCCTAGTCGGCATAAAATTTCGTTACTGAATACTAGAATAAATAAGCTGTTGTAAACGGTAATATTTTGCTTTTCTGAATTTTACAAAATGTATGAAAATATTTTTGAAAGCCATAACTTGATGCCATAAAAAAGTAAGTCACAAATTCCTGGGTCTTCATTACTCGACTTATGATTAAGAATATTTTTACAAATGGTTTTAAAATGTATGCAAGATTTTAATAAAATGAAACGGGGTGTTTAATTTCGATGAAAAAAGGATGAATTCATTTGCCTTAACGCACGGTTAAACGATACACATGGTAAGAAATCGATCAGCGTGCATGAATGCTAACTCTGTCTCAACTTCTCCTAACTAATCCTAAAAAAAAATAAATTTTATAACCTGTAATTTGGGACCCCGTACAAACAAATACCCATAAGACTATCAAAGCAAAACTGTAAGATGAAATAGTGTGATCCATCATCGAATTACTTTGCAGAAGTCTCGCGTTTTCCAAATACATTTTTGTATGTACATTGCATCTGTGTGAATCTTTAAACCTCTTACACCAGTTAAATTTGGTTTTAAAGGGTTATGTTCGTGCTGGCGATGTTTGTGGTTTGTGTGCAGCGTTTTGCCGTTTATATACGTGGTGTAATTAATCCATTGTCTACACGTTACAATGTCGACAATAAATCATATTCATTAGATATTAAGATAACGATTTTTTGATGAGTCCAGCTTTAATTTTAAGCACACATATAGAATCTAACTTTTCAACATTTAATAAATTTTAGATTTTCAAAAATTATAGTAACCTACATTTATAAAAAAAAACAAATCAATTTATCCTTCTTCCCCTCAAGTAATGTGGTTAACAACTGGGGTATAATTTTTTAACGAATTCAAATGAAAAGGAAAAATAACTGAGGAAATGTGCGAACAAAGTGTGGCTAACAAATTAAATTATTATAAATTTAGGTTGGGATCCCTTTCATTACAATTCCTACTGATTTCAAAAATAGGCTATAATATCCGATACTAATAAAATATTATCTGATGTCTTTAAAATTGTTAGAACATCAATCGTTACTAAAAAATCACCAACAAATAGATTATGCAAAAGGCACGTCTGCTATCTTCACGCCAAACTATCGATTAGAAATATGACGTCGTCGACGTGAACATTTTGTTTTTCGACATAAAATACATTTTCAATATGTATGTAAGGTACTTCAAAAATAATTGTTTGCACAGATATTGCACAGTTAATTTGTACGTACGTGGGGTTTTATCATGTAGAGAAATCATAAATTGTGCATAATTATTGTTATACAGATTGATATATGACCTGTCATATACTAACCATCTCAGACATGTCACGCTTCTACACTAGTCCCGCTCTTTGATAAAATTCTATATACGAGTTGTGCAAGAATCTTTAGACTTTCACACAAGACTTTGATGCAGGGAATACGTCCTATTTGTTTTAACTTTATTATTATTTTAAATATTTAGCTATAGTAGTTTAACCGGGTAAGTAGCAGCCAAATAAATTATAATGTATAATATAAACGTTAACTACTAAACTCCAGAATTAACATCTTACTCAACCTGCAACACTAAATCAGGCACCAATCTTACTGAGTCTGCAACACGAATCATATTGTATCGTGTTGTATGATTTATTTATTTTGTTAACTCCCTAAAAACTTTGATATTTTAATAGTTTGTACGAATTCGTAATTCATAATTTCAGTTCTAATGATTTATTTAAAATATTAATAAAATTGAAATTAACAAGGCGTATTCCCCAGAACTTTATCAGAGGGCGGGACCAGAATTTTATCAAAGAGCGGGACTAATATTGATCATTAGCAGATGACAGGTCATTTATGAATCGTATATGATAAGCTGCAAAAGATTACTATGCGCCTTGCCATTCCATTTACACTGACACGGCCGAAAAATTAATTAAACCAACAAAATAGATTTTGTAAAATCCCAACACACATCATTACCATTGCAAATATACACTCGAATTTCATTTCCTATATAAACAACGATAAATTGTGTATAGTAATGTACTCTTATAAACGGATAATTTCTAACACGCTGTGTGTTAAGTAACAAACGTATATAACAGGAAAATTATGACACATTGCAAATAGACGGAAAAGGTATCCCGTTATATCAATAATAGTGGTAAAAGCAACATACGCTCAAATTTCCAACAAAAAAAGAAAGAATTCACAATTAATTGCATTCTCGTATAATGATGCGTTCGATTGTCGTCATGTGCACAAAATATTGAATACATAAAAGTGAAATGGTTTCAAAATCTAAATCTAAAAATCAGGATGAAATCAAATAATACCTAAAAATGTAGATCAATAAAAAAGGATCGCACATTGCGTGGTTTTATTTGATATAAAAAAGTCGATTAATGGAATATAAATTACGATTCCGCTCACCTTTCAAGTTCCGTTGCATCGAAAGTAAAAAATAAAAAACTACAATAAATTAATGATCCCGTTTGGCATTTCAACTGTTGTTGGTGTAAGGATGTGTAAAGAAATTGTGTTTTTTTTTATTATAGCTGTTCTTTTTTGTTTGCTCTACATATCCCGAGAAAGCAACTCAAATAAAATGAAATTAAAAATACCAACAACAATTCAAATAAATTCGAACCAGGAAATCGTAAAAAAAGATTCCTTTTTCATTTCAAGGTTAAGGTACACAACAATGCAAAAGATTTTAAATTTTTTGATATAATTAGGGATTGTGGAGGTCTTTTATTGTATTAATGTGAGATGAGTTTGTTGTTTTCGAGATATCCTTGAGTACCGTTAGTTTATTGTTATATCACAAGGTATGGTCTTGTAAATATTATTCTTCCTTGTTTTGTATGAATAGGGTATATATTTTGTTTGTTCTGGATTTTGTTTTAGGATGAAATTGAAATTGGATTAGGTATTACGCAATAACAGAATTATTATTTTTGTTAGGATTTGTGACGCTTTGAATTGTTTTGACTGCTGGCCGTGTCGGTGATAAACAGTGTTTTACTGTATATGAGAATTCACTGGTCTTCACATAAACATTTTAAGTATGTAAAGCGCTAGTAAAAATGCGGTTGTCTTGCGACAAATTATTCTATAACCAGCGTGATTATTTCGATATTATCTTTGAATAGACGAAGCCAAGAACTAATGTATTCAAAAAACCACTTTTTCTCAAAGGACCATTCTGCTTTTTTATGAATTTCTACAGTTTTCGGTCGGAAGCTAACACAGGTCAAGTCATTATCTGTCAAAACCTCCACATTCATTTACGTTGTTGAACAGTATAAAGCCAGAAATGTTATCATTGCTTTAAATGTCACAACTTATATTTGGACAGCGAGAAAATTAATTATGCATTGGTGTTTAAAAGAATTCATTTTCAAATTCCTCGATTTCCTCTATGCTCGATCGGCCACGTATCTTTCGATACTAAATCAGAAACATCATTCATATCCGAGCTATGTAAGTAACGTTTGACATTAAAACTTTGTTATGCGAAGGCAGCTAGCCATCAAGCGGTTTAGGCAACATTATATCCAATTTTTATGATTTTTTAGCTTGCATTGGATAAAATTTTGTTGCCTTGAATCATAATCATCTGGTACAACTGGTAGCTTTATCTTCTTAACGATAAGGTCAAATTTCTCTCGATCCTTTCTGATGTTTTAGTAAAGAATCCGGATAATAACAACATCTCTAAAATCACAAAATTGGGATTGTTTACACGTAAATTGATTTTACATGGTACAACACAGAAAAAGGGTGTGTTCCGTACGTTTAATCAACAAATTTTTTTTGATCACTTTACTCGTAACTCCATTATTAAGAAATTTCAGAACTATTGATTTCATAGAAATTATTCATGCTTCAAGGTTGTGCGTGACAAATGTGTAACTTTGCTACGCATGAGCCTTTACCACTAGTATTACTTACCAAATCAATTATTCCGGTGGTAAATAAAGTTAAGTCATTCAGCTGAAAACGTTTACGCATTGAAGGATTAAATCATCGTATTAGTTGTTCACTCCACAAACCAAGCGAGACACGGATGATTGTGTCACGAAGAAATTAACTCCAAGAGTACTACGAATCCACAGCCACCATTGTATCTTTGAATTTGATCGACCAATTGGGCGAACGATTCTCAGAGTTCTAATAATAGTTACAAACAGGACTAATTAAAAGTGATTTATTAATAACTATATAAAAGTTGTTATTCCACTACTAACAAATTATTGAAAACATCCACAGAAGTAGAACTAACCATAATTCCAATCATTTGTGACGAAATATTACTAACTGTTTACTGTAGCTAAATATTACAGTAATTGAGGCTCACGTTTTTAGAATTTTCTCAGAATAAAAACTGCAAAGGGTATCATTTGGAAAATTCGAAAAAAAAAATTATTTAATTTGGTAGAATTAAATGAAATGTGCTTTCCAGTACTGCGATTGTAAACCTGATTAAGAAAAATTAAGTTAATTATTTATAGAGAGTTCGGTATTTAATGGAAGAAGGATCATTTCTAAATTCAATAGTTGATTATTGGAAAACTGGGAAATATTTTGATTCAATTTATACAATTGTTCAAAATTAATGGTTATCTTAAACTGCTTAAACGTTTTTGCCAACAGCTTATTTTGTTCTAAAATTAATTTTCGATCTAACGTCGCCAGTAGTATTACAACAGCAAAAGTTTTTCAATAATTTTTCACTGGCATTTGTGATAAATAGACCATACACCATTTTTTCAAATAATTCGACCAAATAGTAGTTGAACTAATAACTTTCTATATTAGGTAGTGCACTAATAACCTAAATATATTAAAACATTTTCAAAAGTCAGTGAGTTTCTTTACTATGACCGAAGAACAAACAAATTTTTGTATTTAATTAGAACTCTGTTCTTCTACTAAGTATTTTCTCTCTTCCGCCTCAAAGTTAAATGGCCAATTTTTTGAATTTAGTACAAAAAATTAATATCTCATGTTTTTAATCAAAATTATTGTAGCTTATTAAGGTTACCAGTAGCATTGCAACTAATGCTAAAGGAAAATCAAGCAACACCAGCAGTTCACCGTAAAGTAATTTACTGAAAACCAATTTTTCGTTGGTCGTGTTTCAGAAACCGGAAAAATATCAAGGCATAATCCTCTCATATTACGCATAACAATTTCCATTAGATGTTCCCACATATTTGTCTCACATGTTGCAGTCCAGTAGACGTTACTAAGAAATTGAGATAAGCAAAATAACTGGCTGCATCAGGAAGTCGTACTTGTTAAATATCTCCAACATAACAAAAAAACTTTGTAATTCTTGATTTGAACAATAAAGAAGCGGACGTTGATCCACAATTAAAAAAATATTTTTTTTAAGTTCAATACGACCAAACCCTTAACTGGCGCCCGAGCAGGGGCCGAATAAGTGGTTAATGAAAAAATAAAAGTGAAAGTTAATTGTGTAGGTTCAAAAAAATATACCGGAAAAGTTAATAATTAAATAACTTTCGAGCATTAAAACACATTTCAAACAACCACGTGCCGCAAGTAGCGACATAAAAAATCGTGAAACTAGCGCAAGGAAGTTCACGGGAAATTAGGCACCGAAGTAACCCGAAAAACAGAGGGTAAAACGAAGTTTCAACGACAACACATTAAGTAGCCGACTGTGCAGTTGACGCTAGAAGGCGACAACTCGGTTCCCACACGTCAAAGCATTCAACCGGGTGACGTGTGTGACAATTATTTCAAGGATTGCCACAAGAAATGGTAGTCCCACATTTATAATAAATAATTTTTTTTTAATTTTTTTTTTAATATAAGTAAATTGTTTTTTACAAAAATAAAAAGTAAATCTTAAAAATAAATAAATTAGAAGAAAATGTTTAAGTAAAAATTAAAGTTATTTTAAGACACTTTATTTACAAACACAAAAATTAAAATATTACGTTTACTAATTTTCGCGCTGTAAATTTTGTCGTACGTGGTAACTTCCTTTCAAAATCTTTAAGTGATCTAAGTAATCTGTGAATCTAAAAAATAATCTAATAATCTAAGAAAATATGACTCCCACTCCAATCATACGTCCATCAATATTAAATACATGTGCTCCTAACGTTAACGTTGGCCATAGTAATTACAATCAGCAATCCATGAATTTAGCATATTTAACTGCCCAAATTACGCTTATTGTGAGGGACCATTTGACCAGAGATGGTCAAATATAATAAATCCAAAATATAATAAATCCAAATCCCGACACCGGTACCGCCGTTGGTCAAACCATAAACGTCTCAGCGGACGGCAATATAGCGGAATTATATAAAATTTCCGAAATTATAAAGAGTCTACGAGAATTCTCAGGGCAACCTGGAAAATTTAGCTCTTGGAAGAAAAGCGTAGACAGAGTAAAAATACTACGGTATTTTGAGTGTAGTCCGTAATAAGATTGTTGGACAAGCGGATGCCTCCCTAGAATCGTACAACACACCTCTTAACTGGCCCAAGAGATACTAGAATACCAATTAACAACTATATTGCAGGGCAACCACTCTGCGCCCGAATTTTACCAGATGGTCTAACATCATCTATCCCTAATCCTCAACAAATTGTCATGTATGGAAATGGGACAAGAATCCCTTAACAACTTGACCCAGGCTTATAGGGATACAGCTCTAGACACATTTGTACGAGAGCTCAAAGACGACCCACCACGTTTATTAAGTATCCGTGAACCAGTGGATCTATCTCAAGCACTCCACCTTTGTTTGTAAACTCTAAAATATCGACTACGCAAATTAAAGTTACCAGAATATTCAAAGGAAAAGTCCTACCTATTCCTCCTAGAAGGTAAAATACTTCGAGTATTTCCTTTGCGAGTGGAAATTACCGCGAATTTCGTCCAAAGCTTCTCCACAACCCGCGGGTAAGGCAAACTCCGTTGGTCGTTCGACCCCTATTTAACAATTTCCGCATGAACGAATACATTCATCAAGTTCCACAATTCCTTCGACAACCGCAATATGGCTATTCAGCGGGACCACACTTCAGTTTCCCGCCGAAACACCTACCAAAACCAACAACCATGTCAATAGATCCCAGTAATGAAACTCGTTAAGCTAATTATGTCAACCGACCGAGATAAAATCAATTTCCGCAAAAAATCGTTCACTGGTCCCAACCTAAACGGACAAGGGCCCAGAAAATGGCAAAGGATTTATCATACCGAAACAAGTAATGAAAAGCCGCCTTCTTCTGAAGAACTCCAGCAAGAAAATTATGATTGCGAGTCTAATTTAACCCCCTTTGACGATGAATATCCTACTGAGGATGCTACTTTTGATGAACCGGAAGAGCTTGAGGACGTCAATTTTTTAGACTATAACGCTCTTCGCTCCCCTACTATGAACTACCTCTCAAGAAGGGAGAGATCCTAAAATTTCTGGAGGACACTGGTTCCAGTGGTGTGAGAAATCCAATCAAAAAGACAAAACCATTTTTTGCCAATTATGTCGGCGGTCGTGTCAAAATAACTCATCATCCTCACATAAATTTATTCAGCTCTGATTTTTCAAAGCTTCAATTCTATATACTGCCTTCCCTAACATCCTTCAACAGAATAACAGGGAACGACTCATTAAGATACCTCGAAGTCGTAATTCACGCACTAACAAAGGCCATATACTCTCCTTTCTAATATAAGTATCTCGCTTAAACAACTTAAGTCTCTAGAAGTCAATAAGGTTAACTTACGAACTTCTCACTTAAATGACGAACAATTTCAGCAACTCCTCAGTATAGTAAGAAGATGTCCAAAATTATTCGCTGATACGGATAAACGATTGACCTACACAACTCGAATAAAAGGTGAAATACCGTCTCCCTATAACTCACCTGTCTGGATCGTACCCAAAAAGGAGGACGCATCCGGTGTTAAAAAATATTAAATGGTAATTGATTACCACAAGTTGAATTCCATTACTATATCGGATAAATACCCTATTCCAGAAATCAAGGAGGTTCTGGCGAATCTTGGGAAGAATAAGTATTTTACTACTCTAGATCTTAAAAGTGGATTTCATCGAATTCCTCTGAATGGCGCGGATTTAGAGTGAACAGCATTCTTAATAAATAATGGCAAGTTAGAGTTCTTTCGACTACCATTTGGACTCAAAAATGCGCCCTCAATTTTCCAAAGAACATTAGACGATATATTACGAGAACACATCTCGAAGGTCTATATAGATGATATAATCATATTCGGGAAAAATGAGAAGAATCATTTTGAGAACATTGAAGCCGTGTTTAAAACCTTAGAAGAAGCAAACATGAAAGCCTAGTTGGACAAATGTGAATTCTTAAAACAGGAAGTGGAATTTTGAGGGTTCATTGTAGATATAAACGTTGTAGGTATCAAACCTCAATGATCTGAGATACTTTCTGGGTATGTCAGGCTACTATCGTAGGTTTATTCAGAATGAGGCATCCCGTTTAAGAGGGGAAAATGGACGTGTGTCCAAATAGGTCTCGAAAAATAAACCTATTTATCTGAACGAAGAAGCCTTAGTTGCGTTTAATAAACTAAAAAACACTCTAATATCCGAAGAAGTAATGTTAATCTCCAATAGCTTCGCGATTGGCGCTGTCTTAAAACAGGGCAATCGATCTACTACATTCATTTCTAGAACTATGAGCAAGACTGAAGAGAATTATGCCACCAACGAAAAGGAAATGTTGGCAATAATTTAGGCTCTTAATTCTCTAAGAAATTGCCTTTATGGGTCACGGCGGGTGAATATATTTACAGATCACCAGCCCATCACCTACGCTCTCAGTAATAAAAATAATAGCACAAAAATGATAAGCATGGAAAGCGATTCTTGTATAATTTTGACCTCAAATACACACCCGGCAAAACAAATATAGTAGCAGGCGCCCTGTCAAAAGTGTCAGCATAGTGATGATAGCTCGTCTAATAACATAATTCCGTCTGAAGAAGAACTAGTTGATGTGTTCCGTAATCAAATAATACTAAAAATCCACGAATATGAAACCAGTTATCAAATTAAAATGTTACTTTTCTCCAACTACAACAGACTTATTTTCACTCAACCAGATTACTCCGAATCAGAACTTATAAATCTCTTTAAGAGATATTTCCACCCCAGTATTGTAAACGACTTGCACATTTCAGAATACATTATGGGAAAAATTTAAAAATTTTATCCCTTGCACTTCAAGAACTTCAAAATTCGTTTTACACAAAACATGGTTGACGACGTGGAAAACGAAAAGCAACAGGAAGAAACAATACTCGCAGGGCATAAACGTGCTCATAGGACTGCATGCGAAAATCGAATGAAAATCATTTAGCGATACTATTTTCCAAGAATGATGGCAAAGATTTGAGGCTAGTCAAGATGTGTACCATATGTAAGGAAAACAAATGTGAACGACACCCCAATAATCCGCTATTTCATGCTACACCAATACCTTCTTACCCCGGACACACTATCCATGTCGATATCTTTTTGACAGAAGGAAAACTGGGATTAACGCCACTTGATAAGTTTATCAAATTTGCGCAAACCAAGGCAGTCGAATCTCGAGCAACAGAACACATAAAAACCTCTTCAGGACATACTGTACTATTTCTGTGTGCCGGTTGCTGTCGTTGTGGTTGATATTGAAAAATTTCTGAATTCAGCGACAATCATCTCCATGATGAGTGACGATCTCTATATCCAAGTCTTCACCATACCTCAATATAAAATTGAGGTAAACGGACAGGTCGAACGGTTTCATTCGACATTGTCCGAAATAATGAGATGTCTGGAAGCAGAGGGCTTGTGCGTTCGTTTAAACAGCTACCAGAGAGAGATATTAACGAATACAACCATACTATTCATTCAACAACGGGGAAAAGCCAGTAGAACTATAGATTTCGACATACAACAAAAGGACACAAATTATCATAACAAAAAAAGGAAACCGGTGAAACAATTTTCACCAGGAGATATAATTTATGTCAAACACAACAAACTGTTAGGTTCAAAATTAACCGTTCGTTATACGAGAGAAATAGTCAGAGAAAATAAAAATTCCGTGGTTACTACTGAATGAGGAAGGACCGTGCATAAAACCACACTGAAAAAAAAAATTATTTTCGATATAGATATATATTGACTTGTCTGCAACATTTGACCGATTTGGAAATACATATAGAAGCATGTGTATTAAAATTAACCAAGTTCAAATAAATTATATCGCAGTAAAGCATATTCATTGTGATGTAGGAAATAATTTTTATTTCTAAAAGTTACATATTATTTTTTATTATTTGACTACCACTACAGACAACCACTCCAGATGGTTGACAACCACTCCAGATAAAAAAATATTATCTGCCAGATAACAACAACATAGCAGTGTCGGGATGCAATTGTTGGTCCTCATCGAATTCAACATCAAGCGATGCAGCTCCAAACAAGAAGCAATAAATGATTGCATTTTCTTATCGCTACTTTTTCGAAGTCAGATTCGATGACGGTTGTTTGCACAACAGATTAGTTTGTTTTTAAGGCGAAAGCGATTTATTTTACCGGTGCGTCTAGTTCCGTGATTCTGAGGTATCAATATGAGAACCTCAGAATCGGTTTTTAAAAGAGCACGCTCAGAACCAGATGCTCTGTATATCCGAATTGGAACGATCGACACTTGAGGCATCGAGATTCTCAAACACGATATCGGACTATTCGTATTCAATTCAGAAACAACACCATCACGAAGATTGGTTCCTGTATTTGGCAATGTTTTAGAATATATCGCACAGTATATTTTTCTGATTAAAATTATTTCTCGAATTTTTAGTTAATGCAGTCAAAATAAAATTTTGGTTCAATTCAACATAATGGCATATTCAATATTATAGAGAATAATAGGATTATTGACCTGAAAGTAACAAGAAAATTATTCACAAGTAAATGTAACTTCTAGATATCTAAACAATCAATAGAGGATCAAACAACAAGGAAATGCATATTATTAAAATCAACAGCGTTCCTGCTTGTGAAATATTTTAAGAGTTATAAAATTATATTACGTTGTGTTAACAGAAAGATTAGTTAGAATATTTATTCTTCAGACCTATTTTAGGTAACACGTCATTAGCAAATATTGGCGGAGATATGCTGACACTAAAAATCAATACGGAAAAATCATGTAATTTGCATTTATTAAATTTGCAGAAGAAAAATAAGATCCAAAACACTATTTACGTTAAACATATTTGTAAGTAAACTCCTATCCGCACACAACTTATAATTTGGCACGTGACATTATGACATAAAAACTATTTGCTAATAAAATATATCAACTCGTAAATCTATCGCAACGATGTATAATCACCTCGCGTATTATATCAGTGTAATTTTTTTTTTACATCGTTTAACACTATGTGAGCAGCAGTTAGAACGAAAGTGGCTATAAACAGAAAATTCTAAAGAATATCACAGAAATAATCAATCAAACCAATTTATTCGTACAACAATTCCATTACCGCAACATTCTGAAGATAAAAGCAAAACACCCAATTATACGAGTATCGTAGATCTATCTGCTGAATGAACAGTGCAAAAAAAAAATTGCACACAAGCATTTTTTCGCAATCTTATTGTAGATATTCCAAGTTTTTGTTGTAGTTTAATTTTACAAATCTTAAGATTTTTTTTTCATTGAATGAAAAACATAATATATGTGTGGCCTTCCGCATTCCCAAGAAAATACATATTTATAATACCAACAACAACAATACCACAAACACAATCATACACGGGTATATAAATTAAAAATGCAGTTGTGCTAAACATTCCATTAGATTTGTACACAAAATATTTGCTGTTTAGATGGGTGACTTTGCATCAAGGTTTTCAAAATCTGCGTATCTCGATTATTGTGGATATACCGAGCCAATTAATAAGTGCGGAATAAATGCATTATGTTGTATTTTGTGCTCTCATACCTAACGTGTAATATGTACATACTCGTATATAATCTTAGTTATGGTTTGTTGATTTATAATAGTCATGCGAGATTATAGAAACATAACTAATTACATAAAACAAAACTAAAACGTAAGTAGATTGGATCCACCAAACATGAATGTGTGTTTTTAGATTAGATTTAATTACATAAAATCTACTCGCGTATGTTAGATTAAGAGAGTTTGGAAAATAATGGAATATGCAATACTAATTTCTAAGCGGCCTCGATTTAAGAAAAATATTTTTCATGTTGCTATATATTTGGATATCTGACTTTTGCTATTCTAAATGCTAAAGTCAAAGGTTTAAATACTTTATACGGCAATGGAACCTTAATGGTTTAAATTATTTACTTACTTGCGCACTAATAGCTCTACATCCCATTCTCTACAGATTACGGTTCGCAACAAGAGGATAGAACCCTTTCTTCGTCTTCCATCCATCGAGCAGGTGGTTTCAAAGTGACACCCAATTTTATTGGTATGAAATTAAAACCAGATAATAAAAAAAACAAAAGGAAGCATGAAATATATAATCTAAAATATCTTCTACATAGAAGAATTACTGTCGAAGAACCCAGAAAAAGAACTGAACCGATACAGTGTGTTAAGTGCCAAGAATACGGCCACACTAAAGTTTATTGCATTTTGAGCGATAAATGCTTCTGTCAGAAAATGCAGGTGGAAACCACACAGCGAATTATAGAACTTGCCCAGTATAAATTGAATTGAAAAGAGGAATTAATCCGGACAGCGAGCTGAGCAACGATTTCTTAAATTGAATTTCAAAATGGAAACCAGAATATAAATGTAAACAGTAGTGTACATCAGGGGGTTTGGGAGGCAAGAGAGGAAGGAAATATCTCATCAGCTTTAAACAAAGTATTTGGTATGATGCAAAACTTCATGGCGATGATGGAGAGAACTATGGATCTAATGAGAATGTGAATGCGCTGATGCCGATAGTTGTTAATATCAAAAATGACTCTCCCCATTTTTGAGGTTCAAGCATTTCCCAATGAGAACAATATTGACACAGTGTTAGTATCTGAAACACTATTCACCAACAAGAACTACTTCAAAATTAATGGGTACCCACCCTATTTATGATACTAAGCATCCGGATTTTAAAGCACGCGGTGGCACTGCTGTATTGTCTAAGAGTAGACTAAAACATTATGAACTTATGAAATATGAGAAAGATCATATCCAATCAACCAGCATCTGTCTGCAGGAATAGTCTGGAAATCGTGCGATATCAGCAGTGTACTGCCCTCTAAAGCAATCTATAAAAAAAATTGCAGTTTATTGATTATTTTGGTCGGCTTGGTAATAAATTTCTCGCGAGGGGTGATTACAACGCCAAACATACTCAATAGAGTTCAAGACTAACAACTCCAAAAAGCAAACAACTTTATGAAGCTTTAGAGGAACAGTCCCTGGATTTTTTATCTACCGGTCACCCTACTTACTGGCCCACTGAAAAAAATGTCTAATTTTGTGCGTACGTATGTTAAGGCCATCGATTGCTATGATATGTCGAAGCTGTATGTACAGGGTGTCCGCCGGGAAGGTATACTACTTTGTTTGTTTATGATTTTTGATTAAATGAAAGAGAATGAATCTTATATTGATCAATTAATGTCGGCAATTATGTATGGAATACAATATCAGATAAATGTCCGCCTCTGTTAGCCTCACAAAAGCGAGTCCTTTTGAACACATTTTTCATTACATTCTCACACATTTCACGCGGTATTTCATTAATTTCATCACGAATATTTTGTTTGAGTTGCTCAAGCGTTTCTGGTTTGTTTGCATAAGCCTTGCTTTTTAGATATGCCCACAAAAAGAAGTCCGGAGCAGTCAAATCAGGCGACCGTTGAGGCCAATCAACATCACCATTTTTTGAAATAACTTGTTGTGGAAAGAGTTCTCGCAGTAATTCCATTGTAATCCTGGCTGTACGCGATGTGGCACCGTCTTGTTGATACCACATGTTAATCAAGCCCAAAGTATGCAGTATATGCACGATATCGCTCCCCATTCACAGTTACCGTTACGCTGTTTTCATTTTCAAAGAAGTAAGGTCCAATGATTCCTCCTGACCAAATTGCACACCAGACTGTCACTTTTATTGGATGTAAAGATGACTGATGAATAATGTGAGGGTTTTCCATTGCCCAGAACCGACTATTCTGTTTATTCACATATCCATTTAAATGAAAATGTGCCTCGTCACTCATTATGAGTTTTCAAGAAAATCGGGGTTGTCATGGGCGAGCTGTAACATCCTATTGGCATATGTACGGCGGCGTAAATGGTCTTGTGGAAGAAGCTTTTGTGTCAACTGAATCTTAAATGGAAACAAATGCAAATTCTTGTGCAAAATTGTGGCCAAACTTGTTCTTTGAAGACCAAGCTCCTGCACGGCGTCGAATTGAGGTTAATGGATTGTTTTGAACACTTTCTTGAACAGCAGTAATGTTTTCAGCCGATCTTGCAGTACGTTGTGGCCCATGCTTGGGCCTATCACTTACATACTCTCTTTCTTCGAAATCATTCACTACACGATAAATAGTGCATTTTGTTGGCACGTTGTTTCTCCCAAAAATTTCACGTAACTTTCTCATCGTCACAGTAATCGATGATTGATTTTGATAAAATGTTTTAACGATTAAAACACGGTTTCAAAAAATATCAGCAGAAAAAATTTCCTTTTCGTGAAAGTAATTCTCTCTAGCGGTGAATAGCAAAAACACATTTTTCTGCTGGAAATTTTTTTATTGTATTTTATTTCTTTTATTGTCTCATACAGCATGATCTGTCGTCTGATGACGATTCACCGATAATAGTAACAATGAGAACTGTTGCTTTAAAATTAGAAACACCGAAATTTCTGACAAACAAACGAACTGTTTGGAATCAATATAGGAAACTAGTTGAACAAATTTGTTATCTTGATATCTTGTTAAAAACACCAGCAGATATGTGGCTGCAGAAAATCTAAAGGAGTCACTATAGAAATGTCAGCTGAAAAGGTTTCATCAATCATCAACAATTCTGGAAAAAATAATAAATTATCACATAATATCCAATCACTAATCCAGGAAAAGCGTAAAATTCGACAGAAATGGCAACAAACATATTTGCACTGCAGGAAGAAGAAAACCAATGTGCCCAGCATTATTTAAGTGAAACAAAAAACCTAAAAAGGCCTACAACGTCGAATCCACCGATTAGTCTAACAACTGGAAATTATAGTCGAGAAGCGATGGTAAAAGACGGTATTTTCACCACACGACGGAACTAATAATATCGTGCTGCCTCACCAGATGGATGATGATTCAGCCTTTAAACCTATAAAGTTTGAATGGAAGAAAGTTAAGAACACAATCAAAACTTGCAGTAGCCCGAAAAGGCGCCAGGATAACCTTATTTCTGGAAAATTGATAAGGTAATTACCAGACAAATGCATAAAACTAACAACCTACATTTTTAATGCGATCATGCGAACTAGTTATATTCCTCAAATGTGGAAGATATCTTGGATCACAATGATACATAAACGTGGGAAAAATGAAACTCAAATCTCGTCTTCTCGACGAATAAGCGTGCTTTCCACAATCTCACAGCTGTTTCAAAAAATGTTAATACCAAAACTGAAAGCAGTATTAGAAGCAAGGCAAATCATACCAGACCATCAATTTGGGTTCCGAAACCAACATGGTACCCTATAGCAAGTGCATAGAATTGTAAATGCAACCAGACAGGCCTTTGAGG
Source organism: Nephrotoma guestfalica (assembly GCA_963691935.1). Lineage (NCBI taxonomy): Eukaryota > Metazoa > Arthropoda > Insecta > Diptera > Tipulidae > Nephrotoma > Nephrotoma guestfalica. Next base: position 200,813,986 of record OY829913.1, on the reverse strand, counting down.
CAAAGCAATACTGTTTTGCTGTCTTCATCGATATAGCACAAGCATTTGACCAAGTTTGGCACGCGAGGGACCAATATACAAACTTACGGCGCTCCTACCGAAGAATATTCACTCAGTTCTGGAAAACTTAATTTCTTATGTAGAATAAAGATTCAAGAATAAAGCTCAAATTGACACCGTTAAACATTTTTTTGTTGGTGCTTACTCTCGGGTTTGCTTATAGTGGTTCGATTTTGTGTTCGTATAGAATATGCCCTAGCCTCAGTCTAGTTGATTATGTTTAACCAATTATATATCTATTTTTTCATTCATAATTCATGCACAGTCTTTAGTTACCGCTCTCTTTTATTGGTCCGAGCATCATACGAATTATTTTAAGTTCCAATACAAGCTTCGCTCTACAAATTGACGACTTTGATTAGGGAGATCCTTTTCATAACATTTCTCTAATATAACCCTCAGAGTGAAGATCAATCAGATTTGTTTGGGCGAAATCCACAATGATAGTCGCCACAAAATTGTATAGACAGTGTTTAGCAAAGCTATTCCGCAGGAGTTATTCCAATTCTAGGATTTCCTCAGTTATTCTGGGATTAATCAGTAAACTGTACAGTTGATACAAGTTCGTACATCAGGTAGAACATTTAATCACTGCCGTTTTTTCTGCCGGATTTTCCATAAAATTCCATCTCCACCAGGAGCTTGGATGATTTTCATTTTTGAATGAGTCGTTTCGAACTACAGTGCAAGGGAAATAATTGTGCGCTATCATATGGTCGTATACTAGTGATTTTTAAAGATAGGCAAAATAGTTCCGCCACATTTGAAGGACGTCCTTGGTGTCCATTTCTAACTCTTTAGATTCGTTGGAAATAGTGTTGCTACGAGGTTAGAAATATGTCGGATCTGTTTTATATTGCGCCATCTTACGTACGATCCTATCGAACCAAATAGAGATTTTCCTCGCAGATGCTAGTGAAGTTTATCCAAACTAACCCAAAAAATACAACACCAACAAAGTTATAGTAATAGTATTGGTATCAGTAAACATGCAAGCAAATTTATAATGAGAAATTTAGAGAAGATGAGATTTTTTAATTGGCAGTAGGTAAAGGGTGGTTAAATTTTAAGGGTCGATGTTGATTTTGAATAAAACACAAATTATTTAGGAAATTATTGTCAATTCTTTTTATTATGATAATACGGTATGGTTCAATTATGTATGGAACAAAATATCGGCCAAATGGCCGCCGCGACTTCGGCGGCACACCTCCACCCAATGGTCCAAATTTTCGATGACGCTTAGGCATAATTGAGGTTCTATAACGTTAATGTGCCGAATTATCTCATCCTTTAGCTATAGAATTGTTGCTGGCTTATCGATGTACACCTTTTATTTCAAATAACTCCAAAGAAAGAAGTCCAACGGTGTCAAATCACATGATCGGGCCAATTGACATCGCCACCATGTGAAATAACACGGGCATTGAATTTGTCGCGCAAAAGAGCCATTGTTTCATTAGCTGTGTGGCAAGTGGCACCGTCCAGTTGAAACCAAATATCGTCAACATCCATATCTTCCAATTCAGGCCATAAAAAGTTCGTTATCATCTCACGATAGCGAACACCATTCACAGTAACTGCCTGACCGGCCTCATTTTGGAAAAAATACGGCCCGATGATGCCGCCAGCCCATAAACCGCACCAAACAGTCACTCTTTGTGGGTGCATTGGTTTTTCGACAATCACTCTTGGATTATGGTTCGCCCAAATGCGGCAATTCTGCTTATTGACGAATCCACTGAGGTGAAAATGTGACTCATCACTGAAGATGGTTTTCTTCGAAAATTGATCATCCACTGTTGCCATTTCTTGCCACCATTTTGACCATTGACGACGTTTGGAATGGTCATCATACATAATGTTCATCAACGACGAGCGTGAGAGGTGCAATTGTTGGGCACGATGACGAGTTGAGGCGGATGGCTCGTCAGCCACACTATCGCGAACAGCAGCAATATTTTCTGCTGTACGAGCTGTACGAGCATGCACTGGTATTTCAAAAACTCTACAGAGCCTGTTTGTTCAAATTTTTGCACGATTTTTCCGATTGTACGCACATTTGAACGATTAAATTGACCGAAAAAATCACGAAGTGCAAGATATGCATTTTGATTTGAACGCCCATTTTCATAATATGCCTCAATATCTTTAACGCGTTGCTCGATTGTGTGTCTTTCCATGGTTCAAATTGAGTTAGTCTGAAATTGAGAAATGTCAAATTAAATGCAGAAAAAAACTTAACGTTTAGGTGTGGTTCACATTCAACGTCGGCCCTTAAAATTTGACCACCCTTTACATTCCAAAGTCATTCTAAGTATTTTTTAAGCAAGTTATATGATTTTCTAATGGGTCTGACATGGTATTAATGGACCTTAGGGACATCCCAAAGTGATTCTAAGTATGTTCTAAACGTTCAGAATAAACTTTAAGAATACTGGTGGACTATTGAAATTAACTGGAGTGTCTGGAGCAAGCTATGTGACTTACTAATGGGTCCAACAGTTTGTTCCATGAGATTTAAAAATGTGATTTTTTAGTCATTGCAAGTATTTTATAAACATTTAGCATGAGCTTCAGTGATAATGGTAGACTGTTTAAACCCAAAAGAGTGTCCTTAGTAAATTATTTGACTATTTAATGAGTCTGATAGGTTGTTCCATCAGATTTAACAATACGATTTTTTCACTGAAGTCATTGAAACTCGTGCTTAATGCTTAGAAAATACCTAGAATGACTTTGGAATGTACCTACAGATTATTAAAAAATTACATTTTTTAATCTCGTGGAACACCCTGTCAGACCCATTAGAAAATCATATAACTTGCTTGAAAGACTTCTTTGTTTCAATAGTCCACCAGTGTCACTGAAATTCATGCTAAATACTTAGAAAATACTTAGAATGACCTTGCAATGTACCTAAGGCCTAATAGAAAATCACATATTTAAATCTCATGAAACACCCTGTCAGACCCATTAAAAAATCATACAACTTGCACATGACACTCCTTTTTGTTTCAATAGGGCACCAGTTTCACTGAAGTTCATACTAAATGCTTAGAAAAGACTTAGAATGACTATGAAATGTATCTAGGCTCATTAAAAAAATCTCATTTATAAATTTCGTGGAACACTCTGCCAGACCTATTATAAAATCATATAGCTTACTGGGAATACTACTATTTGTTTCAGTAGTTTACCAGTGTCACTAAAGTTCATGCTAAATACTTAGAAAACACTTAGAATAAATTTGGAATGTACCTAAATCCCATTACAAAAATCACAATTTTTTCACAATACCCCGTAAGACCCATAAGAAAATCATATAACTTACATGGGACACTCAGACTCTATTTTGTTTCAATAGTCCAACAGTGTCACTGAAATTCATGCCAAATGCTTAGAAAATACTTAGAATAACTTTGAAATGTACCCAAGACCAATTAAATAATCACATCTCTTCTAAATTACTCAATATAAATTCGCCTGGATGTTTACTTACTCCAATACTATTACAATAATTTTGTTGGGGTTATATTTTTTGGATTAGTTTGGTTAAACTTCACTATCCTACTCGCAGTCATGCAATCGTTACGTGATTGTCTTGTATTTTGACATAGGTAAGGAGGTAGTAAGATATGGTTGGTTTTCATGAATTTCTGATAAGGAATTCTTATAATTGTTTATGATAACGTACATGTTAAAAGCAGCATTGATCTAGAGCGGACAACACAACAAGGAACTGATCGGAGTCAATTTTATGCCCGCGTTTTGTTTTGATATTTTTAATACTGGAGAAATGTCTATTAGATATGAGTATGTGATCATATTGACTGACTCTGTACCCATGGGTACCTCAAAACCTGCAGGTTTTGATTTCTATCTACCTTTATGAATCTGTTTCCGATGGAACTGTATGTACGTTTTGTTATTTTTTAAATATCATATTATGTACCAACGTAAGCATTAAGGTCACCCGAATGACTTTTATATGAAGCTCAGGTATTTTTCGCAGAATACTACTTTCTTGAGTATCCTCGCTGGTGGAGTCACTTAATTGTCGATATCAGACTTGCGCATAAGATCTAAATCTTCACCGGCTAATGGTAAAGCAGAGGGGCAAAATAAAACCGCAACACTTGAAGGGCTTTGTTGGTGTACATTACTGATTCTCCAGATTCGTTGCGAATAGTTTTGTTGCTGGAATCTGTAGCTATCCATTTTATTTTGCGATAACTATTTCTATGTTTCAAATTTTCAATGTTGAGCACTACATCCCATCATTTTTAGTCATCGGTAATTTTATACCAATTGTTATTGATCGTGCTTTGTCCACCACAGTTTTTAAGTTATTCCACTGATTCTCTGTGTAATCGAGTATTGACTGGTTTTCGAGAATCTCTGCATTGTAATACAGAGTTTCTGTATTCTAGTAATTGGTTCTTGTAACGTGGTTGTTAATCATCAAGAGTTTCAAACGCAAAGTTCGTTGGAGGCGATGGTTGTATGTTGTTGTTAAACGAAAAGCGTATTTTACAGCTACAAGGAGGTGATCGGAGTCGATGTTACTCAATGAGAAATGTCATTTGCATATGTTTAAGAGTATCCTCAGTGAGAGCGTTTATTAGAAAACCAACTCTTATTTCATGTTTGCTAGTATTGTTGCTTAGGCAAAACGTGTATCGAAGGCGATTCTAGTGTAGCGACAAGTCATGTGTCTTCTGTGCTCAGATGTCGATTTTCGAAATTTTGAGGTCAGACATATTTGTTCTAGTCACCATGTCAGTAAGAGGTAATACAAGTTATCAACGATTATAAGATGCATTGTAGAAGTCGAAATTGTTGACCTAATGAAAATGAAAAAGACAGCAATTCATCTTTAACCTGTTTTGATTTAGTAAAAAAATGGGTACTTGATGAAAAATGATCAACAATCCTAACATTTCGCCACCGTTGACGAGCTATATGGGCCAATCATTAAAAAATGACAAACTTTTGTGATCGGCCACTAGAATAATCCATTCGTTATCTTAATGGTGTAACTACATGTACGATTTGGCCTCTTCCTGGGTGATTTTTGACAGTGCGATTCAATGCCCCTTGTCCTGGTGGAATACCGTCGTTTTTTACGGTTTTTAAATTGCCGATTTCAAGATTATTCAACCTCAATCGCTACTTTGGTATACGGTTTAACGAAATAAGATAATCCCATTCTAATTTCTTTGCGAACTGTAAGAGCATCAGTTGTATCACTTGAAAACGTAATAATCGGTCTAATTTCAAGTAGCTGTTATCTAGGTCGAGAGTATAGCCAGTTGGTAAAGATGTCACTTTAAAGATGTAACTGCTGTATTCCAAGACCTGTTAATATGCGGTGATGCTGATGGTACAAAATGAATTTTGTGTTAATGGCGGTTGTCCAGTTGGCGATGATTTTGAACCCGCATAAATGCTAAGGGAAGCGTATCATTGCTCATGTCGAAAGCTTTCCAAAGTGTGCGGTTTTGGTTGCCGTACAAGTGAAAATCATATTTTTTGTGCTCTCTTTTGCTTCCGATTCATGGTGGCCTTAATTATGAATAGGCTTGCATAATTTAAACTGGTGTCTAAGAATGATAGGATAAGACTTAATCGAGGTGGATGCATCTGTCCCCAGATTTTGGGTTTTGTTTGGCTCGTTTTTACGCTAGATTCTTACGTAACATTGCATCTACCGCCACTTCACGTTCTGAACAAGTTCATTGGGCAGAACTCCATGGAAAGCACATTCTGCTGATTTTGGGTTAGAAATTACGTTACGGAAATTAATTTAGTTCCCGGCACTACTTCTTGTATTGTAATTCTTATGTCATCGCTGTTTTGTGTATTTTCCAGGCGCATCTTTCCACTGATTTTTAAAAGGGAATTTGCTCCAATTTGTATGTTAACTTTTTTATCGTTTAGTAGATCGACTTAATCTGGTGATACCAGCTCCATATGAACTTTCTCCGAGAACGAAAGGATTGAGTTGACATGGACATATGAGTTTCTCCGTGTACGAAAGGATTGCTAAAACCTCAATATTCGCGTATTTCAACGGTTAGTTCGGTAAACTCTTCTACAGTGATTTCAGTAGTTTCATATGAACCTAGAGTAATCACATAAACGATGCTGTAAACGGCAGCTTGAGGCACAATTAGGCAGTGACATTGGCTCCGTCCTGATGAAAATTTTTTTGCAGGCGTCACATGTTTACCTATAAATTTGTTGTTTGGAAGATCCCAAGCTTCGATGAACTTCAATATTTGGCTAAAAAAACTTTTAAAGTTCAATGATTGTTGTATAATCTTGTTGGATCAATATTTAAACCTTGGATAAAAGAAACATTTATATGGTGTTTAAATGTATAAAATAGCAAATTAGAGTAAACATCTGACTTATAAATCAGATGATTACTCCAATTTGCTATTTTATTCCACTCGAATCTTTCGTTGCTCTACTTGTCCTGAAAATAGTTTCATGAAAAATATTAGAAAATGACTGATGTGCGCCCGAGTTGATCATACTCGGACTTCAGAATGAAATAAACATATTAGGAAGTCGTTTTCATTTACTACCATAATTGGTTAATAAGGTTCAATTTCTACAACACGTCTGAGCCATCTTTGTCAAAGTCGTTTTAGAAGAAAAAAAAATGTATATTAGCGACTGTTGCTTCTATGAAATTCTTCTGCAATCGATTCATGATACTTCTAAACTTCATATCAGCAATTTATATTAAAGCCGTTTGAGCTGTGGAAGATGTTTAAAAATTCCACAAATTTTACTGAGCAGCTTAAATTCAGTAAAAAAGCTGCAAAGAAAGGAAATATAGTCAAGTCGCACATCAATTTGTTTGTTTTGTTCTTCTACGATACGGCCTCATATTCAGCTGCACATATATCGCATTGTAAAATTGGAAAAGCAATTATTGCAGCTCTCCTCTCTGCTGGTAAAATCAAATACCAAACCAGAAAATATATATAAATATTTTATAGGGTTTTCCAATAACAGTGATATGATTTCCTTAAAAAAAAGTGTTGCACTTGCTGTGTGGCGCGTAGCCCCGTCTTGTTGAAACCAAATGCTGTCAAGATCAACTTCCTCCAATTTCGGCCATAAAAAGTTGGTTATCATCGATCTATACCGATCTACATTGACAGTAACGGTGTTACCAGCTTCATTTCGACAAAAAATCGGACCGATGATTCCACCAGACTAAAAACCACACCAAACTGTCAATTTCGGTGAATGTATTGGTTTTTCATGAATAATTTGTGGATTTTCTCCGCACCAGAATCGACAGTTATGTTTATTTACCGCACTACTCAGATCAAAGTGAGCCTCATCGGAGAAGAGGATTTTCTTAAAAAAATCGTTATCGTTTTCAAGTTGTTCCAAGGCAAAATCAGCAAATTCACGACGTTTACGGTGGTCCAATAGCTTCAGTTCTTGAGTGTGAACAATTTTGTACTGATGCAAACCCAAATTCTTTCTCGAAATCCGCCAGGTTGGCGTTTGAGACAGTCCCAATTCTTGAGAACGTCTTGGGCTCGACAAATTGAAGTCTTCAGCAAAACTTGCCTTACTTCGAGCGAATCTTTGTCTTATTGGCACTTCAACATTATGTTAAGAAAATGTGGGCCCAAAATTTCCAACAATTCGACGAATAGCGAGCACACTTGGACGATTATTACTACTATAAAATGGCAAAAGCGCACGAAAAGTAGCAATTGGAGAACGATTATTTTGATAATAAAACTGAATAATTTGTAAACGTTATTCTTTCGTATATCTCACCATGATGAAATCTTAAACATTACAGAATACAATGAAAAAAAAGACAGATCATGACATATTACAAATGGCCAAAACGTCACTTAAAAATTATATCATTCCTATTGGAAAACCCCTTATATATATATATATATATATATATATATATATATATATATATATCGCTAGGATTGGCTCTCGAGAATTTCAAGTGTCCCCATACCACACCGACGAAATAGGATTTACACATTTATTCAAATTTAAATATTTTATCTCCCTGATATGAATATAAGAATTTGTTATGGTTGATAGTCATAACCTAGTTTTACCTGATCGCATGTGACCACACCAGTGACAGTGTCGAATATTCCAAGGGTTGGCTCTAGACAATTTCAAGTGTCCCCATACCACATCGACGAAATAAGATTTACATATTTATCCAAATTTAAATATTTTATCTCCATGATTAGTGTATGAATTTGTTATAGTTGATAGTTGTAACCTAGCCCTATATGGTCGCATATGCCACTGGTGTCGAATATCGCTAGGATGGCTCTCGAGAACTTCAATTTTCCTCATAGCACACCGACAAAAGAGGATTTACATATTTATTCAAATTTAATTTTTATATATTTTGGGAAATACTATTTTGCGATATATATTATACATTTGGGATGAGACTACATCTTTTCAATATTTACGTTTATTTTCGGGATGGCTATACACGTTAGCGAAGAAACCTTCCAAAACTTTCGGGGTCGGGCCAACTTCATTGACTTAGCAAAATAATTAAAATTAAATTTTGCGAAAAATTCATTTTGCCTGCTTCACATCCCAGACGTATTTTAAACTGCTTACAGTGTTTCAATTTTCGGAAGATCCAATATTATAATTCAATCTCTGTCACTGAACCGCACAAGATTCATTACATTGAACTTCCTCATTGAATAAAAATAATATACAAAACGAATACAAGCACCTACACATTACAGAAAAGCATAACGAATGTTGGTTGTAAACATACAGACAACACTTAAAGTTCATAAAATTGTAATTGGATATTCCAATGTATTCCACCAAACTCGTAAAATAGAAACGATATTAAACGTATAATTTACAAACTCTCACTTCACGACAACCTATAAAAAATAAAACAATAAACTTTTAAATTACAATTAATTAAAATTAACTTCTCAGCTCAATTTACAAATTCATTCATACCAATAATTTTCATACAGCGAACACTTATACTGTGATCGTTATAGTTTGTACTACTATATAGCGACGACAGTCTTTAGAGAGCTAATCGGCTTTTATTGTTTGTATATAAAAGACTTAAGATACTCGTATCACATATGTGAAGAAGAAGAGGATGAAGATTTTCTAATGAAAATAAAAAATACAAAAACATAACCAGGGTGTGGAATACATCATACTACATTATTATCCATGATATGTGATGATCATCTTTCATCGCCAGTTTTATATATACAAAATAAATTTTAATCTAAAGCATCTCGTACTAATACTCACCACAGCGACACACTGTAAAAACGTAATGGAATAAAAGATGCGATAATAATCAAGATCAAATACAGTCATTCACTCTCGGTTGCATTTTTAATGAGGATGATGATCTTCTTGTGATTATATAAAATTATATTTGGTATAGTCACATGTGGCAGTTTATACTTTACGTGTACATGTATTGCGGAAAATCTAAAGGCTACTTACCACTTATATGATTAAAAGTGCGATAAGAAAGAAGAAGAAAACCAAAACAAAACAAAAATAACAACATGAAACTAATTGTGCGAATGTCTTCTTTGTTGAACGTCTCTATATAAAGCTACCTACCTCCTTTAATCTCATCTTTATTTTAATTTTTTTTACTGTGCTCGACGATTTATTTGTGTGAACTACATTCAATCAGCGCAATTTTTTTTTTATGTTAAAGCGGGTGGCGATAAAGAAACATAAAAAATACAAAGTATCAAATTAATTAAGCCAATAAATTTTATTAATTATAATTATTATTTTATGATCGCGATACGGTCATAAATTTAATGTGTATGCGTTTAACAAATCATAAAATTCTCTTCGATGTAAATTTAAAATTTGCTTTTAGTTTTCAAATTAATTGTTGAATTGAAAATAATCATTTTAATTATGGATTAATTAAATTAATTACACATACGATGTTAAATTAAATTGTCGATTTTCAAAAGACATCTAACAATGGTAGCGTGAAGTTTCCGACAAATTGACAAAAAACCTTACAAAAGCTTAAAAGTTTGTATATTCTGATTAAATGTTACCTACTCGTATACACTATTCATATCTAGTAAGGAACAATAGTTAATGACAAGGAATCGTAGAGATGTTTACGCTTAACGGTACATAGGATCATGTTAATTAGACAGTTCTTAATGTTTTCTAGAAGCCAACATATTTTGGGAAGGGGCAGTCATAGATTTTTTCATTTTAAAAATTTTCTATAGTAAAAATTGTAGTGGCGATTCGAAGGTCAATGAAAAGGCATCGTAGAGATGTCCACGCCTAACGGTATATATTGAGTAAAAGTTCTAGATCAAGGATGCTTGATGCAGGTGGGTCTGCACTGATAGTTAATAAATAATAGCTTTTTTAGGTCATTTAGGCCAAAAGGGTAGTAAAATCAAGGGTCAGTCTTGAAAATTTTCAGGATTTTACTAATTTGCTAACATAAAAATAGAGTGAGATCGATGGTAAATTTGCTGAATTACAATTCTTTTACCAAAATTAGATTTGTTAAAAAATAAATTGAATTCAAATAATCCTTAATTTTAATTTTAAAAATGAAAAAAACCTATAACTGCCCCTTCGCATAAACATTTTGGCTTCTATAAAACATTGAAAATTGCCTAACTAACATGATCCTACGAGGGCGGATTGAAAATGAAGCTACCTAAGTAGGAAAACAAAATTTTTTTTGCCAAAAACCATTTATTTCTTAACATAGTCTCCACCCATTATTTCGATTGATTTTTGGTTTCAGGTGTGTAGTGGTGGACCCACGTTTCATCAGCAGTAATTAATCGACGCCACAAATCAACAGAATTACGCTTTATCATGTCCAAATACCGCTGTGAAGTGGTCTGTCGAACTCGTTTTTGTTCGACACTGAGCAAACACGGCACCCATCTTGCCGATAGCTTTTTCATATGCAAATGTTCATGCAAAATGTTGAACACATGTTCATATGATATGTTTACCATTTCAACAATCTCACGCAACTTGACTCGGCGATCATTCATAACGATATCGAGGATTTTCTTGATATTTTCTTCAGTAACCACCTCTCTTGGCCTTCCTGTTGATGGTATTGTTGCAGTGCTTCTTCGGCCGCGTTTAAATTCAGCAATCCAATATTTTACCATGTAATCTGACGGAGCAGACTCACCGTAATGTGTATCGAGCTTTTCTTTTGTCTCTTTCGCCGTTTTCCCTTTTAAATAATAGTGTTTAATCACTGCACGAAATTCGTTTTTTTTCCGTTTTTCAAGAAACACAAAAGTTGCTTACGTCAAACGACTACAACAAATAAACTAATCGATGAATTTGGGTGAAATTTTAACAGCTGACGTTTGACAGATTGCAATTTCTAAAAAAACAAAAGAAATTTGGTGTTTGTGCTGCCATCTAGCGCTAGGTAGTTTCATTTTCAAACCGCCCTCGTATATACCGTTAAGCGTAGACATCTCTTCTATGCCTTGTCATTGACCTTTGAACCTCCACTACAGTTTTTACTATAGCAAACATTTAAAAATGAAAAAAATCTATGTCTGCACCTTCGCATAAATATGTTGGCTTCTAGAAAACATTAAGAATTGCCTAATTAGCATGATATTAGATACCGTTAAGCGTAGGCATCTCTACGATGCCTTGTCATTGACCTACCTTTGAACCGCTACTACACTTTTTACCATAGAAAAATTTTAAAATTAAAATAATCTAGAGCTGCCCTCCGCATAAATATGTTGGTTTTTTGAAAATATATTGAAAGGTTACGGCTTATTGTTGTGGCCAAATTAGCTTGCCATTGTGAACTTACTTTTATTAGCATTTTATTTCAATTTACAAAACAAGTATTTTTGAAAAAGTGTAGGTTTACACTTTGTGGGCTGTTCACGGAAACTTCACTATAGTGAAACAATCACGTATTGCCGTACTAACAACAGCAATAACTATTTTTGATAAAAATCTATTATAGTTGTTTGGATTTTGTAAGCAAATTTAACAAATTTGAAAGAATTTACCTGTACCTATGAGCATGATTTCCATTATCCACGAATTCACGACTTATATATTGCATGCGTTTTCAAGCGTGTTTGCTTATTTCTTCACTGACGAAATCCACCGTCAGATCAATTTGCTTTGGAATGACTGGATGAAATTGAACTTGGTTTTTTCTGTACAGCTCCTAAGCAGAATACCATAAGACCACACATGTTTAAGAATTTGCCGGCATAGTAGCAATTTATCATGTAAAGTAAGCTAAATAATTGTTTCCCAAGGGCCAATCCATCATTCTAAATTTAATGTTTAACTCCTCTTTTTTTCTTTCTGACATGCTCATTTTTTGATGCCTCAGAAATTATAATTGGCCTACAAGGTTTAAACACGACAAGTGGGACAGATCGGGAACTTGAATAAATGTACTCGACCCTTGCGGAAACCTCTATTGTATTTGTTTAATATTAGCCTCTCGAGTGGAGTGTTTCCTGATAGTTATACCAAGAATAGAAGTGCACAAAAGAAATTAATTAGATTCGCATCAACATGGTTTTACCACCTGTAATCCGACAATTACTAATTTAATGATCTTTTCCAACGATGTATTGTATTTGACACTGTTGGAAATCATGGTCAGTTTGATATTACACAGACTTTTCGAAAGCTTTTGATAGATCGGATCATACAATTCTTATGCAAAAGCTAATCAATTTCGGATCTGACTTCATTCCAATTAAATCGGCTGCGTCTTACCTTACTTCTCGAAATCAACTTGTTAATATCTCTCATGTTTCCCCTTTTCCATTTAACATACTTTCCGGAGTTCCACAAGGTAGTCACCTGGGACCGTTACTTTTCACAGAATTTATTAACGATCCCATTCAATATTGGCAGTTTTGCGTTGCTGACGTGTTTTATGTATGCCGAAGGCCAAAAATCGTATTTATTTATAAATTCTGTGATGTATATTGAGCGTATGCAAGATGAACTCAACATTTTTTGTGATTGGCCCACGCAAATTGCTCTTGAATACAAATAAGTGAAAAGTTATTTGATTTCGTAGATTATGATTGCCTTGATGTCTAAACACATTTAATAAATACATAGGTCACTGCGTATCAAGTGCACTCTGACAGGATGGAGAGTATCAAAAAGCAATTCCCGATTTATGCTTTAAGACGTTTACCAAATCTGAATCAGGGTTGTGTTCGGTAGACTTACGTAAATCGTTTATTGTTGCTGAATTTACAAACTCTTACTAGTAGGCGCGAAATTGGTCGCGCTATGTGTGTGCGGATTTTTGTGCTCTAGAATTGATTGCCATGACCCTAATGCTGCATTACTTGTAGCACAACCCAATGAAAATGATACTAGATTTTTTACAGATTGATTACAAATTGGTTACACAGTTAGAAACACAGTTTTTACAGGCCCCATTGAATTTTGTTTACAAATTAATTAGAGCATATTGGCATAGTTCAATCCCCAAAAACCTACCCTTAAACCGTGCAATTCTTCAAAAACCATATTTTTGTTACACTATGTTTTTTGCATTTCTATTAATTTTTGTATTATCGTACTGAGGGGTGGGTGGTACTGGAATTTTTTACAAATTAATTACAATATATTGGCCTAGTTTAACCCTCAGAATGCTAGCCCAAAATGGAGCTGGACTATTTAAAATCATTTTATCGTATTAGGGCGATACTAGAAGTCGTTACAAAATGAATTACAATATATTTGAATAGCCCCAAAATCTGCCCTAAAGAGTGAAGATCTTTAAAACCATATACTTCTCTGTTTAGGTTATAGACTTGCTATAAATAAAACAAGCTACCCCCAATTAAGATGAAACAGCTCATTGTGAACAAGAAATAAATACGCATGAATTTATTATAACCACCTACACTCATAAGAAACGATCGTATCGCCTGAATTTATTACAACAGCCCACACCCACAAAAATCGATCATATTTATCGATTACTTTTCTAGAATCAGTTTAAATCAGAATTCCATTATAGCAATCGAGCTTTTTGTATTTTGCTTGTGGATTCTTCTATGCTTTCAGCAACTGTTAAGATGGCCGTATCTTCGGCAAACGTGGCATTGTTTGTCTTCTGTATCGTTGGCAGGTCTAAGGTATACATAATGGATAACGTTGGTCCCAGAACGCTACCTTGTGGTAGTCTTGCTGATATTTTTTTTATTTGTGAGGATTCTTTATGCCATAATCTGGTAAAGGCCAGTGCTACAACACAAAAGAAGATATTTGGGCATACTGTCTTATTTTCAAGTACATCTTCAATTATGAAATTTTGGGTTGTTCTGAATGATAGCCAGATTTCATTTTTACATCGAAGTGAGGTTACCACGTCGTTGGAAGTTTGGTTTCGAACTAATGAAACTTTGAATTATTTGAATTAAAAAATTCGGTCGTCTCATAATTCGCAAAGGCATTGTGATTATACTTTGTATGAAAGTTCAGAGTATTTTAAATAGTTTATAGTTTCCTCACTACAGTCTGACGGGACGCCCGAATTTTGTAGTTTGGAGAATTAAAATTTTAGTTAGTTCAAAACCAAACTTCCAACGTCGTGGTAACCTCACCTCGATCTTCAATTATGTTTGTAATTCGATGTACTTGTTCTACTCGTATTGTTGTATGGTTTTGTCGGAAGCCAAAATGATTAGGAGGAATTAAATTTCTTTCTTCTATTATTGGTTTGGGTCTTTCGAGAAATAGTTTCTCGAATATTTTTGAAATTGTTGGAAGTAGTGGTTGGACGGGTTTACGTTTTATGATTCCTTTTGCGACTTTTCATTGATTTGGAACGTGTTTAAGTCTGAATATCGAATGACACAGTAGTTAAAGTTTTGGCATTTAGATCGGGAGGTACCGGGTTCGAATACCGATAGGGGCAGGATGCTAAGGGAATTTTCAATAACAGATTACGAACTGTGATGAAATGGAACACATTTATGACTACCTGTCGGAGTGCAAAACTCATGGACCGACCCATCTTCCATGTCAGTATAGGCTGGCATGGAGCTGTGCAATGTGCAGATAGATACTGGCGTAAAAGTAGGCACGGAAAAAGTAAACCGCGAAAGAGTTGGGAGAGCCTTGGCCCCAGAACAGATTGCAAGGATAACAAAAAAAAGTCTGAGTACTGCTGTTACTATTTGGAGGAGCTTTCTTAGTTATTTTTCAGAAAGAGCTTTTATTATTAGTTACGCGATTAGGTCATATTCTGGAGGTTTTTGCTGTTAGGTTTATGATTATTTTATTTTTTTTTTACTTGCAATATGATAGGAGGTATATTCTAGTTAAGCACTTTATTTACTGGTGGTATGCTTTCATCTGCTGTTTTCCTAGGTAGAGGCTGGAACGTGTTCTCGAGGTGGATGGCAAACAATGAAACTTTTTTACATACCCCATGTTTCCATCTTCATTTTTGATTGGTGCAATTTTTTAAGTTAAGTAAAACGACCTTTGATGTCGGTTTTTAAATGGAATATTCGTTCTCCCAGTAAGGCCCTCCGGATAATCTTTAGGCGAAAACATCAAATGCCACACGGAGTTTGCTTGTTGAACTATGCGGAAGAAAATACTTTGCAGATACATAAGGTGTAATAAGCTCCATCCTTGCATGTTTTAGCTTCCGGGCTTTGTTTTTAACCTAATTTCTTTCAACTACAAAGAATCGATGTGTTGCTATTGGTACCGAATTCCCTAGAACAGATGGAGGATTCGACAACGGTAAGGAAAACACGAATTTGAAGTATTTTATCGCATTTTCCTTGATCGAATAATATTGCGTTGCAGCGTCTTTAACTTTTATGATTACATCTGCCTACCCGGGTAAATTTTCGTGTTTTATTAAAATGTTGAAATCATCCGCTTGAAATTTTAGAATTTTAATTTTTTTTTTATAAATTTCGATTTGACCACTTTTAAGATTTTTTTACAAAATATCCCTTCTACCTACCCGTGTAAGTTTAACATAATACGAATATGTATGGGAAAAGCAGTAACACAAAACTTTATATTACATATTTCATTATTTATTTATAAAACTAATAAAACATATTGGGTGAATTACTCAGTTTTTTGAATTTTCTAAGAGATGGCGTAACTTTAGTATTAAACAATATTTTAGAATGACACCTTTGGCGTTTTAAAATGTTGATATTCCACATCAAAATTTTGTTTGTCGTTATTCGTGAAAGCATAAGCAACATATATTTTAATTCCGTTTAAACATGTCGAATTTCGTACCAACAAAATAGCATTTGCGGGAAGCATTAATTTTTATCTTTAATCAAAATAAAAGTCTGCTGAAAGTTTTCGTTTGCTTCAAGCAACTTATAGTGTGTGACCAGTGCGAAAACTGATTTAAACGATTCAAAAGTGGTGGTTTTGATGTCACTGACAATGAACGTTCTGGTCAACCAAAAAAATTCGGAGATGCTGAATTGGAAGCATTATTGAAGGAAAACTCAGCTCAAACAGAAAAAGAACTAGCCGAACAATTAAATATCACTCAAGCCGCCATAAGCATACGTTTACATGCCATGAAAATGATTAAAAAAAAGGAAAATGGGTACCACATGAACTGAATGAAGCCAACGTTGAAAATCTGTTAATTGTTTGCAATTCTTTGATTACAAGACACCGAAAATGCCATTTTTTGTCTCTGGCAATTGTGACTGGCGATGAAAAATGGATTTACTACAATAAACCTAAACGCAAAAAATCATGGATTTATCCAAGCCAACATCTACATCAACAGCAAAACGTAACATTCATGGAAGTAAGATTATATTGTGCATTTAGTGCAATTGGTGGGATCAGAAAAGAGTGGTGTACGTTAGGTGAACGTTACCAACAACAATTGATAGATTTGAACCATGCATTGAACGAAAACCGTCCGATTCCAGCTAAAAAACAGTGTTAAGTGAATTTGCTGCACGACTATGCCCTCTATTCGCCAGATTATGCCCTATCAGCTTAATATCTGTTCCGATCAAGGCAAAGCGATCTTCAAAACCAGCACTTCAGGAACCACGAAGGAATCGAAAAATGGCTCGACGAATGGACCGATCGAAAGACAAACAGTTTTTTTTTCGATGGAATCCATAAATTGCCAGAACGATAGCCGAAAGCCATAGATAACGATGGAAAATATTTTAATTAAAATAAAATTTACCAATTCTTAGAAATAAACGTGTTTTTTCTGCAAACAAATAAGTTATACTCCCAATATTATAAGGTGCGCAACTAAATTTCTGGGTTCCACACATACTACGAGTATATGGTGCTAGTTAAACATCTACATAGTTGTCATTTATGTCAGAGGTGTGTTTTATTCATAGCGTGGACGCAGTTGTTAACAATAACCAGTTTCGCGCCAGCACGTATCGCAATGTAAAAATATTTTTCCTATGAACGAAAATGTCGAGTTTTGTGCCAAACAAACAGCATTTGCGGGAAGCTTTGCTTTTCCGCATTAACTTGAAAACAAAATGCAGCTGGAGCACTTAAATACTGAAAACTACCTGTGAAGATTGGTTTAAAATCTTCAGAAGTGGCGATTCCGATATTGAGGGTAGGAAGCGCTCCTGAAGATCAAAAACATTGGAAGACACCGAGCTGCAAGTGTTACTGGATCAAGTTGATACGCAAACTCAAGATCAACTTGCGGAGGCACTAAACACGACTCACTAAGGTATTTTCTTTATTCAAAGTTCACATGCTATGGGAAAATGCAAAAAGAGGGAAAATTCAGAAAGAGGGAAAATGGGTGCCGCGTGAGTTGACTGAGAGACAGAGGGAAAATTTAAGAGCCACTTGCAAAATTTTGCTTTCACAGCATGAAAGAAAGAGCTTTCTGCATCGAATTGTTACGAGAGATGAGATGTTTATCCTTTTAAAAATGCCAAATGCAAAAATTCGTGGCTTTCACCTGGCGGAGCATCAACATCGACAGCACTACCAAATCGAATCGAGAAAAGACAATGCCCTGCGTTTTGTGGGAACAAAAGGGAATCGTTTACTATGAGCTGCTGAAATAGGAAACCAATTGGAAACTGCCAATGGGTAACGATACCGACAACAACTCATCAATCGGAATAATGCATTGCTCGAAAAACGGCTAGAATGGGGCACGAGATACGAACGAGTGATATTGCAGCACGACAACGCTCCATGCCATCGCACTCCCATCGTCCAGGATACCATCAAAACGCTGAGATGGGATCTGCTACCACACCCGCCTTATTCGTCTGACCTGGTCTTCTATCTAATTATCACTTGTTCCGCTCAATGGTACATGGCATGGCGCCCTACACTTGGCCAGTTTCGAAGAAGTGCAGAATTAGTTGGATAAATTATTTCGGTCCAAAGACGCGTCGTTTTATCGTCGTGGTAGACATGTATTACCAGAGAGATGACAAAAATGTACAGATAGCGATACTTTGAATAAACCATTTTTAATATTTCTATTGAAATTTTCCATTTTTCATTTTTCAGAAAAACCCAAAAATTTAGTTGCGCACCTGAGTAATTCGATGAGACAACTAGAACATCTTATTACATGCGATGAATGTGCACACCGGGTTTTTGTAGTTTGCACTTCTGCGATAGATATGTTTTCAATATTACTACATTCTTCCAGAATTTTTTGCATCACATTTTTAGTCGAAATGCCGTGATATTTGAAGATTGTAGGAAGGCCGGAGGATTTCTAACATAACTAGCCGTTCACACAGTTCTTTTTAAATGTGTCTTTATCGTAGCGTACATTCGACAAAAAACCTCAAATCAAGTGCAAATCCGTTATTGTGACGTTATTACAAAACACAAATATGGACAACTCTACAGGTCGAGGTTTGTCTTTTACATTGAGAAATTTTATTGGTGTTTTGTTTTATCGTACCTAGTATTGATAATTTATAATCGACCAAAATACAAGTAGCTAGATTAAACGAATTTTTACAAGTAAAATTTCGCCCACTTTCTTGAAAATGATTACAGCGTAAATCATTCGCCAAACGATCTCCTTGATTGGTTACACTTTGTAAATTTGGACACGTTCCGGTAAATATGTATCGCTTTATTGGGTAAGACGAATTTTAATCACAAACCCACCATACTTGGTTCCCTCTCTGGCAGGTTTCGTTGGAATATATTGTCCATATGTCTGAATCACAGCTGCTTTGTCGAACTCCATTCATCTTGAATATGCTCGTTCTTAGATCGGCTCAAACCAGCACATAAAATAAAATGAAATAACACCCAAATAATTATTAAAATCAGAATCAGTTGTTTAAGTACGAATTTTATCTGGATTTTCATAGTTCCATGTATGGTAATTTTGTGCGCATATCTACGCTTTGTCTCGTGAATCATGATATCACAATTTTGCTCACCAATTAGTAGCTTGAATGTTTGAATGATGCTTAGGCCAAATGTTTTATTTGCTGGTCCAGAAGTTGCTTATTTTAAGACTTTGTGGGACATCTACTAACTCTTCTGCATCAATATTAAAATTTAAATCGCCATCTTTTGGATGGTATTCTAGCAGATTAGGTGGCTCGTAAAAATTGGTATGTTTTCAAAAATATGTGCTGTACTTTCAAATAGGCTTACTTCTCAGATAGGCTTCCCGTTGCTCATAAGATGATCTCTCCCACGTTTGTGAAGGCAGACACTATTTTTTTCTAAATGCACGCACTCGACTGCAACGGCAATATAGCGCAAGTTTATGATTTCGATTATCGATTATAAAATGTGAAGTGAATGAAACTCAAAATATGCAGAAATTATGTGTTGTGTCACGGTAAACTAAATCATCAAGTTGTATTCTAACATAAAATTAAACTGTTCAAACAGAATTTATTAGGGTAAAATAAAATTAAAAAATATCGTTCAGTAAGTAATGTATGGAATTATATGATCTTATCCGGGTTTGTTGGTTGTAAAGACGAAGGAAACAGAAAGGTTAAGCGGCAGTCATCATGATGGTCTCAATCGTGAAAATCTGAATTTTTTTCCGGAAGTTTGGAGGAGCAGCAGAATGTCGGCCACCGAAATTTGGCCTACAGATGTAAACCAAGCTGCAATAAGAAGATCGATTTTTGTTGTTCCTGGAACTGGGGGTCAACTAATTTTATGTTGGTAGGTATATAGAGAATGCGACTGCATATAGAAATTAATCTTGAATTTGGAATTCAGTGTATCGTATTTTTGATTTTGTCTAATTGAGTTTTGTATTGCTGATGCTGAAATCCAAGCTCTAAATAATCTCCGTTGTTAGATTGATTTGTGAGACACAATCCAAAGGAACACGACATGTGATTAAAGCTTAGACAGTAGATGATGACTCGTTGGTTATTGACGTTCTATCGAATTGATGTAAAAGTAAGTGATGTCTCTCAGTGCAATTGTTTGTATTACATTAATAAGGTGAGTTACACTTACTAGATCGATGTGCAGGTGATAAGATAAATAAGATAAAGTAAGCGATCTGGCCAGGCAGACATTTTCGACATCGCAAAACGATATGTCCTGCGTTTATAACCATGGGAATTACTTAGAGTCTCTACATCTGATTTTGATTTTAGTATTTCAATTATGAGGTCATGTCATTTTTTCTAGGTCATCATTAGGCAGAATAATCGATTTTAAGTATCAATCAGCCATGTAAATTTTACCGTTGTCGGTCTATCGGTTTTCTGATTTTCAAACTAATTTCTAAGAAGTGCTCGCGCTACTTCATAACTAACCTCCGTTAATTCAAGCACAGCTATTGCATTAGCAGCCGTTCTTAATGGCATTGTGCGAATCGTTTTTATGCAATCTAATCTATCGACAGCATTTATAAAATCGAACCATTTTGAATAGTCAAGAACAACTCTTTAAATTCGCCCGATGATTATACGGCTCGTATTGTAACTTCAACCTCGTGTCAATACTATTTAGCAGAAGGCAATATCGACAACACAATTTATTTTGATATATTAATAGATTTGAGTGTTGAAAATTACGATACCTATCTGTATAGCAACAGCATTCCGAAAATGTTTTAATTTCGAATTAATTTCGCAGCCAACACTTAATGTGCTCGCTTTATACGAACTATATAAATATACAATTCGATCGAATCAATCAATAAATTAAATAGAATTTAATATTTTGTTATAATTAATTTGTTATCAGTGATTAGATCTCGAGAAAAAACAAGTAGTATTTTAATTAATTGATAAATTAATTCACAGTAGCTTATTTATTAGAGGCTTATAACGTTCAATGAATAAGTTGTACCATTTGCAATAAATATTACTCGTAATTTTAGAATTTTTAAATTCTGCACCTACACAATAAGATATTTCAAATTAAATTAAAATATTTCAAATATTATATTGCATGGTAAAAAAACGTGTGACTCACTACCGTTTCATTTAGAAGAATAACTTAACAATAATACGAGTATGTGAACGTACGTACACAGTCGTAATTGATACGGATGTGAATTATTTATTGACCGTGAGAAATATATATCGGACAAGCCTCATACCTTTGCATATTATGTAGTACATTGAGCTTCCTGGAAATCTGATACGCTAACAATTCTAGGTGCGATCCCAATTCCAAATTATATTTAGCAAAATTATAAAACCAATAATTCCATGAAATTAACTGAAAAATTGCGCGGTGTAATTGTTGTGGCCAACATCCAATTTTTGACTCTGAAAGCTTCCTCTTTCGATAGTAGAAAAATTTATGAAAAAATCATAACTGTGAAGATTAATTCGATCAATCAATCCGTGTGGAGGTACAGGAACCAAGTTTTTATTGAAATACAGTTTTGTGACATAAATCATCATTTCCGCTTAAATTTTGAATAACTGATTCAAAATTAATTTAGAACCTGTTAGTTCATAACCATTTTTCACGTAAATATTAAACTTTTTCACAAAAATTTTAAACGAAAAAGCTCCTATCGTCCACACTTGCAAGCTTTTTCTAACTATACTTTATTTTACTACGCTAAACGAGTACTTAAGAGTACTCATGCAATGAATATTGTTGTAAATTATTATGCAATTTTAAATAAATTTAAACTTTTCTAATATTTAAACATTACCCTAGCTTTGTTTACCAAAAAGCCACCACCTATATAAATGAATATATAATTCACGCCTCAACACGGCAAATTTTCTTTTCATCCAAGCATATTACTAATGAGCAGCTCGGTGCAAAATATGTATTTTCGCTGGCGCGTAAGATATAATGTTTGGTATAGAGAATTACTGAAAAAGAATTCGGCCGCAGTTGTTCCATAACAAAAGTGTTAAAGGTTATTACTCAAGGGTCGAAAATGGCTTTCTAAAAAAATTAGGAATCAAAATCTTACTGTTTGCTTGTTTTTAATCTTTAGGTCGAAATATGCTCAATACAATAGCCTAATCGAGGGCGTACGGCTACAAGTCCGATTTACGTAGAACCATCTGCGTATATCAGCTGCGTATAAAGCTCGCTTTAACCAGGAAGAAGTTGCACTGGTTAAATCAACTCAATGCGTTTTATGTATCGGGTTGCTGGAAACTGAGTTCATTATAAAAGCAAACTGAGCGAAAAATACTACAGCACTCGAGGAGTAAGGCAAGGATGCGTTCTCTCACCAATGCTGTTCCTGATCGTATTGGATAATGTAATGCGGAAATTGGACGTCATGCCTTCTAATTCCATAGAATATAAAGACTAACATGTAAACTCAAAGATCTTGACTATGTGCAGATGACATATACGACATATCCCTGCTCACACACAAACACTCAGACATGCAGCAGAAAGTACTATAGCTATCTGATCTAGCTAACGAAATTGGTCTCAAGATATAAACATAAGTAAAACCAAGACGATGAGGCTCAACACAAATGTTAACCACGCCGATGCACATCAACAATGTACCAATTTAAGCTGTAAATTGTATTGTAATTTGTATACCTTAATTGCACAAAACAAGTGGGACGGAGGAAGACATGACACAAATGCATAAATAAACCCAGACACACATTCAACTTAAACGACATAAAGTCTGGAATTCTTCTGTCCCGTCACACAAGCCCAAGATACGAATGTTCAACTCGTGTGTGAAATCGGTCCTACTGTATGGGTGTGAGACCTGGAAATACACATAAAAAGTTATAAAGAAGTTACAGGTGTAATTTTGTTGGTACCATTGCATAGTTTTGATTGACTAATTAGCTATTCTGATTTACTACTAAGAAGGGATTGGGAACCACAACCGTTCGTTCTACAGAACATTGCCCAGAGTACGCCCGTATCCATTTATGAGGACATCTATCCTCTTTTTTCTTTATACTTGGTTAATATTCCAATAGATGGTGAATCCATTTCGAAAGAGAATTTCTGCCCTAAATCATTATCGAGAATAAATACATTTTTTGAATTAGACGGTAATTTAAATTTTACTGATATATTTATTTTAGTTTCTTAATTTATTTTTTAGGTATAAATTAATTTTTAATTTAACTATTAATTATTTAATTTAAGGAATATTGCAATTTTGATTCTCTCCCAGATGAGTCACACAGTAAAAAAGATGAGTGCGCAATCGTTTAACTGACTGGTTGAGATATCGAAAGATATCCGCTCTTTAAGGCAATTAATTTTTCGGCAGTGCGAGTTGCTTGCAGGTATTAGGCAAAAGTTCGTATTCAGTGTGTGTCCAATAGATGCATAAGCTCAATTAAAAGCTCGAATTGTGTGACTGAGTGGTCGTTAAGTTGACCTATACTTCAAACATAAAAATGCTGTTTTCAGGTGAATGTAGGAGTTTGTTTCAATATGACCGGGCCGGCCATAAGTGACTGCTCCAAAATTTTCTTGTTTATGTATAAATGTGTCGATCATGGCTAGTTCTTGTGACAACGACGATATCCGCCGATAATTGCTCGATATTGTTTGTGTATCCAGTCGATCGATAATGGGCGCAAAATAAGAAAGCAAGGTGAGGAAAGCTTATCTTGCGAGTTAAAACTAGTGAAACTTATGAAGCCGCGCAATCCTGCATTTGTTGTTGCTTTCACACAAAAGCAGAAGTAGTTTAAATGGGTTGGCTACAAAATACCTCAAATCCTCAAATTAAAAATTCTGAAATATCAAAAACCACAAATTAAAAATCCTCAAAACCAAAATCCTCAAGAAAATATACGATCGGACAATATCAGGCGGGTTGCTACGCTCCTGTCGCTTCGCTCCCAAATAAAAAATCGATAGGAGCGGGAATATAGGATCGGAAAATATCAGGCTGGCGCTACGCTCCTGCCGCTTTGCATTGTACATTCTTCAAAAATTACCGGCGCGCGCCGGTTAAACATTTCATAAATTAACTGAATCCTTAATAATAGAATTTTGTGTCAGTTAAAATTATATATATATATATATATATATATATATATATATGAAATAACTAAGACTAATAACTTAGCCTCTAATTTAACCTAATTATATTTATACTTTAAATAATAAAAAAAAATTAATTAGCATAAGGTGATATTATTTGCAATTGGCTGTAAATATTCTTACTCCCCACTTCTTCTCGCTTTTTAATTAACCTTTTTATTTGTTTATAGTTTTAGATTTGTTGAGTGTTGGAATATCTCCAACATTAATTTTTTGTATTGTGGTTTGAGTCAAAACCATTTCCTTGCGAATTCCCTCAAAATGTTATAGTCTACCGTGTTTTTTTCCAAGTACCATTTTTAAGCGGCGACGCCATCATATTTTAGTTTTATGTTTCTTGTGTCACCTGATACATAATTGCTGTTGAGCAATTTCAAATTTCAATAATTAATTTAATTAATTTCTCTAATTTGAATAACACTGGATTTTCGAGTGTGCGGCTTAGCCCCTCATAATAATTTCGAATTTGTTCTTGAGGTACTACGGACAAACTCTTCAGCATTCTAATTTGTAAATTTATATTCTGGCCGTACTCTATTGTCAGACCCTTCTTTTGGACACGTCTCTATATTATTTGTCACAAATGGAAGAGACGCCCTTAAAATGTAGTTAACAGAAAGAATGATCTGGCAGCCGAACAAATTGATTTCTTAAAGTCAGATATAAAAAACTCGTAATACGAAATCTCTGAATTAGAGCTCATGAGGCAGAAGACACGAGAGTTTATCTGGCCACCTATCTTACCATGGATACTAAACAGTTACCTCATGATCATTGGGACAATATAAAATGTTTCATCTAATTGCCAACATTCAACCTGCCCCAAAACTGTCAATGAAATTGTCGTTCCAGTTTCTTTCTGACAGCATAAATAACTCGTTTTCTAAATACTACAACTGGTTGGTTCCTTCCTTATACGTATTTTTTCTTTCGGTGCTTGTTTATTTGATAAGAACAATCGACAGTTAGGTACGACCTGCTTTTTATATGCATTAGGGTCGTGATTTTGCGATGGTGGTCCTTTTTTGAGTACCTGGATTTCGTTGTTAATTATCGTGTTCACTGTAGATTTACACAAAAGTGACTTCCTCTCAACACAACATCAACTATAAGTACACGTTTTAGATTTTAAGATTGGTAGTGATAATGATAACCATCAATTACCAACTAATAGTTTCTCTTGTTCGATTTTGTCACACATCCATTTTTTCCAAAGACCGAACATTTTGTTACCTAGGTAGTAAAAAGGTGATTCCATATTTTCTTTATTGCTATGGGTGATCATTTGGAAAATTTGGATTAATTTTTTAGAATTACCCCTGTTTTAATTTTTTTTTAAAACAACTTTATTTCTTTTTGATGTCCAAAATAATGTTTTGTTCGAAATAATAATAAATGTTCTATTTTTTCCTTTACATTTTATTTTCTAAAACAAAAGACATTTTTGTTTATACCCGCCTCTATTCTTAAAAATATGGGAATATCGACAATTGGATGTTTGGGTGAGTTTTCTTTAGGTTTAATCTTCTGTTTACTACTACTAATTTATATTTGTGAAATCCATAATATTAAGCACAGCTGATTTAATAACACTTAGAGCAGACAAACGACTTGGTGTTATCCTATGTAGATACACTTTGCTACCACCTCTTCCGCAATTTGCTTGTTTACTCGAAAAAGCTTTTAAATAGTTTATCCGTCAATTCAAAACAGTCGACCAACTGGTTCGATTGCCGAATATCACCAATAGTCAGCTCCAGTCCTTATTAAATATATGACTTAAACAAGACACGATAACCACAATAATTTATATTATAAAATAAAATATTTAAAATTAAATAATATTAAGCACAAACATAATTTAAAAAACGTCCGTTTCGCTTAAGGTTTTCAATTGGAATGACATTTATAATCACCTCATTACGAAATGTCATTATTTTTTATTCCCATTTTTTTTTTCTCCCAACGTCTTAAAAGCCTCATGTTTTAATCCTGTTTTTTGTATTAAAGTTGGCCTTTTTCTTACTATTTTAAAAAATGTATGCGTTGCTAAGCTACACTTTTAATCCTTGGTGTAAAAGTAGGTACTTTTAATACTATGAGAAAAATATTATAGTGAAGACCCAATGATACGTATGTATGAAATAAGTATTTTTTTTTTTTTATTTCGGAAAAACTTTTTTTATTCATTAACCCAATATTTAAAGAAATGATTTGTTCTGGATTATTGGACCGGTACTGGGATCTTCGAGACCTAATATTTCTGCAGCAATGGTTTTCTCATTTTCTAAAGTATCATGAGCGGTTGTATTTTCATGATGAGTATTGTAGCTGGACTAGTACTGTAGCTGGTACTAAGTTCGTCGGGTCGTAATAATATTATAGCAGTGTTTGTTTTATTTGTTGTGGAATTTTGTAAGTATCCCTCAGCTACAGTATTGGATTTCCAACCACCATGCCTTTTAAGGCAAGTGAGGTCACTACCAGAATCTACAAGGAGTGTAGCTGAAGTCCGACGCATTCACTTGCATTTTTTAAAATTTAAACACAATACCACTTCTTTTGCAACTCTACTGATTTTGTGAATACCAACTACTACCCGATAACATACTGCACCTTGGTATTTTATAAAAAGACGTCGTACCACGAAATTTTCTGGGCGAAGAGCAAAGTATTTTCTGCAAATCCCCAAATAATTTTCTCCCAAAACCGTAAAGAGTCGCGATTTCTTTGTTTTAGAGCTGGAAATGTATACCAACAAAGCTAATTGAACGTCTTCAATATCATCTATCATTAAATGGACAAGTTCGTCGCCACGACATGCACCCGCTATTCCCAGTATTAAAACAACCTGCAAGATAAATACCAAAAAATAAGTATATATCTTTAAGTTTTAAAGCTTACTTTCATCATTAAATATGTCTTCTCGGGAGCAAAATTTAACAACAAGTCGAGTTGTGCTTTATCGAGAACCCTGGATTTTTTCATTGCTGTGTAACCAATATTCTGTTTGTTTAAAAATGCTCGCAATTTGGAATATTTTTCGATATCTACGCCATTTTTATAATTCAATGTGGCCTTAACCATTGAATACTAAGCCCAAAGAGTCGAACTTTTTATCTTCGTTGTCATATTGGCAAAGTATGCCAATAGAACACTTTCTGAATATAATCCAGTTTGTAAATTTTTTTCAGTACACCAATGCAAAAACCGCTTATATGGGCACTCCAAAAACTTACGTGATATTAGTGGCAGTAGGTTTTACACAATTTATTTTGCTGTTTGAACCACATTCGGTGGTAAGTTTGATAAATCTTCTGATTCAAAAATTTTCTTCGCAAGAAAGAAAATATTGTAGTTATAGCTTTGCAATTTGACGCGCACAATAGTCAAACCAAACCAAAGTCATGACCTCCTTAGTTTCACAAAATGTTTCAACAAAATAATTTTCAATTTTGAAGTTTTAATACATAATTTGTACTTTCTCGTATAATTAGTTTACAATGAGCTTTTCTTCGTTGGAGAAAAAATACAGGGTGACTGAGACCAAGTGTTACCAAATGAAAACGCAGTAATTTTTTTAATTTTGATTATTTTTTATTGAAATTTCGTAGAATATGTTGAAAACATATTACATTTTATGAAAAACATGTTACTGCTCGATATGACCTCCTTTGGTTCTGATTATTTGATTCAGTCTTCCAAAGAAAGCATTGCATGCTGACCGAACGTGAGCTTACGAAATTTTATTCCATTCTCGAACAAGAGCTGACTTCAATGCATCAACACTTTCGTATTTTTTAGTGGACACCTTACTCCCCAAAATGGACCATATAGAGAAATCCATGGGATTCAAGTCTGGTGAATATGGTGGCCATTCTTTCGACGAAATCAGCCGCGGAACGCAATTTTGTAAAAATTGCTGTGTCGCTCGAGCTTTGTGTGACGGTGCCGAGTCCTGTTGGAATGTCCAACGGTTCGTACCAAAGTGTTTACGTGCCCAAGGTAGCAAAGCATCGTTTAGGATCTTTTGACGGTACACCTCTTGGCTTACCTTGACTCCATGTTCGATGGAAACCAGAGGAGTGCGTCCATCTGCAGTCACTGCAGCCCAAACCATAACGTAAGCTGGTGATTGCTTGCGCATGGCAACTCTTGTGTCCAAATTATCGTTGGACTTGTGCTCTAACCAAACACGATCATTTTGTTTATTCACATACTGTTGAATGGTGAAAATTTTCTCATCAAAAAAGACATTTTTGGAGTCTCATTGCGTTCGGCCAAGGCCTTCAATGCTCGTGTTCTTTCAAGTTTAACTTTTTTTGTGCCTCCGTAAGATCTTGAACTTTTTGTATCTTGTAGGGCTTCAAGTGTAGTTCATTTTTCAATATGGTTTGAATGCTGTATCGTGAAACATGTAGACGTGCGGCTAATTGATTGGCACTATGACGAGGTTTTCGTTGGATTCGTTTCTTCACATTTCGTATCATTTGTTTTGATGTTGCTGTCTTTTTAGGACCGCCTCTGTCTATTACGTTTGAATTCCATTACGATTTTTTGACGAAGAGATAATTTTAGAACAATTATTTGTTGACCACATGTAAACAGCTAACCAAACTTCAATCTGTGAAAAAATTGACGCGCAAGAATTACAACTACACAAATGACAGCAGAGTGAAGTCAGTAACATTTGGTCTCAGCCACCCTGTAGTATGTGTTATTCGGATTGAACATAACTTTGTTGGACTCGCAATCTTTGCTTTTGCTCGGCTACGCTGCGCTTCGCCACGCATGCAAATATAATTGTTCGTCAAACAAAGTATCACTTGTAATTATAATGACACAATGTACTATTATAAAAGCTTCTTGAAATATCTAACTACTAAATTTTACATGTTCTAAGAGTTGAATATTTGAAAACTGGTCAAATTGATCATTTATACCATCCTCCAACTAAATGGCCTACAAGATCAATAAAACTAACCGTAGTAAATTTTTATTTTTGAGAAAAGTGGAAAAAAGTTTTATTTAAAAGTGAATGATTGGTCAAGAATAGTTCACTTCATAACATAAACCCCGCCACCATGTGTATCGTTATACAATTTATATTTATACAGCTTTACAAAAAATTTTACAAATTCATAAAATAATTTTAAATTATTTTAATATTAAAAAGTAATACGAATAAAAAACATTTTTAAAAATTGTACGGTTCAAATAATCAGAAGTACACGAATCCATGTCTTTCACCTTTGAACTTATTAAATTTATAATATACACGAGATAAAAAATGTGTACACAAAAAACTGTAACACCGCGCATACACAAGAATTTAATTAAATTAACATTAAAATTATAAAGAGAAATTGAGTGTAATATTGTATGCAGCTTTATTAATTTACATTTACAATTTAATATTCTTTTGCTTTTACAAATTAGGTTCTCTGTACAGACAAATAATACCACAGAATTTTAATTCAGTTTCAAATGGTGTGCTCGTATACAGGAAATCACGAGATCTATAGTAAAATATTTACTCTAAATCACTTAATCTAAATGACGACCTCAAATATAAATATTTATTATTCCCAGAATGTGTCGTATATTGATTTTATCGAATAACTAGTTTTAGTACCCACTGACTTCCGGATTAATTACGTAATCAAAATTTCAACTATTAATAGCATATTCATCCGTGTATACTCACATTACGTATTAGTAAGTCCTATACTACTTGAAGTTAATCGTTTTCACTTTTTGTAATTTCTTAATGCGAATTTCATTATACGTATTGTAGCCTTAAGAAATACACACTTTTCACTATTTGAGTTCTTTTGTCGAGTTTTATTGAATATTATTTAATAATCTACGTGCAACCGACACGTGTATGACCTGAGACATTTATGTGTATATCTCGGTTGTATGCGAGCATAGACATATTAAAATTAACAAAAATTCTTTAGCTATTCTTTAATATATTCTGTCCTCGGTTCTACATCATACTATAGGTGGTAATGGCTGTTGTCGTTATTTAGTTTTCTTACCAAAATCTATAAATTTGATTTATAGGTGGGCGCGATTTATTGTAAAGTAACATTCATAATATATATGACGCCTGGCACGTGATCAAATATTACAACATTTACCTACTGTGCGGTGTACAGTACAAGTAATCTTCGTTATAAGCTGAAAATCGTAGCTTGTTCGGATTATAGTATATCAGTACATCACTAGAAGTTTACTAAAATTGAAGTAGACTCATTTACTCTAAAAATGATTCGAATTAAGTTTGAAATCACGCTCACTGAAAAAAGTTAAATTTAAGTGCCAATGAATTTTAAATCAATTTATCTTTCCAAATAATCATGTTCCTCATAATAATCGTGGTATGTGTTGCGTGTGTTTGAGTGAAGAAAAAAACCTTAAATATAACCAAAACGTTTAGTTCAACGAATTTTCCAACAAAAATCATGAAGCCGTTTTGTGCAAATTACCATAAAGATACATCAAATAATGACTGGACACGGAACCTTTTATGTACAGACTAAATACGCTCTGCTACTTAAATAGCTTAAGAAATGTTGTGCCCATCTTTATATATAAAGAGTGCTTGTTTAGGGGTTCCCACACGGTTAAAAATAAAAGTATGAAATCCATTCTTTTCCTATCCTTCTGCGGGATAACTATACGTCCATCCTTTTATAAGCTTTAAAATTATACTTCCCAAATAGATAAGATTTATACTTTCAAAATAAAAATAATTTTGTCCTAATTTTAACAAATTTTATTTTTGTCCAAAAGATTAAAATTCATCTATCGGACAATGATAATTTTTATTCTTTGGCCGAGTGTCAAAAGCACTCAAATATAAAATAGAGTTTGCTCTTTGAAAACTACTAAATTTGCTCTTCCTGGCGTATAAAAAATAAGTCACAAAGAATAATATTCATCTCATTAAAAGATTAAAATAAATACTAATCATCACCAGATTTTATACAATTTAGGGAAACAATTTATTCTTTTTACACACCAAATTCAATGTTTTTTAAGAGAAATTTGAGTAAAAAAAAGTAGAAATTTTGTTAATTTAGATAGTTTTTTATTTAAAATATTGGCAATGTTTATATACAATAGTTTATGAAAATTACGTAGATTATAACCTATCCGCATGTAATCATCTTCGTATTCATGAAAATCCTCCGCATGTTCCTAAATCTTGGGTGAAATATCAAGATTACATTCCATGTTACTACTCGTAACTCGTGGTTTAGTTCCATCTCTCTTGCTTTTGGTCTGAATAAATTAAATATTTATAAGAATAAATTATCAAATACATATTTGTATTATTTATTTACCTGTACATTTTCAAACAAAAGGCAATTTCCATCCGTGTTCCTGTAGTGTGATTGAGTGCGGGCTGGCTGTAGATGTATCTAAATGTGTTTCTGTAAGAGCAAATAAATGTTTAAAAATAAGTGGCGCTAATTACTCGTATAATCAAAAACTACATAAATTGTGTAGAAACAAAAACTTACCCCTTAATTCACAGCAGCACCTTTTCAAATGATCGGCAACTGATAACTAAATTTTTAAGTCGAAATTACTAAAACTAAATCAAAATACTTTTACCAAAAAGATTGCTATCCCTTACTTCCCCACAAAAGTAATAGAAAAGATAAAGACATAAAGTTTTAAATTTACAAAGTTTTCTGTACTGCAAAGCATAATAATTTATGTTTTTAAAGCTAAATGGTTTGTTCAGATTTTTATGCAAAACTGAATAAAAATGATGAAAATATTTTTATACTAAAAAGGATAAAATATGTTTTTCTCTTCAATTTTAAGTTAAATAAGTATGAGTTGTCAGTTATTATCAGTCGTTTTATCATAAGGGTTCAATCACTGGTTGGCTTATCATTATTATACAAACGTATCTAAGAACTCTTTAAGAACATGATTGGGGAAAATAGACCATAAAATTGAGAAAATAATCAAGTTGTGCCGCAACTCCAATTAACGTCTATTAATTGCACATGTGATTATCCTTCATTTCGCTAAGATTACCCATCGTAACAATGAATATATTATACGCCCGAAACGTTCTAAAATTATCTGTTTCTCATTAACACTCGTGATATTTCTTTAATTATTGAGTTTGCTTCATAAGTTTAAACTTTTTAATGTTTTATACTATACGTGGGCAAATTGTCTTATCTATACAAAACGGCTCTATCTACAAAATCATATCACAGTGATATCAATTTGAGCGGAGACAGCAAGCTGTGTATGTTGTATAGTTTACGATATTATGTTCTCACCTCATAATTGCATTCTTCTAGCCGTTTTGTTACTTTGATTATCTAGAAAATTAAACTTGAAATGGGTTAGTTTTAAACTGGATGTCAAAAGTTACAGCATAGGTGTTATACTCGTGCAATATCAACAAATTTTATCTGTATTTATATTTTCATTTGTTCTACTCGAGGCGTCTAATTTAGAAAACCACTCGCTAAATTTTTTGAGATTACCGTAATGATCTCTGAGAAGTTTATGGATGAAAAAAATTAATCTTATATGTTTTTGTTGAGAGGCAAAAAAGAATTGTAGTTGAGAGAAAGCTGTATATCACCTGGGGCTCTATTCTTGAAATCGGTGGAAATTTCCGCATTCGGAATATAATTTGCTTTAAAATTCTTTATATTATCCGAATTTTGCGCCGGTTACTTTAATCATTTTTTCAAATTTGTTTGCAAATTTTCTATTATTTATTTCCCTACTAAGTGAATAACTCCGCATCGATTTACCCACATGCAACTTAGTTGGGATGCCATTAGAATTTAAGAGTAAGATTAAAATTAGCATATCATTCTTTGTTTACTAAAAATGGTAGATAATAATAAATAAACATAAATTGATAAATTGATTATTTATACTTTTAAGCTTAAATTATTTTTATAATTTTTATTCAATTTGGAACAAAATGAACCATTTAGTTAAAATTCATTTATTTTGCCACTATTCAAAATATTTTAGGTTTAAATATAGATAAACATTATCATTAAAAGGACAATTTTTTATTTATGCAAAGAATAACACAAAAGAATAAAATTTGTTTGTAAGAAAAGGATAAACATTAAACTAAATAAGAATAAAAACCATTTAATAAGCGAGAATAATGTTTAGGTTTACGAAAAGAATGAATTTTATGTTCCAAATTTAGTAAAATTTATTCAAAATAATTTTATACTTAGGCTAAAACTAAATTTTATTCTTTCATTTTTAACCGTGCATCCTTAAGTTGGCAACACTGTTTTGTTTGATAACCGATTTGACAGCTGATATTTGTTTTGTCATTAGTTAGATTTGCTATTTTATAATGAATAGACTCACGCCAGAGCAACGCTTGCAAATTGGTGAATTTTTTTTATTAAAATAATGGTTCTGTTCGCCAAACTCATCATGCATTACGTTTATTTTACGGTCGTCATAATCGTCCATCAGAGTGAGATTCGGTTAACTATGGATTGTTTTTGCACCATGTATACTCTAAATGACAATTTCTTCCAGTAAAACGTCAAACAGTGCGTACCGAACAAGCGATAGATGCTGTGCATGGGTCCCATTTAAAACGCGATATTTCAAAACGCGACATGGTACAAATCGCGTTATAGGGATTTAAAAATCGACAGGAGCGGGAGTATAGGACCGGGTTATACCAGGCGGGTCGCTGCGATTCCCGTCGCTTCGCAATGCACATTCTGTACCATATCGCGTTTTAAAATATCGCGTATCGTACCATATCGCGTTTTGTACCATATAACGTTTTGTCATATCTCGTTTCGAAATATCGCGTTTTGAAATATCACGCTTCGAGCGGATCCCGTACTGCATTGCATTGAGGAGACCCCAATCAATCAATTCGACGTCGTTCTCAGCAACTAAAAATGTGTCCATCTACTTTATGGAAGATTTTATATAAAGATCTTGGTTTACGTGCTTACGAAATTCGACTTGTGCAACTTGTAATAAAAACAATTGTATACGGAAACAATTCTAAAGTTCTTTCTTCGAAAGAAAGAAACAATTGATCGAAAAGAATTGTAATGCATATTAAAAAATATTCATCAATTTTCTATTAATTGTTCAATTTTGTGATACGGACAGCAAAGTAGGACATCATTGGTTAAAAAATAAAATTGTATGGATATTAAGAATAATTTGATGCGAATTTTTGTGATGAGGTGCTTAATATATTTAAATCAAACTGTATTATTATAATAATTCGAACATTTCGGGAAATTACGGAGACGAATATGAATTAATTTTAAAATTCTTAATCTAAAACTACGATACACTAAATATCGCAAAAAATTTTAAGCCTGTGTTAAATTTCAAAAAATTAAATAAACTTTTCTGTCATCTCGTTGGTTCGATCGCCCAAATTTTAAAAAATCAGTGCAAATTCCAGATAAACTACATACATATGTTATTCAACATAGATATGCCATAGTTCGTCCTCTATCTAGAACAGTAAGCCGCTTGGCGGTTTCTTTAGTAGGAGCTGAGATATGAATATTCTCGTCATGTGATGCTCGAAAATCGACGAATACTCTTGCACAATATATTTCCTAAGCAAATGGCAATTTTCTAAAAATGCTTTAATCAACGCTCAAATCTGAGCCAACAATTAGGGCATTTTAGTTATTATGAATTTTTTCGATGAATTGTATCTTCGCACAGTTCGTTTTCGCACATTTTAGTTATTGTAAAGTTGTAGTTTTCATATTTGTTTTTCGATTAATTGTTTTTCGATGAATTGTTTGTCGCATAATTGTTTGTCGCAGAATTTTCGGGGAACCTCTAGTCCCCATTGTATGCCATTAGGAAAAATAACATCCAATTTCCGCATTGCATTATTCAATACGATCAGGAACAGCATTGGTGAGAGTCCGCATCTTTGCCTTACTCCTCGGGTCCTTTGGTATTATTCGCTTTGTTTGCCTTTATATTGAATTCGGTTTCCAGCATCTCGATACATTTCTTGTATGAGTTCAATCAATTTCTTTGGGATGCCCATTTCTCAAAGTGTGCCATATTGTGTTCCTATTTATCGTATCAAATGTCCGTTTGAAATCAACGAAGAGTAGGTAGAGATCCAATCATTGGATTGTTTATTGATGATACGGATTGAGTTAAACCAGCTAACCTAAAACCAGCTTGTTCGTTACTTAAGTTTGCATTGTACGTAGGTGAGATTCTGTCAAGAATAATCATTGCGAGTATCTTTATTGTTGTGCTGAGGGGAGAAATACCACGCCAATTTTAGCATTCTCTTATGTCATCTTTCTTGGGGATTGTAATTGTCAATTCTTCTTTCTATTTGTGTGGTATTCTGTCAGAATTCCACACTTCTTGGATTA
The DNA here is from genome assembly GCA_963691935.1 of Nephrotoma guestfalica. Classification (NCBI taxonomy): domain Eukaryota; kingdom Metazoa; phylum Arthropoda; class Insecta; order Diptera; family Tipulidae; genus Nephrotoma; species Nephrotoma guestfalica. The sequence goes on along the minus strand of OY829913.1, from coordinate 200,777,942 downwards.
TTGGTGTTAGTGTGCTTGCAGCTGTAGATGAATCTCCTTTGAATATTTCGGCGGTTATACTGTCTGGTTCAGCAGCTTTATTGTTCTTTTCAATGGCACTTTTAACTTCTCGCTCCGTTGGTGGATCGGTGTTGCTAGTTTTGTTATTGGTGATTATTAGTGACCAGAGATTTTCGGTGCTGTTATTAACATCATCCTCGAAATATTCTTTCCATCTCTTTAACTGTGCTTCATCCGTTGTTAATAATTGACCAGTGTCATCCTTCATAGGTGTTATGTTTCTAATTTTGTCAGTGAATTTCCTTACATACTGGTGTGGTGCTCGCATATTTTGGATTTCTGCTGTCTCATTCTGCATATTTTCTTTCTTCATTTCTTGTCACTTCTTTACTTAACGTGCTGTTTCTTCGTAGCTGCGTTTCACCTCTGTCGTCGCCTCTGCATACTGATGGCTTAATTTCTATGGAGGTTGAGTTGAAGCGTTTCACTGAAGATGTTTCTTGTTTCAGTATCTTGCAATCTATTTGTGTTAAATTTCCTCCTACTTGTTTTTAAATATTTCTCAGCAGCTGGCTTGATTCGAAATTTTGCTAATACCGGTTGGTGATCGTGCATCTGCCTCCCTCGTTGTTCTGACATCTTGTAGTGATGTGAGAAATTACTTGTTGACCATTACGTGGTCTACCTGATTTTTAGTTCTGCCATCCGGTGATGTTTATTTATTTATATTTTTGTGTGGGAACCTACTGCCGCCTATGTACAACTTATTTGTAATGCAGAAGTCTACGAGTCTTTCTCCATTGGTGTTGCGCACAGATGCCAACTCATTTTTACCCATAACAGTTATCAGGCCGATGTTGTCCGTTCCAATTTTGGCATTGAAATCTCCTTGTGCGATTTTGACATCATTCATGTCCGTCCGGCCTCCTTTACCAATCGAAATGTTAAAATTATAGCAATTTTTATTTAAGAGCCTAGCAAAACTATACCTAAATTTAGAACCGCTTCGTCATGTCAGATCAATTTTACTAAAAATCATTTAACTTTTTCACCCGCGAGTTTTAAAAAAACACCACTAGCAGCACAAGTGTTAAAAGCTCATTCACCGAGCCGATACGTTTCCCGTGTCACAAAATTTCGATTGTAGTGATTCCCTCCATTTTTGGAATTTATCACGTGGACTCGATACAACCAAATCGCACACAATCTTGTTGTGAAATCGGGCGAACCTCTTTAGGTTTTAATAGTACAATTTGTTTCTTTTACGGATTTCATATATAAAAGTTCAACTTTCAAGTAAAATATTACTTTGATTAAAAACATTAAGTATGGGAAAAGAAAAGCATAAAAACATGGAATGAAAAATATCGTGGGATGAGAAATACTTGTTATGAATATAAAATGTAAAAATTATGGGCCGAGCTTTTAACACTTGTGCTGCTACTGGTATGTTTTAAATCTCGTGCGATGAAAGTATGGGGAAGTTATCCCGCGGTTATTTATACCACTTCATGGCTTAACCGTTTTTGCTAAACCGAATTGCTATTTATAATTTGATTAAGTATTAAAAATTTATAGATATAAGTTTAGAACGACACGTTACTTTATCTAACGATTTTTAAGCAACATTTGTATTTTCAATAAATGATATATAGGGTGGTGCATAAGTAACGTTATGTATTTTTTTGTTTCTAATTTCCAAAAATTAATATTCCCTCTTTTTCGATCAATACTCGGAGTTTCTTTCGTTTAAAGATCTATTTGAAGCATCCATCGACAACAATGATAAAATCTCAAAGGTGCTAAAATTTCAATACTTGAAAGGTCTTTTAACAGGAGAAGCTAACTCAATAGTTCGTCGTACCGCAGTAACTGAGACTAAAGTAGCTTGCGAGAAGATAAAACAGAGAAACGATAAACAAAGACTCGTGGTAGCAAATCTCTTAAAGCAGTTCGTTGATTAATCAGCTATATCAAAGGTTTCGGCTAAGGCGGTTCATCAAATGGCTGATGTAACGGAAGCAGTTCTCAAAGAATTGAAGGTGTTAGGCACCGAAGCGGAAAAAAGGTTGCATGACTCATTCATATTTTGGTAAACAAATTGGATAGCGTGACCAGGCAAGCTTGGGTAAATGTGATTGCTGAAGAGGATTTCCCTACGATGGAAAGATTTTTCCGATTTTTAAGCAAACGAAGTGATTCATTGGATGCGATAAAAGTCAATAAAGTGCCACAACCATCGACTTACAATCAAGTTAAATCATTCCAATCATCTGCAGAGCCTTTGTGCTTTAAATGCTCGCAAATTCATTATCTAAGTAAATGCGATCAATTTATTTCTCTAAGTGTTAATGCGAGACGAGGTTTTGTGTCTGATAGAAAGTTGTGTTTGAACTATTTGTCCCCAAGCCATCAGTCAATCGTTTGCAGATCGAGATATAAATGTGGTAAATGTCACAGAGAACACGGCTATAAGTAGCCATAAAGAAGAGACCATGGCTCATGTTGTGTTTAACGCAGCAACCATACCAAGTTTCCAATCATTATTACCAACAGCAATAGTTCAAGTTGTGGACCAATCTGGAAATCTACAAAATTGCAGAGTGTTTCTGGACTCAGGATCCCAATCGTCATTTATTACCGAGGCGTGTATGCAGCGATTAAAACTTCCGAGGTCAAAAGCAAACATCGCAATAACGGGCTTGGCATCTGGAAAGGTCACTACGAGGGGTTCGGCTTGTGTCACACTAAAATCATTATACTCGACAAAGGATGAGGTATAAATAGGTGCACTTGTAATCGGGCAACTTCCAAATAGACTCCCTAGTTTTGATTTCAAGTTATATGGTTGCATCTTTTTAAACGATTTGAAACAAGCTGATCCGCAATACAACCAAGCCGCACCAATTGATATTTTAATCGGATTGGATCGGTTTTTCCATATTATTTGAGATGGGCGGCGCACTAATTTAAGCAACACTGTAGTGACTCAGCGACCACTATTTGGTTGGATTATAGCGGGTAATGCTAGCGAAAATAGGGTGAAGAGTGATGGTGTTAATCAAGTACACAGTTGTACATTGAATCTGAATTTGAGCATCGATATCGACAGTACGTTAAAGCGTTTCCTCGAGCAAGCAGAAATTCCAAAGGTGCATGTACTCAACCCAGAGGAAGCAGAATGAGAAGAACACTATAAGTCATCGTATAGACGGAATGGCGATAGGAGGTACGTAAGGCAGATTCCCTTTAAGAAATTCGCTGCGCAATTTTGAAATTCCGAGATTTAAAAGGTGAATATTGTAAATTTATTAACGAGTTCATAAATTTAGAATACATGCAACCTATCACTGAAGCTTAGCATCAAATTGAGCAGTCCAAATTATTTTATTTACCCCATCATTGTGTATTAAAAGAATTTAGTGAAACGATCAAATTGACGAAAATTACATCAGGAATCTCTCTCAATGAAACAATGCTAGTAGGTCCAACGATTCAGCTTTCGTTATGGTCAATTTTGAAGAGGTTCCGAAGCCACAAAATAGCATTGACCGGCGACATTGAGAAGACATACAACCAAGTTTTAGTTGCTGAAAAGGACGCGTAATTTAAACGCATACTATGGAGAAGCGAGCCATTAAAGGAGTGCAAGCATTATAGGCTCAACACTATCACGTTTGGATTGGCCAGTTTAGCCTTTTTGGCAATTAGAACCATGCACCAGATAGCATACGACAATCAAAGTGACCATCCAAATATAATGCTGTACATTTTAAACGATTTTTATGTAGATGATTTTGTTCCCGGAGCAGACACTTTCGAAGAAGCTCGCAATATGAAAGACAAAATAGCTGCCGTGCTGCAAACTGGTGGATTAAAATTGAGAAAGTCCAATTCAGCTAGCATTATGACGACAAAAGTTACTGAGCAAATTTCGATGTTCCAAAATCCACAAGAAACGAGAATATTGGGCCTTCAATGGAGTACAGTTGATGACCTATTCACTTTGAAGTTAAACCTGGAGAACAATTCAAAACCGACGAAACCGCAGATTATTTCGGAGTATTCGAGAGTTTTTGATCCCCTTGAATCCTCATCAATAATCATAATGAAGATCATTTTCCAAAACCTGTGGTTGATGAAGCTGGGATGGGACGATTAACTGCCTATGAAATGAAGTGAGCTGAAATTAATTGAAAGTCTACGGATTAAGCGGTATGTTTCAAAGGATGAAAAGGTGGAATTTCAAGGGTTCTCGGATGCAAGCGAAAAGGCGTACGGTGCTGTTGTATATTGTAGAGCGGTGAATACATATGGTACGGTGAAGGTGATTCTAATGGCATCCAAAACTACAGTAGCGCCCATTAGGCAGATATCCCTCCCAAGGCTAGAATTGTGTGGTGCGCATTTGCTGACGAAGTCACTGGGTTTGGTGAAGGATACAATGAAGCAGCCAGTAGAATTCTATGCGTGGACAGACTCCACTATTTTTTGTTGTGGTTATCAACTCATTCAGCAAGATGGAAAACGTTCGTGGACAATCGTACCTCGCAGATTTTAGATGAACTACCTCGAAAGTTTTATAACCATGTTCGGTCTGAGCAGAACCCAGCTGACCACGCATCTCGGGGAGTACTTCGATCCAAATTAGTAAGCTTGCGGCAATGGTGGCACGGTCCCGAATGGCTTCAAGCCCATGAATTAATTATTAATATTACAGGTAATGACATAATCAATTCAGATTATCTGGAAGAGCAGCGAAGCAAAGAAAATCTTCTCGTTTTTAATGCTGAAAAACTGCAAAGGTGTTCATCGTATTACAAGCTTGTTCGAAGACTCGCTTATGTTCAACTGTTTTTGAGAAATGCAAGATTATCTAAAGCTGGAATAGTTTTAGATTACCTAACCGCAGAGGAGCTGCGAGCCGCCAGTAGAACCACTATACGACATGTGCAGCGAGATTCATTTTGTCGAGAAATCGATTGCTTGCAGAACGGTAGATAAATTAGAAAAAACAGCGATATTCTATCTTTGGCGCCATTTATAGATGAGCGTGGTATTTTGAGAGTTGGTGGCGGGCAGAAGCATTTAGACTGTCAATTTGATTATAAGCATCCGATCATTCTACCAAAGCGGCACTCATTCAGTAAAATGATTATACGTCAAATACATGTACAGAATCTGCACCCTGGTTTATCACTGACATTCCATCTAATATGGCAGCAGTTTTGGGTAATTGAAGGAAATAGCGCCATCCAAAAATTATAAAAAAATGCGTCTTATGTTTCAAAACCAATGCGAACTTGCGGACTTGCCAAAAGCAAGTTTGAGAGCAGCAAGACCATTCACATCGTGCGGTGTTTAATATGCAGGACCAATGCAGCTTGCGTCGAAATAAGGGATTGGAGCTAGATTCAACAAGAGCTACATTGCGGTATTTATCTGTATGACCACAAAGGCTATACACTTGGAGGTGTTGTGAGTGACTTATCCACTGATGCTTTTGTCCCTGCTTTAAAGAGATTTGTGACAAAGAGAGCATCACCAGCTCATATGTACAGCAATAATGATTCAAATTTTGCCGGAGCTGCGCGAAAAATGAGTGAAGTACATGCAATTATTTCTAATAATAAACACACTTCTATCGTTGGGAGGCTGCTGTCAAGTCCGTGAAGTGACACCTTTCAAAATGCTCCGCAAATACTCACCTTACTTTTGAAGAGATGGCAACGATACTGGGTCAAATCAAGGCTATTTTGAATTCACGACCACTTTACGCAGCAGCAGATGATAATGAATATTTTGACGTTCTAACGCCAGCTCACTTTTTAATCGGCTAAGCGAATTTTTTTGTACCTGGCGAGAAAATGAACGGAAACATTCATGTTGGCAGACCCTCCAGATGGCAATTTATACAGCAACGCGTCCAATCATTTTGGAAGAAATGCAGCACAGAATATTTGCACAACCTTCAGCAAAGGGTCAAATGACGAAAAGCGGAATGCAACCTCAAAGGGGGGGGGGGGGGGAGGGGTCTCTTGGCCAAGTTATTCAACTGCATCCTGATGATCGCGGCTTAGTTAGGGTCCTAACACTAAAAAGTGCAACAACAATATTAAAACGACCAGTACAGCTAAAATCTGCAAGCTTCCAGATCAAGATGATGATCAACGATGGGATCGTTAATGAGCCGGAGAATGTTGATGATCGTCTGCGAAGACCAACGAAGCCCTGTTCAACCGCGTTCACACATTATATTTTGAAGATAATATCTTTCAAATGATGTCCATTGTTTGCTTCGACCTAAAGTGCTCTTTAGAGAGCATTTTCCATAACTTTTCTTAGAATTTCAGGTCCCTCACATCTTCTCGTATATTGACCTTAAGCTGTTGGATGGTTCTTGGCTTGTTGGTGTACACCTTACCTTTTAGGTAGCCCCAAAGAAAAAAATCGGAGCGCGGTGGCCAGTTAAAATCAGAAAATCGCGATATTATTCGAAAAGCCATTGCTGGACGAGCTGTGTGAGCTGTGACTTCATCTTGTTGGAACCACAATTCTGGATTGTTCTCTACCTCTGGCCTTAAAATATTTTCAATAATTGCCCGGTATTAAATGCCGTTCACATTAACCGCAACCTGTTCGTCGTTGTTAAAAATATGGTCCAATGATCCTTTCTGAAGTGTGAATGATCTCGTTGTTTTTTAGGCACAATTCTTCAACACGGCGACTATGTTGAATGCATATTTGTGCATCATTAGGTTTTAACTCGTGAACCAATTGAATCTTATATGGGAAAAGGTGTAACTTATGTAAAATTTTTAGCAAAGACCGTCTAGACATCACTAACACCCGAGCAATGTTCACATTATTTCGAACTACACTAGGTCTTCTGGCACGCGGATGATCACGCGGATGATCACGCGGAGTTAATTCTGAAAAAAATACCGAAAAAACTACTTAACTAAAAATGGCTGCTGCTTCGAAATGTAATTTTTATCAATGGAAACTATGAAATTTGCGTGTTATTTCCGATCGACGTGGTTGAAATAGTAAGTATTTTGCTTCATAACCCTGTGAATCCGTGTGGTTTAGTCACACCACATTTACTTGACAGCGACACAAACATAGTCGAAGAAACGCGAGCAATACAATATTTTACACCATGTATGAGACAAGACTAAGGAGCTTAAACGTTAGCTCTTAAGAATTGATGATAACATATAAGCAAGGCTTCTTGTAATAAATTATCTGTTAAGGCATAACTAGAAATCCATCACCTGAGGCACACGAATTGCACTTATTGAGAATTTATCTTGCATTCTCCGATTAAAAATCTATAGTGTCCGGATATCTGCTGAATGTTGCAAAAATTAATTAAAATTTTACGAGTCATTTGAAGTGTCCCTAATCACCGAGTCTATCATAATTCCAACCACAGTAGTTCAATAAAGTATATACAAGTACAAGAAAAAGCTATAAAACACACACCAATCACCGAAAATTAATTGTGCGAAATTTATTTTCGTTGATTTTTTCAACTGATATGAATTATGGTTGTCTTATAAGTCTTATCTCATACTCTTTGTATACACAAACAAAAAACGAAAATAAATGTTTTGTTTACAAACGATATATGCTTGTATAATTTTTACTTCACCATTTGCGCGCCGCGGAGTTCATTAGTACCATCAAATTTATTATTGGGCTAGGTCCGTGCATATTTTCATGTATATTTCAAGTTTTTGTGTCTTGTTTCTGGTTATTTTTGCCGGTTCTCGCTTAATTTGCGTTGTGTTGTTCATGTACGCGAATCGGATATTGATGTTTCTTTGAACCTGGGCTTAAAACAGAAACAGATTAAATAAGACAAGAACAAAAACAAAATTATATGTTTTTTTTTTATTTGTAAGACGTATTACAAGGAAATGACAAAATGAAATAATTTCTGGTTGTTGTTTCATGTTTTCACTTTTAGTTAGTGCAAATATATTCTTCTAATTTAGGTTTAACAAACAATAATTATATGCATTATACTTTAATAATACGAGGATGATGAAAATGTGTTTGTACATAAACAAGAAGCACAGTGAAAGAGGAATTGATTTGAAAAACTACGAACATAAGAAAAATTCAAATTACATCCTGTTGGCAAATCCATTACCTACCAATACAAAAACAACTTGAAAACGCAAAATGCCGAGCTATCATCCATTATTAATTATCGCGAATTTAATTAAGCCGCGCCTAAAGACAGTGTAACTATATATTGTATCCAAATCAAGATGTTTATAAGTTATGAATTTATTAATCCGAGCACGTATAAATAAACACAAAGAAAAGCTCTCTGGCGCGCGCATTTTTAAAAACTCACATAATGACGATTATGTTGATGATGATGATGATGATGATGATGATGATGATCATGATGATGAAAATTAAAGGAAAGTTAAATGCAAAGAAAAATGCACAGCAAGCAGTGTTAAACACTTACATATTATTTTTATATTGATGGTTCAATGTTCCCATGATACGTGATAGTTACACCGCACACATTTTTTTTTTGTTAATATTTAACATTTTCTTATTTAATGTGTCGTAGAACTAATCAAGTAGCATTACAAATTTTTTTAATAATCTGGTTGAAAATAGACGCCGTAACTATACTCGTATGTTAATTTAATGTGTGTGCTTTTTCTTGTAAGCTACTGATTTACTATATACATATTTTATGCTAAAGACCATTCTAAAATAAATATTTTGCGTAACCAAGTGTTTATTGCATGGATAAATAGTAGAATTGCTAAGTAATACCCGAATAACTAAATTTAATTTGTAAAATACATTTACATACATTTTTGTAACATTTGTATATAAGTTATAAGAGCTTTAATTTGGAAGTGCGAACGATTCATAAGGTTGGTCTATCAAAGAACGTGGTGCTCCAGAGGGACATTTATGACTTTGCCAATCGAATTTTTTCTAAATTGGAAATTGGTCTTTATTTAGATTTCAGCTGATATGATTTCTTCTTTTCCACGAACTAACCAACTTTTGGCCAACACCCGGCTTCTTGTACCATGAAGGTATACACAGATCTCAAATGCATATGCACTTGATTTCTAATGTGACAAATTAAACATACCGGGCTTTCGGTTGACTTTGACAATTTCCCAGTTTTTGGTAAAATAGAGTCTAGGCTAAACAGGAGACGAACTTTTATTAAAAATAATTTTTTGTCAAAAATCGTCATTTTTGCTTATTTTGGAAAACTGGTCTAGCCCGATCCCTTCTGGTGGACCGATTTCAGTAAAAATTCCGTAGGTTCTCCAAATTTATGAGAAAAACTTAAGTATGAAGTTTTAATCGGGTTAATCCGTCAGGGCTATAGAGACGCTACAGAAATTTAGTCTGCACAACAGCACGTTTTATGTGCTATAATTTACTTGTTCGATGCCTTTTTGTAGCTACGCAGTCGTTATTTGGCTGTACGTCTGTATGTCTAGTGGCTGTATGTATAGTGTAGACAATTGATTTTAGCGTATACAATATCGATAATTGATAGAACCCAGCCGACTTGGTCTAGAACTGGATTTTTCCCAGATATGATGTGTCAACGTCCACAAGTAAACGAAATTAACAATTCAGACGCACAGAACAGTAACTTATTGTCTTCCACAGATTATGAAAACGAAGTTTGCGCTATCAATGCTGCACAAATGAATTATAGACCTATGGCTAATTCATTTTCAAATAGGAATATTACAGTAAAGGTGAATGATCGATGTTGGGATTGTTCACAAGTAGACCACATGTTCAAAAATTGCACTGTCCCACTCAAACACAAATTCTGTTTCGAATGTGGAACTGCTAGGGTTCTTAAACCATACTGTATAACTTGTAAAACCAATTCGGTAAATGGCAACAAGGAGGCAAGGACGAGCTGTGCTTGGCCTCCGAAAACATCAACAGCGAAAGTATATTTCTCCAAAACTCAAGCAACCAGTTCGCGAGAACTGTCTTTCATCATGGAATAACTAAACCGCGAAGTACACCAGTACATTCCATAAAAAATTACGAACCTATTCACTGGACAAAATCTTCACAAGTTTCTCCTAATAAATCACGAAGAGTTCGATAATATTGGCTTGCTCGTAGGAGGTGTGAAAGGTTGTTGGCTGAATTTTTAATAAATGATTCATTAGATGGCCGCCCATATGCCGAAATAAAAATATTTTGTTGGGTTTTTAGATAGCGGTGCGAACGTCTCAGTATTAGGTCTCGGTAGTGAAAAACTTATCAACAAGGCTTATGTAAAATTTCGTTATTTATCCTTTACCATTAAGACCGCTGGCGGTTCATGTGAAGTTATTTTGGGCCAAATTAGGATTCCAGTGACTTTTATGGGTGTAACTCGGATTTTAACTATGTACATAGCACCAAAGTTAAGTCAAACTCTTAACCTGGGAGTCGATTTCTGGGTGGCGTTTGGATTAAAAATTCATATTCGCCCAATACTATCCAATAGATCGGAAGTTAACGAACTAACTTCTTGTGAATTCAAGTTGCAGTCTGAACTGGTACTCCATGAATTGTTACCGTCCCAAAAATCTAGACTAGATCGTATCATTACAAATTTCCTATCTTCGGTTGTACTTGGTTTAGGTAAAACCAATATTCTGTCTCATCATATCGATGTTGGCGACGCAATTCCAATTAAGCAACGCCATTACCCAATTTCTCCGGCCGTACAAAATCAACTCTATAAGGAATTGCATCGCATGCTCGCCTTAGGTGTGATCGGAAAGTAAATCAGGTTACGGTGAAGGCGGAGAGGAAAGTAAATCAGGTTACGATGAAGGCGGCTTATCCTTTACCTCTAATCGAAGGGCTGCTTGGTCGGCTAGGCAAAACGAAAGTCATTTTAAGTATAGATCTCAAAGATGCATTTTGGCAGATCCCCTTGGACGAGAGATCAAGAGATAAGACTGCTTTCGCCGTGGCTGGTAGACCCCTCTACCAGTTCATCGTCATGCCTTTATAAATTAAATTAGTTTCATCCATGTAGAGTATGGGTGTATTGTTTGATTGATGTTCTAAAAGTTTGTGAACGTAATCACATCGTTATATTTAATTGCTTTCAATGTTTGCTCGGTCTGGCTCTCTTCGAATGCCTTTCAACGTATACAGTAATCCATTTAAGTGTTTCTCAAACATTCCGTAGAAGCAACAATGTGATCATTATTTTGAAATTTATCTCTCAGTTGTTTTAAAATTATTCTAGGATTTTCCTCAATATAACTTTCAATAAACACTCGATGTTCATTAGTTATTTTTATTTTCCGCTTACCACCACATTGCTCTGCGGGTATTATTTTTTATTCATCCATCGATAGGCAGTTGATTTATTCACGCCTAAAGTTTTTCCAACTATTCTCCAATCATCGTTTTTATTATACAATGCACATATTTTCTTCCTTATAGTATCTGCTTCAACTTTATTGATGTAAGAAATGTTTAGGGATGAATTAATTAAGAATGAAACTATTAATAAAATATGCTGTCTTTTATTTTTCAAAAACCTGCTCAAATTTAAAATTGTTATAATACTTTAGTCCCAATGAAATATTTAGTCCCAATTTGAAATTGCTTACTCCCAATTTGAAATTGTTTATTACCAATTTGAAATTGTTTATTCCCATTTTAAAATTGTTTATTCCCATTTTGAAATTTTTTAGTCCCAGTTTGAAATTGTTTATTCCCATTTTCAAATTGTTTAGTCCCAATTTGAAATTGTTTATTCCCATTTTCAAATTGTTTAGTCCCAATTTGAAATTGTTTATTCTCATTTTGAAATTGTTTATTCCTATTTTGAAATTTTTTAGTCCCAATTTGAAATTGTTTATTCCCATTTTAAAATGGTTTAGTCCCAATTTGAAATTGTTTAGTCCCAATTTAAAATTGTTTATTACCAATTTGAAATTGTTTATTCCCAATTTAAAATTGTTTATTCCCATTTTAAAATTGTTTATTCCCATTTTGAAATTTTTTAGTCCCAGTTTGAAATTGTTTATTCCCATTTTCAAATTGTTTAGTCCCAATTTGAAATTGTTTATTCCCATTTTCAAATTGTTTAGTCCCAATTTGAAATTGTTTATTCTCATTTTGAAATTGTTTATTCCCATTTTGAAATTTTTTATTCCCAATTTGAAATTGTTTATTCCCATTTTGAAATTGTTTAGTCCCAATTTGAAATTGTTTAGTCCCAATTTAAAATTGTTTATTACCAATTTGAAATTGTTTATTCCCATTTTGAAATTGTTTAGTCCCAATTTGAAATTGTTGATTTCCATCTCGAAATTCTTTAGTCCCAATTTAAAATTATTATTCCCATTTTGAAATTGTTTAGTCCCAATTTGAAATTGTTTATTCCCATTTTGAAATTGTTTATTCCCATTTTCAAATTGTTTATTCCCATTTTGAAATTTTTTAGTCCCAATTTGAAATTGTTTATTCCCATTTTCAAATTGTTTAGTCCCAATTTGAAATTGTTTAGTCCCAATTTAAAATTCTTTATTACCAATTTGAAATTGTTTATTCCCATTTTGAAATTGTTTAGTCCCAATTTGAAATTGTTGATTTCCATCTCGAAATTCTTTAGTCCCAATTTAAAATTATTATTCCCATTTTGAAATTCTTTAGTCCCAATTTAAAATTGTTTATTACCAATTTGAAATTGTTTATTCCCAATTTGAAATTGTTTATTCCCATTTTGAAATTGTTTAGTCCCAATTTGAAATTGTTTATTTCCATCTCGAAATTCTTTAGTCCCAATTTAAAATTATTATTCCCATTTTGAAATTCTTTAGTCCCGATTTGAAATTGTTTATTCCCATTTTGAAATTGTTTAGTCCCAATTTGAAATTGTTTATTCCCATTTTGAAATTGTTTAGTCCCAATTTGAAATTTTTTAGTCCCAATTTGATGTACAAAGTGTGGCGCTATTCATGTACATATACCGCAGCTGTTTGGTTTCATAGACTAAACTGTCACCACATCAGATCATTCGGAAGTGCTCAGTGTGGCTCAATTAAAAAGAAGTGCTCCAAAAGAACTAGGTGACTCTGTACATGTTGCAATCAATATAGAAACAAAATGGTAATAAAAGCAATGGCGATTGACCTATATGGCAAAGAAGATGGAATGAATTGGTCAATGGTAGGCATACATTCTACTTCTTCCCTGACACAAAAGATATACTCAAACTAAAAGTATCTCTCACGAGCTCGATAAGCCCAAGTAATGCCTAGACAACAATACATAAATCGCACCCCGCACTATTCCTGAGGTACATCATAATATGCAATATTTATCGACTGACAAAATATCTTACCTCTTAGATACCTCCCTCAAAAGTTAATAGCTAGAACGTTAAATCAACTGTTTCCTAATGTTGAATTATTTCCATATTGTATTTTGTAAGGTTTATGTTTTAACCAACATACATGTAAAAAAACCTTCGAAAAATGCGGTCACATTAAGACAATTAGATGTCTAAAATGTTTGTAATATTTTTACACAACATAAAAAAAGGAATTAAAACTTCAAAACTTCTCCTGAAAATCGACGTTTTCGACTTACCATAGTTTTGAATGGGCGGTGCGTTTTGTACTCCAACGCAATTGCATCTAACTGTTTCCAAAAAAAATAAGTGAGACAAAGTTGATTGACGATTTTTATTCGATCAAAAAATCTAAAAATTATTGACATAGAAAACCGTCAGCAATGATATTTTTTGGTCCATAAAGCGTTTTGAACCCTACACATATTGGATTTCTATCGAAAAATTACTGACTTAAAATTATTAAGATGCGAATAATTAAACTTAACGTACTAATTATAGAGTGCGAGGAATAGGTTCAGAAGGACATCGTTTACAAAATTGAAGGAAGGAGTTATGCAGCATAATGGCTTTTGATAAATATTTAAAATAACAACAAATTTTTAATTTTGTTTATGTATTTCCTCCTAAAAGAGGCGTCGTTGGAAACCGATGTTCCAACAGTTTCTAGATAAAATTTAGAACATTTTGAGAAAACACAAAAAGTCAATCTTGTAATACTTACAACATACAGTATGACCAAAGCTATACTCAGAACTTGAAAAAATTGTAAATTCTATGGCATTTACGTTTTGTTATGTTGCTGGCATTAAATAATAATTTTTCCACATGACATTATTGCTTTAATTAAGTTTAGCCTTTAATTTACACATCACACGAGAGTAATTTATTATTTTAATCAATTTTATTTAGGTTGTATTAGATCATTACGATTACACCTTAACGTCTGTTGAAATGTTTTAGGTATGTAAAGATGTCAAAATGTCACAACAAGGAATTACTCTACAGAAATATATTTTTTCCTAGATACCATTATAATTTATTATTGATTGCTTTATATAAAAATCAATTAAATGTCAAAAAATTAATTTATATTAATCGATTAATAAACTGTTTTTTATTTCAATGCAAAATAATTCCACCAGTAATTAGCACTATTTGTGTGCCACACACTTTATTGTTATCAAATTGGTTTTCCATAAAAATAATTATCATTCTATAATATGTCACATAATCACCATAATTTAGTGTATGGATAGATTGATAACAACAAGACAACACCATTTATTATGGCGACAGTATAAAATAATTAGCGCGTGCACACAACATTTTCTTAGGCGGCCATCGCCCGTATAGTATAATAAAGTGTACCGCACCTACAAGATAAAGCTTAAAAAATGCAAAAATATATCGCGTCAAATTTTATAGGTAATTTGAATACAATTGTGTTACATAGTGAGGTAAATTGGTTGTAAAAAGAAATATTAAATTGGTTTATAATAAAAATAATAAAAATTAATTTCATAGAAAAACGATTCGAATTTCCGGGGTACAAAGTAAAATGTTGTTTCATAGATTGCAAAAACATTATGTGTTACATTGCGTTAGAATATTCAGCCTATACTCGTATATGCCTCCCTGATAATTCGTTTAAACAAATCCGGTTAAAAATTCAAATGAGCCCGTACCACAAAATTAATATTCGCGTTTTTATTTATTTTTAATTGGGTGTCAGCAATATTTTTTATAGGCTATAGACAATGTAACTAAGGTGAGTAAGCATGTACGAATACATATTACATTCATATATAGGCAAGTGAAGCCTGGTGATAAAATAATATATGTCCATAATATTTTATTAAGGCTAATAAATTTAAAAGAATGTTCGTAGCTCTATGTATAAAATAATTAATAATTATTGCTTTGTACATGGTTTTATTAGAATAAATTATACACAAACCGTAATAATTTTCAATTGAAATTGTAAAAATATGTATACGAGTAATTTATTTACTCTCGCGATTTTTCAAATATAAAAATTACGCGTGCCGATTGATACATAATAACAAGAATAAGCGCTGTAGTTCTTACAAGTTTTTCTCCAACATAAGTTTAACACACATTTGAATTTTGACGTTCTCTCTTTAGATTGCTTCAAGTTAAATAATTGTGTTAGCGATTAAATTTAACCTAGCTGCCGAAACTGACAACAAAACGGTTAATACAAAACATAGTTCCCATACATCCCTGTCCCAGTTAACCATAATCCAGAGCTTTCCCAGTTGGTTGAAATATTCCAAAAATTTCGCTTAAAATTATTTAAAAATCCATGTCGTAATGCCAAATACCATCAATTTTGGTTATACAAAATTCAATTCCTGTTGACAATATTCTATTACTTGTTCCAAAAATAATTTTAAATTACAATTTCATACCATACCAGAATCGTCGTGATTGGTTAATAAATAACCCGTTTACCGTAATATTTGGCCGTATTCCAGTACACACCCTAAACTTTTCAAAACTACATTCCCATCAATCAAGCCAAATTTAATTTTGATTGATTACAAATGTTTTAATTTCATCCTAATTGGCCATATCCTCTAGAATATCCTAAAAATTTATTACGAAATCCTGTTTCCATTCCACTTAATTTCATTTTGATCGATTAAAAATTCCTTAGTTTTGTACTTGTCATATCTCACAAAATTATTTTTCATTAAAATTTCACTCACCATATATAATTTCACCATAATTTTTAAATAAAAAGCAAACTTACATACCTGTCAATTATATTCTAGAACCTCTTGCAAAAATTGTTTTAGAGTCTCATGTCTATCGACGATACCCAATTTTATTATGTTCTGTTAATAAATTTCCCAGTATCGTAATATTTAGCCTTACTCCAAAACTTTCTCTAAAATTCAATCAACAAATTATTCCGTTCACCGTACCCAAAGTTCGTTTGATCTCTTCAAAAATGATTTTGTTTCGTCCCAGTTGGCTATATTCCAAATCATTAATCAAAATCCTATTTTCATCACCCTAAATTTTCTCACTATCCATTAAAAATGACCTAGATTAATAATCCTAT
The DNA here is from genome assembly GCA_963691935.1 of Nephrotoma guestfalica. Taxonomy (NCBI): domain Eukaryota; kingdom Metazoa; phylum Arthropoda; class Insecta; order Diptera; family Tipulidae; genus Nephrotoma; species Nephrotoma guestfalica. The sequence goes on along the minus strand of OY829913.1, from coordinate 200,761,449 downwards.
TACAATATCCAATTAAGAGTTTTATGAATTAATAACACCAAAACAACATGCTGCTACATAAAGCAGGACAGGATCATGAAACATGATGCAACCTGTTTTAACAAGTCGCACCATATGCAAAACTGCTTTTGCAACTTCTCGTTAAATTATGAAAATATCACACTCCGTGATATTGAATTATTTATTCACGCTACATTACACAACATAACGCTCCCATTGGAGGCAACTAAACGAAATTCCCGAAAATGGAATATTTTTGCAGTCTCTACCAAGAAACCGAAAACTTCCTTACCAATTATTATTAAATTTGTTCAAAAATAGTAAACATTATACACGGAGACGGAGGACCCCGTGAACAAATTTTTCATAGGTCAGGATGTATGTAATGACTTTTTGGTACTTTCTGGGGCTAACCCCCATCATCATATTTTATTAAAATTAGTCGAATCGAAAAAAATAAAAAAGGATCCCGTGCTCGAACCAATTTTTATCAAAATCGTACTAGGAAAACGGAACCCGTATCTCTTCGAAAGACCTCCTAAATCAGAATCCATTGCAAACGAATTCTAGTGTCTCATTTATCCTATTTTTATCAAAGTTATTTGAGCTAAAGAAACCATTTCTCGATGATTGGTGCTCTAAACAACTATTTCCGAAATCCAGACTAACCGCAACCGATTCCCAGTACTTTATTAATTAAGTGATTAAATAAGCTAAGTGACCAATTTCGGCAAGATATATTTCCCTATCTAAGCCTTTTCGCCCGGAAAAATACAAAACTAATTCCGCTATTATTTATGTTAGAGCACGAACCAGTTCAACTTTTTATCTGTGATCGCTTCTCAACACCATCCAATTTTGCAATCCACTTGTATGATTTTATTCCATTTTTGCAGCGCCAATTATATTAATATGCGTACGTTTGTTGGCGACGCAACCACACCATTTGCCTTTAAAAGTTTTGCGTAACTATTCCAGCTTCCAGCACAAATAACGCGCAATCAATAATGTCCATTGAAACACTAAAGGCTGCATCACTCATTCGACCATAATACCATAATCTTACTGATGCTCAATATTTCACCTGCTTGACTCTTTCAGAATGTCAAGAAACGTTGAAGCCAGTAAATCCAAAGACCAACACCTTATATTACAGGTGCTTCTCTAAAATTCTGGCGGGTGATTTTTCCCCTTGCCACTGCTCTCCGCCGATATTTCCAACTATTTTGCGAGATATGTCAAACATTTTTTAACTCTGGATCACAAACCACGCTGATCGCTCCATTGAATTTAAAGAAGGTTTGCATGCAACTACTTAGCATCCATTACCTTCAGCAATTCACTAACCGTTCGTACATATTAGCCTTCATACATGGCAGAAATACATGTAAGTCGGCAATCGCATTTTCAAATTTTGCCTGGTAGATAATTGCAATTTCTGCCAAATTAACTGACTTTAACCATACGTAGTATACTGAGCTTGATTTTATCCATCACACCTGTCTCAAATACATCTCAATCATTGTATTTTGTTTTTGTCAAACATTGTTGTTGTTGTCAAAATAAACATGGCCGATTTACTTCAGGAGCACTATATGTCGATATACAATTACTGAATTAAGATATAAATTAATTCAAATTTGTATTGATATTTGATTATATTTAAATCACATTATATATTTTGTTTTTGTCAAACATTGTTGTTGTTGTCAAAATATACATGGCCGATAATAACACATTATTTACTTAAGGAGCACTATATGTCGATATATAATTACTGAATTAAGATTTAAATTAATTCAAATTTGTATTGATATTTGATTATATTTAAATCACATAATATATTTTGTTTTTGTCAAACATTGTTGTTGTTGTCAAAATATACATGGCCGATAATAACACATTATTTACTTAAGGAGCACTATATGTCGATATATAATTACTGAATTAAGATTTAAATTAATTCAAATTTGCATTGATATTTGATTATATTTAAATCACATAATATATTTTGTTTTTGTCAAACATTGTTGTTGTTGTCAAAATATACATGGCCGATAATAACACATTATTTACTAAAGGAGCACTATATGTCGATATATAATTACTGAATTAAGATTTAAATTAATTCAAATATGTATTGATATTTGATTATATTTAAATCACATAATATATTTTGTTTTTGTCAAACATTGTTGTTGTTGTCAAAATATACATGGCCGATAATAACACATTATTTACTTAAGGAGCACTATATGTCGATATATAATTACTGAATTAAGATTTAAATTAATTCAAATTTGCATTGATATTTGATTATATTTAAATCACATAATATATTTTGTTTTTGTCAAACATTGTTGTTGTTGTCAAAATATACATGGCTGATAATAACACATTATTTACTAAAGGAGCACTATATGTCGATATATAATTACTGAATTAAGATTTAAATTAATTCAAATATGTATTGATATTTGATTATATTTAAATCACATAATATATTTTGTTTTTGTCAAACATTGTTGTTGTTGTCAAAATATACATGGCCGATAATAACACATTATTTACTTAAGGAGCACTATATGTCGATATATAATTACTGAATTAAGATTTAAATTAATTCAAATTTGTATTGATATTTGATTATATTTAAATCACATAATATATTTTGTTTTTGTCAAACATTGTTGTTGTTGTCAAAATATACGTGGCCGATAATAACACATTATTTACTTAAGGAGCACTATATGTCGATATATAATTACTGAATTAAGATTTAAATTAATTCAAATTTGTATTGATATTTGATTATA